>OX104039.1:25725310-28246143 GCA_944470415.2 Schistosoma rodhaini
CATGTATTGTGCTGTACGGCATTTCCAACATTCCATCGAAGGAAGAGAATTCACGCTTTTTACCGATCACAAACCTCTTACCTTCTCTTTAACTTCATCTTCAGACAAGTACTCACCGCGAGAGTCTCGACAACTCGACTACATTTCGCAGTTTACTTCAGACATACAACATATTTCTGGAGCTAACAATGTAGTCGCAGACGCCTTGTCTCGAATAAATTCCTTGAAGTTTCCAAGGAATCGACCTTCTTAAACTCGCTCAGCTTCAAAAAGAAGACATTGATCTTCAGCATGAGTTATCCTCGACAACTCTAAAGCTAAGTATTAAGCAGATGGGAACAGGTAAGGAAACCTTACTCTGTGACACATCTACAGGTAGGGGACGTTCAATTGTACCAAAACATTATCGCCGCAACGTCTTCAATACGTTGCACAATCTTTCTCATCCAGGTGCTCGTGCAACAATGGAACTTATAGCCGAACGCTTTTGTTGGCCTGGCATGAATAAAGACGTGATGGAGTGGGCACGCTCCTGTGTAAGCTGTCAGAAACCTAAGATAATCATAAACAATAAATGACCCTTAGGTTCTTTCAAAACCCCGAACGCTCGTGTCGACCACGTCCATATAGATTTGGTAGGACCCTTACCCGACTCGAACGGATACTCATATCTCTTAACATGCGTAGACCGTTTCACTCGATGGCCAGAAGCAGTACCAATTAAGGACATTAATGCTGAAACCGTGGCCCGTGCTTTCGTCGAACGATGGGCAGCAAATTTCGACTGCCCTTCCACAATCACTACAGACCGCGGACTATAATTCGAATCTGGACATTTCCGTTGTCTCACCTCACTTTTAGGAATCACGCGCTTCCGAACGACCGCCTACCACCCACAAGCAAACGGGTTGGTAGAACGTTTTCACCGACAACTAAAAGCTTCATTATCAGCTTCAAACGTTTCACAGTGGACAGACGCTCTTCCACTCGTCTTGCTAGGCATCCGCAATGCAGTGAAAGCTGACATTGGATACACGGCATCTCAACTCGTTTACGGAACGACACTCCCAGGAGAATTCGTGGATCCTTCAGCTTCTTCATTGAACATGGATCTAAACTTTTACACGAGTAAGCTTACAAACGCTATGCGTTCAGTTAAACCTGCTCACACTCGACCTCAATCAACTGATGTTTTCGTTCAACCCGAATTACGACATAGTACACACGTCTTCGTTCGTCGAGACTCACATCGACGACCCCTCGAGTCCGCATACGAAGGAACCTTCAAAGTTCTTCAACGCGAACCTAAGTACTATGTGTTGGATAAGAACGGTACGAACGATAGCATCAGTATCGGTCGACTCAAAGCAGAGTACTTAGAAGGAAATCCTAGCTACGTCGATTTTACTTCGGTACAAGAAAACGACACAGCCACTACACTCGTAGTACTCTACACGACAACCGACACACAACTTTATACTTCGTCAACAACGATAGGTAAACCTAAAATAACGCGTTCTGGAAGACGAGTAAGATTTCCAGAACATCTTAACGAATATTGCACGTAGGACATAAGCTTTATCTTGAATTACCCTTTCATAGTTTATTATTAAAAAATTTTTTTTTATATGCTCATTTTTTTATTTATATAAAAAAACAAAAAAAACAAAACATTTTTTATCTTTTTTTTGAGCGTATATATATATATATATATTATATATAAAAAAACAAAAAACAACACTTCCTGATCGCTTTTACGCTGTTGGTAAGTGTATCAGTTTATTTTTTTCCCGCTCATCTTGTGTCCCTACGCAAGTACGAGTGTATTTTCGACATGCACTGACACGTTTTATTTCTACTCTTTTCCAGGATGGCTGGAAAAGAACGACGAAGTTTCGCAAGGAGCCGAAATTTTCATTGTACTATATTTCTTTATTGCTATGTTGTACATTTTGGTCCCATAGTTTAAGGAAAGACGACCAGAGGCTGCTAAACGAAGCAAGCTATCAGAAGAGTGTTTACCAACGACAAACTCGTTGGGTTTAAACTTCTGGCTGGTCACGTCTTAGGGGCATCACTACCTCACTAGGGGGGGGAGTGATCTGTAGCTGTAAATAATTCCCCAAAATCAATAGTTCATTAAGTGTTCGAAATTGGATGCTGATCATGTTGTTTAAGTGGACTTGTTTAGCTGAAGGCTTTCGGTCATGCATCCGCACCAGATCACGTTTCGACTCGGCGTGGGACACAGCCCCTACGTTTCATTAGCCAGCTCATAGAAAATGTTCTCGATATATTGGTAACGAATCAAATATATCTTTCTTGCCTCTTCTCGTCTGACTTCTGATTTCTATCTGACTGGGAACGATCGACCATAGAAGGTGCTACTGGTAACTAGTTGTAAATTTAGAACATCCGTTGCATCATCAAAGTTATTAGTTTCTTGCACATTTTCATATATCGTATTCCGACTTTGGATTTTAGTTCTCCCTTCCGTATGTCTAGGTCGTTGTTCGTGCACCTTGCTATGGTCGATTGCATTCTCCAATCGAACGTCTGTTTATTTTTATCGTTGTCATCTTTGGTTGTTTCATAGCTTTTGTTAACAGTCATTGCAATTCATTTACTTTTGTTTTGAAGGATGATCTGACTCTTCTGGATCCGTGTGATACGCATCTTATAACCTCCTGTTTCGCTTCTGTGGACAGTATCAGTGCAACTCATTGTATATGCGAGCCATTCATTTCTTCATCATCAGAATGTATGATTTCTTGCGAATCTTATTGTTTCTGTTAAACATGGGTCCTGTGGGTTCCACTGACTCCGATCATAGTGAAGTTATATCTCCTCGTTTACGTAGTCATTAGATTGTTCCTGTATGTCCTCAATATTATTAGGACATCATATGTAAATACATATATAAATTGTTGCTCTAGTTGTCAGTAAGAGTTTATATATATGAATACAGAAGAATATCGACCTTCACCTTGATGCACTATAATTCTTCTAAATAAAAATTCCTCAACTCCCTTGTCTGAGGTGTTCAATATGTGACGAAGATACAGACCTAATGACTGTCTCTTCTTCCTTTTGTCAAGACTTGAAACGGAAATAAGTACCAGGAAAACCACAGGTTGAACGACTTTTATTACAATCTCATCCAAATTGAACTTTGTAAGGAATCGAGTTACCTTCTTGTGCAGAATTGAATGTCATATCAAGGTCACTAAGTTAGGTATTCATTAAGGCATTATCAAATTATGACTTAATGGTCTGCGATTCTGATAATAAAGTTCGGCAGAAGCTGAAGATTTACTTCAAGAGATGCACTGGAATACTTCCTTATTCTATGGTTTCTCTTGACTCATCTAGGTTTGATGTCCTTCTGATAGTGAAAATTTGTTAAAGGATTGTAGTTTTATTTTTCGCATCCAGTGGCTTAGCTTTTTTAGATGCATTGGACATTGTGGATAGAAATGAAATCATAGAGTTCGTGTACTCTCACCAAATATTGTCCTCTGGTTGGTTTTATTATAATATTCTGTATTAATTTTCAGACTTCCAAGATAAGAAAGGTGGATTCAGAGGTTCAAATCTCATCGGTTGTTCTTCAGATCCTGAGGAAGTAAGACTCTAGTTAAATGAATACAAATCTAGCTAAAGTTTCCGAGTAAATCCCATTAATGTTGAGCAAAATTGTTGACATCTATATGTGTAGTTTGATGTCATTTTTCTTTCCTGTATCTACTATCAAGTTTTCTAGTCATGGAGCTTGTTCACAGCCCATCTTATGTGAGGTATTTTACGTCCATGAAGTTGGACTGCTATGCAAATTTCAGTCATCAAACAGCTCCTCAGCAAACTTTATGTTTATCTATCTACCTATTACATCAGGTTGGCCTTGCGGCCAAGAACGCTTAGCTTGATACTCATGGATATCTGGATTTTTGCCTGCTTGAATTTTACTTATCAATCACCAATGGATATCCACTTTCAGAATAACTCTCCACTGTATAGTACTTATATTCTCTCAAAATAAACTCCAAATACCCTGATTTAGAATGCTGCTAAAACATAAGTATTTGTTATGTGTTTATTCACTAGTCTAGGCTTTCTCTATTATAGTAAAATTAATATTTCCTTTTTACGTGGTCTTGTGGAGCGTTTCTCACGATTGCAAATTTCAGGCGGTTCGATAAATTCGTATTTTTGGAAAATATAAATTTAAGTATAAATCATGATTAGGCGTTTCGAAATATTGAATTCAAGGGAGATTTCCTCGATTATAAGTAGCTTGATTACTAAAAAACGTAATTGGGTTCGTAATTTTAGTGAACTCTCCATCAAATCAGGATCCATAATGTTAAAGTTTATAATCGATAAAAAACGGACATTTACTTAACTGCTCTTGTCATATATCATAGTCCCCGAGGGCTTTTACTTTAATACAATCGATAATAAAATGTTCATACCACTTAACAAGTACTGTGTGAATGTAGTAATGTGCAGGTATATGCATTCTAAATAGGACGGTTATTTCTGAAAGCCATCGTGGAATTTATTTATTAAAACATAAATATTGGTACAGAGGGTTAACAGATACATATGCACCTCACAAAAAATGTCATTTCATCTAATTGTGTGAGGGCTGTGATACTGCCCAGGTGCCCAAACTGAAGCAGGTGGTTTTCTTAGGGGGCCACATCCGAAGCCTTTGACCTAAAGGTCTGATCCATAAGGCGGTGGAGTATCGTGAAAAGATGCAGTCCCATGGTAGCCGGAGACCAACGATTGGTTCGTACGCCATTTGTTCCCTCAGGATACTGGAACCCATGTACACCATTGGTTTGGAATCAGTTTTCCAACTCCCCTAGGTGAACTCCCTATGTGCACCAACCCGGTTAAAGCGTCGGACATTCGCTCTTCGTCCTCTCACTTTCGTAAACAACACCCCCGCCACGAGAAGGCAGTTAGTGGAAATAAATGAAATTGATGTTTACTATTTTCAGCGCATACGACATCAAAAGAAAAATTGTACCTTAACCAATGAACTCTTCAGCAGTTTGCTGCTACGGTCTGAGCACACGGGCAGTATCATAACCCTCACAGAATTTAATGAAATGGCAATTTTTTGTGTTGTGCATATATGTCTGGTTCCCGCTTGTACCAATATTTATGTGTTCAAAGAAATAAATATTAAATTAGCAGTTTGCGCTTCCATTGCTTACTAATTTCCCCAACTCTATACTGATAATAAAGTTATTTTATGTCAATTTGAATTAAGCTTATATTTTGCTTCTCATCATGATTTAAAGTTTCCAGAATCTAGTGCTCTTTCGGTATTTCTCTTGTAAGCTCCTAGCAGTCGAGACTACTGTTTTTTTTCTGGAGATTGCAAATGATAATCAATGATGAATCAAAATAGCGTAGAATCTAATCGTATCTATGTGTCTGCTCCTACACTCTGTTCCAGATAGTTAATATTATCGTAGTTTGCTTAGTAAAAAGGGTATATTTTCCGAAGTATTGTCTTAGCAACAGACAATTGGTTCAAAACTAAAAAAATTTACACCTTTTCAATCGAAGGAAAATTAATTAACTCTTGTTTATTGCTGAATTTTTCGTTGCATTAGATGACTGGTATATTATGTTATCGGTTGTCTTCCAAGGTCTCTTGATCAATCCGACCCTTTTGAACAACACACTGAACTTCTACAAGTTTTTATAGTACGATAAATTTGTTCCATAGCTAATAAGTGGTGATTAGTCGTACTGTTAATGGGAATAATTTAATAAACCTTTCAGTACTAAATCATTCGTAACATATCCCTAACTAAATTTAAAAATAATGCGTGGTAGACTATATGTAGTCTTATCTGTTGTCCTATCCAAAAGGTAAACTACATTTTTCAAGTTACAATTTCTTTTTCGGTCCGCCCAATCTCACTCTAAAGTTTTTCATATTTCAGGCTAAATTGGACCGTTCAAAGTATGATGGAAGCCACGTAACAATGGTTTATTCAGCTCTTTCCACGTTGTTGTTACTTGGTGATAACTTATCTCGTGTAGACAGACGTGGAACTCTGGCTGGATTATCGGCTATGCAGTGTTCGGATGAACCTGGGTTGTTCAAAGCAGGAGATATATGCGGGGAACGTGATATGCGTTTCGTCTTTTCTGCAGTTGCCAGCTGTTATATTTTAGATGGACTAGATTCTATCAATTGTGAAGATGTTGCTGATTTCATCGCAAAATGCCAGGTGTGTAATTTTTCACATAAATCAATTTTCATGCAAATTGAAAACAATTTTCATGTGAAAAATTTGATACTCTGATCCTATTTGAAAGGTGCTTCGTGTTTACCATCGAAATAGTCGATAAATAAAGCGCATGTATAGGACAGACCTAACAATGTTTGACGGTTAAAACCAAACTGTCCCATTACACTAGCTAGTAATTTGATTATTGGAGAGAATGTTCAATCTAACTACATATGTCAGAGTTCATCCTGTCATTAGTTGTACTTTAAACTTTTTTCAGTTTTTTTTAAGTAATCACATAATTTATATACTTTTTACCACATGACTATATATATATATATATATATATATATATATAACTTCATCTACCCACACAATAGACTTACCAAGGTGGATTCGCCAATTTACCGTATTTGGAAGCACATGCTGGAGCTACTTACTGTGCAGTAGCCAGTTTGTCTCTTATCGATAAGTTAGAATCAGTTATTCCTGCTGGATCCAAGTCACGCAATTTATTAATTAAATGGCTACTGAATTTACAAGAAGAAGGATTTCATGGGCGTGTTGGTAAACCAGATGACACATGTTACACATTTTGGGTCTGTGCTAGTCTTAAAGTAAGTCGATTTTTTTAATACTCATTTTCACATTCTATTTTATTTATTTATTTAAACACATAAATATTGGTACAATGAAGCACAAGATAAATATGCGCCTCACAAATCTCATTCGATTTGTGTGAGGGCTGTGATACTGCCCAGGTGCCCAGACTGAAGCAGGTGGTTTTCTTAGGGGGCCACACCCGGAGCCTTTGACCTGAATGTCTGATCCACAAGGCAGTGGAGCATCGTGAGGAGATGCAGTCCCATGGTAGCCGTTGACCAATGACAGGTTCATACGCCATTCGTTCCATCAGGATACTGGAGCCCATGTGCACCATTGGTTTGGAATCAGGGTTTTCCAACTCCCCTAGGTGGACTCGCCTTGTCCACCAACCCGGTTAAAGCGCCGGACATTCGCTTTTCGTCCTCTCACTTTCGTAAACAACACCCCCGCCACGAGAAGGCAGTGAGTAGGACTTCCCTGACAGGCTATATATTCGCTGGCCATATGAGAGTATTTCGAGAGGGAGAGGGGACTCTCCCCACTCTCGACCGTACCAGGGCATTTGGGGGCATAAGTCTACTCCTACCACTATGGGATTTGAATCGACGACTGCATCTCTGTGCTAATGTGGTGTGGTAACTCGAAATGATGTACGTACGTACGAAGTTCTACGTTGTGACTGACTAAATACTCATTTTCACAAACTTTTCGCCGTAATCCTATGGAATTCTGTTGATTACATTTTGATGCATGTATAATAGTTATACAAGCGCCCATCTTCTATAATTCTTTACATCTTTATTCTCTTATGTTGGGATTGTGTGGTTCATGAAAGTGCTATTATCTTACCACTTTGTTGTTCAGTCTTATATTATTTCGATGATAGGTCATTTTTCAAAATTATTTTGTGGAACAGTTCATCAAAAAAACGAATTCAATGTGCGTTTGTATATATTCGCTTATCATGCTGCCAAAACTTAGACAGGTAATGCGATTCGCCGAAGTGCAACTGTTTGTGCGTTAAAAGTACAACAATCAATATTGCTTAGAACTCATATGCAATACAAGATCAATTTATGTTTGAAAGTGATGTAACGTGTGGATTACAATATTTTCCTCTGTTACACGTATGTTGTGATAATACGCTTATAAGACTAATCATGTTATGAGAACCAGGATTCGCAACCCAAAAATAGAGAACCAGATTAACACTAGATAATACTTTATTCAATACACTTACAAGCAGTCACACACAGTGAGTCGAGTAAATATCAATGATTGAAAGGAAAACCATATATTTAATAGCCTGTAGGCTGTGGAATTTTGTCCACAATCAACGACTAATCATACTTTACTTCCACCAGCACACGTCAGAAAGTATAAAGTTAAAAGTCATTTATGAGATAATAAGTACAAATAAAAAAGTGTTTTGTTATTGACAAGCTAGTAACGAAATATGTTGTAAATATTTCATAAGTTAATACATTCCTAACGAGAATCTAGTCGCAGTACTCTAGGTTGCTCATTTTCAAGCATAATATGAAACTTTCTTAGAGAGGACGTGTTTAAAAGTTTATCCGCGACTGTCTGATTACAGAATGAGAACTCACTAGTTGTTGACTCTTTCAACAACAAGTGACTTAAGATCCTGCTGAACTGCAATTAGTGTTACGTACGTAAACCACCATTCTCTATATATAGCTGAAATTTTTAACAAAGTATTTTGCTCGAAGTTTCGTATAGCATGCTTGATTGTACGAATAGCCAGTGAGTTTAAGGTTACGTCACATATCGATATCGCCTGTAAATGCATTCAGTAATAAAAATTTCCCAGTGAATCCTATTGCTGTAGGTTAGCATAATTTGAACCAGGTGAATTTATCAACCTCAATGTTTTAAATCATTTCTTTAATAGATATTAAACTGTCACCATCTCGTCGATAAGAACTCAGCTGTTCGTTTTGTAACAAGATGTTGGAATGATGTTATTGGGGCCTTTACAAAGACTCCTGACCAGTTTTGTACCCCAGGTAAAAACATAGTTGTTTTTATACCCTATCCAGTGCAACTTATTAAATTCCTTACTAAGTGTTTTTTTCTTTCTCAAGGTGGTTGTCTTCTCTGCATATTTGGAGCATAATTTCCAAATTTAAACCACACAAAAGAGACACACGAGAAACGGTATCTCTACAATTACGACTTCTCGTTTTATTTTGCGTTGTTACGAACCGTCCACAGTAGTGGGGACCGTAACACAAATTAGTTGCTGATTCATGACCCGACATTTGAAATGCACTTGACCTGTAGTTAGTTTAGAATTTGTCCACATTACCACACATATTGTCAGGTGACTGGCAGTCAAATAGTCATAAGTCCCCACTTTCTGAATATAATTTATTTTTATACTCCCTTAGTAAAATTGGTTTCATCAATCTTGAAATTGATAAATTTCTGCACTACACAGTTTTGTGATGTGTTGTTTATTTGTTAGTAACTGTAAATTCTTTAGTGGCAATACTAAACAACAACGTTTATCACAAAATGCATCATTATGAATCTTAAGTCAGGGAACATAATGTTGATTGTCCGGTAGTTAGCCTATGCTATCTTCTAATAAACAGCAGTGTAAAGTGCTGTCGTTCCCAATAGCGCAGATGTACTCATTCTTGATCTTGAATTTCAGTATCTATTCACACAGACCTACTTCATTTGTCCAAACCATATTCTCAATGCTTAATCTTTCTTATCACTGATTGCTTCGATATACTTAAATATTCATCGTGTTATTTCTATCTCACATAGCTAATATGCCATGGCAACATAAAACAACGTACATCTTTTTAAGTTCTATGTCGATATTTGTTTGACAAAATTTAGTGTTTCTACAGATATTTACTTGTAAAAATCATGAAGTTTCTTCTAAAGAATATAATTTCATAAGAATATACTTAATATATTTACTTTTGGTAATTTATAGCATACTGTTTATTTGTAATTTCTTTGTTTATTTTAGATCCACTACATACTTACCTTTCTCTTTCTGGCTTATCATGTTTATGTGCAAGTGACAATTCAACAACTGGACACGATGTAAAATCAATAGATTCCGAATCATACGTGTATCGTAACCTACAAGAGTTACTAAATTCAGGCGAACTTCTTACTGTTTATCCAGAGTTAAATATTCCCGAAAAATATCATCAGCGTCTGAAACAGATTCATCTTCAGTGGAGTAAAAAAGAAGCACATCACTTGTAATGTGATTTTTTGCGAAATCAAGTTTCAGCTAGTGCTAAACCACTATACAATCGAAATATTTTTATTGTATTTTTCTTTCTTAATAAATGTTATTTGAAATTACTTTGTGTACTGAAGTATTATCTGTACGCGAAATGTTGATTTTGCATGCATGTTATGTGTATGGTTTGGGATTATTCTACTAATTCAACATCCGTTAGCAATAGTTCGCACAGTGAAATTCTTGTATCATTAAGCTATAGTACCTTTACATAATATACTGGTCATGTAACTGTTATGCTTATATTCGTCAATCCCATTTCTTTGCTAATCTGATGTTAGCTAAGAGTATCCGTGATCAGTTAACTTCTGTTTGTTAGCTTCATGTGACTATTCCCTCATCAAACCAGGTAATTCGTTTGTCCGCAAAGCGTCCACTAAGATGGGATTTTCTAGTCTTGAATTTTGGGAAAACGTTGACATGGGATACCAATGTTCAAGTCGAAACATCAGTGAATATAGTTTTACGTCAGGTGAACTCTAATAATTGCGCCATATGAATAAGACATGGGATAATTAGAAGATATGCTTAGCTTATAAACAAATGTAAATACAGGTTTCACCCACCTAGTTAGTTCATTAGTATTCCAGAATCTTTCAGGTTTTTCTCATACTGCTTACAAAACTCGTCTAAAAGTTTTATTTATTTAAACACAATAATATTGGTACAAGGGGGCACCAGATACATATGCGCCACACAGATCTCATGTGATTTGTGTGAGGGCTGTGATACTGCCCAGGTGCCCAAACTGAAGCAGGTGGTTTTCTTGGGGGGCCACACCCGAAGCCTTTGACCTAAAGGTCTGATCCATAAGGCAGTGGAGTATCGTGAAAAGATGCAGTCCCATGGTAGCCGGAGACCAACGATTAATTCATACGCCATTTGTTCCTTCGGAATACCGGAGCCCATGCTCACCATTAGTTTGAAATCAGGGTTTCCCGACTCCCCTAGATGGACTTTCCGTGTGCACTGGCCCGGTTAAAGCGCCGGACATTCGATTTTCGTACTCTTAATTTTGGAAACAACACCCACGCCACAAGAAGGCAGTGAGTATGACTTCCCTGGCAGGTTATCTGACTCAGTTATTTCACTGGTATATTTCCCAGATATCTTACATTTTGTACAACTATGCAATACAAACCAGAAATCGTAGATATACTGATTATTTCGATCACCTTTGATAACTCAATATACATTAATTATATGAATAGTACATCATTCATTAAATGAGTACACAATTTGTATTAAAAATCATCCGTTCACTTACAAGCTTTAATCACTATAAAACTTCTATTCATTTTGTTTTGTTTTATACACATGTCATGAAGTGAGTGTACATGGGTTTATTACGTAAAATGAATTTCAATCATTCTACTATATCCAATTGGTTAATACGTCCATGGAGACGAAACTATTTTTCAAATACTGATTCTGAACCAGAACCGCCACACCGTTCCGATTGTTGTGAATCTGGATGCGCAAACTGTGTGTGGGTTGAATATGCAGAAAACCTATTTAAGTACCACATAAAGAGAATCAAGGAGTCAAATGATAACACCAGTTTTAAGGATAAAGGCAAGGTTTTTGGTGAAATGGTAAACAAGCTTCAGAAAGAGATTAATCAGATTGAAGATCAAAATTTGAGGATATTTTTATTAACAGAAATAGAAATAAAACGGGAGAAACTACTAGAAGCACTTCAAGAAGATACATAAAGATGCGAACACTAGATGTTTTCTTTAGATAATATCTTATTTATTATTTAATGATTTAGTCAAGTGTTTCAATATATACTTATAAAAACATTTTTTGGTACAATACAGAATTACAATATGTAAGATGAGACCTTGGACGAAACAAAAGAGATGATCATGTAATTGGGAAATGAAAAAGAAAAGTTATTACTTAAATGTATACCTCTTCTAAGAAAAAAACCCAGGACAGATTACTTTCCCATCAGGAAAGTGCATCTGACTTTATAAAGGTTATGTATAGTTACAGCCGGATCACTATTATCTTTTTTGGACCATCCCTAATAAAATCGCAAGACAGTGAGTTACCTAGTTTTCGGGGCCCATCGCAGTTTCGGTGGATTGGTACATGGGACTTTTATAAAGCTATATTTTATTACACGGCGAATTATCATTAGTCGGTTACTGCCGATTTCTGAACTCAATTGAGGAATCTTTAAAAGGTACGTGACGCTGAATCCATTGAGATGACATTCATATAGCTTATCCGCGTAGCCTAAACCGACGCTTCAAGATCGTTTTACCACTACATTTATCTTCATTCGTCTGAACACATTGTAGGACTTCGAGATTACTCATATAGTGTCCCTACCGAATGTGAACAATCTTTCAGACTAATGATCTAGGGTCATGTTCCATTAACATGAAGCAGAGATGGTCTCACAGAAACTATTACCGACATTCTACGACCGAAATTTATAAAAGCTCTTCTGGGTTTCGTAACACTAAACTTGAGCGATCGTGCCATCTGGTTTCACATCCTGACTTATGTAAAAGGATCTTTACCGATATGAAAACAGTAAGATTTACTTGAAAAAGGCTGTAAACACACGTCCGTACGAGGTTTTCAAGAGGAAAAGCGCTTTTTCTACTCTCCAATATGTCAAGACAATTGGGGTCTAATATATAAATCAGAAAGAAGCTTAGTACAGAGATCCAACGTTCTTTATCTGAAGTATGATATTCTTGTTTTGGTCACATGCGTACTCGTCACTTATAGTGTACATTTAAACGGGATAATGAGAAATGTCAATCTTTGGTATAAAGTACTTGTAAGCAATAGTCAGACCACCGACAACTGAGATTAAAAGATCTGCTACAGCGATTGGCATGATAATTAAGTTAATAAAAAGCAAAAACAACTAGACCAGACATCCTATTGGCTTAGAAAATCATCACATGTTGGTCTAAGGTGTGTCAGGTGCTACCTGCTTGATGATCAAAGTCTACGGTTGATGGTTTCCCGTTACATAAGGCAAAATGTATGGTGTGCATGTTAAACCAATAACAAGTATCAAGCAAAAACTTACAACAAAGTACTTTTCAATATCTGCGATATTTTGTACGTTTTATAATTTAATCATTTAGCAACTGTAATTGTACTGAGTCATATTTCTTACTTATGATTTTAATAAGACCGTACAGAACATCTTAATTGAGCTATATACGTAACTTAAGTCTTAGATTGCCCTCATCAAATATATACACATGTATTAGTCCGAAACAACTTACTCAAAAAATTGTGAAGGGGAATAGAAATCTCAGCACTTTCATCTTTGATGTATATGCTCAAAAGATTACTTCTGTCTAGTACGTGATCATCCCATTGGTATTTGGTTGTTTAGCCTTATCAGTTATGGAGAAATATTGAATTATGTATAAAATAATTCGCAAGAAGTACATTGAGAAAGAATACAAATGTTTGATGCAAAAAAAGACAAAAAATAGTTTCAAACTGCTCGAACAAACGAAGCATAAGTTCATTGTATTGACTAAAATCTAGTTTAATACTTACATATAAATGCTTTATGTAGAAGAAAAGTCACTCAAATTAAGAAATTATGCACAAAATCTTAATCGACTAAAGTTTAGATGATAATTTTGCGTGTTCTATGAAGTCTAGAGATTGAAAAAGCATTGCTGTTCAAGAGATTAGGTAATCAAGCTGTACATACATTTTCAATGTTGGAAAATTAATAACAAGATATTTATCAATCCTTATTTAAAATACACAATTTGTGATGCTGTATAAGAACAATTATCACATCCATTGTTCAGATGGCATCATGGCAATATCTAACACACGCCATGCAGCTAATGGATTCATTTCACTTTGATCACGACACAAAGCCCAAACATTAGTCACACGTAGTACTTTATTTGGATCACCTTCATGCAAATTTCCGTTTTTATCAAGAATACAATTTATTTGTTGTGCTTGGAATGTGATTATCAGCACTGGTCCTTGCTCCATCATTTTGCCCATTTGAACCTAGAATCAACACGATGAAAACTATGCAAATTTTCAAATCACAAAATTATGAATTTCCAAAATTGTAACGCCTTAGTACCATATACGGCACATAAACCAGTGAGGATTTTAATTACCTAAATGATTGTCTTTCAGCTTTTATAAGACAACAAATGACCTAATCAATATGACAGAACCAAAAGACCAAAATTAGGTCAGAATGATATCGCAAATGTGTTGACATGGTAAACTGTTGAATTAGAACAACGTATATAAGCGAACAATATTGTTTTCTATTAGATTCTCATCAGGCTTTACTCTAATATAAAGTAATATTTATATGCATATACGAAATTATTAAACCAATCAAGACAGTTTATGAGTCAATGATAACAGCGGAATAGATTACATAACTAAAAATAATAATAAGTGAAAAGTACAAATTGGTAGTGTAATGACAGGTGTACTAGTTGTGATAAGAATAATAAAGGCTTGAATGAATGTTACATAATAGGAAATAGGTCAACTATTGATTAACTAATGGTAAATGTTACTCAGTCAAATTAAAATATCTAATTGTTAATCTGACTATACAAATTGATACATAATAGATAGAATGTGGTTTGCAATGCACTTCGTCCTATATGGGACTCGTCAGCTAGATGTAACTGCACCTGAGTGGAAGTTCAAACTGCGACTTTGACACGGTGCCATTCGCTTCGAACGCCATCATGTTATCTAATTATCAACCGAATCCAGACAGTCATTCATACAACGGATACGAAACTCAATTCAATTTGAAGTGATCTAGATTATCCTGTTGTTTATAGTTTCGACTGAGATTTGATCAGTCTTGGTTGACTGTACAAAGATCATATAGAAAGTAGTGTATGTATGCTTCATTATGGGAGTCAAATAAAAATTAATGCCCATTTTTGGTTTTCACTACGCATCGTTGGACTCAGGGTCTCAGTATCAGGCTCAAGTTAGTTCAACATGTGGAGATAGAACCTTAAAAACCTATTTTGTAAATAATTTTTCATAGTTTTCGCATGTATTTTCATATTCTGTACATTAAGCATTAAACAATTGTACTTGTTGTTTAACTGTATTACTTTGAACGCTTGTAACACTCCTTCCTTCCGTTTTGAGTACAACATACCGTGCCACTGTTAATTCTCCTCAACAAATACACTCTAATTCACGTCTGCATCGTTCTGCCCTGTCTGCTAATATGTTGAATGAAATATTAATTGCATACCATCTACGTTTATAGACAATTGCGACATTCTTATTGAATTCTACGCTTGGTAAAACTACTGGATCTATATCGTCCATATTGGGATTATTAATTTTGTTATAATTGTGGAGTATCTGGACCAAACCCAGCCGAACACGCAATAGCCTGAAGACTTAAGTAACGTCCCTTATTTTGTTATTTTTGTGTGTAATTACTTATTAACTCTTAATTGTTACATAAACTATAGACATAATATTTTTGTTGCTAAATTTTTTGGTTATCAAACATTTTGGTCCACCACAAACACTCCACAGTCACATAACAGTAACAGAAATAACACTAGTCATAAGTACATTTTCAACAGTTATCGCCGGTAAAAAGAAAGGCACTAAACTTCATTTCCCTGTATAACCAGGAATAAGAATGAAAAACCCATTTCGTGCAAGTGTATGTAAGTTTAAAACTTGGAAATTATGCGAATTCTATTAATAATTTAATTTAAACATGATCGAACAGTCCACATACCGTTTTTATCAAACAAATAAGTAATGAATTACATAACATGAATTACCGTTTGCGACAAATAATATAAAATTAAGATAAGGGGTAAAAAATGAACTCACATCAACATTATGTACATCCAATATGCGAGATTCAGAAATATACCCAAGTTCTTTCATCTGTTTTAAAGGTGTTGCCAGAACATTATACGGCTATTAAAACAATAATTATATTAGAAGAACCAGAAAACATACCGCTTCATGACACCAATCGTGGAGAATACGTAAGTCTCCCCTTACTATAGCCTAAATATAGAGAAAAAACTAATAATAAAAAGGTCTCGAGCAAGAAATATATTCTCCACGAGAGCTTAGAAAACTTTTTAGATAACCAAAAGATAACAGAACAATGAGTTTACACGAAGGTTAAAAGTTTTGAATATCACATGGGTAAGATACTTTACTCGCAAAGACGAACATGACTATGCTATAGTAGAAATATTTCTGAAAAAATATATATTTAAAATGAAATATGTGAGAGCGATAATATTTATAATTACTGCATTATGTAACATGAGAAGAGGGGTAGACTATAAGTGCAATAATGAATACATTTTTTGTTATATCCCAATAAGTAGAAAAATTGTATTTCTGAAGTTTTGTGACTTAATGTAAACCACTTCTGAAGAAGCGGGATATGACAAAAAATATACTATTAACTTTCTACCCAATGTTCAATTTATTTAGAACTATCAAGTCCGACCTTGGCATTGATACCTATAATCTAATTTATAAGCGCAGTATTTATAAAAAATACCTAGTGGATTATAAGTCATCATGTAGTCATTTCAGGGTGCTAACTATGTGTGTAATCATAATAGAGATACCAGTATTATAAGTGTATGCAGTTTACAACCACATAAAATGGGCTATTTGGAAGTTCGGAGTAGTTTATAAATCAAATACTTTGATACTTGATATGTATGTAATTATGCCTAGGACTGTCTATTTCCCTATTAGTTGACTGTCTTTATGAGACATAGTTACAGAAATCATATAAACATGATATTTTGCTGCAAAATGTGGAATATGGTAAACCAAAACTGGCAAATAATTTGAACGGGTTGTTTGGAAGCTACATTCTCCTAAAGTGTACACATATTGGTTCAACGAACAGAATCTGACCAACCAGAAAAGAAATATGAGTGGAGAAACGTAATTGTAAAGTAAGACGTATATCTATGCATGTGTGAAGGAGATAATAGCTGAATAACTAATATTTAAGTGAGTTTCTAATGAAGTTAAACTGCATCAGGGAATAATAATGGTAGAACTGCTATTAACTTAACTATAGGTTGAAAAAGATAAACATAGCCCAGTTGTATTCATTTTTTATCAAGAATTTAGACTGGTTTTAAAAGATGGGAACGAGCTTCTGTAACTTAGTAACGTTCTGCATAAGTACAAATAAATATACATCTGCACAGTGTGAAAAAAAAACATGAAAATGGAACAATAAGTGAAAGGATAGTTTCCGTTTGTTTTTAAGCTAATATAGGAAATGAGTAAGAATATGCCACAAATCGTAACATGCGATTTCTGAAAACATAAAAGTTCCTCCTCATATGGACAAGAATAATAACAACCCTTTTAGGTGGCTTAACTGTTTTTGGTGCTAGACTGTTACACTAAGGTACATCGAAAGATTCAGTTTACGGATGGGTAGTATATGTAATAGTATCAATAATGAAACTCCTAAATTACTAAGACCTTTAATGAAACTATATATTAGTCAAGTAGACCCGATTGAACCAGCCAAAATATATAAGACATTCTACAAGATTAACTGAACACCTAGGATCTCGTGGGTATAATATATTTCTATTTTTTGTGAATTAAATGCCATAAGAGCTGTCGACTTGCAAAGAATAAATCCGCATGTTTAAGGATGAAAATAAATAGTAATGTGTAGTTTCAAATTAAATGAAATTAATTTTATTTGTATACTAATTTATTCTCATTTTCATAAATCCCTAATTCTTGTTGTGAGTAAATAATTTTTTTTTTGGTTTCTTTAAATGAATATAAACTTTTTTGTGCAGAGCAATTATTACTCTTTAACACTGTAACAAGTATTTTGGAATAATAACATTACCTTAATAATGATCACTTGAAACTTAAAAAATTATGATAAGCAGTTTGTCATATTTTAACACAATACATTTTAGATGTACTGTACATACCTCAAGTACATTCGGAATAACGATAAATCGGCAATAACGTATAAATGACTCCAAATTAAAAGAAGGATCCATTTTTATTATTTCATCTAGCACCTGTTGTAAATCATTTGTTGATTTCAGGCCACCTATGAAAAAGCAGTTTAGAATAATCATCATAACAAACACCCATAGTTATAAGCGTTTTCAGTGATACGTATTATACTGGTGAATTGTAAATAATTACACAAAGAGGTCTAGAGTTCCTTGAAGCTAAGTGTATGGTTAGGACTTTGAGTTATGAATGTTGTCTTATCATATTGACTTTTCTCCGCGCTAAAATCGTGATTCTTATGGCTTAAGGGCATGCAACTATTTTTTAATTGCGGCGTATATAACTCCATAAAATTGGACAGGTCTCGTCGCTTGTGTATTTTGTGACTACAGAGCGAGCAATACTGAGGTACTATGTAAAGATAGCGAGCTGGCTGATGGAGTAATAAATCTTCACCAATTGAAGTGGTTGAGACATGAGTTATGTATTCTCAACCGTTGACTTTTTTGACGGGTAATGTTGTCAGTTGTAGACTGAAAGGTGGAGACGGCAAAACAAAAGCTTAGCCTCAATGTTTGAAGTCATTAATTGTTGGCCTGAGCCTTTTTAATAAGAGTAAACTACACGGTTAGGGTCCGCGTGATTATGTTAACCAATGATCAGAGACTTTAGATGACATGACCCAGAATCGTTCGCAATGGCGCAGGTGCGTCCACTTTGTCTTCCTTTCGAATCTGAATATCAAAATCTCCTTATACCCTTCTTTTTTTCTATACCTAATAATTTCTATTACTACTGATACTGTTACTATTTCTACTACACAGGGATTTATCGTGCTGTGCTAATGTGATGTGCGAACTTGAGTGGATGCACATGTGTTAGGTTTTACTTTGGATGGCTGACTGAATGATCTGCGTTAAACAAGCAATAGAAATTAGTATGACGACTGTGACTATTCATGATTCGTAATTTTGAATGGATTATCCCGTAACTTAAAATCAGATTGAACACTGGTTAAATAAGACTCATCAAGGAGCTAAAAAGAAGATGTAAACTCATGCATGTATATTAAAACTAAGTTAACAACGTTTTTTGTTAGTTGAAAAGATGTGTCCTCTCTCAAAGAAACAGACCGTAAATCATGACTACAGAACTTCGACATTATTGTTTATACCATCACAAAAAGTCGTTGGGTAGACAATTTAGGAAAATGTATCACGTAATATTACATTGTAAGGTGGAAAATGTACAGTGGTCGACAAGTCGAAAGACTTGTTCGCTAAACATATTTATTACGTACTAAATGTCTACAATATATTAAATAGGAATAATATATTTGTAAAATCTCAGCGAATGAATTTTTTTAAATTAAATCCAACGTTTCGCCTGGCAATCTGGTCCAAGCTTTTTCAAGATAATTCCTTGAAAAAGCTTGGACCAGATTGCCAGGCGAAACGTTGGATTTAATTTAAAAAATTCATTCGCTGAGATTTTACAAATATATTATTCCTATTTAATGTCTTACTTCAACTCGGCGCTCAAATACTGTGAAACTATTCGTTCTAATTTAGACGAGAGTTCTTATATATTGTCTACAATATATGTTTGTAAGATAAATATGGTTTATAACTTACCGAATAGGTTTGATAGTCTATCAGTTACAAATCGTAATGACCGAATGACTAAATGATCACTCTCTTCATAGTGAGCTTTCAGGTCAAAAAATCCTAAAATTAATTCAAAACATTTAAATATTTCATCTAAAATATAAGATCATGTTTTTAATCAACTATGCTAGTTGTCTCAGATGTTCTTGGTGTGACAACAAAAAAGAAACAGATTTCGTATATTGTATTAGGGTCTGGGTGATCAGACCATCATTACAAGAGCAGTTGTATGGTCTAGTTCGAGTATTGATTGTTTCGTTGGCTACATAGAAGTCCTGGCATTCCGCTAACCATTGACACGATAATAATGAGATGACAGACGAAATCAATACTTAAAGACTATTGATGCAGGATACAAATCGTCTACATTTGCTTACCCGATAACCAGAATAGAATAGAATACAACAGATAGATAGCTTCTATTTGTACAGTTCCGAAGGTTCAACTTCGCTTAGTATTTGCCCCATTATAGCAGCTCTACGCCCGAAATATATGCATAATATTAACTAGAATTTAAAAGTAACTACAAAAAAATTATATCAGTCAGTTTCAACGTAGAACTTCGTACGTACGTACATCAGTTCGAGTTGCCATACCACGTTAGCACAGAGATGAAGTTATCGATTCAAATCCCATATTGGTAGAAGTAGTAAGAGTATAAGTATTATGTGAAAGATAAGGGATTGAAGATGTTATTGAAGGAGTATAATACGGTGAAATAAATTCGGAAAGAGAAAAAGGATACGGGTATGAAGAATTCAGAAGATTAGAATTTGGTAGAACACAAAGAGTGTATGCACCTTCGCCATTGCAAACGATTTTGAGCCATGTCATTCAAGGTCTCTAACCATCGGTTGCTATCATCTCGCGAATCCCAACCAGGTAGTCTACACCTACCAACACAGCCCAGTCCACTTGTCAGCGACTTCATTGATTTGTGCCATGTTTTGGTCTGGCCGCCCCTAGCTTTCTTCCAACCTACTCCTACACCATGAAACATTGCACGTCGGGCAGTCGGTGGTCGGGCATACGTAACACATGTCCCAGCCATCTCAACTGATGAAGTTTCACTACTTCATCAATCGATTTGCCATCCCTACCTAGTACTCGTTTCCTAACAACTGCATTACTTACCCGGTGGTCCCAGGATATACGAGCAATGCTTCGAAGACACCTATGATCGAATACTAGTAGCCTACGAATATCCTCTACTCTTATCGGCCATGTTTCACTGCCATAAAGTAGGACGGAGTGAACTGCTGCACAGTAAACCCGTCCTTTTGTTGCTAGACGGATATATCGCCTACGCCATAAATGGCGCATATTGCTGAAAGCTAGACGAGCCTTCTGTATCCGTGCTGAGATTTCGTCACATACCAGACCACAAGGGCTGATGAGACTCCCAAGATAAGTGAAGTGGTCTACACGCTCAACTACTTCACTCCCTATCATTAGTTCAGGTGTCGCTGCAACCCAATCCTGAAGTAACATTTTGCACTTCGAGGGAGAGAATCGCATCCCGAACATGCCTGCATCGTTGCTTATAGTGGTCAGAAGACTCTGCATGTTGTCAGCGTCTTCACCGAGTAAAACTATGTCGTCGGCGTATTATAAGTCAACAAGTGAGTTCTCCCGGTAAAAGTTCAACTCCAGGAGATTGAGATGATGAAAGTGATATCTCTAAAAGCATGTCAACTACAAAGTTAAACAAGAATGGGGAGAGTGGACAGCCCTGACGAACGCCACTTGAGGTAACCAATTGTGATGACAGTTCGCCATAGGCTCTAACTCAACCAGTTGTGTTCGAGTAGAGAGCCTTTATGAGGTTAATGTACTTCTTTGGTACTCCTTTCAGTGACAAACATTGCCATAGAACCTCACGATCAACGGAGTCAAATGCCGCCTTAAGGTCAAGAAATACTACTATTGTGGGACATCTGAATGTATGTCTATGTTCTAGAACCTGACGTAGAGTTAATATCTGGTCTATGCAACCACATCCAGGTCGAAAACCAGCCTGGTTTTCTCTAGTCTGCTCTTCACGAGCTTTGGTTAGGCGACCTAGTATTATTGAAGCTAATATTTTAGACACTATATTAGTCAAACTGATCCCTCTGTGATTGTCACAAGAGGACTTTTGTCCTTTCTTATAGACTGGCACAATCAGTGATTGGGACCAGTCAGATGGAATTGCGTCCAGTTCCCAGATCCTACCTAAGACCTCAGTCAATCTCACTGCTAGTACTGGACCACCATCCTTAAAAATCTCAGGGGTCAACCTGTCAGGGCCTGCGGCTATTTAGATTTCCTATAGCTTTTTCAACCTCGGAGAGAGTTGGAGGATTTACCTCAATTTGCCATTCAGGACGGCTGGGGATCGTGAGTAACTGCAGTGTGGCTGAAGGCCAGTTGAACTGATCCCTAAAGTGTTCTGCCCATCGATCCAATCTCCTGGATTGAGAATGAATGGTATGCCCATCTTTATCTGAGATGGTTTCACTGATATTCGGGCTCCTAATACCGGTTTCTTTAACGAGTCTGAATAGCTGCCTACTGTTACCTATTGCCGCTGCCTTTTCCATCTCTTTTGCTTTCGCTACCCACCACTGTTCACGATCATTACGTAGGCTTCTTATAAGCCTGCGCTTAAGTTGACTCCGCTCTTCGTTATGTTCAGAGCCAGGTGGGATGAGTTTTCGAGCATCTATCAGTGTGGTAGATGCTGCTGAGATCCATTGTTTCTCCCTGACCTTATGGCTTACCTTACTAGCGGATATCACTGCTGTTTCCACAGCTTTACGGATGTCATTCCACGCTGCTTCGGGGTGGGCACAACTTACATGTCTGTCTAACTGTTTTTCCAGTTGTTCCTGAAATATATTCTTAGCTTGCCTACCATTAAGTAGAACCCTTAGAGGTTTCCCTGCAGTGTCTTTCCTACGTCTAGTATGACGCAGACAGATACGTGCTCGCACTAGAACATGATCTGAGTCTAAACATGTGCCCCAGAATGAGCGAGAGTCTTCTACCGAGCCCCTCCATCGGTGGCTGATAGCGATGTGATCTAATTGGGTCCAACGTTGGGACGAATTCGGGGGTCGCCATGTCAAAAGATGTTTTTCCTTATGCTTAAAGTTAGTATTTGCAAGAAATAGGCGGTTATCTGAGCACAGCTGCAACAGACGGTCGTCATTATCTGTTCTTTTCGCCATGACACCATAAGATCCACCCAGGTGTCTTTCCCTTTCACTTAGTTTACCTACTTGAGCATTAAAGTCACTAACCACTATTACTACATCAGAACGCCTAGCTTTTCGGAGGTCAGAAAGTTTCCTGTAAAACTCATCTTTTATATCATCTGAGCTGCAGTCAGTGGGAGAGTAGGCAGAGATGACGAAGAGGCAACGACGAGTTTCCCTATCTTTCCGAGTCCTTACTGATCCGTTTAGTCGGACAGCGCATAGACGACTGTCTACTGGTATCCAGTCTAAAAGAGATAGTTCTGCCCTAGGACTTAATGCTATACCTACTCCATCGAGGCCACGGGAAGCAGCGTCAGGGCTTCCAGATACACGAAGCGTGTATCGAGATGAAACTTTATTTTGATTAGGTGCGGTCAAATGAATGACACTACTCGGATTTTGTATGCGCGTTTCGGAGACGCAGCACACATCAATGGTGTAAGATTCTAGAGTCCTAGCTAAGGAAGCCTGTTGTCCTATTTGGCACAATGTTCGGACATTAAAAGTCCCTATATGTCGTTTAGAGCGTGGTTTCAGGAGACCAGGAATAACGTTCCGTGTACTTGAACCGTTTGCCCTAGCGGTGCGAGGTGATAAAAGGACGTGGGAAGGGTTAGTCGTGGAGATAACAGATTTATTAGGTGTATGAAGGATTTGAAAGCGATCAACTTGGTCTTGTGTGCAGTTAAGGGTATGAGGGCTAGCATCACTTCCCGGCTGCCCACACAGTGGAAGGGTATTTCTTGAGGGACCTTAAAAAGAAGTTGGATTAGTGTTGGTCTTAACGACCTGGGAGCGTGACCGCAGTGCCCAAGGGACATCTGCTTGAGGCCGGTCACGCACGGCCTTTTTGTGGGGGATTTTTGACGTGTTAGCTCCGTTCTTCAAAAGTCCTTACCGCCGGAGACGGAAATCCTTGGGATAAGGTGAGGTGTGCATTTTTAGGGTCGACCTTTTCTAACCCCACCCCTCCTTGTGGAAAGGCAGCATCGCAGTCATGCTGGTTGTCTGAAGGAAACACCTTACTGCTTTCACACCTCTGTACAGTCAGCAGTACGACTTCGCCTTCGGACCTTGGGATTGCTGCTTTTAGTGCTGCTTCGTGTATCTGGAAGCCCTGACGCTGCTTCCCGTGGCCTCGATGGAGTAGGTATAGCATTAAGTCCTAGGGCAGAACTATCTCTTTTAGACTGGATACCAGTAGACAGTCGTCTATGCGCTGTCCGACTAAACGGATCAGTAAGGACTCGGAAAGATAGGGAAACTCGTCGTTGCCTCTTCGTCATCTCTGCCTACTCTCCCACTGACTGCAGCTCAGATGATATAAAAGATGAGTTTTACAGGAAACTTTCTGACCTCCGAAAAGCTAGGCGTTCTGATGTAGTAATAGTGGTTAGTGACTTTAATGCTCAAGTAGGTAAACTAAGTGAAAGGGAAAGACACCTGGGTGGATCTTATGGTGTCATGGCGAAAAGAACAGATAATGACGACCGTCTGTTGCAGCTGTGCTCAGATAACCGCCTATTTCTTGCAAATACTAACTTTAAGCATAAGGAAAAACATCTTTTGACATGGCGACCCCCGAATTCGTCCCAACGTTGGACCCAATTAGATCACATCGCTATCAGCCACCGATGGAGGGGCTCGGTAGAAGACTCTCGCTCATTCTGGGGCACATGTTTAGACTCAGATCATGTTCTAGTGCGAGCACGTATCTGTCTGCGTCATACTAGACGTAGGAAAGACACTGCAGGGAAACCTCTAAGGGTTCTACTTAATGGTAGGCAAGCTAAGAATATATTTCAGGAACAACTGGAAAAACAGTTAGACAGACATGTAAGTTGTGCCCACCCCGAAGCAGCGTGGAATGACATCCGTAAAGCTGTGGAAACAGCAGTGATATCCGCTAGTAAGGTAAGCCATAAGGTCAGGGAGAAACAATGGATCTCAGCAGCATCTACCACACTGATAGATGCTCGAAAACTCATCCCACCTGGCTCTGAACATAACGAAGAGCGGAGTCAACTTAAGCGCAGGCTTATAAGAAGCCTACGTAATGATCGTGAACAGTGGTGGGTAGCGAAAGCAAAAGAGATGGAAAAGGCAGCGGCAATAGGTAACAGTAGGCAGCTATTCAGACTCGTTAAAGAAACCGGTATTAGGAGCCCGAATATCAGTGAAACCATCTCAGATAAAGATGGGCATACCATTCATTCTCAATCCAGGAGATTGGATCGATGGGCAGAACACTTTAGGGATCAGTTCAACTGGCCTTCAGCCACACTGCAGTTACTCACGATCCCCAGCCGTCCTGAATGGCAAATTGAGGTAAATCCTCCAACTCTCTCCGAGGTTGAAAAAGCTATAGGAAATCTAAATAGCCGCAGGCCCTGACAGGTTGACCCCTGAGATTTTTAAGGATGGTGGTCCAGTACTAGCAGTGAGATTGACTGAGGTCTTAGGTAGGATCTGGGAACTGGACGCAATTCCATCTGACTGGTCCCAATCACTGATTGTGCCAGTCTATAAGAAAGGACAAAAGTCCTCTTGTGACAATCACAGAGGGATCAGTTTGACTAATATAGTGTCTAAAATATTAGCTTCAATAATACTAGGTCGCCTAACCAAAGCTCGTGAAGAGCAGACTAGAGAAAACCAGGCTGGTTTTCGACCTGGATGTGGTTGCATAGACCAGATATTAACTCTACGTCAGGTTCTAGAACATAGACATACATTCAGATGTCCCACAATAGTAGTATTTCTTGACCTTAAGGCGGCATTTGACTCCGTTGATCGTGAGGTTCTATGGCAATGTTTGTCACTGAAAGGAGTACCAAAGAAGTACATTAACCTCATAAAGGCTCTCTACTCGAACACAACTGGTTGAGTTAGAGCCTATGGCGAACTGTCATCACAATTGGTTACCTCAAGTGGCGTTCGTCAGGGCTGTCCACTCTCCCCATTCTTGTTTAACTTTGTAGTTGACATGCTTTTAGAGATATCACTTTCATCATCTCAATCTCCTGGAGTTGAACTTTTACCGGGAGAACTCACTTGTTGACTTATAATACGCCGACGACATAGTTTTACTCGGTGAAGACGCTGACAACATGCAGAGTCTTCTGACCACTATAAGCAACGATGCAGGCATGTTCGGGATGCGATTCTCTCCCTCGAAGTGCAAAATGTTACTTCAGGATTGGGTTGCAGCGACACCTGAACTAATGATAGGGAGTGAAGTAGTTGAGCGTGTAGACCACTTCACTTATCTTGGGAGTCTCATCAGCCCTTGTGGTCTGGTATGTGACGAAATCTCAGCACGGATACAGAAGGCTCGTCTAGCTTTCAGCAATATGCGCCATTTATGGCGTAGGCGATATATCCGTCTAGCAACAAAAGGACGGGTTTACTGTGCAGCAGTTCACTCCGTCCTACTTTATGGCAGTGAAACATGGCCGATAAGAGTAGAGGATATTCGTAGGCTACTAGTATTCGATCATAGGTGTCTTCGAAGCATTGCTCGTATATCCTGGGACCACCGGGTAAGTAATGCAGTTGTTAGGAAACGAGTACTAGGTAGGGATGGCAAATCGATTGATGAAGTAGTGAAACTTCATCAGTTGAGATGGCTGGGACATGTGTTACGTATGCCCGACCACCGACTGCCCGACGTGCAATGTTTCATGGTGTAGGAGTAGGTTGGAAGAAAGCTAGGGGCGGCCAGACCAAAACATGGCACAAATCAATGAAGTCGCTGACAAGTGGACTGGGCTGTGTTGGTAGGTGTAGACTACCTGGTTGGGATTCGCGAGATGATAGCAACCGATGGTTAGAGACCTTGAATGACATGGCTCAAAATCGTTTGCAATGGCGAAGGTGCATACACTCTTTGTGTTCTACCAAATTCTAATCTTCTGAATTCTTCATACCCGTATCCTTTTTCTCTTTCCGAATTTATTTCACTGTACTATACTCCTTCAATAATTTCTTCAAACCCTAATCTTTTGGATTTCTGATTCTACTCTTACTACTTCTACCAATATGGGATTTGAATCGACAACTGCATCTCTGTGCTAACGTGGTATGGCAACTCGAACTGATGTACGTACGTACGAAGTTCTACGTTGTGTCTGACTGACTGATATAGAGACATCTGCCTCACATGATATCAAACACGATATATACAAGCGACCAAATTACGTATAATCAGTGGTATTATTATGTAGAATAGAAATTTGATTAACAATGCATCAAACACTTTTTACTTGTGATTTGCTGCCAATTCATAGATAATCATACTACCAAAATTAGTAATTGAGATAACTAAAATGATAGAGAGAAGTTTCTTTATTTGAACACACAAATATTGGTACAAAGGGTCACCGAATACATATGCGCCGCACAAATCTCATTTGATTTGAGTGAGGGCTGTGATACTGTCCAGGTGCCCAAACCGAAGGTGGTGGTTTTCTTAGGGGGCCACATCTGCAGCCATTGACCTAAAGGTCTGATCCACAAGGCAGTGGAGCATCGTGAGGAGATGCAGTCCCATGGTAAACGGTGACCAACAACTGGTTTATATGCCATTTGTTTCCTCAGGATACTGAAGCCCATGTGCACCACTGGTTAGGAATAAGGGTTTTCCAACTCCTCTAGGTGGACTTTACGTGTCCACCAACCCGGTTAAAGCGCCGGACATTCGTTTTTCGTCCTCTCAATTTCGTAAACAACAGCAATACCACGAGAAGGCAGTGAGTAGGACTTCCCTGACAGCATTTCTAGAGGGAGAGCGGTCTATTCCTACCATCGAAGGGGGAGAATTTAGGGGCAAAACTAGCTGATTAAAAAATCTATGAGGGCAAAAAGGTAACCATTCTTGGACAAAGAATTGTATGGTCAATTTTCACTGCGACTACAATCATTTCTTGATAAGTACCTCAAACCATATGGTCATTGTCTCTTCCAAAGTAGCATAGCTCTTGCGCTTAAAAAAACATCAATCAACAAAAATAAATATAGTTCGGGCAAGTAACATAGCACTCACTTTGGACGTACTGATTATTTTCCTTGAAATCTTGCCATGCAGTGAACCATTTTGAATCTTTGTGCACGACGACACCAGAACTTTCACTAAAAATTTGGAAGTGATTAAGCAAATCAGAAGATAAGCCCAAGATAAACCTATATATAATCTGGATCTGTCAGAGCAGCAGGCTTCGAAATTTAATATAAAAAGATTTTCAAATTAGATTTGTGCGTTTGTATTCGTTTATATCTTTGTAAATAGCTAGTAAGAGACTGGTGGGAACATGTAGTTTCATTTATTACTTGAATGTTTTACTGGATCTCCACTTTCGAAAACTATACGACCATGGGTCACACTACAATATCGGTAAGTAATTGTAGTCACGATGATTTCTAAAATGATTTCAGTATATATATATATATATATATATATATATATATATATATATATATATAGTTTGCTTTAAAGATCTTCTCAAGTTGTAATGCATGTCTTTGTTGGCGATTGACCGGAATTCATATAATTTCCACGGTGCCAGATTTGGCAGCTATTATCATTTTGTCTGCCACAAGTGGCATTGATTCGGGTACTGCTGGGAGATTTATCTAGACTAAAATACAATGTTATCAAGACAATGCAGAGTAATTTGGCCCCCATTGCTTATTTCTCGGCCGGATGAGGCTTGATAAACGACTTGACCAATATTTTTACGCCCTTTTTTTCTTGACCCTCTTCTTATTAATTCTCCACTACATAGGTACTTTAAATGACTACTCACACCTTTTATTACAGTCTTAATTATTATTTTAATAATCTTATTTTTGCCAAGATTTGGAATACTAATTTAAGCTTTTACTGTTATTATCTATACAAGTGCACTTGTCATTTACTACCGATTTGTACCTTTTTACTTATGATTGGTTATGTAATTGAACTCATTGCTATCAATGACCTACAAGTTGCCTAATTTTGTTTACTATTTTTTACATTTGCATATACATATTACTGTCTATTAAAGTTCATTATTAAAGTATATTATAGTTAAAAACAAAACTTCAGACTTATATTTATTGTTCTAATAGAAGATTTAACAGAAGTTTTGCATGAATTATCTTTATATTTTATAGACACGAGCTGTAAAATATGTAAATGTAGCAGAAACAAAACGTACTTCTACATATGTACGAGAAATTATGATAAATACTGACGAGCCTGATAGCATGCTTTACGCTAACACACCTCAGGAAAGAAAAAAAGATTGATAATAACGGCAATACCAGAAGACTGGAAGACAATACAGAAGAACGACGAGCATAGAGTAACACTACTTTCGATATTTAAATGTAATTGGATGGAATATTCCTGATATTTGCAAGATGCCAGCTACTATTGTAGTGACCGAAGACTGAGGTGGAGAAGAACAATTTATTGTTTATTGCACAATCATTGTGCTTTCGTAAAATATGAAAACCATACATTAAATACATCATTTGCAAATCTTTGAACTGTCTCTTACAAGCTTCGTTGTTCCTTTATCTCGATTATCTTGGTTGCTTTTAGTTCCCCTCTCTTCTTTTTAATTCAATCTTCTGAACCTCCTGCTAGCAGATATTTCACTTCCGATTGGTGTTACGTAATACTTATATCTACAAACATAAATAGCTATGCTATTTCACTGCATCTAGGTGTAGTGGGAACTTGGCTTAAAGGTTTATCATAAAAAATTAACACTAATACAATCAGGAACCAAAGCTACAAGGTACTCAGATAAAAACATTCAAAACACTTAAAAATTGATGGGTGAGAAGAGTAACCATTAAGCTTTGATGGAGTTCAAAAGGCACAATGATTCGAATACATAGAAGCTAAATTGATGGGAACTTCATAACAACGAACTAGGTTTAAAAATGATTTGCTTTTTTATTAAGTAATAATGAGAACGTTTATTAAATAATCTACTTTGGATGTATCAGGTTCTACGTTGTGAATGGCTGACTATTTCAGACACATGTTTAGCGTGATGAGAATGAGATCTGGGACGCTTGATATCATGAATTAAATAATGCACGCGTAACTGCTTTTAAAAAACCAAATATGTATATCTCGTGGAAATCCATGTTGAGAGTAATTACCTGAAAGTGATGACTAAGCACAGTTATTAAAGATGTACAAAGTTTGCTAAGCTTCAACTCATATTTTAACCAGGGAATTACGGTATACGTAAAACTATTAGATGCTCGCATCTGTACTGTCCAGAAATATTAGTAAACTTGAAAAACATCAAATTAATGATAAAAGTTCTAACAGCTAAATAAGATATAATCGAACGGGATTTACGGGTGATAATGTAATTTGTGGACGGACTAACTAGATTTAAGATTGAGTCTTGGATTTTGGCGAGGAACTCATGCATATATAGTGAAAATTCCCGTTTTGACATTTGATAAATAAAAAGGAACGAATCGAGCATGCATATATGTTTAAATAACGTTACAACTGACGTCAGTTTGTGATGGAAACCATTATTCTGATTCCAAACCTTAGCTTATAACTCCAACTTTTAGTCTCATTACCCCACACTAGTTTATGACCCTATTTGGACTAATAAGTGGTTGAGGTTTATCATGGATATTGGTATCACTCAAAAGTCCATAAATTGGTCTCGTCAACCGATGGTATAACATTTGACACGCTGAGAGATGATTCTGGTAGTTACAAAAAGGTATCCAGAATGTAGTGTTTATTTAGACGACACTTTAAAAGTGCATAAGTGTTTTGTAGCCAGTAGCATTTCATGTAAATGTCGTAGGGATCTTTATACATGAGTGTCTGTATATGCGCATTTGACCAGACTTACTGAACAAATACGTTGCTCTGATAATATAAACTGTTTAGTAAAAATTTAAAGTTAAAACCCCTAGTGTCAAGAAATAATTAATACACATTGAAAACAAGCTAACAGTTAAATCCTGACATTTTTTCAGTGTGAGACTCACAATAATGACATAAAGCTCACCTATCTGGTTGTATTGCGCGTTCTTCATTCTTGCCAGATATTTCATTTCTTGTTTTTAAAATATCTAAAAGTTCACTAATAATCACTCTCGAATTTTACTTACTTGGAGCTTGATACATTTGAAACCTTTCTGATTCTAATTCCTTCCCAACTACTTCAACACCCTATAAATATAACTCCAAGTAAGATAAGTCACTTTTATAGCAGCCTTGATGAACTCTGTTTCACTTAGTGATTTAGTGGCATCCTTAACATGCTCACCGGCTTTTGATAAATTTTCAACACCCTTTCTCAGTGTTTCGTTTTGAGTGAATTGTTGAGCATCGTTACGGATCCTGCTTTTAACAGACTGAAAAGTGTCTCGCACTTTTCCTACAGTATCAACTGGTATTTCTTTTTCTATCTTTTTCTAAAGTAGGACAGATTCGAGAATTACATAAACTGACATAAAATTCCCGGACAGAGCGCAACTCCTTTGTTTGTTCCAATTTCGCTGTTTCTTCTCGAAACTTTCTGATATTTTCCTTGATAAAAGATAAGTCAGGGGTATTTGGTCTACTTTTAATTCTGTGTCTTTGTTTGATTCTTCCTTAACTTTATCAATGAGACTTTGTATGAAACCCTTGGAATAATACCGATACCTCGCCTACAAATCATTATTCACGAAAAATAGAACTGACCGAACGAAAATGGACGGCTGACCAAGGTTTGTCACTCGCTACATGTCGGTAAAGTAGGCGTGATGTAGAAGACATGGTGACAAACAATTTGACTAGAGCGCTCCTAAACCTCGATGTACAACGCCAGTCTTTAGCAGTAAGAACGGGAGGTCAATCGATCTATATCAATCCTTGATTCTTGTAGTACTGTGAAGGCGAAATCTCGATCTAAATGCATTGACAGAAGTTGCTGATATTGCATATTCTGGTAGAGAAGTCAATTTCGTTTTCAGTTCGAAAAGGATAAGAGTGTAGCTGTAAATAATTCCCCAAAATCAATAGTTCATTAAGTGTTCGACATTGGATGCTGATCATGTTGTTTAAGTGGACTTGTTTAGCTGAAGGCTTTCGGTCATGCATCCGCACCAGATCGCGTTTCGACTCGGCGTGGGACACAGCTCCTACGTTTCATTAGCCAGCTCATAGAAAAGGTCCTCGATATATTGGTAATGAATCAAATATATCTTTCCTGCCTCTTCTCGTCTGACTTCTGATTTCTATCTGACTGGGAACAATCGAATTTAGAAGGTGCTACTGGTATCTAGTTGTAAAACTAGAATATCCGTTGCATCATCATTGGTGAACCCGACGTGATCTGGTACACCAAGTCAATATACTGTGAGTCTGTTCCATTTTGGAATATTATTATTCATTGTTATTCTTTATTTGAATTTTATATATTGTGATATACTTTTTTTCGCGAATTTTTTTTTCTCGGATATATTTTACTTAGACATTTTTCGATATCTATATTACTATGACGGAACACTCTCCTAAGGTTCTTAAGTTTAAGTCTATTCCCCCTATTTCGATTCAGTTAACGCCATTTTGGCCCGACAATATCGAGTCCTGGTTCTGCTATGCAGAAGCTGATTTTTGCATGCACGGAATCACGGACTCGCGCACACGTTTCCTTGCGGTAGTTAAGGCGTTACCGCGCGAGTTTAACAGGTACGTAACACCTAGTATGTTTACTAGTGATGTTCCCGAACCTTACGAAACGCTTAAGCTATCGATTTTAAAACGAGGAGACCTAACTGATCGACAACGGTTAGACCAACTCCTTAACAATATCGACTTGCAACATGGTTATGCGACGGACATGTTGCTTAGAATGAGAGAAGTCATCGGCCAACGAACTTTCGATGATGGCCTATTTAGACAACTTTTTTTGTCTAAACTCCCTCAACAGGTGCAGGCAGTGCTTGTTTCATTTCAAAACAATGCCATAGATGAACTAGCTGCATCTGCCGATCGAATCTTGGAAATCACTAGATCTTCTAAGGCCGAGGTTTTTTCCGTCAAAGAAAAACCCCAATCGACCTCGACTGACATGGCCGAACTATGTCACACGCTTACACGATATCTTAGAGTTCGCAATGACCGTAGTCGGTCAAAAACCCCGCGTAGAAGCGCCTCACGTAAGCGATCTGGCTCTCGACCACGAGAGACAGACAATCCCGACTGGTGCTGGTATCATAACCAGTACGGTAAGTTTTCCAGAAATTGCAGGAAACCTTGCAATTATCCGACATCAAAATCGACTGACACGAATAAGATTTCGGGAAACTTCCCAGCCGGCACGCGTTAACGGCAACCGTAGCCGGCGAACACAGCCGTCTGTTATACGTCACGGATGTGACTACGAAAGTTCGCTACCTCGTCGACACTGGCGCAGAAGTTAGCGTTCTTCCAGCAAATCCCGACGACAGACTTCGCGAGTCTGTTTTAAGTTTACAGGCGGCAAACGGAAAGCCGATCGCTACTTACGGTAAAAGGTACGTCTACCTTAACGTGGGTTTACGCAAACCCATACACTGGATTTTCGTGGTTGCAGATGTCTCTATGCCAATCATTGGTATAGACCTGTTACAACACCACAACCTACTCATCGACACACGCTCACGAAAGTTAATAGACGGAAACACTAAGTTATCTGTTAGCGTAACTCCTTGTTCTGGTTGCAGGTTATCCCCAGTCACAATTAAGCACACCATAGACCCCTTGTACCAATCAGTACTCGACAAATACCCCGGGATATACCAATCGCAATCGAAATTGCCTTGTGTAACCAGCAATGTTACACATCACATCACGACTACAGGACCACCTGTATTTTCGAAAGCTCGAAGACTCGCTCCCGAGAAGCTTAAGTTAGCTAAAAACGAATTCGACCACATGATGGACCTAGGAATAATTCGACCATCGAATAGTCCATGGTCATCCCCATTGCACATGGTCCCTAAAAAGGACAGCAATGATTGGCGGCCAACTGGTGATTATCGACGTCTGAATGCTAAAACCATTCCCGATCGTTACCCGCTGCCTCATATTCACGATTTGACAGCTACCTTGAAAGGTACAACTATCTTTGCGAAAATCGACTTAGTTAACGCTTATAACCAAATCCCGATGGCACCTGGCGACATTCCTAAAACCGCCATCATCACTCCCTTCGGTCTTTACGAATTTCTACGAATGCCTTTTGGTTTAAGAAACGCGGCTCAAACCTTCCAAAGGTTTATAGACGACGTCTTCTGAGGTCTCAACTTCGTACATGCGTATGTTGATGACTGTCTAATAGCAAGTTCGGACAGAGAATCGCATCTCAAGCATCTGGACATTGTTTTCGATCGACTCCAAAGGCATGGCATTACTGTCAACATACAGAAATTCCAAATCGGAACAAACTCCTTAGACTTCCTAGGACACACCATTGATGCCTAAGGCATCCGACCCCTTAGGAGCAAAGTGGCGGCCATTCTGGATTACCCAGAACCGACCACGATCAAGCAGTTACGAACTTTTAACGGACTTGTAAGTTTCCCTAGACGGTTCATACCCAAATGCGCATCCCTTATGAAACCGTTAACCGATCAGCTTCGTGGTAATGCGAAATCAATTAGTTTAGACGACATAGCCCGTAAAGCATTTTCCACAGTTAAGGAACACATCGCTAAAGCAACCTTGCTTACTCATCAGGACACTCAAGCGCCCATTAGTATCGCCGTAGACGCATCCGACTCAGCAATCGGAGCAGTCTTACAACAATGGGTTAACAACTCGTGGCAACCTTTAGGACTTTTTTCGAGACGGTTGCTAGACGCAGAATCTAGGTACAGCACGTTCGGTAGGGAACTCCTAGCTATGTATTGTGCTGTACGGCATTTCCAACATTCCATCGAAGGAAGAGAATTCACGCTTTTTACCGAACACAAACCTCTTACCTTCGCTTTAAGTTCATCTTCAGACAACTACTCACCGCGAGTCTCGACAACTCGACTACATTTCGCAGTTTACTTCAGACATACAACATATTTCTGGAGCTAACAATGTAGTCGCAGCATGAGTTATCCTCGACAACTCTAAAACTAAGTATTAAGCAGATGGGAACAGGTAAGGAAACCTTACTCTGTGACACATCTACAGGTAGGGATCGTCCAATTGTACCAAAACATTATCGCCGCAACGTCTTCAATACGTTGCACAATCTTTCTTATCCAGGTGCTCGTGCAACAATCGAACTTATAGCCGAACGCTTTTGTTGGCCTGGCATGAATAAAGACGTGATGGAGTGGGCACGCTCCTGTGTAAGCTGTCAGAAATCTAAGGTAATCAGACACAACGCTCGTTTCGACCACGTCCATATAGATTTAGTAGGACCCTTACCCGACTCGAACGGATACTCATATCTCCTAACATGCGTAGACCGTTTCACTCGATGGCCAGAAGCAGTACCGATTAAGGACATTAATGCTGAAACCGTGGCCCGTGCTTTCGTCGAAAGATGGATAGCAAATTTCGGCTGCCCTTCCACAATCACTACAGACCGCGGACGCCAATTCGAATCTGGACTTTTCCGTTGTCTGACCCCACTATTAGGAATCACGCGCTTCCGAACGACCGCCTTTCACCCACAAGCAAACGGGTTGGTAGAGCGTTTTCATCGACAACTAAAAGCTTCATTATCAGCTTCAAACGTTTCACAGTGGACAGACGCTCTTCCACTCGTCTTGCTAGGCATCCGCAATGCAGTGAAAGCTGACATTGGATACACGGCATCTCAACTCGTTTACGGAACGACACTCCCAGGAGAATTCGTGGATCCTTCAGCTTCTTCATTGAACATGGATCTAAACTTTTACACGAGTAAGCTTACAAACGCTATGCGTTCAGTTAAACCTGCTCACACTCGACCTCAATCAACTGATGTTTTCGTTCAACCCGAATTACGACATAGTACACACGTCTTCGTTCGTCGAGACTCACATCGACGACCCCTCGAATCAGCATACGAAGGAACCTTCAAAGTTCTTCAACGCGAACCTAAGTGCTATGTAGTCGATAAGAACGGTACGAAAGATAGCATCAGTATCGATCGACTCAAAACTGCGTACCTAGAAGGAAACCCTAGCTACGTCGATTTTACTTCGGTACAAGAAAACGACACAGCCACTACACTCGTAGTACTCTACACGACAACCGACACACAACTTTATACTTCGTCAACAACGATAGGTAAACCTAAAATAACGCGTTCTGGAAGACGAGTAAGATTTCCAGAACATCTTAACGAATATTGCACGTAGGACATAAGCTTTATCTTGAATTACCCTTTCATAGTTTATTATTAAAAAATTTTTTTTTATATGCTCATTTTTTTATTTATATAAAAAAACAAAAAAAACAAAACATTTTTTATCTTTTTTTTGAGCGTATATATATATATTATATATAAAAAAACAAAAAACAACACTTCCTGATCGCTTTTACGCTGTTGGTAAGTGTATCAGTTTATTTTTTTCCCGCTCATCTTGTGTCCCTACGCAAGTACGAGTGTATTTTCGACATGCACTGACACGTTTTATTTTCTCTCTTTTCCAGGATGGCTGGAAAAGAACGACGAAGTTTCGCAAGGAGCCGAAATTTTCATTGTACTATATTTCTTTATTGCTATGTTGTACATTTTGGTCCCATAGTTTAAGGAAAGACGACCAGAGGCTGCTAAACGAAGCAAGCTATCAGAAGAGTGTTTACCAACGACAAACTCGTTGGGTTTAAACTTCTGGCTGGTCACGTCTTAGGGGCATCACTACCTCACTAGGGGGGGGAGTGATCTGTAGCTGTAAATAATTCCCCAAAATCAATAGTTCATTAAGTGTTCGACATTGGATTCTGATCATGTTGTTTAAGTGGACTTGTTTAGCTGAAGGCTTTCGGTCATGCATCCGCACCAGATCACGTTTCGACTCGGCGTGGGACACAGCTCCTACGTTTCATTAGCCAGCTCATAGAAAAGGTCCTCGATATATTGGTAACGAATCAAATATATCTTTCCTGCCTCTTCTCGTCTGACTTCTGATTTCTATCTGACTGGGAACGATCGACCATAGAAGGTGCTACTGGTATCTAGTTGTAAAACTAGAATATCCGTTGCATCATCAAGAGGCTAAGGGTCTGTGTTAGTCCTGGCAATGAAGGTCTTTCGGCTGGTCGAAATTTCTTTTGAAAGAGTCGGCATATGGAACTTTAACCGTGTGTTGAGGTAGTGAATTCCATCCGTAGGTGATTCGGTGTGAAATGGTTCAAATGGTTGAGGACGGAATAGAAGAAGCTTTCGCTTAATGGGCTTCCGTGTCTGGTAGCAGTGGATCACCAATACCTCCAGGCAAGAACCTAGGTATGTGAACGATAATAGAGGGGAAAAAAGAATTTGGTAAATCATAATAATATGTTATCCTTAGTCTTTAAGAATAAGTCAAGTTTCCTCTTAAAGGTCTCCTGGAAAGTCGCTTGGACTAGCTCAGTCGGCAGCGAATTCCAGCACTTAACAACTCTAACGGAGTAGAAGTTGTGTCTGCAGTCTGTTCTGCTATGTAGGGTCTCAAATTTCTGGGTGTTACCTCTCAGGTTAGTGTTACGACTAAGCTTAAGAAGATGTTTAAGGGGATGACGAGAAGTATTAAGGATACTATAAGTCATAAGAAGATCACCTCTAAGACTCCTATACTCTAACGGGTAAAGGTTAAGTGATTGGAGGCGCTCTTCATAAGGTTTGAATTTGAGTCCTCGAACTGATTTCGTGGCTCGACGTTGGATACTTTCCAGAGTGTCCTTATCCTTTTGGATGGAGGGAGGAAATACTATGTTTCCGTACTCTAAGTGGGGACGAATAAAACTGTTGAAGATTATATGGAAGGTTCTACCGTCAAACTGGCCAAAAATGCGCTTCAATGTCACCAGTGCAAGGTTTGCTTGAAAGGCGTTTTTATCACAGTTCGCATACGATTTCAGGTCGTAGGGTACCAACACTCCTAAATCTTTTTCAACTTGCGAAACTTCTAGAGGTGAGTTACCTAAGTTATAACTATAGTCTGCAACATGTCTCAGATGGACTACCTTGCACTTTGAAGTGTTGAAGGTAAGTCCGCTGTCGTCTGCCCAACTCTGAAGTCGGGTCAGATCCTCCTGAAGAACTAGTATCTCATTATGACTACGTATCTCTCTCCAAAGTTTCACATCATCAGCAAAAAGCAATAAGTTAGATGAAACTTGTTGAGGAAGATCGTTAATATAAATCAAGAAGAGAAGAGGTCCTAGTATTGAGCCCTGGAAGACCCCACTAGGACATTCCATAGCCTGAGAGAGAGTGAAGTTAACCCTGACCTTAAAGTGTCGGTTTTCTAAATACGAAGAGAGCCAATCAATCAAAGAACTCCGCCTGTAGCTCCCCTGGGGGTTGCTGGCGGTCCCAAGCCCGGGTAAAGGAGGAGGGTTGGGCATGGGGTTAGCGACCCCATCCCGTAGAAAATCAACTCGCTAAAAAAACGCTAACCAGAAAAAATCATTCAAACCATCTAAACTCTGCCCTGGGAGTAGAAGGAATAATTATGACGTCTCATGATGAAAGCCGAGTTCCTTCGGAAGTCATGAGACCGATGCACCTTCTTACAACCAGAGCAACAATTTTTATAGGTACATGGAATGTCCGGACAATGTGGGAGACCGGAAGAGTTTTCCAAATTGCTTCAGAAATGAGAAAATACAACCTGGAGGTGCTTGGAATCAGCGAAACACATTGGACGCAGGTTGGACAACAACGACTGTCTTCAGGAGAACTTCTGTTATACTCCGGTCATGAAGAAGAAAATGCCCCACATACATAAGGAGTTGCATTGATGCTGTCCAGAAAAGCACAAAATGCAACTATTGGATGGGAATCTCATGGACCAAGGATCATCAAAGCCTCCTTCAGAACAAAGAGAGAGGGCATTAAAATGAACGTCATCCAATGCTATGCGCCTACCAATGACTACGATGAAGACGCTAAAGACCAATTCTACGATAGGCTGCAGTTGATCGTCGAGAAGTGCCCAACCAAGGACCTGACAATTCTGATGGGAGATCTCAATGCTAAGGTTGGAATGGACAACACTGGATACGAAGACGTCATGGGACGACATGGACTGGGAGGAAGGAACGAAAATGGTGAGAGATTCGCAAACCTATGTGCCTTCAATAAACTGGTCATAGGTGGCACCATATTTCCACACAAAAACATACACAAAGCCACTTGGATTTCACTGGATCACACTACACAGAATCAAATCGACCATATCTGCATCAACAAAAAGTTCAGGAGGACGATAGAGGATGTGAGAACCAGAAGAGGAGCTGATATAGCATCCGATCATCATTTGCTGGTCACCAAGATGAAACTAAAACTCAAGAAGCACTGGACAACAGCGCGGACAACATCACAAAAGTTTAATACGGCCTTTCTTCGAGATGCTGACAGACTCAACAAATTCAACATAGCCCTCAGCAACAGGTTCCAGGCCTTTCATGATCTACTCAATGGAGAGGGAACGACCATGGAGAGCAACTGGAAAGGTATCAAGGAGGCAATCGTTTCAACATGTCAGGAGGTTCTGGGCCAAAAGAAGCACCATCACAAAGAATGCATCACTGTTGGTACACTGGATAAAATTGAAGAAAGGAGGAACAAGAAGGCAGCAATCAATATCAACCGAACCAGAGCGGAAAAAGCCAAGGCACAAGCCGAATACACAGCGGCAAACAAGCAAGTGAAGAGGAGCATCAGAACCGACAAACGTAAATATGTGGAAGATTTAGCGATGACAGCGGAAAAGGCTGCAAGAGAGGGAAGTATGAGACAATTGTATGATACGACAAATAAACTTGCTGGAAATTACCGTAAGCCAGAAAGACCAGTGAAAAGCAAGGAAGGCAAAGTAATCACCGATATTGAAGAACAACGAAACAGGTGGGTAGAACACTTCAAAGAACTCTTGAATCGACCAGCTCCACTGAACCCACCCAACATCGAAGCAGCACCCACGGACCTCCCAATCGATGTTGGCCCACCAACAATTGAAGAGATCAGCATGGCCATCAGACAAATCAAGAGTGTCAAAGCAGCGGGACCAGACAACATCCCAGTAGAGGCACTGAAAGCAAATGTAACAGCAACTGCCAAGATACTCCACATCCTCTTCAGTAAGATTTGGGATGAAGAACAAGTTCCAACAGACTGGAAAAAAGGACTTCTGATCAAGATACCAAAGAAAGGCGATCTCAGCAAGTGCGATAACTACAGCGGCATCACTCTTCTCCCAATACCAAGAAAAGTTTTCAACAGAGTATTGTTGAATAGGATGAAGTATTCCGTGGACGCCCAACTTCGAGATCAACAGGGTGGATTTCGTAAGGATAGATCGTGCACAGATCAAATCGCAACTCTACGTATCATTGTGAAACAATCAATCGAATGGAATTCATGACTCTACATCAACTTCATCGACTACGAGAAGGCATTTGATAGTGTGGACAGGACGACACTATGGAGGCTTCTTCGACACTACGGCGTGCCTGAGAAAATAGTCAATATCATACGGAACTCCTATGATGGACTAAACTGCCAAATCGTTCATGAGGGATGAATCACCGACTCATTCGAAGTAAAGACCGGTGTTAAACAAGGTTGCTTACTCTCACCCTTTCTCTTTCTCCTGGTGATCGACTGGATCATGAAGACGTCAACATCTGGAGGAAAGCACGGGATACAGTGGACAGGCAGGATGCAGCTTGACTATTTAGACTTCGCGGATGGTCTGGCTCTTCTATCACAAACGCAACAACAAATGCAGGAGAAAACGACCAGTGTATCAGCAGCCTCAGCAGCAGTAGGTCTCAATATAAACAAAGGGAAAAGCAAGACTCTCCGATACAACACAATATGCACCAATCAAATTACACTTAACGGAGAAGCTTTGGAGGATGTGGAAACCTTTACATATCTGGGTAGCATCATTGATGAACACGGTGGATCAGATGCAGATGTGAGGGCGCGGATCGGCAAAGCAAGAGCAGCATACTTACAACTGAAAAACATCTGGAGCTCAAAACAATTGTCAACCAACACCAAGGTTAGAATTTTCAATACAAATGTCAAGACAGTTCTATTGTATGGGGCGGAGACGTGGAGAAATACGAAAGCCATTATCCAGAAGATACAAGTGTTTATTAACAGTTGTCTACGCAAGATACTTCGGATCCGATGGCCAGACACTATCAGCAACAAGTCACTGTGGGAGACAACAAATCAGATTGCAGTGGAGGAAGAAATCAGGAGGAAGCGCTGGAAGTGGATAGGGTACACTTTGAGGAAATCACCCAATTGCGTCACAAGACAAGCCCTCACATGGAATCCTGAAGGTCAAAGGATAAGAGGAAGACCAAAGAACACATTACGCCGAGAAATAGAGACAGACATGAGAAGAATGAACAAGAACTGGATAGAACTAGAAAAGGAAGCCCAGGACAGAGTGGGTTGGAGAATGCTGGTCGGCGGCCTATGCTCCATTGGGAGTAACAGGCGAAAGTAAAGTAAGTAAGCAATCAATCAAAGGGCTTTTATACCCAATTGTCCAAGCTTCTAGATAAGACATGCGTGGTTGACCCTATCAAAAGCTTTGGAGAAGTCCAGGTAGATGACGTCAACCTTCCCCTTGCGATCAAGGATGGTTGTCCATCTATCCACCGCAGTCAGCAGGTTGGTCATACAAGAATGACCTTTTCTGAAACCATGCTGTTGAGGCGAGAAGAACTTTGAGGATGATAAGTATTCTAGTATACCGTCGTATACTAGGGATTCCATAATTTTGGAAGGTATGGAGAGAAGGGCCACTGGTCGGTAGCTTGAGGGTTCACTGCGTCGACCTCCTTTGAAAATTGGTGTGATGTGGGCCAGCTTCCATATTTCCAGTAGTTTGCCTCTGCTTAGCGAGTGTGCAAACATCACGCTAAGTGGTGTCACCAGGATTGAAGCTGCTTCCCTCAATACAGCGGAATGAACCATATCCGGACCAGGAGAAGTGTCTTTTCTTAGGTGCTGCAGTTTACGGAGCACCAGGTCAGCACTCAGGTCCACTTCGGAAAGTCCTGTAGAGGTGCAGGTGAAGCTTTCGTCAGTATGGTTGATGTGGGTCGGCTGGAATGTCCGGGAGTATTGTTCAGCCAAAAGGTTAGCGGCATCACTGTCGTTATTGGTCGGGCCATTAGGACCAAGCAGTTGGGAAACTCCAGTTTTGCCTTGTCGAAGAGAAGCTGCGTAACGGAATAAGCTCTTCGGATTGGAGACAAATCTATCGATAAGCTTGGTCTAGAACTGAAGCCTGTCATCTCTTATTGCCTTTGTGCATATGTTCCTTATATGTTTGTATTGCCTGTACGCGCCGTTGTTATCAGTTCGTTTATATTCAGCCCAACAGTGTCTTTTGCGGCTTAGCAAACGACGGGTTCGGTTCTTGATGATTGGGGGTTGCTTGTAGCTTTTTGGGACCATTTTAGGAACTGAATGCTCAGTAGCACATAAGATCGTGTGCAGTAAAAAATCCCAATGAGCATCCACTTCAAGTTGAGGGTGAACATCCCAATCCACCTGTTGTAGATAGTCCTTTAAAGCTAACACATTCAACCGTTTGAAGTTCCAGCGCTTGTTGCTAGTAGGATATCGTAGCTCCGTCTTGCTGACAAAGCTGAATGATAAGACGGCGTGATCACTTTTCCCCAGGGGAGCCAGGATTGAGAGGTCTTCAACTAGGAATTCTTCATTTGTGAATACCCAGTCTAAGCGTGACGGCGTCTGACGGTTTCTCCAACGAGTTGCCGACTTCACATTTTCGAATAATCCCAGGTCGCCGATAAGGTTGAAGAACAGAGCTTCAGTAGAGTTGGCAACACCAATGTATGTATGTTCCACAAAGTTGATTCTAGGGAGATTGAAATCCCCTAGAATCAGGATATGAGAGAATCCGAGACGCGTAGAGCGAGTTAATCCTTCCAGCAGACGTTTGTCATATTCGATGTCGGCAGTAGGCTTCCTGTAAACGACCCCAACTAGGCACCTCGAGGTGGTAGATAATCTTACTGAGCACCATACTGACTCGTCAAGATTGTGAAACTCTTGGTTGTGAAGTTGGTGCGCATCCAGGCATGACCGTATGTATAGTGCTACCCCACCCCCCATTCCTGTTTTTCTGTCATTGCGAAATAAAGACATCCCAGTTATTGCTAACTCTTGGTCCTTAAACTGAGACGTTATCCAAGTTTCGGATATTCCTATCAGATGGGCATCATTAGCGTTGCTAAGTTCACGTAGCTCATCCTTTTTGTTTGGCAAGCTCGCGGCGTTCGTGTATAGGCAGTTTATGCTTTCAATTTGGAACGCGTGAGCCTCTTCTTGTCTGTCTATATGAGCCGTGTGTGAGTGGACAGGTAGCCTACCTATACGATGTTTACCGAGTTGGTAGTCCCTGTTCTTTACACGTTTTTTTATGATCAAGACAGTCCACGAGTGGAATTGTCAGCTCCAGCTTTCGTTTGTGCTTGATCCTGCTGTCGTGGGGCCTATCCGTATGCATATGGATGCCAGTTGGCAACCGACGTCTATTGGCACGAAATGCTTCCAGAGTTGCAGCCGCCATGTGGGAGGAGGGGAAGGTTATCTTCAGTAGCCGGGACCTAGAGTCTCCTTCTCTCTTGGCTAGTCGCATTACCTGTTGGGTCAATATGTTCTTGAGTTTTAAGGAATGCTTAATGAATTTCCATTCCCGAATATCAGAGTTTGCTTGAGTTGGGTCCATATTTTCCGGCACACCTTGCACAATGATATTTCGTCACGGAAAAACGCTTCGCCAGATTCCTTAGGGATGTTCCGGATGAGATTTCGTTTAGAATACGGTATGTCTGGCAGTCAATGGTCATCTGACAAGTAATTTATCCTGAATTTGTGAACTGTTTTGGTGTTTCCTCGTAAATTCTCGGTTTTGGAAGACAAGAAAAATTAGGGCATATCAGATGCAAATTTATCACCAAGTAATTTTAAATCTGTGATCAATTCCGCTCTGGTTCTTCGATACGATATTTGAAATAGGTTTAGTATAGCCAATCATACGGGAGCTTCTTTGTTTCCGGAATCAGCCTAGTTGTTATTCCCTGAACCCTTTACGAAAGCTCACGGTCGTTTTTTAAGAAAAGGCTAGTCCCTTCTATGCAGTACTCAAGTTTAGGACGCATGAATACTCTATACAAGGTCAAAAAGCTTTTGCTTCGACATGGCTAAAGCCCTACGAATTGGCCGTAGCTTCCTAAACCTTTGACGGCCATCGCACGAGAGAGTGCAGTAGTTTTCAAGCCTTGACTAACAGCGAGTCTTGAGTCTGTGTGTCTGGACAACTGTAGGCTCAATGTTATTTATCATTTATCTATCTGTACCTTGATGACCAATATGCATCATAATACACTTGGAAGTATTTTTCGGCAACTGCAAGGTTTGAAACCATTCACATAATTTCTCCAGGTCATTTTGAAGATCTAAGCTACTCCCCTTACTTCCTATCGCTCTCCGAATCTTGACATTGTCAGTACGTAGCATGACCTATGATGATAATAGACGAGGAAGCTCATTTACATACAAGGAGGATAACACTAGCCTCAAAACTGTACCCTGAGGCACTTTGCTAAGCACTTTCCCAGCTAAACGACTTGGAGTTCACCCGTACGTTTTGCTGACGCCCGACTAGGAAGTCCTTTATCCACATTGATAAATTGTCTCCAAACCTGACATTTCTTAACTTATATTACAGCTGGTTGTGAGGAACTTTGTCGAAAGCTTTGCTGAAGTCAATGTAGGCTACGTTTATAGGTAACTTTCGGTATTTAAGAGCTCACCAACTTTCACGAGCTACTAATAAATTAATGCGACGGGAATAACCTATTCTCAAGCCATATCGCTCTTCAGAAAGAATCTGGTTTTCTTCGAGGACTAACTAAAGCGTTCCTCCAGTCATTTGGTAACTGATCATAGGTTACGGATAGATTAGTCCACTATTCGGTGCGAGAAGCGGAACTCCAGACACAAACAGTTTGATCAACATTTCTGAACTCTCTCGTAACGTTACTTTAAGTTATCAGTCTTAGGTTGAAGGAAAAGATGGTTCATATTAATACTGCAAGTCGGTATTAGGTCACACTGCAACCTGCGGTGAGACTACCGATATAGGTTTATGCATTCCAGTCCGTATTTATAAGATAAGCCGCAGATCTTTTACAACTTCGTTAGACTCACTCCAGAATATACTTGAAAAACTGACTGTGTTTGGATTCATTGTTCTAAATTCGGCCTCACAAAGTTGAGTATAATGTCCTAAACATTTCTTTGTCCAAGTAATAAAATGACCTAGGAGTAGCCCATAAGATCCCAAAGCCTTGGACGGCGGCAACCTTGCTGCTACACGTAATACTGAGGTTGCTGTTTATTACGACTCACAAATCCTTATGGTTCATGCCTCCAGGTGACACAACTCTATTATTGATTAGCGACTTAAACCTCTACAGTTGTTTATTAGCGTCACCACATTTATTGCAGTTGACTCCTAATGGTAGCCTGCATATCCATTCAACCGATTAATTGAATTCATCTCTTAATATCATATCTGATATCAAGTGTATGGGTCTCTAATACTTTTCATCTGCAAAGAGTAGAACAGATGACTTTATTACAGTTGGCCAGTCATTTACATAAAGTAAAAAAGAAGACTGACGATTGTGCCTTGAGAACTCCACTTTCTAAAAATGCTCACGTTAATTTGAAACCAAAGTGAGGGACCTTGTGAAAGGCTTCATTTGGTTCTGTGAAAATCAAATCTACAACAGTATTTCGATCTTTTGCCGCTGCCCAATCTTTTCTTGCAGTGAGCAGGTTTGTGAAACATGAAGGGACTTTCTTAAAACCATGCTGCACCTTTGGTAAAAGATCATTCCCTTCTAAACAGTTTCGAATAGCTACCCGAATAATCTCTTCCATCATGCTGACAACTGCACTAGTTAGATTAACAGGTCGATAATAACTAACTAAACCTCTATTCCTCGCCTTATAAATGGGATTGACTACTGCGTCTCTCCAGTCACTTGCCAGTTTGGACTGCCTCGAAGACGTATCAAACAGCTTTGCTAGAGGTTCAGTCTCATGATCCTTGGATAAATATCATCAGGACTAATGAGCTTATCTGGTTTCAGATGTTGAAGTAATCGTGACACATCCTTTCTCAATAAACACAGGATCCATTGACAAGTCGCTATTACCACGATCAGCTGTTGGCATTTTATCATCGTAGGTAGAAAACTTCTCTAAAATAGTCTGATGAGTCTCAGCTTTCGCGACATTATTTTACGCCGATATTGACAGGCTTTCTTGTGCCGAAAGTGATGGAATTTCATCAGTTCTCCGAGCTCGTCTGTTTATATATGGGAACAGCTTTTGTGAACTATTTGCACGATCCCCAACGAATTGTTTTTCATATGAATGCCTAACTTTATTTAGTAACATTGGGTTGGTTTCAAGTGAAATGCCAGGAACCATTTTCTCAGTTTTTCTTGTCTCAATTATCTGTATAGGATGAGTCGGACAGATGAAATAAGTTGTCATGATCTTAATGATCTCATAATTAGGACAGTTGTTCGTTTCACCTAAGTTGATAATATAGAAGGCTAGAATGCCCATAATAAACCAGGCTGCAAAGGTCTTAAGGCGGGCTCAAGATTTTCTTGAATGCATCTGCAGAACGAGTAACCTTGTATTTAGGCAACTCAGCTAAATGGATTTCGCATTTCAAAAGGGATGGTGGCTTTTAAAATTAATTTTCAGATTCAGATTCATGTACTGAGATAGAAAGCCTAATGTCTGTGTTATTCCTTGAATCGGTTAATTGAAGGGCGGATACCATCTTTTCGGGTGACAAGTTCCAATCATTGGTCACTCGGTATGAAACATTTATGTCACAAGCATTTTGTTCTTTCTTGGATTTTGTACTCGCCTCCTATGACCGTGAGTTGTCGTGATCTGGGAGGATGAAAAATAGGGGACGTATCAGGTCCAATATCGTTTTCTAGTGTTCCCACTTCAGTGCGGCAGTGGGAAGTGGTCATCAGATTATTATTCACTGCTACTCCGATATCATTGTGAGATCGGACTACGAACATCGACTACTCCCCTAACTTTTACCTATTTACCTCTGTCTATCCAATATGAATATAGGCTTGATGGGCACTAACCAATCAAAATATGTTGTGAATTATTACTCATTTTATACTTCTGTAACATCAATAGCGTATTTAGTAGGATTTTAGGTAAATTCTTTCGGTTAGCTATCAAAGCCTTGATTTTCTTGTGCCTACTCGTACAGTTTAGTCTGTTACTCTACTGTTTCTGATAAGTAAGTGCAAGTTCCGTGAAAAATTCTACCATATTGAACTATATTCATCAATATGGGTAGCCAAATACTCTCCTCTTTGTCAAAGAAAGTTTTATGCTACGGTAATTTATTTAAATACTGCTGAATTTATCTTTTAAATTCTGATGACTATACACCTTCAGTCTGTTTGTATGCAACAGAACAATGTGATATTATTTCACACTTCCTTTAATTTCTTGTTGCTTTCGTGCATTTTCTGTATTTAGTGTTCTTGTCCTGTGTTATCAAATAAAACTTCCACATATTTCCCAGTTCTCAATCGAATAATACATCGTCTTCTACATTCTGGTTAGACCGAAACATTGTCCGTAAAAAGGAAGTACACAGAGAGCAAACGACCCAGAAATCAGAGGATTCATTTGCTACCATAACTAGCGATCTTACACAGCACGCAACTAACATTTAAATCACATGTGAATCATAATTATATAACTGTCCACTACACTTTGCCAACATTGTGTTAAATTTGTACACTGCATTAGCCATAGTAAATTTCTGTGCACACTGAAATTTTGGAACTATTCCTGCATATATACTTATATTTGTAAACCCAGTTCGATGAGGAGCCATATATATGTAATTTCTGTTCTCCAGCGCTTTGTTCGCTCTGTCTATTCATATTGTTGTTAACCTTACATTCTTTTCTCTATCACGCTTCCGAATTCTCCCAGACTCAACTCCTTTTTTAAATCGGGTCTGCTGTAATGCAGACTCGTCTCTGTGGTTTGCCCGGTTGAAAAACCTATACCTAGCTCGGAAAATTATAGGTCAGGTGGGTAAGTCTACCTATGTTAGCCATTTCTCATCAGATGAAATCGCAGCCCAAGTCTTGTAACTTACATTTGAGCACCACCCAGGTCTACAGCATTACGTCCTAAGAAACGTGTCCATCAATTCTGGGACTGACCAACTACCAAAAAATAGACGACTAGGTGTCAGCTCACCGTCCGGACCAAAAAGACACATGATCAGGGTATTGTTCGGGGGAGGAGTAGATAAACGACGATTCTATTGACTTCGGCTAGTAGGCTTTCCACAAAACATCCAGTCGATAAAATTGTCTGGGAACGGCAATTCAGATATTAAAAAGTTTATGGAAATATCAGAACAAGTACACGAATGCGCAAAACCATCAACAATATCGTCTCTAACGGTCACACCAAATGACTTAATCACCTATCTGACGCAAACAGTTTGCTCTTCAGTTGGACAGGTCACTTAGCCAAAGTCTCCTTGATGACTTTTTTTCCACAAGCCGGAATTATCACTTACTGAATAACAACGTTATTACCAATGATTTACACAAACGACGTCCGATTTCTATCGGATTGACTGTAAAACAAATCAGAATCATTGAAACTTTGCTCGTTTATTTTATTTTATCTTTTTTTCATCTAAATATCTAGAGATAGCTTTTGTTCATATTTGTCATTATTATTGTTAATATTATCATTACTGATCCCCTGACACATTGAATATTCTTTTCTTTCCTTTTCTTACAACTGTCTTTTTCTCTTTATACACACACTTTATTCCTAAACATCCAAAATGTGTGACCATAAAAATATCATCTTGTATTGTTCATTTTATCTTCACCATGCATTTATGACCCACATAAACTCTTATTTGACTATCCTTTTCAATACATTAAGATTTTCATGACATCATTCTAGAAGAATACTGCATAAACTTTCACACTAATGACAAGTTTCGCTTAAAATCCTATTACATTAATTTACATATATTCACCCGAGTGCACTAAAAACTATGAGTTAATGTTTTGGTTAAGAATGGAAACATTCATCATACTCCCATTAACATGGTTGGTACACTTTCACTAGTTATTCCTTTCTTTTCTCTCTCACTCATTTCCTTCTAAATAAGTATCATTCTTAAACATTGAAGTTTGCAATTAGGGCATAATAATAATAATAATTTATTCTCAAATAACAGATTGTTACATGAGGCATGCCGGTTTACAGGCAAGATCGAATTGTTAAAGAAGTTACAATTTTCACTGTTGAAAATTACTCAGCTGGGTTGATATTTCATAAGATATGAATGTAAATGGATTTCGTAAGAAACATATCAATATCACATTTGGAGCACTTTATGGAGGTAGCGTTGCAACATACAACTGATGGTCGAGAATTGATACATGCGAAGTTGGGGGCTTTTAGAAGTTTCGAACTTATATCCCTCCAGAATATCGGAAGCTTTAATAACGGTGGAGGACGAAGTCACCCGTGCCATATCTGTTTTCGGTGGAGTATCTGCAGGAGGCTGAAAAAGGTGTAAGAAAAAGGAAGGACGAAAAGCAGAGCACACAATATTCATGGAGGAATAGTTAAGGTATAACCATTTAGTCTATTTGTAAGTTACTGAAGTATTTATTAGGTAAGAACATACTAATGTGTTAAAGAAAAATAAGTATGGGCAAGGTATGAGTGGGTAAGGAACTGTATAAATGAAGGTAGTTCAGAAGAAAGTATGGAATTGTGTAATTATAAAATAAAGTGCTGAAAACAGTATTCCGATACAAATGGCTGTCTCCCTTTTTTTCGAAGCTGTTTGAACTCTCTTTTTTTGTTTTCAGATTTTATAGGTTATAGAGTGGGCTTCGTTTTTAGCCAATTGTCTAGTTTGCTTGTAATAGGATTACTCGGTAGGAAGTGGAACCAATTTAGCTTTTTTTAACATGATTTAAAGTGGTATTTTTCATGAATAATTTCGCATCAATACCGTTGGTTCGTGACATCCCACTAGACATAAGGAGCCGTAATTAATATGTTCTGTCCTACAGACATGGGTGGATTGAAGTTATCTCCCCACCATCATGTTTCCTGGTCAGCAACGCCACCCTCCCTCCTTTTATGATGTTAGGCTTTCTTACGTTTGTGGTCAGTATGAATATTGCTTTTATCAAGGACCATAGTTGGAATACACTGTCTCTACAAGTTCCATGTTACAAGCGAACCGGATGGTAACAGCATTTGTATTATGGGTTAGATATCCATTTAATATATCGTACTACTATGAAGATAACTAATGGTGAAGGTTATAAGAGACACGTAAGATTATAGGTGGTTATGAGATGGTAAGGACTAATAGCAAACCAGAGGATATGAAAGAGAATATTGTAAAATTTTCAGGGTAAGGAAAACAAAACATTGAACAACTCACAAGAATTTAGGACATTTTAGCTTCTTTTGATCGGCCTTAGTTGGTCAGCATCCATAAGATTAGTGAGTTATCTGTCTACTTGTAATAAGAAAAATAAAAGTACATGACACTTAGGAAGAATAATTTGGATTTATCCATTAGAGAGATTCGGAAACCGAAAATGAGGGTTACGTGCGGAATGCCATGGTTAATAATCAATAAATAATGGGGAAGGATAAAGCATGTTTTCTTTAGTTTTGCTATATTAAAACTAACGACAATGTAGTTTGTTATATTCTTGTTTCGTCTAGATATTGGGCGGTCCATAATAAAGTGCCTCATTGGTAGGCGGGAGTTCAAGGAATAGTTGAAGTTCTTTAGATTTTAGTAACAGGGTTATTAGCCTTTTAAATTTGGTAAAGGTGTCACAGTTACGGATAGGTATTGGCAACCTGTTCCACAATAAACTATACCGAACTGTAAAAAACCTACAACGCATTTGTTTTTTGGTGTTTTTCGGTAAATAGTTTATATGCATTGTTTCTTAGTCTATAGGCTGGGTTATTGATCGTAGTTGAGCGGGAGGTTAGGAATGACAGTCCATTTATTACTTTGTAGAGAAATATCAGATTGTTCCTTAACCTACGGTGCCATAAAGGTTCTAAAGAGAGGTGCTTACATCTACTTGTGTAATCAAGAGTGGTGTCACTTCCTAACAGTTGGCGTCTAAAGCGTCTTTGAACATCTTCTACTCTTATTTTGTCAGTGGTATTCATATTAGAGAAGATAAAAGAGCAGTATTCTAAGGAAGGTCGTTCACATATTTTGTAAAGGGTAAGCTTAGCATCTGTCGTGAAAAATTTTTTCGTTATGAAGCCAATTAGACGTCTAGCTTTAGAAATAATAGAGAAGGCGTGTGCTTTAAAGTTTAGGCTTGCTGTGTGATTTATTCCTAGATCGTGTACTGAATTAAGTGTCTGGGCTTTACTTTTATTTAAGTAAAGTTGGGGTTCATAAGGGTGCTTTCCAAAGTGCATGATCCGCATTTGTGGAGGTTAAATGGTAATTGCCACTTTTCGCTCCAGATAGTTAGGTTATTGAGATAATCTTGAATCAAGGGTACACTTTCACTTAGAGCCTCAGGCTTATAGCTGTATACTATTTTGAGATCATCAGCATATAAGTATGATTTCCCAGATTTTATGATGTTACATATATCGTTTATATACATGGGAAACAAAAGTGGGCCTAATACACTTCCCTGGATGACGCCACTAGTTATTGGTCTAGGTAATGAGAGACAGTCGTTGTACTTTACCATTTGTATACGTCCCTTTAAGAATGAAACAAACCATGAATAGAGTGGGTTGTTGATTCCGAAGGACCGTAGTTTGGCTAGTAGCCGTTTGTGTGGAACCTTATCAAAAGCTTTCCTAAAGTCTAAAAATATGACTGATACAAGGAGTCCATTGTCTCGTTTCAGAGTTATATCATTCATGTAGTCCACTAGGCATGTATCACATGATCTGGACCTAAGAAATCCATGTTGGGAGACCGAGATGGGATTATTAGTAATTACATGTTGGACTAACGCCGCTTTAACTACTTTCTCCATCACTCTAGACACCACTGAAGTTATGTTTACGGGTCGGTAATTTTCAACATTTGCTTCAGGTCCTGTTTTAATTTGGGGAATGATGTGTGTAGTTTTTCAGGCAGTAGGGTAATGCGCTGTAGAGAGTGATATCGCAAATAGTTTGAGTAATAAAACACACATATCATCGCCTCCACGTTTTAGCATGCTAGCCGGAATACGATCTGGTCCATCAGTGTAGGAGTGTTTCAATGTACTAATTGCCTTAGAGATATTCAGTACATTGAAGTCTACGTTAGTAATCTCACAGGCAGATGCTGTGATAAGTTCTGAATCATTAAGTGGTTTTTTATCAGTTAATGAGGAACAAAAGTGTTCATTAAATAGTTCCGTAACAAGTTTAGGATCTTCGTATACTTGTTTGTCTTTAATACATAATTATAATATCCTGTGTCGCACTTCAACAAATAAATTTTACAGACTCGTTTTATCTTTACCACATATATATGACCCACACAAGTCGACACAATCATTCTGTGCAATTGATTAGGACTTGTTTGGCATCATTATAAAGTATTACTGCACGAAATCTAATTCCACCACTAAATCTTACTGAATTAGTGATTTATTTTCTTGTTTATTTATTTTTATTCATTTGGCAATGCATAATCGTTTATTCATATTCTATTTTCATAAACACGCTTGATGAGTTATTTACATATTTCACGTATCTTCTTCGGTTTCCCTCTATTTTTTTCTTTTTCTTCTTCAAAGTCAACCCAATATTCTTATACATCCTACAGAAGATATTTAAATCTGGCGAATATTGTGCTAACATTATTGAAATTTATGTATTAATGCATTTGTGAAGAAACCCAAAATGGTTCTTTCACAACCCTTAGGTGCCAATAGGCTGTTTGCGACTAATATCAATAGTAATATTACAGCAAATATATATGAACGATCTGAACGTTTTATATTCCAATTACTCAGGCAGCAGCGTCAGATTATATGAGTCAAACCGACATCCTATCCCAAATAAGAGAGTATGATATAGCTGTAACGGAAAGAAAACGCTGAAAATGTCTCCCACAGTATTTAATTGACAGCAATGACATTTATTTGTTTTTTTCAGTTCGTTTGGTATTTTAACGTTTATTCAGATCTCTTGGTAACCACAATTTATATCATTCAGACTTCCTTGTCTGGTTTTTGTTATTTTGTCCCGGTTAAAGATTAAACTTATAATACTTAGTTTACTGTTAAATGTCCACGGAAGATTGACAATGAGGTCGTGTTTAAACTACCTCAAGGTCGCGGTGTAGATCAGTGAATGAGTACTAGCCTCTGCATGTTTACTTGTGAAAATTGCCGAGATCCCTGCAGATAGACATGTGATACCACTTTGTTAGGGATGTTTTTATTGAGTTTCAGCTATCGAACTCTGTTTACTAACTAGTTCTCTTGTTCTTTAGCATGTTATTTTGTGTTAGAGAAACCCTTGACTGTAAGCCGCAGACTGTATCGTTTGAAGTATTTTGTAATTTTGATATAATATATTCTATTCATTAAATTATAACAGCCTTATCTGAACACAGAGTCAGTGTTTTAATGTGATTTAATACAAATGACTTAAAATTGCTTCGTACACTATACAGAAGAACGTAGTCTGGTCAAGTCGGATAAACTTCAGTTCTTAATTTATGCGTTCAAACTGGCTACTGGCATTTCGGTCGTCGAAAAAGTGTGTAAATAAACAACTCAAAGCTACTTACACTGCTGTAGTCGATACAAATGAAAAGGTCGCTAAATTGCAAAATGCAGTGTTCGGTAAACAATTACATATTAAACACGATATAGAATGGTATTCAGCAGAATGGTTTATGGAAAAAATTCGCATTCACCATGGGAATCTATCGACTCAGATAAGTGTCCCAATAGACACAGATGATTATAGGCAACGTGTAACAGCAAAAATTCATTGACTTATAAACAGTTTATTGTCAGACAATAGAAACGGTTCATATGCACCGCTGACTGCGAGCTAACACCACTCCTATATTCTCTGGATGAGATAACATATATATAAATATATAAACACTTGAACAAACGTAAAAAGGTCACATGAGCTTCGCTGAATCACACTGCACAGAAGAAGAAGGATCACTTATACTGAAGTAAGAATCTCAGGGTGCTTATCCACGTAGTGAGAACGACGAAGTAATGAAGTGGAGAATGCATGATTCGATGATGACCAACGCCACGGCATATAAATTTGAATGCTAACCAGACAGACTAACAGACGAGGGAAGTTTGTTATACATATAGATCACTTATGAACAAATTAGATGAGTTATATTGATCACGCACAGTAACTGTTACCAGGTCATACGAGGACTAATTACACCGATTATCTTTTAGGTTGTGTAATTTGCTGCGGACACTAAATGGACATGTTCGCGTTCCACTAATTGAGCACTCCAACAAGACATGAAAAGTCGAATTTTGGAGAAGGAAATTGTGCCTCACTTTCCGTTTGGAAAGATTTAGGAGGAGAAATAATTACCAACTAACCGAAATGAAGGATATCTGACCAAGATACCAAAGAAGGGAAATTCAATCAAGTGTGAGAACTATGGAGGCATCACACTACTATCAGTACAAGAGAAAGTTTCCACCAGTGTTACCGGACCAAGTGGAAAATTTAATGGACGCCCAACTTCATGATCAACAAGACGGATTTCGTATGGGTCGATCATGTGCCGACCAAATTGCGACACTTTGGGAAATTGCCAAGCAACCGACTAAATAAAGCTCGTCACTATACATCAACCTCTTCGGCTATAAGAAAGCATCCGACAGTGTAGATAGGAAAGTTTCGCGGAACCTCTCACAACATTATGGAGTAGCTGACAAGACTGTCACCATAATGTGGAAATCTTATGAGGGACGGAACTGTGAAGTTGTGTCTGGAGGACAGCTCATAAACGCATTCCAAATAAAGACTGATGTCAGACAAGACTACTTACTTTGGCCTTTCTACTTCTTCTGATTGTCGACTGAATTATAAAGACATCCACATCTCTAGGGAAGCACAGAATATAGGGAATATATCGGCCTTATTGTTTTTTGCTGCAGCCTCACTTTCATTTTGGCTTGGACTGAGAACTTTTGACCTTCTCAGTTACTGAAATCGTTCCACAGGCCATTGAGAGCTGGTGTATTCCTTTTTTATGAGGAATATTGCCAACACAAGACACCCTAAGGAGCTACACAAATGCCTTAATCGTTTTCGTCGTGGAAAATTTTCGATAGATCACCAGAAAGTTGCGTCTTCGAAACCTGTCGGACTCACCAGTGTAGATCACCGACGTGGACGACCTGTGTCGAATGGATGGAGGCCTACTCAGGTTAGACCGGAGCGGTTTGATCAACCAGCTAACTTCGATATTAAACCTCACGGCTATCCACTCGTCATACCCAGATACTATGGCTACTTTTAATGACGTCACGACACAAATGCCACTATACTGAAACATATTAGCATGAGTAGGTACAAGTAACAGTGTGCGACCACCACCGCATAGGCCAGTACATGGTGAGTAATTCTTTGGTGTACGTTGACTGTCCTTTACCTAACCGAGGATCGGTGAACCGTCCGATATTCAGTGACCGGACTGCTGAATGGCTAAGCTTGAGCCCTGTGACATTTCACTGGCCCTAGATTCTCATATCTAGGCGTATTTAACAAGAAAAAACTTTTCACCAACTTTTTGTGTTTCGACTATCAGACTGACTCATTTGGGAGAAGAAAAGATAGAGGTTTTGGCTTGAAAATAGTTGACACTGCTTTCCTTTCACCTGTCATCAATGTGCGATTTAGCAGAATGCTGAGGGTTGGTAGCAGTGACATATGCACCTCATACTTTTAAGATAATTCTAATATCCGGCATCGCTGCAGAAAATGACATGGATGTCACCCGATGTAGCATTCTAGGCATCTATTTTAAGTGTCACCATGTAGTCAACCTAGCATGCCGCCTTGAGGCTTCTTTTCAGAACTTTAGGCACTCTGACTCCTGAGTTATTCCAGACCTTTTTAAGTGTTTGATTTAGACCTCAATTCGATAAGCTTTCAAATCACGTCCCATCAACTTAAAAAGGATATTAATTTCTCAGCACAAGTTCGAAGTAGAGCGATCGAAAAGGTACTTGGACGAAAAATAAACCCTACTCAGGTCGCTAGGCGTCTTTACATTCATAACATGCGCAGTACAAAGTGATTATGATGGAATATTATCACAATGTATCATACCGCCAATGACCATCTTAGCATCGATAGATCACTTCTATGGCTCAGTACTAAAACGAACCGAAGATAACATTCATTACTAATGAAACATAAATAAGCCCAAGCAAAAATTCGTACACTTCACTTGGAGTAGGTAGGTTGCGGAATCCCCTACCTGAATAGATGGTGGTATTACTTTCTGCCAGATTCTTCAGAAGGGTTGATTCTTACTTCAGACGTCTGGATGTTTACTCTGTGTCACTCTTAAATAATTTGTAGTTATTAACTAATAATTTCGTCCTTGAGATTCAGAAGAAGTATGAAGAGAACTATGTTCCCTCTGTAACTAGGTTCTCTTCTCCACAATTCAGATTTAGATCTTATAAGACGGGTAGTTTGCTATTTTCTGCAGGCAAAGTTTGGGGTACGAAATTTAAATTAGGATATTGAGCGTTGGATAAATCGGCAGTAATATCAAAGTTTGCGGTATACCTACAAATACGTCAGTGTTATTGCTATTCAGTTCTATCTGAAAAGGTTGGTTTTAAATTTCTGTCTGCCTCATGTTCTGTCAGTAACAATTCATTCTGCCTTACACTCGTACGTTTGACTACAAATTAAGCACGACCCTAATGTATGTTGTATTTTTACCCATACGTTTGTATACTATGTATCACTGGACTGTTACTGGGTATCATTCTTGTTTGACTGACTAAAAAACTATTTCTGGGTATATGTACTTGACTCTTTGACTTCCTTAGTGGATTCGAATCCACACCCAAAATATGGAAGCTTTTTTGGAACTTGTGTAGTAAATTATGCGATAGACATTATTCCTTCTTATTGATAATATTCTGTGAATAAATTGTGTACTCATTGGCTTTCCTCTATCAGAGCGTTTGCTATACTAATCCAGCTACTCTAAGAATACGCGTAAAAATAGGCTAAGAATATGCAAAAATTACTCGGGATTACGACCAAATTTCATAACATTCCCTAGGGAACTAAAATTTCAGCTTGTATAATGCAAATGACTAAAACGTGTTTAGTAACTTGTCACTACCCATAATTGTAGGTCATTTGTTAAGTACAGGTTTATGTACTAACCATTGTCGCAGTGTTTTCGAGGAACTTAAAAATTCTAATGTGAACGAAAACAACGTTCTAAACCTACTAATCTACTACATTATTGATCATTAGTTATGACTGTTATCCCTAATCGGCAGCATATGCCGACCAGATAACTTCAAAATTTTTTGTCTTCTTTCCAGTCTTTCCCAAGTGATACTCACTCCTCTGATGTCTGACTCCGATTCTCAGAGCGACATTTTTCTTTGCTTGCCTCTTCCCGCTTTTCTTGAGGATTCCAAGCTAGGACTTAACTCGATGCAGTTTGATTTTCGTACGGTGTGACCTATCCGTCTCGAGCGTCCCTTCCTAATTTCCTGCTCACATGGAAGCCGTTCTGTTCGCTGACACACTGGGTTATTCCTCATGGTGTCTGGCTAATAGATATGGAGTATTTTGCCTAGACAGCGGTTTATAAAAACCTGTCACTTTTTGATGATGGTTGTAGTAATTCTCCGAGTTCTAGCTCCTCACAATGAAGCTTTCAACGTTCTTATTAAAAATTCTGACTGGAATGCGTTTATGAGCTGTCCTCCAGACACAACTTCACAGTTCCGTCCCTCATAAGATTTCCACATTATGGTGACAGTCTTGTCAGCTACTCCATAATGTTGTGAGAGGTTCCGCGAAACTTTCCTATCTACACTGTCGGATGCTTTCTTATAGCCGAAGAGGTTGATGTATAGTGACGAGCTTTATTTAGTCGGTTGCTTGGCAATTTCCCAAAGTGTCGCAATTTGGTCGGCACATGATCGACCCATACGAAATCCGTCTTGTTGATCATGAAGTTGGGCGTCCATTAAATTTTCCACTTGGTCCGGTAACACTGGTGGAAACTTTCTCTTGTACTGATAGTAGTGTGATGCCTCCATAGTTCTCACACTTGATTGAATTTCCCTTCTTTGGTATCTTGGTCAGATATCCTTCATTTCGGTTAGTTGGTAATTATTTCTCCTCCTAAATCTTTCCAAACAGGAAGTTAGGCACCTCTGCAGTTACCTCTTTATTCGATTTCAATGCATTGGCTTGTGTAGTTTCTGGTTCTGTTGTTCCTTCATTCTTGATTTGTTTAATTATCTTGCTGATTTTTTCTGTTGTTGGCGCGTTAACACCCATAAAAATGTCTGTATGGGTTACTTTGATATTTTGTGGGATTTTAAAGATGGTCTATTTGAGTACTTTTTCCATCTGTCCTTCTGTCCTTGGGTCTCATTGATCGGTTTACCATTGTTGTCCATTGTGATCTCTCTGATTCTCCATATTTTTTGTGTTAGCTTCTCTGTATCATATGGTTTTCTATTAATGTCTTCTCTTACAGGTTTTTCTGCCGCAACTTTCTGGTTCTCTAAATACTTTCGCTTGTTAGATCTAAAGCAATTCTTCACTTGTTTGTCCATGTTTATATATTCAGCTTGTGCCTTGAATTTCTTTATTTTTGTTTGGCTGTTATTGATTGTTGTTTTTCGTTTTTTGTTTCTTGGATCTTGTCCAAGGTATCAGTAGAGATCTTTATTGATAATTGTCTGTACTCTAATAGATAACACCCAAGTTTTAGTCCATAACACGCAATTTAGCATCGTTCAAGGCTTAGGTATTAAAAGACACTACAAGTTTACGCGTAAACTCTCTTTAAGACAAAAATTTGTGCGCTTTGTAATTGCCCATCAACTGACTTCTACTTATAGGCTCGGTTCGATACTTTCAAATTAATGATGTTGAAGGGACTTATAATTTGTCTCTTCTTGGTCGCTCCTACTAATTAATCTTTTGTTCTTCCAAGTTTGTGCGATCAGTGTGTAGGTTAATATTTTTCCATACCCAAGAAGTATCTTTTACACTTCAGATGCAAATTTAAATTACAGTTTTATGTTTCTTCCGTATGATGTTTAAGTCGTGCACTTCTGAGTTATTAATGTAAGCTGCCTAAATTTATTTAGTTTGTACTAGAACTTGAATTTTCGAACCACTGATGATATTAAAAAGAAAGCTTGTGATTATTCAACATACAAATAGTATCATTACCTTTGTTTACCTAATAAGGTGTGCTAAAGATACTGGATGCCTTTGCTACAGTTGGAACACTAAAACAACGCTCTCAAGAGTAACACTAACGAAGCCTATGAGTTTCCGAAAATCTCGTGCAGAAAGCCGAACTTGCCTTCTGCATGCGTATTAATGCTTTTCACTTCGTTCATACCAGTACCTTTCTTACAGGTGAGGAGCAAATTAGTTTAATCTGACAACTATATCAGTTATTTCAAAACCTGAATTGACTCTAATAATATAGTCCCCAGCAAAATTTCAGCATTACAAAGGTTTAACCGGCTTCCATCAGTTCCCACGTATGTTGTGGATATGATGTTCAGCTGTGTACCAGCAGGCGGATATGTGGCTCCACAGGTCTTTCACTTGTTATATGGCTGTTATATATAGTCATCAATGGTACCACGAGTTTTCAGTAACAAGTACAGTGATGAAACCATCAGGTAAACTGTCGTAAATGCAAAGATTTAAACAAATGGACTGTAATTTAAGTAAAAGTCCGGAATTTCATTTCCTTAGTTCAGGCAACTAAGTCATAACTAACTTTTAAGTAAAGTGTGATTCAAAGCTAAATATATGGACCTGAACTTATTCGCTGAACAACGTCACTATTAGATGAGCTGATCAGATTACGAATCTCCACCCATTTGAGCCATAATATTGTCTTAAGTGGAACTATTATTAAAGAAAACCAAGTACTTGAGTTAGCACGTGGTCGCACATAGTTTTTCAAGATTGTGGTAGTTGGTAACTATTTCTCATAGTTTACATTCCAATTGTTTCCCATATTTCCGAGTGTATGCTCCTCATTTCGATTTTCTCTCACTGTACTGATATAGAGTGTGGAACCTTGGACCTATTTATCTTTTTAAGGTAGTGAGTTGGAGTCAAACAAGAGCTTCAGTTACCTTAGTGGGTTTTTTAACGTTTCCCTTTATTTGCAATCTCCAACTTGGTTTGACAATAAACAGGAAGAAAAGATTTAGATTGAGAGTGTACAAAAGTAAGAAAACAACCGTTTGCATAAGAAAGTCAGTCAGTCAGTCAGTTACAACGTAGGACCAGGCACATATATGCATCGGTCCAAGTTGCCATACCTCGTTAGTAAAACAAGATGAACACCGGATTCATAGAAGTAGTTAATTTAGTGGTGGTAGTATATAAAGAAAGATTGTATATAAGGATATAGTATCGGAAGGAAAAAAGTTATGAAGCAATTTTAATCTCAAGGTTTAAGGGAAGTTAAAGAGTGTATACACCTACGCCATTGCATAAAAAAGGGAGTGGAAACTTTTAACATATATATTATTGGTTGCGATAAAAATGTCTTAGTTATTTCTAAATGTCAACGAGCACTGGTTGATTAAAAAAGATCATTCTCTGACTAGACACATGAGGTCCATTAGTTAAAAGTTGGTCTTCCCAACATGTTACACGTACGAAGTAAGGTCTGTCACCTTGTGAAATTAGTATGTATTATTCGGAAAACTAAGTGAAAATTACTTAATAACATCTGAAAGTCTCGCGCAGACATCTTATATGCTGGGGTGTCGCCATTTTGAAGCTATTTATATTATATTCATGAAAAAGATTTATCAGTCTGTCCGTTGATAGACGACTTCATTTGCTTCCTTGAATTGTTGTTCCTTATTGTAACATAATGACTTTATTTTTGTGTTCCTCATGTCAGCATTAGACATACCAGTTCATAGGCTTAGAACAGTCTTCAAATTTCTCTTTCTGAAAGTAGGAAAGTGATTAGTCTATATCCAGTTTTTCATTTCCTAATTTGGGTAATAAATGAGGTATCTATTTGTAAATTTATGTCAAAGTTATGGTAGTTACTGCCACAAGACAAACTGTCAATCACTCACTAGTTTAGTGGTTTAATAGAGACTTCTTTAATATTATGAACGTATTTCAGATCTTTCTTAAATAGTCTCATGCTACAGGCCCTCACCAACTACGTTGATGTCTATTTTGTGCAGTAAACGTGAATACATTCTTTTTTCTAATTTGTTAATTCTTTAACATCCGTTTGAGATGAAGTGCTTGCTTTTTTCACCATATTTAGGTTGTAAATGCTTTTTAAACTGCCGTATATCTGTGGTCAGGGTAAAAATTATTTTTAATGGCAATAATTGTAATAGTAGCCTGTTATTCATTCTTCGATAACTTTATAGCATTCTTCTATGATTGGTTAATAAAATAGTATATTTTTATGTATTATGTGATTGACTTTGACTGAAACATTTCTACCTATCAAATGTGTTGTTAAATTTATGTCTAGCCACATACTAAAAACTTTATTAGAATGTAGAAGAAAAAGTTTCATTTTATCTAAGTTTTATGTTAAAAAAAACCTAATTATTATCGAAGTTCACATAATTTATGTCTCACGTTTGTTAGCTTACGTCGTATATTCTTTCGCCATTTTCATGTTTCGTTTTTTGCAGCTTATGGATTGTACTCAAAACCTTCTGTTATGCATCTGTCTTTCTTAGAAAAGGATTTACTTTATCGTCTTTTAATTGATAGAGAGTTTGACTTAAAAGTTTATTTGACTAGTTTTAGAAAATCTTAATGACTCTATTAAATAAAACACTACTAGTATTTTAAATTGAAATTTTACTGTAGTTGGGAACCACCAATATTGTGTTGTCATATCAAGTTGTTTCATTTTTCTAAATTGTTTCTTTTTAGTTGTTTAAATGTCAATTGTGTTTTTAATGCATGCATGCATACTTTCAATAAAATATATAATTGAAAATGTTCTCGTGTACAACGGATATCTGCTAATGGCATATGAAACATATATTAATCCATCAATATTTAGTACATAGTTTGAAGGAAATATATTAAATATACTGTACAGTAAACTATTATAATACTCGAGTGATTTACCTGTATGCTTCTTATTGTTAATTTGTCCAATTCATCATCGTTTTATTCTCAAATCACGGTGTATAACTATTTTTCTAATTGTTTACTATCAACAATTCGAAGATCACGTCTGTTAAACACTAAATATCAATCTATAGCATCCACGTTGTATTTTACTGTTGAAATTATTATTTTTACTAATTTTGGTAAGTTATATATTTATTATTTTAATCATAAGTAGTAGTGATAATTTTGTATAAATTGAGCATTGGGTATATTGTTATAAATAAATAATGTATTTGTAATATCCCAATGAGTAGGAAAATTAGATTTCCTAACGTTTCGTAACTCAGTGTAAGCTACTTCTTCAAAGAAACGTCAGAAAGTCTAATTTTTCTACTCATTGAGATATTATAAATATATTATTTATTTATAAGTAATAGTGGTTTTTTTCCATGACATTTTACAGTGTACTTGTTAACAATCAACAATTGTAAGTGGAAAAAATCCACTTCTCTGTAGAACTGACCAGTTCAGAGCCAAATAAGTAAAAAAAACCCAACACAGTAGCAATCTGCTTGTGATAGTAAACGATATTGGTGAGATATCAAAGTGTTTCATGTTAAAAATTCTGGTTAATAAATTTTGACTCATTTCTTTAATAATTTGGCATGGTCATAATGATAATATTAATAATAGTAATATATTTTTAGGGTGATAACAAAATTCAAGCCGCTTTACAGACATGATCAGGTTGATACAGAAGCAGAGAAAACGTTGATGCTATTTAAACATAATCAACACAAATTATTTTGACTGAATAATTGTGACGTGGTAGTTATGAAGGTAAAGTAAAAGGTGCATTAAAAAAGCTTTCTCAGAGGTGACATCATCTTAAAGTACACCTATCACTGATGGATTGGACACTGTAAAAGTCAAGTCTTGCAGGTGTAGAATTATCATTGTTAACTAGTGTGTGTAAAAAGCATAGATACGCTGAGAAGTAGCATAACTATAATGTATTATGTGTTTTGGAATGTTAGATGCCACATTTTAGCCTCAGAAAATAAACAGTTCGATCACTTTGGTTCAATTTGGTTTCTTTTCGTACCGCCTTCGTGATCACTATAAAATGGCGTCCATTCTTGGTGTTTGGGGCTCATTTAAATTTTATATAGATCTAAAAAAATAGGAATTTTTTCATTTCATTACCTGTTAGTTTATATAGTGCATTGTGTAGAAAACTATAAATCCTTAGTAAAATCGATATTAATATCCATTTTGACTGTCTAGTAATCGATAGTCTAAAGAAGCATATGCTTCCTAGTCAAAGTTAATTTTCACCATGTATACAGAAGCACATTTTTAGCATGGTTTCTAAAGGGCGATAGAGAAGCAGCCAAGAGTTCGACTTGTAAGCAATAATAAACCTTGATCATTCAACTAAGCCGCATAATGACTTGAGAATTGTGTATAAGACTTGTCTTACTTTTTTACAATTTCCTAATTCCCAGCTCGTTAAAATAGCAAGATCTTCGGGTGTCCTTGAGGAAAAATCTGGCCTCTGTGTACTGACAAAATATGTTTTCTCTCATTTTTATATTATTTTAATTTCATATTCCCTTTCCTTAAGTCACTTTTCGTATTCGTTTGATTTTTTCATTTTGAACCTTAACATCTTGCTTTTTTTGATGAAACAGCAATATTTATTTTGATTAGTTTATCCTATCCACAGTATGATCCATTGTTAGTTTCTTCTACACCCTCCTTAATTACGTATATCTTGTAGATATTGTCCAACCCTTATTATTATAATTTGCACTATGCTACTTAACGTCATTACCCTAATTGCTGGATTATCATGATTATTATCTGCTTACACTCCCCCATAGAATCGACACTTCGACTCTCTCTCTCTCTCTCTCTCTATATATATATATATATATATATATATATATATATATATATATAATCAGCATATCTACAGAATATATGCGTACATATATAGATGAATCGTATCAATAAATATGTACTTATATATATATATATATATATATATATATATATATATATATATGTAAAAAATCCTGACCTAATTTTGGTTGGATTTTCTAGGTTTCACTAATGCACTTACAGTTTACAAACAATATTATTTGGTGCGATAGTACTAACAAATGCTAGAAAAAATAAATTATTCTTTTCTCTATGGAAAAATAACTCGGAATGCATATCGTGATAGAAAAAAATATGGTGATTGACATTCATCGGTTTGATACAAAATCGTCATTCTTGGGGGCTGTCGTCCCAATTTCAAATTCTTACTGTTATTTCTAATTAGTGATTGAATTGTAAGTGGCTACTACAATGGATGATGATGACCAGTCAATTTTTCAAAGGGTTAGTGATTAGTTGATTGATTATGGGGGTGTGTTTATTTTTTCTGAATAGATTTTCCTCTTTATTATTTTGTAATTTTGCATCGATTTGGTGAATATATTTTATTGATATTGTTGTCAATTATTACTACAGTTGAGTTTAAGATTTTAATTAATTTAAGTTTTTTCGTAATGAAGTACCATACTGTGAAAATTTACTTAGACGTTTAGAGCAACTTATAACAATTATTTCGGTTTAAAACGTCCAACTCTAAGTCTTGAACAGAGTTATAGTTTCTAGGTTTAGTCAATTAGATGCTGGTGTTTGATAGATTCTTCACTTCACTAATAGAACTTAAAAAATCCTATGTTTTGTTAGGACAGTAAATAGTAATGTTTTTACCATCCAAATAGTTGATTTTTGACGTTCGTAACTTGAAAATTATTAAAATAAGATAATACAGCTCTCTCTAGTCTTCATTAGTTTTCAGTCGTTCTTCATTTTACCAACGAAATGATATCTATTCACATCATATATTATCGTAATTATTGAAAATTAAAATCATATAGCATATCAGAAATGCGATATGGTAAAGTTTATCATGAAGTTTCTTCAAAAAGTCACCAAGTGCTGTTCTGGTCCACTATCCTTCTACTTGATACTGTAGCACAGAGACTTAAGTCGTAACTCTAAAGACGAAATTCCACAAATAATGGCATAAGTTGGTGCACAGTTACGGTATTCCAGTATGTATCATACAATAATTACAATTATTAAAAATAAAAATGAAATTCAGTAACACTGTGAAGGTGTATTGGCAAGTTATGCATGAATTTCGCTTAAAATGCTCTCGTGAGCAATAATAATGATAGTAATCAGTCTTCAAACGTATCCTTATTGATTACAGACTTATAATTGTGTAGTAACTCTTTTTTTACTAAGTACACGTCTGTTAATCCAATTGGGAGCTACATTATTTGTGGCATAATGATACTACACGGTTACCCATAATGAAGTTGGTAAAATTGAGGTTCGAAACAGTAACCTATTGGTTGAAAAATATTGTTTTATCTATTGAACGACTACTTCAAATTTATGGCAATAGAATGTCTTTATTGTCTAGACTTCGAATCTTTAGATTGATCGATTTTTTAATCTAAATTGAAATATTCATGATGTATTTTAACTTGATCTCGAAAAATTCCCCCATTCAGAACTTCATCATCGAATAAGGAATAACTCGATCATGAGTTTCATTTACTTGGAAACAATATCAGTTAGAAATGTTCTCTTCATAAATAATTCACTATAAAAATATGCATACAAGTAAATAAAAAAATTTTTAGGAAAAGAAATCAAAATTATTGGTAATATGGTCATCATTTTCACTTACTTTGTTCATTTCCTACTACTAGTTCCATAAAATGTATATATTCACATAGAGTTTCAGTGTGTAAGCTGATTAAGTATATATATTTCCACCTTCATAGATTTTACTCCATTTTATTTACTGCTTATTACATTCATATTCTTTCTGCAACCATCTTGCCTATCATATGTTGTTTGTTCATTTTTCTTTATTACAATATTTTTTTATCCATTTCACAATTTCGTCCTAAATTCGAAAATTGTCGCCTGTTTTCTCTATTAATAATTACAGGTTCTTAACATACACACATCATAATATCAACTGTGTAGTTTATTTACAGTAGAATTTGATACATGTGATTGTAGTCTGTGAATTAGTCAAAGTGAATTTTTCCCAGATTAAATGTTGACCAATTTACAAGATTATCGTCATTCAGACAAAAAAATGTTTTATTGTGTTTATTTTGTTTTTTTTCTTCAAAGGTATATTGAGATTTATCAAATCATTTCCAACTTACTGAAATAAGTTTGTTACTGTTTCATATAACTTAAGCTCTATTAAGAAACTGAGTCTGTAAATATCTGTGTTTGGAGAAACATATAAGTTGCCCCCAAATGCCCTGTTACGAACGAGGGTGGGGAAGGCCCGCTCTCCCTCTCAAAATGCCCTCACACAGCCACGCCTATATAGCCTCTGCTAGGAAAGTTGTACTCACTGTCTTCTCGTGGCAGTACTGGTGTTTACGGAATTTGAGAGGACGAGAAGCGAATATCTGGTACTTCAACCGGGTTGGTGGACACAGAGAGTTCACCTAAAGGAGTTGGAAAACCCTGATTCCAAAGCAATGGTGCACATAGGCTTCAGGATCCTGATGGAGAAAATGTCGTATGAACCAATCGTTGGTCACCGGCTACCATAGGACTGCATTTCCCTACGTTGCTCCACTGCCTTGTGGATCGGGCCTTTAGGTCAAAGGCTCCGGGTGTGGCTACTTAAAATAATCACCTGCTTAGGTCCAGGCACCCGGGCAGTATTCCAGCTCTCATGCAAATCGGGTGACTTGTGTGACGCATATGTATTCGGTGCCCCTTCGTACTAATATTTATGTGTTCAAATAAATAAAAAAAGAGAACTATACTATAGTTTATGTTATATTTAACTATCTTTGAGTGTATTCGAGTATATGTTGTGACTAAAAATAGGTCTAATAATGTATTTGTAAAGACTAAATTGTATTTGACCGCATTTCACATTATATGCCATTGATTGTGTAACTGCCGTTTCAATTATATGCTTATCATTAGTTAACTTTAACTTTCATTGTTCATTTGGTTTCTACACAGGTATTCTGGTGTATCTATCAGAAACGATGTCATGATTCTTCTGGCCAAAAGGAATCAGAAATTACAGTGGATACAGAAAAAATAGTACCTATAGACAAATCTTCTTCTACAGTACAACAAAATTATGCTTCATTAACCAATGCTGAAAATTTAGATAACCTTACCAATAATAAAACTTCACTGATTGGATTTTTAAAAATTTGCGGCATTTCTACTGATTGTTGCCCAATACAACTGCATACAAAAACTCCTGACAATACTGTTCGGTTGAATTCACCTAGTAAACAATATGGTACAAATTCATTGGATGGTACTGTTGATTCAATTCAAGAATCGAAGAATTTGGAAGCTGTTGTAAAAAAGTCTCCCGTATCACTTTCTCCATCAATCGCTAATCGTCGACATTTGACACCTCCTCCACATTTACTTACTTCTTCATTCATGGCGACAAGTCCACCAGTTGAAACTCAGTTGTATCATATTCAACCTAAAGAATATGTATTTAATCAAGCATGTAAACCAATGCCTAGTTCACTTATGTTACAGAATAATAGTTTGGGCACATTCACACTTACTCCAACACAACTTTTGCACAGTCCACTGATATTAAATACATCAGCTGATGTTTTACATTCTCATTGTACACCGTGCGAATCACAATCTGCACCTTGTAGTCAAACTTTAATCACAGCACAACCGCTACCTTTATTAAACTCACCCTATAATCATGTTACCTGTCTTAATTCAGATACAGTTACTCAGGAATTAAATCAATCGTCATGTACTAACACTACTAGTTGTACTGGTGGTAGTACACAAGTCCCGAAAACCTATCCAGGCATTGGATTCACTGCGAGTCGTCGAGCACGATCCAAAGGTCTTTTAGAAAGGTAAATAGGTTTTGTTAAACCTTATCATTATTCAAGACTTTTTTATGTGATTATTATTCCAATTGAATAAAATAATATAGAGTTCGTTTAGCTAAAGTGACGGACCTTATTCCGACTACATTTAGTTGAAAAGTTAGCTAGTGTTATTAGTCATTACACAACAATGTTGTTGTAATCCTAGGAACTACTTAGTTAAACTTCAATAAAGAGATTGAAAATAAGTTTGCTAGTTGTAAAATGTTTTTTTTCTTTAGTTCGTGTAGTTGGAAGCCAACCAGTTAAATGTTTAGTCGAAATCCATTACTATGGTAGTCACTTTATAGGACACAATATTTATTGATGAGATTGTAAATCTCCGACGATCGAGGCGGCTGATGCATGTGTTATAGATGCTCAACCATAATCTTCGTCGACGAACAATGCTGACAAAACAAGTAGGGGCGGTCAAACTAAAATGTTGCATCAGTGCATGAATTAACTGTTTTGATAGATGGAGACTACTTGGTTATAAAGTCCAAGCGATAACCATGATCAGTAGTTTAAGAAGTTAGGTGACATCACCTGGAATCAGCTGCAGTGACTCAGTTGCATTCATCATCTATCTTCTACTAGATCTTGTTTCATTTTTCTCTCATGCATACCTTACATTCAAACCATATCTTCAGTGTTTAATCCTTTTCATCTCTGACACTACTTACTGGTTTTTCGATTCCTTCAATATTAATCTTGCCAATTTCATCCCATTGTGCTAATTCGGTATGGTGATGTGAGCTAATGCATATTTTCGTCACTAGATTTTATATTAATTATGACTTGCTGGTATTTCTGGGTTTTTATCATGTGATATCCAATCAAATATCTTCATCAGTGTAGTTTGACATCAATGTCCTTTGTCATATATGAGAAGCTGACTTGTTTTCTATCAAACACTAGATTACAATTCTGCTTTTAATGTAGAAATTAACACGATTGTTATTTCAAACGATTTCTTATTGATTACTTTGAATCTTGGTGACATGTACATCGTATCTTTTATTTTGATCGACTGGTATAAAAATGAGGGTTTTATTTCTGTCTTATCGTCATTAGAGACATAAACATATCAAGATATAGATCAGAAGGGGTTTTTGTGGATATTTCAATATTTTCATAGTTAAAACCATGAGGAGGAGTCCCATAATAGGACGAAACGGCCGTCCAGTGCTTCCAGGTTTTCCATGGTGGTCTAGTTTCAATTGACTCATGATTTCAACTATGAAAATATCAAGATATATTCTTAGGAAAATAACTACTTACGGATTATCTTTTTTTTATTCTATATATTTTTCTTTCAAGCACCTTGAAAGTAAATCATTTTTAAAAATTGAATTATTTAACTTTTTTTATTGCTAATGAAAAAAAGAATACTTGATTCATAATATTTTTACAAATAATGTACGTTTAATTGAATTTCAAGAGGAATAACGAGCTGATTAGGACGACACTGAGTAGGAAAGTTTCTAAGGTTAAACTCGTTTCCGTACATACCGCTAGATCTTCACCGAATCAGCTAAAAGTAAACTAACATTCCTCTAGAGTCACTCTCCAATCACAATTACAAGTTAGTGTGGATTCTTGGAAGGAATGAGTTGAGGATTTTTTAAAGATATCTTTCACAAATCCTCTTGCTGAAAGGAAGTAGCTTCTAGTGGTCAACTTCCTGGTACTTGGTGTAACACAGATGTACTTATGTACCTCTTAAAATCTATAAACTAGTATATAAACAAAGAACATCGAGTTCATTTTGGCTTTGGTTTCATGAATTGAAAAGTGTGCTTAAACATGAGCTAGCATGTAATTCTGCCGAAGACATTGGTACTAGATCATTTGTTTGATTTATAAGGTCTGTGAATTCAATTTGAGCGGGTATATAGTTAAATTTATCAGATTGCTTTCAATAATCCATACATATCAACACTGTTTAAATAAATTATTATTATTTATTTATTTGAACACATAAATATTAGTACGAAGGGGCACCGAATACATATGCGTCACACAAGTCACCCGATTTGCATGAGAGCTGGAATACTGCCCGGGTGCCTGGACCTAAGCAGGTGATTATTTTAAGTAGCCACACCCGGAGCCTTTGACCTAAAGGCCCGATCCACAAGGCAGTGGAGCAACGTAGGGAAATGCAGTCCTATGGTAGCCGGTGACCAACGATTGGTTCATACGACATTTTCTCCATCAGGATCCTGAAGCCTATGTGCACCATTGCTTTGGAATCAGGGTTTTCCAACTCCTTTAGGTGAACTCTCTGTGTCCACCAACCCGGTTGAAGTACCAGATATTCGCTTCTCGTCCTCTCAAATTCCGTAAACACCAGTACTGCCACGAGAAGACAGTGAGTACAACTTTCCTAGCAGAGGCTATATAGGCGTGGCTGTGTGAGGGCATTTTGAGAGGGAGAGCGGGCCTTCCCCACCCTCGTTCGTAACAGGGCATTTGGGAACGTTCAAATGAATAGTATATTCGCAACAACTAAAACTTATCCAAGAGAACTAGAGCATTTTACTAATTCGTCCAAATAAAGTATAAAATTGATTAATATTCAGTTGTTTTTTTTATACCCAATTCTTAAACCACCCTTTCTCTCACACATTTCCGCTCATTTGTCTCTCCTAATTATATGAACTATCCAAATCTTATTCAACTATTACGTAACCCACCCTAATTGTTTTCAACTACCTCTATAAATTATTCAATTATTACGTAACCCACCCTAATTGTTTTCAACTACCTCTAAAATAATCACATTTTTGATTTTATCTGTCTCTGAACTCCACTCAACTATTACGCCTCCCTTTATTTCAATACCTAATAACTTCTGACCTTTCCTTGCCCATATATATAGTTATCATCGATGACTTTCGTTATTCCAATCCTCTACATTCAATTATGTCAATTGTTCCACATTATTTATTACTCCAATGATAAAACTCTAATGCATATTTGGTTGTAAGCAGCTGATGAGAAACCACGAAATATAATGAATTCATATTATTCTGCATCAATATTTGTTCTATCTTTATTTAAACGATATATTGTCTAGTAATAGTCAATTTTCAAAATTTGATAGAGAAAGCAATAAAATAGAGGTTATCGAACTATAAATTATTGAAATCTTGAGAGGAATATCGAATAGTTCTCTAGTCTCACTTAAACAACTTGATAGACAGAAAATTTCGGGCTTTATAATACCCAGGCTATATAGAATAACTAGGATAGATAAGTCCCGAATACCCATTGATTCTATTCTAGACATAGCTGGATTATTTTATAGCTCAGTTGCTAAAGTAAGTAACTCAAAGGCTTGAAGGAATTTGATAATATGCTTGTTAATGATACTCTCACTTACTCTGTTTAACTTAATGACTGTAATTCCTTTTTCATATATATATATAGAAAGTAGACTTATTGAGGTCTCCCTCGCTGAACTAATCATTTCATTGATATTATTCCTAAATGTGGTACCATGTCTTTACGATTAACAGAGTTTACTCATTTATTTCTTTGTGGATTGAGTGTAGAAATCGCTAGTTATATTTTTACGGTATGCTTTGCTTTAATTATCCGTTTTTGTTATTGATTATTCCTCGCTCATTATTTTGAACTATTTCGATTCCCTATTGTGCATTGGACAAATTTTCCACCAGAAAGAGTTACAACTGAAAGTTTCTACTTTATTCTCTTTACTTGTACATGTATTGATAAAATCGTATTCTTGGTAGTCTTTGAGAAGTCTTTATTTCTTCCCTGGATTTTTAAATTGAAATAAATAATATTTTTTTCTCACTTAACTTCAGTACCTTGATATTAGTGAATGTACTTAAAAATCCTTTTAAATCATATTTGAATATATCTATTGAATACTAGTGATCAACTGTTAACAAGAAATCAGGCTATCATTTCTCATTTTATTATTGTTATCTATCAATTCTTTCTTTAATTAAGTAGATAATCTCGATAACATTTTTTAAATTCATATTTTCACAATGGAACTTACCTACAAATTAACAAGTCTCTGTATCTACATCGACTAGTTTGCAGAATCTTTTACTAATTTAGCAAGTGATTTGCCATCTATTTGTAAGTAGATTTACTTTAAAGTAATCATTTTTACATAGAAATTTGATATGGATTAACATGACGCTTATATGCTTTCGGCAGATAACTGTTCATGATTATATGTTACTTACACAATAAATGAAACTGGTGGTGTGCCAAATTTTTGCTCCTAATTATTAAGTAACGGTTTATATTACTAGTAAGTGAGTCATCTGAATAACTACCTAAGTACATGATTAGATGCTCGGCTTCGATACACACTTTGTTTGAGCATTAGTGATACTATATGACTGCCGAAAACTATTTACAAATAGCATTTCTGACATATTTTGTTAGACTTTTTTAAATATGACTTCCATTTTTGCTGTTAAGATACCTTTTTATACTTCCAGAATTTTTAGATTTTTCTTTGTTCGCCTTTCACAAACATTAATCAGAGTTTAAAGCGGTCGTCTTAAGGTCATGAATTACATTGTTTTCTTTGATTACCATACTAAATTAGGTCAAATACATGGTTTTCCTTTGTTTTACGAAGTTAGCAATATTTATGTGGTGACATTTGTTAACCTACGAAAATTGTTTCATTTAGGAAAACTACCTTCCATTTTAACACTTGTTTCACTAACACCAAACTTTATGTCACCAGTCTTTTGAATTATCACGAAACTTTTCCGTTTAGTTACTCGTTAATACGGAGTAATCCGTGTTATTAAGCTTTGCTTTGACCCATTTATGTAAGTAAATTGAATGCACTTTGTTCATATCTTCTGTTTTTCAGTAAATATTTCCCATATTTTTAGCGTACTTATTTTGAATTCCTGTCTTTGTAATGTGTTGTTCTTGCAGTACATATAATGGTCAGTATATTGTTAACAGGACTGACTTATTCGCTGAAACATACTTCTATTACTTATCAAATAAAGCTGCAAAATGTTGATGAACTATTGTAATGTTCAACAAATTGAGTTTTTCTTGTCCACATCTATTCTAGGTAATCAGAGTGTGGTTACGTCTCAACAGCATAATTTTTCTCCGATCAATAGAGAATTCACATTGGCTCCAGAATTTGAACTAACATATTTTTTGATGTCATTGATAAAAACTTGTATTTATCTAACAGTTTTATTCTCTCAGTTAAAGTAAAAACATATATTTACCGCATAATTTCTGTTTCAATGTTATTGTTTTTTTGTACAGTCGTAGAGGATCACGTACATCACTAACATTATCTTTATCTCCGTCAATTGATTCCCCTACTCCTAGCTATTCTGTAGGATCAGCACAGTTTAGTGTATTTGGTGGCAGTCTTGATGAAGACCCATGCACAGCTGAAGTTTTGTCAGAAGAAAATGAATCTGGTAATAATATTGATTCTGTTAATAATATTAATAACTCGAACATTTTACATAATAATAGTATGAATAGTACTAATAGTAGTAAACAAGTAAACTCCCGGTGTAATTATTCACAATCGTTGAATTCTTTTTCACACACTAAAATTATATCAAAACAAGAACAAAAAAATTTAACGACGACTATTTCACCATTAACATCTTCGTCTAGTACGTGCAATAATGGCATTGTTAATGCTCAACACAATAATTCAATTAATGATGCTCAAATTGGATTAATTAATAAAGGACAATATTTTGTGAATAATCGATGTAATTACATGTGTTTTCATCATCATCATCACCATCACCATCATCGGCATCATTTTCATCATTTTGCTATACATCATTGTAAATTAGACACTGGTTTCCCTTGTTCATTAGGCAATTTAACATGTCAACGTAATCGGGATTTAGAACAATTAATAAATGCTAGCCTACCATTAACGTATGATCAATTGAAAATTAAACTACGTGATAATTCTACAGCATTATTTCAAGAGTTTTGGGATATTCCTATGAATCATGCAGATAAAAAAGAATTGCCTATACCTGGAATTTGTCATAAAAATCGTTATCAATCTATTCTTCCAAGTAAGTATAATTTGTATGGTTATCTTTTAGTAATATATCTTCTGTTCATTGATTATAATTATCGATGGAAAATTAGTCTTTTTGTATTTTTGATAAATATCTGATCGTATTCACTTAATCGCCTATTTATACTGCTAAATGACTGAAATTTAACTTAAAGCGTTTGGGATTTTGTGTGAAGTGCTATAATACTATTAGGTTCTAAATGTTAGTATCTTTAGACATGTATGCAAAATCAGTGTCATCTTAAAGTGTGGATAGAAAATCTGGAGTTGTTAGAGTGTGTTATACAAATAAAACTATGTAACAATTTGTGGTGCATACTAAACTAATAGGCTGTTGATTAAATTTTGTATTTGATTAAAAGTGGTCATCTTATCAAATGCGTTGTGTAGTTCTGAAGAAAACGGAACATTTGTCGATCACTGACGGTATAAATATCCTTCTTGAAGTAGTATCAATCTTTCTAGTAGTGAACAAAACTACTTGAATGTATAAATGATTTGTTTGGAGTGACTGAGTTTTTAGAAAGGTTGTTTTTGGTTGAACTGACCTATTTACGTATCTCGTCGTTTAGAATTATAAACCACTCATGTTTTTCACTATTTTTCATTCATAATCAACGTGAAGCCTGGTAAAATGTTGTGTTGACACAAATTACCACTCTACAATACCAGAAAGAATGTTATCAGAAATCTCATAAATGCAATACGTGACTAGTATGATGCGTACCGAATGAACCACTTAAAATGTCACTACGTTTCATAGTTCTGCTAGTAACGGTTTATTATGTACCTGTTATCAGTAATAAACAATTAGAAAGAATTGACTCTGAGTGAGTCTATTAATCGCTTTCATTAAGTGGTGTTTCAGCATTAGTTACTTTGTCATGTGCACTGTTGGTTAATATGATCAATATATTAAGCCTTGAGTCACATTGATATGATGGCTTAATATAACACTGGATTTTCAAGTTGAAATATATTCTGCAAGGTTTATATCTTTACTCGATTATTGAAAAGTCTTATGCTTAAATCAGTGAACTCCATTAAATGTATACAAATGAGTCTTATACTCAATAGGTTTTCTCAGTTCATCTTTGTTCTAACGTCTCATGTATATTTTTACTGAAGAAACTTAGTGAAATTTATCTTCAAATAAATTATTAATATTAATTGAATTTAAGTAATTGAAAAGTAGTTTAACTTGTTAGTTCCTCAGCTTTTAGTATTTTATGCGCTTTAATAATTGTTCCGTATTCTTCTGTTCTTTTACCATGAATATTTCATTTAATTTCTGTCTTATTTTATTAGACCGATTTATTATATAGTTCCTAGGCTTGGGTTGTTACCTTCATTATTTCCTGTCTTTTCCACTCTCCCATTCACTAAAATGTCATTGGATTTGTTTACATTCATTTTTTTTTTACATTTACGATATGTTGTAATAAAAGACTGAATTGAAAATAACTAGTGTGTAAATATTGTTAGCTAATTATGTGTATAATTATAGACTAACGTGTTTCACAAAAGTTGAGCCCCAAAACTACAAAGGACATTAAAAACGAAGTCGCATTTTTGTTTTTATTTTCAACGGTTAAAATCAATGTCACTCCCGATCCCCGAGACTTTTACAAATATTTTCTCGTACTTGGGATTTTCTTGAATTTACTTAGTAATTTATACTAGGTTTATTTATTTTGTTCTTTTTTACATTTCTTAAATTAATCAATATTCACTTTATACTTATCGGAGCTTTTTCGGTGGTAATAGTACAAATGTATTAATTTAAGGAGACAAAATATTAAGGCGACATTTTATCTTTTCAGCGACTCAATAAATGAATGATTTTTCATTCAAGTTCGTGTGTTAGTATTCTGACTGAAAAAGGAAGTAACGCCTACTCCTTTTCAATCATTAAGTGTTATTTACTGGCTATACTGAGTATTTACAGAATGATATTATCACTCTTATTCTCTAGTTGTTAATATACGGTATTTTATCTGTTGAATAGTCATAACTTTAAAAACATCTAGTTAGTAGTTTGTATTAACTGTAAGTAACTAGTGACGTGATTCACGTTGTTTTTGCTGGAAATATCTGTCTTATTGGCTGTTATTGCTGATAATAATAATAATAATAGTAAAAACTGACTTATCAAGTACTGGTTTATGTACTCGACTTTAAGCAACACTTGCTTTTAAGTGAAATGTGAGTTTTGGCTTTTCCTGTTACCAGCAGAAATATTTAGGTGTTTTCACGAGAAATGGACTTATTCTCATGGATATATCATTTTATTCAGTTTTCTCCATTTCTGTCGCCGAATATAATTCCCATTCAGTAGTAGCACGTTTTCTTATCAGATATTTTTTTCATTTTCACTGTAGGGTAGGAATAAAACTGATTGATTTACCAAATCAAAATTGTAATGTAGGTTATTCCTGCTTGAATAGCTCATCGGTAGTATCTTTGACTGAAATGCAAAGTGATGGGGTTTTGAATTTTTAAAGGAGCATCAGCGATGATAAATGATGATTATTAGTATTCAAAGGTATAATACTTGAATACAGGTCTTTCTACTATGTTATCTTAACCAATTATCATTGAGTTTATCATTTCATTCCCAAATATTCCCATATATTTCTCAGCCTATATTGTTAATGATCTCGTAAAGACGAAGATACGAATTTTGCAAATAATAATATAAAATATTAGAAAAAAGAGTAGACAAGTCACTAGACAATTACTAATGAAACAAAACCATATTCAATAAAATCTTCGGAGTTTAATAACAATCCCTAGATCCAATAATCATTGAAATTAATTTATCTATTAATTTTAACTATTTACCAAATAAATAATATTACAGGATAGTCCATTTACTTACATTAGTATTAAACTGTTATACATTTTCATGATAATTAATGTTGATTGTGAAATATATTTGCACTGACTGTAATAAGAAACCGCATAATTAGCACATTATGTTATTAATGCCCTGAATAAAAAACATCACAGTTACACATATTACTATGGAAATATTCGCTTATCAGACATACAGACTTAAAGTATACATAATGATTTATTAGTCATTAGGATGAATTTGATTGTATATACAAAACGATAGCAGTTTATGCAATTTTTGCAAACTAAGATAATCATTAGGACAACGCTTTTTTTCTGTCCTACCACCAAAAAAAAAGTAAAATAGACTATTCCGAATAGAATTTCGTACAATATTATAGTATATTACGGTCAACAAGAGATTTGTACTTATCCAAGCTCAGAGTACACTAAAATTATGCCTTCATTTGTATATCTTAACTAAGCATTAGAATCAGTTCAGGCATTTTCAATTCGTTAAGGTCCTTTGAAAATGTATTTATTCTTCTTAAACTTAATCTTCCTAATGTATGTAAGTAAATGCAATACACTTATGTAATCTAATATTTTTCAGAATTACTAATTTTTTTTTAGCTTGATTACATCGGTAAATTCAGATTAATAATGTTATTTGATTTGATATAAAGTGGATTATATTGAAAGCTATAGATTAATGCTTTACACACTTAACATTTTTCTGTTAAAAGTCACGAATTGAAATACTGCTTCATTAGTCATAATCCTCATACGTTATACATATAGCTCATATGACGTGGTCTATTAGTGGTTTATCGGTTAAGGGCTTCGGCTCAAGACTGGTAGGTCCTGGGTTCGAATCTCGCGGGAGCGGGTTCGTGGATGCGCACTGCTGAGGAGTCCCATAATAGGACGAAACGGCCGTCCAGTGTTTCCAGGTTTTCCATGGTGGTCTAGCTTCAATTGACTCACGCTTTGCCCCCAAATGCCCTGGTACGGCCGAGAGTGGGGAGAGTCTGCTCTCCCTCTCGAAGTGCTCTCACATGGCCACGCGAATATATAGCCTCTGACAGGGTAGTCCTACTCACTGCCTTCTCGTGGCGGGGGTGTTGTTTACGAAATTGAGAGGACGAAAAGCGAATGTCCGGCGCTTTAACCGGGTTGGTGGACAAGGCGAGTCCACCTAGGGGAGTTGGAAAACCCTGATTCCAAACCAATGGTGCACATGGGCTCCAGTATCCTGATGGAACGAATGGCGTATGAACCTATCATTGGTCACCGACTACCATGGGACTGCATCTTCTCACGATGCTCCACTGCCTTGTGGATCAGACATTCAAGTCAAAGGCTCGGGTTGTGGCCCCCTGAGAAAACCACCTGCTTCAGTCTGGGCATTTGGACAGTATCACAGCCCTTACACAAATCGAATGAGATTTGTGAGGCGCATATTTATTTTGTGCTTCATTGTACCAATATTTATGTGTTTAAATAAAATAATATAAATAAAATATGACGTACTTGGCTATTGAATTTAATTATTTCATTTAAGGCATTATAAAACGTGAGTATGAATTTAATAGAGATAGCTTATTTGTGTTCTACAACTCATTGAATAGTGCTATGCTAAAAAATCTAAAGTCGTACATGTTAATTTAATGATGTTTTTCCTAAACAAAAGAGTAAATCTTTATAATTCACGAGTATGTTTACCACACATTTTTATATTAAACACGTTATTTTTTTGGTTAGTTAACATCACTAGATGATGTATTAGTTAAACAATCACTGAAAACCAAGATGGGCTATGACGATATATTAGATCCTAAATATCATTTGTATAAGAGTCAAGTCAGTCACTGAGTCATATGCAACTGAGAACATAGCATATATGTACATCAGTTCAAGGTGTCAAACTCTATTAGCCACAGCTAGATAAAACTGTCAGGGGAAATCCTAGGGTAGTATAATTAGTAACAGTATTAATGATAATGGAAATAAATGATGCATCGAACATATGATTCGAGAAGAAAATATGGATTGGTGGGATAAAAAAGATTTATAAAGTAACTCAGAAACCTACGGTCCAAGGAAGAAGCATATAGTGAATGCACCTGCAACATTACAAACGATCCTGAGCTACCTAAAGTCTCCAACTGCTAATTACGATGATTGTGTAGGCCCTAAACAGGTAGTTTGTATTTGCCTAGATGGGTCAGTTCGGTGGTTACTTTCTTCATGGAGTGGTGCTATGTCTTAGTTTAGCCACCCCTAGCTTTCTTTCAACATACTCCTACATGAGTCATAATCGCGCGGTGAGTAGTTGGTGGATGGACATACTTAATATGTTTAATAACCATCTCAATCGATATAGATTCACTATCATCAGTTGACTTCTTATCCTTACATGGTACTTTTCTTCTAATCTCATAATTGCTAGCTCTGGTCCCAACATATATGACACAGCGAATCAGTTTTTGGTATGTCTTCTAGATTTAACGCTAATTGTTATATCCGTTCGTCGCTGATTATTATGTCGGAATCATTTATTAATTATACTTTTAAAGCGAGGAACCACTGCGATTCCTATGAAATGAAAGTAAGAACACAAAGACTTGTACAAATGAAGATTTATTGGCCCTTAAAACACGACGACGACCCTAGTCGAAAATACACTCATTTATATATTGATTGTACACTCATTTTGATTAATAATTAGGATGAAATCACATATATGAAGAAAAATACTTACAGTTCAGCGAAGGGATCTCTTTTCAACGAATTTATTATCAAGCTGTACAATCGTATACAGTTATAACAAATCACATGCTGCATGTCATGTTGAGCCTAGTTCATGTTAATTTAACACAAGAATATCGTATGTTATACAGAATAAAATATCATACTAGAAAACAAAATAAATATTACACTGAATAATCATCACATTGAATACAAAAAAAAACGGAAGTAATGTTGAACAAAAAATCCTAATAAGTAAATCAATCTAGCTTTGACTTTTCTTCCTGTCACATCAACTTTCTTTCTAATCTATCTACATGTTCTGTATTGTTTGAAAAGCGTTTTCGTTACATTAAGCTATGAACTTTGAATAAGCTAAATGCTTCGAGACCTTAATCGTTTTGTTTTGTAAAATTCAACTTATACGTCAATTTTCCTTGGACAATTTAGTGTTCCTGAGTATATTTATTTGATTTTACCATCCTAGGATTGGATTATTCTTACTTCGGCTTACCATTAATTTTGTTCATAAATACGAACGGTAACAGATGACGCTTTGTACACATCAAAATGTTAGATTTTAAATGTTCACTATCCTGTCTTCCACTAATAATAAAAGAAGTGGAATTTTTGGAGGAAAGCATCACTTCAGTACCTATTATTATTTTTTCATGTATGCTTGCATTTTGTTTGTCATAGTGATTAAATTTATGAAAACCTATTTACAGTAACGTGGGTTCAGCTCTCATTTTTCCTTAAAGCATTTAAAAATTCGATTATCATATATGTAAAACAAATGGACTGAATATAAAATTGTCGGCGTTGTATTAATATTACTTCGATTTCTATAGTCATTATTCTGTTGAAGTACGCTATGAGATGTGCTTGGGTGATTCCTAAAATGACCTTGAGATTTCAAGGGTATTTACCAGCCAATCAGCAGAGATTTCATCCAGGTCAAAAATATTTTATAACAGAAGTAATAAAATATTTCACGGTTTAGTGGTTTTAAGTAGTTTGTTGGTTTTTAAGGGCTTATCAGTTTTCTTATTTTAATATCATAGAAATCTCATTACAGAACCTCATCTATGTGACTGAACTTAACCCTAGGGTTCATTTCTAAATTCTCCTCATTACCAATAATGGGTTCTATAGATAATTTATCATCACCCATCAAATATTATTATTACTAAATTTGTTAAAGATGTATGTAGTTATATAGATACGATCGTCGTCCCGACATCGATATAATTACAGTATAAATGAAAATCGTTGCCTTTTTTGGCATTTACCAGCCTGTCTGTTATTCAGTAAACAAACAATAAAGTAGTTTTTTTGAGGGTTTATCATTAACAAAATAAATTGAAAATAACTAATCGATTTACGTATTATGTACGATCTGAATAGAAAGAAATGGTCATAAAATATGTTTAATACTGGTATTTTTCCGCTGCTTACAAAAAAAGGAATTTGCTTAATAATTGTAAACGTTCCAAGGACAATATAAAGGTATTTGTATCATTCTTTTTATGTCATTAAAGATAAATGTCACTCGTATTTTTAATTTCACGCAAAAAAACAAATGTAGTTTTCTCGTCCTTGTATACTATTCAACTTCATTATACTTTATCATAATCGTTTTTTCATTTCACCAATTTATATTTTCTCGAATTGTACCTTCGATGTCTAATATTTTCTATTACCATTAATACTTACAACCTTAACTACTCTAAGATTTGTCTTAAGAATTTTGTCTGATTGTGCTAATAAGTTATAGCAACTGAAATCGATGTACACACGTACCAGATTCTAATTTTAGTTTGACTGACTGATTTTATCAGATAAATTGCTAATCACAAAATTAGTCACATTTTTGAGTCAATTAATATATTAGGTGCTTTTGTATGATAAAAGGCATTGGAAAAAGTTTGCTGCTATCTTAATATTTCGAATAAGTGAAAATGAATAAAATATGTTTATTTGTCATACAGTAGACGATGTCATTTACAGTAAATAAAATTTTCGTTCTATCATACAGATACACCACTATTCATTTTATTGTATGTCTCCAAAAACAGTATCTGTTCTCAATATCTATCAAATGTTGCGAAGGTGAGATGTCCGTCTGCCGACAAAAGAGTAAGTATACCGACTTATATCAGATCACTCCGCATTACTCTGTCCACGTGAAACAGACGTGATAAAGGCATGAAACATACGTAGACTGCAAACATTCTATGACAAATGTCTTCAAATTATTACTCCAGTATAGTGAAACAACTAAATGATCACTGTTGAGGCTAGCGACGTGTTATCGCGGGAGAATGGTAAAACGGTTTATGAGGCTATATACCTTCATCGATTAACGAGACTTGAACATGTATTACCCATTTCCAAGTAACCAACCCTTAACTCAAATTAAAAGGTTAAATGGAGTAGAGATGGATTGAAATTAAACTGATGGCGGCCAAAACAATGCACGAGATCATTCCATGAAGTCAGTGATTGTCAGTTTGAGCCATCATAGTTGGTAGATTCACTCTATCTAGCTTTGGTTTATTTGAACTGTAGATGGAAACGTTGTGTAACACGATTCAGAATCAATGGAGTAGTAGTGTAGATTCATTCACTCTTCCTTCCTCTAAATCTTGACTTCCTGTATTCCTTCAGATATCTACCTTTTTGAAACCATGTGCTCAATGTTTAGTCTTCTTCATTATCATTGTTAATGCATTATTTCCAGTCACTTGTTAATCATTTTATTAATTTTATCTCATTCTGTTGATGTGTTCTGGTAACATTTGTGTTAAGCTCTGTCTTGATTAGGATTCATAAACTGAAATGGAATTTATAACTGTAACCTACTGGTTGACAGTTTAGTGCTCAAAATATTAATCATTGTTCACCAAATTTAACTCTTAGGTATATATTTACTTAATTCATTAAGTCAATTTTGAATTACTTCTACTTGGGTTTTATTCACTTCAAGATCTGAACAAATATTAACTAAGAAGAAGAATTAAATAATTTATTCTACAAAATAGTTATTTTTTAAATTATTCAGGAACATAGAAGTTAAGTGAATTAACAAAATATAATCGGATTATTATAAATTAATGAATAAACTATTTATATGTTTAATTTATTATGACTGAGTTATTGATATTTTATTATACTCAAATTACTTAACGTCGGCACATTGGTACTTTTATAATGTCCGCCTTGTAAATAACATGTTAGTCAAGCATTGCAATTTTGATGGATAAATAAATATCAATTTTCCAATGTGATTTATGCTTTTCATACATAGGAGTATTGTATTGTGCAATTTACTTTTTTCTACATATTCATAGTTCTAAATTTTCGGAATAGAATATGGAATTTCTTTAATAAACGTAATGAAGCAGACATAGAATCATAAATTTGAAAATAAAGTTGGTTTTGACCCCTACTTCCTATATTAAGAAAATGAAATATGAATTATTTATTCACATGAGTTAAAGCGATCAGTTTGTTACACTAATCATATATATGACTGATAAAATCAAAGAAAAAGAGAAAACAACACTACTAGAGAGCAGAGTGAAGCAAGATGGATGGAATTTGGTCATGAGTGGGCGTATGATGTAATATGGGTGGGTGGGTATGTACGTAAGTGTACGTTACAAAAGGTCGGTATGAACTAGAAACCATACATGCATACATATGCATACGCGCATAAAGTATCGCGTACGTGACACAAACGACCACTATTATTACATCTTTTTTTCCAAAATTTTCTCAAACATTTGTATAAAAATAACAACAACACAATTTTATTCCGTCTGAAATACAAATATTCAATCATTCAAAAAGTGGACTATAAAAATAAAAAGTACATGTGTGTATATGTAGGTGTAGGTGTATTTCAGTGAAAATGCGTGGGTGAAAAATGTATGCATTAGACTGTGAAATAAAGAAGAAACATTGCTTTCTCCTTGTATCATCGTCATCATCATCCATACATGCATACTTACATAGACATAAATACATATGCATCGCACACCTGTATAAACAAGTACACACCGAATTGTCAGAAAAAAACAGTTAAAATCAGTTATATTGAATAGAAATGTTAATATATTGGATGTGTTGTAGTAACACAAGGACGATGATGATGAAGAGGATAATTATCATCGACATCGATAAAAAAATATAGTAAAGGAAGAAATAGGTAGGAGTAGTAATAAAAACCAAGAAACAATGAATAAAAATGGAAAGCAATACAAACTATTTCCTTTCCGCTTTTTTACAGATATAATAGAAGAAAATTTATAAAATATTTTATGTTAATAAGCAATGCAAAAAAATAAACACTAAAATTCACAAACGCAGTTAGGCAGTAAATAATAATCGACACAGAACTCAACACAAATGTGTGTTAACCCAAGTTACCAGAATACACCAACGCAATGAGATGATTAACAAGTGACTAGAAATAATTCAGTAACAATGATAACGGAAATAATTTAGCATATACAACCAGTACACGCGCACATCAAGTTTAACGTAAATAAATCCGTATTCTGTGACTAAGTTTTCTATTTTATATATTTGCCGCCAAATACCCTGGTACGAACGAGCGTGGGGAAGGCCCGCTCTCCCTCTCAAAATGCCCTCACACAGCCACGCCTATATAGCCTCTGCTTGGAAAGTCGTACTCACTGTCTTCTCGTGGCAGTACTGGTGTTTACGGAATTTGAGAGGACGAGAAGCGAATATCTGGTACTTCAACCGGGTTGGTGGACACAGAGAGTTCACCTAAAGGAGTTGGAAAACCCTGATTCCAAAGCAATGGTGCACATAGGCTTCAGGATCCTGATGGAGAAAATGTCGTATGAACCAATCGTTGGTCACCGGCTACCATAGGACTGCATTTCCCTACGTTGCTCCACTGCCTTGTGGATCGGGCCTTTAGGTCAAAGGCTCCGGGTGTGGCTACTTAAAATAATCACCTGCTTAGGTCCAGGCACCCGGGCAGTATTCCAGCTCTCATGCAAATCGGGTGATTTATGTGGTATATATCTATTTGGTGTCTCCTTGTACCAATGTTTATGTGTTTGAATAAGTAATAGTATAATAATAAATTATGGTAGAATTTGAAGCCATTTCGAGCTTTGTTTTGGTAATAAGTTTAATTACGACTTGTTTAATATTGTTTTTCCCCTATTTTATTGGTACGGAATTAATTCTCATTAGTTTCTTATACTAATTAATTTTGTTTTGATAATATCAATTGTTTTAATTTTCTGAATTATGACTCTAACTGATTTCTCTATTCATCTGAATTTTAGTCACTTATTCATTGTTTTTCAAAATAATTCCATATACTAAAGTTCACACATTTTGAATCATATCGATTTTATCAAGTATTTTGTATGCAATATTAATATTGCTTTTTATATATTTAAACGGCATAATACTATGATGTTATGTACTGGTGAATATTTCGTGTTAATCAGGTCAAATTAGAGTTAGAAACCAGTGTAATCAATCGATTATTGATTGTGTACCGACCAAATTGTGACACTTTGCAGTATTGCCAAGCACTCGATTGAATAGAGCTCGTCACTATACATCAACTTTTTCGACTATAAGAAAGCATTCGACAATGCACATAGGAAAGTTTCGCGAAACCTCCCATAACATTATGGAGTGCCTGACAAGATTGTCACCATCATGTTGAAATCTTACAAGGGACAAAACTGCGAAGTTGTGTCTGGAGAACAGCTCATAAACGCATTCCAAATGAAGACTGATGTCAGACAAGATTACTCACTCTAGCTTTTCCTCTTTCTTCTCATTGTCGACTGAATTATAAAGACATTCAAATCTCAAGGGAAGCACAGAATGTAGTAAACATCTTGGGCCCAGTTGGACAATTTGGACTCCGTATATGGCCTAAACTTTCTCTCTCATACACACTAACAAGTACATATGAAGACAGACAGGGTGGCAGCAGCCTCTGCAGCAGTAGACCTCAACATACATAAGAAAAAGCAAGGCTTTGTATAGCAACACAGAGAACATCAACACGATCACACTTGATGGAGGAACTGTGGAAGAGGTGAAGACTTTCACATATCTGGGAAGCATCATTGATGAACAAAGGTGGTCTGATGCAGATGTAAAGGCACGGACTGGTAAAGCAAGTGCAACGTTTCCACAACTGAAGAACATATGGAACTCAAAACAACTGTAAGCCAACATCAAAGTCAGAATTTTAAGTGCAAATGACGAAACAGTTTCATTGTGGGGGCTGGAACTTGGAGAACTACTACAACCATCATCAAAAAGTGACAGGTTTTTATAAACCGCTGTCTAGGCAAAATACTCCATATCTATTAGCCAGACACCATGAGGAATAACCCAGTGTGTCAGCGAACAGAACGGCTTCCATGTGAGCAGGAAATTGGGAAGAGACGCTCGAAACGGATAGGTTACACCGTACGAAAATCAAACTGCATCGAGTTAAGTCCTAGCTAGAAATCCTCAAGAAAAGTGGGAAAGAGGCTGACAAAGAAAAATGTCGCTCTGAGAATCGGAGTCAGACATCAGAGGAGTAAGTATCACTTGGGAAAGACTGGAAAGAAGAGCCCATGACAGAGTTGGTTGCAGATCTCTGGTCTAGAGCCCATTCCCCGCTAGGGTTGAAGGGCATAGGTAAGTAGGAATCAATGTATTCGTTTCTGGTATGGATCATACATGGTTTAAAAAATTCAGAGGGTGATATTTTATTAGATCACAAGTATTGTTAGTAATATGAAAGCTAATCTGTTAGTCGACTTCATCATTAAATAATCACTGGTAACTTCCATCGTAGCTGCTTATCACAAATCAATTGAATTTAAAAATTACCGAATGGAATTCTGTCTCATTTGCTTTATAGTTTTGTGATTACCATAAGAATCAAGTTTTGTTGATTTCGACATTTCGTCGAAATCTTTAATTTACACTGCTAGTGAGTATCAAATTGGTTAGGAGAAAAAGAAAACAACTCTTGATTGTCTCGCTGATCTTCGATTGGTTCTCGAGCTGATATCAACCTATAACAAAAATGATTTTTAGATCTAAGTATTTTTACTGTGTCTTTTGTCGCTCTTTTTTTTATAGTTTTCTCTCTTCGTTCCTAGTTATCTTGGTAATCTTTTTTATTTACTTTTCTAAATAGACTTCTCAACTCGTGTTATATTACCTGTTATCAACAATGATATAACTTCCAGCTATATTAATGCAAATTATATTAAAGTAAGTCTAATTATATATATATATATATATATATATATATATATATATATATATATATATATATATAATATCCTGTTCGTTTTGTACAGGTAACTGGCAATAAAATATTCAGTTAACGCTCTTGCTACAAGAGGATGTCTTTGAAGTAACATTATTTTTACACTACTAAACAAGTCTTCGTAACCTAAGTGATCCAGAAGCTGAATACTCACAGCGAGACTAAAGGTCTTGCGTTCGATCCCGGGTATAGTCGTGGATGTTTATTTCCAATTTACTGAGTAGTGGCTCAGTGGTTAAGACGTTAGAGTTTTAAACACTAATTTCAAGGTCGACCTTGGAAAGTTTGATGACGCCGCCAAGGTCAGAATACTCGTAAGAAAACTTGGCACGGTTGAACATGAACGCTACAGTAATTTCATCCTTCCAAAGAACGCAAGGGATTTTTCTTTTGATGAAACGATTGATATTTTGTCGCAAATCTTTGCTGAACAGTCATCCTTGTTCAATATTCGTTATCAATGTCTCAAGATAACGAAAACAGCTGAGGATGGCTGGGTGAGACATTCCGGTTTAGTAAACCACAAGTGTGAGCGCTTCAAACTATCAACAATGACAGAAGATCCGTTTAAGTGTCTCGTATTTGTGTGTAGCTTACAATCTTCCGAAGATGCTAATATCAGAACCAGAATTTTGAGCACAATTGAACAGTGTCCGAACATAACATTACAAGAAGTAACCGCGGAGTGCCAAAGACTGTTAAACTTGAAACACGATACTTCCATGGTTGAAAGTAATAGCCGTTTGCCACACGTTCATGCTGTAAGCGAAAAGAAAGATTTATGCCCAAGAAAAGTACCACTCACAGACAACTAGCCCTCATCTCATGGTCATGGGGAAGTTGGCACTATAAGAGGTTCTACCCGTATAAAGAACATTATTGCAGAAAATGTCATCGTAAGTGGCATAAAGAAACAAACTGCAGAAAAAGAACTCACAAGTAACATTCTTCGAAATTATACTTCAAGAAATACAGATCTGGCGCATTAACTAACAAAATATTGGTATCACATAACCGAGCACGAATTTACCGCCAAAGAAAGTATGTTACCTTGGATATTAATAGACAGCGCGTTCGCCTTCAACTTGATACGGCATCTGATATTACTCTAATCAGCCCATAAACTTGGAGGAAGATTGGGAAACTCACAGTGCATCCAACAACACAACTGGCAGACAGCACATCTGGTTGGAAGTTAAATATTGTTAGAGAAGTACCATGCATTGTTTCTAAAGGTGCTGTAACGACAAATGAAACCGTATACCTTACGAAGAACCCAGAACTTGACTTATTGGGACTAGATCTTATAGAGACACTTAAACTAGCAGACCATTCTATTAACAGCATCTTCAAACGAATTACAACTGACAACTCCTTAGAGTGCAACCAGAAAAATGCCTTGCTGCAAAGACACCACAACGTTTTTTAAAAAGAATTGGGAGAATGTACATAGACCAAAGAATTGTTAACCATCAAACCTGGCGCTACTCCCGTCTTTTGACCTAAAAGCTGCCTCAACTTCACCTGTGGACCGTCCTCACAGAATGCTGCCCCGTCTGTTTCGGTCTGGGCAATCGGATAGTATTATCGTCTCTTACCGTAAGAGTGTGGCTCATACCCAAATGAGTAAAGTACCTGGTAAATAAGTTATTGATAATAAAATTAATAATGTTATCATATTTTATTTTTGCTTTGAGCATATTCATCTGTCATGAACCATTTTGCTGCTAATAACTATCGTTTAATGCAACATGGATCATCATGCTCATTTCGCCATTGTGAATGCAGTTAATTTCAAATCAATGGACTTAATTAGTCTGATATTATTTGACAACCGACTTATAGCGTTGAGTTGAGATGATTATGTTTGTATTACTGGAATTATACTATTTATTTGCAAAAAGTTCATAGGAACAATATTCGATAGACTATGTCAGTAGTAGTAATTAGTAGAGGTAAATTTTTAAATATCAGTAAGTGGTTGTGGAGGTTGTTGAATCTCATTGAAATCATGAACCGATCTAATTTAGACCACTACTTGAAACCCTGTAATCACTAGACGGCCGTTTTGTCGTAGTAGGGTACTACTCAGCAGTGCACATCCACGAACTCGCACACGCAAATCGAACCCTGGACCTCATGTGCCCACTAGTAATTAGCTTCGAGAGTAAATTTCTGGAGTTCTAGTGAAAAAGCCTTGACCAGTGGAGCTTATCCGTGTCGTATGTGAGACAGTGACACATCCGAAGATCATGGGAGATCGTCGTACAATATAGTGGATTGATTGATGATAGACATTAACACCACCGGATGCGGACCCAATGGTTTAGAGGTTAATGGTTCTCACACGAGACCGATGGTCTAAAGTTCGATTCCCGTGAAAGGGTCCGTGGATGCACACTGCTGTAGAGTCCCATACTAGGGTGGGTTGGTTGTTCAGTGCTTCCAGGTTCCCAATGGTGATCTATCACTAATCGGTTCACAATTTGAAATTTTTAAGTGATAATGAGATAAAGAATCATAAACAAAAAACACTATAGATCTATTTCTAGTCTGACAAAATTCATGTAATTTTGGAGTCATGTAAGTTTTTTAAGATTTTTATATAAATTGTGTAACCTATAATGGTATTTACATATACCTTGAAACTTGAACTGATTATTATCTGATTAAGGATTATCCATTTCATGCAAATGGATGAATAATTAAATAATTGTCTATAGTGTACAATCGTCGTTATACCCTCTACTGATATCACAGTTTTTTTTCACCTTGTATAATTATCTTATGATTTTATTTAGAAGGCATTTTTGTTGTCTATTCAGGTTATCAACCAATCAGTCAATACCGATATCTTTTAAAAATATTTCTGTTATGTGATCTTCAGTCTAAACATTTCATCTTTATAAATTCTCAATATGCAACCGTTAAATAATTTTATTTTTATTACTTTCTTGTTCGTCCCGTTAATTTAACTTTGGACATTATATTCGTAAACTTGACTAAAAATTTAACACTTTGTGATGTTAAATGTTATTGTTAATTATCTTGTAAATATTGTTTTTGTTTTTCAAAAAAATATGAAAATCAATGTTGAATGGATGGGTACGAATCAATTTGAAAAGGGTTATAAAAGTCGTCCAAATGCATTTATTGCTACTCAGGGTGTTATGCCACACACAATAAATGATTTTTGGCGTATGGTATGGTATTCTCGTGCACCGACCATCGTTATGATTACAAAATTGGTTGAAAATAAAGAAGTAAGCTATCTCCTTTATATATAATCAATACCTACATTCCTGTTCTAAGAAGTAATGGTATACGCATATTCATATACCAAAAATATATGCTGTTTGTGTATTGTTCGACATATTTCTAGAGATTTAAATTCTCAGAATTAGTAATTGCTCCAAGTTAGTATCTTTTCACATATGAAATCTAAACTGAAATTCATAAAACAGTGTAAAGCCGTATTATTAGTAGTAGAGTTGAACAACTATTGTATCGAACACCGATTGTTGATCCTATAAATTAGTGAAACCACTGATCAATTTGTACAAGATAACTCAAATGAATTAGTATCAATTTAGTATTGTTTCACAATTATTATATTTTTATTATCTATCTGTCCAACCTGACATAACTAACATCATTATAAAATTAGTAATGTTAAGTGAAAGTTATGTTAATCAATTAGTCGGTAAAGTCCAATGTGTTTGCTATGTAACAATACATTAACTGTGATCAGAATAGGGTTTCTGGAGTTTTTTTAGTAATTTTAATATTTGAATTCACGAGTCAATGTAAGCTAGGCCACCATTGAAAACCTGGAAGCACTGCATGGTCGTTTCGTCCTAGTATGGGACTCCTCGGCAGTGCGCATCCACGAGCCCGTACACGGGAATCGGACCCTGGACCATCGGTCTCGCGCGCGAATGCTTAACTTCTAGACCACTGAGTCAGCATTCAACGTTGTTAATGTCTAACTTCCATCGACTCATGAATGTTGCCCAACCATTCAGTGGTGATCTAGCTTACATTGACTTATGAATTCGACAATTAGAATAAGCTAATTATTGAGTGTTTCTTTTAAAATTATTGTTTGATAATAATTAATACCACGCTCCACCTACACACTACTGCTGTCATATAATAATCTTCGTTTGGTTTATGGATGGTCTCAATACTTTCTATTTGAATGAATGAAAATTAAATCGAGGTGGACCATACATCATCCATAAGCTGTGTTTTAGATTTTTTTTATCCACCTACGCATTTCCAGTTATTATTATTCTTAATATAATCGGATTACATTTTGTATGTGTGTATGTGTGCATGCACGTGACTTGAGCAGATTTTGCTTATGCTTTTTTAAAAACGCTTTATGTGGTCACATTTCAACTTACATATCTATATATTGTGTTCAATGTTTATTTTGTATGCTATTGCTACCATACGCAATTTGTTTGTGTGTATTTTCAAGTAGACAGTTTGTGTGTGCAGGTATGTCCTGGTATTAATTTATGCCTGATTATATATATATATATATATATATATATATATATATATATATAATAGTAGTTATGTTGACTTCTGTCATATAAATAAATAAATTCTGAGTCTTGTTCATTGAAAACTCAATTACTGTATTTCCTCAAAATATCGAGTTTTACCGTTAATGAGATTGACGAAATTAATATTGAGCATAAGTAAGCGAAAATTGTTCTTTCATTTTTTTTTTACTTACGCCTGTTACCCCTCATAGAGGAGCGTGGGCCGCCCACCAATACTGTGTGAATGTTGAGTATTTTGCGTAGACAACTGTTTATAGATACTTGTACCTTCTTAATGATGGCTGTAGTAGTTCTCCACGTTTCATATCCGTAGACAGCCTTGTCTGACTCCGGTTTTTACTTGGAATGTATCAGTCAGCTGTCCTCCATGCACGACTTTGCACTGTAGCCCGTCGTTCTGGATAATGTTGACAATCTTAGGAACTCTATAGTGTTGAAGAAGTTCCCATGATATTCTTCTGTCCACACTGTCAAACGCCTTCTCAAAATCAATGAAGTTGCTGTATAATGACGAGTTCCATTCAACTGATTGTCGACGATGATCCATAATGTCCTTCGTTGTATCACATAATTGTTTCATATTTCCTTCTCTTGCAGCTTTATCCGCTGTCGTTGCTAGTTCTCCCATGTATTTCTGCTTGTCGAATTTAATGATTTTCTCCACTCTCTGCTCGTGTTCGACTGTTGTTCATTGCTGTCTTCTTGTTCTTTCTTTCTTGAATCTTCTCCACGGTTTCCACAGAGATCTATTCCTTATGATGGTGCTTCTTGCGGCCCAGAACCTCCTGACACGGCGAAGTTAGTGCTTCTTTCACCCCTTTCCAGTTGTCTTCCATAGTAGTTTTCTCTTCTTCGAGTAGATCAAGTAAGGCTTGAAACCTGTTTTTGAGAGCTATCTTAAATCAGTTGAGTTTGTCAACATCTCGAAGGAAGGCTGTAGTGAAGCTTTCTAATACTGTTTCTCCAGTTGTCCGGTGTTTCTTTAGCTTGAGTCTCATCTTGGCCACAACCAAGTGGTGATTTGAAGCTATGTCATCTCGTCTCCTGGTTCTCACATCCTCCATTGTCCTTTGGAATTTTTTTGTTGATACAAATATAATCTATCTGGTTCTCTGTGGTGTGGTCCGGTGAGATTCATGTAGTTTTGTGTATGCGTTTATGTGGGAATATTGTGACACTTATAACCAGTTTGTTGAATGCGTATAGACTTGAAAATCTCTCTCCATCTTCGTTTCTTCCAGTCAGACCATGTCGTCTAATGATATTTTCATATCCGGCGTTGTCCATTCAGACTTTGGCGTTTAGGTCTCCCATCAGGGTGGTGAGGTCCTTTCCTGGGCACTTCGCTATAATCGATTGCAGACTCTCTCAACATTAACCTTTATCATCGTCATTGCTGCCTATGATGAGTGGATAACATTCATTGTGATCCTCTCCCTCTTTGTTTTGAAGGATGCTTCGATAATTTTGGATCCATCAGATTCCCATCCAATAAATGCTTTTCATGCTTGTTCAGACAACATCAAAGCAACTCCCTGAATGTGTGGAGCGATTTCCTCTTCGTGACTGGAGTACAGAAGCATCTCTTCTGTATCCAACCTTTGCTGTCCAGCTTGAGTCCAATGGGTTTCGCTGATTCCAAGTACTGTCAAGTTGTATCTCCTCATTTCGTTGCTATTTGGCTGGTCTTTCCGGTCTTCCACATTGTCCGGACATTCAATATACCTATATAGAGTGTTGCTCTGTTTGTTAGAAGGGGAATTGGTCTCGTGACTTCCGAAGAATCTCGGCTTTCATCCTGAGATATCATAATTCTTCCTTCAACTCCCAGGGCAGAGTCTCATTGGTCTAATTTCTTTAATCTGGTTGGGGCTTTTCTAGAGAAATTTCTCTAGGGAATGCGGTTGCCGACCTCATGCGCACCTATACTCTTTTACCCGGGCATGAGACCGGCAGTAACCCTTATAAAGCTACAGGAGGAGTTGTTCGTCCATTTACTTGCAGATTTTGTGTAAGAATGGAATTGTTTATTTTTTGTCAGAATGGATCTTAGAATATAAAATGATTATATTTTAGCAAAATAGAATCACCCATAAGCAAAGATGGATGGTGGCTAGCAGTGGAATCCAGGACGTGAGTATAATCCTAATCGGGACTCGTCAGCTGGATGTAGCTTCATCCCAAAGTCACAGATTTAAAATCAAATCTTGGATGCAGTTACATCCAGTTGATAAGTCCCGAACAAGACAAAACTCACGTCCTGGATTACACTGCTAGCCACCATACGTATTTGATTATAATGCAATGCTTTTAATGACCTAAGGTAGTATCGGGGAAATCCGCACAGGATTCACATATGCCAATGAGAGACCGATCAATTGCACTCCTAAATATCCATGGGAAGATTTAAATAAAGAATACAAAATGAATTAAAATCACTAACAGATTAATTATTTATATCCTTTAATAGTTAAGTTTGTTGCAATTCAATTTGTGATGATTCGGATCGTCCCTTTGTTGATATCTTTAACGGAAATTCTATCAATCTTAGTTGGTATATGTGCATACTGTATAGATTACATCGATATAGCAATTATTTCACAAGTCTATGTAGAATTGATAAATCTTGCTAATTGAACGCTATACTCGGTTCCTAAGCTTTTCTCGTAACGACCAAGCTAAATCTACACAGCGACTTGAACATGAGAGAAAAGGCGCAAAATATGCGAGAAGCACTTTACTCCAAAGGTTCATTCATGTACAGAAGATATAGGGTTTTTATAGTATTTCAGAACTCTTTGGGTCTTCCCGAAAATTCTGAAATGCTACCGAACATATTAGCAGCATAGTAATCAGCCATTCAGAAACTCTACATGTGATTTTTCACTTTCGTGATGTTTCTGGCAAAGCTTCTCTAGTAAACGCTGATTGGATAAAATGCTCCTTAGTGTTTCCTGAGCCATTCTTGTCTTTTGCAAGAAGTTTTCTCGATCACCCCAACAAGAATAGGTAATCCTCACAGGATCCACACATCCTAACTAAGACTGCGCGAATTTCAGTTAAACATATCAACAACCTGACAATACAAACCATTTCAAATCGAACTAAAATCCATATTTGTTGTATAAGTGAGTGGCCATGTGGACTCAGTAGTGAAGTGGATAACGTGATGGCATTTGAAGAGGACGATAGTCGATTCAAGTGTCAGAATGAACATTAACCCTGAGATGCAGGTACGTGTAGCTAACGAGTTTCAAAAAGAAAGAAACACATATCTTGGATTCCACTACTAGCCACATTTCAGCTATTCTATGAAGGTATCGTGTTCAGATAAACTATCTGTTGAAGATATTTTCGTATCAGATCATATAATTACGTAAAGATGAAAATAAAGGTCACCCAATAGACAATATTCATTTGCATTCAGTTGTTATGTCTAGAAATATATGTGTATATGAATAAAGTGAGAAAGAAATATAATGCCTCTAGTGTTAAATTAGTAATTAATGTATTTGGTGTTCAAACTGACTAAAACTGAATTTTGTTGACTAGAATTGTGGTTACCAAAATGTTCTTCTTTTCCGCTCATTGAGAATAAGCATCCAGTAATTGTGTTGTAAATGTTTTGGATCTCTTATTTTATTAATCTCATGGAACTCAGATTAAAGCATAACACAACTCTCATAAGCAGAGATGAATGGTGGATAGCAGTGAAATCTAGGACGCGCGTTTCTTCCTGATTGCGACTCATCGTCTGGATGTACCTTCACCACAAAGTTGATATACACCTTGGGACTCGACCCACAACCGTTCACTTCAAACGCCATTACGTTATCCATTTAGCTACTGAGTCCAGATAACCACTGGTTTGTGCAACGGGGTGAACTTTGGTTTTAACTCGTATACACTGATTGTTTGGATCTTTGCATTGATTTCTAGGTCTGTGGCTGATCAGTCTCTTTTTGTATATGTGCATCCTGCGCGGAGATTGCTGCCTATAACGACTGTAGTTTACTGGCAATATAGAGGTTATCCACACATAATGCGTATATGTCAAGAGAGACTGGTCAATTGCTGTCCTCCATGTAAATAAAAAGATTCAAACAACCACGACAAATGAATAAAAAATTATGTTACAATAGATAGCTCTTATGCAGTATTAGATTTATTGTTGTTGTTAGTAAAACTACAAATACATTGTTGATTGACGTAGTGTTTATTAACTCTGTGTATGAGTTTTGAAGAGACTTTCACATTTCTAATGATCTACCAAATAATGAATCATCACATATTTAAGTGTACTATTTACGAGGAAAACTCCTGACTAGTATAAAGTTGGTCTTATACATCAAAAACTGTATGCATTCTTCAACAACATTAATTATCCAACATGAAAACTGTTGTTAATTCTAGTCTAATCAATTGATTGATACTATAAAAAAATGCAGTTATTTGTATTGTATTTGGTCCTCAATACTTCAGATAATCTGAAATCTGTATTTTGCCAACTTGATTATGACATCAAATTCTACACTTACCCAATGTGCATTACTTTGTAAATAATACTGGAGTTGTACTACAAAATATTCAAGATGTGGATTTTCTGACAATATTAGATTTCGTGTACTAATAAAGCATATTCTGTCATCGAAATATTATTGCGTTGATTTTGTTCATTGTAAAGTTTTCAGAAGTAACCTTTAAAATATTTATTTAATTAAGGTTAGATCAATCACATCCAGTCAATGATCCTCATTGGTTTTTAATTTACTATCAATGAGGCTTGTAAGATAATAATTGTTTTGCGTGTAATATAACATTGTTTGCTAGACAGTGTTCAGATGATTCAACTGAATCTCTTTTTCAAATGATGTGATTGATATCGTTGTGTAATCAATGTCTCATCATTAACCTTCAGTAGCTTGTCTGCAGGTAAACATTTTGTTATCTTCACCTTCAAAATCAATGTTTATTCATTCTCTACTTGGCCGTTACGTGCATATGCACACAAGTATGTGTATATATTTAGATTGGTGTTTTACTTTTTTATTGTCTTGTTTTAAAAAGAATGTAGTTGACAAAGATAGTTGTCAATTGTGATTACAAACTATTGGAACCCTAAGAAAAACATGCGAGTAAATACCGATGTAAATTTTTTACTCATTTTGTTTTTTTCTCTACACATAAATATGAACAGTTAGAAACAATTAACAACTGTAATAAAATATTTTCACCGTATTAGAGTGCTATAATGAAGTAAATATTGCAAAAGTTGTAATTTTTGAAAATGTCTTACGAAAAATTATCGTTTGCACTCTTATTATATAATCACTAGTTACTTGCATTATTGAAATCCTTACATTCTCTTTTGTTTACAAACTTTCTTTGGGTGCCCAAACTATTATTCCGTATTGTGCCTTCCTTAAGTTGTTGTTCATTTATGACAGTATTGGTGTTCAGTTCTTTTTCACTTATATCGTATTTATGTTTACATTGTAATCTTTAATTTATATACGGTTAAGTAATGGATAGACCGATGCTATTACACTAGTTGTGAGTTAGGAACTGAACTATACAATAAAAGTTTGTCTACTTGCTGTGTTTTAGTCCTGTCCTGGCTATCAGGCAGAATAGTGTGGATAGCTGAATCGTGGGGCAATAGGTGTTAAGTATTATTCATGGTCGTTATCTCACTGTCATTCATCAAGAAACGTTATTGCATCTTTCATTGGCCAATACAAGGTCATTGGCAATCTGACAGAATTAATAAATTATCGGACAGGATAATACAACTGCTTTCACAAATGACAGTCCAATCACATCGGCCCCAACATAATGCAAGAACCTGTTCCTTTTCACCTTTACACAAAAGAGAATAGTTATTGTAACTCCCTGATCGTGTTACATTTGGAAATATTGTTGTTGTTAGGTTCGAACCTCAATGAGAATACAAGTAGTAAACTAATCCAATTGTTAATCATAACAAAACTATGAGTGACAAGAAACATATTTAATTTGATATAGTCAGAAGCAGTCAACGGAAAACCCTACTTAATCTACATTTCAGGTTATTTAGACTAGATAGTGGGCATATTGCAACCAGATAAATAGAACCTGATCGATACTAAAAAGGATAAGGACAAACATGAGACTGATCATACCACTCAGTAACGATCGACCAATTGTGCAAACTTAGTAGATTTTGTTTCTATAAAAAAACATTTTGCACACACTGTAATATAATATATACTTATTTGAAAATGAATTATACTCGTAATTTGAAAAGAATAATTACTTCATTCGTTTTTATTTTGTTATAGGTTAAATGTGAGTTATATTTACCCGATTCTTCCGGTGAGGAGGATGTATTATCATTTGTGGAAAGTCAATCATTTACTACTAGTCCATTATTCAAAAGTGATCCATGCACACCTGATTCTGATGCTATGATCAATAATATTAATACTACTACTATTACTACTACTACTACTACTACTACTACTACTAATAATAATAATAATAATAATAATAATAATAATCCTTTATCATCTGTAACTATTGTTGCAACAAATGCTACACAAGTTCCAGATATTTCAACTAATCCATTATTACAAAGTTTATCATCACCATTCTTCTCACAATCTTCAACATCATCATATCATTGTGAGCATTCAAATGAACAGTTTGATATTGATACAACTAATATTAGCTCACCTATTTCAACTGGTTCTATTATTACTACTACTGCACCAATTGGAGGAGTTCTCCGTAGTGGAATAGATACAACAAAACATTTACACGATAGTGGCATAGCTAGTGTAGATGACCAATCTTCAATAACAGATAATAGTAATGTAATATTTTATAACAATAAGTATAACAATAACATAACTGATAATCAAAACAGTGGAAAATCATCTAATGATCGAGGTATAAACTTTTATCAATCTATATCATTGCCTGGTACAAGCAAAACATTTGGAAATATAAGTGTTAGTGTGTTGTCGTTGGAAAGACATGATGGATATATAGTACGCCATCTGCGATTAACTGTAAGCATCATTTTTGGTATATATATATATATGTATATATATATATAAATTTCAGTGTACTTATTAAATAAATATTTGATCTCAATAGTTCAACTCATGAGTCAATTAAAGCTAGACCACCATTGAAAACCTGAAAGCATTGGACGACCGTTTCGTTGTAGTATGGGACTCTTCAGCAGTGCGCATCCACGACCACTCATGTGGGACTCACACCCAGGACCTTCGGTCTCGCATGCGAACGCTTAACTTCTAGACCACTGAGTCGGCATCTGTTGGTGTTAATGTCTAACTACAATTGATCCATGATTTTGCGCAACCATTCATCCATTGTCTAAAGTAGATTCCTGTCTCTATCCGACACGGATTGAACTCTGCTGGTCACGGCTTCTCACTAGAACTCCATCAAACTCATTTTTAAGCCAGTCACTAGTGAGCTAATGATGATTATTATTAGAATGGAAGTTTGTATTGATTTTAATATTTGAATTCATGAGTTGATGTGCTTCCAGTGCTTCCAGATTTTTCATGGTGGTCTAGCTTACATTGACTCATGAATTCAACTATTAGAATTACTACAATCTCCAAAAAACTCATTCTAATAAAATATTTGATCATCTAATAGGGTTCATTAACCAAGTACAAGGTTCTTTTTTTTCTCATAAAAAGAATGGTGACATTATTCCATCCATTCATCCTAAGTTAATAGGGTTGATTTTCGTTCTCCAGATCGTATTATCGAAAGTTGAACAATTTTTAATTGGCTTACCAATGAACTAATATACAAAACAGAATTAATCTATATGTAGTCTTGAGAGAGACAGCTTTCATTTTAGTCTGTTCCCCTAATTTTTATAAGCAGCAAGTAGATCTACTGTATGAATTCTTCAGTAGTGTGGTTATACACATATACCTAATTTTTTAAAAATCAGTAACAGTGGGATTATATAAGGTTATATGGACTTATCTTACAGCATAGAGTAAAACATTTTCTATAGGGTAGCATCCATATTCAGAGTAAAAGACTAGATTTGGTGACTTAATATATTAGAACTTGTATGGTATAAATAAAATCAATTAATTCATCTTCTGTTAAGCCTATAATTATAATATATTTTACTCTCTGTCTAATAATAATATCTATATGTAGTCACTAATAATTATCAATGATATGGTGTTCATTTCATAATTTTTATGAAATTCATTTCGTTGAAACCTTTTAAATGTTTATTCTAGTTATTCACTCAAATCTTGCTATTATGTTTAGTTAGTTTCCTTCGAATTGATAATATCAACTAATTAAAACAATCGGGAAATTGACAATGTGAATACTTCAATTTATGTTTATTGTCTTTTTTTTAACTAGTAAAACAAAAAAAGAAACTACCAGTTAGAGAAAGTGGTTGAAAAAGAAACAAGTTTACGTTCAAATTAGTTGACTGTTTAGTGTTTATATACGATAGATGGAATGTGGCTAGTAGTGGAATCCAAGATATGTGTTTCTTTCTTTTTGAAACTCGTTAGCTACACGTACCTGCATCTCAGGGTTAATGTTCATTCTGACACTTGAATCGACTATCGTCCTCTTCAAATGCCATCACGTTATCCACTTCACTACTGAGTCCACATGGCCACTCACTTATACAACAAATATGGATTTTAGTTCGATTTGAAATGGTTTGTATTGTCAGGTTGTTGATATGTTTAACTGAAATTCGCGCAGTCTTAGTTAGGATGTGTGGATCCTGTGAGGATTACCTATTCTTGTTGGGGTGATCGAGAAAACTTCTTGCAAAAGACAAGAATGGCTCAGGAAACACTAAGGAGCATTTTATCCAATCAGCGTTTACTAGAGAAGCTTTGCCAGAAACATCACGAAAGTGAAAAATCACATGTAGAGTTTCTGAATGGCTGATTACTATACAAATCTAAGTGCTAAGTTATTGTTTAACGTAATTTCGAATATGTTAGATTGTTAATAACTTTCAAAGATGTTAGAAAAATCTTCTATTCAACGATATCTTAATTTTGTTTATAGAGTATATAAACCATTTAGCGGAAGATAATTTTTAATTTTGAGGCTTATTGCAAATAATTTCATTTATTTTGTTTTTACTCTGTTATGTTAGTTAATTAACTAAAAGCAGTTAAATCTATTTTTTCTTAATGATTTCCTTTATATTTCTAGTGCGGTACAGAAAATAGAGAAGTTATTCATTTCTGGTATGTTGCGTGGCCTGATCATTCATCTCCTGAAGCTACCGCTTCTGTACGTAGTTTAATTGAACTTGTACAGGCTGTCGAAGCTTGTCGTAAAAATGCTAGTTCATCGTCAAAAGTAAAATTAACAGATAAATCTGAAACCGATTTAAAAAATACTGATGAAGATGTAAATTTTACATTTTGTAAAAAATTACCAGATTCTCAATGTTTTCATAATTCATCCTATCGTCCTAAACTAGTTCCATCTTTACAAAAAATGGAATTGGATCAATTGGATCATGAAGATGCACCAATTATTGTACATTGCAGTGCAGGTCTTGGACGTACTGGTTGCTTTATTGCTTTATGTATAGGTTGTGAACAACTTGAAAAAGAAGGTATAGTTGATGTATTAAAAATAGTCAGTCGAATGAGATTAGATCGTGGCGGTATGGTACAAAGTAATGAACAATATGAATTTATTCATCATGTTCTAGCTGCTTATCCATTAAATAAAAAAACCGTCGATGTGAATCATTCTCATTTACCTGTGATGTAAAACATAGTAGTAGTTAGCTAATGGTTTAATTCAACTACACAATAAATGTTGTTTATCATTCTTCCTATATACTTTCATTTAATCAAGACATATTATGCACTAAATTCCTACTGTGTAAAAACTTAAATTTCCGTGCATATACTTATCCTTTCAGCATTTATTGTTATTTCATTAGCTAAATGTTAGCAATTATTCAGAGATTAGAATTATATATTTATATAACATATTACTAACTTGTAAATATACCTTATTGATAGAACATTATCATTATCAAAGTGGTACAGTAAGATTATTGATTAATATTCTATAAAACTGCTCTATTCTACTCGTTATTTACTGTTATTGGTAAAATGAATGACTTCCATTCATCAATAATTGACCATTGACGCTGTGTTTGACTTTATTCATTCAACTATTCGAATTAAATTAACCAATCTTAAATCAAATGCAAAATTCCACCCACTCCCTATCTGTCTAAATTTGATTGGCTAATATTTGTATGAATAGTAATTATCTATAGTGGTTTATACTTTTTCTATAACTAATACTAATCCTATTACTACGTATTATTCCTATATGAATAGGAAAGCTAATAAATACTCTAACCAAAAGTGCACCCGTTATACACGTTTTTATGAATAAAATTAACAGGAACTATCTTACCTTTTGCCTCTCAGTTATCTTATATTCAATGTAAATCCAGTCAATTATTTTTCATCTATGAATGTGTATATAGTATATATTAATCTATGAGGTTATTGTATACACACTTCGCTCTTCTTTTTTTTTTAAATTTTACGTCTATATTATTCAAAACGTAACGAATACAAAATTGTTATTATGTAAAGTTTATTTATAAAATTGTTTGTCTTATTGTCAAATCAAGAAATTGAAAATTTTCTTGCAAGATATCTTAGATTTTCTGTTTAAGATTTAGCAATGAATGTTGCTTTTATATTTTGTGAATAGAAATTATTTCAGATTTTATGTATTACTTATTATTTAGAATATATATATATACTGCAGTTGATCAATGAATACTATGAATACTAAGCTACTCCATCAGATTGGTTAATAAAACTCATTTGTATTTGATAACTTAGTGTTATTCTCCAATGTTTTTGATAATTGTTGATTATTTATTCTCCCTTGCTGTTCTTCACTCCTCATTCATCAAAAAACATGTTTTTACCCATTCTTCCCTTCTCCATGATTTAAGTAAACCTACACACTTGGTATGGTAATTAAATAGTTACATAAATATCAGTCGGTGTGTAGAGATAATGTAAAAAAAGCCAAGCAATTTGTAGTAACAAATAATTTTTTTCTAACAGAATTTATCCATTCGATTTTCTTCTTTTCTATTTACACAAATCCACATGATATAATTTGTTGTATTTCGCTACCAGTTAGTTTAATTCACATGTTAATTGATCGATTGAAATACACAATATATCTATGGGAAAAATATGATGTTTTTTTTTCTTTACATCTTACGTTTCATCATACTGTAAATAATGTTTATTTCCATTATTTTACATTTGTTTGTCATGGTGTGAGCAATTATACATATACATATACATATGCATAGATATATATATTCGTACATAAAAATGAGCCAATTATTATTATTACTGTCCCTGATAATAATATTTAATTATTTCTATTTTTTATATAACTTATTTTTAAGGAGAAATTTATTTGTTAGAATAATAGAAAAAACAAGAGTAGTTTTCATTTTGCATCTCATTCATAGCTGCTGTGTGCTGCGCATTTGGTTTTATCTTTTATTTACTTGTTTTTATTTTGGCGTTTTTATTTTTTGCCGGTTTCTCTCCCGTTTTATTTTACGGTTGTTTTTGTTTTCTTTGTTTCGTATTCTTTCCCTCTATTTTCGTGGTTTTGTTTATAGAATAATAAACAAGGAAAAAAGAAAGTGGAAGCACAATATAATGTGTGAAACAAAACAAAAACATTAGATTTATCATTGATATTGAAATTTGTCTTTCAATTTAATCTTATTTAGTTGTTTTAATATAATCGATTACTTAAAGGAGGAGGAAGAAGGTGATAGTCTTTTATAATTGTTGTCTAAGTTTCCTTAAGCAGCTTAGATTTACAAAAAAAAGAGTTCACTCTTCATGGTGTTTTCAAATAAGGCTTACTTCTTATCACGTATAAATTAATCGAATCATTTGACCACGAATAGAAATGGCTATAAAGCAAAAACAAACTGTTAGATTATGTTTCTTTTATCAATCAAGTGTTGGAAAAGTTCGAAATAATTTCATTCTGTGTGATTATGAATAAATTGTAAATGTTGTTCATTTTGTTTTCTTACGTAATGTATTACTGAAACACATAAAAGCATTCATATGACCTACTAAGCTTAGTCGGTTAAACAATTTTGATATTTTCATATGTAAATTGATGAGTATAGACGTGTTTAAATATTAGACAGCAAAGGTTGTGGGTTGTAATAAGTTCAGATGAAGTGCTTCATTGAACACTGAAGTTCTTGGAAGCAGTTATTAGTTTGTTTCAGCTGTTTTTAATCAAAAGTCGTTTTTCTAAATTGTCCATCATTATTAAAATTACAGAGTAAAATTGATTCATTTATTAACAGTGTAATCACCTAGATAATGATGAGATATTTTACGGATTTAGTTCAGAAATGAATAAGCTTATTAAGATTTTAAAAATGATTGGAGTTATGTAAAATTATCGTAAGATCGATTGGATATTATAGAACCTCCACCTAATAGATGATCAAGTTATAGGACGTATAGTCAGGCTTCCCAGTAAATGTACTAATAAGACTGACGAAACGCGAAGTTAGCTTTTGTTTATCATGCATTATAGCACATACTGTTTAATTATTTGAAACCATAACTCGGATTATTGAATGGAATTAATTTACCACTTTTTTGTTTGTCTCAAATCCATTAGCAAGATTAAAGCGTCCACTTTAACAGTCATCCTCAAATAGTGATGGTGATTCGTCCTATAACTCTATAGTCATCTAGTATTGTTTGTTGATAAACATCTAAAGTATTTGGATTTAGAGGTTAGTGAATCTTTTATATGAATATTACAGACTTTCATGTCCAGGATTTATATGGAAGAAGAATTTCACTGGACCTAATCTGGATGTCTTTTTGATTGTGACGATCAATAAAATCCCTTCAAGACTTCTGAATTCCTCTGATTAACAGATATTTGTCATGAAAGTCGGATACTTCTATAGGCTTAACGTAGTCTAGCAGTGGAAAGACTTTTGCATCAGTTTCCCTACTTACACCTATCTAGAATTATTAAAGCTGTATGAATTAAGTCTCAGGGTAGTCTCTGTGAAAATCAAAGAATAGTGCATCGCGATTCACTGTTTATTAGAAATAATGCACAATCTTCAATTTTAATCCATGACATAGGTTGTTTGAGTCCTCCACTGATGTTCAGGACTACAATTGATCAGTCTCCTTTGGCACGTATGCTTCCTGCCGGGTCGCCTTGGTTTTTCTAGTAAGTCAAACATTTTAAGAAAAGATGGATGGTGGCTAGCAGTGGGATCCAAGGAGGACCTCTTCGCTCCATTTTGGACTTGTTAACTGGATGCCCCTTCTCAGAGATGGTGTTCAATCCAGGACTCTAACCCAACACTGTTCACTTCAACTTTCCCGGAGTGAGCACCGAATCTGATATGCTGGTACATCCAGCTGACGAGTTCCAAATAGCACGAAGTACGCGTTCTGGATTCCACTACTAGCCACCATCCATCTCTGCTTAAAAAAATCCACAATCTTTAGTAAAATAGGTGTTTTTTATTTAATTCAAAGATTAGCACAATGAAGTAAACTAGGATTCTGTCTATTTTCACATTCATGTTATTAGAAGTTTCCAACAGTTGATGTCCATCTCCGAATACTTCTAACAAGACAATTTACGATTCCTTAAAAACCATAAATGAAACGCGGTTTTAATGACAATAAATTCTTTCAAAGTCTCACTGTAAACAGTAGCTTGGTTATTTTTTTAATATAACAAGAAAACAATGAGACTATATTGGAACATCTGCAATTACAGGAGAGCTATTGTATTATCTGGTCAGAGAATTGGTCATTTCGCCTAGATTGACTATATTGGACCTATCACATTCTGTAAACCAATAACACGATGGTCGTGAGTTGATAGCAGATAACAATATTGAACGACTACGGTGCAAGGTGCAGTTGTTCTATGCTTGCTGTCTCAACAGCCAGAATAAAACATAGCACAATAAGTAAATAACTTCTAATTATACGATTTCAAACATTCAGCCTCGCTTAATTTTTATCCAGTTATAGTAGTTTCATTTGACTCTTCTTGTTCATGTAACAAAGTCACAGTTAAACTAATTGACATGCAATAAATTTTCGAAGGATGCTTTGCTAGAACAAACAAGAAAGAATATGTTGTGGTGATGGGTGTATAAGATTATTATTACCAGATTATTGTAACATTAAAACTCATATGACGGATGAACCTACAATTTTTATTGAGATCAAACAAGTTCCACACATCAACAGTATTATACAGATCAACACAGTTTCCTATAGAGTTTTATCAAAAAAGTTTGAAGTGTCATATTAAGATTCGCCATGGAAAACTATTTTAGCGACTGGTGTAAAGTAATGTTAGGCGGTCTCACTGCATATTGACGCTAGACACTTGAAAAATCAATAACTGTGGGCATGAGTTTGAAGTGTCTAAATGACAATCATTTATACACTGGAGGTGTCTGTATTAAATTCGCTATTTGAAGGCTTGCAATACAGTTAAGTGGAGGTAGACTGGAAACGGTTGTTCAGATTTTTAACTTGAACAAACGATTATTACGTTCAGACGTATAAAATATAAAGCAACCAATTAGCAAAAGTGTTTCGCTGAAAATTAACTTCCAATATGATAAAAGTTGTTGACTCGAAGATGAATGAACTGCAACGACATGATTCTGCATCTTAACTTATATTCGTCTGTTATTCCTAGTGAATAAGAATGGGCCGCCCACCAAAATTACTCATCGATCACCTGGTGAGTCGTCTTCATTAGGTTCCAGTTGATATTCATTCTTTGATTCCAAGCGCAACATTTTTCTTTGCCTGCTTGTTTCCCGCTTCTCTTGAGGATTCCAAGTTAGGGCTTAACTCGATTCAGTTTGATTTTTGTGCAGTGCGACCTATCCGTCTTGAGTGTCTCTTCCTAATTTCCTGCTCAAATGGAAGCCGTTCTGCTCGCTGACACAGTGGGTTATTCCTCATGGTGTCTGGCTAATAGATATGGTGGTATAGGCTCGTGTTGGTATAGATATTATTTGTTTAGAATAGGGACAACGTCATAAAAGTCGATATTCTGAATAAGGATTTTTTTCACCTGATAATTGACAGGGTCAGATATCATAACACTCACCAGTTTACTGACCTATCATGCTTTTTGAGTGTATGCCTATTTAGGTAATCTGTTGATTTCAGTAAGCTCTAAATAATTGACAGTCCTATGGACTGTGTTTTTAGCGTACCATAGGCTTCTCCGGTAAGCTCTACTTGTGTGAGAATTATGTTCATCGCTTGTTTTCTCAGGAACCACTTTTGGTCCGACAAAGATAACCGTATCCATCAAACTATGCACAATTAAAACCACGGACTCTTGTCCTGTGTAACCCCATTAACCACACGAAGTCAGGGAAGCGGTTTACACCGAGTGAACTTGAAATTTGCACCGGACATTTTAGACTGTAGTAGTATTTTCTACACTGAGTTCGATTTAATGTTTCGGCAGTTAAAAAACTTTTGTTTTGTTTAGCCTTGAATTTATTTAGTGGTATCTGTGTAGTCTACAGTTCACAAACTATTATTTGTTCTAACAGCATCTTTTGGACGTAGATGAATAGTGGCCATCTGACTCCAACTAAAGGCCTTAAGTCAGTCATGTTGAACAGAATGAAATAAAAAGTCAAGAATATATTGATGGCGTCGAGTCGCGAATGATGATCACCACTACAACAAGATAACGTGACAGATATCGACTTGGATCCCTCAGTAGGCCGAAAATCAAAGGGATGTGTCAAAGAGTACAGGCGAAGTGGCAGAGCGTAAGAGCGTTCGCTCAAGCAAGATGGACAACGGAACGAAATATGCTTTTGGTACAGTCAAACAAATAAGTACAGTAAGACAATCACAGGTTTAATTGGTTGTAATAATAATTGTCTCCACTATGCCAATCCCTTACTCATCATGAAAAGTAGGCCACTACAAATATATTATAGTGAGGTACATATGTTTCATACACACGGGCTGAATAAACAACATGTCAAACGTACAATATTTGTAGGCAGTGAGAATTTTATTTAGTGTGTTGTGTGTTAGGAGTAAACTGGTGTTTTTTCAACATTGTGACACATGTTTTTTTTATGGATTTGATTGTGTTTTATCTACGAATTTAGAGTAGTCTTGTGGCGGTATTGGCTCCCAATCACATGGTCGTCGAAGCTGACCGTATAGTTACTAAGGATAGTTACATTCAACATGCAACATGAAGAGAAGGCCAGTAATGGTGAACGCTGGAACATTTAATCGAACTGACATTGCTGGGTCATGCAGGCGTGGTCACTGTACATAGCCTGCTGCTTATTATATCAAATACATTGTAGAAATGTGGTACAGTTTGTTATTAATACTGACACAGTAATGGATCTGAGCGTAAGATTGAAGATTTGTCACTATGTAGCTGTCTAACCTACGAGAACTTACGCTGAAGTCCCATCACTGTCTACGCTAACTCATCGTATCCTAAAATCAGTAATTTACGCCTAATATTTTAGGAGAACATAATTTATACATATTTTATGCGAATAATGAAAAAATATACAAAATAACGACGCCTGGAAGGCTGAGCCGTGTCATCCAAGTAATTGAATGAATGTACGCGCGTTCACTATTGTTGACCTTTTCTTAGCGCTGCATGTTGAAATTGAATCTTCTCAGTAATTATATGTTCAATTTCGAAAAACATCTGGTTAGGAACCCTTAATCCTGTCGCCACAATACTACTGGCTTTCAAGCTCAAACATGTTTTTTAGAAGAGCTAAGCACCATATTGCTGATTGCCGTTAGAATGAGCCAGTGTAGACAATGATGTGAATTTCATGTAAGATTTATAGATCAGGTAGTCACATCATGACATATCTGCATTTTTTAGGTTACGCCTATCATCATATTATGAAAACTTAATGTACTAAATTTAAATTAGACCGTAATTCAACAGTCTTACGAAATAATGATCATTCCGATAGGTCTAGAACTTCGAGAAGATAACCGTCTGTCAAACGGGAGACGAGTTCGCCTCTCAGAAGCCCTCATCGCTAGACTTCATAAGATGGAATATAAGGAATAGAATATAGAGAATATTCACGGGTCACTATAACTTGATCATAGGGGTGTTTGAAGAATGACTAGAGTATTTTGGGACGACGGAGGAGGTAATAGTCAAGTTAGACATGGAATACCAGGTAATAATGGCAAACTGGTAGGTGAGATAGTGTACTCTAGTCTACTAAAGTGGTTGAGACATGTACTGCGTGTTACAATCCACCAACTATTCTGACGCGCAAAGATGGCCGATGGAGGTGTAGGTTTGATGAGAGCTACAAACGGCCAAAGCAAAACATGTCATCCGCCCATCAAGCCACCCATTTCCGGACTGATATACGCACAATTTGGGTTTCGAAATATCACACTATATTTTTTATATACAGTTTTTAGAACCTATGCTGATTCTGTTATTAATCTTACTACTGTGTTATTTGTCATGATCTGTGATAACTTGAGCCGGAACACATTCGCTAGTTCCTACATTGCACATGAGCGACCAATTGAATTGTGTCCTTGTAATATGTTATTATTTGTTTGCCTATCTATCCATGTCTTAGTCACATTTTGACAAAATTAGTAGATTTCCATGGTCGGTGTCAATAAATCCAGAATAATTCTTAGGTGCTTTATTTCGAGTTATATTCGATACTGCCGTTGTGTCCATTCGATTTCTTCGTACTTTGGTCATGTTTACTTCCACTGTATATTCCAATAAATCTCTATGCTTAAAATGATAAATATATTCAGGAGCATTTGTATCCAAATTCTGATTTCAACAATTCGTCCTCGGTCATGGCGTTAAAGATAACTAATCTAATCAAAACTTAACAAGTGACAAAACATAGTGTTGAAGATTGTTGTAATTAAATATGAATCCAGTTTACATGCACCTCTGGCCCATCTTTTGCATAACAGTGTAAAATAAAGTGTTATTTATGGAGACTTATGGGATAATCAAAAACGAAATTCACGAGCATTGACAGTAGGACATACAACATATAATTTAACATAGGCAATGAATCCATAACAATAAAATTAATCCGTAAGCAAACAGAAATCTCGTCCTTTCAAGAGTTCAGATGAATATAAACTTATGTGTGCAATAATGCGCCATAATGCACATGAAAAGTTACTGTGCACAAAGTTCAACTGAGTAAAGAGAAGATAAATGGTTAGGAGTAATCTCATAATAGCGCTCAAGGTTATGAGCTATATGAGACAACAAAGGTAAACAAAAAGGTCACAAAATTAATAACCATTTGGAATTTTACGTCTAGTGGAGGTTTAGCAGGGTCTGGCTTTCTAGAATGGGCAGAGTGAACATATTCTAGTCAATCTGCTGCAGGTTAAATGGTGATTAATATATAACGAACCAGAAATTCTGTATCACTATTTCTGATGTTTCTCCTTTACCCAGGAATAATGATCTAAGAGAAGAGTAACCCAGAATTAAACCATTAATGCGAGAAAGGTTAACTCTCGGATCAAACTGTGAACGTTTGGAATCTTCTACTACAGCGCTTGCTATCTGCTGATACCTTCGAATTTTGATTCAACTCACACAATTCTACGAAATGTGAAAATGACTACATTTAAATGATCTTCAATACTTATCACTGAAACAATCGAGACTCCAACTTTCTTCGATTATTTTAGAGTTGTTAACATTATCTTTAGTTTTAATGGCATGGAGACAGACCAATTTCGGTTTTATTACTCTACCTTCCTATCAATTATTTATTGTTTTATTTCTCAAGTGCTGAGGTATTAAAAAACGTATAAGATCTTACTATAACCATGAGACTTTAATTTAATCGACACATGCACCCTTTAAGATAAAACATCTGTCATTTTTCTGTCCAATGATGTTTGAACTCATCGCGTTTAAACTAGACAAAACGGTTTACTTTGTATCAGGGTTAATAGCGGGTTAATCAGCTTGGTTTTCTGTAACTGCGTGTTTATGTTTCAAATATGAGCCTTATACAACCATCAAATCAGCAAATTAGCTGTACATCTTGTGGTGACGAAGTTTTCTCACTCGTGGAAGAAAATGGTCGCCCCAAAGAGAGATGGACACCTCTTGGTGCAAACGCAAGTCCTGAACCTGGTTATCATGCTTTTGAAGAGAATCACATAAATAATGAATTTGACCATGAGTCTGAATTATCTCGCCTAGCCATAGAAAATGAGCATCTAAACAGCTTGTTGATGGCTTTTACTTCGCACATCGCCCAGGTATTTACTCAACAAATTATACGTTATGATAACTTCTGAGTGAAACTCCTCCTTTTTATATAAGAGTAGTTTTATTCAGAAGGTATAGCCTTTTCGGTCATTGTTTATATACTTTTATTCCAAAAGTAAAGGGAATATTTTTATTCTGCGTATCTTGTCTTTACTATCCGCCAGATTTATATGCCTCAGGTTGTGAGTCAAGATACTGTTGTTTCTAATGTACGCTATCGATGATTTGTTTTGTTTAAACATGGCCGTCTAAAAGTTTTGAGGTGATCTCCAAGTGGTTAAAGCAGTTTTTCATTTCAACCGTTGAGTCACAAGTTTAAACTTCTCTTATCAATAATCTGTTTGGACAATCGAGTAGTGTCAGTCTTCAGTAATAAGGATAGCAAGTCGTCTGGCATTTTTTAGTTCTCGCAGCTTGTCTTCCCCTGACGATCCGGCTGCTTATTGGGACTGTAACCACATGTTCGAGTAGGGTGTTCCAGTTATTGACTACAAGATGAAAAGAACAGAATTCCACTATGGGTTTATTTGTGCACAGCCTTTGACTCTTCTCGAAATGGCCTTGCAGATGCCTAGTTCTGGAGGAAAAATGAGATCTGCTAACATCTGAATAATTAAAATTTAGAATACTAATATGAAGTCACCTCGTGTTCTATGATAAGATAAAAAAGTATGGTCTTACTCTCTACACTTATGTTGTTATTCAAAGATAAGTACACAAATCTCTACCTGGTAAATGATTTACCAACATGTTGAATTTTGGGACGTTGAAATAAACCAGGTAGTCATCCATAACGTCTTTATTTTTAAGCACAGCGTGTAAGTTGAGGCTGTTCAGAGAGGTAGTGATAATCAGGTGAACTCAAAGACAGCTTAAAGCACAACCAGATACCATTAGACGAATGGCCAAATTTTGTCCAAACGAGGAACTTAGTCTATCATAGCTTTAGGCTTTTCCCTTAATCTCTAATGAACTTGAAAGTAATCGAAACAAGAAGCTTCTATTCTCATGAAAAACACAAAATTACTCAGCTAAGAAGTTCAGCTTCATGGTTACGTTTTTATGTGCTTTAATAGGAAACTATGACACACAAAAGTTTTGAAGTTGAGATCAAAGAAGATGTTTGGTGGTCATATAAAGTTGTGATTCTTGAATACCATGAACTTAAGTTTTGTAGATGTAAGAACCAGTTTTCCAAATGAGCAAACATACTGCTCACATCAAATATCTATGTCACTTTGAGCCCAACGTGTCAATTTATCGTATATTTAATGCAAAATATCCCTCGCTACCAAGACAAATAGTCTGTTCAAGAATTTTAAACATGAGCCCTAGTTTATAGACATTTCCACTTCTTTGAAATGTTCTGTTCTTAAAAGAAAGTAGCATTTATATCATGATTTCAGAACTTTTTTTGTAGACAGAAATTCAATCCTTCATGATTGCTTATCTCGTCGTCTTTACCTGATTCATGTACTTTCCCATTATTTTCCGTGGTTTAAGATTTTATGCATTTATATCAGTTTGATTTATGATATATGAAATATGTATGTTAAGTTTTCAATGACTGGAAAGTTATCGTCAAATCTACTGAAAAATCTAACTTTTGGCGGTGAAAACATTTTCATTAGATTTATGATTTCTGTATGGTGCTAATCAATAGCCGATCATCTTCATATTGAGTACATCAATACAAACCACTATAAAAATTAGGTATTTTCTCATTTTTCAGGTACAATTTCGTCTAGGGCAAGTAATAAATGCTGAGTCTGATAGCAGAGAGCTGATGCTTAAATCTCTCGAAGAATTTGCTTCCAGAGGAATCCCTGACCTGCAGTCACTGGAGGAACAATGCAGTAAAGTTAGTAACTTGGTCTTTTTTAAATCATTTTATATTTTTCGGTACACTTAAATTCGGGGGTATTATATAATTTTACTTATACGCCTGCAGTTTGGGGATGAGGACAATTTATTTATTTGACATTTGACCTCTGGCTGCGAGACATTTAGGTGTTGCATAAAATAAAAGTTTTTCTACCTGGTTTAACTTCATAGGTTCGCAAAACGTCTTCTAAGTGCTGATAAAAAAAAGAGTTTTTTCGTAACCTTCAGATATTGAGGGTAGTTCAAAACTTCGCACTTCCAAATATTTATCGTTACTACCGTTAGGTTGTTAATTTCCTATAATTTTGTCTTTCAGAACATTAGTGATCGTGGATGTGCACTGTTGAAGTGCTTCATACTAGGACGAAATGGCCTTCTAGTACTCCCAGGTTTTCCACTGTAGTCTAGCTTTAATTGATTTATGAATACAATTATTAAAAACATTAGTGGTTTTTTTTATTTTTGCTTAGCTATTACTTTTTATGGACATTAAATATGATGGAATTATAAACGCTTTTGTAACTCACTTTTCTTTGATAGTATTTACTAGATATTTTAAAATTTTATTTTAAAAAGCATTTTTATGGTTATGTTGACTTGTGGTAAGATTTTGTCACCCTACGTGAATTACCCTGAATTCCAGTTACGTATGAGTTATCACATAACAGACGTGAGCTTACCGATGCGAGTAAAACACCAAATGGTGTTTTTCCATTGTTATTATTGCTTCTGCCAATGCTTTTAAAAGACATTGTTTATCATACCATTACAATCCTAAATGCCATTCGTGCTTTGAAAAGCATTATTATTAAACTTTATGTTACGAAACCTATGTGGACTTTAAAAGAATGGGAGCAAGCTTATAAAGTTTAGTTGGTGTAATTTAAAAGCACGGCTATTTTTGAGACTGAATCTTTACTTAGATCAAGGAGAGCTTATTAGTTTTAATCCCAAATATAACTCGTTAAGCAAACCCATATAGAAAATTTTAATTTTTTGACAATGTTTTTGATTAGTTAATCATATCTATCGGCTGTTAGTCAATGTTTCTAAAGATGTGTATTTCAATGACGGGTATACATATATTATTATTTTGATGTGTTCATAAATTTAGCTATCTTCGGAATCCAGGGCATATACTTCAAGTTTAGATGGACGGCCTCAGAAAATGATTGAACAGCTGAAAAGACACCTTGATGACCTAGAGAGATTCGCTTATGAGGTAATCACCTTTTATTGTTCAAAGAACAACCATTTCTTATAATTATGTTTCTGATATTCTTAGTGATTTTAACCTCGACATCGTTTCCTCCTTTATGTTTGAAATTTATTGCTTCACGTTTTAATTAACGATTTAAGTGGTTCTTATGTATTTGAAGTTGAAGTGCTACCGTTAAAATGAACTTTTTTTGATTGTATAGTAATAATAGGTCATTTTCTCTGCATTATTTAGTATTCATAATGGCTATGAGTTTGAAAAAACTTAAGCTTTGTTTCTTTACTGGTGTGATCGGTGGATTTTGACCAACACACATTTGTTTCATTTCGAATTTAACTTTTGTGGTAGTTTGACTTCTCTGAGTGTTATTCATGTTTTCTCAGTTGACTAAATAAGTATTTATTAATGTGAATTCAGGAGTCGTAGCATCAGATTGAAGCATTCTGTGGTATTTTTTCTAAACTCTATTAAATCGTATCCAATATCATATATTAACACCAAACATGCGGGCAAGTCAACTAAGTAAATATCTAATTTAAAATTTAAAAACGACTGTATTAAAATGTTATTCTTGTCCTAATATGTCAGACAATCCTAGTTTACTCAGAAAAGTACAGATATCTGTAGTTGAAGAACTGACACTCCGTCCTATACTTATATCAGCTCATTTGTCTACAGACTGCTCAGTACTGGTGAGCAATAATTTAGTAACGTACTAATGGAAATACTTAAAATGAATCTATCCTTAACAAATCTTCAAGAGTTTTCATCTTAAGTAAATATTGGTTAAATGAAGTAATAGCTAGTTAGTTTAGTTTTATTTAGAGAACATTCAACTGAAAATATCAGCCAACGATTACATTTATTGGACTTTAATTTTCGATATTTATTATGCCACTTAGGTAAACATGTAGTCTGTTCGTACTATGATAGTTATATGATTATTACTTACATATGATAATTCATTGAAGTTCCGACCGTTCCTGCTACCTTGACATGGCGGTCGGGCTTGTCTATCATAATGAACCAATCGAGTTATGTAGGCTGAAACAATCGTTCCTCAAGGTCCTACCATGCCGGGCAGGTTGGTTGAAAAGCGGTAAGATTAAAAACAGCAAATCCACGGTCTGAGGGCAAAGTCGTACGACTGGCTATACAGAGATATGACGGCGGTAGGATGTTTCCTTCAGACAACCAGCATATCAACAATGCTGCCATCTCATAAGGAGGGGTGGGGTTAGAAAGGGTCGACCCTAAAAATGCACACTTCGCCTGATCCCACGGATATCCATCTCCAGCAGTAAGGTCTCGACAAGTACGGAGCCAACACGAAAATTACTCACAAAAAGGTCGTGTGTGACCAAACTTAAGTAGTTGTCCCTTGGGCACTACGGTCACTCTCTTGGGTCACTAAGCCCACCTCTAACCCAATATCTTTTTCACTTACTCCTAGATTAACCTTTCCTCGGTGTGGGTAACCGGGAGGTGATAATCACCCTCTAACTCAAGATCATTATATTCATAATCAATTTAACTTTTCAGTTCTTTATTGAAGTCATCAATTCCATTTTAAATCAAAATAGGCTTTTTAAATCACAACTATATATTATTTAGACAATTATTTGAAGCTAATAGTGAGTGATTAGCTGCTTAATTCTAATTCACACATTTCGTCCGATATGAGCCCGTGATATCTCATACGAAGCAAATCGTAACCCTCAGGTCCTAACGTAAGAACATATCGTCACTGGACTCGATTCCCCTGACTATCACGTTAAATGTCATTTAACTTATGACGTAAGTTAATTTATCATTCTATATATAACCTATTAGTTGAATAAATACTCGTTTTAGTAAGTTCTGGTTTTGAATATTTATTTGACTAGTAATAATGTACATGAGATAAAGTTCACTGATTCACATAAAATCTTACTTTGCGTCTTATTTAACTCACGGATTCAAAACAAATTCAAAGTAAATCCAGTGATTGTGAATATTTTAATAGTTCACTGTACTATTACTTCGTTTATGCTAAGTTTAACACTAATATACTATTAAAATATACCATTTAGCTTACGACTACGATAACGTTAAATGAGAAATCTTTCAACATCTTTCAAGTTTTACAGTATATTTTTTTTTTCAATACGATTGTCTTTTTAATAAATTAGCTGCCTCAAAATTAATATAAAGTAGACATAATAATTTTTTGTAAATTTCTTTTATTAATAAATAATTTCATACATGGATATAAATTTTACTGTATATTAGAGTAAAGCCTGATGAGGATCTAATCGAAAACAATATTGTTCGCTTATATATATTGTTCTACATCTAATCGCTTGTATAAATACAAAACGATTTATTTTCATTTTTATGATAAGAATAACATCTACATTTATTTATTTATTTAGAAAATTCATTCATAAAATTTTATTTACAATTTCATTGGTCAGTTTCATTTATTGATTTTACCTTACGTTTCATTTGCTTGTAAATAATCATAGATATTCCCAATAATAACGCCCACGCATGTATAGCTTACTTTATAAATGATCTACAAGTATAATACTAGCTCATTTCTTGTTCGTTTTTCTTATAAATGATCCCATCTTCTTGATAATAATCAATAATAGATTATACTTGTTTAATTATCACAAAAAATAATTTAAGTATTTTGAATTTTGACTACTAATCAATGAGTAGTGTTGAAGAAGAACCATTAAAAATTTCATTCCTTAATCTAATTTCATATGAGTTCACTTGGTTTCTTTTTAAAATTAAATAGACAAGTTACGATGAATAAATAAGGTATGCTAATTAACAAGAAACGATTATCTTTATGAACAAGAATAACTTGATGGATAGTGCCTAGCAGTGGAATCCAGGACGCGCGTTTCGTCCTATTTGGGACTCGTCAGCTGGATGTACCTGCATCTCAGAGTTGGTGTTTACTCTGAGACTCGAACCCAGCACCTTTCGCTTCAAACGCCATCGCGTTATCTACTCAGCTACTGAGCCCTGATAGCCAGTTGCAGTCTTAAACGTCAATGGGAAGATTCAAACAAGTAATACTAAGTGAATTTAAGAATAAATTGAGCTTAGAAAAACAGTGTTGTTCACTTTGTATATAAAATAGATTGTAACAAAGGTATCACAACTTAGATTTTTATGAAATATAAGACGATCGAATACCATAAGGCTCATTTTGAATTGTATTATCTGCTTAGTTCTTTATTCCATTTTACCCTCTGTTATGTAACAGTGTTATAAGTGTGTTTATATTTCAATTCAAACAAAACATTTCATTCATTACTGTAAAACAAACTATCACTGGAGTTCCAAGCACATAGAACCACTTTATTATGTAGAAACAAATGTAGATTTTTGCTTTGTTTCCAAAATTTAAGATCTTCTTATTGCGATTCTCTTCACGGAAAGTATATTTCTAAAGATACTTCCGAAAAACATATCATGTGGCTGCGTTTGAAGATTGAAATGCATATAAAGGACTATTTGAACAGATTCAAGTTGTTGCTGGGCAAAAATAGACAATCAACAAAATCAGCAAACCGACTGAAGTTTGAACAATTAAACAACTTGATAGTGGCTAGCATCTTTGCTCATAATACTTGTAAAATAAGGCTATATCCAGGCAATACGCAGTATGCACATATGCCAATAAGAGACTAATCAATTGCAGTCCTAAAAAATCAATGGGAAGATTCAACCAAACAATATCAAGTGAATTTATTTAAACAACTGTATTCTGACTCATTCAGTGAGCGGTATTAAGGGATTTACTACAGTGTAAAAATGTGATCTTCAACCTGTGATTATGGTCACATTTCTAATTGCGAGCAAGGTTGGAATAAATGTTTTGAGTTGGTTGATTTAGAGTGGGTTACGAATTGCTGATGGTTAAAATTAAATTATCTTACTGTTCAAAAATATCTACTAGCAAAGAAATAGCTTTTATAACACAATGCTTTTAAATTTTATATAGTGCTTATAATATTTGTCAAATAACAAAAAGACAATGTATATACAAGCGAGGAACCACAGAAGGATAAAAAATATTTATAGTAGTAAGAAGAATATTTTAGGAGACTTTCGGAAAGTGTTTTATGTTACATACTCTCCTGAATCTGTGGGAATTTTGGGGGGTTCTCACTAAAGTCGTTTCAAATTTTGTGGTCTCATCCAGTACCAAATGAAATTTTCTCGATTTATTTATAAGGTTCATTGGATCCCCTCAAACTATACAAATTTAGTGTAAATTTTAGGAATTCCCCTCGAGTCACTGGAAATGTTGACTAGAAACCTCAAACCAATGGAAACTCTAGATTGTTTTGTCGTATTTGCCCTAAATTTCCACGAAATCGGTCCAAAATCTGCAAAGTTGTGAATTTGGACTTTTATCTTGTATTGTAGTGAACAGAACACTAGTTGGGGACAATCGAATGTATTTAAGCAAACATTACAGACTATCTCAATAAATTCTGATAACCAAACAATGAACAGTCAATTTGCAAATTAACAACCAATTGTTTCAATCTGCACTGTTTCTTCTCTTATTCCATTGCTCATGCATTTTCCAGACGTTTGCGTTTCATTTCAGTTCTTTCTTCATCGGTCTTCTGCCAAAATACATTCTATGTCTGACCCACACCATATACTACTTATATAGATATAAGTAGACCACACCACACTCGTCCCCCCTTTAAAGCATTCGACCATGCGGTGGTTCTGCTCACAACGCTACTATCTTCTTTCACTGCAGTCTGTGCCAAACACTCCGTCAGAATGTCGAGTCTGCGGCGCGCTGACCTCCATAGCTCCGTCGACCTGCCGGGGCACCAACATCCGCATCCACCCGGCACCTGGGACGTTCAACACCCGTACTCCACCGGCCTGCTGAGCCATCTACATCCGATGTCCGCCCAGCAGCCGCACGTCCCACTGCTCCTCTCCATCGACAGCACCCGCTACAGCCAACGCCGCCCCGCCAGAACACTCCACTCGACGCCAACTCTCCGCACCGGACTGCCCCAACTAACACTTCAACTCCAGACCCACAGCGGCGTCCGCAGAACAGCACCCTTCCTCCTCCCGGTTGGCAGCGACACCAAATGTAGTGAACAGAACACTAGTTGGGGACAATCGAATGTATTTAAGCAAACATTACAGACTATCTCAATAAATTCTGATAACCAAACAATGAACAGTCAATTTGCAAATTAACAACCAATTGTTTCAATCTGCACTGTTTCTTCTCTTATTCCATTGCTCATGCATTTTCCAGACGTTTGCGTTTCATTTCAGTTCTTTCTTCATCGGTCTTCTGCCAAAATACATTCTATGTCTGACCCACACCATATACTACTTATATAGATATAAGTAGACCACACCACAGTATGTGATATTACTGTATGTGGAGAAGTGAAAAGGAAAAGAAAAACGAACTAATTCTGGACTTTATTTAATAATTGTTTTAGTGATTTTTTTAAGCCATTTAATTTTAATTTATCTTAAATCTACGAATTTGACGATTGAAAATTAAGTTCATCTTATTTTTTTGAACTTCTATAATTACATTTAATACCGGCGAAATTTTTGATATTGAAGCAGTTCAAAACACCTTACGTCAAAACGATTATACTTCTAGGCATATCTGATTGTTACATGAAGGTGTTTATTACTTTCGGACTTGTGTATTTCGGTCTTAACAGCAAAACAAAGTTTCGGATTATTTCTTATTATTTTATATATCGGGGTGTTCAATACACTCCAACAGTGATAACAGAGCTTTCAATCATAAGAGCCTTAAAATGCATCATAACACTACTAGTATCCATTCGAGTACTTCTGAAGAAATATTATTTGGAGCACGCACTTAGATTAATAAAAGTTAATTTTATTTTGATCTCTTTAGATGTAGAAATAAATGGTAGAGAGAAGGAATCAATTTGTACTAGTGTTTGTGGAATAATTTATTAATGTTCAAAAATAAACTGTATTCTGTACAGAGCAGTAGAAATAAGCCACCACTGACCACCGTAAAAAAACAATAAGTACCTATTTGATTATCTAAATAAATTCAGTTTGTAGTCATACATCTTTCACAGTTATTTAAATACTTGGTTAACACTCATTTAAAGTTATTACAATTTCAAAATAATTCACCGTTAGTTACACTTGGGCTGTAATTCTTTAAGCTGTAAATATGAATAATAATCCACTGTAATTTTGTTACACAGCTGAAACAAACTGAATTTAGTGATTTCTCTACAAATGAAGTTTTTGTGAGGTGGTTGAATTTCATTTTGTTACTTCCGGTTGAAAAAACAACAATTCACGATTCTACACCTGTATTCAGGATTAATATTCATTACGTTTTTTAACAACTAATAATGAGTTTTTAAATTCCGTAAAATTATTTCCGGATTGCACCTTTGATACAGTATTCAGACATAGACTGTACTGTCTTATTCAAAGTAGATTCGGGAGCACCTCTGTACTGAGTACTCGTTGCATGATTTGTAAGTAGCATCCAACCTTTGTAGTGTCATATAAGAGTATGTGAATATAGTTTTCATTCGTTTCATCTGACAAAATCAATTCTTGTTATTTTCTTTTTGTATGTGAGTTATTTTGGGTTAATAAGAATGAGTTATTTTAATGGTTGTTTTTGAGAACAAAGTTTCCAATAGCGAAGTTGTTAGTCATGTCAAGAATGTAATGAGCACGCGGGATTTCAGTTGCAGCTACACAGAAAGTTTCGAATAATTCCGAAATCTCCTTTTGAATTGTGAACTTTAATAACTTTCGTTATAATTCACAAATATCATTCGACAGTTATTGTTCGGTAAATTTTGAAATTAAAATTCGAGAGTTTTGATAATGATACTATAATGAGGAATATTATTTTCTTGCATCATGATTATTTTGTTTGCTGAAAAAAATCATTGTATAAATCGATATTATTTAATATATTATTCCTGTTGCTTTGTCTTCTTGAAGACTGGTGAACAAAGTGAACCACCAACTCAGGCTATTCTAGAAAAGCAGCGTTTAGTACTAGAAGGTCTACGAGAGAAACTTGAATTGAATATTTCCAATGTGGATAAACTTCCAGCCGCTGAACTGCAACAAGTTGTAGACAAGGCTGTCAATCAAGTGAGTTCGGTGATCATCTATCAATTATTCCGTAATGAAATGTTTTTGGAATAATTGTTCCAGGCATACAATTTAATGTGAAAAAAGTAACAAAAAAAATAAATTAACCCATTTTATTTCGTCAAAAACCAAAGCTGGTGTTAATCTAGTGGAATCTTTTTATTGGTAAACTTTAGATATTTCGATAACTATCTACAGACAGCTGTAAATTTATTTTTTATAACTAGTAGTATTTACCAGTAGAAAATATTCACAGTTTTAAGGACAACTCACAGAATTAAAAACCTTATTTTCCAACAATAGAGACATTACTAGTTAGCTGTTAAGATTATAACTACCTACTGTCTATCTTAGTTATGAAAAGTGACAAAATGACTATATTTTAAGTTTTTAAAGCTAATCTAAGTATAGAAAACCTACTAATATTGATTAAAAGATTTATAAATGGAAGTTTTACGTGTGGATAAATATTATTAACTAACTAGAATTTTATGAAAATGATTGTCAAGTTATTTCACGTATAGATCAACAATCAGTAATTTAATTAGTCAACTCGTTGGAAGTATTCATAAAGTTGACCGTATATGATATCAGGCTAAAACTTCAATCTCATTTATACTAATATTAAAACAAACACATTTTCAAAGTTTTAAATTCAAATGAAAACTACTGACATCGGAAAGAAAAGTCGTTGTGTAGAGTTTTATAAAGATTGTTTAGTTCGTAGTGTTAAACTGCTGAAAATGTAGCACTTCAAGATGAAAAGTGTTCGGTTACTTTTGAAATGTTTTTGGATGCATTCATTGTCTCAAGACATTTATTCTTTAGGAACGTATTTGAAAAATCTGATTAAAAGATATATACAACGCTTCTTAAAAATGAATAGTCGCTCAAATTTATTAAACTACTTCCGGCAATCTGTATTATCCCGCCCATCAGATCGCTTTAAATTGAACTTTCGAAACCCTAGTGAACTATTATTTTATGAATATCGTAGAAGTAATTCACCCATTTTTTTGTAACAACTTACTGTGACATTAGAATAACAGTTTTCCCTTTTAAATCCAGTTTTTAAATCCTGTAAAAGTTAACGAAAAACTTGTGGAGCAGTTGAAAACTCAGGTGAATGATTTAGAACGATTTATCGATTTTCTTCACGGTAAGCTATAATACGTTTCTTCATTGTTTCATTTACATAAATTTTGAATTTTTTTAGTTATGTTATATAAATAATTTATATTTGAAAAAAAATTGCTAATTTATTTCGCACTAGTCTGTTTGAATCTGACCTATTACTTTTTTAGTACCCTTTAGTCATACATATTGATGTGAACAAAGCACTACAACTTTAGAAAATAACTGATTATTTGATAGTTACCCACTACAACTGCAACTATGGTACTGGTTTACTTAATCCAACCACTTTCCATATCGTTAATTGAGTTTATCAGTCTCCTTAAATAGAAATCAAGAAAGAATCGATTTTCTACTGATTATCTTTAAACATCTCGAATCTTGTGTTTGAGATAAGTTGACTACAGAGTATTGGTAAAAATACTGAAATATTCTTATATTCACAAATCTACCATACGGTTGTCATGTTCTGACAATTTAACTATAATACCAGGTAGGAGCATCTTTGATTCATTTTTCAATCTATGACTTCACCTAGATATAATTCAGGTTTATCTGTAAGCATTTCACGAAAGTTACGAATTCAAATCTTCAGAAAGCTTATTGATGTTAAACTTGGAGGCGAAGTAAGTATTGGCTCACTAATGACTTAGTCGTAACGACATCATTCATAAAGCATATAACTTGATGAAATTCCATCACACGAATTTTCAAATTAACAAAAGATGTACACAAGTTTTTTTCAAAACTGTTTCCGTATTACTATTCTACTATACTTTGTACAGCTACAAATTTGTTTTTTTATTTGAGTTAACCTGTGGTGTAAACTACGAATAATTAACAATCTTCACGAATCTCTATACTGATATTAGTGATTGCATGGAGATTTGTCAAATGATTTATTTGAAATAATATTTTTTAAGCGTTTATTTCACCTAGGGCACTTATAAAAAGTAAAATAACTCAAAACAGTAGCAACACTAATCTGTACTATCAAGTGAAAAAGTGTTTGTTCACTGATTTGAGGGAAACGATAATTAGATCATGTACATGACAATATTCTTCTTTAGTATATTAGCAGGCATTTTGTTCTTACTTTTTCTTGCTGAAACTTGTGTTGACTTTGACTATATTGCAGGAAATATGGTAGATTTTCGGTGGATATGTTCCTGACTCTATTTTACTTTTTATCTGATGACGTGTATTATTGTCAGACAACCGTGCCAAGTTGCTTATACTGACACAATCAACTAGTTATTCTTGGCTATTGGCCAACAAAAATCATGTTGTTTTTGCTTTTACTAATAATGTTATCAGTAAATAGTATAACATGTTTAGGCATGAAACTTTTATTTTGTAGTAAAATATAAATCAATTGATACATTTAAATATTGCAAGCAAAAAAACATTAATCGCAAAGTTAACTAGTTTTTCGTAGTCATGAAAAAAGTTGGTAAAATATGTTGTCAGTATATATTTTATTTTGTCAAGCATTAGGAGAAATTTACAGCTAACATGTGTGAAATTAACTATATAGACCACAAAACCTACTTATCGATTCACATCAGTTGATTTGTTCAGAGATGTATCTGGTTCGTAATTTTCTGTACAGTTATTTTTGAAGCCTTCTTAACCTGAAATAATTATTGTCCACTGAAATATAGAGTATTGAACACGTCAAAGTATTGTGACGCTGAAATATACTACGTAAGTAACTATACATAAAACAGCTGACCTGTATGAAGAGATGGTAGAGTAAACCATCCTAACAGCCCGTAACTTACATTAAATATGCTAAATCTTCCTGCTTCCATTTAAAAGTTATGGTTGTAGCCCGCATCGTTTTCTTTCTTCATAACATATAAACTCGTGTAATTCAGAATGCCGTGACAGAAACAATAATAACACAAGCGCGACGTGATCATTTACATCTTTTTGTAAATATTTGGATCTGTTGACAGACTCTTGAGTCGCAGCATGAACATCAGAACTGGTATGCAGGTAGATCCAGCTGACAAGTCATAAATAGGACAAAACACACTTCTTGGATTTCACTGTTAGCCACAGTCCAACGTTTCTAAAAACACAACCAAGTGCCTATACTGAGATAATCCTTACAAAATTCAGTCATGAATATCAGCTTCAGGACAATTCGAACATTTACTGATAGTTGAGGAAAAACGTTTGTTTATAATAAGTTGTACAGGAGAATTTAACAATTTTACTAAGGATGGTATAACAATAATAATTATAACTTACCCTTTAGGTGAATTAAGTGGAAACTACGTAAACATTTCACTGGGAAGATAAGTCATTATGGGATATTTTTATTATTATGCTCAATGAAATATCCCGATACAATAATTGAATAATTAACTTTGAATAGATAGATTAATCGAAATAAAAAGACTTGTTAGAATTCTATTCATTAAAGTCAAACTTTAACAACTTCTAATCTGAAATACTACTAAATCGTCTTTTTCCCAAAAACGAATTTCTTCATAGAATTTGATTGTATGCACATAGTTTATTCTGACTTTCATTATATTAACTAATAAGTTATGCAAGTGAATATAAATTCGTCGTATATAAATAGACAATTCAAAACGTAAAAATATTTGTTGAAAATACGAAAATCTATTCTATTTTTAACTTAAGCATGGCTTAAACCATCTACTGTGCTAAGTCCATTTTACTGCTTTTAGAAATTATCTTCAAAACTATGTTAGTTGAGCATGTTTCTGTTGAAATAATGTAATCTTAAGAAATCAATTAAGCTCAAAAACTATCACTTGAAGTACTCAATTACGCCTAACAAGGTAAATGAATAGCTAGGATCACAGCAATTTCGAAGAATTAACAAATAAACGAATCTATGTTAATCTATCCAACAGTAAGATCAAAGTATTATTAAAGCAGTTCATAGTCTTATGAGATCATTTCAGCAGTTTGAACAAATATTTTGTGCAGTAACTGGTGATCATAGGTTCTTTTTATTTTAGATGTCATTTAATTTGATGCTTCAGGATATATGCCAAGGCGTTTATTTAGTTGGACATAACTGTAGACTGATACTGTATTAACAAGTGAAAAAAACTATTTATTCGGCACGTTTTTGTACTGAGTTTGTTATTACTATTTTGTAAAGATAATTTATGTAACGACCCTGTCGCATCGTGATGAGGCTCAAATGGGACGAAACGTGTGCCCTTAATTCCACCGCTAGCTACTATCAATCTATTCTTAAAGCGTTTGATTAAATTTCTATATTGGGGCAATCCACTGAGGATGTACATATGTGTCGAAGGAAAATGATCAACAACGGGATATTACAAATCCTCGTAAATGTGATTCAGTGTAAAGAAATTAGTTTTATTACTAAACTATCGACCGATGCATAATAATGATAAAATAAGTACTTTCCAGTAAACAATACATTTTTGTTATTATCCGTTCAGTCTCAATATTTTTAAATAGACTCATACCACTACTCAATAATTTTCTCTTTTGTATCGTTCGATAATTTAGAGGTTTCTCAGCTAAATGTTTGTTAGTTTGCTTTAATGAACTGTACGATGATGGAAATTTGATGGATTAGTGAATATCAAATATTGTTTATACAGATTAAGCTTACTTAGAGGGTATAACCAAGTTATGAAAGCTTACTAATCAACAACTGTGAGTATTTAGAATAGAATAACAGATCATCACTTGCTTTTACTCATTTAAATAAAGACATATGTCAACGAAAAATAAATCCGAAAAATTTACATGATCAGAAGTCAATGTAAAAAGAAGTGACTTTTTGGGACAAATTTGATTGAATTCCAGGAATATATCAATGATATTAAACCGTAACTATCAAACTTAGTTTATCAAGCCTACCTAGTTTACACCAAGCGTTGATTATTTTATAGTGAGAAAGACTGAAAAAATAATCCGTAGTAAGTAGTATCTGTCTATAAACCTTCTTTTTCTAATTTACATATTATTATTCTAAGCAATAGTTAGTTGAATTACAAAGAGAATTATTTTGAAAAATTATTGTTCATTTATACATTGAATAGTTCTCTTACTTTTGTAATTTTTCAACTTACTTTTTTTTATCAATATTAAAAACCAAACCAGTTTGAGTATTGCATAATATCGTTGTTATAATATATTATCATACTGTTCTTGTTAATCTGTTATCTTTTCACTTAGGATCTGGTGCATGCAGTGATATTTTAGCTAAAGCATTAGCTGATTTCAAGCGTACACACCAACAGTTATCCGCCAATAATGAAATACCATCGTGTTGTAATTATTCTAATAAATCACATACACAAAATAATGATAATAATGATAACGATGATCTAGACAATAGTAGCACATTTTCATCACATATCCATCCTGGTGTGCAATTAGGACATAGTCGTCACCTTCATTCAGATTATCAACATAATCATTTGTATGATTATGTTGATACCTATCTAGAGGTATCCCTCTATTTGTGTGTTCAGCTTGAATTGATGTTGTGTTTACAATGTTTAAAGTTAACATTAATCAAGTTTGTGTATGATCTAATCGAATCTAACTATTTTTTTGGGATTTTGACTCATTAGCTGATTGAAAGTGTGCATTTATAAATAATGTATGATATACTTAATAGATATGAACTTTTACTCTATGCATATTGAATAGAATGTTTTAAAAATTATAATTCTGATAAAAGTCATAATTATTTAAAAATACCCATCATATTAAAACACTAATATATCTGAACAAAGAATATTCTTTTTAACAAATTCTCTTCGGGTTCCAGATTAACAATTCAAAAAGTGCCCAGATTTAAGGCAAAGTATATTGTTTAAAGTTGTATGTAACATGTGAATTTAGGATTGATAATCAAAATAAAATTGTCAATGTTGAGATAACTAATATACTGTGTTAACTTGAATCAGCTTATACGTTAAATGAAATTCTGGGGTTTATAATCAAAATGAATACGAATCAGATTGTGTTAGAGAAATAATAATGTAATTACAAAAATTGATCAAATCTTTAGTGGAAGACTATATTGTGCCAAAATTTTATCTGCAGGTCGTTTAATAATTCAGAGTATAGGGATAATGTTTGTGCCTTCATGTAAACACTTGTTGATTAAAACTTATTGTCCTATGTATTATTGCTTTTGTGTGTATATGTGTGCAGTGTTTTATCAGTCGATAACTGTCTATTCACTCTTTTTTCAAGTTTTATGCTGTATTGATGTTATTTTAATTGTCGCTTTTTGTCTACTTTGTTGATTTGTTGTATATGCTTCAAATAATATTGTTTGCTTAACCATAAATATTAGTTTGAACTGTCTGTCAAGATGAAAAAACAAACTGTATTCAAATCCCTCACCTTTTTCATTTTTTCGTTTCTTAGGATATGACCACAACCGAAGAACAAGAATTGAGACGTGGAAAAAATAAAAAACGTGATATCAGGGTAAACTGATAAAAGATTTGTGTATTTACAATTATTAGTAAGGGTTGTTAACATTCAGGACTGGATGTTGATCACTCTTTGTTGGGAATATGAGCTTCCTGTAGAGATTCCCTTGATATAGTCATTTTGTCATAGTTTTTATAAATTAGATAGACAGCGGCTAGTAGGGGAATCCATTCGAGGCTCGTCAACTGGATTTAACTTAGTAGATAATAATTAGGGGGTTTCAGATAAAATATTCCGGGTTTGAGATTCAATATGAACACTAACAATGAGGTCCAACTGCATTCAGCTGACAAGACCTTAATAAGATGTAACGTGTATTCTGGGTCCTACTGGTAGCTACAGTTCATCTATCCTAATTATTAATGTTCTGTTTTATTGTTGAAAATTGGAACACAAGTCCTTTTTGTGTTTACTGTGTATGTTTTATTTCAGTTATTATTATTATTATTATTATTACTATTATTATTATTATTATTATTATTATCAAACATCGATATTCGAAATATTGTAGTGTAGGGAAAACTTTATATTCATGTAGTAATTTTGTTATTCAGTTAGTCATAAATCAATTATTTCTATTTCGTAGTTGATGATATAAGTTTGAATCATGTAGCTGGTACTTTTTCCCACATGTAATGCAGCCGTGTATTACCATTCCATGGTGATTTGATTTTGCGATGTATCACAACTGATAAATAAGAATTGTTTGGACATATATACATCATAAATAGTTGTAATGAGAAAGGTAGAATTATTACATATTAAACTGAATTAACTAGTTTATTTATTTCATGTTTCGAAACTTCCTTTAGATATGAGTAGTCACAGTATTCAAATCTCACTTTTTAATTGTAAAGTGAAATTTTAGAATTAATCCAACTGTATTTAAAAATGATAGAAACACGATACTTTGTGTAATAATCACTGTATATGATTAGCTAAAGGAAAATAATTCTAGTTGTCTTAACCGGAACACTTTATGAGTAATTTCGTCTAAATTTGAACGAATAATTTCACAGTAGTGGAACACGGAGTTAACGTAATATATGAAGGAGAGAACCTAAAATTTTAAAAGAATTTCAGAGATAGAACTTTACAAATCCAACATTTCGCTTAGCAAACATAACCACAGATCTCACTTTTGTCATTATTAACACGACTGAATAATTTAGTACTTTGTCTTATTAACAATCAAATTCCACTCTATTTATTGTATAGTATCATATAATATGTATTCAACTTCGGTTTATTGTAGAAATCTCGATTCACTATCATTAACCTTATTCAACGAGCTATCACCCTGCTCAATCTGTTTGCAGCAAGTCAACTGGGTCAAGATCCTGATACATTACTGACGAAATTCAACATGAATAAACATTCTACTCATAAAGGTCAGAAATGTTGAGTCGAGTTGAATTTGTTTGACGTTGTGGTTAAATGTTTGTTAACACAGTTAATTGGTAAAAACATCAACTTACTGTAACGTTTATAAATGTTATGCGACACATTCACGTAATTTTTAAATGGATATTAGTAATGGTTATAACAATGTATTAAATATTTGATAAACAATCTTTCAAAGCTTAGCCCGTTTCGATCTTCTCATCAAACCCTACTTAACATATAGTTCAGTCATCATTGAGGCAAAAGTCAAATAAGATATCGCTTGGTATATTCAGTTCATCACTATGTTGAAAAGTCTATCCAAAGTTCATTAAACATAATCTACTTGATGGTAAATAATTATCTTTTGGAAAATGTTTTATTGGGAAAAAATATTGTCATGTGACAACATGCTGATCTTCATTTTTTAAGGACTTTTCAACATTTCGATCTTACAGAGAAATTTATTTCGAAAAAACATCTGAAATTACGTTTTCAGGGTAATGTATTCAAATATATATAACTAACATAGTATACCCGTTGAAAAATTATATTTTAGTGCTTAAGTAGGGTGAGACAAATAATGGCCTAATTTTTAGCAACTGTTTTAAAAAACTAATCGAAGTGTCTAATTCATGTTTATACATGAACGATAATAAAACTAGTTCACATTTAGATTAGTGATTTCACACAAAGAAGGATGATTGATCTGTTCGTAACGGAACTTAACAGAACTGGCCGTATCGGATATCTGTAGTTTACATCACTAGTACTAAAGTATTCATTTTTATACATTTGTACGACACTATGTGCTTAAACAGTGCTTTTGATAAAATAGTTTGCTAGCTTACATGTAGTAAAACGGATAGGTGAGCAGTGTTTTGACTTTCTGCACCATAAATTTGGATAAGTCAATTAGTTTGTAAAGTGGTACTGTTCAGTGACAACCTTCTCATGCAAAAATTTAAAGTAATAGCTAGGGTGGGTTTAGATTCGAAACGATTCTAGCCAAACAATAAAGTATTTAAGTTTTATTCGTTTACCTCCTTAGGTTTTGGACACCTTATTGATGCTGTATTTCCAGTTTTCACGTAACCTTTCTGTTTTTTCAAGAGTTCTCAAACCTGTCTTCTTCATATTTACTTGGGTTTGTAAATTCAAGGCATCGGTCGACGAATTTCTCTGAGAGGTTTTACGTAGTTTTATCAGTCATCTTGTCAGTAATTAACCCAATTTTCGTGATTACTGTTGGTTACATATGAAGTCAGAAAACAGTATCGACTTCACAGTATATATATAAATATGTTCTAAAACAAATTAATATGAGTTTTCTTCTATAGTACTACTGAAAAAACCTAAATTTTAGCCACATAAAAGGAGGAAAAATAGTATATTTAAAATATTTCGTAGATCTATAAAGTGGGTACAAGCTACCAATAAACTACCATATCGAAAAAATGTGCAAGAAAATAATAGTTACTTCTTAGTAGTATAATTTTACGGTTGTCCATTATAAGTAGTAATCCAAATATTCCCTTTTTTCGAAATAAATCACTATACTACTGTCGCTGACATTTTGTTTATTTTCAGTTGACAAATCAAATTCATCTACGGTAGAGAAAGCCAAAACCCAACACTGGGGAACAATTCGAGCTCGTCTTGAAATTGCTATAAATATGGTTCAAGAAAAAGTAGTTACTCTTAACACATATAAACTAGGTAAAACATCAACAGTCAATTTATACTCTACATATCATACAATGCCAAATATAATTCACTCATGTACAACAAAGTCAGAAATTCCTAATACGGTTCCGTCTGGACGTGAAAGTCCAGATGGGAAAGCTAGTATGCCCATATGTGGTAGTACGATTAGATCCTATGCATCACTACGTAAAGGTTTTAGTCAGGATGAAGTTCCCGGTACTCAAATCGCTTTACCTGTGCAGAATTTACATGATGCCAGTTTACGTGCGTTGTTATATGGTGGAAGACCAGATAGAATATTTTCAAATCCAACTTTGTATAACGATAAAAATGAACTCACTTCATGCACAGGAGATATGGATGACACAGAAAGCGGCTCATGTGAAACATCGGAGGTAAGTGTATTTCCAGTATTATTTCTGACAGTAAACTTTATTTAACTTAGAAGTGTAATGCCAGAAAAAGCAACCGCAGGTTGTTTCCTCGGCTTGAATTGGTAGGAAAGTAGTCGTATGACCTTTATCTAGTTCTTTTATCGATTAGTTCATTTATGTTATCAGTAGGACCGGTAACCTATTTACCGACTAATACATCGACCAATCAACAGTAACGAAGGCATTAACGCTTATTGGTCCCCCAGTTCATTCTAGCGCAGTAGCCAATCACAAGAACAAGGTAGAGAGTGGATCACTTCTATTTCATTAAATTCAATTATGAATCAAGTGAAATCTTGACCACACATTAACATAACTAAGAAATCACAATAATCTCATAAGCATGTTATAAATGGAAGGAAGCTCAATAAGAGGTCGGAAGTGAATTGAAGGAAATTTAAGAAATGTACAGCACATTATAACACTTTATGTATCACAAAAAAGGTTACAAATAGGATAATGCACGACAAAGAAGGCAAAACAATCACCGAGATTCAAGATGATAGGAACAGATGGGTTGTGTAATTCGAGGAACTGTTGAATAGACCAGCTTCGCTGAACCCACGGGACGTAGAAGCAACACCTACAGACCTTCTTATAGATGTCACTCCACTAACGATGGGAGAAATCAGGATGGCTATCAGACAAATTAAGAGTGAGAAAGCAGCAGGACCTGACAATATACCAGCCGAAGCTCTGAATTCAGACATAGAAGTAACCGCAGAAATGCTCCATGTTCTATTTAGGAAAATTTGAAGGAAGAACAAGTGCCGATGGACTGGCAGGAAGAATACCTCATCAAGATATCGAAGAAAAAAGATCTGAGCAAATGTGGGAACTACAGAGGCATTACACTAATATCAGTACAAGAGAAAGTTTCCAACAGAGTGTTGTGGGACCAAATGAAAGACTTAGTAGATGCTCAACTTCATGATAAACATACCGCATTTTGTAAGGATCGGTCTGCACACACCAAATTGCGAAACTGCGGATCATCATGGAATAATCAATTGGATGGAACTCGTCACTATACATAAACTTCATTAACTTTATTTATCTATTTATTTGAACACATAAGTATTGGTACAAAAAGGCACCAGATAAATATGCGCCAGACAAATCTTATTTGATTTGTGTGAGAACTGTGATACTGTCCGGGTGTCCAGACCGAAGCAGGTGGTTTCCTTATAGGGCCACACCCGGACCCTTTGACCTAAAGATCTGATCCACAAGGCAGTGGAGCATCGTAAGAAGATGCAGTCCCATGGTAGCCGGTGACCAGCGATTGATTCATACGCCATTTGTTCCTTCAGGATACTGGAGCCCATGTGCACCATTGGTTTGGAATCAGGGTTTTCCAACTTCCCTAGGTGGATTCTCCGTGTCCACCAACCCGATTAGAGTACCAGACATTCGCTTTTCGTCCTCTCAATTTCGTAAACAACAGTAGTGACACGAAAAGGCAGTGAGTAGGACTTCCCTGGGAGAGGCTATATACGCGTGGCCATGTGAGAGCATTTCGAGACGGAAAGCGAACTCTCCCCACTCTCGGCCATATCAGGCCATTTGGGGGCTATGAAAAAGCATTCGACAATGTGGATAGGAGGAATTTATAGAACCTTGTTTGACACTACCGTGTACTCGAGAAAATCGTCAATATCATCCGGAATTCATGCGACGGACTGCAGTTCAAAGTCATGCACGGAGAACAGCTGACTGATGCATTCCAAGTAAGGACAGACAAGGCTGTCTACACTCCCCCTTCGTCTTTCTTCTGTTGGTTGACTGGATTATAAAGACCTCGACATCTGAGGGAAAGCACGGAATACAATAAACAGCTCAAAATCAATTAGACGATTTGGACTTCGCAGATGATCTCACCCTCCTATCCCATATACACGAACAAATGCGCCAGCTGGTGTAGCAACAATCTCTGCATCAGTAGGCCTCAACATACACAAAGGAAAAGCAAGATACTCAAGTACAACACGGAGAACACCAACCCAACCACACTTGATGGAAAAACTCTGGAAGATGTGGAATCTTTCACGTTCCTGGGAAGCATGATTGATGAACAAGGAGGATCAGATGCAGACGTAAAGACGAGGATTGGTAAATTAAGGACCGCATTCCTGCAATTGAGGATTATATGGGACTCAAAACAACTGTCAACCTATGTCAAAGTCATAATCTTCAAGACAGTTCTACTGTATGGAGCTGAAATTTGTAGAAATACTACAACCATTATCAAAAATGTACAAGTATTTATAATTAGTTGTTTATGCAATATACTCAATGCCCGTTGACCGGATACCATCAGCAAAAGCCTACTGTGGAAGAGAACAAAACGTTGGAATTGGTTAGGACATACATTACGGAAATCACCAAACCTCATTACGAGGCAAGGGCTAACTTGAAATTCCGAAGGAAAACAGAAAAGAGGAAAACCAAAAAACACACTATGCCTGAAATTGGAAGCAGACATGAAAAGGATGAATTGCAACTGGAAACAACTGTAAATGATTGCCCAGTAGATTGCCATTTAGAGACAGACCAGTTGCAGTCCTAACAAATCGATGGGAAGATTCAAACAAACAATACTGAATGAATTTAAACGTCACCCCATCGCACAAGCAAGTGGCTATCAGGACTCAGTGGCCGAGTGGATAACGCGATGTCGTTTGAAGCGAGGGTACTGGGTTCGAGTCCTGGAGTGAACATCAACTCTGAGATGCAGGTACATTCAGCTGACGAGTCCCAAATAGGACGAAACGCGCGTCCTGGATTCCACTGCTAGCCACTATCCATCTCTGCTTACCATGCTTGTGAATTAATGTATATCGAGGCAATACGCACAGTATGCACATATGCCAATTAGAGACTGACCAGTTGCAGTCCTAACACATCGATGGGAAGATTCAAACAAACAATACTGAATGAAATTAAAAATAAAATGTTAATTTTATAAAGACCGAACAGTTCTCACTTAATGTAAATTTATAAAACTTATGTATAACTTGATCTCTTATTAATTTTAAACATGAGTATTCGAACTTGTCATATTTTAAACCACAGGTCATTGCATGAATCTAATGACAACTAACGTTTAAACAAATAAAATGCAATGAAAAAGTAGTTTATCTTTTTCTCTTACTATTCGACGTTCCTTTCTTGATGTAAACCATGTTTAATTTAACTGGTGAACAAATTTTGTTGACTTCTATTGTATCTGATATTTCTTATTATGCACTCTACATTCTCACACGATCATAAAGTGAACATAATTGAACCATAAACCTAATTCTTATGTCTTATAGCGTATTACTGTAGGTTAGATTAAGGCTAACACTACTTTCTTTTTAGGAGGAATCTCAATTCTAGATATTGTTTGGCGGTATTTTACTATATTACTCTATGATTTATAATATTACATGAAAAAGTATTTCGCCATTTTCACTTTTTCTATCAATTGAACTAAAGTTTCTGTATCCTGAAGCGGAACGCGCTGTGGTGCATGTTGTACGTCGATACCTCTGTCCTGCTTTACGTGATCTTATTGAACATGGTCTTATAAAGAAAGCTTTACAGAAAGCTGATGAAAATTCACCTTTGGGTTTAACAAATAAGCGAAGCATTTTACTACTTCGTCCTATCCTGAACTGTTTAGACTCAAGATCGAGAAATCACTCAGAAGATAAATTTGAATGCTTAGATTTGAACAATCTATCAAGTGATTACATTGATACAAACTCTTTTTCGGGGTCCCGTTCTAATTGTATAGGAATCCATGCGTGGGATGTATTAATGCGTTTTTATCAGATTAAGGTGAGTGAAATCTAAGTGTAGTCGAATATTTTATCATTTAAATTCCATTTTTAAGTAAAACTATGTTTAAATATTCACATAAACTTTAAGTTCAAGCAAATAAAATACTGAATATTTGTGTCTCTTGAACACGTTTATGTCTTTATTCAGTTGATCTTTATGTTATTCCAGTTTACTTAAAGGTTCATGGTTCGATTAAATTTTAGTCAGTGTACTTATTTTTATTTGATTCTGACCACATTTAACATATTTTTCCAGAATAAATTGCAATTAAAAATAGACAACTGTTTGATTAATTTGTCTTAGCGAACAGAGTTAACTGTTAGGTTTTCATTGCAGGAGTAGTCAATGAGACAATTAAATCTCGTTCGGTCACTCATATTATCAAAGTAAAGTTGTAGACTACTTTTTTACTAATTAAGTAGTTTTGTGAATTTAAGTTATTTTTGCAACATGAAATAATAACATTCAAAATACTGTTGAAATTTCTTTCAACCTAATCCTATGTCTTATACGAATATTCCTCAATATTAGAACAAATAGTCTGACAAAAATTGGGCGCCGAGAATAGAAAGGACATTACATGTGAAAATCATATCTGAAGTAATTTCAATCGCTGAGATTACTGAGGATATGATTTTACCATAATAATTCCGTCATTTTACTATAAGTTATAATTTTAATGATTTGATTGTTAAGAAATGCTCGCATTTTATCTTCGTTTGAAATTGTTAAAAGTTATATTTTCTAACTATTAGAATGATTCGACCCTAGACGTGATTAGTAGCCAAAAATTTATTCACTGATGTTTTTTCATCGATTCACTTAATATCTTTGTTATCACTAATTTTATAAAGAAATTTGTATGACAAATGAAGTTACATAAATTATGCTCACCTTATTTGACTGTTCCATACATTAATAAAATCATCTACCTCATGATTTTATGGAGTTTCTTAAAGAGCACGACAGTCTTTTAGAGGTTTATTCTTCAATATCGTGGAACTCTTTCTAAAAACAGTATACTCACAGACATCAAGTGGATATTTGTCAGATTACTATAATCCCCTTAGAATTATAAAAGTAATATTGAAAATTCTCGGGTTAAATTAGAATGGATTCCTTACGTTTTTGATCCATTAATAGGCACATTTAGCGAAATATTTATTGACTAGAAAAAATTTAAAATGATATGAAATTTTCTATTTAGTCAAATTGCTGTCTTAGCTATAGGTCAAGGGAACAACTAACCGACAAAGCGATTAATCTAAAACCTGAAAAGAATCACAAATTTCCGGAAAAAAAGGAATATGGTTATCTAATTAGGAAACTGTTTAGAAGATAAGAAATGTCAAAATAGATTTGATAACTGTTTACTTTATTTAAACAACGTATAGTTAAAATTTGTTAAATGTTAGAGTTTTTCACTATATCATAATGTCTCTACCTACACTTCTAACATTTTTAATTCAATTCAGTCGGATACAAATACCTGGACGTCTTAATTATAATCTATTATGTATTAATTTGTATTGAATTAAATCTGTTATGTTTTAGAATGGTCCACGGTATAATGAGTCTCCGGTGAGAAAACTTTGTGAAAGCTTCGATTTAGATACAATTGATGGTAAAACAATCACGAATCGTCAGGTAACTAGCTAATACAAATTTTTAATCGTTTTTAATCATAATCTAAATAAGGGAGTTTTAGGAAAATAGAAGTGTTTCTGTTGAAAAAATCAGATCTCTAAGGAATATTTTAAAATCATCTGTAGTTCATATCTTTCGTTTATGGTAAAACAACATTTTACGGCATACATATCGTGATCAAGTGTTAACATCAATGTGTAATGTATTATCTACTTACCCGTAGAAAACTAACGCCAACCAGAAAAAATTATTCAAACCATTTAATCTCTGCCCTGGAGTTGGAAGTTCTTCATCTAAAAGAGTTATGACGCCTCATGATGAAACCAGAGTTCCTTCGGAAGCCACGAAGCCCATGTCCCTTCTGACAACCAGAACAACCATTTATCTAGAAACATAAAATGCTCGTACAATGTGGGAATCGGGATAGTCTTTTAAAACGCTGAAGGAATAAGGAGATAAAATCTGGAGGTGCTTGGGATAGGCAAAACACAGTGGACGCAGGTTGAACAACAACGAATAAATTCAGGGGAGCTTCTATTATACTCCGGTCATGAAGAATAAAATGCCCTACATACACAAGGAGTTGCATTGATGCTGTCCAAACAATCACAAAATGCACTTATAGAATGGGAATCCCATGGACCAAGGATCATCAAAGCCTCCTTCAAAACAAAGAAAGAGGGCATTACAATGAACGTCATCCAATGCTATGCACCTACGGACGACTACGATGAAGACGCCAAAGACCAATTCTTCGAAATGTTGCAGTCGATTGTCGAGAAGTGCCCAACCAAGGACCTGACCATTCCGATGGGAGATTCAAATGCCAGGGTTGGAATGGAAAACACTGGGTACAAAAATGTAAGGGAACGACATGGACTGGGAGAAAGGAACGAAAATGGTGATAGATTTGCAAACCTATGTGCCTTCAATAAACTGGTCATAGGCGGCACAATATTCCTACACAAACACCTACATAAAGCCACATGGACTTCACCGGATCACACTACACAGAACAAAATTGACCATATCTGCATCAACAAAAAGTTCAGGAGGACGATGGAGGATGTGAGAACCAGGAGAGGAGCCCTCAACAACGAGTTCCAGGCCTTTCACGATCTACTCAATGGGGCGGAAACTACTATGGAGATCAACTGGAAAGGGATAAAACAGGCAATCACTTCAACATGTCGGGAGGTTCTGGGCAACAGAACTCACCATCGCAAGGAATGGATCACTGTTGGTACACTGAATAAGATTGAAGAAAGGAGGAGCAAGAAGGCAGAAATCAATACCAGCCGAACAAGAACAGAGGAAACCAAGGCCCAAGCTGAATACACAGAAGCAAACAAGCGAGTGAAAAGTGCATCAGAACCGGCAAACGTAAATATGTGAAAGATTTAGCAATGACAGCGGAAAAGGCTGCAAGAGAGGGAAACATGTGACAATTGTATGATACAACAAAGAAACTTGCTGGAAATTACCGTAAGCCAGAAATACCAGTGAAAAGCAAGGAAGGCAAAGTAATCACCGACATTGAAGAACAACGAAACATGTGGGTAGAACACTTCAAAGAACTCTTGAATCGACCAGCTCCACTGAACCCACCCAACATCGAAGCAGCACCCACGGACCTCTCAATCGATGTTGGCCCACCAACTATTGAAGATATCATCATGGCCATCAGACAAATCAAAAACGGCAAAGCTGCGGGATGAAGCAACATTCCAGCAGAGGCACTGAAAGCAGATGTAGCAGTAACTGCAAAGATACTCCACATTCTCTTCATTAAGATTTGGGATGAATAACAAGTACCAACAGACTAGAAAGAAGGACTTCTGATCAGGATATCAAAGAAAGGCGATCTAAGCAAGTGCGATAACTACAAGGGCATCAATCTTCTCTCAATACCAGGAAAAGTATTCAACAGGGTATTGTTAAACAGAATGAGGGACTCCGTAGACGCCCAACCGGGAGACTGACAGGATGAATTTCGTAAGGATAGATCGTGTACAGACCAAATCGCAACTCTACGTATCATTGTGGAACAATCAATCGAATGGAATTCATCACTCTACATCAACTTCATTGACTAAGAAAAAGCATTCGCTAACGTGGGCAGGACAACACTATGGAGGCTTCTTCGACACTACGGAGTACCTGAGAAGATAGTCAATAACATACGGACTTCCTATGATGGACTAAACTGCCAAATCGTTCATGAAGGATGAATCACCGACTCTTTCGAAGTAAAGACGCGTGTTAGGCAAGGTTACTTACTCTCACCCTTTCTCTTTATCCTGGTGATCGACTGGATCATGAAGACGTCAACATCTGGAGGGAAGCACGAGATACAGTGGACAGCTAGGATGCAGCTTGACTAGTTAGACTTCGCAGATGATCTGGCTCTTCTATCACACATGCAACAACAAATGCAGGAGAAAACGACCAGTGTAGGAGTAGACTCAGCAAAACAATTAACATTGTTATCATTATTATTCATTATTATGTGTCCTATCTAAGTATCTTCTCGCATTCCTTGTTCCATTCAACTTTATCAGCACTGAAAATGAAAGTATAAGTTTGACTTTCGTAAATCACTTGATTTATCTTCGATCCTGATGAATTATTCTTGCATATTCGAAATTTGTTTGACTCATTTCTCCATGAAAGTGTTTAGTTCTTTTCCTATCACATGTCGACAGCTTAAAGTAACTTCTGCAACAGTTTAAATGTAGTTCATTCAATGCTGTACCGTTCTCTACAAATGATTCGTATGCTGGCATTAAGTTTTTACCACCAGAAAGCAGTTTAAGTGGAACTTAGCTGAGGGCGTTTGTTTTTTTACAACTGTTTGTCTACAATCTATCAGGATATTCATCAAATCATTTATAAGTAATAAATAGTTTAGTCTCATAATTAAATCACTTAGTGGGTAATTTCGATTAACAACCCAAACGTTTAAGAGTAGAGTGTTTTGAATGTGTGAAAATACTTGAAATTATCGTTGTGTTTTTTCTCTACTGACAGTTCAGGTTAGTATGTACAGGGATTATATTATTTGTCCATTCAACCCCTTAAACAAAAACTAATAAACTATAAATCAATTGTATTTCTGTTAGTTTGAAGTCTTCAAGATGGTCAATAAAATTTACTTGTATGGTTTCTTGTATCTACTTTTAATTAAATATATTTTCATTATGTAACCTATATGATACATTATTTGACAGTGAATACGACCTACTTTACCTGGTTTATATATATATATATATATATATATATATATATATATATAAGCATCAAGTCAATCATAAACAGATGTTTATCTTACATTTTAACATTTTTTACTCTCTCAAACTGTATTGCTACGCTGCAGATTGAATTTATATAATATACTGATAGCAAACTTAATATACCCAAATAACTGATTCACTAATCATCGTATTAATGATTTATTCATCTAATTAGATCAGTTATTGTAATTTAATAATTTAGTATATTATGTATGCAAAAAATGCATGACTATATGAGTAAATGAAGTATGTTTTGTGAAAAAAGGAGACTTGTCTAATTAGTTTTTCTTTAGAGAAGTAGAATAAAATTGAAGTAGATACAATTAGCATAGAATATATCAAATATATATACAGTTACATTGTATAATTAGTAGTATTTTTTTCAGGATTATTATTCTACATTAAACTCATATTCTCAGGCAACAAAAATAAGTAACCAATCTTATAAAGTAAAAACGACAATTAATATAATGTTTTTCAAGAATTTAGTGATAACAGAAGGCCACAAGTCGATTTATGTAGAGTGGATAACAAGTTAAATAACATGATAGAATGTTAGCAGACATTGTACATAAAAATTGAGGATTTTTTAGTAGCTTCTTAAAAGGTGTGTTTTGATTTTAAATTTTGATTGTACTAGTTGGAATCTCATTGGAATTATATATGTCGTTGAGGTTGCAACAATAATTAATCGATAAGTATTATCAAGGATGGAATCGTGGTGAATAACTTTCTATGGAGCACTTTTAACAACAAACGTAAAGTGTAAGAACTTCAAATAAGTCAATAAAACAATATTCACACATAGTCATTCTTGCAGTTTCAATTTTGAACAGAGACTTTCTCATCAAAATTCTTCATATTATGGCTGATCTATTGTTCAATTAGATGTCCAACACTCAAAAGACATTTATGAACTTCGAAAGTTTAAAATTATTTTCTTGGGAACGTGTAAAATCGTATGTACATTTGTTAGTATCATTAAATCCTCTAATTGATTAGTTTGATTAGTGTATGTACCTTCATATTTGGAGAGTTCTACTAAAAAAGTTTACTTTATAGCTAGATGAAACAACATTGTGATGAGGTCTATTCAATGATATGCAATAATTAGAAGCTCATCGTTTCAAATCCAATAACTTTATTGATTTCAGTTGAATAATGTACAATTTTTTGCAATATAATTATTCATTGAATACGTTTACTTATCGTCCCACTTCTTAACTATACAACTAAACAACATTTAATAAAAATTATTAAAAAAATAAATATGTATATTTTATTAATTATTAATTGCTTTTTAAACATTTAATTCCAAGTAGTCAAAATTTAGCAGATCATGTTTGGTTATTGTACTTTACTTTAGAAATTTTTCAGTGCAATGGGTAATGTTCTTCAGGGTCACGTGGCATACAAACGCAGTAAAGATGCCAAGTTCAAAGCATTCATTAGTATTGCACTGAAGTAAGTATATTTGCTTAGAAGTTTTTTTAAAAGGTTCTGATAATGCGTGTCAGAACGTTTTCCATAACCATTTTTGATTGATGTACATTCGTACCAAGCCCTTTGCTGTCTATGACCGACTCATATATCATTATATACATAATCTATTTGAAAAACTTTATTTATCTTCCATTATTTCTGATTTTAAGACACGAATATTATTTTTCTTTTGGTTGTAAATTCTCACAGACTTCCAAAATACAGATTGAAAATATTAGTATTTTGTGGTCTATGATGATCTGTAATTCAGTTGAGTATTTTTTTTAAAATTAATTTATTCATTATCATCAATTTTAATGATACAAAATCTTGTCAGTCAGTCTGTTATCAAAGAGATTGTTTTCCACTGTTCGACAAAAGACTGTCTACACAAACCGTTTTCAACCAGCCAACAATAAAATCTTACGAGTCATTTTATATTTAAACTCGATTATAAAGCCAAAAATACTGAAAAATTGAATAGTGATTAAACCTTGGTGATGAAAATGAATTTTATATTAACCGGTGATATGGAGTAGAATCAACAAGCTCATATAATGAAAATGGATAAGCGAAAATGTTTTACCTTGATCCATTGTTCATGGCTCCTCTGCACAAAAACCTAAAATTTATTTCATTGCAGTTACTAATCAGCGACAGTAAATAACTAAAGATAAGTCCCAAATAACTAAAATTTATGAAATACAACCATTTCTATTGACTAGGCGTTGTAACTTTTCAGACAGTGTAATGTAATGTTTATAGCTTTCCGTTTAAGAAATAAACTACCTTAATGGTCATTAAAGCATCGAAGAAGGATCATGTTAAAGTATTTGATGTTATTGGATGTCTGCTTCAATATTTGGAGTACCCAGTTCTACCATCTAGATATTTAAAGTTATTGTTTTTTGTTATCTTTAACACATGATGTACGTCTCTTTATCGCACAGCCTATCAAGGCGAGTATATAAAACCTTTAATACCTAACGCTTACAAGGTATGCAAAAGTACGTTCAGAGACATCGTGGAGTCTGGCAATATGCATTATAAATAATGAACGTTTGTAAGTTGTCGATTCTTCAATAACTAACTTCCAACCGCCGATCACTAATTGGATAGGTGGACAATATTCAGTTACCACGAAGTCTAAACATGTGTTGTAATTATGGTGTAATCGTAATTCAAAAATCCTGGTTAGATGATTAGTATCTGTTAATTTAAAATAATATAATGAAATAATACTGATTCCAATAAGTTCAGAACTTCGACAAGATAAAAGTAAGAACTCAACTTCGAGGTACGCGGTATGAAACTGCATGATATGGTTATGACACATTTAAACACAACATAAAGTACCCAGTTGTGTAGTAAATGTATTGGTTATTCACTAAAGTATCACTGAAGGTTTACAACATTTATCGAAAAGATCAACCAAGCAATCAGAAAAGGTTCGGTGGTGGTGTAGGAACGTTTGTAAATTTAAATCAGCGCCGATCTGATTTTGCATATGTTAAGTTTTCGAATGGCTTTATTGACTGTTTGACCTATACATATCGCCCAAAACACTGGAACACATACAATTATGTTTATGTCACCAACATTTACGTAACTCCTCACTTTTGATCGTCTGCATTATCTGTTTTTATTGATGTATTCAGCAAATTTGTTTTAACTGTCTTCAATGGTTCACTTTCAACTATATGTGGTGGTTTTAATTCATCTGGTTGTAGCTTTCTGTCTTCGCTAGATCACTAAAATGTAGTCGATCTTCTTAGACTAAGTTTTCATTTATGATGTGGAAATATATATGACTCTTAACATATCTTATTGTTTAGCGCTGATCATTTTATTATTCATATCCCACCTAAAGTATATGGCAAGCTTGGGAAGAGTACACTCTTATATCAGATAAAGTTAAATACTGGAATTACTCAGAAGATAATATTCAAGACCTGAGAAAACATGTTTCGTACGGCAAATTGTGATTGCTTACAAATGACACATTGGAAAACACCGTTGATTTGTCACTTGTTATCTCAAGTTCTACTTTGATGTTTGTTGTCTTACTAGAACTTTTTTTGTGAGTTTTGATAGACTTACATCCCCACAAATAAAACCATTGTGGAGGGAGAAAGAAAGAACCTACAAGGGAAAAAATTCCGCTGGATTTCAAAAGTTTAATGGTCTAGTAGACCGAGAAGTTATACATCTGAATTTGATATTTACTCAGAAACTCCTATATTGTAAAAACTCTTCATATGTACGGAAACCATTAGAAAAGATTACAGATTGGAAACTCATTAGTGATGATACTTACCTGAATATTTGTGACTTAAATAGGTCTTTCGTACGACAGCCATTTGATGTCATGCTTCCTATATCCATAAGTTTGAGTAAGAGTTGTATTTCAATTTTCACTGAAACTGATGTTCGAAAACGTCCCCAATTACTTTACTCGTCTCGATATTTAGGACGTGACGAAATCCCAAACCTTCATTTTAAGAGGTGTGTTGGCTTTCTGTGCCATTCTTTCACGAGTATGTATGACGAATCCTTCTTAACTAATTTTCTACCGAAAATACAGAGAAAGGTAAAAATAATCACAACATCAAAGAAAGTATCTTTGATAAGAATTTAAAATTTAGACCCATTGCATTGGCTTCAGCTTTTTTCAAAACTGCTGAAAAACTACTACTGTTCTAACCTCAACCAGCATTCATGGAGCATATTGATCCATATCGGTTTGATTGCCGGTGCAAAATAAGTACCTTAGATTCTGTTGTTCTGCATCATAATGTAGTGTTCAGCCTGGAAAAGGTTAAGAAGCTTGTTCGATGGGTCTTTCCAGATTATAATTCTGTCTTTGATTCTATATCAAGAATGTTACTACTTAACACGTTTGCCAGCCTCAACACGACGGCTGGCTAACCAACTGGCTGCGTTCTTTCCTCTCTGTAGTAGAACAGTATACATCGTTTTGAGGAAAGTGTTCAAAGTCTTTATTTGGTCACGAAAGTTTCCTACAAGGAGCTGTTCTTTCCTCTTTTCTTTCCTGAATTTTCCTGCATGATCTGACAACTTCCAAAGAAAACACTTTTGGGAACTATACGGACGACCTCACTGTATGTATGCCAGTTTCTACCTCTTCACATCCCATAGAAATGAACGAGTTTTTGTTTCATATTGAGTGGTGGTCTATAGGTAATGGTTTCTTACTTAATCCATCTAAATATCAAACTGTTAACTTTAGCCTGAGACATAAACTGCACCCAAACTCCCTCTCAGGACACCATAAGGCTTGTGCCATAAGAGATTCCTTGATAAACATAGTGTCAAAAGTCATTTGCCTTGTAGTAATATTTCCTCTGATCTCTCTGGGTCTTCTCATGTTTCTTACGCTATCCAAGAACGTTTTCCGACTGACTTACTACGTAAAGAGGCTGCATGCTTTTGAGAATACTCAACATTTATTCTCACAATTTGTCGATTCTTGCATATTACCTATTATTCTTTACTGTTCTGCATCATTCTTTCCCGGGCTTTCGAAAAAAGACTTTGCTTTATTGCAGAGAGTGCTGAAGACGGTTAGCAAGGTGTATAGTGAATCTTTTGAGGTCACTATGAATAAGCTTGTGAATAGACATCTAAAATCTTCCAAACCCCTGAAAAGTGTAATTTTATCAAATACTGACCGTCCACTTCATTCACATCTTTCTCATTGTATATCTTCTGGTAGAACGAGACCTAAATACATTAAAATCCATGCACGCAAGCAAATCCATAAAAGTTCTGTAATACCTTACCTACCAAATATACTCTGTGACGAACAGGTTGTTAGAATTAACTTAGCCAATAATCTGTATTCTTAAACATGCCACAAATTCGATAAGTTGTAGACTCTTATTTTATTAAAAACTGTTTCATTTATTTCCACGTAATTTATTTATTTATTTCATTTGTGTTTGTATGCAGCTGTTGATCTTATTTTTTGTTATTGTTCAAGAAACTGGTTGAAATACTTTGTTCTGAGAATTCCATATTGTACTAAACAAATAATATTGAATGAAGCCATGAATAATATTAATAATTTAGTGAAGCTAGATGACATCTTCGCTTTCTAAATCTTACTATAAATCTCAACTCTAGGTTTTGTAAGTTTGCCAGCAGAAGAATGGCAGAGCATCGGATTATAGCTGATGTCAGTTCACGATGATAACTTTAACTCTAATTTTTAAACCTAACTCAAAACTTTAGCCTAACTATTAATATCTAACCCTAACCTTTTTGCCTCATAATCACTGTCAGTTGATGGAAAAAACTCTATAGGGTTATAACCTTAGCCACAACACTAGGCTGACTATTATATATGTAAAAATTAACCTTTCTGTTCTAAGTCAAGGGATAATTTGACTTTCGAGGGTTGATTATTCAGATCGAAGCTATTATTCCACTGTGATTTTACTGCTTTCTATTGTTAATCGTTTGAAAACTAGGCAGCGTTTCTTTATTGGCTGCTTAGTTCCCTCAAGGTCGTCAATATAGTATACTAAATATACTAAATATAGTATACACAATATTTTGTTCTAATAATTAAATTTATTTGTCAATTATAAAATCGGAAAAAAATTCATTTCTAATAATTTCATTTTCAATTAGTTTTTAATATGAAGAGAAATACTTCGCGTTTACACTAAGTACTGTACATATGTCATTAATTATTTCTTTACAAAAGTTTAACAGTATAGCTTATCTTCCCTGTGACCAAGTATCAGTTATATATATATATATATATATATATATATATATATATATATATATATAGTAGTGAATACTAACTAAACTTAGTAAGATTAGTCAAGTTGATTTGCTCTCTTAGTCGTTTTTATTGTTTGTGTGCACAGTATTATCCAGTTGCAACCCTTTATCATTGAGTCTTCATGAAGAAAAGTACCAAGCTCATTTCCTATTGCTTAATTGTAAATAATCAACTGGGATAAGTATAAAATCACTACACAATATCGTCGGATTGATTGACGACACAAATCATTATGGATATTTGCTATCTCTCAAACAGAGTGACTGAAAGTACACGACCAAAGTATAATGAGATTAATTCTAGTGGACTATGAGCAGACAAATAATGTGTAAAATCTGTAATTCATATCAAGTCGTAGGCTTTTATTATATTTAAATACATTTTTTAGGGTACGCAAGCAAGTCAAAATTATTTCCCAAATATATTGGCATTATCTTGTTGAAACATTCAAGCTACAGATCTTTACAAACTAGCTCACTCTATTAATAATAAGTCAGTTAGTTTGCATAAATAATTATTTTCATTTCGAATAGGCAAAAATATCTTCCGGTCACGCTTAAAACACCGATGTGCTTAACTAGAAAAACTATTCAATCGTGTTCAATACCTAATTAATCACACCAGCACTACTTATAAACTCTTCAAGAAGACTCAATATTTTTCCTCAACTTTGTGTTAGATTATAGATAAATGAACAGACAAAAACTATGTAAGGCCTATAAGGTCGAAATGTCATATTATTGCTGAAAGAGGGAACTTGATGCTTATATCAACTATAATACAAAAGGTTCTCATTTACCACAAATAACCTAAAATATTTCTTTACCAAAATTATGAAGTGAGTTAAAAACTTGTTAGATAGTTCATGTAAACACATATCCAACCAAACGTTTTTCTGTATTTTGAACTCACTTTGCAACTTAGCTTTTAAATGTTACAAATTGTAAGTAGCTGATAAGAGCCCGACACAAAAGCCTCATGTTTGTATCCTGGAAAACTATCAATTTGCTATATACTTTTAAACAGTTGAACGAGTTTTTTTCACATCAAGGATAGTTTTCGGTTGTGAGGCCACCACAAATGCAGGTCGAATAAACCGGTTTTGTGAGCACACAGTGATTTTTGGCGCTATCAGGACTCTAGGGTTTGATTTATTGACTGATAAATATCATCCACTCTCCTTCATTGATTTCTTTGTTACCAACCAGGAAATGGTTCTGGGAGTCAAAGAAGCTGTTTTTCATAATTGAGCACACGTTATATGACAACACGATCTATTTATGTAATATGGAACGCTTATCATGAAATATTGATATACTGTCCAATCCATCCGCTTGATGTCTACTAAAATCACAATATATCAGGAGACTCCTAAAACCTAGATAAACGATCATTAAGGATAAACATTTATGCCATTAGTAGTTAGTCGTATATTTAGCTGATATATAGAAGATACCGTCGACGTTTGTTTATTTATTTTTTGTTTTATCTCCCACCTTTTTATGTATGACATAAGTATGTTTTAAGTACAGATCATCATGTTTGCAAGCTGAAAAAGTTAAGTGACTTTATCTGACCTGCTACCACAAAATTGACTGTCCTTTGTGTTTAAATTTTGAATATGCAAATTTAAGTAATATTTTTCATTTTATTTATTTAATCACATATATATTAGTACAAAGTTCACCGGATACATATGCGCCACACAAATAATGAGAATGGGAGGAGAAGGAAGAAGATGCGTATATATAAAGGAAGGAAAAAAAAGGAGAAGAGTAATGATGGGGGGAACTGAAATGTACAACCAGAAAAGCTCTCTCAGTTAGGAAAGTTAGAACCACTCTTTGTGAAGAAAGTAGAAGAAGATTACAGCAGGATCGCCACTGGATTTTATTCTGAGCCATATCTGATAACGTCTCTAGCCACTGTGTTACACCATCTCTCGGACCCCAGACAAGGAGTCGTGGAGGACCAACAGAAGCTAGCCCTTTGCAGCTTTCTTTCATACCACGACACCATGTCATGCACTGACCTCCTCTCCGCTTTTTCCAACCAGTCCCAGAGTCGGCAAATGATGCACGACGTGGAAGTCTCTGGGACGACATTCGTAAAACATGTCCAAGCCACCGAAGTCGGTGTTTCAAGATGGTGACACCAATTGAATTATCGTCTCTGCACCCGAACACACAATGCCGAACCTCTGCATTACTAACATGGTGTTGCCACTGAATGTCAGCAATCCTTCGGAGACAACGATGATCGAACACAGAGAGACGTCTAACATCCTCAACTCGGAGAGTCCAGGTTTCACAAGCATAGAGCAAAACTGCTCTCACCGACGCGTTGTAGATCCGACCTTTTACAGCCAGACTAACATCACGAAGGCGCCAAAGATGGCCCAGATTGGCATAAGCCGCTCTGGCTTTCACTATACGTTGATTGATCTCATCACTCACGCCACCACCAGCACTTATGTGGCTACCTAGATACACGAACTTCTCAACTACTTCAATCTGCTCACCACCCAGGGTGAGTGCAGGATGAGAATCCTGCTAGTGTTGTAGAAGTACTTTGCACTTGGAGGGTGCAGAGCACATGCCGTACCTGCGGACACTGATTGCCAACTGATTAAATGCGGATTGCATGCCTTGGGCATTATCGCACAGTAAGACAATATCATCCGCATACTCGAGGTCGAGAAGTCGTTCTCCAGGCAACATATCCACACCGCCATTACTTACATCCATCAGAGCTGTTTCCAGAATGTCGTCAATGGCAAAATTGAAGAGGAATGGTGAGATTGGGCAACCCTGCCTAACCCCACTGGTCGAATGGAACAAGGGAGAAAGGTGGTTGTATGCCCTTACTCTGCCTGAGGTGTTCGTATACAGGGCCTTTAAGATGTTAATGAACTTCTCAGGCACACCCTTCTTCAATAGACAATCCCAGAGAACAGTCCTGTCCAACGAATCAAAGGCAGTCCTGTTATCAAGAAACACTACGATTGTTGGCCTGCGACAAGTATGACGGTGTTCTAACATTTGGCGGAGGGTGAAGATGTGATCAATGCATCCTCGATCAGAACGAAAACCAGCCTGCTCCTCGCGAGTCAATCGTTCTCGGGTTTTAAACAACCTACGAAGAATGACAGAAGCCAATAGTTTGGACACAATCGGAAGTAGACATATCCCCCGATAGTTGTTACAGAAACAACGTGAACCCTTTTTAAAGATAGGGACGACTATCGACTCATTCCATGATGTTGGGACACTTTCTTGCTCCCAAACCTTTGCAAACAACACAGTCAATTCCTTAGTCAGAAAGTCACCACCATCTTTAAAAAGAGCCGGAGGTAAGTCATCTGGGCCCGGTGATTTGTAACGTTTCAAGAGTTGAATAAATGAAATGGAACATTCAATTATATTCAAATTTAAGTAAACAATTAACACAACAGCGTTTTTCGATTGCGTTCGATTGAGAATGTCATTCTCATATTAGTAAGGCGTATTCAGATTTATCTCTAGTTGGTTTCCGCTGATTATCTTCCTTGCCTTTATCCTAAAGATCAGTAATTTCTGGCAGTAATATTCATTGAATCTCATTATAATATCACCATTAATTTCAGCAGTCAAATTACTTGCAATTTAGTTAATCCACTAATCACTACTCACCTAAGTTTGTTGTGGTATGAGGAAGCCAATTTCAAATTCTGGATATTTCATAAATTTATTTGAACATCATTGTAAAATATTTGTTCTTATATTGTCAAGAAACTGATTTATTTACTTTAAGTGAAGGAAAATTGGTCCCTTGGCTAAGAATGATCTTTCGAAATCATGTCTTTGTTCAATCTATATATGAACCATGGAGTTATACTTTGAGTACAGGTAACCGAGTTTTTCAATTGTTATTTTATATTCGTTGTAATTTTTAGATTCCCTTTTTATGGAATACTTCCGATCAAAATTTAGGAATCTCATCACTAAAATCTGACTTCATGATTTCAAATAGATTAATAGAATAGTGTATCTATAATATTTTAATAAGCGGAAAAATGGATTTCTAAAGATTGACAACAACGCCTAGATTTCATGGAGTTTAAACGAACTGAGAATGATAATATCCACAGTATACAATGAATTGTCTTGAATTGGATACACAGCTCTAGAATATTTAGGACAGTTTTACCATTCAGTATCACAAAAACTAAGAAGGTTTAAAAAGAGAAAGACATTTAAATTCACTTGGTATTGTTTAGTTAAATCTTCCCATTGATTTGTTAAGACTGCAATTGATCAGTCTCTTATTGGCATATGTGCATACTGAGTGTATTGCCTCGATATAGCCTTAATTCACAAGCATTATAATCAAAGATGAATAATGGCTAGCAGTGGAATCCAGGACGCGTGATTCATCCTATATGGGACTCGCCAGCTGGATGCTTGTGAATTAAGGCTATGTCGAAGCAATACACTCAGTATGCACATATGCCAATAAGAGACTGATCAATTGCAGTCCTAACAAATCAGTGGGAAGATTCAACCAAACAATAGCAAGTGAATTTAAACTTCACACCATTGCACAAGCAAGTAGCTATCGGGAATCAGTAGCTAAGTGAATAAAGCGATGGCGTTTGAAGCGAACGTTACAGGGTTCGATTTCCAGAGTGAACATCAACTCTTGAGATTCAGAAACGTCCAGCTAACGAGTCCCAAACAGGAGGAAACGCGCGTCCTGGATTCCAATTCTAGCCACTATCCATCTTTGCTGAGAAGGACATTTAGTTAATCTCACTGGGTTGTGACTGCAACTAATTGAAGAATTAAAGATGAAAAAGAATAAAATGTTAGATCATTACACCGCTCGCTTCTGTTATCAATGGATTTGAACGCTAACTAATAATATTTTTAAATACGAAAATCAGATCCATTTACAGTTGATTTCGAGAATTTTTATTAAGAACCAGAATTATAGTGTTTGTTGATCTCTGTGAATGGATTCGTTCCATCTACTTTAGACTTCATATCAAGCGGGTTACTGAACTAGGAAGACTGTCTTTTCTTTGCTGAAGTAGGTTTTTTTGGTTAGTCTTGTGATACAGAGACCAGCTTTTTTTATTTGAAGCTTTTCCTACTGTTCAATTCGCCATTTTATCCAAACTATATTTTAAAACTATTAGATATCTTTGTCATTAATTCAACAGAAAACATCGAAACATTTCTTTGAGAGTTGAAAATATTACTTTTTAGAGGAACTATCGTGGTAACCATTGAACCATTACTAATATTTCTGTGATTGATTTCACCAGAACCAATGACTGTGAATAAGAAGTTTACTAAATGGAACAATGTATCTTAGAAATATATTGAGTTATTTTCCTGGTGGCCTTTGATGAAATATACCATTTCCTATCTTTATTTCCCCATTTATTTGTAAAATTTTCATTGACCAGTTACACATTATATGAAAGATCGGTAAAACCGTAGCGCTAAAGTTTATCATGGTAACTTTACGTTTTCTGTCATCATTCTACTCATAAGTTGGAATATACTAAAAATGTATATTCCTGAATGAATATTCTTTTTTAATACCATCCAATTTATAGTCACCCTCATTTTATCCATAAATAGGTGATTATATTTCAGTATAAATTTTTAGATTCCATTTTAGGTCATTTGTTTTTACAACACCATACATAGTAAAAGAGACTATAAATGGTAAACCAAATAACATAAAAACGGACAAATAATATGCATATAAACTTCCCGATAAATTTGATCGTTCCAATATATATATAAATATATATGTTACATTTCACTAAAAATTTTCTCTTGAGTAAACAGAAATGCTGGTAATACATGTATGTAATAATCAATTATTTCAGTGGATAATAAAATCAAGATGTAGGTGCTACCAATCTCAGTGATGTCCACATGGGTATATTAATGCCCTTTATGATGCCATTTGAAGCCATTGATATTCCAAACTAATCTTTTTAAGTACGACGAGAAATTAAGTTAGTTGATAATTCATAGATAGAATATATGTCCATAAAAGGTGACAACTTGATTAATAATATAATAGAATGTCCTTTGCTAAGGGCTAGTTAAAAATCACTAATTTATCACTGCTTTAATACATCATGTATCTGAAGGAGAAAATAATTCTGCTGATCTCATAGGAATCTTTAAAGCTGAAGTCAATTTTAAGATAAATACAAATAAAATACAGCACCTCAGGACACACCATTAGATGTCATAGGCCCATATTAAAGTGGAAGGAACTCCGTTCCCTTAGTGGTTGAAGTAATAGGATTAATTGTCCTTCTTCTAATAGTCCCAAGATACCTAGACATGAGAATATAGTCTTGTAAGTATCACAAACTTTTTTCCTTTATATGTGTTTCAACAAGTCACGTTCTCTGCTATCAAATCGATAGAACTTGATAAAACTCAGTTTGTTTAAATCGTTTAGTGAACGAAATATGAAAATAAAATTGTAAGTTTCCGCGGTCACATTTTTTGTTTCATCTCTTTGTTTTTACTTACTCCATTGTATTCATTTCCTTATTTAAATGAAACGTTTCCCAATATACTTCCTTCATCACCAAGTGGCTGAATATCTAAGTCTATATGACAGGATAAAAAAGTGACGAAACTTAAGGTTAATATTTTTTGTATCAATTTGATATGAACCTCATTCTATATGACACGTATGAATTTTCGTTTAGTATGACATCTATATTCCCTGTATCATTTCAGGTGAATTAAATTCAGTATATGTTTTACGGTAGCTATTTACTTTTCCTAATCTTTGATATTTCTATATGCGTAAAAATTGGTACATAAATAGGTGTTTTTAGACGACTTGTTTTGACTACTTATCTTTTGGCTAGTCAATAAACCTTCATTTGGATTAATCTTTTGCTTTCACTTCTCGTCGTAGTAATTACAGTGGTTCTCGTTTTTTAAGGATAATCAGTAAGACACGGGACATGACAAAGATGACAGAGTCATAACACAAATATTTGCGATATTGTGCAAGTCAGTAAACTTTTTATGACAGTTTTTACTTAAAACTGTACTCATTCAAGGATATTGTTAATTGTTTTGTCAAGTATTGGATTCAACCTAAATAATAAAAACCTATGAGTAGCTGGCTGAGCTTCAATAACATTTTTAGAATGAAAAACATTTGAACTACTTTTTGAAACAAAATTTAGCTGTTTGAGAAACATATGGAATTAAATGGTGTTTGGCCAAACATATTAGATTTAGCTAACACTGTAAACCAACATTATTCAATGAAACCAGCTATTACGAAGTGAATTATTCTTGCTGTAAATAAACCAGAATAAAATATTCAATAATCAAACAATTTTCCTTTATTGTCCTTTATCTAATATCCTGTTTTATTTCTCATACAAATAGGATTCAACGATACTCTACAGTCATTAGTTAAACTAAAGGATTTTGAATTCGCTCTGCCTTATGATTATAGTATCCGTCATTTAAAAGAAATGCATGATGCCTTCTAAACTGCGAAATGTATTTGTAATGTGATGTCCTTTTTTCGTTTCGTCTTTTTTTCTTCATATCCAGTGATCAGTATATAAACTAACAAAGATCAACATTTTGTTGTTTATCATTTGTCTGAACCTGTAGGCATTTCTTATATATATCTACCTATAATATCTTATATATATCGTATTTGTAATATGTTTGTTTATTTCTTTTGTTGACGTATTATCTCACCTGTATTTTTTGTCGTCCATCATAAGCATTACAATTCATTTAACTCATGTATTAGCATTTGTTTATACGTATATTTAGAGCGTGTATTTTGATCTAATCAACCATATTATTGTCTACTTTTGATCGAAAAATGATGATTGTTGTATAATAAACAGATCTACTGCAGATATATTTTGAATTCTTTGTATTATGTTTACAAAAAGATTTCATGTTTATTTATTTCCATATTTTTGAGATTTAATCCGTATCTTGTTTTGTAATTATGAAAATTATTTCGATAATTCTCTCTATTCTGCTTTTTTCTGGTGAAATTGTCAGGCATAATAGTATAACGGACAGACGATTTTGATACTGTCTAAGGATTAATATTGTATGTTATGTATTGAAAAACTCATAGTGTTTTCTACTGAGTGATTTCATAGTTAGTGGATGCACTTGGTAAAACAGCACGAAAATCGACAAAGTATTGAATTGTTATAAGTCTGTCGGTACTATTACTAAACATGATAACAGCTGCGGAGGTTATTGGGGTATTTGGGTCATATAAACAACATGGAATCACTTACCTGTTAACAAATGTACTGAGTTACCAAGTTAACGTTTTCCACCAAGACTCAAAGCTATTTAATTCTACATCAAACGTAGTGCTAAAAGCATCGAACTTCAAAATAATGATTATCGAACATCTTGTTTTTCATCACATGACAAATGTAGAATCATTAACCGGTAAACACACCGTAAAGTACATCCCCACTGAGGTATTTATTTCCCACGTAAATCACTGTGTCCTTTATGGTATTAATGTCAACTATTTGTTTCGGACCTCGACAGGGCATAAATAAACTTTAAACGTTAAGATTTGTTTGTTTTTTTCACTTAAGTAATCATTTATTATTCCTCAAAGATGATGTATTTTTCACTGAGATTCCACTGATTATGATTCTTTAGTTTGACCTCTAAACTATTTTTCAACTCTAAACTTTAAGTTAGGTAATGAGATGAAATAAACTTGATAGCTAATTTATTAAAAATTTCATACATAGCTGTAACAAAACTACATATTTTTCTAGCGAATGTCGAATTAATGAAAACATTCTTGCTTCACTAAAGTCGGGTAGATGAAGTTTTGTGTCTCATAGTGATAACTTTAGCTTTGAGGTTCTAGATTGAGGAAAATGGGGAGAAACAACCGTTGCTTTTAAAGTTATCTTAAACCGTCAATAATCTTCAGTTTTTATAGATGAATTTATTCGTTAAAATGAACAACAGCAGTATACAGTTAGTAAAAAACTCACTTGTTTTTTATACGTTTTTTATGAATAGTTGTATATCAGGAGTTTGATATTTCCTTAAAAATGAAGTATAAATAGAAATTTCACAATATTGTGTGTTTTCCAAAAATCTGAGAAACTAATTCATCTCTATAATGGAGTCACCGTGTAATTGACATTGAGAACATAAATATTCAATACACATACCAATTAATTAATCAGGAACTGTGCATACTTTTTTTAATGCGATAAGCGTTTAAAGTGAAAGACGTAGTGTTTTAGTCCCAGTAGGAAAATAAACACGAAAGTGGATACATTCAGCTGACGAACCCCAAATTGAAAGAAACAGACTACTTGAATTATTATTTCGATAAAGAATATGATAAATAGTATTTAATTGTTTGAGCTGAAGGTTTTCGTTTATACAAAACCTAACCTTCTGTCATAGACAGTATCGGTCAAAAATCAATCTCATTTAAGAAACCATTCGAAACCAGGCAGCAATGGACAGTTGACTCGACATAGTACGACGCTCGTCGGAAATCACCCACGACCTTGACGGAAGTAGAACACAAGATTTACAGGTCTGATGACGAAAACTTAACCACTAGGACAGCATTTAATAGCCTAACCTTGTACCTCTATAGTACAAAAGAAACCTGATCAAAACTCTTCATTACCGAATACGTACTATATGTTCTACAGATATAGTGGAAGAAGAGCCAAACACCTTGCGTAATACTCTTAGGGAGAACCGATACCGTAGAAAGTTTATAATTAAATAAATGTTCACGAAGGTGAAAATAAGCGAAATACAAACGATGAGTAAGAAACACATGAATTGCAAGTATTATTATCAGCTGTCTAAAAGAATACAAGCTGACTATGCAGTATTTACTTTTCTCCCTATTTGCTTAGTTGAATCAGTTAAATATTATGAGTGTGCATCGTGACTAAATCTGTTCCCAAATGTTAATTGAACATTTATAGGTGAATAATATAAAAAACGTAGATATCTGAAGCAACTTAAAATTGTATAAAATATAAGTGAAACAAAAGCACAGAATCAGTTTAACTAATTACAAGAATACATAATCTTATGATGAAGCCCAATCAAATAATAAACAGAAATAATAGTATAACTAAATCAAATTGTTTCGTCTCTGATTCTATATAGTTTCTTTAATGAATTTTCATTTGCTCAAAAAAACATAAAACCGTTTTTAGAAATAAACATGGTTTTGCTAAAATATTGATGTGTTAACAATTACTGATAAGCTACTATCTATCTTTTTATGTGTGACCTTATTTTCAAAATGATGTACAAGAAATATGAATATTTTCTTTAATTATATGTTGCATACTACTTGTTTTCCTTGCAAACTATTGAATACTTTAGAATAATTACATTTTAAATATCTATTCTGAAATAGCGTACGTATCTAATAGAATTTAAACAGGCAAGTAAGAATATAAATCGTTTTCTTTATATTTCAATATAAAAGCACAACAAACCAGTGAGACTATAATTTTTATGAACGATCTTTGAGAGACTCCAAAGTGACCTTGATTGGGTTTGACTACTTACTAGGGTTGAATGAGGATTATAAAGTAGTTTAAAGTAAAAGGATTATGATTCGTAGTTGATGGTTAGAGTTGATAATTAGATTTACAGTTTTTCATCACGAATTGACATCAGCTAAAATGCCAAGACGCTACTCGGCCAAATGAGTGAGTGAATTTCGCGTCAAAAACTCAAGACTTGTTATGCTAAATCTGATTAGTTAGTCCATAAATTATAGTCTCGCTCAATAAACCTTCAACTAATATGAACATATTTGTGAAGGTTTGTATTTTTCTACTGTTGATGTTGAGAAATACAATTAATCATTCCATACATATAAGATTGCCTCCAATGTACTACGTAGTCATGAGTTTTAATAAAGCTGTATCATGTCTAGCAATGTGAACAAATCAAAGCTAAGATACAGGTACATTCAGCTGATGAGTACCAAAAAGGAACTTGTGTTCTATATTCTACTGCAACCCATAACTCAGCTTTACTTACTAAAAGATTCAATGATTGTTTTGATTATACCACAATGTGTGTATTTTAGACGTTTGCTTATAACGATATTACTCTTTATAACTTTCGGCTGTTAATAGCTGATGAGAAGCAGTAAAATAAATTGAATTCATTTCATTCTGCAAACTATGTTGTACTTGTTTCTTTTCTATACATCAAAGTAATTACATAAGTCTATGGATTTTTATCAGTCGCAAGGCACTTTTAGGGAACAATAAGCCAAGAATGTTATATTAAATCATTTAAAATTCATAAGTTATTTAGAAATAGTCTTCAGGTTTTTATTTACAAATAAGTGTATACACAAATTTCAACTTTTATATCATTTATTAAAAAGAATTTCATAACAATGTTTGAGAAATCTTATTAACTCTGGGATTCATGTAGTTCAAACATAATCTAATCAAGCCTTTTTACCAAAATAAGTTGCTGTAGAAAGATTCCTTATCAGATTGCAATTAGGTTATAATATTCTAATCTAACCGATTATTTGCTACAGTTAGTACTCCTTATAGTTTTTTTGCTGTCCTACAGACTTGACGAACTAAACTCCTTTCTTATTAGAACTACTCAATATCAAAAAGTTTCAACTATTTCATGAAAACTGATTTTATTTTCTGAAGCAGATTATTAATTACTAAATATAACCTTCTTAGCTAAATAAATAATATTTTTAATAAATCTGATTTAGATGTCATTTCAGTTTATTAGAATTTAGATAAATTCTATTTCGTCAGAACAATAAACATTCAAAATCATGACACTGTAGGTATTGCTTTTCATCGACTGATCAGGAATGATAAAAGTGCATATAAATGGCATTTTGAATATAACGATTGATTTGTCTCCAAATAAAGTACTTTTTTTATTAAAAAAAGTATATAGTAAAGAAACAGCAGACGACTTTAAAAGTTCAACCAAACTTGGTTAATAAATACTGTATGCCTAGCGTTAAAATTGAAATATTTGATTGATAACATTTCGAGTTTCGTAGAACTGTAATATCTTATATCTAAAATATACTTGTAGCGCATTCTAACACAGCTAGATAGCGTAGAATGTTCAGAGGAATAAAAGTTCGTACATTGAGTGGGATTTCTATCATTACCAACAATCACCTTTGTCTATAAACAGGTTAGATACAATAATAAAACTTTGTATTAACCAAAGCTCTATGATTGAGGAACTTAAGAATAAGTGACTAAAAAACTGATTCTTTTTCCTCATCGGTATAACCCTTTGTTAAATTATGATTCCAAGGCTTTTATTATTCATCAGTTTTAAAGAACTGTTGTGATTTTTATTTTTCAGCCTACATACAGTGAGAAATTAATACATCATGCTGATTAGTTTTACATGTGAGATTGTTTGATTGGTTTATTTAAGATTCAATGATCAAATTGAATTAATCGCAGAATTTTCAAGGGACTAATGTGATAATTAGATAGCATGTGATAATTTTTTTAAGAAATAAATAGTTGAACCATATATGTTTAACATTTACTTCGTTAGTAAAGTTATTTCCAGAGAGAATATGATCACTTTTTCGGTATATATCCGATTTATGATTGACTTTTAATTAAATTATTTTACATATGACGTCAATTTAGTGAACGATTCAAAACAGTAATTAGGCTTCAATATAGTGTAGATGTTAAGAAACGACTAGAATTACAGAACTTACAGACTTATAAAATTAACCAAGAAAATAATGTAGTAAAATGACACAGAGGTTTTCAACCAAAATGTAAGGTCTTGGAACAAGACAGATGTGTTGTGAACCAAACTAAATGCGAATTCCTCTCACTGATACGGCTATTTGCTATGACTGTAAAATAATTTAACATGCTACTTAATGAAGCGGAACTCATTATTCACTCAATAAATTTGAATAAATTGGATAAATAGTTAGTCAATAATCTGTGTATGGGATTTGCAAACTCAGTAAATTTACTGGCATAACCGAGAGATATAATTCATGATCCAATCATGCATTTATTTCAATCTTAATACCTTCCTCTGAACGATTGTGGGGTTCTTCTATTAGCTTTTTAGTGATTTTTATTGCTCCGTAAATGGTTGGTTGGAAGATCGATACACAAATTCATACTCTTCCAAAGTGTGACTATCGAGGTTCGTTTCAAGGACAAAATTCATGAGTTCTTCAAATTACACTTAGATAAGCTGTATTTTCGACCTACACTTTAGAAAAATCTGAAATAACTTAGTTTTTTTATTCCCATGTTATTGTTGTGACACAAACTAAATACTGGTTATTGCTTCTGATACGCTGTTTACTATAACTGCTTTGTTATACCTCTTAATGATAAACACTGCTACGGAATTTCGCGATCAACAGTCAAATTTCTCTGTAAAGTCAAAAAATACAACTGAAACCGGACGTCGGCAAGTATGCCTATGTTTTAACACCTGACGAAAAGTGAACATTCGGTTAGTATAGTTTCAGAACTGAAAACAGTCGTTAGTTCTTTATGATGGCCAGACAAACATCGGATGATCAGGTATTAATCTCCGTACTATATTGGTGAAAACTTGTTTATTTGTGGTTATCACAAGATTTCATCATAAACGTAAACGACCAGAGATCAAGACAAGAAGAATGAAATTACGTCTTGCTCTAGAATTCTAGCGACTATTTCAAATAATTTAATTTCCAACAAACTGGACTACCCAACATTGTTGAGCGGCTCTAAAACCAACTTATCCGGTCCTTGAGCTCTTCCCTGGTTAATTAAAGTGAGAGCTGGTTCGATTTTCTTCTTATGACGTAATTTATTTCGATTAAACCCATATATATATATTAATTGAATGGCAATTACGATATACATATTTCTCTTTTGTGTGTCTTCTGTTAACACCTGAAAACAACAGGGTTTATGTATGGATATTACAAATCATTTGGAAGGATGAGTTTAAAATGACAATTTGTAAAAGTACTGAAGTGTCTTTGCATTCTATGAGCCATTAGGAATCAACGATAGTGTTATATTTTGAAAACAAAGCGTAATTCTTCATTGTTTATCAAATCATTACAAATAATTAGTATTAATCAACAAGAATAGAGAATAGTGATAAAGCACCCAACGGTAAACAATCAAATAAATAGATTATTGTATAAAATATCATTATAATACATAGTAAGACAGAGAAACCAGATAATCAAATCTGTGGTATTAATTATAAGAAATGAATGAAATTGCAAAGGAGAATTTGTATCATTTTCTTATTGCGAAAAAAAACACAATTCATGCTGTATGTTTAATCTGATTATATTATCATTTGTTAATATTTTTCCTGATAAAAAAAGAAAATATTGACACATTGAATAGTTTGTTGATTTTGTTTCAATTTGATGGGCAAGTAGCTTTCTAAGGCACAGACCAATACAATCAATCATTTTCAGTAAGTAGAATTGATAAGATGTACACATACAGATACACAGGTGATTACATAGTCAAATTTGTATAATTTAAACAGTATACAATTGAGTGAATAGAAAATAAAATTACATGTTTAAATAATAATTGGATTCATAGAGAGTGTCATTAATTCACAAATGTTTTTTAAATCAATTTTTCTCCTCAAAACAGAAAAAAGACATTATGGCGCAACCAAATGAAAATAATCAGTAGTGATAGAGAATAAAATGTGATCAATAGTATGTGTATGCATTTAAAAGTTTGCAATTATGAATAGAATTACTGAAATAAAGTAGAACATCTCAGAGGTTGGAGTATTAAAGTTTGTCAGTCATATTACAATAAGTAAAAACAATAAAAATAATAGTAGTGATTAAACATGATAAAAGTAAAGTGGCAAAGAAATTAAGCACCAAAATTCATAATTAATCTATATTTGATGATTTATCAAACACCCCCTTCAAATGCTTTCACCAACTCCAGTACACGTGATACACGATGTTCACTTGGCGGATTAATCTAAACGATATGGTTGAAAAGAATAAATAAACACGATAAAGTCCAAATATAAAATCAATAAGTAATTTACAATAATGATTTTTTTAAATGTTTTTTCCCTGAAATAAAAAAGGGGAGATCAAATGAATGCCAGCAAGTTATGAACCATACAATTCATTTATGATGAAGCACCAATATTTTAGATAAAACTGAAAATTTAGATCATTAAATAATAATAGTAATAATAAAAGAAACAGATCTCTTGTTGAATTATCAAAACGGGAAAAGCAAAAATAGATCATTAGGAACATCATTCATATTTGACGGGAGGGTGATCATGATCAACAAGCATTTTCGAATCTGAACACCAAAGAATCAATATGTGTGAATCAAAGTGAAAGAGAAGTAATATGAACATTATGCTCAACATGCAGTGGTTCGATATAAACATATATTGATTAGTAATTAGATAATAGACTATGTTATGGTCTGGTCAATATGAGATCTAGGATCAGTGTGATGAACAAATACAACTAAATTGATGATCCTGACAACTTAATATATTAGCACTTCAAGACAGTTTTAGAAGTAATGGAATCGAGTGAAAATTGACGACTTATTTCAAATAAAAGTCAGTTTTATCCTATGAGAGTGCTTTAGAAAAAATGATATATCTTTTAGGTATAAACTAAAAAGTCATTATGAAGTTTGAATGTAAAGCAGTTTTGTATATGATTTTAAACAAAAATCAAGAGATGGTTAAGTACTTTTGCAATACAAATATATTCCGATCTAACTATTTTAAAAAGTTGTAAATAGTGAATAAAAAATCAAACACAGATGTTATGCTTGGTGAAAAGTGGTTCTTTATTACTTAGGACTTATGGAAATACCAATCAACCGGTCGTCACATTAAGTTGTCTTCGACGATCACGTTTTGTCCAGAAAACAGAAGTCTGAATTTATTGTAATATTTAGTCGGAGAACGAGGCAGCCATTGGTCACTACAACATAAGCTGATAAAACACTTGTATTTGTCTCTCTGTTCTAAACTACCAATTTATCTGTCAACATAGATAATTGGTACTTAGTTGATATTCATTCAGTGAACAAAAGTATATTATGACTAAATTCTGTAAAAGAGATTAGACGTTTTTAATGATGAATACAATAGTAACAATTGACAAAAGCATTATATTTAGACGATGTATATCTTTTTCATGAAATTATTTACAGTCTAACAGCTTCGTAAAGAAACACCACAGTCTAAGCAAAATATTTTGATTTTTTTACAATCAGTGAGTAGTCAGTGATTACAATAAGAGTCAATAAGTGACATAGAAGTTAAAGTTTACATTTTATGTCCATATATTAAAAGTTTACGAAAACGAGAAGTGTATCTCCTGGTAGAAGATCAACCCCTAAAAAGTCAGATAATGGAAGTGTCATCTTTAAAAATATGTCTACGATAAAGTTAAATAAAAATGGAGAAAGTTAACAAGCTTGACGAACACTACTTGAAGCAACTAATTTCGATGAAAGTTCGCCGTAAATTCTGATGACCAGCAGCGTTCGAGTGCAGTCTGTATAGGGTTAATGTACTTCTCTGGTACCGAACCTAATGATCAACAGAGTCGAACGCTACCTTAAGGTGAATACAACTATAGTCGGACATCGAGGGAGTAGTAGTGGGAGCTACATATGCTCGAAGGATAACTCATGCCGGTTCTTTATATTGATGAGGTCGAATGAACGACCGTAGGTGGATCGTATATGAGCTTGTCGGAGACACAACATACATTGATGGTACGAAATTCTAGAATCTTAGCTAAAAAGCCTGTTGTCCCATCTGACAATGTTTGAACATTAAAAGCTCCAACATGTAGTTTAGAACATGGTTTCAGAAGACTAAGAATAACATTTCGTTAAATTAAATCAATAGCAACGGTGGCGTGTGGTGATAAAAATATACGAGAATGGTTAGTCGTGGGAATAAAAATATTGTGCCGCCCATCACCAAATTCTTGAGTGCACATAAATTTGCGAATCACTGCATTTTCGTTTCTCCCTCCCAGTCCATGTCGTCCTATTATATCTTCATACCCTGTGTTGTCCATTTCGGATTGATTACAGGCTCTCATAGAACTGATCTTTATCGTCATCGTTAATATCATTGGTGGGTGCATAACATTGGATAACATTCATTGTGATCCCCTCCCTCTTTTTTTGAAGGATGCTTCGATAATTCGGGATCCGTCAGATTCCCATCCTACAAGTGCATTTCGTGCTTCTCTGGACAGCATTAGAGCAACTACCTGAGTGTGTGGAGCATTTTCATCTTCGTGACTGGAGTACAGTAGCATCTCCTATATCTAGCCATAGCTGTCCAACTTGGGTCCAATGGGTTTTGCTTATTCCGATTACTGCCAAGTTGTATCTCTTCATTTCCATTGCTATTTGACTGGTGTTCCCGGTCGCCCACATTGTCCGGACACTCAATGTACCTAAAAAGATTGTTGCTCTGGTTGTTAAAAGGGGCATCTTCATTGTGACTTCCGAAGAATCCTGGATTTCATCCTGAGATGTCATAATTCTTCCTTGAACTCCGAGCACAGAGTTTGAATGGTTTAGTTTGTTTATTTTGACTGGTATTTTTTTTAGCAAGGTTGTTTTCTACGGGATGAGGTTGCCAATCCCACCCCCAACCCTTCAACTTTACCCGGACTTGGGACCGGGAGTAGCCCTAGAAGAGCTATAGGCGGAGTTTTTCTCACCAATCCTCTACTCATTCACAAAAAAAAGATTGACATTCAATAACAACAAAGCTCAGTTCAACTCTGTTTCATTCATATGATTCATTTTATAATTTAATCGACTTAGACTAACTGTATCAAAACTGCAAGGTTTTTTTTGAAATCCAAAGGCACGTATAGTAAATTTAAAGTATGTTTGCATTTATTTTTTTATAATAAAATTACTATCAAATTACAAGTATTGTAATAAGATAGCTCACTTATGTGTGTATGTTAGTCCACAAACACCATGTAAACTGTGTAGATCTAGTTAACTGCATCATTATGCTAATTGATAAATTGGAATTTGATCATTTTTACAAATCTATGTAACCTAAAATTTCTAATTAACATTACCACATACTTGTAACAAGAAACTATATGTTTTTTATGCATATGTGTAGCACACAATTTGTGCATATATTGACATACATCACGTGATACGACTGATTACACAATAGACCACAACTATACACGTGGATTAAAGTTTATGTACATTGAATAAAAAAAGATCTGTTGAGTCAATGAGAAGAGTTTAGTAATTCTTTTTTTTGTAAAAAAAAATAAAAGGGGTGTGCATTTTTTTTGAAATAAGCTACGAATATAGAGAAATTTTTTTTTAACATACTAATTTCTTCTCCATTAAAACCCAATGTGAAATACTATTGTAAAGACTGATCAATAAATACGTCTCCATAATTCAGGATATTAAGATCATAAGTCCTTCTTGTTATGCTATACTCATTTATAATTATCTCTATTATGGATAATTATATATATATATATTCTCTTTATGAATTCTGTATTTAGTCAGTTAGAAAATAATCAGAGTAGAATTTAACACAGGTGGAAAAACCAATAACAGAGACAACGACAGTGATGATTATTATCTATTTATTTATTTAATTGTTTTAGGATTTTGTAAACATAATATGCTAAATCATTTGCATTGGTGGTTTGACTCTTTCTATTGATGTCTAAGACTGCAATTGATCAGTCTCCTAATAACATATGTGCACTCTGTGAGGATTGCCTCGATATAGCCTTAATTCACAAGTATTATAAGCATGGATGGATAGTGGCTAGCAGTATAATCCAGGAAGTGCGTTTCGTCGTAGCTATGTAGAGAAAGCAACGAAGTTTCGAACGAACGGGACTGGGTTTGAATCCCAGAATGAACATCAACTATGGAACGGAGGTTCATCCAGCTGACGAGCCCCGAATGGAGCGAAAAGCGCATCCTGGACTCCACTGCTGACTACAGTCTATTTCTGCTTACAATATACAAACTATTTATCTACTATGTATATTATGCATATGTATACATCGATGGAAGGTTGGGTTTCGTTACATAAGTAACACAATAAAAACCAAGTGACCACCAGAGTGTTAGAACACCGTCATACTTATCGCAGGCCAACAATCGTAGTGTTTCTTGAGATCAGGACTGCCTTTGATTCGTTGGACAGGACTGTTCTCTGGGATTGTCTTTTGAAGAAGGGTGTGCCTGAGAAGTTCATTAACATCTTAAAGGCCCTGTATACGAACACCTCAGGCAGAGTAAGGGCATACAACCACCTTTCTCCCTTGTTCCATTCGACCAGTGGGGTTAGGCAGGGTTGCCCAATCTCACCATTCCTCTTCAATTTTGCCATTGACGACATTCTGGAAACAGCTCTGATGGATGTAAGTAATGGCGGTGTGGATATGTTGCCTGGAGAACGACTTCTCGACCTCGAGTATGCGGATGATATTGTCTTACTGTGCGATAATGCCCAAGGCATGCAATCCGCATTTAATCAGTTGGCAATCAGTGTCCGCAGGTACGGCATGTGCTCTGCACCCTCCAAGTGCAAAGTACTTCTACAACACTGGCAGGATTCTCATCCTGCACTCACCCTGGGTGGTGAGCAGATTGAAGTAGTTGAGAAGTTCGTGTATCTAGGTAGCCACATAAGTGCTGGTGGTGGCGTGAGTGATGAGATCAATCAACGTATAGTGAAAGCCAGAGCGGCTTATGCCAATCTGGGCCGTCTTTGGCGCCTTCCTGATGTTAGTCTGGCTGTAAAAGGTCGGATCTACAACGCGTCGGTGAGAGCAGTTTTGCTCTATGCTTGTGAAACCTGGACTCTCCGAGTTGAGGATGTTAGACGTCTCTCTGTGTTCGATCATCGTTGTCTCCGAAGGATTGCTGACATTCAGTGGCAACACCATGTTAGTAATGCAGAGGTTCGGCATTGTGTGTTCGGGTGCAGAGACGATAATTCAATTGGTGTCACCATCTTGAAACACCGACTTCGGTGGCTTGGACATGTTTTACGAATGTCGTCCCAGAGACTTCCACGTCGTGCATCATTTGCCGACTCTGGGACTGGTTGGAAAAAGCGGAGAGGAGGTCAGTGCATGACATGGTGTCGTGGTATGAAAGAAAGCTGCAAAGGGCTAGCTTCTGTTGGTCCTCCACGACTCCCTGTCTGGGGTCCGAGAGATGGTGCAACACAGTGGCTAGAGACGTTATCAGATATGGCTCAGAATAGAATCCAGTGGCGATCCTGCTGTAACCTTCTTCTACTTTCTTCATAAAGAGTGGTTCTAACTTTCCTAACTGAGAGAGCTTTTCTGGTTGTACATTTCAGTCCCCCTTATCCTTTCATCCTTTCTCTTCCTATTTTCATTATTTTGTGTGGTGCATATGTATCTGGTGCCCTTTTGTACCAATATGTATGTGTTTAAGTAAATAAATAAATAATAAATGAACTTCGATCAGGTTATATTGTATCACTTTGCATCAGAACAGCGTAAGGAAATCAGTAAGGTGAAAGTTAAATGAGTTAAATTAATAATAGCAAAAAGTTAGAAATCAAGAATGCGGTCACAATTTAGCGAAGCTAGCGGAGGAGTACATCTGCACCAGTATGCAAAATTTCTAGTTACTTAAAGTACCTAATCTTAATTCAAGGTTATCGAGTAGAATCCAACCAAAAAGTATAAAAAATTTCGATACGGTTCATTCAATGATTTTGTGAATTGATTTCATGTCTCGATTTGATCGAATCAAATGCTCTTCAAGCTTACGCCTATACTAGGAAATGTTGCATGTCGGTGTAAGTAATGGGAGAATATCTGTAACATTTATACCAGCCATTTACAAGGAAAAATGGTTACAACCAACTTACGATTTTTGCCTAAAACCTTAGCATTGGTTATTCAGTTATTCCATCATATATAAGCAATAAGTCAAAGAGATCAATAACTGATAAATTCAAAGGATAATATGTTGAAATGAAGTTGAAATAATTCTCAACTGAAGATAATATCAAAATATAAACACTTGGGAAAGGAACAGTAAAACATAAGTCTTATCACATTTACATAGTACTGGCAATGATGAGTACTGGAATAAATTAATTTTCATTAGTTAATTGAGGATAAGGTAATATTTGAAAATGAATTCGTTTACTATCATTGTTTCAATCTATTCAGTTATATTTATATTGAATCATTAAAAATGACTAAGTGAGACGTTCGATTGAAATCTGTATGTTAATCAATAATAAATAACTCGATGTTCAATTCAGATAAAATTACTTAATCATTAAAATATATTAAATAATGGTAACTTTGTGATGACATAATGTTGACGTCATTCAATTTATTATTTGACGTCATTTCTTATCGACTATTATTATTATTATTAGTTGTAAATAATAGAAATTCTTTCTATTTATTCACCTACATTAACATAATAGATTCGAAATTAGATTCTACTTATAAATAAAAAAACAACGTTAACATTTCAACAAATGAATAAGAGTTTATAATCAAATAGATTATCATTATTGTTAATGTCTTTTAATTATCTACATTCAGGACAATCAAATCCAGAATTCTGTCATTAATTTAATAAATAATTGAATAATTACCAAGATTAGTTGTTGTTGTTTTTTTAGTTTGATATCAATCTGCCAATATCCAGATACTTTATTAATTAAATTACATTTATGTATAAACTATGAGAAATTTACTTGATATAATAAAAAAATTAATTAATCTTATGATAAAATGAAAAAGGTGACACTTTGCATTTTATACTGTAAGTACACTAATTGTAAATTGAGAGATAGAGAGGAGGGAAATAAAAATTAACCATGCATACACATTCATTTAGTCATTCATATAACAAAAGAGGATGTAGCATAGAAAAAAAACACCAGGAATTCGGTTCTTTTTTATAAACTATTTTATAGTAATTCTAATCATCAAAATAAACTCACTTTTATTCATCCTTAAGAGTAACAAACTATATTTATATAGTAATGTAAATTATAAGGTATTTGTTGATTTCGAGAGGGATAGACAAAAAAATATAAATATCATATTGATGTGCATTAAAAAGCAGTAAATTTCAATACTTATTTTCATATAAAAGCACTCAAATGAAGAAAAATGTACATTTCCTACGAATTGATGAGTACATATATGTATATAACTACTGTAATCGTGTATTTTTACCAGATAGATTACACTGATCTTCGAAACTGCAATGTTTAAAAATGTATCAATATCAGGGATTACAATATAATTGGATTAAGGAGTTTGTAGAGATGATACTTAGATGTTCTGAGGGTTAGTATAAAAAACAGAACCGTTAGAAACTAGAAAGAGTTGGACAGTTTTTGTTCTCAGTTGACACTTCAGCAGCACGCATTCACATGACATTGAATCTCGGATATACATATCTTGTAGACAACATGATAATTTTAGATCGCTGAGCAATGGAGGTTTCGGATTAAAGCAAGTTAATCTATGTAAAGTTGCTTGTCAAAGGATATGAAAAACGACTACATATATTTGGTTTCAATAGTTAAGGTTACGCCTGTTACCCCTTGTGGAGGAGCATAGGCCGCTCACCAGCATTCTCCATCCAACTCTGTCCTGAGCCTTCCTTTCCAGTTCTTTCCAGTTGCTATTCATCCTTTTCATATCGGCTTCTATTTCCCGGCGTAGTGTGTTCTTTGGCCTTCCTCTTTTTCGTTTCCCTTCCGGATTCCAAGTTAGGGATTGAGTCGTGATGCACATTGGTGATTTCCTCAATGTATGTCCGATCCACTTCCAACGTCTTTTCCTAATTTCCTCTTCAGCTGGAAGCTGGTTTGTCCTCTCCCATAAAACGCGGTTGCTGATAGTATCCGGCCAGTGGATGTTGAGTATTTTGCGTAGACAACTGTTTATAAATACTTGTACCTTCCTGATGATGGCCGTAGTAGTTCTCCACGTTTCAGCTCCATACAGTAGGACTGTCTTGACGTTCGTATTAAAGATTCTCACCTTGAAATTGGTTGAGAGTTGTTTTGAGTTCCATATGTTCTTCAATTGTAGAAATGTTGCCCTTGCTTTGTCAATCCTCGCCTTTACATCTGCATCCGATCCTCCTTGTTTATCAACGATGCTCCCCAGGTACTTGAATGTTTCCACCTCTTCCAGAGTTTCGCCGTCAAGTGTGATTGGGTTGGTGTTCTCCGTGTTGCATTTGAGAATCTTGCTTTTTCCTTTGTGAATGTGGAGGCCTATCGATGCGGAGGCTGCTGCTACATTTGCTGTCTTCATCTGCATTTGTTCGTGTGTATGAGAGAGGAGGGCTAGGTCATCTGCGAAGTCCAAATCATCTAATTGATTCTGAGAAGTCCATTGTATTCCGTATTTCCCTTCAGATATCGAATTCTTCATAATCCAGTCAATCACTAGAAGGAAGAGGAATGGGGAGAGTAGACAGCCTTGTCTGACTCCGGTCTTTACTGGAAATACATCTGTCAGCTGTCCTTCATGCACCACTTTGCACTGTAGTCCATCGTATGAGTTTTGGATAATGTTGACAATCTTTTCAGGAACTCCATAGTGTCGAAGAAGTTTCCATAATGTTCTCCTGTCCACGCTGTCAAACGCCTTCTCATAGTCAATGAAGTTGACGTATAGTGATGAGTTCCACTCAACTGATTGTTCAACGATGATCCGTAGTGTCGCAATCTGGTCTGTGCACGACCGATCCTTACGGAATCCAGCCTGATGATCCCTAAGTTCGGCGTCTACTGCGTCTTTCATCCGATTCAGCAGCACTCTGTTGAAAACTTTTCCTGGTACTGATAACAAAGCATTGCGATGTCCACTGATTGGTTTTGACACAATGTGATTTCTGCCCAGTGCTCTGAATGTCAAAGTGAAGAAATTCAACCAAGCGCGGGTAAACGGCGGGAGTAACTATTACCGACGTTCAATCAGCTGCGTCAACCGCACTGAATTGCATCCTACGTGTGGGGTGAAGCAAGGAGACCCCCTGTCGCCACTCCTCTTCATCATGGTTCTCGACGAAGTACTGGAAGGTCTAGATACAATGACCCACCTAACAGTTGATGGAGAGAGCTTGAACTACATAGCTTATGCTGACGATCTCGTAGTTTTCGCTCCAAATGCAGAACTCCTTCAACGAAAACTCGATCGAATCTCCCTACTTCTACACGAGGCTGGATGGTCGGTTAACCCTGAAAAAAGCCGGACCCTGGACCTAATCTCTGGTGGCCATTCCAAAACCACAGCGCTCTCTCAGACAGAATTCACCAACGCGGGGATGCGTATACCACCGCTTTCTGCCGCCGACACCTTCGACTACCTGGGTATCAAATTCAACTTCAAGGGCCGATGCCCAGTGGCCCATATTGACTTATTGAACAACTACCTCACGGAAATATCGTGCGCTCCACTTAAGCCGCAGCAGCGCATGAAGATCTTGAAAGATAATCTACTCCCTCGACTCCTCTTCCCCCTGACTCTAGGAATAGTACACATGAAAACCCTGAAGTCAATGGACCGAAATATCCACACGGCCATAAGGAAATGGTTGCGGCTACCCTCCGACACCCCGCTAGCATATTTTCACTCACCCGTCGCTGCCGGAGGCCTAGGGATCCTCCATCTGTCCTCATCGGTTCCATTCCACCGTCGAAAACGTCTAGAAACCCTCCTATCTTCACCGAACCGCCTACTGCACAAGTTGCCAACTTCTCCAACACTAGCTTCTTATTCACACCTTAGTCAACTGCCAGTTCGAATTGGGCACGAGACCGTAACGTCTAGAGAAGAGGCTTCCAACAGCTGGGTGAGACGATTACATTCGTCCTGCGACGGGAAAGGACTACTCCTAGTACCACTAAGCACCGAGTCCAATGCATGGCTGCGCTACCCCCAGTCCATTTTTCCATCTGTTTACATCAACGCCGTTAAATTACGAGGTGGCTTACTATCCACCAAAGTCAGGAGATCTCGCGGAGGTAGAGTGACGAATGACCTGAACTGTCGAGGCGGTTGCGCCCATCATGAAACAATCCACCACATTCTGCAACATTGCGCGCTCACCCATGACATCAGATGCAAACGCCATAACGAACTATGCAACCTTGTGGCAAAGAAACTGCGTAGGCAAAAAATCCATTTCTTACAGGAGCCCTGCATTCCTCTAGAAAAACTTACTGCAAACCTGATTTATAATTATACGTGACTCAATTGCTTATGTTCTAGACGTCACTGTATCGGACGACGGAAACACCCACGCCAGCCGCCTGTTAAAAATATCAAAATACGGCAATGAGCGAACCGTCGCATCGATCAAGCGATTCCTCACATCCAGTGGATATATCATTACCAGTGTTCGACAAACACCAGTCGTCCTTACATTCAGAGGTATTCTGGAGAGAGCAAGTTCACAATCCCTACGACGCCTATGTTTTTCATCCCGTGACCTCGGTGACCTTTGCCTGAGTGCGATTCAAGGCTCAATTAAAATATATAATACCTATATGAGAGGAACCCAACGGCTGAACGAATAGCCCCCCTCACTCTTAGACATTCCTCCACTGTTGTTGCTTATCTCCATGTTTTTGTGTTAATTGGCTGCTCTCGTCTGGGTTGATGTCTGATCGTCTCTCTCTCCCTTTTCCTTTTTTTTCGTTATTCTTTTTCTTTCCCTTTCTCTCTTTCCAGATTGCTTGCTCTCCCCGCTTACTTCCAATAGTTATCATATTATGTCTTTGTTTACTTGCCATGTCTAACGACAATTACTTTATCTACCTTAGTTGGTCCTCTTGGTTTGGGTTGCCTTCATGTGTTCATGGCGGAATCTGATGTTTATAATGACTATTCCTATTACCACCATTACAACTACTATTATTATTATCATTATTATTAACATTATTATTATTATTATTACTATTATTACTTCTACAATTAATATTATGGCTACTCCTTTCAGCACACCAATAAAATATCAATCAAACATCTCAATTATATCCACTTATTAAACTCTCTCTATTTCCCCTTAGTTATAAACTTACAATTCAGTCTAACCGAATATCTCTCTTTTACAAATCTTAAGTATGTAATTTTGTGCCAAACCCATTTGGGTCTGTACAATTTGATACTTAAAAATAAATGTTATTAGCCAAATGCCTCGTCATCTAATTCTTTGGATGGCGGGGCATCTGATTAGACTGAACGCCTTTAGGTCTGATTGGATGGTTTCTTTGGAGGGTTATGGTTGCGTGACGACTACCTCTTCGTGGTTCCCGCCAGTAACGTGGTGTCGAAAGATGCTGCGGCTAAAATGTCGTCGAGGCCTTCGTGTCTCCAGTTGGGCTGGTGTGCGCCGCGTACGATTAATAGCAGGGTAATATGCTACGGCCACATCTGACTTCTACCCATCTTGCATTGGTTCGCAAGGGCTAGTGTGGTGGGGAAGCCCAGTCCAGGTTGCTGAACTATCGACCTGGTCTCGTGGAGTCAAACCTGTTGCTTATGATCTGGCTATCGTGGTAAACTGGGTATTACCTGGTGCCATGGCCCATTACCGTGGAAATGCTGGGTCTCTGAAACTTGGATCTGACGGTTAGCTTCGGTGCTGTCTTGACTGGAAAGGGTACTCGTGCCCTCAAGGTTGGGATGACGCTGGCTCGTGTCCGTATTGGTAACCAACAGCGCTTTAGGGGACTGATTATCGATTCTAGAGCTAATACATGCCTTGAGTACCTGAACCGCAAGGGGACGGGCGCACTTATTAGATACTCTGGAGTGATGGTTGGTCTTCTGAGACGTCTAGGTTGCTGGGTGGCTGTCTAAGGATGGTCATCGGGACCCTCGGGTCTCAAGTTGGGCTGTTGTACGCCGCGAACGTAAATAACATAGCAATATGTTACGGCCACACATGACTTCTACCCATCTTGCATTGGTTCGTAAGGGCTAGTGTGGTGGGGAGGCCCAGTCTTGATTGGCAGAAATGCCGACCTGGACACGTGAAGTCTTTCACAGGGTAACATGTGCGTTCAAACGGAACCTCCCGTAGCTGAAACTGCTCCTTCGGCTTAATGTGGGCCTTTGAGAGACCCGGGCATCCGGTAAAGACGGCAAGGGCTAGAAAATTGGTGGTGCAAACTGCTGGTTCAGTGCATGGCTTCGGTAGCTCGGTAAACCAGATGGGGGTCCCGGGGGTGGCCGGTAAGATCCCGTAAGATCACATTGGCTCAGATCTCCTTTCTTTGGTATCTTGATGAGATATCCTTCTTTCCAGTTCATTGGCACTTGTTCCTCTTCCCAAATCTTCTTGAATAGAAGGTGAAGCATGTTTGCAGTTATTTCAATGTCTGACTTCAGTGCTTCAGCTGGTATATTGTCAGGTCCTGCCGACTTCCCACTTTTGATTTGTCTGATGGCCATCTTGACTTCTTCGATCTTTGGTGGAGTGACATCTATTGGAAGGTCTGTGTGGGCTGCTTCGATGTTCGGTGGATTCAATGGGGCTGGTCTATTCAGCAGTTCCTCGAAGTATTCTGCCCATCTTTTCCTCTGTTCTTGAATCTCAGTGATTGTCTTTCCTTCTTTGTCTTTGACTGGTCTCTCTGGTTTGCTATGTCTCCCTGCCAATTTCTTCGTTGTATCATATAGTTGTTTCATATTCCCTTCTCTTGCAGCTTTTTCCGCCGCCGTTGCTAGTTCTCCATGTATTTCTGCTTGTCGGCTTTAATGCTTTTCTTCACTTCCCTGTTTGCTTCTGCGTAGTCTGCTTGTGCTTTGACTTTCTCTGCTCGTGTTTGGCTGTTGTTAATTGCTAGTTTCTTGTTCTTCCTTTCTTGAATTTTGTCCATGGTTCCCATAGAGATCCATTCCTTGTGATGATGCTTCTTAGGACCAAGAACCTCCTGACACGTTGAAGTTAGTGCTTCTTTTATCCCTTTCCAGTTGTCCTCCAAAGTAGTTTCTTGTTCTTTCAGTGGATCCTGTAGAGCTTGGAACCTGTTGTTGAGAGTTATCTTGAATTCATGGAGCTTGTCAGTATCTCGAAGGAAGGCTGTATTGAACCTTTGTAGTGCTGTTTGTCCAGTTGTCCAGTCTTTCTTTAGCTTCAGTCTCATCTTCGCCACAACCAGGTGGTGATCTGAAGCTATGTCAGCTCCTCTCCGGGTTCTCACATCTTCCATTGATCTTCGGAATTTTTTGTTGATACAGATGTGATCAATCTGGTTCTCTGTGGTGTGGTCCGGTGAGATCCATGTAGCTTTGTGTATACGTTTGTGTGGGAATATTGTGCCGCCTATAACCAATTTGTTGAATGCACATAGGTTTGCAAGTCTCTCCTCATTTTCATTTCTCTCTCCTAATCCATGTCGTCCAATTATATCTTCATATCCTGTGTTGTCTACCTCAACTTTAGCATTTAGATCTCCCATCAGGATTGTGAGGTCCTTTCGTGAGCACTTTGCTATAATTGATTGCAGCCTTCCATAGAACTGATCTTTATCATCGTCGTTGCTATCATTAGTGGGTGCATAACATTGGATAATGTTCATTTTGATCCCTTGCTTCATTGTTCTGAATGATGCTTTGATTATCCTGGGTCCATGAGATTCCCATCCCACAAGTGCATTTCGTGCTTCTTTGGACAGTATTAGAGCAACTCCCTGAGTGTGTGGAGCATTTTCCCCTTCGTGACCGGAGTACAGCAGCATCTCTCCTGTACCTAGCCTTTGTTGTCCAGTTTGTGTCCAATGGGTTTCGCTGATTCTGAGTACTGCCAAGTTGTATCTCCTCATTTCCATTGCTATTTGGCTGGTCTTTCCTGTCTCCCACATTGTCCGGACATTCCATGTACCTATAAAGAGTGTTGCTCTGGTTGTTAGAAGGTGCATCGGTCCGGGACCGGCAGTAACTCTAGAAGAGCTACAGGCGGAGTTTTCAATAGTTAAGCGGTATTTTATTCATCCTCATCACTGATCGATTCCATAATCACTATAAAAATATTTACTTCAACTACCGATATATATATATATATATATATATATTCGTCAGAGAACGACCAACAGTTTTAAACGAAATATCCAGTTGATGAAAGTACATTCATTGACTTGCAATCATTTTCTCTTTTACTGACAATGAATAAAAGTTATATTACTGTCAATATACTTTTCCTTTAATTTCGTATAATATTCCCTCTGTTTATTGATACTAGAAAGGATCTAGAGTCTACATGAATTATTTATTGAGTATTTCACCAATGGTTGTGCCATAGTTCTGTTAAAATTTTTATCCATTAAACAATTAACATCAACTATTAGAGAAACTAATCGATAAAATAATACACTTTATGTAATGTCATCTGCTATTAAATTATCTGAGGTATTTTCATGTGATTAACAAACTATTTCAGTGATTTAATTAATTTAAAATTAAGATACGTCTTAACAATAAGATAACTTGAGAAGATACAATTGAACTGATCAATAAACATTATAGTTATTAAGATTTATCTGATAGTCCCCAGATAATCGACAAACTGATGGTTGTAAGACTGAGGGTATAATTCAATGAAATAAAATTCTTAGTTTATAACTACAACATTAACTGATGAACAAACCTTTATTTATTGCATTTGATTAAACAGAATAATGCGATTTATTTGTTGAGATGAACACTATTCGACTGAATTTCATGTAATCCCTATTAAGTCGAATAAGACGATATGATTACTATGGAGACAGAATTGTGAAGATCACTGAATGAGACCATTGAAAAAGTTAAACCTTCTCAATTCTTTTTTGTTGATCATTAAACATTCTGTACAATGAATGGATGAACACCATTTTACAATTTCAATTTGGCAAAAAATAATAAAACGTTACTGGAATATTATTGTTGAATTGTATCATTAGCGTCACGGATTGTTCCTAGTTAGACAACCATTGAAAATAAGGAAATACTGGACAACTGATCCGTCCTAGTATGGTACTCCTTAGTAGTGCGAATCCGTAACTTCACTAAAGAGACTGAACAAATGACGTTTAGGTATCGCAGAAAGAGCTTAACCTTTTAAATTACTGAGTCAATACATCTAATGGTTTAACCAGTCAATTTGCGAAATTGCAAAAACCATGTGTTATTGGTGGGTATCTGTCCCACACACCCGATATAGGTGAACTCTACTGATTACGGTTTACTGAGTTATTTTAAGAGAAAGTTTAAACTGGAACAATACTGTTCCAAAAATGAAAATATATACATTTATTATACATATTGACTACAATTAAAAGGAAGCATTTTTATTAATCATAAATAGTAATCTTTAAAAAAAATGTTGACATACACGAGAAGTTTCATCAATTTTTCGACGTAAGACCACTGTCTGAGGACTAGGACTTTGAGAACATTTATTTGAATTTTCTTCAACACCAGTCAAAACAGGTTTCTTCATCATAGATACAGAGATATGTGTTTTTGTCTCAGTATGAACATGAGTAGTTTGATTACTAACTTTGAGATTATTATTACCAACATTACTATCATGATTATTGGTATTAGTAGTATCATCACTGTTATTATCCACAGACGCTTTACATGGGACAAAAACAAGTGATGGAATTGATTCAGAAGATCGTTTTGCATTATTCAGATTGGTATCATGATGATCGGTTGTCAAGTTATTATTTACATCTTTCGTTTTTAAACAAATCTGTGATGACTGAATTTCATTACCGGATGATGGGATGAACATGGAACGTGGACGAATATGTTGATCACCGCCATTGTATGACGCAAGCGGTGTTAAATTATGAAAATCACTGGTAGAATTTATTTTTATTCTCTCAAATCCTGTATTTTTGCTTGGGGGTTTGAAAGGTGTTATTGTTTCTTGATCAAATGATGTGAGTAAACAGTCGGATTTACGATAGGAATCAGATTTACGTTCCAGAGAATTCCAGTCAAACGCAGGTTTTACGCTGAAATTATTAAGAAATAAAGCAAAAGAATAAACTCTAGGTAAAAACGATACAAAACGGTATGTATCGTAAAAAAAGGTGAGATTGTGTAAACTTATATGCTTTTTCAAAGCAATACTATTTACACACTTTATAATTAATTACTAGTAGGTAACAGAATCTACAATCCTCAAGCTTAACTTCATTACTTAGTGTATAGAGACGGGAAAGTACATGAAGTACATGAAATTGAAAAATATTACCTTTTGACAAAAGGATGTATACTTTAATTACTAGCAATGGTTAATAATAAACTAAGAACAAATACTATAATAAAAACAGATAAAATAATACAGAATTTTGTATAAAATGTACTAATCTAAATTGCTGTACTTTTTTTGATTGGACGAAAAGAGAGAAAATCAACAAAGAACAATAAGAGAATAAACGAAATTGTAGGTGTTATAGTAATTAGGCTACAAAAAGAGTATTTACAGAATAGTGATATGAAAAGTGAATATAATTTTATTTTTGTGGCTGATTTTGACTAACTAGATGATAGTTCGTTTATGACTGGGCTAAAAGAAAGCTAAGGGAGACAAAATCAAGACATGAATTAGTCTATAAAGTCATTGACTGTTGAAATGAGGTGTAGATGATGTACACTACCTAGTTGGGATCCGTGTAATTATCGTGATATGGCTTTTATATATATATATATATATATATATATATATATATATATATATATATGACCTGCTTGCTCACAATATATGCAAACATGAATGGCTAACGAGTCAGCCTACAAGGAGTTAAACCATAAAATACAATAATATTCAGCTGTAAATCAGTATTAAACACTTTATTTAACTGTAAAATACATTTCAATAAATTAATATTTGTCTTTATTTACGCACAACGAGAAAGAAAATTCGTGGATACATAAGGAATGTGAGTATCTAGTTGATAGAGTAAAATTACGAATAAATAACTAACTATTCAATAGTTGAGTAGATTTTTTGTTGTTGTAAATTTATACAGAGAATGACATGGTATTTGATACTTATGTGTAGAAAAGTTAATTATGTGTTTCCATATAACCTTATGTGTTTACTATGAACAAAGCATTTGAGGTCAGTCAGTGTGGATTTATTACGAAATATACTACAGGATGAAATCAATAGTTTAAAACGGAGTAAAATGAGCATTAGCTTATTTGTTTTATACAAATAAAAGTAACAAATACTTGAAACAGACTCATAGATTGATTAGGTCTAAACTCTTAATTCTATTCAACTAAAACAGTCGAATGATTTTAAATAAAACTATATTGACAGATAAAACTCCTAAAATCAGTGGATTCATTAATAGGCATTAGAAAACGAATCCCGGATATTTTAAGTTTCGGTAGTAGCTGTTACATTGATGTAGTGATGTGATGTCATTGAGCTATATTGCGTGAAACACTCGTTCTTTTAAAACCTGCCACACCAATTAGATCAGTTGGAGAATGGTAAGACTAAAAGCAGAAACTTAACGTCAAAGGACGAAGTCACACTGAAGATTGTAATAAGATATGACGGGCAGTTAAAAACTGCTCACGAAAAGCCCACGTGTTCCCTTAAAGACTGAGGTTACTCTCTAAGATCAAAATCACCACCAATAACCAATATTCTTTTTTATGTACCTCAAGAAGAAGTATCCTCCCGGAGCGTAGTGAATCGAGAAGTAACAACTGACCTAATACTTATGACAGTACTTGAGATTATTTTCCAGTTCTAATGAGTTGCAAGAAAGTTGATTTTATGAATTATTTTATATTGTGAAATTACATGAGGTATATACACTCTATACCACAAACAAACGGCTATGATAAAAGGTCATTTCTAAAACATTAATAAATTCATAATTGTCCATCGCAGATGTCGGGTTTTGATCAAACTCTCTGAAGTACTTTCATAGATATGGATCTTATTAATGCTTTCGTAACATAATAACAATCTTTGAGCTTGCATCTAATACACAGAATATATATATATACATCATTTAATCTTTAAAAAAGTTTTAGTTAATAAACAATCCTACTTTACTAAGCAAATCACTATTTTATAAACATTCCATAAATATGTACTTAGTAAATAAGCTATGGAATATTACTGGAGCTACTATATACAAAATTTTCTAATGGTGAAGTATGCTATTGTAACTGTGATTATTAAAGATTTGCCTTTTACATGGATAGTTTTTAGAGACTCAAATTTACGTAATAAAGTCATAAAAATAATATTTTCGTGAAAATGAATTCAAACACTACCAACAAAATGCATCATAATTAGTCCTAAGACTTTGTACTTCAACTACGATGAATTCATTGGACGATGGAATGTGATAAGCACTCACTAACAAAATATAACAGAGTTAATCATCCAAAAATCAATTTATAAATGCACCATGTAGATTTCGGGTCAAAAGTAATAACAACATAAGATTACATAAGTGAACAACTTAAACAGTCACAAATATGATAGCGATAGGATAGGCGAAACTGATATGTCCCCATCTCGATTCCGACAGCTGAATCTGAGATGTCAAACCTATCTTCTTTTGGGAGGGAAAATTAATATATTGTGCTAATCAGAGATCGGGCACATGATTGGCCAAGAAATGACTCGTATTTCTAAGGTATGAGACATACACCATTAGTGGCTTAATTTTTTAAGGGGCATATATATATGAGGTACGTATATTACCGATTCGGTCAGTAAACTTCCTCCTAAATCTTCTTACCTGACTAACCAAATAATACACAACACAACAGAAATATTATTGATTGTATACTTTTCACAGAAAAAGTGAATGTAATGTAAAAATAATTCCATTAGCCAAACAAAAATTTACGTAGTTTTAAGCCATACTACGTTCCTATACGCTAGTGATACTCTTTCGTTATCCAGATCAATGTAGGGTGGAGCAAAGTTCAAAACTTGCAACCTATTAATTGAAAGACAAGTGACTTAATCAATAAGGTATCACTATTATACAATACATCAAAGTACAAGTTGTTTGTGTAAACTAAATGTACTTTAATATAAACAACGTATAACACTGAAAAAGAAAAAATATTTCATATACTAACCTGCCTCTTAAATTTAGTCTTGAAAGTGGAGAATCAAGTTTATTTGAATTGGAATTCTCACTAATCGATTCACCAGTACTTACAGTTAATATTTCAGTGGGTAGATGAGTGGCAGATATTTCTTGATGAGGTTGTTCACTTATTCGATGTATTATTTCACTTTCTTCTTTTATAAGACCCAAATGAGGATTGGAGACTGGAAAGAAATTATTATTAACCGATACACGTTTGGGTGATGGGGAAAAGAAGCCAACAAAATCTTCATCCGTTTTATTCAATGCATGACCACAAGTTTTTGATGGTGGACGACGATTTCGAGGTCTACTGACAGCTAATTTATGCTGTAAACTGACAAACTCTGAGGCACCAGAGGATGATGGAGTTGAACTGATAGACTCATGTGTACTATTAGGTGGGGTTGTTGCAAATACACGAGTACTATAAGGAGATGAGTATGGACTACTTAAATGTTTTTGATTTGGTGACGAGGATTCATGTAAAATTAAACTATCGGGACTTTCAGCAGATTTAGCAATTGTTGTTATTCTAGGTTGAAGATTATGACCAGGGCGAATTCGAAGTTTTGAGTTCAATTCATCCTAATAAATAGAAAAAGATATTGGAAAATGTTAGTGTTTTTATGTCAAGTAAATAATTTATTACAATGACTAGTCCAATATAATCAAGTTATAAAATCTATGCCTTGCAAGCACTGAATAGAAATGTACTAATTTGATTAAACACAGAACACATTCTTTAGTTAAAATCGTAAAAGTAATTTATGCGTCGATGGTCCAAAGCATGTGGTAGACTTATGAACAGTAGTCCACAAATGATTAACCCCTGTTGAAGCAAGGTGATGAAGTCGGGATGTTGAATGTCGCAACAAATATCTTTCATCAGATAACATTTTAACTCCGCCTGTAGCTCCTCTGGGGGTTACTGGCGGTCCCAAGCCAGGGTAAAGGAGGAGGGTTGGGCATGGGGTTAGCGACCCCATCCCGTAGAAAATCAACTCGCTAAAAAAACGCTAACCAGAAAAAATCATTCAAACCATCTAAACTCTGCCCTGGGAGTAGAAGGAATAATTATGACGTCTCATGATGAAAGCCGAGTTCCTTCGGAAGTCATGAGACCGATGCACCTTCTTACAACCAGAGCAACAATTTTTATAGGTACATGGAATGTCCGGACAATGTGGGAGACCGGAAGAGTCTTCCAAATTGCTGCAGAAATGAGAAAATACAACCTGGAGGTGCTTGGAATCAGTGAAACGCATTGGACGCAGGTTGGACAACAACGACTGTCTTCAGGAGAACTTCTGTTATACTCCGGTCATGAAGAAGAAAATGCCCCACATACACAAGTAGTTGCATTGATGCTGTCCAGAAAAGCACAAAATGCACTTATAGGATGAGAATCTCATGGACCAAGGATCATCAAAACCTCCTTCAAAACAAAGAGAGAGGGCATTACAATGGACGTCATCCAATGCTATGCGCCGACCAACGACTACGATGAAGACGCTAAAGACCAATTCTACGATAGACTGCAGTCGATCTTCGAGAAGTGCCCAACCAAGGACCTGACAATTCTGATGGGAGATCTCAATGCCAAGGTTGGAAAGAACAACACTGGATACGAAGACGTCATGGGACAATATGGACAGGGAGGAAGGAACGAAAATGGTGAGAGATTTGCAAACCTATGTGCCTTCAATAAACTGGTCATAGGTGGCACCATATTTCCACACAAAAACATACACAAAGCCACTTGGATTTCACCGGATCACACTACGCAGAATCAAATCGACCATATCTGCATCAACAAAACGTTCAGGAGGACGATGGAGGATGTGAGAACCAGAGGAAGAGCTGATATAGCATCCGATCATCATTTGCTGGTCGCCAAGATGAAACTAAAACTCAAGAAGCACTTGACAACGGTGCGGACAACATCACAAAAGTTTAATAAGGCCTTTCTTCGAGATGCTGACAAATTCAACATAGCCCTCAGAAACAGGTTCCAGGCCTTTCATGATCTACTCAATGGAGAGGGAACTACCATGGAAAGCAACCGGAAAGGTATCAAGAAGGCAATCGTTTCAACATGTCAGGAGGTTCTGGGCCAAAAGAAGCACCATCACAAGGAATGGATCACTGTTGGTACACTGGATAAAATTGAAGAAAGAAGGAACAAGATGGCAGCAATCAATATCAGCCGAACAAGAGCGGAAAAAGCCAAGGCACAAGCCGAATACACAGAGGCAAACAAGCAAGTGAAGAGGAGCATCAGAACAGACAAACGTAAATATGTGGAAGATTTAGCAATGACAGCGGAAAAGGCTGCAAGAGAGGGAAACATGAGACAACTGTATGATACAACAAAGAAACTTGCTGGAAATTACCGTAAACCAGAACGACCGGTGAAAAGCAAGGAATGTAAGGTAATGACCAACATTAAAGAACAACGGAACAGGTGGGTAGAATAATTCAAAGAACTCTTGAATGGACCGGCTTCACTAAACCCACCCAACATCGAAATAACACACACGGACCTCTCAATCGATGTTGGCCCACCAACAATTGAAGAGATGAGCAGAGCCATCAGACAAATCAAGAGCGGCAAAGCAGTGGGACCAGACAACATACCGACAGAGGCACTGAAAGCAAGTGTAGTAGCAACTGCAAAGATACTCCACATTCTCTTCAGTAAAATTTGGGATGAAGAACAAGTACCAACAGACTGGGAAGAAGGACTTCTGATCAAGATATCAAAGAAAGGCGACCTCAGCAATTGAGATAACTACAAGGGTATCACTCTTCTCCCAATACCAGGAAAAGTTTTCAACAGAGTATTGTTGAATAGGATGAAGTATTCCGTGGACGCCCAACTTCGAGATCAACAGGGTGGATTTCGTAAGGATAGATCGTGCACAGATCAAATCGCAACTCTACGTATCATTGTGGAACAATCAATCGAATGGAATTCATGACTCTACATCAACTTCATCGACTAGGAGAAGGCATTTGATAGTGTGGACAGGACGACACTATGGAGGCTTCTTCGACACTACGGCGTGCCTGAGAAAATAGTCAATATCATACGGAACTCCTATGATGGACTAAACTGCCAAATCGTTCATGAAGGATGAATCACCGACTCTTTCGAGGTAAAGACGCGTGTTAGGCAAGGTTACTTACTCTCACCCTTTCTCTTTCTCCTGGTCATCGACTGGATCATGAAGACGTCAACATCTGGAGGAAATCACGGGATACAGTGGACAGGCAGGATGCAGCTTGACGATTTAGACTTCGCGGATGATCTGGCTCTTCCATCACAAACGCAACAACAAATGCAGGAGAAAACGACCAGTGTAGCAGCAGCCTCAGTAGCAGTAGGTCTCAATATAAACAAAGGGAAAAGCAAGACTCTCCGATACAACACAATATGCACCAATCAAATTACACTTAACGGAGAAGCTTTGGAGGATGTGGAAACCTTTACGTATCTGGGCAGCATCATTGATGAACACGGTGGATCAGATGTAGATATGAGGGCGCGGATCGGCAAAGCAAGAGCAGCATACTTACAACTGAAAAACATCTGGAGCTCAAAACAATTGTCAACCAACACCAAGGTTAGAATTTTCAATACAAATGTCAAGACAGTTCTATTGTATGGGGCGGAGACGTGGATAACTACGAAAACCATTATCCAGAACATACAAGTGTTTATTAACAGTTGTCTACGCAAGATACTTCGGATCAGATGGCCAGACACTATCAGCAACAAGTCACTGTGGGAGACAACAAATCAGATTCCAGCGGAGGAAGAAATCAGGAGGAAGCGCTGGAAGTGGATAGGGCACACTTTGAGGAAATCACCCAATTGCGTCAAAAGACAAGCACTCACATGGAATCCTGAAGGTCAAAGGAGAAGAGGAAGACCAAAGAACACATTACGCCGAGAAATAGAGACAGACATGAGAAGAATGAACAAGAACTGGATAGAACTAGAAAAGAAGGCCCAGGACAGAGTGGGTTGGAGAATACTGGTCGGCAGCCTATGCTCCATTGGGAGTAACAGGCGAAAGTAAGTAAGTAAGATAACATCTTAACACTATTAGACAACCGACTATAAATCCATAAGATTTTACTACCTTACTTCGATTCCTAATAAAATGGATTGTTAGCTCCAGTCATTCATTCATAATCAATGCAGAAACTAAGAAAAATATTTTGGCTCAAATCGCCACATCACAATAGCACAACGACAAGAAATTAAAAAGGTTAATAACAAAGGAATCGAAAAAATGTTGTAGGAATTATTGCAAGAAAGATTGAAAATTGGGAGTACGATAATATAAAGACAGAGTGAAAAGATATGTGTATGAATGTTAAAAATCAAGATCTATGGGAAAATAAACAATGAATATACTCGATCCACATCATCTTACGTTTTCAACCAATGATTGTGGTCATCGCGTGGATTGCAAATAGCTAGTTTAGGAGGGTTATTAGGTAGAAATAGTTGAGTATTTATTCACAGCATACAGTAAACCGATCTCTGTGATCTATTACTAAATATCTAGATAATATTAAACTGATATTGATTAATCTCATACACTTGTGTAAATGAAATACGATATTAGGAGCAACTATGGACACTCAACCGTTGCTGCTACCTTGAAGTGGTGGTCGTGCTTGCCTATTGTAATGAACCAATCGAGCTATACTGACTGGAACAATTATTCCTCAAGGTCCTACCATGCCAGACAGGTCGGTTGAAAAGCGGTAAGACTAAAAGCAGTAAACCCGCGGCATGAGGGCAAAGTCGTACGACTGACTGTACAGAAGCGTGACGGCAGTAAGATGTTTCCTTCGGACAACCAGCATAACAATGCTGCCTTCCCACAATGAGGGGTGGGGTTAGAAAGGGTCGACCTTAAAAATGCACACCTCACTTTATCCTACGGATTTCCGTCTTCGGCGGTAAGAACTCAACAAGTACGGAGCTAACACGAAAATTACTCACAAAAAGGTCGTGTGTGACCAGTCTTAAGTAGTCGTCCCTTGGGCACTACGGTCACTCTCTTACGTCACTAAGGCCACCTCTAACCCAATATCTTTTTCAGTTACCTCTAGAAGAGCCATTCCAAGATGTGGGCAACCCGGAACTGATAATCGCCCTCATACCTCTAACAGAACTCAAGATCACTGTATTCATAATCAATCTCCCTCTCCAATTCCTATTATTCCTCCTACAGCGACTTTCAACTCTAAATTTCCTTTTTTGGCTTCCTCCATAAGTGTCACCATGACCAACGATTCTAGTGCGCAAAACACTGTCCCAGGTCTAGTGAAACCTCGCTCCAAACTACACATAAGAGCCTTCAACGTACACACCCTGTGTCAAATCGACCAGCAGGCCTTCTTCTTGGCTAAAACCCTAGAATCTCATACCATTGATGTATGCATCGGTGTACGCATACTGTTATATCCTAGTGAAAACATAAGTACGGGTAACTTCCTGGATCTATTAATAGATTATTCTATATATATTCTTATTGTATAACTATTCAATAATTAGATTGTATGTATCTATATTCATCTTATTATAAGCTTCATTTTGACCTACAGATTATTATTATACGATTTACTGTTCCTAAATTATATTCAGTTTATCGATTATTGTCTCCCACGTTCATAGCCACTTTTTGGCTTTATTGTGTAGAAATGTTATTTCCTATTGCATGGTGCGTTGCGGTCTGTTTAGTTGATATATAAACCCAGTATGTCTGAAATAAATGATTCGTATAGTAGAAGCTGTTATTGGTGTTCTGGATTCAACTGGAATGGCTAGGCGGATAAAGGACCAATAAGGACGCTAGGCTGCGCATACCGGTCGAACGTCATTGGTTTGGTACAGTGCAAAGATTGGATTATTCGTATTTCGATTGGTGAATAAATCATGTAATAAAAAGCCGGAAATAAATTCACAACACGTACAGGATTCTAGTGTGGTCATCCACTTGACCTCATTTCACCCGAACAGAGAGCCGATGAGATACACCCTCTGTGTATCTGGCGTCCCGATGGTTAGTTTTCGTGGACTGGCTGGTGTAGGCATAGCACTAAATACGGAGGCAGAACAAGCACTATTAGAATGTATCCCCGTTAACAGTCGCCTATGTGCTGTTCGGCTAAACGGCTCCGTGAGAACTCGGAAGGATAGAGACACACGACGTTGCCTTTTCGTCATATCTTCCTACGCTCTCATTGACTGCACACTGGATGAAGTGAAAGATGAATTTTACAGAAAGCTTTCTGAACATCTTTAAAAAGCTAGACGCTCAGACATTGTACTCGTAGCAGGTGACTTTAACGCTCAAGTAGGTAGCTTCAACCATTCAGGAAGACATTTAGGTAAGTATTTTGGTATTTCGGCCCAGTGAACAGATAATGGTGACCGTCTGCTGCAACCATGCTCAAACAACCGTTTATTTGTGACAGGCAATAATTTTAAGAATAGGGAGAGATATCATTTAACATGAAGACCTCCTGCACCAAACCAACGATGGACTCAAATAGATCATATTGTCATCAGTCATCGTTGGAGAGGCTCGACAGAAGATTGTCGCTTGTTCTGGAATACATGTTTAAACTCTGATCATGCTTTAATACGAGCATGCATTTGCTTGCGCCTTACTGGACGCAGAAAAACTACACTAGGAAGACGCATTAGGATTGAACTGGAGGACGAGAAAGCCAAATGCGAATTCCAGAAACAACTGAGTTCACATCTAGGCAGTTCTGTAAACGAGACTGACCCAGATGCTGCTTGGAAAGACACACGAACAGCTGTGGAAACAGCAGTAACATCTATTAGTAATTTAAACCAAAGGGCTACAAAGAACCAATGGATTTCTTTCAAGTCTATTTCACTGATGGATTCGCGTAAACTCATCCCATCAGGCTCTGAACACGACGAAGAGCCAAAACAAATCAGATCTAGTTTCAACATAAGTCTAAGGAACGATCGTGAGCAGTGGTGGGCAACGAAAGCAAAAGAGATGGAAAAGGCAGTGGCTGTACGTAACACAGGACAGCTTTTCAGACTAATAAAAGAAACCGGAATTAAGAAGTCATTTGTAAGTGAGACAATCTCGGAAAAAGATGAGACTCTCATCTACTCTCAGCCCAGACGTTTAGAACGATGGGCGGAACACTTTAAGGAGCAGTTCAGCTGCTCTATAATTACCCACCATTCCCAGACAGTCTGAATGGAACATTGAAGTAGGTCCCCCAACCCTAGCTGAAGTTCAAAAGGCTATAAGTAATCTGAAACGAGGAAGAGCAGCTGGTCCTGATGGATTGGCTCCAGAGGTCTTTAAATATGGTGGTCCAATTTTAGCGATTAAGTTGACTAATATTCTGGATAAAATCTGGGAGTTGGACGTAAATCTCATCGGACTGATCACAATCAATGATTTTCCCAATATATAAGAAGGGGCTAAAATCATCCTGTGATAACCATAGAGGGATTAGTTTGACTAATATAGCATCTAAAATACTTGCCTCAATAATTATCGGGCGCCTAACTCAAACTTGTGAACTGCAAACACGAGAAAGTCAGGCTGGGTTCAGACCTGGTCGTAGCTGTATCGACCACATATACGCTATTAGTCAAGTTTTAGAACACAGGCATGCTTATCGGTGTCAGACAATGATAGTTTTTCTTGACTTGAAAGCAGCATTTGACTCTGTAGACCGAGAGGTTCTGTTGTAGTGTCTGTCATTGAAAGTTGTACCGCAGAAGTACATAAAGCTCTTTACTCGAACACTACTAGTAGATTGAGAGCTTATGGCGAACTGTCATCTGATTTCGCAGCCTCAAGTGATGTCAGACAGGGCTGTCCACTATTCCCATTTTTGTTTAACTTCATTATAAACCTAATGTTGGAAATAACGCTCTCGTCAACTGAATTTTCAGTAATTGATCTCCTATTAGGAGATCCACTTATTGACTTGGAATACACAGATGGTATAGTCCTGTTTGGTGAAGACGCTGATAAACTGCAAAGTCTTTTGGTAGCACTAAGCAACAATGTCAAAATCCTCAGAATGCGTTTCTCACCCTCTAAATGCAAACTGTTGCTTCAAGACTCTCCTGCGTCAACACCTCAACTAAGGATAGGGAGTGAAGTAGTCGAACTCATCGACAACTTCACTTATCTCGGAAGTCTGATCAGCCCCAATGGGTTGGTGTGTGACGAAATCTCTGAACGGATTCAGAAAGCATTTTTAGCTTTTGCCAACTTACCTCATCTATGGTGAAGGAGAGATATCCGTCTATTAATAAAAGGACGAGTATACTACAAAGCAGTTCGCTCTGTTCCACTTTACGGCTGTGAAACGAGGCCATTAAGAGAGGAAGATACTCGTAAGTTACTAGTATTTGATCACGGATGCCCTAGAAGTATTGCTCGCATCTGATGGGATCACAGCGTAAGTAACAGTGTGGTTGGACGCAGGGTATTAAGGAATGATGGTAAATCAGTTGATGGAGTTGTGGATCTGCATTAACTGGAATGGTTAGGCCATGTGTTACGTATGCCTGGACACCGATTACCACAACGCACTATGCTGACTAGTGTTGGGGAGGGTTGAAAGGGAGTTAGGGGAGACCAAACCAAAACGTGACATCAGTGCTTGAAGTCACTAACTTCTGGTTTGAACCATGTTGGCAGATACAAACTACTTGGTTGGGGTCTGTACGATTATCGTAACCAATGGTTGGAGACTCTGGGTGACATGGCTCAGAATCGATCACAATGGCGTAGGTGTATACACTCTTTGTCTTCCCTTAAACCGTAAGATTAAAATTGCTTTATACCTTTCTTTCTCCTAGCATTATATCCTCATACGCAATCTTTCTTTTATATATTACTATTATTGAAATAACTACTTCTATGAATTTAGTGTTCATCTTGTTGTGCTAATGAGGTGCGGCAACTTTGATTGATGCATACATGTGCCTGATCCTACGTTGTAGCTGACTGACTGCAATACTTGAAGAGTGCAGAGTTAGATGTCGCTTATAGTCGTAGATATGGACTATAGAAACTCTCAAAGTAGTATAGGATTGATATCCAATGTTCCCTGGTTCCAGTGATTCTCTATTTGGTAACAGTTCGAGATATTCAGTTTGAGCATAAGTAGTAAATAAACAATCTTATTTTTGAAGAATAACATAATAGAAATATATACAAGACAAAAGGACGAAGAATAACTTACTCGAAAGGCAGAATTTTGAGGAGATACATTTCCACGGATATGTGATGATCGTGGGCTAGAACCATGTGGTTCGTTCAATATACGAACGGAAGAGGAAACTCGATCGCCTCTACAAAACATGAAAGAATATAAACATTATAAAAAATAAACAAGATAAAAGCACTAAAACACAATTGTAATCCAAATCATTTTCAGGGAATTGAACGAAAAAGTTTATTAGAATATGATTAATTTAATGGATGACTGATTGGGTTAGCATTGAGAATACTTCAGCTAGCTAATAAGTGTGATAAAAAGAGAAGAATTACGATTCACACATATACATTACTCGGTTAGAAGTCATAATTTATTTACTTAGCTTTTTGAGTTCTAGGTAATTTTAATTCAGAAGTGATTTTCTAAAGTTGAGCAATCGAAACCTATCTAATTACTTATTTATAGGAGTGCTAGATAATACTTTTCAAAAATCAACTGTTATCATGTTCTGTGTTTAACTGTTTTCAACGAGAAACTTTAAAATAGAGATAAATCTCATAACTGTAACTAAACATCTTATGATCTGGCTATCAACTACACAACTTCTGTAAAACTATATGATACCCAATCGATAGCAGGATTGATTTCGGATGACTCACCTCAGTAGAATGTATATTCAATATATACAAAATTAGTCATAAAGAATTTGTATGAACTTCACCTTACTTATTAAGATGTTTTATATTTCCCACTATTAACAAGATTGTAATAAACGCTAATTTAGAAGCAGTCTAGAAACTATGTCTTTTCGTGGTGTGTAGGATTATTTACTATTATTGACTATCAGTTTATATTAACTCGACCACCCATTTAAATTGATTAACATTTTGTAACCATTTTTCAGAATGCATTATATTACTATATCGCAAACAGAGGTGGAGTAATTCAATTTATCAGAGTGGGGATTTGTGGAGATTATAGTAATTCTAATAGTTTAATTCATGAGTCGATCTAAGCTAGAGTCCCTAACGAGAGACTCGTGGATGTGCACTGCTGAGGAGTCCCATGCTAGAACGAAACGGTGGTCTAGTGCTTTCAGGTTTTCAATGGTGGTCTAGCTTCGATCGACTCATGAATTCAACTACTATAATTCAATTTAACTTATACACGATTGCTAATGGTTTCATCCTCAGGTTATTTAAAGATGTAGCTAATGCTATCTATTAATAAGAGCCCGAGCAAGAGGGTGAGTGAAAAGGTCGTATACCAACGATGGTAAGGATTCATAAGAGTGACCATCAAGAGGCGATCACTGAAAAGGTGAGCATCGAAAGAAAGAACAACGTTTTTATGGGTTTAAAATTTGTTCGGTCTATCATCTGTCCCTTTGCCTATGAGACCGATCGAAAACGTAGTTCTTTAAACACTCAATGCAGGGTCTACTGTATATTTTTGAATTAAGTAACAATTTGTTATTCTTAATAACTCGCCATTTTATCTCAGACATCTATTTGGAACAGCGAAGCTAAGAATCTAGTTAACCTATTTAGTAATTAGTATGGGATTTTGCAGTAAAGAAGTTTAAGCAATGTCTTTTCACACAGTGATATGATATTTACAACTTGGTTATTTTAAGCAATTGATCTAGATCTGTCAGGGAATACGAACTATCTAATATGAGCCTTTTTGACAGCTAACCTTATTGATATGGACCCTTTATCATTTGCCTTTATTCGTGTGAACTGTAATTGGCGCTGGTTTATTGCAACCAAAAACCAGTGAACTTAATCTTACATTTAACTTTACGACAATTAGTCATATAACTGTGAGGTAAAAATGTTCATCTCTCTACTCTTTATTCATCTGTTCATAAAAGAGAAACGATACTCATCAATTCTCTTTTACTCGCAGTGAGAAGTATGAATAATACTAAATATTGTTAGTTATTCAAATTGTAAAAATTACTGTCAGTTAGTTGACTGTTTAATTATCAACAACTCTCCCCCCCCCAAAAAAAAGAAAACGAGGATTATTGACATTGATTGGCTAGATATACAAATTCAATTTAACGGAGATCTCAAGCTGTAGTCAAAACCAACAAAAATATATGACTATAAGTAACTAGACCCACAAACTATTTAAATATTTATCGATTTAGAGCACTTGAGTTAATTAATTTACTAATTTATTCTGGGTCGCTAAGATTTAGTTTCACACACATTTTACAAAAATCCAAATTTCTTTATTCATGATACAACATAAATATAAAATATAGACAAAAAGAATTAGCGAAGTGAACATGGAAAATTTTCTACATCTGTGTAAAATGTAGCCAACTAATTACGTACAACATTAGTTTGGACAGAGAAAAAACATTCCATTATTAATGACATTGATAATGATGGAAATAAAACCTGGTACTGTTAAGTTCAAACCAAAATTGATTGAATGAATCATTCATAAATTGTTGTAAAACAAGATATTTTATGAATAGATAAGTAGGTTATGAGTATTTGATTTTAAAAACATTGGTTATAAATAATGGGATGATAAAGGTAAGTAATTTTGAGGTTAGGTGTACACTTTGAGGTAGATTATTTATTATTACTATTTGAACACATAAACACTGGTAAAAAGGGGCACCGAATACATATGAATCACACAAGTCACTTGGTTTGTATGTGGTCTGTGAGACTGTTCAGATGCCCAGACCGAAGCAAATAGCTTCCCTTACGGAGACACCCGGAACCTTCGACCTAAAGGTTTGGTCCACAAGGCAGTGGAGGAATGTCACGAGATGCAGTCCCATGGTAGCTGGTGACCAACGATTGGTTCATACGCCATTTGTTACTTCAGGATCCTAGAGCCCATGTTCACCATTGGTTTGGAATAAGGGTTTTCCAACTTCCAAGGGTGGACTCTCCGTATCCACCAAACCGGTTAAAGCGTCGGACATTCGCCCTTCATCCTCTCAATTTCGTAAACAACAGTAATGCCCTGAGAAGGTAGTGAGTAGGATCTCCCTGGCAGTTGCTGTCTACGCCTGGTCATGTGAGAGCATTTCGAGTGGGAGAGCTGATTCTCGGTCATAGCAGGACATTTGGGGGGTTAAAACCTTCACCGACTTAAATGATCGGAAGATGTTTTAGATATTTCAAAACATAGTGACTCTTTAAAATGATTAGAGTAGGATAAAGTTAGGGGAAATTCATGGGGAGTCAAATGAAGACACAACAGCAATAGATGAAGTCAATAACTACCAACCTGAATCATATTGGACAAAATTGGCTTTCCTGTTACAGTTCGTAAAATAACTATGGTATATGGTCGGAGATATTAGTGAATATGACTTGAAAATAGTCAAAGTAGACCAAATGCATTTAGATATAACAAGGGAAATAACAAAAAGAGCCAGTAATAATCGTTAGGTGAAACTATTTTCATCATAAACTATAATCAGATTAAGAGGGTTAATAGATTAAATTTTCATCAAAGTTAATTTGCTAACACGAAATAAAATAATAGTGGTGAAACAAAATGAAAGTATTGTTATCATTAGAATCACTAATCAGTTTTTGTCCATTAGTAAATAAAACATCATTACATATAATGAACACACAGTACTCTATTATAAAATGAAAGCAATAATGATAATACTCAATTGAAAAATGAGACAATGGGTTAATGTACGAAAGTGCAAAAGAAAAAAGGTGAATTTTGTATGTAATACTCAGTTGTTTTAAATGCAGGTAAGGAGGAAAAGGAAGCTTCAGGCACTAGAATATTCTTAATCTAATTAGAGATTTAGTTTATGATCTCAAAAAAAGGATCTAGTAGTTTCAAGATTGAAATCTACCATCTATAGTGTTCCGTTATTAGTTTTTTTCTAGTCAGATAAATTCCTAAATGAGAACAAACAGCAAGCAATTATTTATTGTTGATATTGATAATGCTATTAAACAAGACCAAATATTTCAATATATTTGTATTAGCTGTTTGGATTTTCCCAATGTTTATTATTATTGTTATTTAAACACATAAATATTGGTACAAGGAAGCACCAGATAAATATGCGCCTCACAAATCTCATTCGATTTGTGTGAGGGATGTCATACTGCCCAGGTGCCCAGACTGAAGCAGGTGGTTTTCTTAGGGGGCCACACCCGGAGCCTTTGACCTAACGGCCTATTCCACAAGGCAGTGGAGCATCGTGAGGAGATGCAGTCCCATGGTATCCCAATGTTTAAGAGTGCAGCTGATCAGTCTCTTTTGGCATATGTGCATCTTGTGCGAATTACCTCTATGTTACCATTAAGTCACAAGCACTTTTCTAAACAGAGATGGATGGTGGCTAGCAGTGGAATCCATGAGACATGTTTCGTCCCTTTTGGGACTCGTCAGCTAGATGAACCTCCATTCTATAGTTGATGTTCACTCCGGGATTCAAACTCAACGCAACCGCGTCATCCATTTAGCTTTTAATCTTCAGATAGCCGAGTGTAACCTATTTTAATTTTGAGATTTACATATATTTATGAGTAATGTTACGAAATGATTTTGCCTAGATACATGGAATTAGGTTGACATAAGAGAAAAAGCGAAAGCGGATAGTTATGTAGTGAATTATTCTCACCTAAGACAGAATAACGACGAACTTAAATATAGTAAATCAGAATGAATTGAAAAGGATGTCACTTCTAAATACATTTTTACGGAAATTGATAAGTAAATATCACTTCAATGAAGTTATTCCTGGTAGAAATCAATATGAATTTCATTTTTTCATACTCATCAAGTTTTAACATGCACTATTAAACGACAGTGATAGAGAACAGGTTGAAGAACTGATTTTACAAGTATGACAGACTCTTCAAAAGTAATTTACAAACAGCAATAACTCGGCTATTATGGATGTTTTTAATAGAGAAAAATTAATCAACTTATTTCACAGATCTTACATTTAACATTATTATTTCCTCCTAATAAAAAATTGGGTATATTAACAAAAAGTTGACGTAACCATCAAGTAAATCACTTATTTGTGTAACCACTAAATGCATACTTTGATTTTTATGAAACTTTAAATCAAAATCTGGACTGTTACTAAAGTCCTAATAGGTGGGTATACGTACAGATTTGTAATAGTACAAAAATAATCATTACAATAAAACAACTAAAGACGAATCAATAGAGTTATGGAAAATATCCACTCAAAAAGAAATTCTACACATATATATATATATATAAAATAGCATGCGTGTTGCGATCAGGCATATGAATTGCAATAAATAACGTATAAGTAACCTATATAAGCAATGTTATATATGCCATATTTTGGGAACCAAAGCAATATTCCTGACCACTGAATACACGTGTGAATGATAAAAATACTTTTAGTAAAGGTTTGAACTACAATCAATGATATATAATTCATTTTATCTACGACCGGTCGGTTTTGTAGAATGGTATTTAAAGGCAACAACAACAAAGAAACGAAATCAATATCGAAGTATCCATACGATGAATCTAATTTGATTCAAATTATGGGAATTGGTTGAAACAAATAAAACCTCAATGACTATATTAAGAATAAAAGTTTGATGGTAAGGAAAATGAAATCACTAGTTAACTAAGCTAACTGTGGGGAAAACTCTAAACATTGAACACATTTCTGTTTCCCTTCAACAGCTTTGTAAACAGTAATGTTTAAATAAAATAAATGTTGGAGAAAAATTAATCTGTAAATCCTGACAGAAGTTGGGATTGAATTTTAAACGTAGCGATAATTCGAAATGATCTAGATCATCTGAAGAAATAGGCATAAGATTGTTTGGAATAGTAATCACAAAACATTAAAATCATTACGTAATAAGAAGTATGTAAGTAAATAGATAGTGAGGAATACAAACGGAAAGAGGTAGAAAATTACAAACAAACAAAAAATGATAACCAAAATAAAAATTTTTACAAATAATAATAATGTCAATTATTAAGTTATGTCCGGCCATGGAAGGGATAGGGGGGTTACGAATTTCTTCTGTACACATAAATTGGGATGGAATGTACGAATCCCTATGGCTTCTGCTATATGAAGTAGACGGGAGCGAACTCCGTTGGGAAACGATGGAGGTATACGATAGATCACTTGAAATGATTTCAATTTATCGACAATATGACCACTATCAATTAGATGTGCCAAGATAGAACTGCGTATTGTTTTTATTTGGCCCTTTCCAAACCATGCTGGTAGATGTTCACTCATTCGTTGGTTAAGTTGCCTAGTAGTACGCCCGATATAGCTATCTCCACAGGAGCAGCTGAACTTATAAATGCACATGGAGGAGGCCAACTCAGGTAACTTATCCTTCGTTTGAGTAGACATCACTGGTCGACTCGAGAAAGTCAATGCAAGATAGGCTGCGTAGAAAGTTCTACTAATTACTTTTGTTAACCTATCTTTCAGAGTTTCACTAGCTACATCCCCGTTGAATGGTAATTTCATGTATAGAGGCTTCTTACGAACAGTTAAAATCTCTGATTTCTTCCTTGTATCATACATGTACTTTTTGATGAACGCAGCAGGGTAGCCGATCTCAGTCAGCATGGTTTGGAAAGGGCCAAATAAAAACAATACGCAGTTCTATCTTGGCACATCTAATTGATAGTGGTCATATTGTCGATAAATTGAAATCATTTCAAGTGATCTATCGTATACCTCCATCGTTTCCCAACGGAGTTCGCTCCCGTCTACTTCATATAGCAGAAGCCATAGGGATTCGTACATTCCATCCCAATTTATGTGTACAGAAGAAATTCGTAACCCCCCTATCCCTTCCATGGCCGGACATAACTTAATAATTGACATTATTATTATTTGTAAAATTTTTTATTTTGGTTATCATTTTTTGTTTGTTTGTAATTTTCTACCTCTTTCCGTTTGTATTCCTCACTATCTATTTACTTACATACTTCTTATTACGTAATGATTTTAATGTTTTGTGATAAGATTGTTTGTTTAATTAAAATAGGTTTCAGGAATGAACTTGAGTGTAGAAAAACGCACAAGTTCAAACTAAATGATAATATTTAAAATTGGATATAATATTGATAAAGCGTTATATACGAATTTCCTTGCATGTTAAGAAAATTTCCCTATTTCAGTAAGTTATAAAAAATTCATCAATTTCCGATCTGCACTATTGGAGTTACGTCTTAAGTCACTATAGTAATATGACCACGTTATTGTATGTGTAAATTAGATAACAGTTTATAAGACATGGTTTCTGTGAATCACCTATCACAAACTTGATTCCACGGAAGCGGATAGAAAATGTGCTATGATGGCCGAAAATAAGAGAGCTGCTTTGCTTGTTTAGAAATGAAATAGATGAATTCTGATAAATTCATCTTAGTGTAACAGAATCAAATTATGTAGATTTTAGCATAACTCTGATCCAATGTTAGTGATGCCCAGTAAAAATAATAAATAAGTATATTTGGGGTTTCTTTTATCACAAACATCACCCTGAGTACAATTTTTTTTTAAAGGCAAAAGAAGTTCGTAGATGACTATAAACCACTGAGTTGTGAAAAATTCCTACAAATACTATGTTGTTAGAAAACAGTTTATAAACTGATTCAAATGGATATTGAAAACTTGAACTCTATCTAAATTTATATTCCTGTTAAGTGAATATAACACACACAAATACTTAAATCAAACACCGAAACAAATTATTTTAAAGACACCACATATATTAGTTAGAACAAAGGTGAAAATAATTTGAATCCGTTTATATAACCACACAATAGGATAATCAATAAGTGGCCACACACCAGATATATGTTTACTTCAAATATTTGTAGATAAGAGTGAACATGGTTAATTTTACTAGTGTATTTTTGTGGCAAACAAAACTATTCGAAAGTGAACAGCGTAAATTTTAATTAGAATAATCAACTACAAATGACTTACTTCATATTACTGTTTAAAATATATGAACACATACAAGTCAAATATAGAAAAAACAATGCAATTGATTACGAGTAAGTTAGCAGTTAACTTGTTTAGAACTAAACATAGTCATTTTATGGAACTATTGATTATTACAAACCTGTATGATTAACATCATTGGTATGGTGATTGACAATGAAAAGTTGGAAAGGTTATAACTAACTTGAAACAATGGAAACCAACAGATTCTGCCTGACAGGTTGAATTGAGAGGTTTTTAGAGGTCATGATCATTAGTTTGACAGAATAAGGCATTAAAGTTTAAGTGCTCAGAGTAATTCCATTTTATTATCACCGGTCTCGGTAAATAAAACATCTCCCTTTGATAAAGAGAAATCAGATTCCTAAACCGATAAATATTCAATACTTAACAGTTTTAGGATATATTGATTAAACTATTATCCTTCATTAAGTTGTAATACATAAGCACACTTACTGACGTCCAAATGAATATTTTGACTTCAATGGGGCACTGGGCTTTGTCGACTGAAAAAGCTTATGGTCATGCTTATTGCTGAAAGGCTCGTAATTGAGGTACACAACTCAACAAAATAGTCTTTACTGGAATAGTGTCTTTCAGACCGTCTGTGTTGACAGCGCCAAGCGGTACTCACTAAAAATGTCCGCTTTCCCGTTCTACTTAACGGGTAAACAGCTCAACGTAAATATTTACTCGTTAGATTACTAGTGAGTCTATTACTTAACTAGATAACTTTTTATCAACACGAAACGCGCAAACAATATATCCCGTTATGACGCTGAAAAAATACAGCCTCTCAAACAACATAAGTTACATTAGGAGAACGTTTTAAACCTTTTTCTTTCTTCCAATAAGAATGTAAGATAACATCAGTCTATAGGTTACTGAATCTTAGTCTTACACGTGGTGGAAGGTATAAACTTCTTGACTGAGGTTCATGAAGTAATTATTATACACGAACAGAGACTTAACGCGACAAAGTTTTTAAGAAAAACGCCAAAGAAGTGCAAATGCATTTTTTTCTTTATTTTCTTTCGAATCTTTAATATAGTATTACTCTAACTTCTTAGTACTCAGAGCTTTATCTTTTCTATGTGACCTATTTACTTTTGATTTTTGTATTCCTGATAACGTCACTAGGCACAAAGGGATAACTAACTAGTTAAGCATAGACTGATGTACTCAGCTTTAAGCTATACCTGAAGTTTGACGGGTACTTGTCAGCTCAAACCTCAGTAGGTACAGTAGGCTTTAAACTTGCGATTCTACGACTGAAAGCCAAATTCTCTAGCCACAAAAATACCACCTAATGGAATTTACGCATTACATGTACCAATAGTGAGTATACTGCCTCGTCAAGGAACAAATAGATTACAACTTGTCTTCGCAGTATTTTATTTAGAAAAGATCTAAGTTAATATACAAATGTTATAGATACACTACACTTTAATATTACTAATATATTTATTTCAGAGAAATCTCAGTGCAGTATATACAAAAGATGTACTAGGTATGAAAATATAACAACAATGAAGAAAACAACTAAATAAATAAGAAATGGATGACAAATAAATAGGAGATATAAAAGCAGTCAAGTAAAATATACTCCGGAGTTTGTACTGTTATTCTTAACTGTTCAAATGGAAAATGATAAAAAAGTACGATATGTTCGATACAGAATTGGACTGTTGACGACATCCAATCAGGTAAGAAGTTATATCTATTTATTTATTTGAACACACACAAACATTGGTACAAAGTGGCACCGAATACATATGAATCACACAAGTCACTTGGTTTGTATGTGGTCTGTGAGACTGTTCAGATGCCCAGACCGAAGCAAATAGCTTCCCTTACGGAGACACCCGGAACCTTCGACCTAAAGGTTTGGTCCACAAGGCAGTGGAGGAATGTCACGAGATGCAGTCCCATGGTAGCTGGTGACCAACGATTGGTTCATACGCCATTTGTTACTTCAGGATCCTAGAGCCCATGTTCACCATTGGTTTGGAATAAGGGTTTTCCAACTTCCAAGGGTGGACTCTCCGTGTCCACCAAACCGGTTAAAGCGTCGGACATTCGCCCTTCATCCTCTCAATTTCGTAAACAACAGTAATGCCCTGAGAAGGTAGTGAGTAGGACCTCCCTGGCAGTGACCGTCTACGTGTGGTCATGTGAGGCCATTTCGAGAAGGAGAGTTGACTTTCCCCACCCTTGGCCGCACCAGGGCATTTGGAGGCCAGAAGTTAGAAAGTTATGATAATTTAAGAAAATCATACAGGTACTCAGGTTCCACCACATGTGTTCACGCAGTACTATTCTTTATGCCACCGCCTCTCTATTTCTTTCAATTAGTCACCATATGCTGGCAACAATCGACACGATAACCACTCAAACCATACAAGTAAAATATAACTAATTCATGATAGCTCGTATGTTCAGTCAGTCAGCACAGAGATTAAGTTGTCAATTCAAATCCCATAGTGGTAGGAGTAGTAAGAGCATAAGCAGTATAAGAGTAGTAAGAATATAAGAGCTCATATGTCAAGTCGCTCCCTTTTTTTTAGAAAAGGTCTCATACTTAGCTGTATAACAGGTGATATTACGGTCACTTGCATGATTTAACCACATGAATATGAATAACTTTACGAAGACAGGAATCAGAAACCCTTAGCTCAGGCAGACTAGAATTACAAGAGACAAGACTTGAGTCTCCACGAAATAGATGGTGACCTAGATGGAAAATGTCCCGATATTGTTTTCAACATATAAAGATTATTTAGTTTTTTTTGGTTTATTCATTTCTAGCACCAAAAACGTCCGGTATAATAAGACAAGAAAAGCAATTCGAAAAGCAAAGAAGCAGCTATATACCATCAATCTCTTTTAGGTGTTTTTGTACAGAACTTTAAGGTGTAAGCAAGGTTCCTAAGGATATTTTTCTTTATCATACAATGTTCGATTAGATTTCTATACGACGAATCGAGATGGTTCTGATGTCAGGAAAAATATGACTGTTAGCCTGAAATAGTTACGTTAGTTTTCGGATATTTGGTGGGGGGGGGTTGATACATGGTCAATGTATCCAAGATCTATATGAAAACCAGCTTGGTACTCCAAAGTCATTTCTCAACGAGTTTTGAGCAATCTGTGGAGTATGATGGAAACCAGTACCTAAAGTATAATTGGGAGATTCATACTCTGCAAGTTAATTCATGATTGACCCAAGAGAAAAATAAAGATGAGGATGACAATCGCTTTAACACTACGAGATACTCCCGAATCCAGAAATAATCTAGTTCTCAGATAGAGATTCGAACCCGCTACCTACGGCTCGAAAGACGAGTGCTTTAACAATAAACTGTGTCAAAGATTGCTAAATGCACAAACTTGGTTGTTCCCTAAAACTAACCATTTAGAGTAAACGAAGGCAAAAAGTTTATATTGACCAAAAAATATACTTGACATATCGGTGAAGCGAAGAATATACTACACTTATTAGTGTAGGGCAGTATCCCAGTCCTCGCACAAATCGAATGACTTATGTGGCGTATATCTATTGTGTCTTCTTGTACCAATGTTTGTGTTTAAATAAAAATTAAGAAAAACAACACTTATTAGCCATCACTACCAAATGATTATTTGAGGTCTGAGTGGAACCTACACCACCAAATAATAAAATGACAACCCATATATTCAGTATCCAAATGCTTTTTATAAACATCAGATCTATACCGTTACCAAACGTTTTAAGAATGATGAAACTAAACAACAGTATCTACAATTCCTGTTATAGTTAACAGGAAAGGCTAAATAAAACCGTGAAAATATGTATGTTAACTTAATTACGTTGTACGCCACCAGTGAATATGTGCCATTACAAGAGAAATAAATTGGAGTCACCTTTTCGCTTAACCAAAAGCTTTACTGAGAGGTTATATTGAAATGCAGTGTTCAGTTGACGCAATCGAAACTACGCTGTAACACAAGATTTACGGCTATCTCATTCCGTTAGTAAGTAGTAGCAATAGATATAAATGACAAGAGACAATAAATAAACAAATAAAAAAGCTGTTAACAAGTGCTTGATGGGATAGTAAAGAATCCTGTTCAAAAATAAACCATGAAACACGAAATGTCCTGATACGTCATATAGAAAAATTATCGATACATGGTTTGGATTTATTTATTTAGACACATAAACATTGGTACAAGAATGCACCAAATAGATATGAGCCACATAGATCATTCGATTTGTGTGAGGACTGGAATACTGCCCGGGTGCCCAAACTTAATGTGACTATGTAACCAAGTACGAGTTTTTATACATGAACTTAAACCACTTCTAGCTTTCCGAAAAAATGTGACAAAATTGGCATTTCAATGCGTTAATAAGTGATTGTAAGTTAGAAGCTTTAACCATAAAAGAATAAGCTGCTTGGATTGAATACATATTAAATAATTTAACAAGCCATCCAGTATTATATTAGGGGATTCTATGATCTAAAGGGCAACAAAACTCTCTTACAGTTGGGTGGTCAGTTCTAAAAGGATATAAAAATAATGACGTGCTAAAACTTCTTAGTAATGAGATATTTTACATTATGAACAGACCAGAATAATAAAATGCTGATTAAGAAGAACCAAAGTTTATGAGTGCATACAACAAGTTAGCAAGATTTAGTTACCTTGTGTTAATAGATTGTAAGTTTCTATGGTTATAAACAATCAGACCTAAGTGTAACCACGGGTAGCTAGCCATGTATTGAGGTCCATACGTGTATTAAATTCGCTCTCGATTGAACTATATCTTACTTCACTAAGATTATTAAACTGAATAGTCGGTACAAAGAGCTATAAAATACATTAGTTATAGTCAGTGAAATATATAAATATCATTTGAGTTAATGATTTTTGCAACTAAATCTGTTTTTCATGGTTACTGTACTATATAGAACTTAACTGTAGACTACGCACCCAAATAAATATTACTGTGTTTGTAAGATATCAGTGATGTTTTCATAAATAACAAGTCGCGTTGAAAACTTTACTGAACGCTTCACTGAATGGCACTTGTGATAAACAAGAGGAAATATGACTAGGTTTAACCATAATGCTTCGGTTTAAATGCTATATTTTATAACTGCGAGGTATATACTCCATGTCATTCCTATTTCAGTAATACTCCTACCGTAGCCAATGTTTGACAACTACTCAAGCTAACCTCTTCAGGAGTTCGGTATATAGAACTTGAAGAAAAAGCAACATATCCCACAAACTTTTTAAATAGCTATCTGAATGATGGGTCCCAGTGGGTAGACTAAAACAGTTGGGTAATTTAGTACAGAACCTAACAAATTTGCAGTGGACGATATTACAATCTCAGGATTGAACCTGGTTAGTGTTATCATTACGATATTTTACAGGACACGTTATTTATATCTGACAATGAGAGCATGTGAATGCAGTGTGACTAAACAACTGCAAGTTAATCGATACAAAGAATGTAAGGATTTATTTATTTTTCATTTGTATGAAATGGATGGACATAGCAGCAGTGTTGCTATACCAAGTAAGACACCCATCAGGAAGTGAAACAAAAGAGATCACTGTCGCTGATATATCTGGTTGCTTGAAAAGTATGGTAGACTTTGAGTGAACTCGAAAAAAAATAGTGGTGACTTTAATGAAAAACTACGATACTCCAGGACTTTGCAGAGAGCAACAACATAAAAACTTAGACCTGCATATAAATATGGACATGGAACATGAGTAAAATAGCAATTAAATATACATAACTGACCTCGACAGCCGTAAGGAGGGCAACAAGGATTCGCCTCACCAAAGATGTACAAAGATAAAAACTCACTAGTGTATAAAGATAAGTTTACACTCGAATATGTTTTTCACATAAATATGGTAGCTTTAGCTAAGGAAAAAGGTGAACTATTACATAGTAGCTACATATAAACACGAATAGTCAATGTGCCACCCAATACTAAATAGATCTCAGACCAGTTACAGGGAAATAGATCCAACAATCCACCAGACAACAAAGCAACTAATATATACGGTCGGTAACGAAGTAGATAGGAAACGTTTCGTAAATTTTACCACCTCTAAACCAAACATTTGACCAAATTAGAAAGTAGGTCGAAGCCAACATACCTTCAGAACCTCAGTTAAAATTTAAACATACCTTAAAGGATGAAGAGTATCAACTGTCTCGTTTGAGGCCGAAAAAACTTCTTTGCTTGTTGTCAGTTCATCAGAAGAATAACAGAAATTGTTAACGTCACGACTAGTAACTGGCACACTAGGATGTTGTGGTTTGACGAAAGCAGTACGCAAACCACTGCCAAACTTTGAGAAGAAGCTCCTCACTTTATCTATGGATGCTTTATTGAATAAAAAGGTTTTATTCACTTGACAACAAACAAAGAACTTAGAAATAAGGGTTTGTCACAGGGAGAAACCATGATATATTTCCATTAATAAACAACAGGATAAAACTTACTAGGTTCAGGTCCGTTATCTGAGGCATCGGGAGCCCTTTTCTGTAGTAGAAATTAGCGGAACGTAACTCTCAAACCTTTGCGAATGCCTTCATGCACAGCCAACTAAAATCTACATTGAGTATTGCGCTTCATACGACCTAAAAGTTAACAATAGTCGAACAATTGTTACCAGTGTATACCAAATACTAACTAACGTCTTGTAATGTCTAGATAATTGAAGAAAATTAGTAGAGTGCGATGGTAAGTTCATTCTCTTGTAAATTGTCATGAAATGCATGCATTTTTAAAATGACTGGAGTAATTAAGCGTTTCGATGTAGTTTCTAACAGTAGAAGATCCCTTATTAATTCGGCCAGAGGCATGGATATCTAAAAAAGCATGACTCAATGCAAAAATTAATTGTAACTCAGGATCACACTTGAAGGCTAATGAGAACATGAAGGATGTGTGATTCAAAGACCACTGAACCGGAAAGCCCTCCATATTTTAGCTTTTAGCCCATTAACAGAAGGCACGTATGCATGTTGGCCTTATAAAGGATGTTTTTTTTATATTTTTATTCATCCGCACCGGGTATATAACAGAAGATCTGTCAGGAATACTCTCATGTGGTTTTAGATCTCGATGAATCTGTGCGACCCTCAGTGAGCTTATCTACGGACACAAGTTGTCTGATTGGAGTGATATGTATCAGGCTTATCGCTGATTTTTGGCACAAAAACCAAATGATGGAAGGACTAGCCCACTTATTTGGTCTAGGACATATTTAAATCGTGATCTTATTAGACTTCGGCAATTCTAGAGATAACTCACACAGTGGAGAGGATAGTTCTACTAAGCCTCGTTTTTTACCGTGTTGAGAGGCTAAAACTATTTGGAAATATGAAGTATCGGATCCTATCAAGAGACGGTAAGAAACCGCCACATTCGGACTGCATTTTTGCCAATGAGAAATCCTTAATTGATAACCTTTAGATACTGACTCCCACAATAAAAAAATAATCTCATCTTCCAAGGTTTACAGTTTTATAGATCTGAGTTATAATGCTCTAGAGACAACAGACGTTCGAAGTTCAAATGTTGAAGTGTTCCAGCAGGTGTACAATGGGGAGAAGTCATCATTTTCATAAACAATATATATGTGACATTAAGCATCTTCGGGTAATTTTCCGGTCATTTTCTGAGTGAGAGTTGCATCCAAGAACGTATTTTTCATTGAGGATTTCATTTCGAGACTTGATCTCCACTTTGCTTTCCACACGTGGAAATTTAGAATGGGAGTTGATGAAATTTTCATAAAAGACGTGGCCGTAGCTTAAATGATTTAAATGAAATCCTAAGCGGAACTTACACTATTATATGCAGCACTCATCCATTAACTGAGGGACAAAGTGTCTAAAGGTGTTTGATATCGCTCGTTTACTGATCTGATCCACTTGATATGCCTTCATTTCTCTTGTCTTCCAAAACAGAGACTTTACGAGGACACTCAAAAAATGTTCACAGGCCCAAGACAAATTACTTGTCATCTGACTATCCACTTTCTCATTCAATCATCAACGAATGGAATTTATTATCACATGTGATTGAAACTCAAGTCTTTCAAAAGAAATTCGGATCAATTGAGCGACCAACACTGCCAAGACTAATACAGACTACTTAGCTTCCCGTCCATCATAAACAAACTAAAACTTTAACTAAACAATGAAAAACGTGTGGATAACCTAGCATTTTAATAAAATTTCCTATTGCATACGACTTTTCATGTTACAAATCAGTTTGTTCTACAAATGATACTTAAAATCGGACACCCCAAGATCACTTGGAATCACGCTTGTCGACTGAAAAGACTGAAAACATACCAATGAAGGGTGTAGCTGTAAATAATTCCCCGAAATCAATAGCTCATTAAGTGTTCAACATTGTATGCTGACCACGTTGTTTAAGTGAACTTGTTTTACTGAAGGCTTTTGGTCATGCATCCGTACCAGATCACGTTTCAACTCGGCGTGGGACACTGCTCCTACGTTCACTAGTCAGCTTAGAATAAACGTTCCTCGATATATTGATAACGTATCACATATATATTTACTACCTCTTCTCGTCTGACTTCTGATTTCTATTTGGCCAAGAAAATTTCGATTATAGAAGATGCTACTGGTAGCTAATTGTAAAGTTAGAATACTAGTCGTATCCTCAGTGGTGAGCCTTACGTGATCTGGTACACCAAGCCAATAAGCTGTGAGTCTGTTCCGTTTTGGAATATTATTATTCATTATTATTCTTTATTTTAATTTTATATATTGTGATATACTGTTTTTTCGCGAATTTTTTTCCCGGACATATTTTAATTAGACTTTTCGTTCTTTATAGTACTATGACGGAACGGTCACCTAAGGTTTTTGAGTTAAAATCTATTCCCCAAACTTCGATTCAGTTGACGCCATTTTGGCCTGACAATATCGAGTCCTGGTTCTGCTGCGCAGAAGCTGATTTTTGCATGCACGGAATCACGGACTCGCGTACACGATTCCTCGCGGTAGTTAAGGCGTTACCGCGCGAATTTAACAGGTACGTAACACCTAGTATGTTTACTAGTGATGTTCCGGAACCTTACGAAACTCTCAAACGGTCGATTTTAAAACGCGGAGACCTAAGTGATCGACAACGGTTAGACCAACTCGTTAACAATATCGACCTGCAACATGGTTATGCAACAGACATGTTGCTAAGATTGAGAGAGGTTATCGGACAACGAACTTTCAATGATGGCCTATTCAGACAACTTTTCTTGTCTAAACTTCCTCAACAGGTGCAAGCAGTTCTCGCCTCACTTCACAACAACGCCGTAGACGAGCTGGCTGCATCTGCCGACTGCATCTTAGAAATCACAAAATTTACTAATATCGAGGTCTTTTCAGTGAAAGAAAAACCTCAAACGACCCCGAATGACATAACCGAACTATGTCAAACACTGACACGCTACCTTCAATTTCATAATGACCGTAGTCGGTCAAAATCCCCACGTAGGAGCGTTTCATGTAAGTGATCTGTCTCTCGTGGTCGAGAGACGTACGGTAAAAGGTACGTCTACCTTTACGTAGGTTTACGCAAACCCATATACTGGATTTTCGTTGTTGCAGACGTCTCTATGTCAATCATTGGTATAGACTTGTTACAATACCACAATCTACTAATCGACACTCGCTCAAGAAAGTTAATAGACGGAAACACTAAATTATCAGTTTGCGTAACTCCCTTTTCTGGTTGCAAGTTATCCCCAGTCACAATTAAGCACACCATAGACCCCCTGTATCAATCATTACTCGACAAATACTCCGGGATATACCAACCGCAATCGAAATTGCCTTGTGTAACCAGCAATATTATACATCACATCTCGACAACAGGACCGCCTGTATTCTCGAAAGCCCGCCTACTCGCTCCGGAAAAGCTTAGGTTAGCCAAAAACGAATTCGACCATATGATAGACAGGGATAATTCGACCATTAAATAGTCCATGATCATCCCCATTGCACATGGTCCCTAAAAAGGACAGCAACGATTGGCGGCTAACTGGTGATTATCGGCGTCTGTATGTTAAAACCATTCCCGATCGTTACCCGTTGCCTCACACTCACGATTTGACAGCTACCTTGAAAGGTACAACTGTCTTCTCGAAAATCGACTTAGTTAAGGCTTATAACCAAATACCAATGGCAACCGACGACATTCCTAAAACCGCCATTATAACCTCTTTCGGCCTCTACGAATTTCTATGAATGCTTTTCGGCCCCAGGAATGCGGCTCAACCCTTCCAAAGGTTTATAGACGACATCTTCCGAGGTCTCAACTTCGTACATGCGTATGTTGATGACTGTCTCATAGCAAGTCCGGTCAGAGAATCGCATCTCAAGCATCTGGACATTGTTTTCGATCGACTCTAAAGGCATGGCATTACTGTAAACATTCAGAAATGCCAAATCGGAACCAACTCCTTAGACTTCTTAGGACACACTATTGATGCTCAAGGCATCCGACCCCTTAGAAGCAAAGTGGCGGCCATTCTGGATTACCCAGAAACGACCACGATCAAGCAATTGCGAACTAACAACGGCCTTGCAAGTTTCTACAGACGGTTCATACCCAAATGCGCATCCCTTATAAAACCGTTAACCGACCAACTTCGTGGAAATGCAAAATCAATTAGTATAGACGACAGCATTCTCCACAGTTAAGAAACACATCTCTAAGGCAACCCTGCTTGCTCATCAGGACACTCAAGCGCCCATTAGTATCGCCGTAGACGCATCCGACTCAGCAATCGGAGCAGTCTTACAACAATGGGTTAACAACTCATGGCAACCTTTAGGATTTTTCTCGAGACGGTTGCTAGACGCGGAATCTGGGTACAGCACGTTCGGTAGGGAACTCCTAGCTATGTATTGTGCTGTACGGCATCTCCAACATTCCATCGAAGAAAGAGAATTCACACTTTTTACCGATCACAAACCTCTTACCTTCTCTTTAACTTCATCTTCAGACAAGTACTCACCGCGAGTCTCGACAACTCGACTACATTTCGCAGTTTACTTCAGACATACAACATATTTCTGGAGCTAACAATGTAGTCGCAGACGCCTTGTCTCGAATAAATTCCTTGAACAGTTTCCAAGGAATCGACCTTCTTAAATTCGCTCAGCTTCAAAAAGAAGACATTGATCTTCAGCATGAGTTATCCTCGACAACTCTTAAACTAAGTATTAAGCAGATGGTAACAGGTAAGGAAACCTTACTCTGTGACACATCTACAGGTAGGGATCGTCCAATTGGACCAAAACATTATCCACGCAACGTCTTCAATACGTTGCACAATCTTTCTCATCCAGGTGCTCGTGCAACAATCGAACTTATAGCCGAACGCTTTTGTTGGCCTGGCATGAGTAAAGACGTGAGGGAGTGGGCACGCTCCTGTGTAAGCTGTCAGAAATCTAAGGTCATAAGACACAACAAATGTCCCTTAGGCTCTTTCAAAACCCCTGACTATCGTTTCGACCACGTCTATCTAGATTTAGTAGGACCCTTACCCGACTCGAACGGATACTCATATCTCCTAACATGCGTAGACCGTTTCACTCGATGGCCAGAAGCAGTACCGATTAAGGACATTACTGCTGAAACCGTGGCCCGTGCTTTCGTCGAACGATGGGTAGCAAATTTCGGCTGCCCTTCCACAATCACTACAGACCGCGGACGCCAGTTCGAATCTGGACTTTTCCGTTGTCTGACCCCACTATTAGGAATCACGAGCTTCCGAACGACCGCCTACCACCCACAAGCAAACGGGTTGGTAGAACGTTTTCATCGACAACTTAAAGCTTCATTATCAGCTTCAAACGTTTCACAGTGGACAGATGCTCTTCCACTCGTCTTGCTAGGTATCCGCAATGCAGTGAAAGCTGACATTGGATACACGGCATCTCAACTCGTTTACGGAACGACACTCCGACTCCCAGGAGAATTCGTAGATCCTTCAGCTTCTTCATTGAACATGGATCTTAACTCTTACACGAATAGGCTTACAAACGCTATGCGTTCAGTTAATCCTGCTCACACTCGACCTCAATCAACTGATGTTTTCGTTCAACCCGAATTACGACATAGTACACACGTCTTCGTTAGTCGAGACTCACATCGACGACCTTTCGAATCAACATACGAAGGACCCTTCACAGTTCTTCATCGTGAACCCAAGTACTATGTAGTCGATAAGAACGGCACGAACGATAGCATCAGTATCGATCGCCTCAAAGCAGCGTACTTAGAAGGAAACCCTAGTTACGTCGAATTTCCTTCGGCACAATCGAACAATAAGGCTCCCACACTTGTAGTACCCCATACGACAGCCGACACACGCCTTGACACTTAGTCAACATCTGAAAATAAACCTGAAACAACGCGTTCTGGAAGAAGAGTAAGATTTCCAGGACATCTAAACGACTATTGCACGTAGGACACAAACTTAATCTCAAATTCCCTTTTCATTATTTATTATAAAAAATTAATATTAGTTAATATTAATCAATATCAATTACGGCTCCTTATGTCTAGTGGGATGTCACAAACTAACGGTATTGATGCGAAATTATTCATGCAAAATACCACTTTAAATCATGTTAAAAAAGCTGAATTGGTTCCACCTCCGACCGAGTAATCCTATTAAAAGCAAACTACACAATTGGCTAAAAACGAAGCCCACTCAATACCCTATAAAATCTAAAAACAAAAAAAGGAGAGCAGTGACCAGTGGAGTTCAAAACCACGTCTGTTGTGAGATAGGAACTCACTGAAGACAATTGGTGAATGGTTGCTCAACTTCGTGGACCAGTTGAAGTTAGGCATTAACATCGTTGGATGCCAGCTCAGTGGTCTATCGGTTAAGAGCTTCGGCTCGAAACTAGTAGGTCCTGGGTTCGAATCTCGCTCGCGAGAGCAGGTTCGTGGATGCGCACTGCTGAGGAGTCCCATAATAGGACGAAACGGCCGTCCAGTGTTTCCAGGTTTTCCATGGTGGTCTAGCTTCAATTGACTCACGCTTTCAACTATGTTAAAAAAAAGAGTTCAAACAGCTTCTAAAGTAAAGGGAGACAGTCCTTTGTATCGGGATATTGTTTTCAGTACTTTATTTTATAATTCCACAATTCCACACTTCCTTCTGAACTACCTTCATTTATACGGTTCCTTATCGACTCATACCTTGCTCACACTTATTTTTATTTAACACATTAGTATGTTCTTACCTAATAAGTACTTCAGTAACAGACAAACATACTAAATGGTTATACTTTAACTATTCCTCCATGAATATTGTGTGCTCTGCTTTTCGTCCTTCCTTTTACTTACACCTTTATCAGCCTCCTGCAGATACTCCACCGAAAACAGATATGGCACGGGTGACTTCGTCCTACACCGTTATTAAAGCTTCCGATATTCTGGAGGGATATAAGTTCGAAACTTCTAAAAGCCCCCAACTTCGCATGTATCAATTCTCGACCATCAGTTGTGTGTTGCAACGCTACCTCCATAAAGTGCGCCAAATTTGATATTGATATGTTTCTTACGAAATCCATTTACATTCATATCTCATGAAATATCAACCCAGCTGAATAATTTTCAACAGTGAAAATTGTAACTTCTTTAACATTTTGATCTTGCATGTAAACCGGCATGCCTCATGTAACAAACTGTCATATGAGAATAAATTGTTATTATTATTATTGATTCCCTTTTCATTGTTAATTATAAAAAAAAATTTTTATATGCTCATTTTTTTTATTTATTTAAAAAAAACTTTTTTTGAGTGTATTTATATTTTTTATATATAAAAAAACCAAAAAAAATATTTTTTTTTCCTGATCGCTTTCACACTGTTTGCAAGTGTATTAGTTTATCTATTTTGGTTTCCCGCTCATCTTGTGTCCTTACGCAAGTACGAGTGTATTTTCGACATGCACTCACACGTTCTATTTTTTCTCTTTTCCAAGACGGCTGGGAAAGAACGACGAAGTTTCACAAGGAACCGAAATTTTCATTGTATTTTATTGCTTTATTGTTATGTTGTACCTCATGGTCCCTTAGTTTAAAGAAAGACGACCAGACGCTGCTTAACGAAGCAAGCTATCAGAAAAGTGTTTACCAACGACAAACTCGTTGAGTTTAAAATTCTGGATAGTCACGTTTCTAAACAAATATTACCACCCAGTTATTCAACCAGTAATTGTTCAATCAATAGTCGAATCAAGTGAAACAAATAGATGTCATTCAATCCTTTCTGGACGGATCACATACATATTCGCTCGAAAGATATGGGGCCTCAATTTTCCTGCATTTAGTCATAGGGATGAACATACGTTCGGTGGTTGTATTGGTGCTTGGTCACACAACAGACACTTACTATATTCCAGGTGTACTTATCCGCCTGTAGCCAGTGTACGTGGCTGTGTGCCAGTGATTTTGTAACAGCTGAATTTGTGTGGTTAAGAACTGGGAAAAGACATCTTGGTGACGTGACAACATTACACCCCAAGTATTAATTGCCTGTCTTATTTTGCTTACGCATCATTTTTCCTATCTGTTATGTAGTAGCGAAGACATAAGTACGGGTAACTTGCAGGACCTACTACTATTATTCTTATTGTATAACTATTCAGTAACTAGACTATGTATATCCATGTTCATCATATTACAAACTTCATTTTGACCTATTGATTATTATATGATTTACTGTTCCTAAACTGTACTCAGTTATTGATTATTGTCTCCCACTCTTACAGCTACACTTGGCTTGGTTTTGTACAAATATTATTTTCTATTTTATGGTTTGATGTGGCCTGTCTGTATGATATATAAACAAAGTATACTTGAAATAAACGATTCATATTGCCGAAGCTGCTATTAGTGTTCTGGACTCAAGTGGACGGGCTAGGCGGATTAAGGGCCAATAAGGACTCTAGATTACTCATACTAATCGAACGTTATTGTCACAGTGTGAAAGTCGTAGAAGTCGTATTTCTATTGGTGGATAATTCACTCGAGTTACGTCCTTGCTAAATTCGGAAGGTCATAACAAATTAGCAACGTCCTTGGTCAAGACATAACAGTTGGCGACGGCTAGGTCAAGTCATAACACTATCATACCGTGTCGAATGTTTAAAGGTTTTTGTGTGGAAGTAGGAACCTCACGCTCCAACCGTTTTGTTTCGCGACCTGAATGTAATGGAATTATGGCCTACTTATGTATTAGTAATACTATAATAATAGAACTAATTGCAAAATTGTAGATCTGTCATTATGTTACTGCCTAACCTATAAGATTTTACTAGGAAGTCACATAATCATCTTCACCGGCTCGTCCTATCGTGACGTCAGCAATATAGTATCTAGCATTTCTGAAGAACACATTCGATCTGGGAGGAGATTAGTACATTCAGTACAAAAACCAAGAGTTTATAGTTACCGTATCTGCGTGGTCAAGCCATGATATTTCTATTCGTTTGACATGTCCACCATTGACGACCTTCCCTCCGTATAACATGTTGAGTGTAAATGTCGGTAATTATACGCTCAGCATCAGAGATTGTGTGGTTAGGAGCAGATGTCACTACGGACTTACTATAACCTTTAACCTAGCCTTTTCAACGTATGAAACTAGGGGTAACCACCGGCACTAATGCTTATGTGTTGTACACCGGGTTCTTTAGATACTTGGTGTCTGATGACGAAGAGATAAATAGACGCTCTCCAGGTATCAGGTATGAACTGTTAATGGGCAGTCCATCACGCTTCTAAAAATATCAGACCATTCTCGACTAAGTTTGGCCATAGATTTCTCCAATACTTGCCGATATACTTCAGTTCATTGTCCCTTAACGTAACGTCTTGTACCATTTTAATTGTTCTTAGTAAGGTGTGTATCCCACATGATAATGTCAACTTTACTTCTTCTTTAATTGGTACTGTGGCAATGACAAAACCATCGTCGGCTGGTCGATTTCAGTTGGTTGGCTTTGATAATGCACCAACATGTCCCAAACTGATTGTCATGAAATATTTGAAGGTAAAATAGTAACTGAGAAGAAATGCTGTTCATCGATGCTAGTGACATGCTGAATACACTGGGATATCTTTCATTGAACTAAAGATTGGTAGTAGAGGTTTATGTATCATTAAGAGACTGGAATGTCTCCTGTAGGTCGACTTATACAATTTTTCAATTGTGAAAATTGCTGCTGCTGCCTTTTTCTCCATTGAAGTTGGGTTTTTTTCGCGAGCGAGTAGTGCTCTGAATACCTCCTGAGAACTACTCTGGAAAATATGAGTAATAACAGCTATGGTTCCTGTTTCCGTGTATCAGTAACACTAGTTATGTCGATTTTCTGGTTTAAATGTGTATTTAGCATATTTGATCAGTGATTTTCTGATGCTTTGAAGGCTCCAGAGACACTGAGGAGATTATTTTCATTTAATCTCTGTGCTTATAAATTCATTTAAAGGTGAGAATTGTTGATGCATAGGTGAAAGGAAGTGGGAATAATGATTTACTAACCCGAAGAATTATGGTGGGGAGTTAAGATCAGATAGTAGCGACATTCGCTTAATGGCTTCAGTATTTTCGGGATCAGAGCGTCTTCCCTGGCGATCAGAAAAAAAATTCTAAGTACTCAGTTGTATATATTTAAAAATCGAATTTCTCTTGTTTTAGTTTGAAACCATAATCTTTAACACTCGAAGTACCATATGCAGACGGAAAAATAGTTGTTCTGCGGTTGCAACAAAAATAGTAGTATTTCGTACCATCGTTGATCGGAAAGCGAAGTAGAACAAAATGATGCACAATAAAGGAGAGTGAGCCGAACCTATTTATCCAAATGTGAATCGATATCTTTAGTCAAACAAAAATAATTTACAGACATGTGATGAGTAAGATAAGAAGTGCACATGCATATGCTTACACAAAGACAGTCAAAGTTGATAGGCGAAAAATTGATTAGGTCGAAATGTGACTCAAGACCAACGAATGAATTGGATTATCAGTAAGCTCAAGCTGACAGATTGGTTTAGGTCGTATCTAAGGAATGGGTATTTTTATGTAAAGTTAAATTGTATATTTTTGCAGACTACAAAATATCCCGGTGGAGAGTCATGTGCTAGGGACTTCCTATTTTTTTATTTTCGTAAATGACATTCTTCAAAAATTGTCCTCCAGGATGTCACTTTCTGGTCATGATACCAGGTTTTGGATATTAGTTTGTAGCAAGGACGACATGTTGGCCCTTTGGAACAACCTGATTCAAGTTCGTAGATGGTTGAACAACATTTCATTTACGTTCACACCCCATTGTGTAAATCAGAACACATTTGGAGTGTCATAACCCATACCTACAACATAGATGAATGCTTTCTAGAATGATTGCCATTTGGAAGAGATCAAGGTATCCTGGTAATTTATGATCTGAAATCTTAGGATGAATCATCAAAATGTCATTTCAGCGAACGTCATACCATTAACTTCGTAATACTGTTTTGATTAGTCTGATAGTAGAATTTTTCACTGAAATTTTGAGTTTTATCCGAACCCATCGATAGTATGGTAATAAAGTTTCTCTTCAATGAGTAAAAAACTGTATCTCTGAAGAATCGTGGTGTAATGTAAGCCACTTCCTCACAGTAGGTAAAAAATATATACCAACCACTTTTCACTCAATGCTCAGTTTATTTGGGACTATCAAGTACAATGCTGACATCGATGCCTACAAACTCACCAACAGTATAGCCCAGTTACTCCAAAACAGTAAGTATACTAATCCAAGCAAACAAATGAGCTTGTGAACCTAAATTCAGGCCTTTCGTCACCTGATGTTACCCTTTGCAGTGTGCTTGACTCAGAGATGGTCTAGTGGTATATAACATCCCAGACACTTATCAATCTTCTAATGTGCCTACTTGTTTTGTTTCAACAAGAACCTTAGGCAAAATACCCGAAAATTAGATTTAAGACAGTGAATTAGACTGTAGTCACATTGAAATCTTCGAACTTACTACCGGTTGGCGTGATCGAAACAAATTCTCAGTAGTTATTCGGAAGGAAACCCTATGGATTCCTAATAAGTTACTAACACTTCCCTTTTAACTCCGCCTGTAGCTGTTCTGGGGTGACTACGGGTTCCAAGCCCACACAAAGGAGAAGAATTCATTATGGGGTCGGGAACCGCATCACATAGAAAACTAAGTCTCTAAAAAAACGCTAGCCGGAAAAATAATTCAAACCATTTAAACTCTGCCCTCCGAGTTCAACGAAGAATTATGACGCTTGGGGATGAAAGCCGATATTCTTCAGAAGTCACGAGGCCAATTCCCCTTCTGAAAACCAGAGCAACAATCTTTTTAGGTACATTGAATTCCCGGACAATGTGGGCGAACGAGAAGACCAGACAAATGGCAACGGAAGTGAGAAGATACAACTTGACAGTAATCAGAATCAGCGAAACCCATTGGACTCAAGCTGGACAGCAAGGGCTAGATATGGGAGAGATGCTTCTGTACTCCAGTCATGAAGAAGAAAATGCTCCGCACACTAAGGGAGTTGCTCTGACGCTGTCTGAACAAGCACTAAAGGCACACCCGAACATCAGAGAAATTCAAGGCACAAGCCGAATACACAGAAGCAAACAAGGAAGTAGAGAGGAGCATTGGAGCTGACAAGCAGAAATATTTGGGAGAGCTAACAACAACATCGAAAAAACTGCAAGATAAGGAGACATCAGACAACTATATGACACAATGTAGAAACTGTGAGGGGAATATAATAAACCAGGGAGACCAGTCAATGACAAAGAAGGAAATGTAATCACGGAGATTCAAGAACAGAGGAACAGATGGGTAGAATACTTCGAGGAACTGTTAAATAGACCAGCTCTACTGAATCCTCTACATATTGAAGTAGAACACACAGCAACGACGGAAGAAATGGAGATGGCTATCAGACAATTCAAAAGTGAGAAAGCAGGAGGAGGACCTGACAATATGCCGGCTGAGGCACTGAAGCCAGACATTGAAGTAACTGCGAACATGCCCCACGTTCTATTCAGGAAGATTTGGCAGGAAGAACAAGTGGCGATGGACTGGAAAGAAGGATACAAAAGAAAAGAGATCTGAGCAACTGCGGGAATTACAAAGGCATCGCACTACTGTCAGTCTCAGGAAAAGTTTTCAACAGGGTGTTGCTGAACCTGATAAAAGACTCAGTAGACGCTTGACTTCGAGGTAAACATACCGCATTTCGTAAGGATAGGTCGTGCATAGACCAGATCGCGACACTACGGATCATCGTTGAACAATCAGTCGAGTGGAACTCATCACTATACATCAACTTCATTGACTATGAGAAGGCGTTTGACAGCGTGGACAGGAGAACATTATGGAAACTTCTTCGACACTATGGAGTTCCTGAAAAGATTGTCAACATTATCCAAAACTCATACGATGGACTACAGTGCAAAGTGGTGCATGAAGGACAGCTGACAGATGCATTTCCAGTAAAGACCGGAGTTAGACAAGGCTGTCTACTCTCCCCGTTCCTCTTTCTTCTGGTGATTGACTGGATCATGAAAACCTCGACTTCTGGGGGAGCACGGAATACAATGGACAGCTCAGAATCAATTATATGATTTTGACTTCGCATATGATCTAGCTCTTCTATTCCATACACACGAACAAATGCAGATGAAGACAACTAGTGTGGCAGCAGCCTCTGCATCAGTATGTCTCAACATACACAAAGGAAAATGAAGATCCTCAAATACAATACGGATAACACCAACCCAATCACACTTCTTGGAGAAGCTCTAAGTGATGTGGAATCTTTCACGTACCCGAACAGCATCATCGATGAACAGGGAGGATCTGATGCAGATGTAAAGGCAAGGATTAGCAAAGCAAGGACAGCATTCCTACAATTGAAGAACATATGGAACTCAAAACAACTCTCAACTAATTTCAAAGCGAGAATCTTTAATGCGAATTTCAAGACAGTCCCATTGTACGGAGCTGAAATTTGGAGAACTACTGAAACCATCATTACGAAGGTACAAGTATTTATAAACAGTTGTCTACTGAAAATACTCAACATTCACTGACCGCATACTATCAGCAACAGTCTTCTATGGGAGTGGACAAACCAGCTTTCATCTGAGGAGGGAATCAGGAAAAGACGTTGGAAATGGATAGGACATACATTACGGAAATCATCAAACTGCATAACGAGGCAAGTCCTAACTTGGAATCCTGATGAGAGGCGGAAAATAGTAAGGCCGAAGAACACATTACGTTGGCAATAGGAAGAAGATATGAAAGGGATGAATAGCAACTGGAAAAAACTGGAAGGGATTGCACAGAACAGGGCTGGATGGCTAGCACTGGTGGACAAACTTTGCTCCTCCATGAGGGGTAGCAGGCGTAAGTAAGAACCCCTTTATTGCATGTTTTGTATGCCACGGCCTCTACCTTGAATCTTTGGTGATTTTGTGCCGCAAGATAAGGAAGCTTGATAATCGAGAGCTTTCTCTATTGCTTCGACAACCTTCTAAACCATTTTGACCCGACGAATATGAAATATGAAATTAGATTTGACCAGGTGGGATGAACCTGTGGCTATTGCAAGGAATCTTAGTTCACATTGCGAAATTTTTAAACCTTTCTTAACTTGTATCTCACCCAAATCAAGTTACCTAGTAGCTGAAAAAATACTCCAGAGCAAGCACCCGGAATAATACTTCAAGTTTAATGGACGTGGACGTCAATTTTCAAGGGAGCCTATTTGTATCAACTTATGCATAGATTTATAAAACGTTATTCATGCCTGACAAATACACCAGTGGGAATGTAAGGTCACTGTGACCTCAATGGAAGTTAAAAACCAGTGTTTCCCTCACTGATTTTAGGAAATTCTTCGGCCAGGTTAGATATATAGAGCTGATGTTTGAGTTGGGTAACATTATAATCGTGAATGACTGACGTTTTCGGACGAATCTTTTCCAAGTTAAAAAGGTGGTATCTGCTCGGCATAATTCTTCTGAGTGGAAAATAGTGTCTAGTTTACTCTACTACTTAGAGCAAGTCCTTCTAACTTGTGTTATATTATAACAAAAAGGATACCATAAGGCTAGAACTTGATCTTAAATGATCACCAGAATTTTCTGGTCTTTGATGGTGTACTATATATACATTCAGCTGTATTATGATTCATATGAGCTATCAATAAATGAATATGTGTTGGACTTCCACTTGTCAAGATTTCTTTGTCAGAAAAGACTTAAAAAAACCCGCACACTAAAATGCTTGGGGAATTCAGTAAACAAGACTTCAATATATGTATGAGATTGCTTACAATATTTGTCCGATCGAAATTCGTACACTGCATACAAGCCGTTGATCTATGTTTACGAACGACCTTTAGTAGATTCAAAAGGTTGAAAATGATTAGGTCCCTTGGATCTCACGTCTACGATGTAAAAAGAGATTTTCTGGGCTGATTATATCTCCATAACCACACTGAATGGCTAGATGTGGTCTATATACAATGTCCAAGTTATTAACTGACAAATACACATTAAATAACCCCCCATTTTTTCGCGCCCTCTAGAGTGGCGGAGTTTCGAAAACATAAGCCTATATTTATATTCTTAAACTAAATTGAGGTAAGGTGGTGGTTGGAGGTGGTCAACAGGAAACCCTGGACCCGGGTTTCGTCCTACTTGGCACTCGTCAGCAAGGTGTACCTGTAATCTTTGAGGGAACTGATGCTCCCTGGCGGATTCAATCCCGCGTCACTCAGCTTCACAGTCAGAGACGTTACCACTGAGCTATTCGGGCCGCGACCAACCTCCTGTAGGACTAAGATGTAATCACAGTTGATTAATCACTGGGTGGTGATCAATGTCATGCATGTCACGTCCTTCTTAGTGCTAATCGAGTGCTATCGATCAAGAGAGCATCAGTTACACCTTGCTGACGATTGCCAAGTAACACGAAACCCGGGTCCAGGGCTTCATGTTGACCACCTCCAACCACCACCTTACCTCAATATATATATAGTGCAAGCAGTGTCGAGCCACCTAGACTGGTGGTCACATTGCAACTCGGTCGATAGCATTCGATCAGCACTAAGAAGGACCTGACACGCATGAGATTGATCACAACCCAGTGATCAATCAATTGTAGACTAAATTAAATAAATCTGCTAGTTTAGAAGGAATTCGTTCTAAGATAATGTTAAGATTGATTATTTATGACCTCTTTGGAAGGTGAAGCCAGAAAAAGGTAAAAAAATCTGCCTTGTCGAAACATTTATGATACAGCATGTAGACCGAGTGGAGATCAAGCTTGTCCTACATAAACACATAATGATTTCGTCATTCAAAAGAGGAATTTGCAAAATGAATTACCAAATAAAATATGAAGGTAAATAACCCTGGCTTCTGGCTATTGTCTTTTCAGTCTAACAGTAGGCTTTTGGCCAACCGTTAACCTCAAACATTCGGCCGCTACAATCTTAAAGTAATGGACAAATCACTTCATTTTTCATACGCCGTACTCCATCCTAGGTCCCGAAACACTTATAAGTATGAACAACAGGGAGTTCCTCTTTCTTAATCCCAAATAATGCAAGTGGTAATTAGCTGTGATAGAGATACCTCGTAATTTTCAGGTGGTTTTGAGATCATAATCTCCATTACATAAAAGCATCCGAAGTCACCATATGTGATACACTAGGAATTTCTTCCGAATGACATTATGTCGTCATTAAACAAAACCCGGTTTAAGGTTTCTTCTCAGATATTGGGTAGCCTAACTACGTCCTTTTTTCAAATAATTTTCAGCTTGTACCGAAAATTACAATGGGGGAAAATGAAGATCAAGCAAGAAGATAGTCGAACTAAAAATCAAATTCTATTCATTTATCCTGGAGGCTTTAAACTTGCAGTATGTAAATTATAGAGGGATTGAAGGAATGTGATCGGGAATTATTATGTAAATCATAATCTTCTTTGCATCAACAGACTACCTCGATCAAGTAATATATTTAAAAGATCATCCATTATGTGTAGAATACGGGAGGCTTAAGCAAAATGTCGTGTTAGGATTTTCACCGCTAGAACCAGTTAGTTGTCAAACCTCCTAACAGAACAACTACCAGTGACACCTTTTACTGATTTTCTAGGAGCAGGCTCAATGTTTACCTCAGTTCCAGGGGGATTGATTTCAAATTACTACCCCCAAACCACTGTTAATTATATCAAGAAAATGAAGAATTTATAACTTGTAATAGCCAAGAATGCTCTCTCGGTATCTAGATGCAAATTTCAAAGAGCAGACGTTTCGTTCTTCTGGTTTGCCATAATTTGATGTTTGTATTTTGAAATACCGATTTTTATAACAAGGTTCAATGGGACACTTTGCTGTAACATTTATTTACAGAAACTTAGATAGAATCGTAAAAACGTGGTTTTTTTTAGGCTGAGAAATTCTCACAACCAAGGCTAATAAAAGATGGCCAGTCTTCTGACACTCGAAAAGAAACTTTGATAAACAACAGAGGTTCGGAAAATTCCATCAACAAACTGTGATTACATTATTATTGCAGAATATAATAGTAAATAGCATTTTTCGCTCCCTCTTATAGTTACTAGTAGTGATTGTTTACTACAAGCTAGGATGCGATATTATACTGTGTTTAAGTCCCCCACTTTATTAAAGGCGGGCTAATTACTTGGGATCGTGTTTTTGTGCTGCAATGACAGAGAAGAAAGCAGATGTCCCGCAGTTGTCGACTAGGAACTGGGTTCGAGTTACATTGACAGCTGCGAGTGTCAAACCGCTTGAGAAAGTCACCGATGGTCTTATCAAGAAGGCGAAAGACCAAAATCTGAGGGTTAAGGGCCCTGTACGTATGCCAACAAAAGTAAGTGAATATTTCCTCTGAACTGCTTTCCAGGTCTTGCGAATCACTACGCGAAAAACACCATGTGGTGAGGGTTCAAAGACTTGGGATAGGTTCCAGTTTAGGATTCACAAACGTGTAATTGATCTCCTGTCGACGGATGAAGCTACCCAGCAGCTTAAACACATATATCTAGAGCCTGGTGTTAACTGTGATGTTAAAGTCGCAGGAGATTTATAATTTGTAATAAAGTTTTCTTAACGGACCTGTAGTTTTCTTTTTGCTCCAGAAGTATACCTTGAATGTCACGCGATTGCATTTTTTTTTATAAACATCAACTTTCTAGGTCGACTTAGCTTGTGATGATTATTGGTAATATTCATTCGTGCAAAAAATGACGCAGAAACTCGTTACTTAATACGGTTAGCTCATGTCAGTTGGTCGTTACATTAAATTCCCAGCATTCACTGTCCAGATCGATAAACGCTAGTCATAACCATTTGGTTATTAGTCTTTGTGCTTGATTGTTTCCATATATTCTTCGATCATAGCTACAGGATACTTCGTCGATTTGGCCTTCAGCAATATTGTCCGGTCTCTTGTGTTTGCTGGGTCCCAAACATACTCTCGTTTTGCGTATGCTAGCGATTTCGAAATACTTTTCTTGTGTATGGGGACGTCATAATTTTGTCTCAATCTAATTTATTAGCCTAGTTTTCAGTCATCTATTTGGAGCAATATACTTTCTTTGACAAAAAAAACGGGGTGAAATCGCGTTATTGACTTACCTTGATCTTAGAAACCGAAGTATTTGTAAAATTAATTCGAATGCTTTATTCTCAGTATTGCTGTCTGTTTTAGTACTGTTCTTGGGAAATGGTGGTGCCGTTCGCATATTAGTAAAATGCGATGCTATCTTGAGTCAAACGCTAAACTATTTAAAACTACTTTTGGAGTTTGGGAACTTTTTAAGGTGTTACACCAGGTATATTTTAACAAAAAACACTAGTTCTGACAAGATTATGCTTCTTACTATCTGTAGTTATGATATATACTATTTCTTGATGTATTTCGCTTTTTTCACTTATTTGGTTACCGTAATTTTACCAATGTTAGTCCATTTCGGTTCTCTTATGCTTGCTGGGAACAACTCAATAGAGGTAACTAACAAATCACTTTTAGTGATAATAAACAAGATAGCTAACATGGACTGCCGTTGGTACCGGATTATCTATCTGATTGTCCACAGTTATATTTCATTTTATTTGGTACAAAGTGGCACCGAATACATATGAACCACACAAGTCACTTGGTTTGTGTGTGGTCTCTGAGACTGTCCGGGTGCCCAGACCGAAGCAAGTAGCTTCCCTTACGGAGACACCCGGAGCCTTCGACCTAAAGGTCTGGTCCACAAGGCAATGGAGGAATGTCACGAGATGCAGTCCCATGGTAGCTGGTGACCAACGATTGGTTCATACGCCATTTGTTACTTCAGGATCCTAGAGCCCATGTTCACCATTGGTTTGGAATAAGGGTTTTCCAACTTCCAAGGGTGGACTCTCCGTGTCCACCGAACCGGTTAAGGCGTCGGACATTCGCCCTTCATCCTCTCAATTTCGTAAACAACAGTAATGCCCTGAGAAGGTAGTGAGTAGGATCTCCCTGGCAGCGACCGTCTACGTGTGGTCATGTGAGAGCATTTCGAGAAGGAGAGTTGACTTTTCCACTGTCGACTGTACCAGTGCATTTGGGGTTATACAAAGATACTTACACTAAAGATAAAGGTATTAATGGATTCACAGTTGTTCATTGAATATAAGTACTCGAAATCAAAGAACAGTCATCATTTTATGAAAATAGAAGGAAATCGTGCAATTATTCTACTATGAGGTAGCGTACTATCCGTCAATAAAATAAAGAGAAACTCATCAATATTCCCTGAAATAAAGTATTTGGGTGAGAAGTCTTCACGATCAGTTTGTTTGATCAGAGATTCGTATCTGAAATAAGTTTCTCGCGACTATCATCTAAGTCTTCCTTATATTGATTAACATTTGATCTGACCTTGTAAACAGCATTCATCAATAATTACGTTGAAGTTAGCTAGTATTGGTGATATAAGACCCAAAGTTCCCTAGAATATAATGGAAGAAGACAGTTGTACTTGGATATCATATCGTTAAAACAGGTAAGTATGGAACTTTAGTCTTTTAACGAATAACGTCTCATGGTGGTTATACTAATATAAAAACAGCTTTCGGTTATTGACCGTTCGTGCTCCCCAGAGTCTATAGGAATGAATTATCTTTATATTCAAATTTTTTGGGAGACAAAAGGTCGTAAGGTTTTGGTTCGAAAATGAAACATTATCATGTCCCACTCACATTTTTTTGGAATACAAAATAGTTGTTGGTCAACCTTTAATCAATTAGTTGTGACATTGAATATACTGCAGAACTTGATTTTCTCAGATTCGTGCTACATTTAATTTCAATGTCCCATCACGGTTAGAAGCCCCATTTAACCACTAGAAGTGGTCATTATTATTATTTATTTATTTAAACACATATATATTGGTACAAAAGGGCACCAGGTACATATGCGCCACACAAAATAATGAAAGTAGGTAGATAAAGGATGAAAAGATAAGGCGGGCTGAAATGTACAACCAGAAGATTCTTTCAGTTAGGAAAGTTAGAACCATTCTTTATGTAGAAAGTAAAAGAAGGTTGCAGCAGGATCGCCACTGGCTTCTATTCTGAGCCATATCCGATAACGTCTCTAGCCACTGTGTTGCACTATCTCTCGGACCCCAACCAGGGAGTCGTGAAGGACCAACGGAAGCTAGCCCTTTGCAGCTCTCTTTCATGCCACGACACCATGTCATACACTGACCTCCTCTCCGCTTTCTCCAACCAGTCATTAGGGTTCAGTTGTGAAAATATACAATACCACCGGGTTTATGGATTATCTAGATATCCTAATTTGGACTGAATAGTAAATTCCCCTTCTGTTTTGTGTTTATAATTCCATTATGGGTGCACTGCTAATAATAATTAGTATCTGTATGTTGTTCGACTTAGGGTAATAGGTATTTAGTTATTTTAACTTATTCTTCAGCGAACCTGTATTTTTCACAGAGGTGTCGCTTCCACTAGGAGACCTTAACTAAACCATTTTACTTCCCAGGACTCGATGATTACGTATGTGATGACACTGAAAATAATAACTGAGTTGCTGATATTAGAATTAACTTTACGTTTTTTAAGACAAAATTCATAATAATCTACCAGGTATCTATAGTGATTCTGTTATAAGAAGTAACCTCGTAACATACCATCATTAAGGTAAGATGGTGGTTGGAGGTGGTCAACAGGAAACCCTGAACCCGGGTTTCGTGCTACTTGGCACTCATCAGCAAGGTGTACCTGTAATCCTGAGGGACCTGATGCCCCCTGGCGGATTCGATCCCGCGTCACTCAGCTTCACAGTCAGAGACGTTACCACTGAGCTATTCGGGCCGCGACCAACCTCCTGTAGGACTGAGATGTAATCACAATTGATTGATCACTGGGACCTGACACGCATGAGATTGATCACCACCCAGTGATCAATCAATTGTGATACCATCATTAAATTGGAAATTAGCATTTCCTAGTGAGACGTTAACTTTCTGTACTATTTGTTGCGAAACAGTTATTTGAGTTAAGTTATTATTTCTCATTTTGGTGAGAATGTATAAATAAGTCGGAAAACCTATAAAACCAATTCTATGGTTATAGAAGTGTTTGTTATAACAGTCATCAAGTTATATACAACACATACGGATTACATTATTTTGACCAATTAGTAATGTCATTGGTGACTTCTGGATTATTGGTTATACGTTTAATTAAGTTTACTTCCTAATAAAGTTTACGCTGGGTACAGATAAAGTATTTTAATATGAATAAGCATGCTCACTGTCAGGAGAAACCTATATTCTAAAGGGAACGGCTTCGTGTCAACAAGTTACCAGCATAGTAAATAACGTTTATTAATTTGCTGATGTATATTGTTGTTGGATTTTGGTAGTTTATTTTGAAGAGCAAACCTATGTACACCACTGTCTAGTCACGATAACACTCCCATTCTTTTTCCTAAATCATTTTCTTGATAATGAGTAATCATTAGGTTGGACTCAAGGTCAGTTCTTGTATATTATAGCCGCAAATTAAAAACCCGACTATGGCGTAGTGCCACTGATTCTGATTTCTTTCAAAAAGCTGTGCTATTCCTTCATTGAAGCTTTGGCCATATAATTACCCTTATTTCTTATATCTAGCTTCTCTGGTCTCTGATTTGAAATCGATTGTCATCGAACCTGCACTTCAAATGCAATATAAATAGCTATTTATTTGACATGTAACCTATATCATTGTGTCTGGTCTTTTATAACTCCAGAATTTGTGTCCCTAGAAATTACAAATCAACTGCTATTCTATATACGTTGGGTACACCGGCTTACTAAAAGGCGTTCGTACTATTACGTTCTATTAGATTCATTTGTAACGTTCAACAGGAAGACTTTGTCTTAATGAAGTATGAACTTATCATAAGTAGCTTTGCACAGATATTAAGACTTTTAATGGGTAAATTAATTGATATCAAGATTTTTTATGTATGGAATAAGTACATCATCCTGATATAAACTAAAAAATCAATTATTTGAAGTGGTCTTTATCCAAAGACTGTTTGCCCTTACAAGAATAATAATTGAAGTTAAGATGAAAACCTGGATAGCCGGTTAGAGGGTAGGTACTTTAAATCTTGGTATAAATTTCGTCTCATTTCGACGTCAGTCATTTGTATTCGTAAATAAAATGTTAAACCATAATCACTTACATGTTAGGATAATTTTTTTTCAATAATGTCAGTTAACTGTGATGGTCTGATAGCACTTCTTGGCAAACAGTATGAAACGTGCTATCAGGTTCAATTAAGTCCAATACAATTGGTTTACCATAACTTAATGCGCCAAGAATAGTAATTCTTAGCCTTGAACTAAATGCACATATATATATATATATATATATATATATATATATATATATAGTATTTAATAAAGAAAAGCACTATGATGATCGTGCATAGTTTTGAAAGATCGATTCGATTTTGGGATCAGTTCTCACTCGACATGAGGGACTAGCTTGTATCCATTTTCGGTGGGCCATTTCTAATTAGAATTTCTCCTAAATGAGGTAACCTGTGCAGAACACCATATTAAATTAGTTAATTCATTTCAATACCATATAATGTGATCATTAATGCATGAGCTGGAACGAATGTGTATCAGTCCAAGTTTTTACAATAGATCAGGAGAATTGGTTTCAGTGATAGTAAAAAAAAAGATTAGAAGTAGGGTTATATATTAAGAGAAAAGAATGAAATAAGAGAACAAAGAATGCAAAGTAATATTACCACTCAATACCTAGGGGATGGGAGGTAATCAGTGCATCTGAACCATTGTGACCTTTCACGATTCAGCCACCTAATGTCTCCAGTCAGTGATCAAGAATATCAGACAAACTAGCTGCATAGTGTGGACATACTGGCACAGTTTAGATCAATATGGGAAGTTCATTCAGGATAAAAATATGATATTGTTATATCCCGAAGAGAATTGTGAATGGTAACTTTTGAGAACTATTTATGGGCCAATATGATACATATATATTTCATTGTATATTTGTTAACTGACCAAACTATTCATATTCCCATCCCTCTTGTTATAAGCTTTATTTTGACCCATAGACTATTGTTATACGATTTACCGTTCTTGAGTTATCCTCAGTCTATCAATTACTATCTCCCTTATTCACAACCATATTTGACTAAATCTTGTACAAATGTTATTTTCTATTTTATGGTGTGATGTGGTTTGTTTGATTGGTATATAAACCCAGTATGCTTGAAATAAATGATTCATATTGCAGAGGCTGTTATTGGTTTTCTGGACTTAACTGACCGGGACTAGGCAGATAGCAGGACCGATAAGTGCTCTAGACTGCTCGTACATGTTTCGTGTGTCATTGGTCCGGTCGATAATTCACTGCTCTCTAATTGGTGGTATTATCACGTTACACATAACAGAGCACTCAGGCCACAAGATTTAACAGATATAACACGTAAATGAAAAGAAAATCCTTTAAAACCTATTTTTAGATCTGATCTATAGCCAAGGACTTTGTATCTCTACTTGCCCATTAATATGAATTGGGGATAAAATACTTATCTAAATTTCTTTATCTACATTTTGTGGATTTAAAACATACAATTTGTATTTCTGTAGCGTAAGAATACACTAGCTCGATCGCTGAACTCAATGACCTCCGATCATCTAAAATGAAAGATTTTTATAGGGTACTGGACTGTTTTAAATTAATCAGTTTACTTATTTGATAAACGGACACGATTGCCAATGTGTCTAAATAATATACCGTCTAATTCCTTAATTTTACATTGTATACCAGGTTCACAATTCTCATTGTTATAGCCTGCAACTGAAAGCAAAAGGAATAAGTATTTCATTAAATCCAATACAAGCATATTATTAGAGTTGATTGTTAGTCAGTTGTATGTAGCATAGAACTTGGGACATAAATGAATCGGTTTAAGTTGCCAAACCATATCACCGTAACTAGATTAAGTTAAAAAAAACATCGCAGATTAGTAAAGGTAGCAACAGTATTAGGGGTGTTAGAAAAGATTCGAGAGGAAAAGATTCATAAAATAGATAAATATGAGATAACTTTAACACTGAAGATCTAAGACAAACAGTGAATGCATCTGTATTGCTGTGGTCGATTCTGAGCCGTGACACTCAAAGTTTGCAACCATTGGTTACAATAATCTCTCGGATCACAATCCTGTAATCTGCTCCTACCAACATAGTTCAGTTCATTAGTCAATGGCTTCATGAACTGATACTACCCTTTGGTTTGGTCACCTCTAGCTTTCTTACAATTTACTTATAAAACTGATAAATCAAAAGTGTAAAGCTGTGATCTGATAGCTTGAATATTTTATTTATTAAGATAATTTTTAATATATAGACTAAGATTTATTCTACAAATTAGAGGAGTTATGAAACATGTATACAAATCGTATTTTGATTTTGATTTACCAATAAAATATTCATAATTACTTCATTGTATAAAATGAAACAGAGAAATAATAAGACTGATTTCAATCATATTTTAACACAAATTGAGTTGTTGGGGTTGTTTGTTGAGATTTTTAGTAATTTTTTATATATAGTTGAAATCTTATAGGTTCTGGGTTCGAACCTCGCAAGGCGGGATCGTGGGTGCACACTGCCGAGGAGTCTCACAATAGGACGAAACGGTCGTCCAGTGCTTCCAGGTTTCCCATGGTGGTCTAGCTTCAATTGACTCATGATTTCAACGTCAACTAATAAATGTTTCTTTTTACCTATATTATTTGAAAATGATCACTTTGAACTGAGAATTATTTTGTAGTGTGAAATGCTAGTCAAACATTGTAAACTTGGCTAATAAGCTATAGTTGTATATTCAGTCATAGAATGAATACAGTACCGAAAAGTCATTAAACCAACTCCTAGGTTTTTTATGATATGTCGGTAGGCATCTTCACACTTTTCACTCATACATTTATAATAATATCATAAAAGAAGAGATGTATATTTGATTAATCAGTTATTTATATTACTGTTAGGTTACTTAGCGTAATATATTTTACAAATATTCTGGGTAATAAACATCTAAAGGTTGTCTGCTGTAGACTGGTTATAGCCATTTTCTGCTTTTTTGTTGCTCTTAACAACGCTTTAAGTTTATCCGCTATATTTCTCGTATAAGTATACACTATCTATTTAAAACACTTGTAAAAAATGAAAGCATAGTGAAACAGAGGTTTAATGGTGAAAGCAATCGATTTTCAACCACCGAGTTGCATATTCAAAACATATTTCTGAAGCACAGTAGCATTGCTTCCCTACGTGCGAAACGCACAACCCAAGTTAATTTTTAGACTTCCATTTTAATCATTCTTGATAAAATAGAGAAAAAATTTGATTCTTACTTACTCTCCCTTGTGCTATATGATATGATTTCTCTGTTAGATTAGCTTTTCCTTGTATCTAATCATATTATTAGAAGAAAAAATATTTTCTTTATGCAATGGAATGTTTACGAAAAGTCTTCTCATTTATATTCCATCATACTACTTATTTATCCGAAGTAACCTGTGTACCATTTTCATAAGTTATCTTGGTTTTTGCTTTATGAATACTAATTTATCTTAACAATTTCTTAGTTATATTAATATCTCACGTATCCAGTATTTCCTTAATACTCTCATTTGTGGCAACCTAGATAAAATAAATTATGTGAAACTTAGTTATTTACTGATTGAAACGATCTAAAATTGGTTAATCATTCTTTGGTAAAATATGTTAAGCAATGACAATCGATATCATTCTAATGATCCCTAGATGATTTGCTTTAAAGCATAATTTATTAAAAATAAAAAAATGATTTACATAATGGTTTTACAAATGATTAGGGTTCAGAACTGGCATAAATATTCTAATTTGGTTTATATCACTCAAAACTCGGAGATTCTTAATAGTTTTTACAGGGGAACTTGGTTATCAGAAATAATGTTGCAGAGATATAATGTCAAAATCATCATAAAAATAGGTTTTACTTAAATGTGAAACGACAGAGTTTATTGTTTATTCATAAGTTTTTGGTTCTTCCAGTTATTCGTGTTAAAGACTGAAGTCTAATCAGTTTCTCTTGGGATATGTACCCCCCGAGTGAACTGCTTCTACATTTCCCTTAGGTTACAAGCAGAAAGTCAAAATGGATAGCATGTAGCAGTGTAGTCTAGGATGCATATTTATTCTCTCTCAGGATTCATTAACAAGCTCTCTGGACTCAGTAGCCAAGTGAATAGGGCGTCGGGAGTTTGAAACTAGAGGTTATTGGGTTGAAATCTCTGAGTGAATATCAACACTCGGATGTAGATCCACCCACCTGACAAATCTGAAATAGGACGAAATTAGTTTCCTGGGTTCTACTTCTAGCTAATATTTACCGCAATAGAACTCATTGTCAAAGCAAATGTTAACAATTCTTACTAATCTATCTAGTTTAGTTACCAGACAGTATCCACTAAAATAAATAGTATTAAGAGAATGAAATTCATCATTTACTCAAGAATTAATAACCCATTTTCTTTTATATTGTTATTAATGTATTACTAGTTAGTCATGGTCTTTGCTTAAATCAAATAAATACATACGAAGTTGATGTATTTATTTCAGAATTAAAAATGATCATAAAATTTTTATCTTATTTTTTGGCAGTTTACATTTTTACAGCCCCATATTTTGTAGTTATTTCTTGATCTGGAAGTTTCCTTCTTAAAGTTATTAATAATTCAAAGGGTGTTTGACTGTTGTTTTGTTATAAACTAGAAATAATCTCAGAAACTTAGCTTTCATCATTTAACTAATTATATTAAAAAAAACTACCTTTTAAACACCTAAGACAATCTGATGGCTGTTTTTATATTAGGAATTGAGTGAACTAAAATAATAATGTGTTATTAAAAGTGATTTCAAAATTTGAAAAATTCCCATATTGTGATTTAGAACAACATATATAAGCGAACAATGTTGTTTTCGATTAGATCCTCATCAGACTTTACTTTAATATACAGTAATATTTATATGCATATACGAAATTATTAAACCAATCAAGGCAGTTTATGAGTCAATGATAACAGTGGAGTAGATTACATAACTATGATAAATAATAAGTGAAAAGTACAGATTAGTGGTGTGATGATAGGTGTACTAGTTGTGATAAGAATCATAAAGGCTTGAATCAACGTTACATAATAGGAAATAGGTCAATGAATAGAAAAATATAGACACTGAACTAACATTCATAAAAATATAAGATTGCGTAATAATAAATGTTCAGATAATTGGACCGTGAAGCGAATATTTGAAAAAATAAATAAGAGATAAGGGTGTTACAAATTTCTTATGAACACAAAGACTTGAATTGTTGGATCGGATTCCTATAACTTTTGCTATGTGTAGGAGACGAGATCGAACCCCATAAGGAAAACTAGTAGCAATACGATAAATAACTTTAAATGACTGATTTCTGTCAACTTTATGACTGCTATCGATCAAGTGTGAAAGAACCGAGCTCCGATAGAAAATCTATCCATATAATCATAAACCTCAGTTATAAGTATGAGAATGAATACTAAGTCATTTGACAAAAAATTATTAGTTGTCTTATTACTTATCGGTATTTCAAACTTTTTCAAAACTTTCTAATAACACTAATTATAAAATATTTTGTGGATGATTTTGTATAAAAGTAGGATATGTTTTTCGTTGTCTTCAGTAAGTGAAAAACTTTCATTATGACCATAACTGTGTTATTTTGTGTACTTCATGTGAATTTGTGGACTATACACTTTTTCTCATGCTAAATATGGTATTGATTATTCATTTTTTACTTTATACCACAGGCGTCTATACACAGAATTAGAGTCTTAAGAAAATAAATAACCTATCTTCAGCATATCTTTGTGCTAAAAGATGGCACAATTAGGAGATTGAATATAAGTAAACAATTTTCAGAAAATATGTTACATTATAACTTTTGAAATATTAAAATCTAGTGGTAGATCTATAATTGAACAAATCTATTGAATTCAATTTATTTCTCTATCAAGTGCAATAAAATTTTAGTATAAATACATTGTCCATCTTCTTATTAAGAGTTTGCTCCACAATTTCTCACTAAGAAGAAACTAAAGTTTACCATAATATAAAATAATTAGTTATTTTCAACATTTTATAACGAATATTTCAGTGATTCCTGTGTATCACGTGTTACTGTTTGGGATTGACCTTACTGTATGTAGCGGTGAACCAATTTTTTTTAAAATTATGGTTGCAAATGGATACTTGATTTATCACAGTTAGCGGATTGATGTTTTTCTCTAGACACTAGAAACCCACTTTACTTATAAATTTCTTGTTTTTTACTCTTCTGAAAAAAGTCCGAGCACACAAGACCTTTTTTCCAAAATCTTTAATATAAAAGCCAAATATGCTTTAGTTGTTTAATCGATTATTCTGTAGGTACTGATGTGAAGGTTGGACTTGATTGTTTCAAATAAGTCGGGCAGTGGGTAGAAAGTTTATAATAAATATATTTTTGTTATATCCCAATGAGTAGAAAGATTGTATTTCTGACGTTTCGTGACTTAATGTAAGCAACTTCTTCACCACCTGATCAGAATAAATAAATAACAGAAATAAATTAACAGGAATTATGCATTGTTTCCTCTGTACTATTTAAACTTGTGTTATATGTATAAATTTATATTTACAAATCACCCTATTTAGTACTGAATCAGGATTTAATGCTATAATCATGAATAGTCTACATCAAGTACTGCTACATTTCTCCTTGAACATAAACAAGTTAGTACTCGACGTTCTATATGTATTGTAGGTAGAAAACTCTAGAATTGTTCTCATAAGAACGCAAATATTACATAAAATATTTTGAAGTATCCACAAGAAAAGTTGATTATGATTAGCGAAATTACGACCTTACTTGATAACGGGGTATTTCGAGTAGAAAGATTTTCAAAATATGTATTCTTAGTGGATCAAATACAATATATATATATATATATATATATATATATATATATATATCAAACAGTGTGAAACTATGGCAAAAGAAAGTATTGCTTCACTGGTTAAATCTGGCGATTTAATAATGGACTATTATAAAATCATACAAGTGGGACTAATGTCTTTTCACAGAAAAGAGAGTGATGTCATGCATCAGGTTTAAGGATTTATTCACAAAGCACTGATCTTGAGTAAGTACTTAGTTTATATTATGACAAAATAATATGTTTAACTTGAGACAATTTGGTAGTTAATGTCATTTTGGAAGACGCACCTTGTCAAAACCAGTAAGTTAACGTGGTCCAACTACATGGAGAAAAACATTCCTTTTATCTTTGACAGACTCAGTTTTCATTGTGTTTTTTTAAGTTAATTTTATAATATAAGTATTATATATTACGTCTTTTATGTATGTGAAGCAAAATTTCGATGAAAAATTTCATTTGAATCTTGAAAAATGATTGTATCAACACTGCTTTATTTTTTCACGAATCATCACTCAGTGATAGTAAGCGGTGTGATGGTGTAAACTTGATGGAAGATAAAAGCTAATTTGAATGCACCGTTTTTTTAATAAAGAATATTTCATTCATGTTGAATATGAAAAACTTAAATTATTGTGGACGTTGCATCATGTTTAACCAACTTACGGTGTTGTTTGGAATGAATAAACAATCGTATAATACATCGAAACTTTAATAAAAAAACAGTTATCACAATAACATGCTTCAAAGTAGACCTGTGTATTCGCGGCATATTTGTGACATTTAGAATAATGGCTTTGATGTTTATTTTTAGGAGTCGATGTTTAAATTTGCTAAATAATATCAAGGTATAGTTACATACATTTATCGGAAGAATGTGACAATAGAAAACCCTTGTATCATAAACATATATTTATAAAGATCCATATAATAATTAGATGAATAATACCATGAACCAACTTATTTAGTGAAAGATTGTACAATGATATTAAAGGTAAGTTAGAGCTATTTTGTAAAACCTTATCTACCGAACTGAAGAATCATAACATTTATTTTATAAGCAAAGATGAATGATGGCTAGCAGTAGAATTCAGGACAGGCATTTCGTCCATCTCTGTTTACAATGTTTATGACTTAAGGCTATATCAAGGCAATCTGTACAGGATGCACATATGCCAATAAGAGACTGATCAATTGCAGTTCTAAACATCAATGGAAAGTTTCAAACAAACAATTCAAAATGAATATTCATTTTATGTTTAAATTGGTCATGAAAATTAGTTGTAAAAGGAAAGGACAATCCAGTTATTTCTAATTACCATACAAAAGTACTTTTAAGTAGTAAGATTGGAAATTATGTGTTTTTTCAAGTATTAATTTTATGAGAGGTTAGTTTGATATGAGTATAGCAAGTACAATTCCGACAGCCAGATTTGTAATCCGCTGCTACCCACCAAGGTACCTGGATGATATATATTTTTCAGTTGACTAACAGTTGTCAACAATGAGGGAAACATTACATATGGATATGCGTTGAACTATTTATTTCAGAGCATTGTTTGTTTTCATGGTTTCCATTCAGTAAACTTACACTATAAATGTTCCGTATTCATCTATCATTATCAATGTCATCAATAATTTACAATAAATTTAAGTAATAAATATATTTTTTGCTATATCTCAATGAGTAGAAAAGTAGTATTTCTGACATTTTGTGAATTAATGTAAGCCACTTCTTCAGAGTAAGTAAATAACCGGAATGAATTAACACAAGTTTAAATAGTAAAAATGAAACAATGCATAATTTGTGTTAATTTATCTCGGTTATTTATTTACTCTGAAGAAGTGGCTTACACCAAATCACGAAACGTCAGAAATACAATTTTTCTACTGATTGGTATATAACAAAAATATATTTATTATTAATATATAACGTTACTTAACTTATATACATATTAATCAAGTCTGGATTTTGCATATAGTTTCTACTTGATGCAGAAGAGATCTTACCAGGCAAATAATAAATGATACAAAAACGTCGAAGTTAAATGAAAGGAAATCTTGAACCTAATGAAACCGATTTTCACATTTATTAGTCTATAGTGAATGATATATTTCAGTTGTGTGGATCTGTATCAAAGCAATTTGGACAAAAAGGGAAATCCGGGGCATTTTAAAGTGATAAATACAGATTTACAACTGTATCAGCATCTGTAACAACAAGCTTTTCGCAATAATATTTCACTGGTAGAATAATTAACATTATATATTGACTAAAAATACTGTCATTGGTCAAGTTATATCCAACAAATAGTCTCATTTCAAAATAAAACCGTAGACTAACTGACTGCACCTGCTGATTGGATTCTATATATAACTAGGACCCATAGAACCGAGGTTTGTTCTGTTAAAGAAAAACCTCAAATGACATAAAATGATATTGCAGATCTCTGTCATACTCTCACTCGTCATTTTAATGCTCATCATAATTGCAGCCACTCCAAAACTTCTCAAAGAAGCTTGTCAAGAAGAATATCTATTTCCAGACCACGAGAAACAGGTAACCCTGATTGGTGTTAGTAACACAACACTTACGGTAGTTCTCTTAGAAATTTTAGGAGACCATAGAGTTTACCAAACGCCAAACCTTCCGTCCAGACAACAGATTCGGAAAACTCCCCCACCGGCTCGCGTTAATGACGACCGTACTCGGTGGACATAGCCATCTGTTATGCATCATTGATGTGATGACTAAAGTTCTCGATCTTGTCGGCATTGGCACAGAAGTTGACGTTCTTCTCGCGAGTATTAATTACCTTCTCCGAGACCCGGTCTGCAACTTGCAGGTGGCAAACAGATATATTTATCTTAACTCGGGTTTGCTAGATTTCCGTGGTACCTAAAAATCAATAACCCCACAATTTCTCCAGAATCGGGAGATTGGGAAAAGACAGCGACGATTAGCATCCAACTGATTATTAGAGAATAATTACGAAAATCACTACTGATCGTTACTCCTTGTGACACATCCACAACCTGACAGCTAGCTTAAAAGGTAAAACTGTTTTCTCGAAAATCGATCTGATTAAAGCGTATAATCAGGTTCCTATGGCTGCAGATATCCTTTAAACGGCTGTATTCACTCCTTTAGGACTCTACGAACTTTTGCGCACGCCTTTTGGTTTAAGAAATGATGCATAAACTTTCCAGAAATTTATCGATGATGTATTCGTGAGTCTCAATTTCGTACACGCGCAAGTTAATTACTGCTTGATCACAAGTTTGGACAGATAATCCCATGTTTTCCTCAAAATTGATACTTTTTCCTCATTATTTATCCAGCATTCCCCCAAAATTTCCCTTTATCAACTACTTGGGGTTCAGAAGTTTCAGATCGGAATCGACTCATTATATTTTTTCGGGCCTATTATTGACGCTCAAAGTATGCGCTGTCTGTACGAAAAAGTGGCGGCTATTATGGACCTTCCGGAACCGACCACAGTTAAGCAATATTGCTTCACTGACCAGTTTCCTTGTAGCACTCCAGGTATATTCAAATGTTTAGCAGTTAGCCACGAACGTACGTAGATTACTGTGACACATATACTTTATAAGTGTATCTCAATCCAGACAAAATATTATGAGGTAACATCCCTTCTCAGAGCCTGTACCATGTAGAATATTTTAGTGAAGTAGGTCTACACGTTGGTTAGTGCTTTGGCATCATGACCTAGACAGTTATTACGAATGTTATGGAGTTATAGTATGTAATGATTCAAAAATTTCTAGAGCCATCGCATTGATTCGTTGCATCAACCAAAGACAGTACATTCTCATGAACGACAGGATGTAGAAGCAAGCAATCTTTTGTCTACAGGGATGATATTACATTGTCAGGCATTCTGGATCCGCAAGATCCAGATAGTCACTTTTCCTTTAGAACATGCCCAGTATTGCAACACTGTGGCAATGTCTTCTTAATTAAAACTAATTTCCTTCAGATGACTTCTAGATGGCCGAGGAACTGAAGGTATAAGAATTCGGTTGCGACACCATCAAGAAACGTGTTGACACGCTGCCATGTAAAATCGGAAAACTGAAAAGGTGAATTGCTAATCATATGCAGTGATTTCATTGTTAGGGCTGCTAGAAGAAAAGTGAATGACTCCTTGTGCACCTCTTAACAACTGAAGGTTGCTAAAATGGTGGATGTGTTCCAGCTGAGTATCTGGTCGTCAACATCTTGACTTGGAATTTTTCATTAATGACTAAGTAAGTATCAGTTGTGTAAATGTTCTTACTGCAGTTCTTCAAAAACATAGGTGTTATCACCTACTCTTGCATCTCTTTCTGGGGCTGTTGTTAACGAGTATTTTACACTCATACTAAATTTTATACCAATAGGCTACGCACTGGTAACGTACTGTGGCAAATTCTTAAAGCGTTTACTGATCTGTCGAATAAGTTAGACAGGCTGACCGCTTATATAAGAAGCTCACCCGACGTTGTTAAGGACAGGCATACTTGCAGCATAGTTTTTTACTTTGACATTCCCATTTAAAATACTAGAACTGCGTACTGTAGAAGCTGCATTTGAAAGACGAAAATTCCATGATCACTTCGCAATTTGACAGTTACTTATAGAATTTAAAGTGACAAGACTGTCGAAGATCATTCATAATGACCTTCGGAAGTCCACAGAAGCCTGTTTAGCTTACGTGTCGACACAGAAACTTGCCAGTATTTATATCTTACATGGACTAAAAGCGAAATGGGTATGAGTAACTACCTACTCTACCGAACGATTTACAGTAAGTCAAGATTATAGCCAACAAATTTTGTTAGATATTTTGTGTTCGCAGTTCAAATGTGCGACCTGCCTCGAAAACAGAACAGATGTTGCAAGCCAGGCCTTCTTGCGAGACTCAAGAGATAAAGTTGGTAAGCAGGATAGAGACTTAAAGAAAAGGTAAGCTTAATAAATTTCAAATGTATTCTTCAATATCTATGTATATTTTTAGTCCTTTCAATGAATGGTTTGTCTCAAAATTTCTGTTTACTGTATATTTTCCTTTCAGTTGGCTTCACAATACCTACCAACCTAACTGTGAGTTTGTAATTGCGCAAAGAATTTCGCATTACCTTTCGTACGTAATCTACATACCACTTGGAATTATAGTTCCAGAGCCTAGATATCGGCTCTAGTAAAGTTGATTCCAAAGTGTCATGAGTGCTATAACACTGAACATTTCTTTGTGTACTATTAACGTGGGAACTGTTTTGACAAAGCTTTTATTACATAGAAGACTAACGATTTTTTTCTGTTTGTAAAGCACTAAACGAAAGTTTAATTTCTACATGATAAAAGGTTCAACAACTCAATCTCAATTGAGAAGAATATGAAGGCGTAGATGAATCTTGGAAAATTTATGTGTACTTTTTAACATTTTAATATACAATATCATTTATAAGACATCAGTCTTTTAACTAAGGAAATGTTTATATATAGCGTTTGTTATTACAAGTGTTGACAAGATAGGAATGCTTCGATGAGGTAAATAAAAGTGATTGCATGTTCACATTATATTGCCTTCTAAGAACCACCAACGTAGTTCCGTGTAAAGCGTTTATGTAAGCTATGTGTGAGTGACAACAATATGTTTACATTTCGAACAATGATTTAATGGTTTTAAAGTTGCGTTAAGTTTGCAAAATATACTACAAATAAAAAATAAAAACAATTACACAGATAAAGTATTCTGGGTATTTATCAGTGAATTCCATATAACTTCTCTAAAACGTTGGGGAAATTTTGGGATTTTATCAAAGAATATAAATGGATTTCCCAAAGTTTGTGGAAATTCTGTGGAAAAACATAGGACCTTCAGGAATATCATGGTTTTTTGTCTCACTCCACCAAAATTTTCCATCTCACCTCACTCCAAAATTAGTAAAATCTTACCCGAAATCGGGAGGTTGGCTTGGGGAAACCCCCCGAAATTTCCAAAAAATCGGAAGATTTGGAACTTTTTCGTAGTGAACTCCTAGTCATTTGTGGCGCTGTAAACAAATTTTATCACTCCGCGGAAGGTTAGGAGTTTGTTTTGTGTACCAACCATATACCTATCACCTTGTCTCTTTGCTTGTCTTGTTTGGATTTAGACGAGTACTCCCCTGGAGGATCATGACAACTGGACTTTATTTTGAATTTTACTTCAGACATACGAATTTATAAAGGGTTCAAATTATGCGAGAGTGAGGCATACTTGCAGAACGTTTTTGCACTTTGCGTTTAACGATTTTCAGCTTACGAGGTGGCATTCAAATGCTATGAAAAAATTCACTTGTCATACCAATGATAAAACGTCTTTAAAATAGAGCTATTGAATTTTATATGATACAAAACAGTATCAAGAAGACAAAATATAATGACAAGAAGCTTGTTACATATCAGTTTTTAAATATACAAAGATGAGTGTTTCTCGACGTTACCGTGGCATCAACTGGATACGCACCCATATAAATGTTGGTTGCCCTGTCCCCTGAATGAACCATAAGGTTCCTTGTATCAGAGTGAAAACAGAGCGTTTTATTATCCTATATGAGGAAATGATCACCTGCTTTATATATCCTCTTTCAGTTTACCAAGTTATTCAGTATACATCAGATTAAGCTGTATTATAATGCCAGTGAAAATCCATAGCTCTCACATGGTTTTTCATTTCTATCTTTAAAGTATGCATATTTTTCCGCACTAACTAGTTTTCATCAGATTTTCATGGTCTCGAAAAGTTAGAATTGGATAGCTGGTAAATTTCGGACTTAAAATGATTATATGAAACTGTTAAAGTTATTTAGTTGGTAGTATTAACCTTCTGTGCTTGAATTGAATGATATAGAAGAACATAGTCAAATATCTTAAGTCTCCTTATACTGGTTCCCTTTAATCTGATGTCAGTCCATTTGATACTTGAGCGCCCACAATGAATATGCGAAATCTTGCTGGGTAGACTAAATATTTAAAAGAACTACTTTGCACAATCATCATCATTTTGTCGAAGTCATGAAGTCAAATAATTAATCCCTCTATAGCTTTCATCGAACTTCTATTTCGTCTGCCCACCATTCAACTTTCAAATATCAGTAATGCAATATGCATTCTCATAGGAGGATGTTGCTTTGTGACATTTTTAAATAAAACTCATCCCGAACCCAGCTTAACAAGGGTGACAATTTAATGAAACTACACAAGATTATTCTTTCTGAAAATGTTATTAAACTTCGTAAGTATTGTGAACCATCAAACGCTACCATGATACTCGCGCGAAATACTTTACGTAATCATATGGTATAATAGGTGTAGTGAACAAAACACCGGTTGGGGACAATCGAATGTATTTTAACAAGCATTACAGACTATCTCGATAAATTCTGATAACCAAACAATGGACAGTCAATTTGCAAATTAACAACCAATTGTTTCAATCTTCACTGTTTCTTCTATAATTCCATTGTTCATGCATTTTCCAAACGATTGCGCTTCATTTCAGTTCTTTCCCTATCGATCTGCCAAAATACATTCTATGTCTGACCAACATCATATACTACTTATATAGATATAAGTAGACCACACCACATAGGTATTAATATGGGCATGGATAATCGTTTGGCACGGTATAAATGCAAGAGGATTTGGACCAGATGCGTGATATTACCGAGTTAGTCTTTAATCTACATGGTGAAGTTAGCTTTGCAAACACATTGTATTAAAAAAAATAGGCGAATACTATAATATATTGGTCATGTTTGGAAGATGGAAAACGTATAATTTATTGCCTATTGAGAACAATCATTCTCCTCAACAATCACAACAATAGTTTTTTTTGCACCAATAACGAAAATGAACTACAGATTTAATAGAATCGATCCAGTACCAGTTTTTCTGTACGGCTACCTCTAAGAATTTCGTTGATATCTAATAAGATAACAAATCTAAAAACAATTAGAACATTATGGATGTCAAAGATTTAGTCCCAGATTCACAACTGTGACTGAAATGGTAACAATAGCTGTAAAGAAAGCCGAAGATGAAACAAAATATTAGGCTGTACAGTCAATAACAGAATAAACGATAAACATATAAGAAAACCAAGGGAATGATCATAGGGAAAGCACGATAATTTGAAGTGTTCAAAATCGGTATCCTAATTAGTAATATCCAGAACTGTCCAAATTATACTCCAATAATCACGTATGGACCAGTATTCAAGCCAAACAGAACTCTTTGAGTACAGACATAAGTCAGGCAGGAAATAAACTCAACTCCGGTTCACAATTTCGGCGGTGTACTTATCGGAGGATCAGAGTGAAGCAGAAATTATGATATTTTCCATTTTTGTTAGCAATGGCGGTCGACTTATCTCGTTCTGTATATTTTTCCGCTAGCCTTTTGCTGTTGCAGCAAGATTTAATCCTTCAGTGCTCTGAAATTTCGCAATCAGTGTGATATTTCAAGAGTTAGCACTGATCTTTTGCGTTTGTTCTGTTTTCTCGGTTTTTGCTACTGCTACTCAGGTCAGCGCATTCTTTATGGAGTGACTAATTGCTTTATGTGACAAAATGTTAATCCATTTTGTTTTTCGTAGATATCAGACACTTCAGTAAGCAATGAAAGAAAACGATCCCCTTTTTGTCGTTCTCTTCAATATTATGGATATCTCTCTTCCCTCTTCAAACTAATACTGAGTACCCAATTGTTGTGGCTAGTAGTGATGTGTTTGAAAGGATTATGGGACCCAGAAATCTGACAACCTGAGATTAAGCCAGAGATGCCACCGATCTGTCGCTCATCTGTTACTGAAAATTTACTGTATAAAATTGTTAGATAACCTAGAGGGCATTTATTTATTTATTTAATCACATATATATTGGTACAAAGGGCACCGGATACATATGCGCCACACAAAATAATGAGAATGGGAGGAGAAGGAAGAAGATGCGTATATATAAAAGAAGGAAAAAAAGAGAAGAGTAATGATGATGGGAACTGAAATGTACAACCAGAAAAGCTCTCTCAGTTAAGAAAGTTAGAACCACTCTTTGTGAAGAAAGTAGAAGAAGATTACAGCAGGATCGCCACTGGCTTCTATTCTGAGCCATATCTGATAACGTCTTTAGCCACTGTGTTGCACCATCTCTCGAACCCCAACCAGGGAGTCGTGAAGGACCAACAGAAGCTAGCCCTTTACAGCTTTCTTTCATACCACTACACCATGTCATACACTGACCTCCTAACGTTGAAGGAAGCCAGCTTGAACGGCGTACGTGGTTTCAGAAAGACTGCTTCACTATTCATAATCGGTGGAAGCATTCACTTTCGACCAAACAGCGACTAGAGATCGTTTAGATGGAACAGAGTTTCCACCAAGAGCGAGTTGCTGCATAAGTTGAAAAGTAAGTTTACACAAATTGGGGATAAAAGGGGGTGAATTAGCGATATGGTAAATAATAATAATAATAATAATAATAATAATAATAATAATTCAAAACAGTGGTTCCCTTTGATAAATTTGAACAGAGAAATGAGAAGACAAATTTTGTGAGATAGTACCATTTCGTGCTTTCTCGTCAGTCACATACAAGCAACATGTTATTCGTGTAAATACAGTTTTGAAGATAAGGTCAAAATTTCTTATTTAGCATGACATTCACTTACTAGAACCATGGTAAACAAAGGTCAACGTACAGTTGTTTTTGAACACATAAAGTTGGACTTTTCCGACCAATCAAGATAGCTTCGAGTAGTTTGAGTGTGTGTGGGTTTTGATGACATGTCACAACTCTAAAGGCTGATTTTGGGTCAATTTGATGACCACTCATCATTAGATGTTTTGCAATGGACGAGGCTGGGTTTCTTGATCGATCTTGAGATGACGGGCTAGGTGGATGAATCATGGATTTGATTAACCATCTTGGAATATGTTCCCCTATCCTGTCCTCCAATCGGCGATCTGTCCTACCTAAGTAACTTTCTCCGCAGTTACATGTGAATTGGTAAATACAGTGGGATTTGGACTGAATCGGTCTTGGAGACTTGATAGGGTTAACTGAGATCGACTGAGTTGTTGTGATGAGCCTCAGATTAGCTGCATTGAAGGTCTTTTTTATTGCAGCTGCAGTCTGTTTGGTTGTAATTTTCATGCAGTGATCACCCTTGAAAGGTAACTGTAGGTATACTGGTTTCTTGGGCACATCCGTTGCTATCAGTTTCGTCGTATTTGTGTTCTGATGACCAATAAACGTTTCAGGATATCCGTTTAATTTAAGTGTCTCAGTAATAAACTTAAATTCGTCGTCCAATGTATCTACAGTGCAGATTCTACTTGCCCGAGCGAATAAAGTTTTGACAATAGAACGTTTATATTGTATGGGGCAGAAACTAGTGAAGTGGAGGTACTGTCCCGACCAGGTGGGTTTGCGATGTACTCTGCGTCTGATCGATCCGTCTGGACGGCGATGGAGCAGGATGTCGAGGAAAGCTAGTTCATTATTGTTTTCTTCCTCATAAGTGACTTTCAGATTCGGGTGAATTGCATTAAATAAATCATTGACTTGATTAATATCTGTAGACTGTGGTAATATGACAAGAATATCATCGACATATCGTTTGTAAAGTGTAATACCATCAATGAATTGACTCACTTGCCTTTCTATCATTCCCATGAATATGTTTGCTAAAACAGGTCCGAGAGGGCTTCCCATAGCCACTCCATCGATTTGCATATATGCTTTACCTTGGAAATAGAATTTTATATTCTTTGTGCACAGCAAAATTAGATCTCGAAGATAGGTAGTAGGAATGGATATTCTTATGTTGTGTGAAGTTATGAAATCACAAATAAATTCCACAGTTTCTTCGAGAGGTACATTTGTGAACAAAGAGTTTACATCGAAAGAACACATTCGACTATTAGAAATATTCAAGTGTTCCAAGGTTGGGAGAAGTCCAAAAGAATCAATGACAGTATGTGTCGATAGTTGTTCACAAACAGGATCCAAAATTCCTTTCAACCATTTTGCTAGCTTATGGTATGGTGAATTTATCATGGACAAAATTGGTCTCATAGGTGTTCCAGGCTTATGCAGTTTCGGTAAGCCATACATTTCTGGTGTGCATGTACCAATGGGCTTGAGCGTTTTATAATGGGCCTCGGTGATAAAACCGTGAAGCATGAGTAGATGTAGTTCTCGGCATATTTGTTTTTCGACCAACTTCACGTTATCGATCTGTGAATCTGATTTAAATTTAGCAGAGTCTGAGAGGATCACGTTCATTTTGGTTATGTAGTCCTCCTTATTCATGACTACAACACCGGAACCTTTGTCCGGTTTGGAGATTGTTATTGTGGAATTGTTCTTAAGTTCCTTCAATGCTTCCCTGTGCTCATTCGTTAGACAAGATTTTTGGTTGATTGGAGTGTTTGCAAATTGCTGGGATATATCAACTAATTTGGCTTTGAACCATGCCTCATTCTCAGCTGATGTTGGAGTCAAATTTGAGAACTGGCTGTAGAGGTTTTCGAAATTGGCGTCCACCAAATTCTTGTCGATTCTTTTCGGTGGTACTTTGTAGTTTAGTCCCATTGAAAGAGCTTCTAGGTGAACCTTGTCAAGATTGAAGTTAGATAAGTTATGAACACGTTCTGTGAGATTTTCTGGAAATTCTGAAATCGTTCGGGTCTTTGATAGCGACCGGTTGAGTTTCGTCCATGTTCGGTTCGCCGTTCTCTCTAATATACCTTTGCAGAAGTTTATTAGTTTGATATGGCAAATGATGGATAGTTGTTCAATAAGTGATATGAAATGTGTGCAAGTTTCTTTGTATTGGTTTATTTTGTCAATACACGAATCAATCTGAATTTGTGTTAACTTCCTCAGATTCGAAATTGTCATTCGCACTTTATTTCGTCGAAGCATTTTGTTATAAATCCAAGGAAAGTGGTTGTCATTAATGCATTTATTTAGAAATTCCAACCTGACCTTTTCGACCATTAATTTACACTTCAGGCTGACTAGCTGATGCAGCTTTTTGATGGTAGAATGTGGGAGTCTCCTTTTTAGAAATTCAAAACAGTGGTTCCCTTTGATAAATTTGAACAGAGAAATGAGAAGACAAATTTTGTGAGATAGTACCATTTCGTGCTTTCTCGTCAGTCACATACAAGCAACATGTTATTCGTGTAAATACAGTTTTGAAGATAAGGTCAAAATTAAGAAAGAAACCAGTATACCTACAGTTACCTTTCAAGGGTGATCACTGCATGAAAATTACAACCAAACAGACTGCAGCTGCAATAAAAAAGACCTTCAATGCAGCTAATCTGAGGCTCATCACAACAACTTGTTGTGGCGTCGTGCTCGTACGGCGAGGTATCCAATTATGTTGTCGGCGTAAATCTGATTCTGTCTATACTCGTATATAATAAATGACTTTATTCCGCGTTGGTGAACAACGGAGTTAAATGCGTCAAATAAGAGAATGGATTTAGAATACATATAATTTCTACACTCATTAGTCTGGCCAGGGAATCAGAGTGATGAGGTGAATAGATGAGAGCGGAACGAAGCAAAGATCATGCGCAATGGAGATAGGCTGGGAAGCCAACTCGATTTAAGCAAGCGTTAATCAATATTTATAGTCGGACAAAAATGAATGACAGACATATGATGAATAAGATACGAAGTGTACAAACATATACGCTCATATAAAAATATAGTCAAGGTTTATAAGCAAATGATTAACAAGATCAAAAGATGACTCAACGGAAAGGTGAATTGGCTTGGCCAGCAACTAGAATAAAGTATATGGGCTCAATATATAAACTGATACTACATAGCCCCCTTGTAGAAAATAGCACATTTATAAAAAAAATGTCTGTTTTCGAAAAATAACACTGAAGCGGTATGAGGATAACGTCAAAATGTGGAAAAAATAGTACAATACATGATAAATTACAGTGTCATGTGAGGGGTGAGCGTATTAAGCGAAAGTGTCATACTTATGTAAAAAGGTACATGAATATTGTCAAAGTGCGGACAAAAATTGAAATGCTAGGATGTGATTATGAGTACATTAGGAAGCGTACGAAAAAAAATTTAACATGCATATATGCCGTGACTGTCTGAATGATTAAATAACAGGTTCGTATGAGCGATTCGAAATATCGTAAAAATAGAGTAATAAATCGTTAATAGGTATGACAGCGGAATAAATCGTGGAAATAAGTAATGTAGAATATAATATAAATTTGTCTATGGTGCCGACTGAATATGACGATAAAGAACAGTGAAATATGTTCTGATAAGCCGCAGTAGAGTAAATAGCGTCGATCAGCGATTAGTAGATTCGAATCCGCATACATGGAGTTCGTGTGTGGTAAAAATAATCGAGTCGTAGGATGATGACTGCATCAACGGTTGATATTCATTGCTGTACTGATAATGATAATGATAATAATATGCGAAGTCAGTGTGCGTTGTCGCTTGCGTTGAGTTATCGTTAAATATGTATTAGTAGAATGACCAGAGGAACAGGATAGTGACTGATGAAACGAGATATGCGGAGTCGTATTCCCTTATGGTCATGCAGCCTATCGTGGTTTGTGTAGTTAGAGGGATATGCGCTCAACCTCGTTTGTTACGAAACCGTTTGAAGGCGTAATAAAAATACCAATACATATGATTGTCGATGACAGCGAGTGAGACTGACTTGAATGTGACGAACAAGAGTGTATCTTTGAGAGACTAGCTCTAAACTCTATGTTCTGGTGTACAGTACAATGGAAATAAAATATTAATTGCAGTAATCGAATTGTGATTATCGGTGATGGATGATGCAGCATTCAGATATACATGTGAATGAATAAATAATATGAACATAATCATTACTAATCGGCTGGTAATGCGGCGTCAAATACTTGGTTTATGTATAGACATTAAAGTAGGGATCATCGTGAAACCAAAATTGCTGAAGCTCAGTTAAGGTTGTCGCGTAAAAAGTAGAAAACGACGATTGCTGAGTACCGATGAGATGAATGAACATCAGTTGTCTATCGAGAACATAAGTTCCTACTATCGGGAGTATGACTCCAAACTTATGTCTATGATAGAGTGTAATATTAAGCCGAAAATGACATAAAAAAAATTGGAACGAACTCACCCGAATCAGGAAAAATTTTCGTCATTGGATAATAAAAATAATCCAGTGAGTTTCGAATATCATAACGTGTAATGTCCATATAATTATGATTTGTTCGATTAGTGATTTGACTGCGTACATGTCATAGTTTAATGTCAATACGAACAAAAATAATAATTCCACGTTAGATGATATGACATTATTGTAATAATGAGCATATGATGATTATTCGAATCATAACGGAATATGTCGTCGGCCGTTCCATTTTTGATATGCGGTCGCTCGTTGCGGTCGCCAATTATGTTGTGAGTTCGTACGTAGAGGTTGTCGATTCTGGTCCGGGTTCGTTCGGCGAGACATCCAATTCTGTAGCGTCATGCTCGTTCGGCGAGGCCTCCAATTTTGTTGTGGCGTCGTGCTCGTACGGCGAGGTATCCAATTATGTTGTCGGCGTAAATCTGATTCTGTCTATACTCGTATATAATAAATGACTTTATTCCGCGTTGGTGAACAACGGAGTTAAATGCGTCAAATAAGAGAATGGATTTAGAATACATATAATTTCTACACTCATTAGTCTGGCCAGGGAATCAGAGTGATGAGGTGAATAGATGAGAGCGGAACGAAGCAAAGATCATGCGCAATGGAGATAGGCTGGGAAGCCAACTCGATTTAAGCAAGCGTTAATCAATATTTATAGTCGGACAAAAATGAATGACAGACATATGATGAATAAGATACGAAGTGTACAAACATATACGCTCATATAAAAATATAGTCAAGGTTTATAAGCAAATGATTAACAAGATCAAAAGATGACTCAACGGAAAGGTGAATTGGCTTGGCCAGCAACTAGAATAAAGTATATGGGCTCAATATATAAACTGATACTACAAACTCAGTCGATCTCAGTTAACCCTATCAAGTCTCCAAGACCGATTCAGTCCAAATCCCACTGTATTTACCAATTCACATGTAACTGCGGAGAAAGTTACTTAGGTAGGACAGATCGCCGATTGGAGGACAGGATAGGGGAACATATTCCAAGATGGTTAATCAAATCCATGATTCATCCACCTAGCCCGTCATCTCAAGATCGATCAAGAAACCCAGCCTCGTCCATTGCAAAACATCTAATGATGAGTGGTCATCAAATTGACCCAAAATCAGCCTTTAGAGTTGTGACATGTCATCAAAACCCACACACACTCAAACTACTCGAAGCTATCTTGATTGGTCGGAAAAGTCCAACTTTATGTGTTCAAAAACAACTGTACGTTGACCTTTGTTTACCATGGTTCTAGTAAGTGAATGTCATGCTAAATAAGAAATTTTGACCTTATCTTCAAAACTGTATTTACACGAATAACATGTTGCTTGTATGTGACTGACGAGAAAGCACGAAATGGTACTATCTCACAAAATTTGTCTTCTCATTTCTCTGTTCAAATAATAATAATAATAATAATAATAATAATAATAATAATAATAATAATAATAATAATAATAATAATGCAAATTGTTTTGTTTCTAGTATGAGCGAGAATAAAATTGTCAGTTGAATGTTTCATTTCATTTATTTGCGAGAGGGCTGTGATACTGCCCGGTTGCCCAAACCGAAGCAGGTGGTTTTCTTAGGGGGCCACACCCCGAGCCTTTGACCTAGAGGTCTAACCCACAAGGCAGTAGAGCATCGTGAGGAGATGCAGTCCCATGGTAGCCGGTGACCAATAACTGGCTCATACGCCATTTGTTCCTTCAGGATACTGGAGCCCATGTGCACCATTGGTTCGGAATCAGGGTTTTCCAACTCCCCTAGGTGGATCCTTCATATCCACCAACCCGGTTAAAGTGCCAGACATTCGCTTTTCGTCCTCTCACTTTCGTAAACAACAGTAATGCCACGAGAAGGCAGTGAGTAGGACTCCCCTGGCAGGGGCTATATACGCGTGGCCATGTGAGAGCATTTGGAGAGGGAGAGCGGACTCTCCCCACTCTCGGCCGTACCAGGGCATTTGGGGGCCGAGGGAATTAGGTCGCGCTTGAAAGTAAGCTTAAAAACGGAATCTCGGAACTCAGATACTAGTATGTCGTGTATGTCTGTTGCCTTGGTCACAAAAGCGAACCGGAGGACCATGGTGAGAAACTAAACGGATAAATAACTGTTATTATGTTCATTTCTTTAAAGACCAAATATTACCGGTTGTCGAACGATTTTTCGTTTACAGTATGATCTCAACCGGTGTAAGATATTTTGTGAAAGGTTTGTGCATCAATATAGTGTGCTCTTATGTTACTGGTATTCCATCAGTGTGCTAGCAGGATTGCTCGCATATCTTATGACATTCAAGTAAGCAACTATGCGACTGGACGCAGAGACGTTTAGGATATTCATCACTCTTGTTCATCCACCAACTGTCGTGGCGTGTCATGATGGCTGGAATATACTGTAAGAAGGCTAGAGATACAACGATCAGTTTCCTTCGGTAATATATATACGGATCCGGATATGTAGGTTTTTCACCAAAGAACAGAAATGTGTACCGTATTATTTCTAAGTTTTACTTATTACATGTGAACTGGATGCTAAGAGGCTTGAATTTCATGGATTTGGTACGCTGGTTGACTTGAAAAGCCATAATAGCATTAGGATTGCAAATTTATTTAGAAATAATTTTATCAACAAAGGAATATAAAAAAAACACGTACACCAGGCTTTTGTTTACAACTCTTACATCGATAATGTTTGGTTGTAGTGTTTGTTATTTTTTTAAATGTAAAAACAAGGGTAAGACAAGTGACTTATAAATGGTGGAAATGGTTGTGAGACTAAAGTGAACGTTCAGCCTGCTTTGTAGGAGCTTATAGAAGGTTCTGTCAGTAAGGTCCCATAGTCACATAATTCTGAAAACTAAACAGTTTGCAAGATCAGTCAGCCACTCAATCATCCACATTGTAGGACCAAGCACATATATTCATCAGTCCACGTTGCCATACCACACTAGTACAACAAGACGAACACCAAATCCATAGAAGCAGTCACTTCAATGGTAGTAATATATAAAAGAAAGATTGCGTATGAGGATATAATGCTAGGAGAAAGAAAGGTATAAAGCAATTTTAATCTTACGGTTTAAGGGAAGACAAAGAGTGTATACACCTACGCCATTGTGATCGATTCTGAGCCATGTCACCCAGAGTCTCCAACCATTGGTTACGATAATCGTACAGACCCCAACCAAGTAGTTTGTATCTGCCAACATGGTTCAAACCAGAAGTTAGTGACTTCAAGCACTGATGTCACGTTTTGGTTTGGTCGCCCCTAACTCCCTTTCAACCTTCCCCAACACTAGTCAGCATAGTGCGTTGTGGTAATCGGTGTCCAGGCATACGTAACACATGGCCTAACCATTCCAGTTAATGCAGATCCACAACTCCATCAACTGATTTACCATCATTCCTTAATACCCTGCGTCCAACCACACTGTTACTTACGCTGTGATCCCATCAGATGCGAGCAATACTTCTAGGGCATCCGTGATCAAATACTAGTAACTTACGAGTATCTTCCTCTCTTAATGGCCTCGTTTCACAGCCGTAAAGTGGAACAGAGCGAACTGCTTTGTAGTATACTCATCCTTTTATTAATAGACGGATATCTCTCCTTCACCATAGGTGAGGTAAGTTGGCAAAAGCTAAAAATGCTTTCTGAATCCGTTCAGAGATTTCGTCACACACCAACCCATTGGGGCTGATCAGACTTCCGAGATAAGTGAAGTTGTCGATGAGTTCGACTACTTCACTCCCTATCCTTAGTTGAGGTGTTGACGCAGGAGAGTCTTGAAGCAACAGTTTGCATTTAGAGGGTGAGAAACGCATTCTGAGGATTTTGACATTGTTGCTTAGTGCTACCAAAAGACTTTGCAGTTTATCAGCGTCTTCACCAAACAGGACTATGCCATCTGTGTATTCCAAGTCAATAAGTGGATCTCCTTTCGCTTGGGTTGAAATGGAGTGGTGTAACTCCAAACTTAAGTAATCTTACATTCGAGTCGCACGATTTGGTGATCGCTTAGGGTGGTTTTTGCTAATCTGGTGGCAAAGATTTCCTGACTTTGTGACACACTTGGCAAGATAAAGAATCGTGACACCTAAATGATTTACTAAGATGCGACGGGAATAGATCAATGATATGTACAAGTGGCAACCGACTGTTTTATCAGTCAGTCCCACTATATGTATTGACTATTCTGCATCATTTACCCTCGACCTTAACGAAATCTGACTGATCTTGAGAGATTCACTGATAAGTCTGTTAGGGTAGAGATATATTCTGACTAACGTTTAAATTGGCTAATGTTCAGTGTTAAATAACAAATTCTATGCGATGTTCGGGGAAATAAATGGATTTGTTATTTTTGACTGTTCTGCCTGTAAATAATTCACTCTTATAACAACCCTATAATTAATGTCGTCACAAACATCTTTTCAAATTTTGAAACAACACTCAGAAAGCCCTCAAATGTACCCCTATTTTGAGCCATGTCAACAATTGTCTTGTTTTGTATCCAGCTTCTCTATATTATGCATTCATCATTTCCATTTTAAATCTGAGTACCTATTCATTGTTCATGATGGTTTGGTGCTTAAAATATTTTTTTGTAATGTGAAGTCTGCCAGTGAATATTTAAATGACAACTACTCGAAGTTTGTGCTGATGATGTCGTTCAGAAGGATGATGAAAGCTCCACGACCAAACCATCCAGCTCAGAGAACAAAACTCCATCAGAATAACAACTGTCTGATATCGATTGTGAGTCGGCAAATCACTTTTTGTTTAGGCCGTTAAGTTTATAATATTTTTATCGGAAAGACGAATTGACTTCGATAAAGACTATAGTGAGAAATAGACCACTTATATAAACTGTATCTCACAAGAAATGTTTAATTATGAAAATTCCACTTGAGCTAAGCTGTAGACCACTTATTTGATAAATTATGAAATTTCTTACCTCCCACTGTAGTATATATTCGTCAAAATTTCCTTCTTATTTTCATCCCCGTACTGAAGAATTTTATGAATGCATACAAAAAGAAAGGAATAATAAAATTTTGTGGGTATTAGATGATATAGGTACCGAAATTATTGTATCACATGCATCACCATTTGTTAAATTATAAAAGAAAGTTGAAAAAATCGAATTTATAAAAATTAAATAACGTCAGTAGAAATTAGGGTTTATGTTATTGAGTTAGTTTCAACTAAAGATCGCTTATCGTCTATTTTAGAATATGTTTGAATGTAGTCATTTATAAACAAACAACTTATCGTAGTAACATATTTTTTAACATTGTAATAGTGAGGAATAAAGGTTCATCAGAAAAGGGTTTTGTGGAGATTTTAGTAATTTTATATAGTTGAGATCATGAGTCAATTGAAGCTAGACCACCATAGAAAACCTGGAAGCGGGATTGTGGATGCACACTGCTGAGGAGTCCCACAATAGGACGAAACAGCCGTCCAGTGCTTTCAGGTTTTTCATGGTGGTCTAGCTTCAATTGACTCATGATCTCAACTACATAGAATAAAGGTTTCCAAACTGGCTCTCAAATAGTAACCGAATATCTGTAAAAATGTATTTAAACTATACGTCAATAACACTTGAGTATATTAATATCTTTATTAGCTTTATTTTGTGATTTATCAACTACAATAGTTAGATTGATATTTGTGTTTACTACGAATAATTTAATATAAGACAACTTTTAAATGTTTATCTTTAGTTTGTGATGTAGTTTTATGTCTAATAAGCCGTTAATAAATAAAATAACAAAAGTTTCAATTATAAACATTTTTGTTAAACCTTAAATAAACATTTCTAGGATCTTTTTATTCGTCTGTTTATGTTATATTACTATAATTATACTCTGATTTATATTTTGATAGTAGAATAGATAAAGAGATGATGAAGTATCAATTATACTATTGATAGATAATTTTATATTGTTACTTTTATTGTAATTAAATGTTTGGTTAGAAACGTTTAGAAAAGAGGTGAAGTATAATTAGATAATAAACTTCTAATTCGCTATAACTTGATAAGTTCGAGAGAATCATTCATAGAAGTCCTACTAACTGCCTTCTCGTGGCATTACTGTTGTTTACGAAAGTGAGAGGACGAAAAGCGAATGTCTGGCACTTTAATCGGGTTGGTGGATATGAAGGATCCACCTAGGGGAGTTGGAAAACCCTGATTCCGAACCAATGGTGCACATGGGCTCCAGTATCCTGAAGGAACAAATGGCGTATGAGCCAGTTATTGGTCACCGGCTACCATGGGACTGCATCTCCTCACGATACTTCACTGCCTCGTGGATCAGACCTTCGGGTGTGTTTCCCTAAGGAAGCCAGTTGCTCCGGTCTGGGCACCCGGGCAGTATCATGGCCTTCACACAAATAAATGAAATGAAAATTTTTTGTGTGGCGCATATTTATCTGGTGCCCTCTTGTACCGATATTTATGTGCTCAAATAATAAATAAATAAAATGAACTCATTGTAGATTGAATTCACTTGGTATTGTTTGTTTGGATCTTCCCATCGATGTGTTTCGGACTGCAACTGGTCAGTCTCTAATTGGCATATGTGCATACTGTGCGTATTGCCTCGATATATCCATCTCTGCTTATCATTGTAGATTGTTTTCAGGATTATAGTATTGATCAAATTTAAAGAAAGTATTATGAAATTAGCTATTAGTTAATCAAAGGTATGTTTTTGGTACTTAAGCAACATTTTTTATGATAGGGAATGCAAAATATATTGTAGGATATTTCTCGAATTTCCATAGTATTCATATCAGCATTTAACTTGAAATGAAACTACAAAGTAAGTGTTTATTACAATCCTTGCTTTTTTCTATCAAAGATATTGAGATTCCTCATCTGTTTGCATTAAATTATAACTAGTTTAAGTATAGTTGGATAGTGTGTAGCAGTGAAATTCAGGACTCGTTATCGAGGTGTACCTGCGCTTTAATGTTAATGTTCACACCTAGAACTAGAACCCTGTAACATTCAAATTCGAGAGTCGAAAGTGTTATCCGCTTAGCTAATAATTACTTGTTGAACAATCCGTGCCGAAATATTAATTGATTTCATATGGATACAAACTAAGAAACAGAATATCTTTAATTTTTTTACAAGTTCTAATGCTATTGGGATAGTATTTTTAAAAATTATAAGTCTGTTTATCGATAAATAAGAGCCATAAAATAAAATGGGTTTATTTTATTTCGTGCTTATTCACTTTCCTACCCTAATGGCAACAGTTAGGTCAATAAATTGCACAAATTATCTTTAAGTTTGTGGAATTTGACATCAGCCTATTCAGAATAATTATTTCAACTACTTAGTAGTAACATCTAAGTAACAATTATAATACAACTTCTGTTTATTTTAAACTTGTTTTAGTCCTTGACTTCAAATAGTCTAAATAAAATCTCAATTATGTAAGTGATAATCACAGATCTTAATACTTCTTACTGAAAAGACACAAAACAACTTGAATTGGTTAGTAAATGTTGTTTTTTATACAATAATAATTATTCCAATGATTTCAATTATCTTTAATTCTATGTCAAATTACTTCAGAATTAAAAATAAACAGCTGAAAATGTTTTCGTAAAAAATGAAACTATCATGATATTATTTCAAATATCTAATTACTAGTTGATTCACTTGATATTGTTTGCTTGTATCTTCTGACTGTAACTTATCAGTCTCTTCCCATTACACAGGCAGATGACTATCAGGACTCCATAGCTGATTGAACAACGCGATGGTGTCTGAAGCGACTGGTACTGAGTTCAAATCCAGGACTGAATATCAACTCTGGGATGCAGGTACATCCAGCTGATGAGCCCCACATAGGACGAAACGTGCGTCCTGAGTTCCACCGATAGTCACCATCCGTCTTTGTTTATAATTACTAGTTGTTTTAAAATGTATCGAAAGATAAATTAATTAATATGTTCAGTTTTTTAATACTACAAAATTATTAATAAATCAGTTTACAAATCAACTGACAATATACCATTTAAGAAGAAACAAAAACTTGAGGTTATGTGAATTATGTTCTCTTTGAAATCTTTTTCATATTTTTAAATGAAGAGATAATGTTTATATATATAGATATAAACGAATTTCATTAGGATATTGCTATTCACTTTCATAATCATTGAATTATTTATATATTTGAAATGTATTATAACTAGGCAACTAAATATCATGTGTACTTGTCAGTAAAATATTCTACAGGAGCTATACATAGAAAATGTTATTGTATATTGTTTTATGTTACTCAACTCTTTATTATATATAATCTATGTATCTATGCAAACTTTCAGTTTCTTCAGTAGTGATGGTTAAATTGTACCCTAAAACTTATAATAAATTAAATCAGCTACATAAAACTTATGCATAGTTTGTAAATGTTACTATTCTATATTGAAAATACTTTTAATATGTAATATATCGAATAAAGTAATATAAGCACAATTTGTTCTTATTTTTATTGGATTTTTAATTATAGTAGTAATTCACTTTGTTAATGACTACTTGTTTTGATATATTACTTTTATATCAGTAAAATTTAAAACAAAACAAAACAAAGTAATCAGCTAGACTATATAGTAGCAAAACTTCAGGTAGAAACACTTCATAAACTGTTAAGATAATTTTAAGAATCTGAATTATAACATTCTTAACAATCTTTAAGTGACTTTAATTACAAATCACAAGGTTGTGATTGTTATATCGATTGGGTGCGTGCTTGCCCAGTTGATATATATGACGTTTTAAGACCGCCAATTGGAGAGCAGCGATTTATCGATCGGATCAATAATACACGAAAAACTGTATGAGCTGTCTTGAGTACTTATCAGTTCTGCTTTCTGTCTAGCCCAGCCAGCTAAGTTCAGAACACCAATAACAGCCTCTGCAATATGAATCATTATTCTCAAACATACTGAGTTTATATACCAACCAAACCGACCACATTATACCATAAAATAAAAAATAATATTTCTACAAGATTTAGCCAAATGTGGCTGTGAATAGTAATGGATTAGGGATAACTCAAGAATAGTAAATCGTACAATAATAGTCTCTAGGTCAAAATAAAACTTATAATAAGAGGGACACGAATATGAATAATTTAGTTACTTAACAATTATACAATAGGAAATATACCTATCATATTTGTCCATAAATAGTTCTCAAAGTTACCATTCATAAATCTCCACGGGATAAAACAGTGATAACGTCTACAATATTATTTACAAATAAGTACTCAAGATAAACATTTTATATTAATATATGCCATATTATATAGATGCTTCTGTTTTGTTATATCATATCTGTGATAGAAGAGTTACACTAAATTAAAGAAAAAACGAAATCAAAATCATCGAGGAAAATGTACAATTGGTATAACCACCGAATTTTCAATCTACGCTGTTTAAACCATCATGTTTATCCAAGAACGTTACGAGTCAATACTTCAGACGATTCACCTCGATCACATAAAGCAGCTATTACAGCTACTAGAGTTCTTCTTAGAGAACGTATTCATAAATCCACTAAAAACTTAGAATCTCTACGTTCACATATAGTGTTTTATCGTTAATTATACCACCAGAAATAAAAACAAATGTAGTTGAATTTTTCAAACATTATTATTATTATTATTAATGGCTTTATTCTATATTATAATCTGGTACAATATAGAATTCTCAGCACGAGTTATTTCAACAAGTTTTTTCCCAAAAAATAAAACCAAAAAAACAACAAAAAACAGAAATAAAATATAAAAAAGGTTTAAGAAAATCTGAGTTTATACAAATTATCGAATATGAGACATGCTTAAGAAGACAGGTTATTTACTAGGTCAACTCTAACAGCCTGTTCGTCACAAAGTAAATTAGGTAAGTAAGGTATTACAGAACTTTTATAGATTTGCTTGCGTGCATGAATTTTAATGTATTTACGTCTCGTTCTACCAGAAGATATACAAGGAGAAAGATATGAATAAAGGGGATGGTTAGTATCTGATAGTCTCTCCGCCTGTAGCTCTTCTAGAGTTACTGCCGGTCCCAAGCCCGGGTAAAGGAGGAGGGTTGGGCATGGGGTTAGCGACCCCATCCCGTAGAAAATCAACTCGCTAAAAAAACGCTAACCAGAAAAAATAATTCAAACCATTTAAACTCTGCCCTGGGAGTAGAAGGAATAATTATGACGTCTCATGATGAAAGCCGAAATTCTTCGGAAGTCACGAGACCGATGCACCTTCTAACAACCAGAGCAACACTCTTTATAGGTACATGGAACGTCCGGACGATGTGGGAGACAGGAAAGACCAGCCAAATAGCAATGGAAATGAGAAGATACAACTTGGAAGTACTCAGAATCAGCGAAACCCATTGGACACAAACTGGACAACAAAGGCTAGGTACAGGAGAGATGCTGCTGTACTCCGGTCACGAAGGGGAAAATGCGCCACACACTCAGGGAGTTGCTCTATGCTGTCCAGAGAAGCACGAAATGCACTTGTGGGATGGGAATCTCATGGACCCAGGATAATCAAAGCATCATTCAGAACAAAGAAGCAAGGGATCAAAATGAACATTATCCAATGTTATGCACCCACTAATGATAGCAACGACGATGATAAAGACCAGTTCTATGAAAGGCTGCAATCAATTATAGCAAAGTGCTCACGAAAGGACCTCACAATCCTGATGGGAGATCTAAATGTTAAAGTTGGGGTGGACAACACAGGATATGAAGATGTAATTGGACGACATGGATTAGGAGAGAGAAATGAAAATGGGGAGAGACTTGCAAACCTATGTGCATTCAACAAATTGGTTATAGGCGGCACAATATTCCCACACAAACGTATACACAAAGCTACATGGATCTCACCGGACCACACCACAGAGAACCAGATTGATCACATCTGTATCAACAAAAAATTCCGAAGATCAATGGAAGATGTGAGAACCCGGAGAGGAGCTGACATAGCTTCAGATCACCACCTGGTTGTGGCGAAGATGAGACTGAAGCTAAAGAAAGACTGGACAACTGGACAAACAGCACTACAAAGGTTCAATACAGCCTTCCTTCGAGATACTGACAAGCTCCATGAATTCAAGATAACTCTCAACAACAGGTTCCAAGCTCTACAGGATCTACTGAATGAACAAGAAACTACGATGGAGGACAACTGGAAAGGGATAAAAGAAGCACTAACTTCAACGTGTCAGGAGGTTCTTGGTCCTAAGAAGCATCATCACAAGGAATGGATCTCTATGGGAACCCTGGACAAAATTCAAGAAAGGAAGAACAAGAGACTAGCAATTAACAACAGCCGAACACGAGCAGAGAACGCCAAAGCACAAGCAGACTACGCAGAAGCAAACAGGGAAGTGAAGAAAAGCATTAAAGCCGACAAGCAGAAATACACGGGAGAACTAGCAACGGCGGCGGAAAAAGCTGCAAGAGAAGGGAATATGAAACAACTATATGATACAACGAAGAAATTGGCAGGGAGATATAGCAAACCAGAGAGACCAGTCAAAGACAAAGAAGGAAAGACAATCACTGAGATTCAAGAACAGAGGAAAAGATGGGCAGAATACTTCGAGGAACTGCTGAATAGACCAGCCCCATTGAATCCACCGAACATCGAAGCAGCACACACTGACCTTCCTATAGACGTCACTCCACCAAAGATCGAAGAAGTCAAGATGGCCATCAGACAAATCAAAAGTGGGAAGTCGGCAGGACCTGACAATATACCAGCAGAAGCACTGAAGTCAGACATTGAAATAACTGCAAATATGCTTCACCTTCTATTCAAGAAGATTTGGGAAGAGGAACAAGTGCCAATGAACTGGAAACAAGGATATCTCATCAAGATACCAAAGAAAGGAGATCTGAGCAAATGTGAGAAGTACAGAGGCATCAGTTTGTTATCAGTACCAGGAAAAGTTTTCAACAGAGTGCTGCTGAATCGGATGAAAGACGCAGTAGACGCTGAACTTAGGGATCATCAGGCTGGATTCCGTAAGGATCGGTCGTGCACAGACCAGATTGCGACACTACGGATCATCGTTGAACAATCAGTTGAGTGGAACTCATCACTATACGTCAACTTCGTTGACTATGAGAAGGCGTTTGACAGCGTGGACAGGAGAACATTATGGAAACTTCTTCGACACTATGGGGTTCCTGAAAAGATTGTCAACATTATCCAAAACTCATACGATGGCCTACAGTGCAAAGTGGTGCATGGAGGTCAGCTGACAGATGTATTTCCAGTAAGGACCGGAGTCAGACAAGGCTGTCTACTCTCCCCATTCCTCTTCCTTCTAGTGATTGACTGAATTATGAAGAATTCAACATCTGAAGGGAAATACGGAATACAATGGACTTCTCAGAATCAATTAGATGATTTGGACTTCGCAGATGACCTAGCCCTCCTCTCTCATACACACGACCAAATGCAGATGAAGACAGCAAATGTAGCAGCAGCCTCCGCATCGATAGGCCACCACATTCACAAAGGAAAAAGCAAGATTCTCAAATGCAACACGGAGAACACCAACCCAATCACACTTGACGGCGAAACTCTGGAAGAGGTGGAAACATTCAAGTACCTGGGGAGCATCGTTGATAAACAAGGAGGATCGGATCAGATGTAAAGGCGAGGATTGGCAAAGTAAGGGCGACATTTCTACAATTGAAGAACATATGGAACTCAAAACAACTCTCAACCAATTTCAAGGTGAGAATCTTTAATACGAACGTCAAGACTCCTACTGTATGGAGCTGAAACGTGGAGAACTACTGCGGCCATCATCAGGAAGGTACAAGTATTTATAAACAGTTGTCTACGCAAAATACTCAACATCCACTGGCCGGATACTATCAGCAACCGCGTTTTATGGGAGAGGACAAACCAGCTTCCAGCTGAAGAGGAAATTAGGAAAAGACGTTGGAAGTGGATCGGACATACATTGAGGAAATCACCAATGTGCATCACGACTCAATCCCTAACTTGGAATCCGGAAGGGAAACGAAAAAGAGGAAGGCCAAAGAACACACTACGCCGGGAAATAGAAGCCGATATGAAAAGGATGAATAGCAACTGGAAAGAACTGGAAAGGAAGGCTCAGGACAGAGTTGGATGGAGAATGCTGGTGAGCGGCCTATGCTCCTCCACAAGGGGTAACAGGCGTAAGTTAGTAAGTAAGTAAGTTAGTATCTGATAAGATAACACCTGCCAAGAGTTTGCAAGCCTTAAAATGTCTATCCACAAGCATATTAACAATGACTTCAAAAGATTCACCACATACCTTGCAAACTGCCTTCAGCACTCTATGCAAAATAGCAAAGTCTTTTCTCAAAAGCCCAGGAAAGAATAATGGAGAACAATATAAAATAATAGGTAATATGCAGGAATTTACAAAGTGTAAGAGTAAATGGCGAGTAATCCCAAAAGCATGCAGCCTCTTTATGTAGTATGTCAAACGGTAAACTTTTTTCGATAACAGCAAAACATGAGAAGACCAAGAAAGATCAGAGGAAAAAATAACACCAAGATATTTGACTTTCGACACTGTGTTTATTAAGGAGTCTCCAATGGCACAAGCATTATGGGATCCCAACATAGAGTATAGGTTCTGTCCATGTCTCAAGCTAAAATTAACAGCTTGACATTTAGATGGATTGAGTAAGAGACCATTACCAACAGACCACCTTTCAATACGAGATAAAAACTCATTCATTTCTATAGGATGTAAGGAGGTAGAAATTGGCATACATACGGTGAGGTCGTCCACATATTTTACAAAAGTGTTTTCTGTGGAAGATGGCAGATCATGCAAAAAGAAAGAGAAGAGCAAAGGTGAGAGAACAGCTCCTTGTGGCACACCTACAGTAGACAGTAGAGATATTGAACACTTTCCTTCAAAGACAGTGTACTGTTCTCTTCCAGAAAGGTAGGAGCGTAGCCAATTGGTTATCCAGCTGTCAGTATCGACGCTGATCAGCTTGTTAAGTAAGAGGTGTCTTGGAATAGAATCAAAAGCAGAAGTAAAGTCCAGGAAAGCGCATCTAACATACTTCTTACCCTTTTCCAACCCGAACACTATATTGTGATGCAGAACAGCAACGGCGTCTAATGTGTTTCTTTTGCATTTGTAAGCAAACTGATATGGATCACAGTGCTCTTTTATTACAGGTTGAAGTGGTTGTATCAGTAATTTTTCCATTATTTTGAGGAAAGGTGAGGTTATTGCTATGGGTCTAAGTTTCGCATTTTTATCACCAGAAGCCTTCTTAGGTATAGGGATTACCTTTATCTTTCTCCACATTTTCGGTAAGACATTAGTTGAGAAGGATCTGTTGAAGATATTCATTAATGGATAACATAAAACATCGGCACATTTTTTAAAAAGGAGGTTTGGGATACCATCAGGTCCTAAACATTGGGATGAATTCAGAGACTGGAGACATTTCCGGACATCATTTTCAGTGAAACTGGGGACACAATTATTCTTCAAACCCTTGGATATAGGGAGCATGATGTCAGATGACTGATGAATAAAGGACTTATTTAAGTCACAAACATTTAGCTGGTTATCGCTTCTAGTCTGCCTGTCCCCTGTAATTTCTTTAAAGAGTTTCCACATACTTGGAGAGCTTCTGCAAGATAGAAGTTTTTGAGTGAGACGTCTAATCTCTTGGTTTATTTGATCATTTAACTTACGAACTTCAATAGTGTTTTTCTCCTTGTACATCCTTTCTTTTACCCTCCGTAGTCGTTTTAGTTGTGGAGATGTAAGTCGATCAAAACTTAAAAAGAAGGTTTCGGTAGGACAGCAAATATCAAAACAGAATTTAAGATAAGAGGTGATAACATCCGTTGTGTTTTCTATTGAGTCATCTGTAAATAATTCCCAGTTGGTCGTACGAAACATGTTTTTTAGATTTTGTAAATTTTCTTCTGAGTAATTCCTATATATTACTTTTTTGGTATGGTGTATGTGTGTACTCTTTCCATGTTTACCATATACTTTAGGTAAGACACGAATTATACAGTGATCCGAACTAGACAATGGAGCACGTTTGCGAGTCACATAGGCACCCACATCATTAATGAAAACCAAGTCTAGATGAGAATTCAAACGAGTAGGAAAATCTACTACATTTAGGTGACCTAGTGATGTAAGGAAGCTACAGTCACATGAATTGAAATCACCACATACAATTGAAAGTGAATCACTGAAGGCAGTAACGGCGAATTCAGTAAATTTATCAGTGAAGACAGATAGCGCAGATGATGTGCAGTCTGGAGTCATGTAGATATTGGTAACATAAATATATTTGTATTTATTCAGGTGTTTTGGACGGTACCTTAAAGTTAGACAGTCAATAAAGTCGTTTGAAAACTTGAAACAGGCAAAAGTAGATCTACACCAGTTAACGTTTACAAAAGTAGCTACTCCGCCACCACAAGTTTTTTATTGTTTGATCGATCCTGACGATAGATATTAAAATCACGTAATGACACTAAGCAATCATCCTGTAAGTCAGTTAACCAAGATTCTTGAATTGTGAAAACTTTTATGATCAAATTACAAAAAAACGTCAAATAAGGAAATTCGAACAAATGTTTAAACATCAATCAAAATCCAATAATGACATGATTAGAAACAATTCCAAAGAACTAGATATTAACAAAGTTGTTGTGAATCTATCTGACAAACATTTAAATCAACACAAACTATCATTGCTTAAAAAAGGTCTCAATTACAATTTGAGCAAAACACAACTTATGGCCTCTGAAATTATTCCGATTATTGAACCTGCCTTAAACAATGTTCCGACTGATCAAGCGAATTCAGTGAGGTTTAAAATATCAAATGCGTTATTGAAACAAAAACCGAATACACCTAATCTATGTAAAGAAGAAATGATTGCTCTAAAACAGCTACGTAAAGACAGAAAAATTGTTATTATGAGAGCTGACAAGGGAAACACCACTGTTGTTATGAATAATTCTGATTATGAGAAAAAAGTCAATGAGCATCTCCACACTGGACCTTATGAAAAAATCAAGATTAACAAATGTAGAGCAACTTTGAATAAGTTGAAAGCCGAAACAGCCAAAATGCTACAGGCTTTAAAACCGAAACTAGGACCATCTCTATGGTTTTCTCTATATCCAAAAAGCAACAAACCATGCAGATTTTATGGACTACCAAAAATACATAAAACAGATGTCCCAATAAGATCTGTTGCTGATTATACCAATTCACCAACCTACAATCTTTCTAGATACCTAGCTAAGATTCTTAAACCATATGAAAGCTCATTCAAACACTGAATAAAAAATTCTAACGATTTTAAATATGTTATCTCTAATATTCACATAGAAGAAGATGAAATAATGGCAAGTTTTTATGTTTGCTCATTATTCACTAATGTTCCAATTAAGAAAACATTAGATATTATATATAATCTTTTAGATTCTGACACTGATCTTAAACAACGCTGTCCTTTAGTTACCTCGGATATTATTGAAGGGTTAGATCTATGTTTACGTTCAACTATATTCAGTTTTCAGAGGAAGGTCAAAGGAGAAGAGGAAGACCAAAGAACACATTACGCCGAGAAATAGAGACAGACATGAGAAGAATGAACAAAAACTGGATAGAACTAGAAAAGGAAGCCCAGGACAGGGTGGGTTGGAGAAAGCTGGTCGGCGGCCTATGCTCCGTTGGGAGTAACAGGCGTAAGTAAGTAAGTAAAGATTCAGTTTTCGAGGGAATTTATACAGACAGACAGACAGAAGGTGTAGCTATGGGATCACCGGTTTCCCCAATTGTTGCTAACCTCTTTATGCATTCATTGGAAACTAGTACCATCTCAATGTGTTCTCAGGCACCAAAAGTATGGTTAAGATATGTAGATGACACTTTTGTCATTATAAAACGAGACCATATGGACGAATTGTTTAAACTTGTCTACAACTTTGATGAAAAAATCAAATTCACCAAAGAGTTGGAATCTCCAGAACACAAATTACCTTTCCTAGACTGTTTAGTTGAACAAACAATACTCTAAAATCAAAATTAGTAAGAATTAAAGATCCAATTCACAAAGAAGAACAACAAAATTGTGTCTATGAAATCAGATGTAGTGACTGTAATGCAACGTATGTAGGTGAAACATCAAGACAACTGAATGTGAGGGTGAAGGAACGCAAACAATGTTTGAAGCACATTCATAAGTCCTCAGATGGTGTAAGGAAACTAGAGAACAAATCAGCGATAGCATTACACTCGATAGAATCGAGTCATACAATTGATTTCGTTCACACAAAAATCCTTCAAAAATATTTCAATTCTTACAAAGAAAGACAAACAGCTGAAGCCCTATACATTTGGGCTAATCCAAACAATATTAATAGGAGGGATGGAATACAATTAGCAGTGCCATGGCGGCTAATCATTAATAAGTAAAAACTTGAACTCCATAACATTTTTTTATCTATTTCGTATTATCTAAATGACAACAAATGCATTCGATGATTCTAATCAGTTGTCTTATCGGAATTTGTTTAACAATTCACTGGAACATACATACAGTTTTTAAAAACTTACACTCTTCAAATCTCACTCTTTTATTATTTTTATTTTGTTTAATTATCTTCATGTTATACATACAGTGACAGATATGATTCATATCATATATATTACAAATTGTATGTTTCCTTATAAATTCACCGACAAGAGACAATATCTAATGTGAATGTAATTTCTCCTCTCACCTTTTACGTTTTCTATACAATATGTTATATGAACACTTATCATTTCACATCACACACCTCTTACACACTAATACACATACCTAGTTTAGACATTGTTAACGTTGATTGAATGACCTATTGAGTGTACAATGAACACGGAGAACCATGTACCTATTTATATTATTATTTATTATTTATTATTTATATTATCCTAAGTTTTGTGATAGTCGTAGACATGTGGATCATCTGAAGACTGATGTCCAGTTTGAAAATCTATTTACCCAGACACAAGACCTTACACCCACGACAAATGTAGAACATGAATGGTTCAAAACCACGCTGGTTGACTGCTGTAACCAATTTAAAAGCAACAAGCATTATACAAATAGTATATTGACTGATAAACATCGCGAAGCTATCCGGAAACTAAAATTGAATGAACACATTCTTATCACTAAACCTGATAAAGGATCCGGCACCGTAATTCTAAACAAAACAGATTACTTAGATAAGATGAATAACCTACCGCGTGATCAAACTAAATTCCAAAAGCTTGGTTCATGTAAAGACCACAATGAAAAGACTGAACGCCAACTAACTGAGGCATTAAAATTTTTAAAACAACATCAATACATCTCTGAGCATACCTATAATGAGCTCAAGCCTTCTGGAACATATACTCCTCGACTCTATGGCCTACCTAAGATTCACAAACCTGAGGTTCCTTTACGCCCAATTCTGGACATGTCAAACTCACCATACCATTCAACAGCAAAATGGTTAGTGAAATTAGTGGAACCATTACACCAAGAACTGGTTAACCACAGTGTTAAAGACGTGTTTGAATTTGTGGATTCAATAAAAAATAGGAATATAAATGGTAAAACCATGCTATCACTAGACATAGCATCTTTGTTCACTAACATCCCCCTGATTGAAACTATCGATTACATATGTGAACAAGTGCTAGAAAAGAAAATAGGGATACCGATTCCAATAAATAAATTGAAAGAAATCCTGTTGAAATGTACTATGAATATCTACTTTAAGTTTAACAATGAATTTTACAGACAAGTAGATGGAGTAGCAATGGGATCACCACTAGGCCCGATCCTTGCTGACATTTTTCTGGCCAAACTGGAAAATGGACCGTTAAAAGACACCTTAAGTAAGCTAGACTACTACTGTCGATACATAGATGACACACTAATCGTATGCGACGAAATGGTTGACAAACAGGAGATGTTGGACTTTTTCAATAACGTCCACCCAGCTATTCAATTCACCAGCGAAGAAGAGAAAGACAATAGTATAGCGTAGTATAGTATACGTCCTACTTTCTAGAAGGAGAGATGGTTCCATCAAACGAAATGTATTTGGAGAGAATACATGGACGGGTCAGTATACCCATTTCCAAAGCTTCACTCCTCTTCAGTATAAAATAAATTTGGTTAAATGTCTCAGTCACAGAATCAAGCTATTATGTTCTGAGGACACTGTTGAGAGTGAAATAGATATACTGAAAAATACATTACGAAGGAATGGCTACCCGGATAAGTTCGTTAAGAAATACCTAGTAGAAAGTATTGTTAAAATAAGAAGAAATTGTGAAACAGTGAGTAAAAAAACCTTGTATTTGAAACTGGACTTCAAAGGTGACATAGCGAGTGATATTCTAACACGCCGACTGAAAAGATCGGTTGAAAGGACGTTTTACGCCGCTAAGCTACACGTCACTTTCTCAACTAAACCAGTACTCACACAATTAGTCAAGGATAAGTTACCGAAGATGGGCCCTTCCATGTGTGTATACTAATTCAACTGCTCCTGTGGAGCTAGTTACATAGGCCGTACTCAGAGGGCTTTATCCTTGCGTATTCGTGAACATGTACCAGCATGGTTGGGAAAAGGAGTCACTAAATCCATTAACAGCGCCATCCTTTCTCACTTGGTAGACAGTGAACATCATATCAAAATAGAAGAAGTCTTCTCTGTTTTATATCAAGTTTCGAAAACTCTACCTCAAAGAGCTAGATTACGATTACTTTACATAGCCGAAGCCATCTGGATCAACTCTAGAAAACCAAACTTATGCATCCAAAAAAAGTATATCCAGCCACTATGTTTACCTTGGCCTACGACTGGATCACCGGTTTCCTAAACTAAATATTATAAACCTCCCCCTTTTTTCTTTGTTGATCACCTCTATCTTAATCTTCACATCCATCATTCCCAATTCCTTTATCGTAATTATCTTGATAACATCCCCCTTTTATTACGTATTATATTCACACAATATTATTATTATTATTACTATTACTATTTCTCATTATTATCTCAATTGACAAGATGAAATTCTCCTACTATGCACTTTATTCACACAATTTTTTTTGCATTTTCATTTCTCCTAAATTACTATTATATTAATTGTGACTAGACACTTGATTACAAATCACTTTGACCTTTATTAAATGACCTTTCTAATTTACAAATAACACAATTTTAAAGTATATATATGTCTTAACAGATGCAAACGTTTACCATTTTTAACATATAACATTGTCAAATTAATTAATACATGCCTCATTTTGGACTTTGTAAAATATTATAATTCTGGACTTATAACCGAAGAGCCTGATGGTGAAGCTATTGAAAACAATTGTTCGCTCAAATATTGTTCATTTTTGAACTATTTATATTCGATAATTTTGATGTTTGATTATAATTCCTTGAAAAAGCTTGGACCAGATTGCCAGGCGAAACGTTGGATTTACTACAAATTCATTCGCTGAGATTTTACAAATATATATTATTCCTATATAATGTCAAAATGTAAGTGTTATTTACTTTGATCCTATTTGGTGATATAAGAAAGGCTCATAGTTAATTTCATTTCATTATTTGTTATTGTCAGAAACAATGGAAGTATACTGTTTGAAATATAGTTGACTTCATTTGTCACTATTTTATTTACACAAATTAACTATCAAATATTATTCGTCAAAATTTATTGGTTAAATGTTTCAGTCACAGAAATTCGATGTTGCATGGATTGGTTTCTCTTTAGCTTCCATATAACTATGCCTCCCCTAAAGTTGGCATAATTCTGTAAGCGATAAAGTTTATATTTTGTCGGATGACTGTAAGAAGTGGTAGGGTATTGAAATAAAGGTTACTATCTATTTGTTCTCTAATAATTGTTGAGTAAATTTCAAGAATTATTAATCGGCAAATTTGTCAGATGCAACTGTCAAGTTGCAGGGGTGATTATATTACGTTGATTCTCAAATGTCGTTGATATAAATGTTTAAGCTATTTTAATATCGTGAATTATATTTGTTGGTCGTATATATATATAAGGTTCAGAGTTTTAGTAAGATAATAAAATTATGAATTTCACTAAACTGGAAAAGTAGGTATTCACAAATACCGTCAGACGGAGCTAACCCATATTAACGTATATACCAAACCATATACATTAGAGGAAAATAGAAAAAGCTTTAAATTTGTGTCCCAGAGTAAATCCAAGTGAATTTAACAGATAATGATACTTAATTATTCAAAGTACAACTCTACGTCATGTAAATATGAGAAGGAATAATGAGTCATTTAAAATAATCGACAAATGTGCACTCATTTATTGTTTGTTACTAACTCAAAAAAGTCATCAAAACACTCAGATTTACTATGTTTATTGCTTATTACCGTCATGATCGTTTTGATTGATTTTACTAGTAAATAAATAAATTTTGATCGACTTTAGCTCAGTCAGTTATTTAAAATTATTGTAACAAATATATAACTTGTAGTTTAAATCAAAGACTAAACAAGGGTCAGAAAACAGGATACATTGAACAGCTGATTCTTCCTAGTACGGGAATCATAGTGGTGATCTGAAATCTCACTAGGGATTGAAAATATGACTTCAGGATTCACTGTTGGCTTCTCATTTCCACAACACTGGACTAGCATTCAGCTATTCGGATTTCCAACTCCAGACTGTTCCCAATATTCTGTGAACTGGATCCACTGCTTTTGTTTATACCTGTCTTACGTCCAATTTGGTTAAATCACTCTGATCACGTTTTCCCACAGAAACTTCTGAACGTTTCCTCAAAGTTATGGTCAAGAAATACTTGAATATTATCAATTTAGAATGTTTGTCGGGATTTGCTCGATTTACAGTTTTAATTGATCGAATAGTTAAAGTCAATCCCTAATGTAAATAACAGATTAAACGTTTTCTACAAACTTCTGTTAAGAACCACGTATTAAGTGATATAGATACTTCAGTTCCAATTACTTTCTTCATTTAATCATGAATCAACTTTCTAATTAATACTTTGATATAGTCATCTAACTAACTTTTATATTGATAGTTTTATCAATAGTACATCGTCGTTCTACTCGACTACTTTGATAAAGTACATTATACCTCACTCCAGTTTATCCACATACTGTTGACTTGATTAAGTCGGAAACTACTGAGATTATTGATAATCGAAAAATAAAATCATGAATTTTATTCATTTTGGATTAATCATATTTTGGGATTTATTCAAACTTGAAAGACATCGAAGATGTCCTCAATAATAATGAATGGTTATGATTTGTAATGTGTTAGAATTTTTTACATGTTTAGGATTCACCGTATCATTGTTAATTCACCGTTTATTATTGTTATATTAACTACCTAAATTTGATAAACCAATGAAATACTGTTAGATGCTCAAGTATACTTGACTTTAAAATAAGAAAGCAATGCTTATAAGTCGTAAATATACTATTGTGATTTTTCGTTAGACACATAGTTTCATTTGTCATCTTAAGAAGAACTGTTATATGCCGTGGAGATTTATGAATGGTAACTTTGAGAACTATTTATGGACAAATATGATAGGTATATTTCCTATTGTATAATTATTAAGTAACTAAATTATTCATATTCGTGTCCCTCTTATTATAAGTTTTATTTTGACCTAGAGACTATTATTGTACGATTTACTATTCTTGAGTTATCCCTAATCCATTACTATTCACAGCCACATTTGGCTAAATCTTGTAGAAATATTATTTTTTATTTTATGGTATGATGTGGTCGGTTTGGTTGGTATATAAACTCAGTATGTTTGAGAATAATGATTCATATGCAGAGGCTGTTATTGGTGTTCTGAACTTAGCTGGCTGGGCTAGACAGAAAGCAGAACTGATAAGTACTCAAGACAGCTCATACATTTCATGCACTTAGTTCTCTTTATGAATTTAAATAAAGACAGCTCATACAGTTTTTCGTGCATTCAGAAGGGGTTTTGTGGAGATTTCAGTATTTTTAATAGTTAAAATCATCAGTCAATTGAAGCTAGACCACCATGGAAAACCTGGAAGCAATAGACGCTCTGGCGCGAGACTAGTAGGTCCTGGTTTCGAATCTCGCGAGTCGGGATGGTGGATGCGCATTGCTGAGGAGTCCCCTACTAGGACGAAACGATCGTCCAGTGCTTCCAGGTTTTCGTGTATTATTGATCCGATCGATAAAACACTGCTCTCCAATTGGCGGCCTTATGACTTCATGTATTAAACAGGGCACGCACTCACTCGATATAACAAGAACATGAACAAAGATTTTAGCAGAATAACATGAATTCATTGTTTCGTTCATGATTTCAATGAAACTCAAAAATCTTCGCAATCCTTTGTGTACATTCATCAATTTTGTTTACAACTCGTAATATTTAAAAATCATAGTTAAAAACGGGTTCAAATTACTAACATAAGTGATTTTAATTGGAGGTGAATATGAACACATGTCATCATGAAATGGCTAGGATGAAAGTAGATTTAAGAGGTTAAATAGAAATAGAGTAAATATTTATTTTATGCGAAGGAACATTTAACAACATTATTAGTAACTAGTGCCCGAAGAGCTAAGAATGAGTAGTTACTCAATCAACGGAGACTAATAATGAGTAAAATTGACATAAGCAAAGTCTACTTAGGTGGTATAAATTATTGATTTAGAAGAGCGTCAAAAAAAGCCAGTGATGTGATCAGTTATGAGAAAAGGTTGAAAAAATTATAAGATGTTACGAAAAAAACATTTGCGCTATGAAGGTAGATATAGACCGTCTTTTATTTTCTCCTCTTAATTTAATTTTGAGGCCTATAAAAAAACTATGACTGAACGAAGTACATTTTACTATGTCACTGAGTCAGCTAATAAATGGTGTAAAGCGAATGCCCCCTGTCTTTTGATGCCATTTAAAATCTAGTGCCAGTTAAGTTGTGATTTTTTTAAAAACAAATCTAAAGTCAGTTGAATTCATGAGTCGATTTAAGCTAAACCACCATTGAAAACCTGGAAACATTGGATGACCGTTTCGTCTTCTTATGAGACTCCACAGCAGTGCGCATCCACAATCCTGCATGATGGACTCAAAACAGGTACCTAACCTAGACAATGGATGAACAACTGAGCAAGATAATGTATCGGTTGAAGTTAGAAATTAACACCATCAGGTCCCGGCTCAGTGGTCTAGAAATTAATCATTGGCTCGTAAGATCGAATGTCCTGGGTTCGGATCCCGTATGCGGGATCGTGTGCACGCGCTGCTGAGGAAACCCATACTATGATGAAATGGCCATTCAGTGTATCCAAGTTTCCAATGGTGTCCTAGCTTACATCGACTCATGAATTCAGCTGTTAAAATTACTACGGTCTCCATAATCCCCCATTCCGATAAGAATCTAAATTCACTTTGAATCTCATTCGTCTGTTAGGTACAACTTTACATAAATAAATCCGGCTGACTGATTGCATAAGTTAAACAATATAGAAAATGTACAGATTATCAGATCGAATACACATATTTCATATTTTGACGTAAAAACTGGAAAGAAACTACTTTATTTGAAATATAGAATTTTACAATTAAGTAAAGCTAAGCTGATGATTATTTGTGACTAAAAATTTATCATAGTTGAAAGCGTGAGTCAATTGAAGCTAGACCACCATGGAAAACCTGGAAACACTGGACGGCCGTTTCGTTCTATAATGGGACTCCTCAGCAGTGCGCATCCACTCATTGACTCACGCCTTCAACTATGATAAATACCAAATCTCCACAAAACCCCTTCTATAACTAAAAATTTACTCCATTAGTCATGATTTTAAGCTGCATTATTTAGTGTTCCCAATTCAAAAGTCAATTTTACCTTATTCATACAATTATATCACGTTCAAATGTGATTGTTGCACACTTTTTGTTAACCTATCTTTATTTCTAGTGAAAAAAAGTCTGACACGATTTACGCCAGTCCATAATATTTTACGAAAATCTGTAAGACAGTTAATAAAATAATAATAATTTCCAAGCAATATAGGTAAGAAATTATCAACCGTCTAATAAATGTAACATTCTTAAATCATTATTATTTAAGGATCCAGTCTTTATATATCGGGACAAGCATCATAGTTAGGCTGTACAATTGATTCATGAAAAACAGACACGTAGTTGAATTTATTCAACTGTTCTGTCCATTTTAAAATATTCTTTTTCTTTTTTGACAAATGTATTAGTGCCTCCGTCTAAATTTATCAATAAAATCGAGTTTATTAATTTTTCAAAGCGTGCCTAAGACAGGAAATCTTATCCGTTGAATGGGTTTGGAACGAAATTATTTAAAATCAAAGATAAACTTCATAGTATATTTATGCTCTCACTAAATGAACATTGAGAAGTGAATAAAAATATAAATATATAGTAAGTTAGTGAAGTCTATTTAATGTAAAATTCCTGTTACAATTTAACGAAATCTCTCTATTGTCTTAAGTAAATGTCAATCAAAGGTCCGCAAACAGTATAGGAGTACCTAAATCCGTAGGCTGGGTCACTTAAGTATTTTATCTAAATTATCACGTTACTTACATATAACATATGCTAAGCACATATATTACTTACATACCTACTAACACATGTATACACAATGTGATTAACTAATTCAAACCAATACCAAATGTTAAGAATGCATTTTATTTAAGTAGTAACTAATTTGAGAACGATTATGCACCTATACAAATAGATATAAATATATAAATAAAAATTTCAATATTAAACATTCCTTTAATGTAATAATCATTTTTATTGAGTGTGTAACATTGTAGAACATATTTTTATTAGGAGAGCATTTTGAATATCCCTACCAATAAAAATACATATAAACAAAAATTCTAGACAATAAATTCATTCGTAATGGCATTATCTACACCTAATCAAGAATATAGTTGGCAAGGAACAAATCTACCTTTATTTGGAAGTGACGAAGATAAAAAAGTTACAAGTAAGTTGGGTTTTTTTCATGCTTACCAAATATTCACAATTACAAAAAAAAGATTAAGAATACAAGTTAAAAGAAGAAATATTTCACTTCAATTAGTTTCTCATTATTGGTAAATTGACTTACCACGGTTTATTTGATATTGGCTTTACATCTTAATTGTATAACCTACATATCATTGTAATGTACATGACTAATTGTATTCATAGTTGAAAGTAACTAGAACATGTATGAATAACTAAATGGGATTCGTAAGAATTCGACATTTCCACTATTTATAAGTGAATTAAGAACAGTGATATATATATGTCTCTACTCATTGGTTATTTAATGTGTTTACTTTATATCCTAATGCTTTTTTTTGAATTTGGCAAAGTATTGTTTTTATTTGGCTGTTGTATAAGAGAATGGTAGATAACACTGTGATTACTACCTGTATTTATTTCGCTTCAACTAAATTGACTTAGTTTAACTGAGCAATCAAAGTATCCACTCAAACTTTACTTAAATGATGGACATACTAGATTATCGGTTTCTAAAAGTAAATTACACGGTTGCGAATAAGGGAAATAATAATTTTTAAAAGATATTTCTGATATGAATAGGGAATATCATAAATGAAATAGGTTCTAAAAATCTTAACTAGTGATTGTCATCTACTTGGTTAATTAGTTTTTATGTGATAACAGTAAAATACAAAGTATCTTCTAAGACATTTTTATATTGTGAAACAAATGGTTTAGTAACTAAATCTATTACATTTTATTACTGTTACTCAAATTACGTTTATTTTTAATAATTGGTAAGAATTGATATAAATTTCAAAGAGGAACAATTAATGCCTATTGTGAATAGCTTTATCTAACTCACTATCTCTTAAACATTGAACAAAATGACTTTAAAAACATATATAATCAATCGATTTTACATCTTTACAATCTCTCTCTCTAGGTATTTATAATGTTACTAAAAGACTTTATCTTTCAATTCGTTAAATTTTTATTCTGGGTAATGAAGCATTAGAAAGTAACAAAATAAATGTTCCTTTAGGTATTGAAAATGCAAAAAAATCATTGTTTGTTCTATAATAATTACTGTTATTTTGATATGGTTTTCGGAATGAATTAGGAAAAAATGGAGTCTTTGGTCCAATTCACAATCTATACTATCTTTTATGATGCATTATCAAAATTAGGAATTAAAAGGGAAGTCAAGTATTTATATACATACGAACTTAAAACTATTTGGAATACCCAAACAGAATGAACTGGAATTTTATATTTTTTAATGTAATATATATTAAGGAAAAACATTGTGCTAATCACCCACCAAAATGCATAACTGTAATAAGGGTTAATCTGCATTGTAACTCAATAGAGTTATCAAAAATGTAATATTAATTTACCATCAGTAGATTATGAATACATTATATACAAGCTAAGTTCCTTTTAAAGCCTTTATTAGTGTTAAATATTAACTATTATTGAGAATAAATATTGTCATAATGATTATAGTATTATTTTGCATTCAATGCATCAATGCTCATGATGGATTCCTTAGTGCACATAGATTTCTCTCAAAATTGATGTATTCACTCTATTACTTAATACAATAGTTTGGTTTTTATCCTGTAGATAACTGGTATTCAAACATTAACTAATAAATGCATCATTTACTATGTTCACAATTAAGTTATAGATAAATCTATATATTTATAGAAGCATTCCGTAGAATAGTTTTGTTTATTTCAAATAAATAGTTAGTTCGGATTATTTTTTAACTAAAGAAAATACATGTTTAAAATTAATTTTGATTTTAAAATTAACAAAACTCTTGATACAAAGTAACAATGTAAAATATACTTCCAATAAATAACTTCTTACAAGCAGATAAATCACTTTGTTAACATGAGTAAAACCATAAGATTTTATTAGCAAAGATTTGTGCTAGTTAGCAATGAAATCTAAAAAGCGAGTTCTATCCCATTTGAAACCAGTCATCTGGATGCAACTGCATCTCAGAGTCCCGGAGAGGACATCAATTCTGAAATGGAGGTACATCCAGATGAAGAGTCAAAAATACAATGAAACTCGTGTACTGGATTTCACTGCTAGTCATCATCATCTCAGTTAATAATGCTTGTGACTTGATGGAATATCGAGGCAATCCATAAAGGATTCACATATGTCAATAAGAAACTGTTCAGTTGAAAGATTTAAACAAAAAAAAAACAAAATTAATCAATTATAGATGAATTGATTGTAAGTTAATACATAAAAAAATTGAATGAAAGTTACATATGACTCAGTTTTAATTCTTAAATTAACCTTCTACTATCCTTTTGACTCTCATTATAAAACTTAACACTCTATCTCACATATAGGTTAATCTCAATAATTGTTTAAACAAACAAACACTATTATACATTAAAGTAGAAAAGTAATATAATGCACAATTGATTTACAATACTAAAACAGTGATGAAAACCTTTTTTTTATTATTTCAAATTAAATATATAAAAATTAGATAATATTCAATTAAAATAATAATATAGAGTTGAGATCATGAGTCAATTGAAGCTAGACTACCATGGAAAACCTGGAAGCACTGGACGGCCGTTTCGTCCTACTATGGGACTCCTCAGCAGTGCGCATCCACGAACCCACTCTCGCGGGATTCGAACCCAGGACCTACCAGTTTCGAGCTCAGTGGTCTATCGGTTAAGGGCTTCGGCTCATGATCTCAACTCTATAAAATACTAAAATCTCCACAAAACCCCTTCTGATAATAATCAGGTGCTCACTAGTGACTGACTCCTTGAGGTATTTCCTGGAGTTCTAGTGAGAAGCAGTAACCGGTGGAGTTCAACCAGGTCTGTTGTGAGATAGGAACTCACTGATGACATTGGTGAATGGTTGCTCAATTTCGTGAATCAGTTGAAGTTAGAAATTAACACCGTTGGATGCCAGCTCAGTGGTCTATCGGTTAAGGGCTTCGGCTCGAAACTGGTAGGTCCTGGGTTCGAATCCCGCGAGAGTGGGTTCGTGGATGCGCACTGCTGAGGAGTCCCATAGTAGGACGAAACGGCCGTCCAGTGCTTCCAGGTTTTCCATGGTAGTCTAGCTTCAATTGACTCATGATCTCAACTCTATAAAATACTAAAATCTCCACAAAACCCCTTCTGATAAAATAATAATAGTTAAAAGAATTAATCAACAACAAAAAAATAAAAAAAATCTAAAATAAAGAAAAAATAATCGTTGACATTTACATAATTCTGTTCTAAATATTTGAATAATACATGAAATAAATAAAAATAAAAAAGAATAGATAAAAACCGAAATTTCATATGATGAACAGTCTTTTAAAAAAAAAACTAAACATATGCTTACTAGTGACTGGCTCCATGAGGTATTTCCTGGAGTTCTTGTGAGAAGCAATAACTAGTGGAGTTGAACCAGGTATGTTGTGAGATAGTAACTTAATGAAGACATTGGTGGATGTGTTGCTCAATTTCGTGGATTTGTTGAAGTTATGCATTAACACTATTGGGTGCCTGCCATCTCAGTTGTTTAGAGATTAAGCGCTCACGTGCGAAACTGATAGGTTCTGAGTTCAAATCTCGCGAGGTGGGGTCGTGGATGTGCACCGTTGAGGAGTCCCATGATAGGACGAAACAGCCGTTCAGTGCTTCCGGGTTTTCTATGGTTGTCTAGGTTCAATTGATTCATGATCTCAACTATCAAAATTAATGAAATTAAGTTGAATGTTGAGAATTTTTTTGTTTAAGTATAACCATTTCATATTTACAATAAAGGTTTTTTTCTTTGTTAATTTTCGCTCCTTTTTATTTCTTTATCTCTTACTAACAAACATTACAAGGGAGAAAAATTTACTATCGTTTATCAATTTATATAAATTAATGAGTTTTAATAAGATCCTGACAGTTATTTAATGAAAAATAGTAATGTAAATTCTACTGTTAATCATAATTCTTAAAATGTATTGTATATTGAATGAAACTTTTTATTATGATTAACATAATTATTATTACTATTATTTTGTATTTACTTTATGGAATAATATTGTCAGTCGACATCATTATTATCATCATCACAATGAATATTGAACATAATTGTTTAAAACGAATCACTTACTTACGCCTGTTGTCCCTCGTGGAGGAGCATAGGCCGCTCAGTATCATTCTCCATCCAACTCTGTCCCCAACAATTCTTTCCAGTCCTTTCCAGTTAACATTCGTCCTTTTCATATCTGCTTCTATTTCCCGGCGTAATGTGTTCTTTGGCCTTCCTCTTTTCCGCTTCCCTTCTGGATTCCAAGTTAGGGATTGCCTTGTAATGCACATTGGTGATTTCCTCAATGTATGTCCTATCCACTTCCAACGTCTTTTCCTAATTTCCTATTCAGCTGGAAGCCGGTTTGTCCTCTCCCATAAAACGCCGTTGCTGATAGTATCCGTTAAAACAGCTGAGATTGTTAATAATGAACTATTTTTCAATAATTGTGGGAGTTGCAAAAAAAAGATGAAATAAAAGTGAGAGATTATAATTGAATGAAATTCTTTTTTTAAGAAAAGAATAGAAAACTGTTATTTGGCAATAACAGTAATAGTAGTAATAATAATAATCATATGAAACATTCAGTAAAAAATAATGTCAAAACTGAATGACTGATTGATAGAGGTAATAATATGAACATAGTGAATTATTCACACACAATACTTAAAATATGTAATATATGATAGATAGCTCTGAGTTCAGTTGCTTCTTTTAAAAAAAAATAATTATAAAGGAATTTCAATAAATTTTGTCAATTTATATTATGGTAGCGATATCGACGGGTGATCTTATATACTATATAAGTTTAAAACTCAATGTTTGTTTAATATATTTTGATTACATTCGTAATGTTCTCCTTCTCCTACAAATAATAACTTAATTTTATAGAGTTGAGATCATAAGTCAATTGAAGCTACACCACCAGGAAAACCTGGAAGCACCGGACGGCCGTTTCGTCCTATTGTAAGACTCCTCAGCGGTGCGCATCCACGATCCCTCAACTCTATAAAATTACTAAAATCTCCACAAAACCCCTTCTAATAACTTAATTACTGATGTAGTTCCAATTAGTAGTAAATTGTAACAATTGAATTTTCCATTTGTATGTTATTTTTCAAATTTTTAACCAAAGTGAATGTGATGACAAAAGACATCGTTTGTAACTGATTATATAGTCACACTGATCACTTATATAAATAGGAAGTTTTGGAATCGCTGCATAATAACATTAAATAGAAAGAATATATTTGTAAAATCTCACAGGATGAATTCGAAGTAAATCCAACTTTTCGCCTGGTAATCTGGTTCAAGCTTTTTCAAGGATATTTCATTCGCTGAGATTTTAAAAATATATTCTTCCTATTTAATGTCTTAGATCAACGCGGCGCCCAAATACTGTGAAACTATTCGCTTTAATTTAGACGAAAGTTCTTATACGTTACATAATGAATTCAGTTAAATTATAACTATTTGTTTATTTTAATGATTAATCATAGTTATGAGACAGGATAGAATAAATTATTGTGTTTCAGTCTATTCACTATAAATGATTGGATAGTTTAACAATGTCATAGTTAACATGAATTGTGGAACTACTAAGCACAATAAATTGGCTAATATTGTCGGTTGCATAGGTTTTCTAGACTGTTTACACATCATTTTTAAGAGTGTAGAGCCTGGGAGATAGCAAAAATGAAGCGGAGGTAATCTAAATGAAGTACCGGTGAAGTTTTTTATTTCCGCTAATGTGTCACCTTTATTAAGTCCACTAATATTTGCAAAATAACTGCACTATAACCCTTCACATAGTAACTCATTTTGTGGTGTGGTCTACTTATATCCATATAAGTAGTATATGGTGTGGGTCAGACATTGAATGTATTTTGGCAGAAGACCGATGAGCAAAGAACTGAAACGAAGCGCAATCGTTTGGAAAATGCATGAGCAATGGAATAAGAGAAGAAACAGTGAAGATTGAAACAATTGGTTGTTAATTTGCAAATTGACTGTTCATTGTTTGGTAATCAGAATTTATTGAGTTAGTCTGTAATCTTTGCTTAAATACATTCGATTGTCCCCAACGAGTCGTGTTCTGTTCACAACAATTTCTTAATTATCTATATACAAATAGAACTCAAGTACATAACTTGAACGGTTTTGTTCAAGAACAATAATTCATCATTAACAATACCCATTTAGTAATCCAAGAGTCTAAAAGTGATTGATACAGGCATCTTACATCGCTGGTTATTTACTTTTATTTAAATCAGTATGAGTTTTAACCTAAATAGCACTTCAGTTGTAATAAGCGACTATTCTAAAAGATATTTAAGTCAAGACTTGTAAAACCTCCGTTTGGATGAAATAAAAAGTTTATATCTGTAGGAGAAATGTAAATATTTTACCTTTAACATCAAGTAATATGTCAGAATGTTTGTGATCATTAACCATTAGTATGGTGACTATTTGCCTTGAGTAACTATAGTTAGTTCAACAGTTGAAGCTTATTTTTTTATCTGAGTAAACTTCAACCCAACTAGTTTCTGCTACTTAAGTTCAAAATGTATAAAAATTAATAAACTGACAGTGACCAATTATTAAGTATAAATTTTGTTATTACCTGATCTAAACAAAATAAAGTTGTAAGGCTTATAATAGTTCGTCATTTAACTAACTGGTAAGACTATCCTTCATTATTTGTAACGAATGTTTATTATGCTTATCTCCTTTCCCAATACTATTCATACCTAATAAACTCTAATTAAATAATGAGTGACATTTGTAAGAAAGATAGTGCACACATTACATATATTCAGTAAGTAGTTTGTAATGAGTTAACGTAACAACTATTGTAAAACTAATCCAAATTAAGTAAACTGTATGTAAATGTATTGTTCCTCTAAAGCCGAGTTTGTTAAAACTTTACCTAAACAAAATAAGATCAGAGATCATGATACTTCGTTACCTTTTATCAATATGATCAAATATTTGAGCTGAAAATCCGCAAATACTTGGAAGATTTAAAGTCAGAGTTAAGAAGTACACAACTAATTGAAACTACTCTTGATGTTTTTGTAGTCTTTATAAAAATACAACTACATTCTTGATATCATAATGAGTCATCCATAACAGTTTGAGCAACTGTTTCTCAAATAAAATCACAATGAGAATTTGTAAATGATTCCAACCTATTTGTGTTACCTCTATTTTCGACTGTAAGATTTTCAAATACTAGAGTGTACATAAATTGCTCATATAGAAATATATCCACTTTATATTATCGAGTCAAGAAATAAAAATACATGGATTCAATTTACCAGCCATCTAATACTACCTAAGGATTGTCTTGATTCAATTAATTACACGATCTTTTAATTAAAAAATGTCTACTTTAATCAATGAACAATTACTGTTTACATTTGACTACCGTTTGTAATCTTATAAGCCAGGCACTTGAATGTTATACACCAAATTACAGAGTAGTAATATTTACCGCTCAAATAAATGTTATGAGATCTAACTATTAAATTTATTTTTTAATTGAGATCATGAATCGATGAATTTCAGACCACCATTGAAAATCTAGTAGCACTGGAAGGCCATTTTGTCATACTGAACACTTGAAAAAAACTATGTTTAAATCTGAAACTGAACTAACTGGATTCATAATTTTGTTGTCAACGCAGATTCTGCAATCATGAGTACACATGCAAAGAATAAGAGTAACTAAAACATATTTTTGGGATATGTTAGGCAATTATTTAAATGAAACAAAAGTTTTTTAAGTGTTCTTATTTCCATTCATTTACCTATTGACTTTCGTATCGTAAACAGAAAATCAAACTTTATGTGCAAAATACAATTAAGTATACAAAACGAAAAATCAGGACAAGAAATGAACATTTGATAACTGAATTGAATCATAAAGAAGCTTTGTATTTATATCCAAGGATTATTAATACACAAAAGCTTTTCTTATGAGTTCAAGCTCATCTCACTTAGTACGACACTCACCGAAGTTGCCACTGGTTTATTTAGGTACTGACTGAATATTTAAAGAACTGAATTGCTTATAGATTTTGACCACTGAGTAGTATATTATCTAATGTTATCTACCCCTTACTGAAGGTTCACAGTAAATAAATACACTCTAGTTTTTTAAGGACATTGGTTAGTGTGAACTAGCAACCAACATAAGCCAGACGATCCCTGTTCATTGCTTACATCTGTCTACCATAACACAAGTACATAGTGTTATCAAGTCCTTTAGTCAAATGACTGCACCACATATTTTGTTGATAGAAAGTAGGTTACATCATGAACCAGGACAGATAACATTAGTTACCACTTGGTTCATGCTAATTTGAATTCATAACTATTAAATTATTTATTATGTGTAAAAATAACTCTGCTTACGATGCTACTGTCAAGTAGTGGGTTGGGACACTTTAATAACTCAGAAAACAGGATCTTCGGTCCATTTGCTTTCGTCATTTCAGAAGCCGATATCAATGTATCTGGTCAAAAGTGAATGAACAAAGATTGCACCCCAGTCTTGACAAATGCTTCTTTCTTAGAGATTTTTTGTTTCCTATACATATATATCTTGAAAACAGCAACATCAGTATCGTTATGTATTCTGTATGTACAATCTAGATGTGACAAAGTGTTCAACAGACGAATCAGTGCCGTTGCAATGGATTCTTTACCGAATCTTGTTTTGAAAAGCAGTTTATTGGCTGACTTATTTATTCGTTAACAATTAACAGTTTTCATTTCTACAAGATATATATAGATGATACCATCATCTAAGATCTTACTAGAAAGAGACCCCATTAGAAACCCACATAAATTCAGTGAATGCTACTAGAAGATTACATCCACAATGAAGTCACAGGTAAATGCAGAGTTCCGCTTTTTTGATACTCTGCAGAATAGAAGACCAGACTGCTCTCGACAAAATTCGATGTATAGAAGAATAACCTGGCATGAACAATATATAAATTACGAAAGTTAGGTTCTATTGAAAAGGAAGAGAAAAGTTTTATACTCTCTTACCTGTAAGGATAATGGCGGCTAACAGTGGAATCCAGGACACGAATTGCATCTTATTTGGGATTAGTCATCCGAATGTACCTGCATCTCAGAGTCCCAGAGAGGACATCAACTCTGAAATGGAGGCACATCCAGATGAGTCCAAAATAGGATGACAATCGTGTCCTGGATTTCACTTCTAGTCACCATCATCTCAGTTTATAATGCTTTTGACCTGAGGGAATATCGAGGCAATCCATACAGGATTCACATATGTCAATAAGAGACTGGTCAATTGTAATCCTAGACATCAATGGGAAGATTCATGCAACCAATACTAAGGTGATCTAACCTGTAGATCTAGAAGACTGTTTAAAATATAGTCAGCAAAGAATCTAATAAAATCTAATAAATTCATATGACAAATAGCTTTACTACCAGATTAATCAACAGTAACCCTAAACTAACACTTCAATTAGAAAGAACCCTTGCAGTATGGAATAAGTTTCTGTGGAGATCTCAGAAAAACCGGTTATCGAAATTGTTGAGAAAGATTTCTTAGTTAGCTGGGCTGTGGATTGTAGTCTGCGGTAGATATCTGATTTGAGGATGCGTCAACGATAAACTGCTGTTTTAGGCCACCTTATTGTTCATCTACTGGTTTATTTGATGCTGTGAGGTAAAAATCATGTTCTTTCCAAACATATATCCTAACACTATCCAGAAGGGTCATCTACAGATGAGTGAGAATCAGTCGATTATTCTATTGCTGAATATCTGGTCATTTCTAGTCATCTATTTACATAACAGTCCTCGTTTAAGACTATCCACAACGTCAAACGAACTGGTTCTAATTGAAGTTGAATAAGAAATTCATCTATAGAAAAGGTTTTGTAAACTCATCAATACATGCCCGATCTTTGTATTCAGAAAAGAACATTAATAATTGCCTATATTACCATCGTTTAAACACTCCTACCATTCCTATAGGCTGTTTTCGACGCTTGTTCATCCCTTCTTTATCTTCTTTAAATTGGCTAAGTCGATAATTATCAGTCACATATTCCTACTTGTCAATTTTATTTTATCTACTTCTCATTATCCTTTAACTGTTTTGTAAGTTATATTCAACTCTTGAAATTTTCTGATATCTTTATTGATGAAACAATAATTTTTTCTATTTTATTACGGGCTACCATGTGTAAAACAATTAGAGATACAACTGTACAACTCTAGTAAATGGAAGTGTCAAAAAGGAAATTATTTTTATTCGGATTATCATTAGCCTACTACATAACTCAGTAGGTACTGATTCGTTTGTTCTTTCATTTTTATTTTATAAAACAAGAACTCATTTTACACTATTTTATTTTGCTTCATTTATTTGTAGAGGAATCTTGCTTTCAAGAAGAAGCTTGGTGTCCAGTTATAAATACACATTGTCCACGATTATTTGTATGGAGAGTTCAGGTATGTTATAGTTTGGCAAATAATATTTTAATTTAATATTGATCTTCATTTATTTGTTTAATTTTATTTGTGTTTAAAAATAATTCCTACTTCAGATACCGCTCCTTTCTAAGGAATTTTCATTAACTATATAGATCCTTTATGTTTTGAAAAGATTGCTGCGACTTAAATGATGGGATCGAATAAAGTATGTAATAGGATACAAATTGCTTCGAACAAATTCATTTCATGATAACAGTCCACATTTAGTCGTTATTATTTGTATATATGTGTAAAGTTGGTGTTTTATATTGATACTTTGAAGATTACAAAAGCGTTTTTTCAATCGACTATGTTTAAATATATTATTCAGCATGGATTTCAAAATTGCACGTTTATTTTAGCAATCATGCCGTGCCTTTCAGTTGCAGGAATTTGGTTGTCATAGAATACATTGTGATACTGATTACTTGGTAGTAACTAAAAGAAACAGATTCTAACCAGATTGGATAAATAATTTGATTGAAAAATTATTGTTGGTATTTTCTTAGAAAATGTATATTAGAAATAAGTTCTAAATTTAAGAAGTATTGTAAGTATCTAATTAGATTAATTTTATTTTAGGTATTCAATCTAAAAATGAAACACAAAGGAGTTGGACAGAGTATAAAAGTTCATAGTTTGATATTCGAATTCAATTCACTGCTGAAAAGCATCCCAGAAATAATTGTTTTATGATCGAATCTACCAATAAAATGGTTATATTAGGTTGCCCATGTAAATTCACAATAATTTGGTTGCTAGTGTAAGTTAACTAATGACGGAGGTTCGCTAATCTAAATCAAAGATGTGAGAATGATTTAATTCGGAGTATTGCATTTAAGGTGGTTAGAAACCGTGAATCAAGGTTTCAGTTTATTTTGACACTCGTCAGCAAGGTGTACCTATAATCAAGAGGGCACTGATCCTGTATCACCTTGCTGATGAATGTTGAAATAGCACAAAACCCAAATCCTTGGTTTTATATTGACTACTTACAATCACCTAACATCTCAATATAGTTCAAGTTACGTTGAGTTACTAAGACTAGTGTCAGCATTGAAACCTAATCGATAGAAGTCGATCAGCACTAAAAAGGACTAATCAAATATATTACCGGTTACCGCTTAATGATCAACCAATGGTACAATGACACACATTTGTATGAAATTTTTTTATTCATTTCACCTAGCTCATCAATAACTAATTTCTTTACTATTTCAACCTTAGAAATTCAAAATTAGACCAGTCAATGAAAATGACTATGGTCATTTCTTTAATGGAGATTCATATATTGTTTTGAATATATATCCAAAAGGTAGAGGACTTGGTTATGATATACACTTTTGGGTTGGATCAAAAAGTACACCGGTAAGTTAATATTAAAAAGAAGGAATTAGTTGAATATTCACTTTTTTTCTTCTTTATTAGTTCTTTATAGTTTTGTTATTTTACTTTTAAACAATTAGCTTAAACTAATTCTTTAATTCACTTAGTATTGTTTGTTTGAATCTTCCCATTGATGTCTAGGACGGACATTGGTCAGTCTCTTATTGGTATATGTGCATACTGTGCGTATTGCCTCGATATTGCCTCGATTCATAGGCATTATAAGCAGTGATGGATAGTGGCTAGCAATGGAATCCTGGAAGCGCATTTCTTCCTACTTGGGACGAATCCCAGGGTGAACATCTACTCTGAGATGCAGGTCCATTCAGCTGACGAGTCCCGAATAGGACGAAACGCGCGTCTTGGATTCCACTGCTCGCCACTATCCATCTTTGCTTTTAATTCATAATTTATTGATAAAGTAAAACTGATTCTTCTAACAAATATGTGTTTTACTTATATAAATATATAAAGTGCATACCACATGGTAATGCAATAAGTATGTATATATATAATTCATAAGTAAATAGTATGATTTATTGATTTGTTTTAATTTTATCTTTTTTTTCAATCGATTAGTAACTCTTTTTATTTGAATAAAAAAAGTAGAAGAAGTATTTAGTAACTAATTAATTATGATAGACATGTAACAACAATTCTGAAAATGTAACTCATTTATGAATATCATTGAAATGATCATTTATATTAGTAAAAATATTTTATAAAAAATACTTTTAATGTTCTTAAAGATAGACAATTTTGAAATATGAGATTTCATTCATTTTGTCAAATATATAAACTATAATATACTTTAACTTTGAATTTTAATAAAATATTTGTTTAGCTCAATAAAATTAATCTAGTTATAAAGGAGTGTAGAATTATAATGAGTTGTTACTACCAGGTGTGGTATGGTCTACTTATATCCATATAAGTAGTATATGGTGATGGAATGTACTTTGGCAGGAGATCGATAAGGAAATAACAGGAATGAAGCGCAATCTGTATGACAATGCATCAACAATGAAATCAGAGAAGACGGAATGATATTTGCAGAAGGAACAGTTAATATTGAGACAATTGATTGTTGTTTTCAAATTAAGTATTTATGCATGGTTGTCAGATTTTAGTGAGGTAGTCTGTAATTTGTGCTTAATTACATCCGATTGTCCCCAATTGTGTTCTTGATCACTACAATTGGAACTACTCTTCATTAATGTTTAGTTTGATTTCAAACATAATATTAGAATCAAGATTATAGTCAAGTGTTTATAATTTGATTTGACCGTTTTTCTATTTATTTTAAAACAAATTTTTCATGTTTTGTAATGAATTACTTGACTTATTTTCTTTTTATGAAATAAGCTTAAAATAATTTAAGTAATCTAGAAAGGTATTATATATGTATTTTAATTGTTATTGGAGATTATTCTAGAAAACAAAGTGAATATATTCACATTCATTAACCTGTAATAATCGATCGCTGAATAATAATAGTTTCATCAATACACTATTAACAAAAGAAACGTTTATATTTACTCACTACAATCTCTGTTTAATGTAATACACAAGCAATTAAAAAATGCTTGCATTTTCGTTATCATTTTCGATAGATTTTAGTTATTCTACTTTATCAGAAGGGGTTTTGTGGAGATTTTAATAATTTTATAATTGAATTCATTAGTCAGTTAAAGCTAGATCACCATGGAAAACCTGGAAGCACTGAATGGCTGTTTAGTTTTACTGTGGGACTCTTCAGTAGTGCGCATCCACGATCCCATCACGCGAGATTGAAACCCAGAACCTATCGGTCTCACAAGTGGGTGCTTAACCTCTAGACCGCTGATCCTGCATCCAACAGTGCTAATTTTTAACTTCAACCAATCCACGAAATTAAGAAACCATCTACCATTATCTTCAGTGAGTTACTATCTCACAACAGACTTGGTTGAACTCCACTAGTCACTGCTCCTAATTTCATTATAACTTTCGAAGAGGATTTTGTAAAATCCTATATTAGATAGGGTGGCTGTCATTCACTTGTCGGTTTGCAACAGATATCATGTTAGCTAACTCCAAACACTTGAAACTCATAAAATAATGACTGATAAACATTTTACGCTGTACCATCAAGCTGAAATTATAAAAGACTGTTGGATCCTACCCATTTACATACAAATTCCATCCATTTCCACAGCAAATATACTTTTACACGATGTATAATGAATTAGAATTAAATATTTATTCACAAATGAAAATTCCATAGTTTATTCTTTGTTATTGTCATAACTATAAAAATTCCATTGTATTTACACAGGAAGAATATACTACAGCTGTCCAAAAGACAGTGGAACTCGATACTGTACTTGAAGAGCAGGCTGTTCAACATCGTGAAGTTGAACGATATGAATCAAACTTATTTAAATCCTACTTTTCATGTTTCCGGTAAGTTACAGATTAACATATTTTTAATGATTAAGTCTCAAATGTTAGTATTAGACTGGAATAAATTATAGTCGCAGGGTAATGAGTTCCATTAATTTACAAGTTCGTGTAGTGAATACAATTGATGGTAGTCAATATATAAGTAGTCGCCAACCGTTATTAAACTACCTACATCAAAATATTAGTATAAATACTTTATATTTTTTCGCTGAATTCAATAATAAAGTTTCTAGTAATCATGCTGAATAACATGTATGTTTCATACAAAATCGATTTTATCAGTTTTAAAATTGTTATGGAAAGAAAAAAGCATCTGTTTTGTTGATCATTTTAGTTTATGAACAGTCAACAATGTAGTTTAGAAATCCTGATTCATTCAATTGTGAAGCTTTTTTACCTTAAGGATACTTTTTCATATGTTTTTGACTTCCCAAATCAGTCATAACTGATGATAGAACTATAAAAAACTATGAACCCTAATTTTGAAAAATGTTGAAAATCGATCTCTGTGGTGATATGATTTTTCTGAAATCAAAGCGTTTATTCGTTCAACTGTGAACTTTCAGAATACAACATTTGACAATCTGACGAGACTTTAATTTATGGACGAGCCAATCGGAAGCGTTTGAGGGATTTCAAGGTCAAGGCGCCAACTTCGGTGCCTGATGCGCATGTACAATCGGTACACCGAGGATTTTAGAGAAGTCGTGACAATTAAGCCGCTACGATAAGTGGGACTAATAAGAAATTCCTGTATTTGTAATTGCAATAATCAAATGACTTTTAGACTTTGTGCAGACTACCGTGATGTTGTCCTTCGATTTAACATATGTTCAAGGAAGGCGTATGCTAGAATAGGAACCTTTTTCTAAAGACTAAAGCATATTATAAGAATTACCGCGAACTGTATGATAAAAGCATCAGTAACATTGGTTCCAGTAATCGCCGATCTTACTGAAGCTTCGGCTGTTCAGTGGTATGAGTATTGTATGGATATATCCATATTTAAAATGAAAAACTTGCACAACCGGAGTACACACTAACAATATTGAAGATTTGTGGCGGAGGCTGAGAGAGTTTTTGCGACCTTATCATTGGCTCTGGGGACCGACTATTATACAGCCATATGAATGAGTTCCTCTACCTTATACATTACGATTTTGGAACCTTTGAACCCCTTTCTAACCTTGACAAATTTTTGGACCATAAAAAAGAAGTGTATCCACTTTTATTCTTTGGTTTTGTATAAAATATTTTTACTCCATACTGACTGTTTTCCGATTGGTTAATATTTCTCAAGGTCATTCAAGATTCGTTATAGTCTCGCCAACAATTTAAGATGCTTGCACAATATCATGAAGTGATCTAAGTTTGAAATATACATCAATAGATTCCGACTCACCAGACCAAAGGTCATGAGCTAGATTTTTTGTGGTTGGATAGTGGATGCACACTGCTGAGGAGTTCCGTACTAGGATGAAACAGATGTTCAGTGCTTCCTAGTTTTCAATAAATTGTTACCTTAGATCTGTTTGGTATATCAATAACACTGGAAAATGTGTTATCTTTTTACAAACGATCTGTTCTGTGAAAACATCTATTGAACAACAACATGTATGAAACAAAGCAAAACTAATGAAAATTATATTACATACGTTAATTTCGTTTAGTAATTTTTTTATTATATTAAAGATTCCCATTGTGAGAATTAGAACAACATATGTAAGCGAACAATTGTTTTCAGTTAGATCGTCATCAGGCTTTACTCTAATATACATGAATATTTATATGAAAATGTTAGACCAATCAATGCTATTTGAGTCAATAATCACAATGAAATAGAATACATTACCAAGCCTAATAATAGTTAAAAGTACAAGTTGATAGTGGGAAGACAGGTGTACTGATAGTAGTAAGAATAGTAAATTACGATAACAAAAGTCTTATCAATAATTAAACATAAGAATTAAGAGGTCAAACGTGGGTAAATAGACTGAATAGTAATCACAAAACATTAAAATCATTACGTAATAAGAAGTATGTAAGTAAATAGACAGTGAAGAATACAAACGGAAAGAGGTAGAAAATCACAAAAAAAAGATAACCAAATTAAGATAAAAATAAAAAAGTTTACAAATAATAATAATGTCATTTATTAAGTTATGTCCGGCCATGGAAGGGATAGGGGGGTTACGAATTTCTTCTGTACACATAAATTGGGATGGAATGTACGAATTCCTATGGCTTCTGCTATAAGAAGTAGACGGGAGCGAACTCCGTTGGGAAATGATGGAGGTATACGATAGATCACTTGAAATGATTTCAATTTATCAACAATATGACCACTATCAATTAGATGTGCCAAGATAGAACTGCGTATTGTTTTTATTTGGCCCTTTCCAAACCATGCTGGTAGATGTTCACTCATTCGTTGGTTAAGTTGCCTAGTAGTACGCCCGATATAGTTATCTCCACAGGAGCAGCTGAACCTATAAATGCACATGGAGGAGGCCAACTCAGGTAACTTATCCTTCATTTGAGTAGACATCACTGGTCAACTCGAGAAAGTCAATGCGAGATAGACTGCGTAGAAAGTCCTACTAATTACTTTTGTTAACCTATCTTTCAGAGTTTCACTAGCTACATCCCCGTTGAATGGTAATTTCATGTATAAAGGTTTCTTACAGTTGAAATCTCCGACTACTTCCTTGTATCATACATGTACTTTTTTTATTCACTTACAATAAAAGTGCTTCTAAATATACTCGTAAAGTTAATTTTCTTGTAAAGAGAGCATTTGACGAGAATTTGTTTTTTCTACAAGAATCCCATTTTTCTATCTCTCACCCCCATGTCAACTATATATATTCTGATAATTTATCATACGATTTTATTTCACCTATAAACCGATTCAAGTTAACACTACATGTTAGTCATCCCAACATTAACGATTCGATCTTATTTTTATTTTATATGACAAACAATCCTTGATTCACATATTACAGTTTTTTAAATGATGTACTCTGCCTTAAACTTAGCCAATTTTATATGGATTATTAATTTATAATTGTTGAACCTGATGAGAAATTATTGAAAAGAATATTCTTCGTTCATATAATTGTCTTTCATAACCTCTAAAATTATTGTACAGTTTATCTTTTCTGTCTCTGAACCTCACTTATTTCATGCATCACCCACTCTTTATATTTTTTTGAATTGCAACACCAAATTACCTCCTACCTGTTCCTATGCATATATATAGAGTGATTATTAATAACCTTTGTCATTCCAATTCTTTTCATTTATCTATGTCAATTGTTTCACACTATATCTTACTTTAATGAAAATTTTCAATACATATATGGTTGTAAACAGCTAATGAGAAGCCACGAAATATAATCAATTCATATTATTCTGCATCCATGTTTGTTCTGGCTTTACTTAGGATTTAATTTGTTAGGTAAAAGTTACATTGAATTCCATCTTTGCTTATAAAGCTTGTGACTTAAGGCAATATCGAGGCAGTCCGCACAGGATGCACATATGTCAACAGGAGATTGATCATTTGCAGTGGTAAACAACAATGGGAAGATACAAGAAAAAATTACCAAGTGATTATCAGTATGATGTTGTGGATATTATTATATTTTTGATTGAGATCATGAATCGATTGATGTTAAGCCACCATTGAAAACCTGGAAGCACTGGACGGCCGTTTCGTTCTGATATGGGACTCCTCAGCGGTGGGCATCCACGATCCAGCTCGCTGGATCTCAATCAAAATACCCATTGAATTGAACTTCACCCCATTGTACAATCAGGTGGCTATCAGGAATCAGTAGCTGAGTGGATAGCTCAATGGCGTTTGAAACGAAAGGCACTGGGTTTGAGTCCCGGAGTGAACATCAACTCTGAGATGTAGGTACATCCATATGAAGAGTCCGAAATGGGACGAAACGTTCGTTCTGGATTTCACTGCAAGCTACTATCCATCTTTGCTTCAAAAGTGTATAATTGTGAAATAACTGTGATACATAGTGTTGACCAACCATCAGATAATAAAACATGACTGAATAATATATTGTCAAATTACACCTGTAGCAAATTATGCTGACCCATTATAATGAATGTCACCTTAGTTTTTTTGTATGTTACTCAACAAATGGTGTATGAATTAGAAAAAGGTGTAAGCATAGTACTGGAATAGATTCTCTCTTACAAAGTAAACATTTCAAAATCTAATCTTTAAAAATAATGAGCTTAAAAATTAGATTTGTTGTTGTTTTCAATCTTTCTAATTACAAAATGGGTCATTTTATTACATCAACCATTCTGATGTGAAGTAATATGAAGTATTGTCTGTCAAAATTATCAATCTTTCTTTTCTGTTCAACTATTAAGTAATCAACAATCTCATAAGGTGAAATAAAGATTGTATCATTTTCAAATTGAATTGCTTTTCATTTATGAGAGAGATAATTTTATGTTAATGAGTTTTGACTGAATAACAACAAGTCAAATCATTATGAAATTATAATACCTTTCAGGCTTGACAGTATGCAAATTATTCAAACTATAAGTCTATTATTAACTCATTGATTTTTTTGTAGCATACTGAACGGTGGAATTGAATCTGGTTTCCGTCGAACAACTCCAAATGAATATCAGCCAAGATTGTTGCATTTCCTTCAAGAAGGTGGAAGAAGATTTCAAGTACAAGAGGTGGATCTTTCGATTAATTCATTAGATTCTACTGACGTTTTTATTCTTGATCTTGGTTCAAAACTATATCAGTGGAACGGATCGAAAAGTAACAAGGAGAAGCGTTATAATGTAAGTTCTAATTAATTATGAGTAACACTTCGGTAATATACATCTTTTACTTAAATGTATTTCTTAAGATCACGAGTTGTTGAGTTCGTAATTTATCTGTTCTATATAAGAACGTGATATTACGTAACAGTTAAGATCAACAACCTATGATCAAGACACTTGAGAATTACTTGAAATATGCTAGAAGATAGATATCTAGTTCAACCATTACCATTTCTGGACTAAGGGATCCTAATCATTCCCGAAAATAACTACTAACTTATAAAGGAAAATGCAAAAGTTTCAAAATAAAAACAACTAATTTACTGATTGTGTATAATAATACACGTATGTCGCGTAAAAAATCACAAATGTGTATGCAACGAACAACATGGATAAAGTTAAGAAATGAGATAGTTAAGACATCAATAAGAGTTCAGTGCGATTTCAACCAAGTTATCATGATTTGTCAAAATTAGAAGAAATTTAAAATAACATATTTTTGTGAAGTGGAGTTGTTTTTTTCCCTGCTAACTTCGTAGTTAACATAACACTTACTCTGAACATTAATCAAGCAAGTAAACTTTGATGTTTGACTAAAAAAAATAGTAATAAGTAATTTAAAGTAGTATACAAAAAACTTCTATTCACTTGTTTTCATCGTTTTATTTAGGCTGCTCAATTCTTATTACAAGTCAGTAGCGAACGTAATGGACGTTGTAAAACTGCTGTATTGGACGAATTGTTTACAAATAGTAGCGTAAGTTTTTCTGCTTCATTAGTTTTTACAATGCTAGGACTTTTCAGCCTTCTTTCCTCTGTTCTTTATGATGTGATATAATTATTTACAACCCGCACCAATTACTTTCTTGATGATAAAATTGTGATAGATATTTCCTGGCAGCCAACCGGAAGTCACTGGTTTATATGAATAATAGGGTTTATTTCATAAACCGATTATAACTAAACAACCTCTGAAAACTATGGAGTTTCGGATAGCTGTTTTAATTCAGTATAAGATAACAGTGACAATTACTACCCCGCTGGGTGTCAAACCCATGACCTTTTGGCCTTGGAGCTGTAAAAAGCTCTTCGGTTCCCAATGATTGTCTAATTATTGTAAGTTCATGATATAAACTACAATACTTATTAATTTTTACAATATCTTGCTATACTAACTATTTAGACATCTTAAGAAAACTGATATTGCTCCAGTAATTCGAAGATTCGTCTCTGTGGCAGTCAGTAAACTTATCAACAACCTCTTCTAGGTATGAAAATGAATTAATTCATTTCAGAGGTCAGTTTTAGAAATCCAACTTTAACATTGTCAATGAACAAGCAAAATAAAACATAATTCATCTTTGTTTCACGACACTCACCCTGTATATTACATTGTGTTTGGTCAGTCAGTCAGTTACAATCAATGTAGAGCTTTGCACAAATGCGAATTCACCAAAGCTGCCATGCCAAATTAATACGATGAGATGAACTTAAAAATATGAATAGGAAAGGAAACGAAATAACGCTAATGTAATGATAATGAGAAATTAGACAAAACGAAGACGTCTCAGCGAAGAAAACATTCTTTTTGATGGTATGGTTTACTAGGGTTGTACAATCGTATTTTTAATTATTTGTTAAACATAATGTTGTTGAGTCATCAACAAAGGGTTTTAATAAATGGCATGACGCAACAGGAACAATTTATGAAAGGATTATAAGGAATATACAAATATTAATGTACAAGCGTCGAAAAAATTAACAAAATAAGACATCAAACAAAGATGTGGACGATAATTGTTCGCCTAGAAAATATAGGAAGATAAACAAAATGAACACGTTTAGAAATAATTAACAAGGTAACAAGAGTTGTTAGAACCATGGCAAATTAAGGGATTAGATACACCGCTTCTGAACATAATGATCAGGTTTGAATCAATGAATCATCAAAGCTTACGATATGTAAAAGTTTCTTATCCGACTACTATTCTAACCAGTTCGTATTGCTTTGTGAGTAATTTTAAATGAGAATTTGTACTTGACACATCTTTGCGTCAAACGCCAGGCGGAAAACGCAGTCGGTAGCTCCGCTGAGTAAATAAATCGTATCCTCTGTACGGATTCTTCTAGTTATTGAACATAGAGCATGTATCAGGTTTCTATTCCTACTCAGTAGAACTTAGCTTTAAAAGAAGGTTAGGCGTTGAGAACGCGTTTTAACAGAGTAGAATGAAAAGGAATGTGTGGAAGATTATAGGGATCTTAGATCTAATAAAAGGCAAAAAGTAAATCAACATGTGTTACTGTGACCAATCTTGAGTCATGTCATCCAACGTCTCCAACTTTTTATCTCTGTAATCATGGACACCCCAACCAGGTATTCTGCATTAACCCGCGTGTTTCAAAACAACACTCGATGAGTTCATGAACTGATGCTATGTCTTTGTTTGACCAACCCTAGCTTTCAATCTACTCCTACACCAGCTAAAATAGCATGTCCAGGTAGGAGTTAGTTATGTATACGTCACGTCCTGATGAAAATCTATGTCCTCATTAATCTAGTACCCGCTACCTGACCTCAATACTTCTAGTTTAAACGTTCCATGATACACAGGAACTGATTTAAAGACCTTCAGCGTCCACATATCTTCTACTTTCATAATCCATGTCTCAAAATTATAATACTACCATTTAGTGTATTTTCCATATGATTGGCAGATGAACATGTCGACTACCTCACAGTTAGTGAAAGTTGGGGAAGATCACCATAGCCTTCAGAATGCGTGTCGAAATTTCTTCAGACGTCAACACACCAGGGTTGATGAAACTCCCATGACAAAGAAATTAGCCAACGCACTCAACTTCTTAAATCCCTTCATTAGTTTAGGGGTTAAAGCAGACTAGTTTTAAAGCATTATTTTGGATTCAGAGGGAATAAAATACATCCAAATAATCCTTGGATCATTACTAACTAGTTTCAGGAATCAGCATTTTGACCAAATAGCACTATTCTATTTCTGTATTCTTTATAGATGACTGGGTTTCCAGGAAGGTGATCGATTCTCTGAAATCTAGGCTACGGCAGTGTTATTTTAAAGAGAATAACTATGCAAAAATTAATTGAGATGGGGACTGTGAGTGTCCTTGATAATCTCTGATAGTCGATTCTATGAGTTCAGATGTTAAAAGATACGCTGATGTGATTATCAGCCTGGTTTAGTTTACCCACTTGGACGTTAAACTCACTTGCTATGGCTACTGTGTTTGAGTGTTTAGCTTTCTGAAAGAAGTCCTACGGCTTCCTGTAAATTCCGCTTTTTTCATCGTCTGAGCTGTAGGCGCTGGAGGCGTAGACAGAAACCATGAAAATGTAATGGTATGAGTCCTCATCTTTCAAAATCCCTGCTGCACCACCTAAATAGATAGCATGTACGCGACTACTGACAGGAATCTAATCAAGAACTACTTGTTCTGCTGTCATACATAGCTCTATACGTACACCGTAGAAGTCGGACGAAGTTTCTGTCGGGTTTCCAGACATACGAAAAGTAAATCGTTCTCACCTTGCAGTGGTTGGGTGAGTTCAAGTGAATAAACACTATGGGTCCTGTATAGTGTTTCGACATATAACATATTACTCTGGGATGAGATTCTTAAACCGTAACTGGTAAATTCTGTTGATATACTGGATACGGGTTTTCAACATTCAAAGCTCCAGTATTTAGTTTGAGACTCAGTTTCAACAGGGCTGAAATAATATCTCATGAACTCAGAACATTGCCTCCGGTGACATATGTGGACGATACCGAAGACGTAAGATGAAAAATGATAGTTAAAATAGAATAATTCTCAGGAAAAAAAGAAGAGATTTGGTCATATAGACGATGATATTAAGTAATTTTACAAGAACATCACGGAAAAATACTTCGACTTGAGAAACCTAAAAAGGAGCCTGGGTCACGAGTGATCCTGGCGATACAGAAAATTTAATTCTGAAAAGAAAATCCCTTAGTAATATTTAGAATGATTACTTTCTCTTCGTAAATGTTTCTAAGTATCTGAATCTATTTGAACTACTTATGATACTTAAGAGTAGTATCAAATTATACATGAGTTAAAAATGCATATCAAACTATACTTATTGAGTATATAACAATAAAAATAGCTTAAAATGAAAGTAAGAATAATTATAAATCATATTTTGATAATAAAAAACATCTTTCATATTGTTTCAACACTTTCAAATTATGTTATATTTTAAATATCCATTTTGAGCACTAATAATATTTCTCTCTGAAAATATTTTACTCATGAATATCTCTTTCTTGAATGAATTTCTATTCCAGGATGAATTCTTGCAATATTTGCCAGATAAACCAGTTTATAGATCCAAAAAGTATTGTGAATCAACAAAATGTATTTACAAGTTAGTTACAATTTTATTATGTTTGAGTATTTATATCTTATACAGTTGAGATCATGAGTCAATTAAAGCTAGACCATCATGGAAAACGTGGAATCACTGGACGGCTGTTTCGTTCTATTGAGGGATTACTCAGCAGTGCGTGTCCACGACCCCACCTCGTGAGATTCGAATCCAGGACCAACCAGTCTCGCCAGGTCTGTTGGGAGATAATAACTCACTGAAGACAATGGTGAATCGTTGCTCAATTTCGTGGATTGGTTGAAGTTAGACATTAACACAGTGAGATGCCGCCCAGCTCAGTGGTCTATCGTTTGAGTGCTCGCTCGCGAGACTGGTAGGTCCTGGATTCGAATCCCGCGAGGCGAGATCGTGGATGTGCACTGCTGAGGAATCCCACATTGGGACGAAATGACCGTCCAGTGTTTCCAGGTTTTCCATGGTGGTCTAGCTTCAATTGACTCATGATTTCAACTATATAAAATTGATAAAATCTCCACAAAACCCCCGTTGTGATATATCTTGTTTATACAAATAATTCTCAATTTATAATTTATAATTTTTAATTTATCCACTGGAATGGCTTTCGAAATAATTTTTTGAAAATTTTTTCCTTAAATAAAAACAGTTGATGATGATCATCATCATGAGATTTTTCATGGTTCTTCTTTTTCTGGAAGTCAATAAAAATAGCAATTACTAAATTGATGTTTGAATAAAATTAAAACAACAATTGGGGCGGAATAGTATGAATATATTTTATTTGTTTTGACTTTATTCATATTCACAAAGCGAACCTTACTTACTTACGCCTGCTACCCCCAAACGAGCATAGGCTTCCGACCAGCATGAAATTGATGTTCAGTAATGGAAGTATGATAAATAAATTTATATTTGAAGTGATATTCACAGAACCAATTCAACAATTATAATAAGAAAAAAGCGCAAGTGAAATAACCATCTTCTATTATAATTCACTTTCATTTATGATAAAACTTTATTCTACTTTACAGAATTTTAACACAATTAGGATTGCATAGAATTCCCTTATTGTTAAGCTCTCATCTCAATCAAGACAGCAGAAATCAAGAATAGTGATTGCATCTTTCCTGATTTTAATTCACGGGTCATGAGATTATGTATATGAATTCTACGACGGTAACCTATTAAAATCCATACGTTCCAACAAGTTCGCACACAGAACTTTGTGATTTGTGGTTGATAAACTGTGAGTTTATTAAGCAGGAAAAATGAAGACGTAGGAAATGAGTCAAAAAAAATTTACTTAGTATTGTTTGTTTGGATCTTCCCATTGATGTTTAGGACTGCAACTGGTCAGTCTCTTATTGGTATATGTGCATACTGTGTGTATTGCCTCGATATAGTCTAAATTCACATGCATTATAAGCAGTGATGGATAGTGTCTAGCAGTGGAATCCAGGACGCGCATTTCGTCCTATTTGGGACTCGTCAGCTGGATGTACCTGCATCTCAAAGTTGATGTTCACTCTGGCCGAGTGGATAAGTCCCAGAGTGAACATCAACTCTGAGATGCAGGTATATCCAGCTGACGAGTCCCAAATAGAACGAAACGCGCGTCCTGGATTCCACTGCTCGCCACTATCCATCTCTGCTTACCGAGTCAAAAGAAAGTTTACAATTTGAGTTATTTAAAACTGTCACATTACTATGTCAATGAGTTGAGTGAGAGCATAATCTAAAGGACTATCATATCAAATCTAGGGCGTCATCGTTACGCCAATTTTACTTTTGTATATGATGACGAATTAAAGTGCTTACAACTAACTGGTCACTTAAGAAATAGATAATCAATCAACTAGTTTATTAAGACAGATGTTCAAAGCTTTGTACTTTGAGGGTTCTGATAAGTCGTAAGCAAGTATTTAGCCAGTGAGAACTGTTGATAGATGGTCAGTTAATTCGGAATAATCACGAAATGTATCAACGACCCACTTACTTGAATAGAGTAGCCTTCTATGTGTAGTTTTAATATAGACAGGTTTCATACTCATTGTTTATATTTGTGAACTGACTAGTGTCACTATGAATACTTCATGAACGTCAAATTCATTTCTCTCAGTAAAAGTTTATATGCGTGATTTAAGGCTTTGAAATATATTGTTGATGCAGTTCACGTTACAGTTTACTTGTCTGCAAAACAAAAGATTGCTTTCAATTAATCAATGAACTCTGAGGCTCAGAAAATAAACTGTTTGAATCAAATAAATTAGATATTAAATTTTTACCGTCATTTTGATAGATTAAAGAAAATAGTTTATATAACTTCTTCCGTAAGAAATTTAAGATCCTAGCTCATTGACATTTAAATCTTTAAAATGAGGACTGTTTTCAATAACATGAACCACTGAAAACTATATCTGAACATTTCTCCTTTTTATTTACAGGCTATCTGATGAAGACGGTAATCTATCATTTGATTTAGTTGTGAAAAATCATCTCCCTAAAAGATCAGTTAATGAAGATGATGTCTTTCTCATCGATGCAGGATATCATTTATTTGTTTACATTGGAAGTAGATGTTTACCGTGTGAAAAGCAAAACGCTTTATCGTATGCACATGTGAGATAATTAATTTTTGTATTCATTTAATTTGATTTAGTTATAATCATACAAAGTATACCAATCTGTCAACCTAATTTTTAGTTATAATGTACAGAATTCTAGCTTATGAATATAATGTTGAACAAGTAACACACAGAACAGAGATAATGTTCGATTACCATATTTTTATACTATTTGCTTTGAAATAACACAATCTTTTTGTTAAAGTCGTCCTTAGTTATTTTTTTAATCATGGGAATTCATATTTATTGTAGTGTGTTATATAGGACAGAATTAGATGAACTTCTACCAGAAGTTTGTACTGATGATGTCATTCACAAGGACGATGAAAGCTCCATGACCGAACCATCCAGCTTAGAGAACAAAACTTTATCAAAAATAAATTGTGTACTGTATAAAAAAAATTAGTTCATACATGAATACGATCACTATTTTAGGGGACATGAAATAGAACTAGATCATACCAATCTTTAAACATATCTTTAAATAAAATCAAGTAACTTTTCATTCAGTAATATCAGTTGAAAGATAACAAATGATTACTTTGACCCTGTAAAGAACATATTTTCAAGTTATATTTATGGTCCTTTTAGATTACTGAATTCATATCAAGACGTTTGAAATTTCAACCTAAACAAACACTTTTAGTAAACCAATTTCTCATTCATTCTATTCATGAGTCAATCATTACATTTACAATGTAAAGCTTGAACTTAAAAATTAATTTATATACAATGAAAAAAATTACATTGATGAAACAGATTAGTCATGCTTATTCAATTGATGAAGATCAACATTTTAGAAATTCATTTTCTGTCATTTAATTAAAATGAATATTAACACTGTTTCTTTTTTTCTCTTTTTTTTTAAAAAAAAAATCTAGCATTACTTAAAAAACACAAGACATCCATTCATTCCAGTTACTGTTATTGGTTCTAATCAAAGTTCAGAAGAACTCGAACAAGCATGGGACAGAGATAGAAGTACAAGTTATCTACAGTAAAATACAAACAAAAATAACAAACAAATAAATAGACTTTTATATCACTGGATTTGTATGAAATTATTTCTTAATATTAATAAACACACATAGCAACCAGTCACTGTATTATTGTTTTTTTTTTTATTCTTTGTAGTTAACTGAAATGATTACAATGATATTAGCTGATATTAGCTTAACTTAAATTTTATATTTAATATCAAAATATCTTTTTTTCATAAATAGTTTATATATTAGAGTATAGTTTCTTTTACAAGTTCACAATGATTATACTCTTTTCATTTTTTTCCCAGTAATAGCTTATATCTTTTTTGTTACCTATGTGGTTACTAAAAAAAAGACCAATTAATTTAGAAACTATTTTATCCTTTTCAAAAGTATTTTTATTACAAAGATAGTTTTCTTTAATATTAGTATAATACAATTCTTTGACTAAATGTAAATGAACCTATTTTAATAGGGTTTTAATTGATATTAGAAAGATATTTAACATTGATTAATACAATTATATCAAATATGAGATTACATATTGTTAAGTTATAACGAATTTAATCAGCATTTCTAATAGTTATTAGAGTATGGAGATCGAATATTGTTCAGTGATTCAGATCTATGATAATATATAATTTAAACTAATAGATGTTAACCAGCATAAGCCCCCGAATTCCATGGTACGGCTGAGAGTGGGAAGAGTCCACTCTCCTCAAAATGCTCTCACATGACCACGCGTATATAGACTCTGCCTAGGAAGTCCTACTCACTGCATTCTCGTGGCAATACTGTTTTTTACGAAAATGAGAGGACGAAAAACGAATGTCCGGCTCTTTAACCGGGTTCGTGGACGCGGAAAGTCCACATAGGGGAGTTGGGAAACACTGATTCCAAACCAATGATGCACGTGGGCTCCAGTATCCTGAAAGAACAAATGGCGTATGAATCAATTGTTGGTCACCGGCTACCATGGGACTACATCTCCTTACGATGTTCCACTGCCTTGTGGGTTAGACCTTTAAGTCGAAGGCTCCGGGTATGGCCCCCTAAGAAAACCACCCGCTTCAGTTTGGGCACCTTGGCATTATCACAGCCTTCACACAAATGAAATGAGATTTGTACGGCGCATATATATCTGATGTCCCCTTGTACCAACGTTTATATGTTTAAATAAATAATAACCAGCATAATGTACACTGTTTGATTAAAATTTCAAGCTACTTCTCATCCGAAAGGTGTTTCTTGAGGATATTATAGTAAGTTAATGGTTGAATTTATGGGTCAGTTAAAACCAAAGCACCATGGAAAACCTGGAGACAATGGATTGCTGTTTCGTTCTACTACGGGACTCCTCAGCTGCGCGCATCCGTGATATCGCCACGCGAGATTCGAATGCAAGACCTTCGGTCTCGCGCACGACCACTTAACCTCTAGACCACTGATCCGGCATCCAACGGTGCAAATATGTAACTTCGACCAAACCACGAAAGCGCACCACCGTCCACCATCGTCTTCAGTGAGTTACTATCTCACAAAAGACCCGGCTGAATTCTACTGGTCACTACTTCTCACAAGAACTCCGGGAAATACGTAGAGGTTGTGCGTCTGCGCGTGTGACAGAAGGTTCCGGCTTCAGATCTCGCGGGGTGGGACAGTGGATGCGTACCGCTGAGGAGTCCCATGCCAGGATGAAACAGCCGTCCAGTGCTTCCAGGTTTTAGATAGTGGTCTGGTTTTAATTCACTCATGAATTCAACTATTAAATTATTTCTTATCTCTTCGATATTTAGATTACCGAAAAAAACGTATTCGATAAGAAAATTGGAGAAAACATTTGCTAGTTCAGCTTACTAGTTTTTTTATTTGTTTAGGTGTCGCAAGCTTTTTTATTAGGGAGTTAAATGATTCAATCTTCACCATATTCACGGACAACACTAAGCATAAACATTCTGAAAAAAGAAACTGGGTATGAAGGCATAAGATAAGAAAAATAAGTCAAGGAATATTTAATCTCACTGCTAGCAACTATCCATTTATGCTTACAAATGCTTGTGACTTAGTGATGATGATAATAATAATAAGACCATCCTCACAGCATGCACATACGCGATAACAGACTGATCAATTGCAGTCCTAAGCATCGAGTCTAACATTCAAATAATCAATTTATATAAATTAAAATTCACTACATTGCACAAACTAGTGACTATCATAACGTGATGGCGTTTGTAGTGAACGGTATTGGATTCAAATTCAGATACATTCAGCGAACACCTTAAATGAACTATTAGATAAAAGCACTGACGTTTTGGTGGAATTGACTAATAAAATAACAAATATATATATATATATATATATATATCCAACAGTTTTAATCTCCAACTTCGATCAAACCACGAAATCGCGCCACCATCCAGGAAACCGATAGGTCCTGGGTTTGAATCTCACGTGGCGAGATCGTGAATTCGCACTGCAGAGGAGTTCCATAGTAGAATGAAACGGCCGTCCAGTGTTTCCAGGTTTTCTATGGTAGTCTAGCTTTAATTGAATTATGAATTCACCTATTAACTTACTATAATATCCACAAAAACTCTCTCTGAAGGTATATAGGCCAAGTATTTATAATAATGTGTAATTTATTTTAAAATTAATCAACCCGGATAAATTCTATTAAAATGAACAATCCTTTTTTGGATTTAATATAAAATAACCTTAGAGGTTTCAATCGTACGTTTTATAATGAATGAATAATTAGAAAAAATAGTCAATATGAAACGTATTTCCAAGTTAGTACTGGAATGCTTATGAATTTAATGATTATGATTTTTGTAAAAAAAACAATTTTGTTTTCTTCTTTTCATAGTTTCTTTTCTTGTTTAAACTCAACTCTCATTCTTTGTTATTAGTTTGGTTGAGTTTTGAAATAATAAATTTATTCTATTGTATTATGTTCTTTTTTAAAAATTGTAAAAATGTCGGTAAAATGTGTAATTAGTTACGGACGACCAATATCCTGATGTTTTTTGTTAATAATATTAATCATTAAATTGAATGATAAAACCAGAAATATATAAAGTAAAGAGAATCACGTGTTTTATCACCTTATATATATGGGGTGGTTTAGCTAACCGATTCATATACATAATGTTACATATTAATTTATTTCAATAATTGATACTTGATTTGGTCAATTTGTCTTTTTTATAAATTGTATCATAAATTGATCGCAGTTAGACAACCAAAAAGCACTTGACAGTAGTTTCATCCTAGTATGAGACTACCAAGCAGTGCTGATCCACGAATTCATTATAGGTGATTGAGTTCAAAAACTTTGGTCTCACGGGGGAATGCTTAACATTTAAGCTACCGAGCTGCAATCTAGTGATATCGTTCTGTTATATACTCCATTATAAATTAGATGATTAAAATATTTAAATAGCTATACTTCTATAATTTCTCCGTTCACTCATTTATATTTGCTAAATACAAATAGGTCAGACGATTTAACATGAAATTAGTAGGATAATTTCCTGGAAACTTCTTCAACAAGTAATGTAATTCTTTAGAACATCATCTGACTTTCTGAAAACAGATAGAATGATTTAATTTGATATTTCGGTTTCTATTTTATTAGTCAATTCCACCAAAACGTCAGTGCTTTTATCTAATAGTTCATTTAAGGTGTTCGCTGAATGTATCTGAATTTGAATCCAATACCGTTCACTACAAACGCCATCACGTTATGATAGTCACTAGTTTGTGCAATGTAGTGAATTTTAATTTATATAAATTGATTATTTGAATGTTAGACTCGATGCTTAGGACTGCAATTGATCAGTCTGTTATCGCGTATGTGCATGCTGTGAGGATGGTCTTATTATTATCATCATCATCACTAAGTCACAAGCATTTGTAAGCATAAATGGATAGTTGCTAGCATTGAGATCCGGAACAAGCATATCATACGGTTTGTTTACCAATCGAAAATAATTCTTCATTGAGTGACCTTTTTTCTATAAAGCCATATCATTGAGAAATAAATTATTTATTTGTTTGAAAAAATATGTGTTGCTACAAGGGGGCATCGAATACATATGCACCACACATCATTTGATTTGCGTGTGGACTGTGATGCTACTCGGGTGTCCAAACCGTAGCAGGTTGTTTTCGTATGAGGTCACACTCAAAGCCTTCAATTTGAAGGTCTGATTTACAAGGCAGTGGAGCACCGTTTGGAGATGCATTCCCATGGTAGGTGGTGAACAACAATTGTTTAATACACCATTTGTTCTTTCAGTGTACTGGTGTTCATGTTCACCATTGATTTTTGATCAGGGATTTTCAACTACGTTGAGTCGATCTTCCATATCCACCAACCCGATTTAGTCGTCGGACATTCGCTTATCGTCTTCTCAATTTTGTAAAGAACAATTGTGGTGCGAGAAGGTAGTGAGTATGAATTTCTCGACAGTAGTTGTATACACGTGTCCATTTGGTATCATTTCTGGAGTGTGAGAGAGAGATCTGACTGTATTCGACTTTGGCCGTACCAGGGCACCCTAACTTTGACTTGATCTTTTTGTAAAATGAAGATTGTATCGAACATCTTCAGTAGAAATTCAGTAATAAAATAATTACATCAATATTGTAGTAAAGAATAAAAATAAAGATGTACTCTAAATCAATTATTTGTTAGATATTTTACATTTTTTTTGTTAAATTATTTATCAACAAAATCACTGGACAATGGTTTGCTTATAACAACAGTTTCTCTTATATTTTGTTATTCTTAGTGGTATGACAGACAACCAACTATTCAGACATATTCAACTTCTAGACCTATTGATTATTGTATTCACGAAATATATATATAATTATAAATTTTTGAGTAAAAGTAGTTGTTGTTGTGGTAAATATCTTTCCTGGTCTTATTAGTGTTGTGATAAAATTATAACTGACTGCTTTATTTCAATGGAGGAATATAATTGGAAAGATACTAATATGGCTTTATTCGGTTCAGATCAAGAAAGGTCTGTCAAAAGTAAGTATGAAATTCAGTGATAGCTTAATTTTTTTTTTAATTATTACAGTGTTAAACAAGAATGTAACTAATTTAATAGTTGACTTCATGAGTCATTTAAAGCTGGGTCACTGTGGAAGACCTAGAAGCACTGGACGTCCTAGTATTGCGCATCCACGATACAGCTCGCGGAATTCGAACCCACGACCTTTGGTCTCCTGTCATTAAGTAAAAGATATCTAAAGTCCGGAAACATTTACAGAAAGTTAATTCTCATACAATCCGATATTAGTATGACAAATATTACAAGAATCATAAAACTAAAAATGTAAATTTAATTTTCTTCTTGGTATTTATTTACATCATAATTTTTGATGAATTCAGACTCCAAGATAAATGTATGAATAAAGTCACAATGGAAAACAACAATCAAATAGTTGACTATCCAAACTGTTACTCTAACTCAATTTCTCATTAGCCATGAGTTCGTGTAGAATTGTAGATATTTAATATGCTTGATAGTTCAAGGTAGAACACTTAGCGTTGAAAAATTATCGTCAGAAAGCTTAAAGTTACTGTATTGTTCCTCTTCACACACATGAACAATAATAATCGGAGACGATAGACTGATATTTGTAGGGGGAACAATCAAGATTGAGACCATTGATTGATAGTTTGCAAATTAACTATTTACTACATGGTTCTCAAATTTTACTAAGATATTCTGTAATTTTGTGATTGAATACATTCACTTTTCCCCACTCATACTCTTGTTCACTATAGTATGAATACTATCTTACATTTATGTATATTAAATGACAATAAACACATGAACTATTTAATCAATATTCAAAATATTTGTTTAAAATAAATTGTTTCTTTTTTTTAATTTAGAGGAAAGTGCTGAAACTGAAAAAGCATGGCAACAAATAAGATCTATCAAAGAATCAACTCTTTTGGTTTGGAGAATAAATGTTGGTTTAAATTAGTTTTTCTAAATTTCTAAACTAATTATACATACATCTAGGAATTATAATAAACATTCATAATTATTAATACTAGAAACTGATTGTTAAGATAATATCAGGTTTAACAGAGATTTTAGCTAATTAAAGCTAAACAGTTCAGGTGTAAGTATAAGAACTTTCGCCTAGATTAGAGCGAATAGTTTCACAATATTTGAGTGCCGAGTTGATGTAAGAAATTAAATAGGAATAATATATTTGTAAAATCTCATCGAATGAATTTGAAGTAAATCCAACGTTTCGCCTGGTACAATTCCTTGAAATAGCTTGGACCGGATTGCCAGGCGAAACGTTGGATTTACTTCAAATTCATTCGCTGAGATTTTACAAATATATCATTCCTATTTAAGTTCAGTTGTAAGTATTTACTGAATAATTTAAAGTAGTATTTTATAAAACAGTGCCATTGAAGTCAGTAGGATGATGATAAAACTGTAATTAACATAAATGATGATAAAAACACTGAAAAAGACAAGCGTAAAATATTAAAAGTACTGGGAAGAGTTTTTATGTTGTTAGTCGTGTGAACCAGTGAAACTTCTCAAATAGCTGTAAAGCAAACATCCTGTAAATACTAAACGATGAAATGGTTTACTACTATAGATTCTCAATATATATTATATACTAAGTTGAAACTGATATTACATAATCTTTATGAATCGTTGAGAATTCGGTGGGCTCTATGCTTTCCTTAAAGAACCTTAATCTGGGTAATTGTATGCCTTGTAACACGAGGAAGTGAACAACTTTCGAAGTTCATATTTTCTGATTTATCTTTCTCATTGACTCAGAGCAACTTTGTAAACAGAGACGGAAAGTGTCTAAAAGTGGAATCAATGACGCGGGTTTTGTCTTATTTAGGACTCGTCATATGGATTTATCTGCATTTCAGAGTTGACAATCACTCTGGGAGCAGCTTTTCTCGAAAATGCTTGTAAATCAATGGAAAAGATCTACTATTACCACATTTCTGTTTAAACAATAGTACTATACGACTATAATACATATAATACATAGTTTAATTAGTTTACATTGAACTAAAAATCAACATTCTAGCTGGAATTGCTGCCATGATTAGGAATTGGAGAACACGATTCTACTTACTCCCTGTCAACTAAGTCACTATTATGAACAAGACTGACCACAATATCACGGTAGCAACCATAGTAAACGTAATTTAGACCCAGAAGTCCCTAGACATAACCTAAGCAGGTTAAATGGCTTTTTATTAGTATTTCTTAAAATTTATGAATATTTCAACTTCTTATTCAAATATTCGAAATTATAAGCTAAATACTTTTTTTATCATGTTAGTCAGAACTTGCCAAATCTACGTATAAACTCAAAGAATAAATTCAATTGAACCTCATTTATTGACAGTTAAAAATGTAAATCAGGATTTCACTCTTGTTATGATCAGCACTTGAATATACTTCATTCACCTCGAAACTTCTAGTCTAATTACCTTAATCTGAAACTTAGAAACATTACTTATATTTAATCATATATAAAAAGGAGACAACATAAAAATCAAACTAATACCATTATTGAAGATTGTATACTATCACTCTGTAATCATTGAGTTTTGTTTCTCAGTATAACTTTGTTCAAGATTTTATATATTAAGTAGATACAATGATAAAACTTTTATTAATACCTTTTCTTAAACACAGAATGGTTAAATAATATAATTTTTAATCAGATTAATAATTTTGTAAGTTATTTTTTACTTGATATTTTAACTAAAATGATTACTTACTTACTTACGCCTGTTACTCCCAATGGAGCATAGGCCACCGACTAGCATTCTACAACTCACTCTGTCCTGGGCCTTCCTTTCTAGTTCTATTCAATTTTTGTTCATTCTTCTCACGTCTGTCTCCGTTTCTCGGCGTAATGTGCTCTTTGGTCTTCCTCTTCTCCTTTGGCCTTCAGGATTTTCTTTGAGGAATTGCGTCGTGACTCAGATGGTTGCTTTCCCTAATTATTAAATAACAAATGCATTTAAGAAGATTACATCAACAAGAGAAAATAACAACTTAATACTATTCAAATTCATGAGTCAGTTGTAGCTAGACCACCATGGAAAATCTGGAAGCACTGGACGGTCGTTTTGTCCTACTATGGGACTTCTCAGTAGTGCACATCTACTGTCCCACCTCGCGAGATTCGAACCTAGGACCTATCAGTCTCGCGCGCAAACGCTTAAACCCTAGACTACTGAGCCGGCATCCGACGGTGTAAATGTCTAACTGATAGGTCCTCAGTTCGAATATGGAGAGGCGGGATCGTAGATGAGGAGTCCCACAATAGAAAGGAACGGCCATCCAGTGCTTCCAGGTTTTCCATGTTAGTCTAGAGTTAATTGACTCATGATTCGAACCATTAAATTACTGAAATCTCCACGAAACGTCCCTTCTGATTTTTTTTTTTTATCACTGAGATATTTATCACTCTTAGTTAGTTTACCAATTATTCATTGAATTGTAATTATTATGATTTTATTATTTAAAACAAATTATATAACATTCAAATATTTTTTATTGTACTAAAAGAAATTTAATCTAGAAGTCGTAAAACCAGATGATTTTGGAACCTTTTATTCTGGAGATTCATATATTATCTTGAATATAGGGAAAGTTGGCAATGATTATGACTATAATGTTCATTTCTGGATAGGAAAGAAAAGTACTCAAGTGAGTAAAATTACAAAAAAATGAGATATTAATGTATCATTTTTAAATATTTAGTCAAGATGAAACTAGTCAATGTCACATACATTACATATTCGACTGACTTTAAATTTGGTGGGTTAAAATGCTTCAGGAGACTTTAGTTTTATTAGTTATATATACAACCTCGTTAAGTTAGTCTTGAAAAGTCGATAAGAACATTAGAATTACCTTCTTAAGTCTATTCATAAAAGATAAATAGAATATTACAGTCTATGCAGTGACTTCATATTATCAATAAACAGAAACATCCTTCTAGTTACAAATTAAATCACGTTCTGTTCAGACACATGTTCATAATGGAAACAATTCATTATACTGCTTAACATTCCCCTAATTTTAATAATCTGAACTATAGAGTGTAGATCAACTGAATATAATTGAGGCTATACCATAAGATGATCATATATTATTTATTGAAACTGAAATTTCCAATTTATATTTCAATTATTCGATGAAGCATCACTAAGATTGTTTGTTTTAATGTACATTAAAATCAGGTTTTTAAAAAAATTTTAACTATTAGAGTTTTATGGCAAAATAACGGTTGATTTTATCCTTCCTTAAGTATAACCGTTATTACAACTAAACCATAGTAACATAAAATGTCTTCAGTGATTCTTTACTCATTAAGCAGTCTACAAATGAATAATTTCAAGCTAGAAACAATTCAAGGATAACATTTTTTGAATTCTAGAATAGTTGATACCAGGTGAGCACATTTTGTTAACATGTCTGGAGTATGATTAACAAGCAGCTAAAAAACCTGATCTAAGGCTTCTATGGATTGCTTTGGATTTTAAAAAAAAATCATTTTTCGATCATTTCAAAATAGGAGTTAAACAAATATCCATTTAGAGTACAAAGCTATTAGCATCTAACTATTGTTTTGTACTAAATAAATATTCTTCAGCTGAGCAATTTTGTAATACAAACTTAAAATTGATATATAAACGTTCATAAACCAAGAATCAAGCATTATCATGATAATTTTAATTATATGTCACTTATTGTTATATTGATTGATTGCGTGCGTGCCCTGTTTGATTTATGAACGTGCTGATTCCCGCCAATTAGAGAGGAGTGAATTATCCATCTGAGTAATGATCTACCATATCCGTATGAGTAGTCTTGAGTACTTTTCAGTTCTGCTTTCTGCCTGGTCCAGCCAGTTAAGTCCACAACATCAATAACAGCCTCTGCAATATGAATTATTATTCTCAAACATACTGGGTTTATATGCCAATCAAACTAACCACATCGTACCACAAAAAAGAAAATAACATTTCGCCAAAATTGGCTGTGAATAGGAGGAACAGTAATTAATGGACTATGAATAACTCAAGAATGGTAAATCGTGTAATATTAGTTCATAGATCAAAATAAAGCTTATAATAAGAGGGATGGGAATATGAATAGTTTAGTTACTTAACAATTATACAATAGGAAATATGCCTATCATATTGGTCCATAAATAGTTCTCAAAGTTACCATTCATAAATCTCCACGGGATATAACATTTATCTACCAAATTTTCAGGTAATGAAATTGAAATACTTTGTATATTATTAATAGTTAGTATCAATGTTCATCAAACTCTACTGGAATATAGTATTATGATATAATTTGTATATAAATGGACTGTACTACACATTTTAATTTGTATTGTTTACTGGCTAAATCGATATTAGCTGAAAAATGATTTACTGCTTCTACAAACTGAAGAATATGTCTTCATTTATAAATTTACATTGATTTAAACAAAATGTTAAAAATACTGATTCACCAGAGATTTAACTACTTCAATAAAAAGACTGGTCACAGCTTTAATTAATACTTACTCTTTATCACTAACAGTGCGAATTGCATATTCACAGGAAAACATTATCGCGTAATCTCATTTAAGAACTGAAATGATGATGAATAGTAATATAACACAAGTAATAAATTTAATAATACTGTAACATATGCTGTAATTTTTGTGCCAAGTAAAGTTAGCAGTTATTAGCCATTATGAATTGTGTAATGGTTTATTTCATTCCAAAAGATTATTTCTAGTTGTTAACCTATTTTGGCGCTATAAAATCTTTCACTGCAAATACTATTCAACTATTGTAAGCAAAGACGGATAGTGGCTAGCAGTGGAATCCAGGGAGCGCGTTTTGTTCTATCTGGGATTCGTCAACTGTATATATATACAAGCATCTTAGAGTTGATGTTAACTCCGAGACTCGAACCCAGTATCTTTCGCTTCAAACACCATCGCGTTATCCACTCAGCTACTGAGTCCTGATAGCAAGGACGCGTGTTTCGCCACTAACCATTTTTGATTACAATGCTTGTGAATTAAGGCTATATCGAGGCAATACGCACAGTATGCACATATGTCAATAAGAGACTAACCAGTTGCAGTCCTAAACATTAATGGAAAGATTTAAACAAGTAATACTAAGTGTACTATTCAACTAGTTTTGGAAAAGAAAAATGAAAAAAAGAAATAAGCCAATGTTTAATATCATATTATCTGATCAGAAATTCAAAAACTGGATACTCCTATTGTTTTGAAGTAGAAAACCTAAAAAAAATTACGAACATATCTTGCTTGGCATTTAATTCGAAATATCACGGTATTTAATCTAATTAATACGTATATTGATTTGATTTATATCCAGCTTCATTTTTAACTTGATTAGATTTACTATTATTCCATTTCCATAATCTTTTAAGTTAACAGATCAACAGACTACATATCCTAAGGAAATTAGTAGTATATAGACTGAAGTTGATTTCATCTTTCTTGACTGAGACATAATGTGTTTACCATATTACTGATTGGTTAAAACACAGATCTATAAATGATTTGACTTTCTGAAAAAATTGTTTTAGAAAATGTATAACTTACTTTTCATTATCATGATGACAATATGGAAAAACATTTCTATTTTTTAGTAATGATTTATGAAAAAGAATTGTCATGCAATAATACTGTTTTGATAATTTATACTGTCATCAAAGGGAAGCAACTAATGACGGGGCTATGTAAAATAGTACACAAATACATACAATCCAGAGTTTCGGCCAGACTAGCTAGTACCAATAACATTCCAACTTTGTTATCATAATAATTAGTCTAACACCTAAATCTATTTAATAATTAATTTCCATTACCAAGGTTACGACGATTTTAGTTCTCAAAATAGTTACTTTATATATGAATAAATCCTATAAACACGTGGACATAGTTAGGGGTAGAGAATAATCAGTTTATTTCACTTAATGAAACTATTTCCGTGATTATCTACATTTTCTGTTATATACTGTAAAATCTGTTAATGTTCTCATTACTCCACATTCATTCATAAGGATGAATATGTGACTGCAGCTTACAAAACTGTAGAGTTGGATACATTTCTAGACGACAAAGCTGTTCAGCATCGTGAAGTCGATGGATTGGAGTCGAACCAGTTTAAAATGTATTTTAAAAGGTTTAAGTAAGTCATCAAAACTGTTTTGCGTTTGTAATCTTTTTGTAAATCACTGAAATGTCTATTAAATTTTGTAAAATTCTAAAAAGAAAGCAGTATAATACTAAATGAATGTCATCGCTTACCGGTTGAGAGATAATTTCCTACTAAGTGTAATTCTTGAACAGTAATTCAATAACTTGTTAACTTAACTGTTTAAATGTAGTGGTATTTAATTAGATTTGTTATTTATAAATATGAAACCCTACATGAGAGTCGAGTCGGTAATTTAAGATCTAGAAACACATGCACATCCACTAATATAAATGGTTCATAGATGCACTATAAATGTTCAAATTAAAATATCCGTCTATGACTCTTCAACCCATACTCAAAATTGAGTCCCAGTTGTATTTGTGTTGTTGTATTTTAGTACCTAATCTTATTAAAAGTTGTATATCTCCATATGGTCAATCGTTTTGAAATACAGTTGAGAATTGTTCAGCCAGATATCTAGTACAAAAATTAGCTTATCGTCATGACCTCACTTCGTAATTCTGGCTAATGCAAATGTAGTTAAGTATCATCTAGATAATTACTAAGGCTTCGTATCTCAGTCGCTCTGATAACCGTTGTTAAATAAATACCAACGGTTTACGAATTTCAAGAAGTAAGATGAAGCACTAACTACAGTGTATTATCGAATAGCATAGATCACTATACCACAAGCAAACAAAGCGAATTCCAGTGGAAACGCTAATGCGAGTGAGCGAGCGAATACAGAGATGATTTAAGTGTCGAGAAAAGAATCGGATGAAGAGTTGAATAGATTAATAAGATTCAAGCACATGTATATGGGAAAGTGAATGGTTTATCGAACGGCTAAGCAACCAACATTTAAGCTAGGGTGAGGGATATGTGCGCAGTCTGTCACATGGGATCAAACAAATACGCTCACATAGACATGATAATAATACCAAGATGTACAAAATTTCGCTGTTCGAATAACATTGTCTGTTAAATAAGTTAATTGAAGGGTTTAATAAAATAAAACGCAAACAAACCTAAGTTTGCGAGGGGTGCTATACAAATACCTCAGCCAGTCACAATCCAGGATAAGTGTGAAACGGACGCATTACCGCATTACATCATTACAATTTGATGAAATTATCTGTAGGCGTAATATACTAATCGAACTATCAGTAGTGTTGATCACCATGAGAAGACAGAACACCGAACACGTCGTTTTAAAGATAGAACAAAATTTGGAAATAAAAAGAAAGAATTGATATTAAAACTCCATGACATGTAGCAATATTAGATCGGTGAAATAACTATTGGTTCTTCAGATACATTTATTAAAGTGATTATTCTGTACCAAAAAGAGAATCGTTATCTTTCTCATAATGAATACTAATCCAAACTTAAATCTATAAATCACAGGATGTCTCTCATAATATGTTTAACTCTTGGACATGGACACATGTTAATATCCTTTTTTCTTCTATACTCCATTCACTGAATTTTAATTCAGATGCCTACTCATATAAATTCATATAAATGGGGGTCAAATCTAATTACATACTTCAATACATTTGTGAAGTAAATCAGATTTACTTTAGTATTGATTAGTTCTATCACTTGAAATCTTTTTTTCCTAAGCTCTATTTTCATTCATTCATTCTCTGTATATAGTAAACATAGCATTGTTACTAGTAACAACTCAGGTTGTAAGGGCAATCTTAAATTTTCCGTATACACCCAAACTAAATAACTTTATTCAAGAATATAATAGAAAGTGAAAACAAACAAAAATAACCATTTATAACAAAATGGAATAATTAAAAATTTGTATAATACATACGAATACTTTAGTATAGAATTGGTATGTTTAGAAAAATTTATGTTATATAGTTGAGATCATGAGTCAATTGAAGCTAGACCAACATGAAAAACTTGGGAGCACTGGACGGCCGTTTTGTCCTATTGTGTGACTCCTCAGCAGTGCGCATCCACGATCCCGCACTCGCGAGATTCGAACCCAGAACCTACCAGTCTCGCGCCAGATCACTTAGCCGATAGACCACTAAACTGGCCGGCATCCAACGGTGTTAATATCTAACTTCAACCAATCCACGAAATTGAGAAACCATTCACTATTGTCTTCAGTGAGTTGATATCTCCCAACAGACCCCGTTGAATTATATGAAAACTAAAAAAGTAAATTACCTTATATTTTCATCTTTGTAACTAAACAATAAAACATATCCTTTGTACAGCTGTCTTGTGAGTCTCTTATAAATGAGTATAATATCATTCTTAGATAACACTTTGTAACTTATTAAAAAAGAAGAAAGTGTTCTAAGATGGAATTTTTATTTATTGCGAGAAATTTTCAGGATCATTCCAAAAAGGATTGGATTTATTATGGGAATTTCGCCTGGAATAATTATTAGAAGATTTTTATACATATTAAAGGCGATGTTTATCATAAATCAACCAATCGTATACTAGAAATTATTGAACAGTAATACTTGTCTGAAACCAATTCAAGGCATCAACCCATGACTACATACAGAATAAATTTCGTGACTTTTAGGTCTCATGGACAATATGATAGCTCTAGATCGCTGAGTCGGATTTCAATGGATACCATACTAATATCTAGTCAATGTTTTTTTGTATAGGATGACCTTTTTCTTCACATTTTTCTAACGCCTGACAGATATCCACTGGTTTGTAGTCGGAGATTCTAGATCTCATTATCTATGTAATCAACTGAGCATTAGTGAGGAGCGCCTAAGCAAGACTACGTAGTTTTTAAATTCCTCCTGGTTTACAGTGGTCCTCTAAGCAAAGCCATTTAGTCACAAAAATCACTTTCAAATAATTAGGAATCTCTTATTTGGTAAACATAATCACAAAGAAATAGGGATATAACATTTTGTTTCAGTTAACTATTTCGTATTAATGTTTTCTTGTTAATTACTAACTTCACCACTATTCATACAGTCTACAGATCGTTTAGTTCAATAAATTTTAAATGGAACTCTTTGATTCTCATCATTCGTCAGTATATTCGATAATAATCGTACAGTCTCTTTTCATATAAACAATATAACTGGAATCACCAGTTCTATATTTATATTGAAGTTTCAAGACTAATCAACTCCGCCTGTAGTTCCTCTGGGGGTTGCTGTCGGTCCCAAGCCCGGGTAAAGGAGGAGTGTTGGGCATGGGGTTAGCGACCCCATCCCGTAGAAAATCAACTCGCTAAAAAAACGCTAACCAGAAAAAAATCATTCAAGACTAATCACTTATCAACTGACGGTATTTTAGGAATTTTATTTATGAATTTATATTATCTTTTTTATATCAAATATTAATTATATTTACTACTCAATTAAAAGGGATTTTTTGTGGAGATTTAGTATTTTCATAGTTCAAAGCATGAGTCAATTGAAGCTAGACCACTAAGGAAAACCTGTAAGCACTGTATGGCCGTTTTGTCCTATCGTGGGACTCCTCAGCAGCGCGCAGTCTAGCTTCAACTGACTCATGCTTTGAACTATGAAAATACTATTTGATTAACGTTTGTATTTTCTTTTTCTATCATTATTTTGAAAAAAAATTTTCAGAACACTTGAAGGTGGTTATGAAAGTGGATTTAATCGTGCAAAACTGAATGAATTAAAAACAAGACTTTTACACTTTCGAGATATTGATTCTTCACATGTTGTATTACGAGAAGTCCCTTGTTCTAAAAAATCTTTAAATTCGGATGATGTTTTCATATTGGATTTAGGATCATTAGCATACCAATGGAATGGTAGTAAATCAAGCAAATATGAACGATTTAAAGTAAGTTGATGCTCATTCTTATAAAACGTTCTAAACTATAAATGTATTTTATTTGGAAGATGTCTACATTGAATGAAATTCTTGAAAGTTTTATTAACTTAATTACTACAGAATTTTTATTTAAAATATTACATCACACTCTGCTGATATATTCGAAAGAAGGTTTTTTTTTATTACATTTCCATATGTTTAGCCCTCATAAATAAACTTAGGATTTCCTTTCAACTAGTCCGTACTCGAAAAGAAACTAAGAATAGCCAAGTATGGAATAATTACTTTGAAGTCTGAAGGTTGAACGTTTCATATTTAAAATAAAAGACGTAGTTGCTGTTTTAATATTTAGTTACTAACTCAAAATCAAGTTACTGATTTTTGGTTTAACTGTTTAGCATAAAATTTGAACAATCTACGTTTACTCACATTCGTATATATATATATATATATTTGATTGTCATATATTTTAATATTAAAACATTCCTGAACTTAATAATATACAACAAAGCAGTTTTCAGTTTATTAACTTTAAGTACTTAACTCTTATGATAGTTTGCATTAGAGATTATCATCAGATAATTAATGCAGATTAGAGTCAGATTAGCAATTTTGTTATAACGTATGAATTGCCAGTTGTTATATCGATTGCTTGCATGTGCCCTATTTCATATATGGACGTGATGATGCCCGCCAATGATAGAAGAGTGAATTATCGATCCCGTCGCCAGTTGTTATAACGTATACCCTCTTAATACATAAACGTCCAATGATACATAAAATCGTACGAGCAGTCTTGAGTGCGTATCGGCCCTGCCTTATGCCTAGCCCAGCCAGTTGAGTCCAGAACACAAATAACAGCCTCGGTAATATGAATCATTATTCACAAGCATACTGGGTTTATATACTAACCAAACAGACCACATTATGCCAAAAAATAGAAAAATAACATTTGTACAATATTTGGCCAATGTGGCTGTGGATAGGGGGAAAGTAATCAATAATAATATTTCAAAGGTCAAAATAAAGGTTATGATAAGAGGAACACGAATACGATTAGGTCAGTTATTTAACAACTATACAATAGGAAATAGGCATATTACATTCGTCCATAAATAGACCTTAGATTTACCATTCATAATTCACCGGGGGATATAACAAATTTCTTTATAATTTTAAATTAACAATAAATTGTTTAAATACTAGATTGAAATGTATGTTAAGTTTTCTTTTATTCTTTAATGATTGTTTAAATTATGTCACAAAACTGACCACGGTGTTAAAAAAAAGTGGGTATAATTGCAATGAGATAAAATGTACTGAAAAGTTTATGACGTTAATTAGCTTTGTTGTAACAAAAATCACCACGAGAAGGGACTTACAGTGAGAATTAGACGGGAAAGTATGTTGTGATAGATAAATTGATGGTTAGTTTATAAATGTGAGTATTAGTAGAACTTCCATAAGTCGTAGTTAAATGCATATCCATGGAATAAATTCAAAATATAGTTACAATAATTAGTGGTGAGATTATAATTTATGGACGAACTAATCAGATTTAGAATAACAGGTAATGAGTTTTTGCGCGAAATTCATTCACCTATCTGTTTAAATAGTGTTTTGGCATTTTAGCTTATGTCAGTTTGTGATGAAAACCATAAATCTAATTCCTAACCCTAACCGTTAACTGTAAATCATAATCATTATTCTTCAAACTGTTTTATAATCTTCATTTAGACCTAGTACGTAAGTGGGCATTCTCAAGTTCACCGTGGTGTCACTCAAAAGTTGTCCATAAATTATGGTCTCACAAAATTAGTTTATTAGTCCTAGTACAAAACAAAAGTCTAGTTCTTTATTTTTTAATAGTCCTCCATATGTGATGTCGACTGGAGAAAAATTATCAATATTCACGAGCCTCTATTCTAGTATTAGTTTCTTATTCCAGTTGAAGTAATAAAAATCATTCATGAAATATAGATGCCTTCATGTGAGCTACCTTCAATGATGGTTTTACAATCATAATTATTGTATCTTAAAACAGTATCTTTATAAAACTCATCCATATTACAATGTGAATTATTTTACACAACTTATCAACAACAACAACAAGAAAACATGAGTCAATTGAAGCTCGACTGGTAGATCCTGGGTTCGAATCTCGCGAGGCGGGGTCGTGGAGGCGCACCGCTGAAGAGTCCCACAATATGACGAAACGACCGTCCAGTGCTTCCAGGTTTTCCTTGGTGGTCTAGCTTCAATTTACTCATTCTTTCATCTATGAAAATACTGAAATCTCCACAAACTCCTTCTGAAATTAACAAAAAAAAACACCAAAACAACTATGATTGAAAGCTCAAGACTTTTGAATGGAATTGTATGTTAATTATGTACACTATTTTAATTTAATCTCACTTGTACATCTTTAGAAAAAAGTTCTTATTAGAAAAATAATTATATCCTTTTTAAAATCTTTCTTTTTATTATTTATAGAGTGGAGAATATTTATTAAGACTTAAAGGTGAACGTAGTGGAAAATTTCAAATTCAAGTATTAGAAGAAAATGAAAGCTCGCAGGAACTAGTTAGTTTGCTTTATTATTATTATGAATATGAATATTTTATGATCACTTTCCATGTATAATCTTTATTAAATTATTAATCCAATATATCTGTAAGTTCAACCAGTTAGATTATCGTGATTGAGAGCAATGTAAAGGTTCATTTTTATTTACCATAGAAATGTGAATCATATCGGATGACATTTTATATACTCTACTTTCTATTTACTACAGGTTGACTAAAAATATTTAAAAGACTACAAAAATAACTGCTATATAACTCAGTTGAAAATCCATTTCTCTAGTACTTGAGTACCAGATATGCACAGTGAAGTGACCAAATATCGTAGACAACTGAACTGGTCTAAAAAGGATCATGTAGTCGATGACCTTTGTTAGGTGACTAATCCCTTTGCTCACAGCAGTCCACATATACTTGCATCTCTTTTCCACGTGTGGCTTTGAAATGGCATATGACTCATGCGCATTACTGGTGCAGCAGATGAGATTTTTTAAAATGAAATCACAGTATCTTCCTAGTTGTTTGCTTATAAAATACTTCATCAGTCTCTTTAAACATTTCGAACATGAAAATGGGTTTGGAAATCCAGATAATATTTCTCGAAAACATTCCTAATCTATCATTTCTGGTAGGACGTTAAATTACACAAACGTTTACATCGTTTAGAAATTTGTTTAGTTACACATTCACTACTCACAGGTCTTTTTTCACGGATATTGATGACCTCATTTTAATTTTACTTACATTTAGCTCTTCTTTTTATCTGTACAACTTTAAGGAAGAATTTTTAGCCAAGCTGCCAGATACCGAAATTACTGCACCTCCTAAATTTGACCGTGGAACGAAATCAGTTCATCGGTAAGTTATTCAGCTCACTGTGGACAGACCGTTTTCAAATATTTTAATACTTTGCTGTAATTCTTATTAGAACTACAATGTTAAACCCTTCTGAACGAATATATTAGATTCCAGCGAAGAATGGATGTAGCTACTTCACATCATTTTAAATATATTCAGTGCATACTGTTGTAGTGTGATAGTTTGTTCTCTCATCCATTATAATACTGTGAGAAACTAATCATAATTGTGTTGTAGAGCTAATAATGTGTCACATTTACTACCAAGATCTGATTAGTAAGAAATAAGTATTATGTAAGTTAGCTAGTTGGTATATTTTGCGTTTACCTTTAGAAATAATAAAGGAATAAAACTGAAGGTTACAATCGCTGTAATCCAACAGGAAAATACCTTAAAAGAGCTGATTGAAAGGTTATGTACGCATACAGTCCGTTCCTTGGCCCTATACATAATTCTCTCATTACAGTTAACTTATCTAGGGTTCCATAGTGCTGATACCTTAGGCTAAATGATAAGACGTTAAGGTGAAGTGTTCTCTTCGGAGTCAAAATTCACCTGAATATAGGTCAGTGAGTGAAATGAAAATGACTACTCAAAATGTCCAAGGGAGCTACTACTGCTGAGACACTAAAGAACAAACTATTTAGATCTCTGGGAAAGACTTTTTATTCGGTGAAGCTTACAACTGTTTCTCTGGTAGGAAACTCACTCATGAAAGTATCGAGGATAATATACTGCTTCAGGTTATTGTACAGCTTAAGGAAATGATATCTTTGAAAAGAAAACTTTCTTATCTGAAAATTCTTCATTCTTCCTAATTAATTAATAAATTACTATGGTTGTTTTAAAATATCTTTTTTGAAAGATCAACCAGACTTACAGATTACTTCCTGCAAACCAACAGTTAGTATTTCAATCTAGCTGAAATTGACTGGAAAGAAATTATTTATTAATTTTTACGCAGTCATGTTGATTTCAGTTCGTATATTATTCATCATCATCAGAAAGGACAAATGGCATCTTGATTTTTCCCTCCATGAATTCGAAATATTTGGAGATTACATAAACTGACTTTGCAATCTTTTGATTCATTTTGTACTTTGATCAAACTGACAAAATGTTTGGACACTCACACCTCTACCACTTGATATTAAACAGTTTCCCATTTTCAAAAATGTTTATGAAATTAAATTATGTTCAATTACAACGTGTAAAATAAAATACAAAATAAAAACTTTGAGCTGGTGTAACTAAATTTCCTTTAAAACTGAAACTATCAAATGCTAAATAGTACTTCGGAATTTATAAACATAATGTGCCTCAATCAATTGCATGCCCTTGAAGCAGTATACATGAATTCTTCTTTGATGCATTACCTAATATTTCGGTATTGTTATTATGGCTACTTATTATTATTCTGGAAATTTTCATCAAGTGTATTTTTTCCCAAGTTTACGAATAACGTTTGTATACCAAGTTTTGGAAGGGTTTAAGTGACTGAATATAAAGTCTTCATGTTTTTTTACCAGTTAAGTAAATATGGGAAGTCATAGAAAATATTATAGTTGTATTATAGTAATACTAAGTGACATAATTTTCCGATTGTATTAAAATCTAGTGTCATTGACGGGTTCAAAAGTTGATCATATCAACAGTTGTAATGCTTACCGTAATTAATGAGGATAGGTTCCGATCATCGCAGTCAATATATACTGCTTACTTGACTATATGATGGTTCATAAACTGGTGAAGCAGAGTTTATAGCTATCTTTGTACTGAGTAGTGGCATAATCTTCTTCATACGTAGAATAATTAGGAATTTCAAGTGAATATGGAAAGATGAACATTTTTTATTAGTTTAACCTTTTGATACAGTCAGATTTTGATAATATGTGCAACTGTATCAGTTGATCTGCAATTATATAATGTTTACTGTGTGTCTATAAACCATTGTGAATTCTTTATAAAAGTTATATCACCATATCCAACCTTCTTCACTTAAACGATATATGACAACTTATTAAATGTAAGCAATGTATGTAACTGTTTGAAAAACTGTTTAAAAGTTATTTTTTTACCCTTGTTTATCTGTTAGAATTAGGATGTAAATCATCATAAATTTTCTTTTCTCATCATAAAAGCCTTTCAGATGAAGGTGGGGAAATTAAATTATCATTGATATGTAAAGATGTGCTTCCACGATCTGTGATTACTCAAGATGATGTTTACTTCATTGACAATGGGTCTCATTTATACGTCTATATTGGAGATCAGTGTTCAAATCAGGAAAAGCAAAATGCTTTATTGAATGCTCATGTAAGAGTTATTTTTACCATGCAATAAATGTTATTCAATGTTGAGGGTATAAAATCTTACTGGATATCACATAGTGTAGTAATATTGATTATTATTTGAGTAAAGAGCTATTTAATTATTAAATAAAAACTAATATAAGCTCTAATTTGTAAATTAAAACTAAGTACATAAAACATTGTAAGCAATGATGGATAATGACTAGCAGTGTAATCGATTAAGGCTATATCAAGGCAATATGCACAGTACGCACATATTTCAATTAAAGACTGACCAGTTGCAGTACTAAACATCAATGGGAAGATTCACAGAAAACAAAAATAATTGAATTTAAGTACATAAAAGTTCTAAACAAACCTATACATTTCAAGAAATTGAACAAAATCATTCAAGCTTTAATGAAAGTAAAAAGTTTAGTTTATCTATACACTTTTTTACAGGTTGGAAGTTGAAAAATATATAATGCTATACATGATGACCATTTTATTTGAAACTATTCATTATTATCTTATAAATGCTTATGTATAGTAATCAACACTTTATTATGAAATAAGAGACGACATATTTATGCCTATATAAATGATAACCTCTGAACTCTTTAGTATTCTATTGATTAAAATGTTTTCATAAGCCAACTGAAATTCAGAAGAAAAATTATGAATTTAATCGGATGTTTATAAGTATCGTAGCCTTCATTTATTGCATATATCGTAACTATGGGAAACTATAATATTATCACATGATTTAAGTTGGAAATCTGAAACTAAAAAAGGACAAATTGATTGACTTTATACTTTTTATCATGTTTAAAAGAGTTTTGTTTTATTTTATGGGTATTGCAAAATTGAGAATTATTTAATATTTATCAATTACTTTCAGTCACTAACAAATTTTAAATATTTCAGTAGTATATATGTCTTCTTCAGAAAAAAGAGTTTAATCCCTACTAAATTACCACTTATAAAATAATATTTTTGTGTGTTTATTATTAAGTTATTGATATAAGCAACATGTTTGTAAATAGTTCTTCCAGTGCTTCCAGGTTTTCCATGTTGGTCTAGCTTCAATCGACTCATGATTTCAACTATGAAAGTACTGAAACCTCCACAAGAAACCCATTCTGATTGTAATCATATGCTCACTAGTGACTGACTGTAAGGAATATTTCCTTGAGTTCTTTTGGGAAGCAGTGACCAGTGGAGTTCAACCAGGTCTGTTGTGACATATCAACTCACTGAAGACAATCGGTGAACGGTTGCTCAAACTTCGTGGATTGGTTGAGTTTAGACATTAACACCGTCGGATTCCGGCGAGATCGTGGATTCGCACTGCTGAGGAGTCCCACAATAGGACGAAATGGCCTTCCAGTGCTTCCAGGTTTTCCATGGTGGTCTAGCTTCAATTGACTCATGATTTCAACTATGAAAATACTGAAATCTCCACAAAAAAACCCTTCTGATAATAGTTATAGAAACAATATAAAATTGTCACATGAATCGACTGAAATATATTTACCTACATCTAAGGAATCCTTTATTATTGCATTAAAGCATCTACATAGTGTAATTATATTGATTACCGTTTTAAAACAACCTCTTTTATTTGATAGATCTAAATTATCCCTATGACAATTTATTTTATGGTTATCTCTTACTATACAGTTCAAAATAGAATATAAAACTATGAAATTTTATAAACTTATACCTGTAAACATTATTAACTACAAACTTAATATTGATTATTATTTATTTAACACTTTTATATCTGAAGGAGATTTTGTGGAGATCTTAGTAATTTTATATGGTTGAACTCATGAGTCAACTGGACAAAACGGCCGTCTAGGGCTTCCAGGTTTTCCATGGTGATGTAGCTTCAATTGACTGATGATTTCAACTATATAAAATTACTTTTATATCTACTTATGATATTACATAAAATTCTATTTTATAATTAACTTTCTATTACAAAAAATCTATAATTAAAAGCAAGAAAAAATAATTTTCATTTTGACTACCATGAAGTGTAACCAATTTTTTGGCGTTAATTATTTGAATATTAAAATGCGGATTTTAGTAATTCAATAGTTGAAATCATGAGTCAACTGAAGCTAGACCACCATGAAAAACCTGGAAGCACTTTACGGCCGTTTCGTTCTATTATGGGACTCCTCAGCAGTGTGTATCCACGATCCCGCCTCATGAGATTCGAACTCAGTCTCGCGCCAGAGCACTTAACCGATAGACCACTAAGCTGGCCAGCATCCGACGGTGTTAATGTCTAACTTCAACCAAACCACGAAATTGAGTGACCGTCCACCATCGTATTCGGTTAGTTGCTATCTCACAACAGACCCGATTGAACTCCACTGGTTTAGCTTCAATTGACTCACGACTATATTTTGATATTGGAAAAAGTAACTTAAAATTAGGGCTGATCGAATTCTTTTTATCGATAAGTGATCAACAGTATTTTAGTGTTTGATTTTATTCAGGATGATTCCTCTAACTTTTAGAATTTTCAGTGACTGATTAATCTCATCTCTAAATAAACAGGTATTGTTCAATAGTTATTTTTTGGAAATTAAAATTCCTACATCAACTTAGTATCTTTGGAAATAAAATAAAGGTTTACTAAATACTTGATTATTATAGAAGTGAGATTATCATTTTAAATTATTTGGATTACATTATTCAAGAAGATAAATTATTCTTTATCCGCATAATAACAGTTCTGCATCCTAGCTATTCTCTATCAAGCATTATTAATTAATTTAGTGGTTTATACAAATGATATAAGAGACACTAAATGAAGATTAGTTTGTGTCACAAATTGACTGGAGCCAAAAACATTGATTACTGGTACTTGAGTTATTCGTCGGAAGAAATCATATTTGCTCCAAAACGTAAATGTCCAAGTTTTAAGGAGGTCCCGAGTTGTGAATGCGCACCTTTGAAAAATCTCAAATCAAATCAAGTCATATTTGTAGTGCTCTACAGCTGATGTTAGTTTCTATCGGAAACATACTTCGATACAAGAAGATTCAGATTATGATTTAGTATACAGATTTAAATTTGCATTTTTGGATTTAAGATATTTTACTATAATTGATATCATTAGTACTGAACCCAAAATTCTTTATAGACTGATCATAAAGTTGACTGAATAATGGTGAATTTGCGTCACCAATCGGCATTTATAGCACTCGGTTTCATACGCACATCGACTCTTATACTGCTTAGGATCTCATGGGATAAACATTAGGCGTGTTTGTAAAACTCGTTAGCAACAAGCAAATCCTACATACCTCCAAGTTCAAATGCGATTTCTTTCTCGAAATTAAGACTCTTATCTCATAATGATGCGCTACAACTAAATTAAATGGTTGAAATTAATCAAAGAGAAACCCTGAAACGAGATTTTGTGCTATTTGGTACTCGTCAGCAAGGCGTATCTTTGATCCTGGTATTAATGATGTTTTTTGTGATATTCGAACCCACCCCGTTCAGTCTGAGAAGTTAACACTGAGCTATTCTGGCAACGACTGACCCACTACATCACTGAAATATTTACAAATGATTGACCTAAGGTATACTGTCGATTACCTTCAACCACCTAACATCTCGATATAGTGATACGAAGTTAAGTGATCTCATTGGATCTTGATAAATAGGATTCTATCAGCATCAAAAGACAAGATAAACATGATATTTGTTCAATTCTCAACGATCAAACAGTTGCGAGATTAACATTTATCTGTGACGTTCCACATTCTAGTTGATTACTTTCTTGGATTTGTGAATTCGGTCATTTTACTTTGTCCACCTGTTACTTTTTCTCTGTGTAGCTTAAATTTCAAGGGATTAAGTTAAATAGGCTTTATCGGTGAATTAATTGCAGTCCGATCTAACTTTTTCTAATAACTTAACTTGTTTCCAAACGAAAATAAAACTTTTATGAACGGTAAGCTGGTGAATAAATATAATTAATAAAAGATGAGATCAATAAAACTACGTTCAGCATACTAACAACATTGTTTTATACAAATAGTATCATCGCAAATTAATATTATGTTACTACAGTACAATTAAGTTGCAGTAATATTTCATAGGCGTGTAACAAGAACTAGGTTGATTATAGATCATTAGAACACTATGTAATACTAAAAAAGTGATCACTAACTGACGTTTCACTAATAACTAACTGTAATAGATAGATAACAGAACTAATTAGTGTTATGATTTTTTAAAAATAAATGTTTTTTTTATTAATATAAAAATATTAACTTGTTTCTTTATTACTTAGGCATATTTAAAAGAAACTGATCATCCACTTGTACCAATCAGTGTAATTTATGGCAGTCAGAAAATAACACTATTAAACAATATCCTGGAATGAAAGAATATGAAAACTGTTTAACACTATGTCAGTTACATAATAAAACATATTTATAATGACAGAAGTGAATTACAAGCTCAGTATTTTTGTATTATCACTATTTAGTTTCATTATTATTTTTTTAAATTAAATGTTCATTCCATTCCATTCTTACTTTGAAAATGTCAGATGATTTATTTATAGTTTTAAAAACGTGATTCTTCTGTAAAGAAATAATAAATTATTTGTTGATGTACCATTAAAAGTTTGGCTAACTGATGGCTAAATCTGCCTTATTATTTATTATCAGAAGGGGGTTTTGTGGAGATTTCAGTATTGTTATATAGTTGAGATCATGAGTTAACTGAAGCTAGACCACCATGGAAAACCTGGAAGCACTGGACGGCCGTTTCGTCCTGAGGAGTCCCACGATAGGAAGGTTTGTGTACCATGTTCATGTATAACGTGATAATATCGCCAATTATTGAGCACTGATTTATCGATCACATGAATGACGAATACAACCCGTGAGAGCAGTCTAGAGTACGTATCGGTCACGCTTTCTGCCTAGCCCAGTCAGTTAAGTCCAGAATAACAATCTCAGCCTCTACGGTAAGAATCATATATTTCAAACATACTGGATTTATATACCAAACAGATAGACCACATTGCACTATAAAATAGGAAAAAACATTTATACAAGATCTAGCCAAATGTGCCTATAAATAAGGGAGATAGTAATTAATAGACAGGGCATAACTCAAGAATGGTAAATCGTATAATAATAGTTCATAGGTCAAAATAAAACTCATAATAAGAGTGACATGAACATAAATAGTTTATTTTCATAGTTGAAATCATGAGTTAATTGAAGCCAAACCACCATGGAAAACCTGGAAGCACTGGACAGCCGTTTCGTCCGTTAGTTAGTTAACAATTATACAATGAAAACATACGCATAGTCCACAAAAGGATCCCAAAAGTTATCATTCATTATTCTCAACGGGATATAACAATGCTGCTGTTATCTTTTATTATTATAAATGAAATGAAAACAATTCAGCTTAAATAATTATTTTCCAAAAAAAGCATGTTTACAATGAATTTGGCACATAGATAGAGAGATAATGAGTCATTTTGCAACCTTTTGTCTTATTAAAGAAAATAAAACGCTCATTGAGGAATGACTTTCTTTTTCAACAATGTCATTAAATAGAACCATATAATCATATTTTTTTTTATTATTTTATGCATATAGTAATGTATAATAAAGTCAAGTGTTGTTGTGATAGTAGGGGTTAATCAAAATCCAGCTTTACGTATTAGTCAAATGGTATTAAGAAAAATTGTCCAGTTGATGATTTAAAAGAAAATAAAAATATTAATTAACACATGTCAGAAAAAAACGTCAAAAATAAAGTGTGTTAGGACGGTGGTAAACCAAGAGATTGGATTGCACCGTTGTGCGCAAAGTCCACTACTAGTTTGATGAAGTGCTAAGACCTACATGTTTCACGTTTCATACTAACAAAGTACAACAGAAAAACCTGCTGTGTAGCATACATATCCTTTGGGTGGTTATTGAAAATCTTTTCAACATCATAAATAGTGTAAATTAGCAATGGACAAGCGAGTTTCTTGTATCCCTCTGGAGATGTCATCAGGAACTAACATATCGAGGCTTATAAGGCTTGCTTACTAAAGGCTCTGTTTACAAAATTCCTTGTTCTAATATATAGTTGTCTTAAATTCTGTAAACTGAGCAGATTATCTGACAGTTACATATATTGTGAATAACTGAAGGTTGCTTATACCAGGTATGTCCTTGTAAAGTTATCCTTAAAAAATGACATTTGAATGAAACAAATAAATTATCTTTTAATTCCTTTCAAATGTGTATATTTCTTCAGAGATACCAAAGAGTATCACTTTGTTCTTGTTCAAATCGTCAGAAAACAAGTAAACTGCTACATAATCTAGCTTCGTTCCATTATTATGCTACTAAACCATATTTCCCACAAAACCGCATTTATTTTTGCTGTCTATAGTGTTTAGAACATCCCTACTGAATTGATGTAAAAGTCAGTTAGTTGAAAATTGATTAGAGGATATTGAAATTATGTACTGTACAATGGAGACTTTTTGGCAAATGCACTGGCATAGCGTATATTTAACAAAAGAAAAGATATAATCTCAGGCACAAGCATTCTTCGAAAATTGAAGTTCACATATGAGTATCTTTCTAAGCTACTAAGAAATCAAGGTCCAGCCACTAATTAAGCAGTGTATTCTTCCAATGTATGCACTTAAATTTCTCAAGATCAGGTTTATTGTTTCAGTAAAGACAATTCTGTTCAGATTTTGAAAAATTAACCGTAAAATAACCTGAATTATAACTAAACGTTTATTGAGTGTAGATGCTTTAACTAGAATCGCTAAAAATACCCAGTAATATTAATATTATTGACACTGTTACCACCTCTAACATTCATAGTGCAACTAGTGGCTCTGTTAAATCATAGTTATATATTTAGATAGGGGTATTTAAGACCCTACGCGACAAATACCAACTAACTTACTGCCATGATAGTTAGTAATAAATTAAAATTCATATAAATAACTGTGTTTCAGATTCGTATATGTGTTGGGATCTCTGAATGCAAGGCCAAATTATCAGTAAACATCAGAATATATTTAATTGTCTCTTCAACAAATTCATCTATAATATGGTAATACGTTTTCTGGTAACAGTATATAAATACTGGTTATTCGCTAAGAAAAGCAATAATATGAAGTGATATCATTTATTCGTAGATTCAAAATATCCCAACTTCTAATGGATTAAAAATGGTCATCAAACAACTCTTCAATAACCTTTTTGTCTACATTAGTAAAATGGTTGAATAATTGATGTAGGTTTATAAAGACTGAATCTTTCTTTTCGCTGTTTATATATGGAATAATTCTTCGAAGCTATTCCATGATAGTGTATTTCATTACGCGGTTGTTTGTATACTGGATTGAAGATAATCAATATAAATGTTCAAATCACTCAAATTCTCTGTGACTTACATAAATATACAGTGAAACTTCATATGAACATAGATTACAAAATTAGTTATTTGCAATCTTATTGAAATGACACGACCTTATTCTGTCAAACACATTAATTAGTCTTTTTTATCCTGATCAATTTTATTGTTTAGTGTATTAATACTAAGAAGTAGCGGAAGCATTCTCTGTTCAAGATTCAGTATCAATAAATGAAATATAAATAACAACACAGATTATGAAGAGCATTTCTAGAAGAAAAGTAGGACACAAAAATTCTTTAGTAAAATCTACAGAGCAATCAACCATACGTCAGTTACATCATATACAAAAAAAACATACGCTTGACTAATTAGTTTTCTAAATGCTTAACTATGTTGTCGCTCAAAACAACAAGATGTTTTGATAATTCAAAAAAATCTCTATTATTTAATCTGTGGACGAACTATAGCCGAAAACAAGAATTTGCATTAGAGTGAAAGTAATTAAAAAGATAAGATTTCAAGTTTTACAACTAAAAGTTATTTAAACGTCTAAATTTAAAAAAATTCACTAGAATACTTCCTATTCCAAAGATAAGAACTGACCATTTTTCTAATGAATATAAATTGTATTGATTTTCAGACTTGAATATTGTTCACTACATGCGTGACAAATAACACCAAAATATTGCGATCACGAAATAACTGAAGTCAGATAACGGTTGAGAACTAGGAAGCACTGGACAGATGTTTCGCCCCAATGAGGGACTCCTTGGCAGTGGAAATCTACGGCACTACCGAGAACCATCTTCACAAACCTCCTGTACTGAGTGTCGGTGATTTTAAAAATGAGACCAATAAGTTGATATCTATAGATGTGATTTGTATGTTGTTATTCCATTTCAGATAAAGATTTGTTATCAATATGAAGGTTGTAGAGATTTTTTAATTTCATTAAAATTACTAACCGATTTAAGTTAGGGTCGTAGATGCTCACAGCAAAGGAGTATCGTAGTCGGATAAAAAATATCCAGTGCTTTCAGGTTTTTAATAGTGTTTAACTTAGATTGATTCGTGATCTCGATAAACATTTTACTGATTTGTCACCAATGAATTTATATCGTCAACCAAACTTCCTATTACTTTTACTTAACGATTTTGAACAGAGAATTATATCGACCTCTAACATTAAGTACAGGTCAGTATGGAATCAAGATTTGTGTCCAGAGACCAATTTATGAGGACAAGGTCAGTCAGTCACATGGTTATATGATCATTCCAACAACAAAAAACTAGTGAGGACGAAAAAGATACATAACAAAAATCCAGTACATATACTTTCATCAGAATGGAACGATATGACTATTTCAGGATTGTTCTAGGAGTACCATGTGATGATGTAAGACATAACATCGATGAACCTTTTTCACTCACACCATACAGCTAATATGGTGCAAAAACACCAATTCCATTCGCTTTAGTTACATGATCTTTATATTTCTCCATAGTGTTGAGTTTACTCAAATCTCATGGTGAACAAATTATAATACCCAACGAATACATAACATAGATGATCACTGATTTATGTCATATCATTTTACTGTACTAGATAAATAGGCTTTTTAAGTTATTTTTTGACTGAGAAATCAACATCCTTTAACAAAATTTATATCTTTTAAATGATTCATTTGGTCAAAAGTTATCTTTATGTCTTTGCCAATTTTGCGGGATTTTGTGCATAGTTTTCGTCAATGAATCTATTACCAGTAAGAAATATGATAATGCCAAATTAAAATATGATAAGTCTAAGTAGTTATTAGATAACTAACAATGTATGGACGAGTACGTTTATTGAACAAATAAAATTCTCAGTATAGGGTTGTGGAGATTGTTGAGTTTAGATCGATATCATGGATGGATCAATGTTAGACCACCATTGAAAATCCGGAAGCACTGGACAGCCGTTTCATCCTAGTATGGGACTCATCAGCAATTCGCATCCATGATCCCGCATGTGGGACTCGAACCAAGGACATTGATCCATTCATGATATCCATCGAAACTCAACAATTTCCACAACCCTATACTGATAACTATCATGTGCTCTCTAGTGACTGGCTTTAAGATGGATTTCGTGGAGTTCTAGTGAGAAGTCGTGACCCTTATCTGCTGTGACGCAGTTGCTCACTGAAGACAATAGTGAACGGTCACGCAACATCGTGGATTGGATAAAGTTAGACATCGACGCTGTTGGCTACCGGCTTAGTGGTATAGACGTTATGTATTCGCGCGTGAGACCGAAGGCTCCTGATTCGAGTCCCGCGTACGAGATCGTGGATGCGCACTGATGTGGAGAGCCATAATAAAACGAAATGGCCTTTCAGTGCTTCCAAATCTCCTGCGGTAATATGACATTGATCCGTTCATGAATTCAATCTAAAATAAAACTGTTTGTTTTGTTTTAGATCACTTTAATGATTTTTTTAAAAACGATTCCCCAAAAAACTGAAAAATTCAGTTACTAGATTTACTTGATTTTATTCCATTTGATTAAATTTACAAGGTATATAGAACAATCAATTAATCGTTAGTAAATAATAAAATTCCCTCAAAAGAGTTATTTAATTATTCACTTCCATAGTTACAATTCAATCACACTCGTCTGTTATGTCTTAACTTTTAAAAAATAATAATAATCAGTAAATAAGAAGACAAGAAGTATAATTACATAAAATATAGATATTGGAAAGATAATGTAGATTGAACCAAAACTGAATAAAAAGTTTTCATGATATTTATAATAATCCATTTGAATAAAAGAAGATTGCCATGTAAAATAACCATGGTAACAAATAATTATTTTCAGCACATGAATTAATAGTACTGAGAACTACTGGAATTGTTGGAATGTATTTTTATACAAATAGAATCATTCCAACTGTTTCTTTTAAAATTAAGGAAATGAACAATGAAAAAAACATTTATTAAATAAAATTATTATTTGAAGTTGAATTAATTAAACTTTGATGTTATCATTATCATTATTTCTGTACAAACCCCAATTGATCATATTTGCTAAATTATCATAATCCAATCCATTGGAAGATGTTAACCATATTCTCCATTGAGCATTAGGTATCTTTAATATCAACTGTTCTTCTAAACTATCAAAGGTAAAATTCTTAAATAGAATACACTGTAATTTATTTACAAGATCTATAAGACTGATACATTCCTCTTTATCATATTCATTACCTGCTCCAATAATTAATAAAGTTTGATTAACATTTAAATTATTTAATATTAATATAATTTCTTTAATAATTTGTTCCCAATTTAATTCATTAATTATTGATTTTGTTATATCAATTATATATAATATAACATGACATTCTTTTAATAAAATATTGATTTCTGGTAAAAAATTAATTTGATCAATATTATTATTATTATTATCATTTTTTTCATTATAAAGTAAATATTTTCCCGATATTCTATTTTTATCTTCTAATAATTCACCATTTTTTGGTATAATACAAGTCATTTTAATTAATGTATTTAATATATAATTATTTAAATTAGGTAATTTGATCATTATATTTATACCAATTAATTCACTTATTATACCTAAATTAATATTAGGTATAATAAAATCATCTGGTATTTCATTTAATATTGACCAATTTAATATATAATTAATTAATAAACGATTTATATTTGATGAATCCATACCAGGACCAATCATAATACATTTATAATAATCAATAATATTTTTATTGATTTGATATTTTTTAATATTATTATTATTATTTGATAATAATTTTAAATAATTATATAATTTTCTCATATAATAACCTGATTTAAAATGTAATTGATTTATTGATAATTGATTTATTGATTGTTTATTTTCAAGAAATAATTGAATATTATTAATTCCACATAATTTTAATAATATTAATATAGTTTCATCAATCCAATAAGTTTTTTTTAATTTTTTATAACATTTTGGTAACCATATATAAATATCATTAATTAATTGATTCCATTGTTTACATACAAGTGAACAATTATTTAAATCATTTATATTAAGTTTATTATATATTTGATATAATATTTCTGTAGGAATTGAATACATTGATTATAATGATTATTAATATTTTATTTAGTTGCTAGGCTATCATTATTATCTGTTATTGTTTAATGTTCTAATAATGAAATTCAAAAGAAAATAATATATTGTTGCTATCTAAAAGTTTTAAATGAAAAATTAAATAAACTACGTAGGTGTATACTGATTTATTATTAATTTTTTCTGGTCAAACCAATACAGTTAAAAAATTTTGATTTTTTTGATTGGATAAAATTTACTTCATTTGTGTTGTATTGAACAACAACAAAAAAAAAATATTGATCTAAATATAACATGGATCATAATGGGATAAATTTTTTTCATGCAAATTGGAAATATGTTACAGATTGTATGTAGTTTGTTTTTGTAAACAAAATACAAATATCTATCTAGTAGATATAATAATATAATATTAGAAATAAAAGGTTAATTACGTCATATAATTAGGCGTTGTTTGAAAGTTGAAATATCTTTAATGAGAGTGAAACTTTAGTAAAAATGAATAGCACAAAAATAAATCAACACCTATTACTTTTAACTGATAAAGTTAAGTAACGAAATCTGGTGTCTTTTACTGATACTTATATGGAATTCGCCCATACGTGGGCCCAACTGGTTACCAGGGTAAAAAGGTTGAGTTAAAATGGAAATCGATTAACAAACCGAATCGGCATGTATGTTTATATATATATATATATATATATCCCGATAAGAATAATGAATGGTAACTTTTAGGATCCATTTATGGACCAATATTATGCATATACTTTTTTATCGTATAATCGCTAAATAACTAAACTATTCATATTTATGTTCCTTTTATCATGAGCTTTATTTTGAACTATAAACTATTTTTATACGATTTACTATTCCTGAGTTATCCCTAGTCTATTAATCACTGCCTCCCACATTTGCAGCCACATTTGGCTGAATCTTGTACAAATGTTATTTTCTATTTTATTGGTACGATGTGGTCTGTCTGTTTGGTGTATAAACTCAGTATGTTTGAAATAAAATGGTTCATACCACAGAGGCTGTTATAAGTGTTATGGACTTAACTAGCTGGGCTAGGCGGAAGCAGGACCGATACGTACTCTAGACTGCTCGTACGATTTTCGTGTGTCACTGTTCCAATCGATAATTCGCTGCTTTCTAATTGGCGATCTTAACACGTCATACATTAAAAGGCATCCATATGGTCGACAAGTTATAACAATATATATATCCCAATAAAAACGAAGCCGTCACTTGTGTATATCTCATTGCTGGGAAACGTAAGCCAATTCTAGACAGGTGGCGTGGACTTATATTTTGATCAATTTTTGATTAGCTGAATGTATCAGAATCTAGAATGTACGTTACCTAGGATCTGGAAAATGTCAACTGATATACTTACATACCATCATGTTAATTTTCTTATTATCTCTCTTCGTTAACATATTGCCATTTTACCAAGTTTTTAAAATTTACAAATGATTTTTATTAAAAAGTGACTAATTACCAATAAAATTTGGGGTTTCTGACTAATACTTTTGATGCTAGAGCCATTCAACGCAAGTTGGTAGATCAACCCATTCTAATTGTTTAGGTATACAAATTTTGAAAGTTGACAACCGTAAAGTAAGTGATGCATTATATATAATGAAAGACGAAATATAGAAACAAATCGATTCAGCTGACTATCCAATGAAGGTAGAATAGCAACGTAATCAGAAAAGGTAATTTTGTCCTAATTGATATTCATTATGACAATCACTTGCCGAATAAAGTATAAAACAAATAGATTATCAACATCATTATTTAAATTTTTCACAAATTCATATTGGAAACCGAGTTATTGGTACTGTGTTGACACATGGACTTTTGAAAAACTGTCAAAATAATGAGTGAATTTATAAATAGAGTTTAGAAGCTGAATTCAGTATGTTTGCATTTCATTTTATTAAAGAGTTCATACTAAGTTCTAATCTAAGTAGGAACGGCAATACTTGGATTATGATATTTTTAGCTATGATATATTAAAAATACTGAAATATGAAGTTTGAATAGTGAGACTATAATTTATGGACGACCTTTGAGTAACACTAGAGTAACCTTGAGAGTGTCCATGTAATAACTAGGACTAAATGAAAGCTATAAACCAGCGTGAGGAATTCGAATTATGAGTTACAGTTGATGGTTAAGGTTAGGAATTGGATTTAATGTTTTCATCACGAACGGACGTCGGCTATAATGACAAATCGGTATTTTTCCAAATGAATGAGTGAAGTTCGCGCCAAAACCCAAGACCTATTATCTTATTCCTGATTAGTTCGTCCATAAATTATAGTGCAGAAGATTTGTAACTGAAGTGGATGATTTTACTATGACATACTACATGTTCAAATCCAACTATAACAATGATCTTAATTATAGAAATATGAAATACAAGACACAGAGAAATACAAAACATAAAATAGAGATGAATTGATTTAAATAAGATTTAATGTGCTTTAGAATAAACATGCAACTGAGATATTCGGATTTAGCAAATTTTTAGAACTTAAACTAATCCAGTTACTAATTTATGATCAATTTAAAGCTATATCATTATTGACTCTTCAAGCTTTTTCTTCTAATAAAATTTCTATATTCTTTACTATCAAGTTAGAGCTCCATTTGGTGATATCCAGCCTTAGAATATGAAAGTCTTTTATTACGCTAGTCAGTAATGAACGTTTTTGGCAGACTGTCATTATTAGTTTTATAATATAGTTATCAGTTGTATCAGTCAATTCATACCCATGATTACATGAATCAACTTAGTTCATAGTTAATCATGGAATTTTTCTTTCTGTTGTGATATTACATGCATACAACAAGGATTGATCAACCATAATATTAATAACCTCATATTATATACCTTGAATAATACTTTTTTCACAAACTTTGATAAAAATCACTCAGTATAATTAAAATCCAATCTTCACCATCAGTTACTATCAGTAAAATAATTGACAGTAGGTAAGAAATACTCATCAGCTGAATATACCTACTTGAATATTGATTAATCTGACTAATCAACTTTTAAAAATCTGTATTATTATTTATTATCAGAAGGAAGTTTTGTGGAGATTTTAGTAATTTTATATTGTTTAGATCATGAGTCAATTGGAGCTAGACTACCATGGAAAACCTGGAAGCACTGGATGGCCGTTTCGTCCTAGTGTGGGACTCCTAAGCAGTGCGCATCCACGATCCCGCCTCACGAGATTCAAACTCAGGACATACCAGTCTCGCGCCAGAGCACTTAACCGATAGACAACTGAGCTGGTTTCCAACGGTGTTAATGTCTAATCATTTCAGTTTCATGAATTGGTATCTTGGCTTAAATTTCTATGAATACATTTTAACCATCAATATACAGTCGTAGATTAGCTTTTCTGTTCAATACTACTGGTAAATGTAAACAATAAACGGCTATATTTTTTTACTTTAAGAAACATTATTATTTTACTATTAAGAATTAGATTACATAGTTGAAATCATGAGTCAATTAAAGCTAAACCACCATGGAAAACCTGGAAGAACTGGACGGCCGTTTCGTCCTATTGTGGGACTCTTCAGCAATGCGCATCCACAAAACTCCTTCTGATAGTTAGATTACATCTTAATAATCTTATTCAATATCTTAATTTCTCTCTATATAAATTAATTATTTTTTGTTTTTCTCTTTTAAATACCAACATTCAAATATTATTTTGATCAACTAACATACTATAATCATTACTTTCTTTTAATCATTAATTATATTATGTTTTAGACTGAAATGTTGTAAAATAATTTTAATTATTTACAAACTATGGTCTCATTATTTTTTTATGTTACCTAAAGTTATCAGGTCATTTATAAACTGAAAATTTCTTTAAACTAAATAGTTATTTTAGTATCATCTTATGATTTATTTTTTTCTTTTGCCTTTTTTAAGCATACCAACCACTGGTTTAACAATGAAATTTTATTTCTGAGAATTCATTAACTTACAGATATTACAACCTATATTATACTTACTACTACTACTAATACTAATACTATTATTATTATTATTATTACTATTACTACTACTACTTACGCCTGTTTCTCACAATGGAGCAAAGGCCATCGACCAGCATTCTCAAACCCACTCTATCCTGGGCCTTTCTAGTTCTATCCAATTTTTGTTCATTTTTCTCATGTCCGTTTCTATTTCTCGGCGTAATGTGTTCTTTGGTCTTCCTCTTCTCCTTTGGCCTTGAGGATTCCTTGTGAGGGCTTGTCTTGTGATGTAGTTGAGTGATTTCCTCAATGTGTATCCTATCCACTTCCAGCGCTTCTTCCTGATTTCTTCCTCCGCCGAGATCTGGTTTTTTCTCTCACACAGTAGATCGCTGCTGATAGTGTCTGGCCAACGGATCCGAAGTATCTGGCGTAGACAACTGTTAATAAACACCTGTGTCGTCTGGATAAGGGCTTTCGTAGTTCTCCAAGTGTCCGCCTCATACAGTAGAACTATCCTAACATTTATATTGAAAATTCTAACCTTGGTGTTGGTTGACAATTGTTTTGAGTTCCAGATGTTCTACAGTAGTAAATATGCCGCTCTTGCTTTGCTGATCGGTGCCTTCATATCTGAATCAGATGATGCTGCCCAGATATGTAAAAGTTTTCACATCCTCCAAAGCTTCTCCGTCAAGTGTGATTCAATTGGTGCATGCTGTGTTGTATCGGAGAATCTTGCTTTTCCCTTTGTTTATATTGAGACCTACTGCTGCTGAGGCTGCTGCTACGCCGGTCTTCTTCTCAACATATATTATAGTATTATATAATAGGTGGATTATGACTGGTAGTGTAATTCAGGTAATATTTCATCCTATTTGTGACTCATCGGTTGTAAGTACCTGTAACCCAGTATTGACTTTTCTAATGATACTTGAACTCAGCATTTTTGGTTGTAAACATGTAACACTTTACCCACCGAGCCACTGGGTCAAGAAATCCATTGTTATTTTGTTTAGCGGTTGTGATGATTAGATTATTATTTGGATAAGTTTATATTATTCCGTTTTTCTTATGGTCATTAGGAACCTATATTTTCATCAGTCTTTTCTGGTATATGTCAACAATATTACAGTATTTTTTTGATCAATTAATATATTTGATAAGATACTGATGATGATAAAAATATTCATAGCTTACTCATGTTTTAAATGTTTATTTCCGAATCAAACAAATTTTAGAAGGGAGAACTATTGACCAAAAAGATTGATTATATTATCAAGGCATTTAAACTATCATTTACATGCAGATAGCAGCACTTTTAAGATGATTGACGAACAACGATTAAACTTATAAACCATAAAGGGAACAATGATCTATCATATCACATAATAATTTTATAATTGACTGAAAACCCAGGAATACTAAATAACTACAATGTCAAAATTTTAAAAATTTCATTATTATTAAAGTTTTCATCCCTTTATTTACAATGATAACTGTTAGGTTTTGACCAAGTATTTTATGACCAGCTTGACTTTTATGTAGCTGAACTCTATTCTTTTATTGATCAATAATTTCAACTTCAAAAAGATGTAAACCTATTTACAAAACATTTGTCTAGTAAAGATGGTTTCTAATCTCTTAGTAATTAAATTTGAACCAAACTGAACATCGCAATTAAACTTCGAAGTGATCAGTTAATTTTTGTTGCAATTTCATTCCAAAGATTTTTAGTTGTTCATTATCACGTATCCGCAAATAACGGAAGATAATCATTCATCAAGACTATGTTTTTAACTCAGATATGAAACAGTCTTTCCGGTTATGTTTAAGAGTTTAGACAAAAACAGCCCCTATGAGAGTTTGCTTCACATTTGTGGTGGTACAATTTATTTATTTCTCGGTAGCATCATTTAGAAATTTTAATTTTAAGAACATTACTTTTTCCGAAACGGAAATTGTAACTCAAAGGTTAAGAAAGGTCGTACAGAAAACATTTAATGCAGCCAGACTGAGTACCGTTTTCTACAACCGCCTAATAATAAGAACCGTTAATAAAGATATACTGCCTGAATTCGCCACAAACATGTGTATTTACCAATTCAACTGCTCCTGTGTAGCCAGTTATATAGGGCGTGCAAGTCGGCAAGTCCGTCATCTCATAACAGGAAACCATCCGTCTTGGTTGAGAAAAGGACAGGTAAAAGTGATTTACACTTCTCTTCTCACTCACTTGGTGAACACAGCTCATCAAGTTGAATTAAATAAAGCATTTAAGTTTATCCACAATATTGCATCAAATTCGACAAATGGTTTGGGAGTCCATCTTTTGTAAATTGCTGAAACCATTGAAATACATGTTCACAAACCAGACCTTTACATTCAAAAGAAGTTTGTACAGCCACTCTCGTTACCTTGGCCATCGGTATAAGGGTGCGATGATAGCAGAACTTCAACAAAATATTTTCTAATTTTTCCCACTTTTTGTATTTTACTTATTCTCAACATTCGTCCCTTGATTATTACATAACTACTATAATACTGAACTTTTACCAAAATATTTTATTAGTTCCTTCTTTATTATATGTTAGGCAACGTAGCAACCTTTTGATATTTTCAATAATCACTTTGATTATTATGATCCTCTTTCTTCTAATTGCTCAATGTTATTTTATAATCAATATGTCATTATATAATTATTACGTAACGTAACTACTCGATGTTTATTGTTTCATTGTTGTTATTTTTACATATATGATGAAGAAACTGATTGAAAAGAACATTTTTTGGTTTGAAATTTAAAGAATAGATTTCTTACTATAGTATAGACAATTGTCTTATCCAAATCTTAATATAAACAACATCCTGAAGTTTGTTGTTAAAATCATTTGATGTTAATTAGCAAAACCAATCTGACATATAAACATTGTAGAACTTATGTGTTAACCAAGATACTTGTTTTTGTCGAATAAACAGATTATAAATCGATAATATATTGGTAAGTCAAATCGACGTTTAGTTGAGCTTAGACTCGGAAGTTGACGTCTAAGCAGATTTCTTCTTTTGAGACCAGTATATTTGCTTAAACGTTTTGACTACTTGTATTTATTTGAGTAGTCCAAATTCAACCGAAAAAATGCCTTGGAATGCTTGATAAAGAATGTAACATTCAGTAATTAAAAAAATTAAAGTGAGAAATAAATTACTTAGGATCTTCCAGTTAATTTTTTAGTAAGAAAAATGAACAAGGAGCTTTTATCTTAAATAGTGATGATGAAGCGACCGTACTAGAAAGTTAAATGTAGTCTATTTACCAAGCTTTCACATAATCTCACAGTAGCTAGATGATTTCACATGTACATCCCACTTAACAATTGTGAATAGGTTTTTTTTCTAAATCATTCTTCGAAGTTATGAATCCACCCCTCAATTTGTAAAGCCGGATTCATATTAACTACTTGTAAAATGTGATGGAAAGATGGTTATAATTGTATTATGCAGATTCGTCATAAGGATTAATTGCTTTTAATTAAACTATTTACGTGGTTTCATAATCTTAAAAAGATGAGTTAGTGACTGTTATGATGTCATATGGTAATATGAAAATATGTAATGAATTTATTTGTGTAAATGAACGTTTAATCACTTAACTTGACGTAAATAGCTTCATTTTGTTCTGTTCAAATGCAGAATTTAACAGATTACCTCTTTCTAATAACGTAACAACAAATACGTATCATTCAGTTGATGTATGATTAAACCACTGAAAATAAGTTCTGTCTAAGAAAAATGATTTAGTGAATTGAACAAATGACATCATTCAATAGCTATATCCTAATTGAAACCTTGAAAAATCACACTCCTGTTCATCAACAACGACATGATTGAGAAGTAATATCATCTACACCGCATCAAAATAATGAGGCCAACACATTATTATGATAGTAATAGTTATAATAATTGTGATGAAAATTATTAGTAATGATATGATTATCATTATTCTTACCATTTTTGTTGTGGATCTTGTGGTGTGGGGGAATGAGAACTTGTGGTGTTTGTATGAACTAATGATTCCTTTGTACTTGATGACTGCTTGATTTCGAATTCTAAATACAATACGCTCGTTTGTGCTCATATAGATCTTTTTGGTTAAATCCCGTTATTTCTGGAATTCCTAGTTTGTACTATAATTCAAATACTCCTAATTATCACAGAACTACTACTCCATAGTTGTTTGTGAAGACTAAAATCTTTGGAGGTTTTAAAGAGTGAAATCGACGTTTCTTTTTCAATGACCCAACAAGTTAAATAATTCAAACTTAAATAACCGAAAGGCTATAACAATAATATTCAGTCAACGGATGTAAATAAATTATCTGCCGCTTATTGAATAAGGGACTAATTTGTATACTGTACTTAAGTGTAATAAGTTGATACTCCAAAGTTTTGATGATAGTTCCTTAAGGCTACTTTACATAGTTGAACTTAATTTTGTTTGCTTCTCCTATTATGTAATTACTATTGTCAAAACTAAGAACAGAGATTCTCGTAAAGGCGGTCATTGTCAGGATCAGTAAAGACAATCATTTGAAGACGTAATGTTCATATTGATTAATGAACCTTACACAATACATTAACTTATTTCCAGTGGTTTCGCTTTTCTTCATGCACTGATTCATTCGTGATTACTAGAGTGTGTTTCCAACAGAATAAAGTTTTTCTAGAAGGGTGCGAAACCCAGGCCCAAGCCTTTACAGACATTTGAATACTTACATGATAAGATCACCACGGTATATGACCGCTAAACTAACATGCATTTCCACCACCACCGATTATTTCTCGAAAGTAAAGAAGAATTGAGCGTTAGTTCATCTTATGATTTACGAACTAAATGCCAATGAAAATATAGATCTTTTGAATACCCTTACACACACTACATTTCGGAAAAATTTATTTTAGGTGTTGTTAATTATTATACATCAAGTATGACTCACAAACGGGTATGAATGTCGATATTAAATGGAAACTCCTAGGCACTCAGTTCAAATATGAAACTTAAAATCTCATGGTACATACAAAATAAAAGACTTATAACAACTAGCTGCAATTAGCTACAATTTATCTCTCTTCTTATCTAATAAAAATTATTTTCCAAATAACTTAGATTGCTCTGCGCCGACTTTAGCTAGTCCGTAATAAGTAGCTGAACAACTTAGATCCAAGATCATGAACTTTAGCACAATTTGAATGAATCATATGCGATCCATCTGCTAAACCTAACTTGCTTAAATACAAGAACTTCCGCTTTCCCATCAGTATTCATTATCCGTGCATTTGAATGATGATGACAAACATAAGCAAACTTTGTATAGAAAGTGTTGGGAAGGCCTAAACGTATTCAGTTTTGAGTTATTAAGTCTTTTTTTTCTTGAGGCGATCGCATTGAGTTCATATTTCCTCCTTGGTATTTTCTCATGGCTTATGTTTCTTACTGACTGACTGTCGTCTCTCGTAAGTTATTGACTTTCCAGTGTCTAACTATCTTGTTTCATTCCTATATTTACAGAGTTGTTCTAATTCAACTTTGTCTTGACTAAATATGAAGTTTTTCCATACATTCTGACTTCTTCATGTATTCTGTCATAATTGCACATTTTCATTGAATTGTGTGTTAGATACCATAATATTGAGTAAAAAATAGATCCAATTATCTCAACATGTTAGTGGTCAGAAATTATAGTAAACCCAACTGAAAATCAAATCTAAAAATACAACAGAAAGAAATATTCAAGATCCACTCTGTCATATTCGGACGAAGAATAAGTGAATGGTAACTGCTAAGATTTATTTATGGACTGTTATTACATATATTCTTATTGTATAACTATTAAGTAACTATATGATACGTATATTACTATTCCTTTTATTACAAGCTTCCATTTGACCGATTGACTACTATCATACGATTTTCTGTTCTCAAGTTATAATTACCATTAACAAGATTCAAATCGACAATTTCAAACAAATTGTGCATTGGGTAGATTGTTATAAATGAAAATAATATATTTGTAATATCCCAATGAGTAGAAAAATTAGATTTTCTGCTCTTTCGTTACTCAGTGTAAGCTACTTCTTCAAAGAATAAATAACCAAACTAAATTAACCCAAGTTATTCCCAATTTATTGGTTACAGTATCTCACACTAAAAGATACTTTTGGCCTGATTTTTTGCAATTTTTATTTTCTGTTTTATGGTATGATATAGTCTGTGTGCGTTTGAAATGCATGATTCACATAGCGGAGGCTGATATCAGTGCTCTGGACTGAACCTGCTGGCTTAGGCAACATGTTATTATCGCTGAGGATTAATAAGAACTCAGAGTTGACTTTAGGCTGTTCGTACTGGTAAATGTGTCATTGGTTTGGTCATATAAGTCAGTGTTTTTAATTGGCACTTTATTCATGTGATATATTAACAGGCCATAAGAACATAACACATTTGGAAAAAAAAAACAATTATTTATTTGAAAGCACATAACACAGATAATATTCAAACCAACATTGGTTGAATAAATAACAAGATAATTAAAGCATAAATAAATAATGTTCATGCATATAATAATAAACTTTATAAGTGTAAATATAACTTCAGAATGTATTGTAATGATATTATGAATACTGTTAGAACTAATATTATTTGAAATTTCACTCCGCTTTTCTTTTAGTTGACATGATGATTCCCCTTTCTTTTTCTAACTGATGTTAGATACTATTCAAGCACTTTATCCAATTCTTTCGATTTACGATTATTCGATACAACAGTGATTGGAGCGAATGGATGATCAGTTTTTTGTAAGTATTCCTAATAATTAAAAATCAATAAAAAGGGATAATCAACAACAACAAAGTAATCACATAACTTTAAAAAAATGAAATAAACATTGTCATATATTAAACACATTTCGTAGGATCACTAATTGTTTTTAAAAATGAATGTGAATATTATTGATGGAATTATACGTGTGTAGAAACATCAGTATAGAAAAAAGTGAATTCATCTACTATTTTCTGATCGAAGCAGGTAATACAAACACATTGAAACAGTGGAGTTCAACCAGGTCTGTTGTGAGATATCAACTCACTGAAGACAATTGGTGAACGGTTGCTCAACTTCGTGGATTGGTTGAAGTTAGACATTAACACCATCGGATGCCAGCTCAGTGGTCTAGTGGTTAAGCGCTCTGGCGCGAGACTGATAGGCCCTGGGTTATAATCTCGCGAGGCGGGATCGTGGATGCGCACTGCTGAGGAGTCCCACACTAGGACGAAACTGCCGTCCAGTGCTTCCAGGTTTTCCATGGTGGTCTAGCTTCAGTTGACTCATGATTTCAACAATGAAAATCACATAACTGTTTAAAAAACTGAAATAAACATTGTCACATGTTAAACATATTTCGTATGATCATTAGTTGTTTAAAATGAAATGTGAATATCATCGATGAGACTATACGTGTGTTGAAACATCAGTGTAGAAAAAGGTGAATTCATCTACTATTTTCTGATCTATACAGGTAATACAAACACACTAAAACTGTTAAAATCATTGTTACACAATAAAAAAATCGTTTTCTACTTAAAAATAACACTACGACTGAGGTATTTTTAATCAGAGAGAATTAATTGAAAATTTTTTACTGTAATGTTGAATTCTCTAAGTTTAGTAATAATAATGCAAACTTGCTCGATAGAATTCAATCTGCTCTAAAGACTGAAGAATTACCTTCGAAACAAATGTCAAAATTTACTTAACAAGATATTCATGCATAGATTTGATGTAGCTTTCAATGTATACAAAATCCTACCCCCTCTCCCCAAAAAATAAAAACATAACATTTGAAAGATTGTTTTATAGGAAATCATCCTTAACCATAAATCATTTCGTGTAATAATTTGATGAAAATCTTGAAAATTTATTCATTATTTCAGTAGTAATGTAAAAGTAATACACAAACATCTGCAGAATAGTTCAAGAGGCTAACTAGATGGAAAACTGTCTACAAATGTAGAAATAATTAATCATATTTAACAACAGAGATGTTCATTATTGACCGCATTCGCTTTTTTTGGGCCTCACTATTACGAATATTTTTGATAGATTTCCATTGTTTTCAATTTCTGTGCGCATTGATTTCTAATTCAAAATCAGTTTTACTGGATAATTAAAATTACAAAATGTGAGAATTTTTACTCTTGAGAAGTTAAATTCAACTCCTCAAAAGTATTTAGCTGATGTGATTCGGGAAATATTTCCAACTAAATTAAAGAATAGCTATGTAGCCAATAGCAACTAACTTAGAGGTGGATACCAGAAGTTCTAGTGAGAAACCATGTCTCACCAAGGTATCCAACTCCAGACTTAAACAGCAACACACCGATAACGATAGTGGTATATATTAAAATTTGATTGAAGATGAGGATTAATAATCGGTTTCAAAGTGTTTTACTGAGACAACGAATTGGACATGATGTCATATGATCGCCATGAATGTGTACAACCAAAAAGACTTAAGTGAGGACGGATTTACGACAGTTTCCCGGTTGATATCAGTTTACCAGCTAAACTATCGTTAAGTTGAACATTAGCAGCTTTCATAGATCGAATGAAATGCTTTTCCTAGCAGTTATTCTTTTCAAAAATATCTAGAGTGACAATATAAATTTATACTCAAATACTGTAACAATCAAATGTGACTAGTTAATAAAAAATTCATTTGTTTATTATACTTATGATTATGATTGTATCATTTACATAAGTATATAATGCATAATTAAGCAAACACGCACACACACGCATACATAATGCATGTCCATGTAGATATCTCTATATATTCAATAGTACAAAACAGATTCTATTGAATTAACATTATTTAACCGTTTAATAAATGTTATGGGGTAACACATACCATGTGTATTAACAATATTTGTGTCTACGTGTGTGTGTGTGTCATGCAACCCGTAAACACATAAAAATCAAATCACCTATCTCAGATAACACTTAAAGAATATAAAATAGTTTGATCGGTAACACTATTTATGAATTAATTCCAAGATGATAGAAAAGTCGGTAACAGAAAAAACGTTTTGTCCTTTGAAGTTTGGGTTCGTAACTGAGGTAATTTCAATGAAATATTAAATTGAAAACCAAAGAAAATCAATCAAACATTTATAGATTTTAAACAGATTAAAGTCAATTTTCTACATGAATTGATCTCAGTTAGACAGACATTGGGAACCAAATAGAGTAATGGTTTACTTGCTTTGTATTAAATTGAGGCTATCCATAAGTGAGTATTACTTACAATGATCAAATAAGAACGAGGCCAGAATTAAAGGGTTTCGTAGCATATTTATACTACTGATATTTAGTTAACAATGACAAATAGGCACAACTTATAAAAATATTTATCACTAAGTTTTTTATTTCATTTTATTTGAACACATAAATATTAATACAAAGGGGCACCGAATGTACATGCGCCACACAAGTGACTTGATTTGTGTATGGGCTATGATACCACCTGGGTGCCCGGACCGAAGCAGGTGGTTTTCGTAGGGAGTCACTCCTGGAGCCTTTGATCTACAAGGCAGTGTAGCATCGTGAGGAGATGCAGTCCTATGGTAGCTGGTGACCAATAATTGGTTCATCTTCCATCTTTTCCCTGAGGATACTAGAGCCTATGTTCACCATTGGTTTAGAGTCAGGGTTTGCCAACTCCCCTAGGTGAACCCTTCGTATCCAACATCCCAGTTAAAGCGCCAGACATTCGCTTTCTGTCCTCTCAATTTCGTAAACAGCACCAGTGGTTCGAGAAGGTAGTGAGTAGGACTTCTCTGGCAGTGGCTATATACGTGTGGCCATGTGAGAGCGTTTCGAGAGGGAGAGTGGACTCTCTCCACCCTCAACCGTACCACTAAGTATATTGAAGATTATCATTAGGCAGATTTTAAAATATTTGTTCATTCAAAAAAATTTGACCGAGAATATTTAAGTTACTGTCGTAGTAAACATTGAGAATGTTATAGCTTTACATCTATACTCTTCGTCTATACAATAGAGAGGTACTTCTCTCTCACAAATACCAACCATTATTTTTTTAAAACAATATTAATTTGTGTCAGTTTTATGCAATCTATAACTACAGAACCGTATTCATTGTAGCAATCAGTATCGTTATAACTCGACCTATTCTAACCTTTGGACAGACGAATCATTCTAATATTTCCACCTATTCTGTCATCCACAAATCTCATTTCAATTAGTCACTTGTTATCTTAATCGTTTTTCATGGATGTGTAAAAAAGTATGTATGTGTCTGTCAACTTCCTCTATTTCGTACATGACGTGTAAAAAGGCAGTCACTCTATTAGTCTTGGATCCAGTGTATTACAGAATTCAAATGCTACATACAATTGTTGCAAAGTTTATTTGCTTTTCTGGCATTCAATGTATCCTAAGTACAATTTGTATCTAACTTTTGATATACCCTTGTTAATTCGACAGAACATTTACGAAGCTAAATGGGATAATCAACGATTCGATTATACTGGATTCAGACAACTGGCATCTAAATAAACATGGAAACAAACAAACGGATTTTCTTATCACATATAAAAGATATATCGGAGATTACAACAACGCTATTAAAACAGCTTGGAATAGGGGTAACCTAAAAACCGGCTAAATCACTCCTCTCAATCTTATGTAAACAAAAGGATGAGATGACAAAAGAAAAGTTAAACGTCATTTACAAAATAAACCGTTCCAGATATGAGGAACATTGCAGCAAGCAAGTTGGCCGCCCTCTTCAATTTTTTATGCATAAACATCAATTAACTATCTTCGCTCATATCAGAAAATTTGGAAAGTTGTAAGTATGCGTTCGACTGGGAAAATGTTGAGATCTTGGACAGAGAGAGTGCTTAGAAGATCAGAGAATTTGTAGAAGCTTCGCACTGAGCTCAATCAACAATCAACAAACATATCGAAATCCATCCAACTTATAGAACAATTGGAAAGATCTTGTAATACCATGACGTTAAGAATCAGATCAATAACGTGAAGATAATGAAAATAAATATGTGAGCAACAATAAAACAAGGGTTAAAAGCAACTAACCAACATCAAAGTTGACAGGAGAAGCTGTTAGTCATAATACGGAGAAATTCGAATAGATCACTCTTATCTGAAAGTTTGTGCTAATAATGTTGTCCAGAGTGATAATAAACGCTTCATAATTAAATCAACATGCTCAGAGAACTAAACTCGTACGGAATTCATTACCTCCAATTAAGTGAAGTACAAATGACGTACAATATCATTACAAAAAATATTAAACGAATAAAACAAATCTTTAACTGAAAATTTCAAATGATTTACATGGGCATGGGACAATGCATCCAATTTTTCTCGCCTACTACATTTCACTCCAATGTAAACAAATAGAGATTGTCCACTGTCAATGAGATACACATCGTCTTCTGTTAGAGACGATTTTGGTAATGCATTTTCACATACAAGTGAAATTTCCATTTTACCACTTTCATCTGAAACTCTATAAAAAAATTAGAACAATAAAAGAAAAAATTGAGCGTATGGTGAAGAATGTGTCAAATAGGTTTGAAATATTAGTGAACTGAACTCATGCGAAAATAATGTAGCAAGTGTGAATGTGAACGTAGACTCTCATTACTATATGGATAGCAGATCGATTCATAAAATGACGGAATCTTCTTAACAGATATCTTATTGTTAGCCGATACTGATATCAACAAGTAATGTTACATGAATTGAACAAAATTACTAATCAATAAGACGATGCGTTAAAACTTCTTTTTTGAGTTTGCAGATAGTTTACATAAAATTTTACGATCAGAGCTCACGCTGTGAGTTTAAAGTCATAGATTTGATGCTGCATAAAGTTAGTAAATGCACATTTCTGAGGAGGTCCACATAAAGTAAATTAATCAAGTACAGTTTAGACTATTTCATTTCAGGAAACTAAGCAATCATATGTCAATGTGGATTTCCATATATTTCTAGAAAACAGAATAAACCCAGTTTTGATCTATCACTAAAAGGGATACGGTTTAGATTATTGTATTTTACATATAACAGGCTCTTTTGTGACAAATAAAACTTTTTCTTCGAATAAACTTTAACTTGCTAGAAATTTATTACGGAGGTTAGCTAATTCTTACCCATTGTCAATAAACATTCTAGAAAGAACCTGTTATATCCTAGTGAGATCAAACTACAGGTAACTTCTGACAACTAATAATGGATTAATATTATATGTATATTCCTATTGTACAATTGTTCAGTAACTAGATTATGTATATCTATATTCCTCTTATTATAAACTTCATTTTGACCCGTAGATTATTATTATACGATTTACTGTTCTTAAATTATGTTCAGTTTATTAGTTACCGTCTCCCACGTTCACAGCCACATTTGGCTTGATCTTGTGGGAATGTTACTTCCTATTTTATGGTGTGATGCTGTTTGTTTGGCTGGTATATAAACCAAGTATGTTTGAAATAAATGATTCGCATAGCAGAAGCTGTCATTGGTGTTCCGGACTCAACTGGAAGAGCTAGGCGGACAAGAGATCAATAAGGACGCTAGGCTGATCAAAGCGGTCGAACGTCATTGGTTTGGCACAGTGCCAAGATTGGATAAGTCGTATTTCGATTGGTGAATAAATCACGTGATAAAAAGTCGGGCTTAAAGTTGCAACAGGACCAGTGTTCTGATACATACATAGCAGAAAGTTGGCAATCTTAAAATGCATATTTATTCAATAAACTGATTGAACATAGTGATGTCAATGAAAATGAACCTTAATTTTCAGTCATTTAACTGTCTTACTATACCTTAATCAAAACCAGACTAACATATTCTGCGTAATATATTCTTGTCAGAACTACAAGCTCCTAGTTTCTAGTGTAAATAGTCACTGAATACAAGTGGTTTTACCATAAGTTCTATAGCAAAATAATTTAAGAAAATTCTTGTAAAAAGACTTCAAGTTATCTAGTTTAGCTAACAAATGTCAACTTTTTTTCTGTAACGGTAACTCTGAGTAAATTTTTTTTCCACTCACATCCATATATAACCTTTGTTGTGTTTCTGATCGGTTTTCGCCACTAGTCTATTAAGTTTTCTGTCTTAAGGTTATGTCTCGTTACTATCAAATATCATTTATTATTTATACAGAGTCGCTCTGTTTCAGTTTTGTCCGTTTTGAATATCAAGGTTTTTCTGTACTTCTGTCTTCTCCCTAGGTTGCAGCATTGTGTATGTGTGTTAATTGCCGTACTACAGAGTTAATATCTATTCCAATGTGCATTAGGAGGACCTCAGTCATTCGTAATTAGAAAACGGAAGTAGGTCAGCCGAATCCTTAATCAAGATTTAACAAATTCATAAACTGAGTAGAAGTTAGAATTAGGCATAATTACACCGTGCTATTAGTAGTAGTAATGAATAGTCAGTTAAGTTTAATTACGTAACAACATCAAGTTATTAATAACCAATCTATAGACTACTTAAACTTAATGTATAAACTCGCCTTAGATTTATCAGCAGAAATTCGTTACTTCAAGTGAGGTGGAAAAGATGTTTATTTATTTTTGCCGAAGAATTGTAAGTAGTAGAGATTTATTCAGTCACAAATTATCAGACGGTAATTATTCATTAAGTAAATTGTTTGAATTGAAATTGATATAACGAGCTAGAAAGAACTTCTTTAGATCAAAATTTATTGTATCAATTCAGTATCAACTTTGTTCAATATGACTAGAGTGAACTTTCGGTTGGTTCGACAAGTACATTCACTATATTATTTCGAGGAAACTACATTTAGTGCGTACTTTTACAATAACTCCATGTATTTCCCTCTATGTGGTTGTTTTAAGTGTGTAATACGATAAATAAATAATTGTATTTTAGTCAAATAACTACGTGATTTTTGGGACTTGTTTGTTGACGTGTTTCTGAAAAGTCAATAAACTTTCATTGCAACAGTTTTGTGCGTTCTTAGTTTGCATCGTAGGAATTGCAATGGTTCGCATCTCAAAGTATAAGCAGTAAGACTGAGGACTCAATAGAGTTTATACATACGTAATAGCGACGACAACCACGGACATTACCAAAGACCCCCCTCCCAATACAGCTGCGGCGACGAAGATCTAAAAGTAGGACCGCGGATATATTACCAACTACATTTCACTTTAATATTAAATATAGGCCTAAAATTGGTCAATAAATTGATCAATAAATAATATAATCAACTTTTACATGGATAAATATTTAAAGAAAGAATTACCTGTAAATTACTTTCTTGCCTATTTTTTGTTGAACTTTTTCTCCTATTTCAACATCTGGCAATAAACTAATGAACTTTTTCTGTTTAAAACAAAGGAAAAAAAATGAATGCAACAGAAACACATGCATATCATTAGTTATTGTATGCAGTTGTTCCATTTTATAATAAATAGATTTTAATAATAATAATAATAATAATAATAATAATAATAATAATAATAATAATAATAATAATAATAATAATAATAGATTCTAAACAGAAACGAAATTGATCTAAATGAAAAATAGACAGAATCTTGTGTACCATAAACTTTATGTAAATCATTGATTACAATAAGAGACGATTGTTATCTTAACCTATAGTCGACTGTATAAGATTCAATTCTAATAGTTAAACGTCAATTGTTTTATTTAAGTGATTTGTTGCTTTATTTGAACGGATATTAGTTTCCTAGTTTATTCTTACGCTGAAGATAAAATTCAAATTGTTTCAGGTCTTAGTTATAAGTTGGTAAAGACGGGGTAATGAAAAACTTGAAATTTGTTTAGTTAATTTAAATTCTGACACAATGTCACGATATCTTAGCTGAAATTTATTAATTCTTTTTTAGTATGGAGGGTTTGTGAAGATTGTAGACTTTCCATACTTTAAATCATGAACCGATCTTAGTTAGAACCACCATTGAAAACTTGAACCCGCTGGACAGTCGTTTTATTAAAGTGTGGGACAACCCGGGAGTGAGCATCCGCTACCCCAATACCAGGGATGGACCTTCGGTTTTGTATACGAACCCTTAACCTTTAGACCAATCGACGTGCATCCAATATGCTATACTGGAGAATCATAAATACGCTTTGTTAATATCTAATATCATTATGATAACTACGTTAACTGAAAAGCATGAAATCTCTAAAGCTATATAAATGTTTTCATTTCTGGTGAATAAAAATTCAAAAAAAGCTCTATAGTAATACAATGCAGATATCGGGTGATTTGTAGTGATAATGCTATCATGGCTCTTATGGCATCTACAGTTACTATCTACATGATTCATTTCGATATGGTATTTTATTGTCTTATTGTTATAATGGAATGAATATTTTAGAAGTTGAAACTGGTTTTTTGAATTATCATTGAGTTTACTTTTTGCTCAATAATTACTGAATAACTAGATTACTATGTATATGTTCTTCTTTAATTATAAACTTTTGGTTAACCCATAAACTACTGCCATTCGACTTTACTTACTTACTTACGCCTGTTACTCACAATGGAGCAAAGGCCATCGACCAGCATTCTCAAACCCACTCTGTCCTGGGCCTTCCTTTCTAGTTCTATCCAATTTTTGTTCATTTTTCTCATGTCTGTCTCCATTTCTCGGCGTAATGTGTTCTTGGGTATTCCTCTTCTCCTTTGGCCTTCAGAATTCCATGTGAGGGCTTGTCTTGTGACGCAGTTGGGTTACTTCCTCAATGTATGTCCTATCCACTTCCGGCGCTTCTTCCTGATTTCTTCATCCGCTGGAATCTGTTTTGTTGTCTTCCACACTAGCTTGTTGCTGATAGTGCTTGGCCAGCGGATCTTTCATTCGACCTACTGTTCCTAAATTGTTGCCGATCTATTACATACAGTTTCCCCTATTCGCAGCCGCTTTTGGCTTATTCACGTATTACACATTAATTGTGCTATGTCTGAACGATAATCGAAGGAATGGTAGCTCCCAAAAATAATTTAGGAATCAATATTATTACACACATCCTTTATAACTATCGAGAGACTGGATTACTTTATCTATGTGTTCTATTTATCATAAGTTTTAGGTTAACTAATGTCATACGACTGAATATTCCTATTTTGTTTCCAGTCGATTATTTAGTTTCCCCTACTCCCAACCACCTTTAACTTGTTTGTGCACAATCATTATTTTTTTGTATTTATGGTGTGATGCGGTCATATGTGCCTGTATATAAATCACGTTTGTTTGAAATACAGATATGGTAGAGGCTGGTTGTTAACTCATGGACTCAAAGACAGGATATGGAGAGGAGCTAGTACATGGTGAGGCATTAGGAACTTAGCTGTTGACTTAATGTTAATAATGCTGATCCAGTGTGTATTTGGCCAAGTTAGAAACACAAAACCGCAGAGTAAATAACAGACCAAATTAGACGTAGGATTCTGAATGGTTACTAGGCAGGTGATATTGATTAGTAGGTCCCAAGATATGACACTCACCTAAATTAATATCTCCAAAAACATGAGTGATGAATGAATAGTTTACTTCATTAGTATGCCTAAACTATGCTAAGTCAATGAATTCTCGTAAACAGAAAACAGACTTTGAAGTGACTTCTACGTCTACTGACAAGATAATTAGGATTTTTAGAAATAAGCAACTTACATGTTCCTCAGAACCATCTTCATCTGTCACCTCAGTTTTACACCTTCCATTACGATCACACTCCAGTTGTTGTAAAAACTGACTTGCCTGAATAACATGAAGAATAACAAACTTTAACAATTTAACTTCAAGCCCACTAAAAATACATAAAGAGTATTTTGGAGATATAAATAACTGATATCATTGATTAGTAACATAAATTTAAATAGTATAATAGACATCATTTATCCTCATTATGATACCAAATGCACATTTGAAAAATTACATTTTGAGTTTAGTTCAGAACCGATCTTCATAACTGTTCAACATCAAATGTAAAAAGTGTAATTTACGTTTCTGGAAGTAAAGGCTTTACGACAGTATTAATGACTAGTAGAAATATCGATTGTTCATAAATCACTTCGTTATGATCGAATGAATAGATCTCTGTACTGAACTATCCACTTAATAATATCACTTGTCAAGTAAAAGTATCTTTAATATTATTATTATTAGACCCTTTGGAATCGAAACCGACCAATAAACAGAATATTCTTGATAATTGCTTACAACATAATCAATCAGTTAGCCCATATGAAATACAAAAACATCACACTAACTTAATGTATTTCTCTCAGTATATTAGTGATTCAGGTGTTCATAAATATGTAGTTATTTACCTTATGATTTATGGTTTCATAAAAATATGGTAGCATAGTGTACTTGACAAAAGTTCAATCATTTCAGTTAGAAAACAATTAGAGCTTATATACAGACGAGTGAATGACGAAAGATAATTATACTCTTGTTTCAATATTTTTTTACATGGACATATTGAGATGTAGAAAGGTGTTAAATACAATCTGTAATATATTCTGTTATCAGTAAATAATACAAAATAAGATTATGATAATCTTTGGTAACTATCTTTTGCATAAACTAATGACAAGATGAAATCATTCTTATAACAAACAGTATTCTTGCTGAATATGTATGCATTAATGAGTTTTGCGTTTAACGTTCTTCATTTTCGCGTACGTAAATTTACTCAAATAGTACATTTGAAACAGAAATCAGTCTGAGTCAACACCAAAAAGAAGTAAATCAAATTCTGCAATTTTGAAATGCATTAATACATGAAACACATTGTATACACGAGAAAATAACTGTTAAACAAGAATAAAAAGAATAAAAACCATGAAAATTGATACATGAAGGAGAAATAACAGACTACACTTGCTATAAATCAGCCATATAGGTTCAAATAAACATTAACTGTGTACACAACTTGAGGACATCAAAGATTGGGTAGTGACATATTACATTTTCCATAAGTAGATCTTGACGGATTGATGATAGCTTTTATATACGAAAACACTAAAGCCTTACCTTGAATTTTTCTTCTTTACTGCACCCACGTCCATTCCACTGGTATGCTTGATTACCCATATCCAAAATAAAGACATCTGTGGAATCCAAAGAACGTCTGGAAAAAGGCACTTCAATTAATTCCATAGTTTTACGATCAACTGAATGAAACATTAAAAGACGAGGTCTATATTCATTCGGTTTTACATGATTAAATCCGCTTGCATATCCACCTGCAAGAGTTCTATATTTAGTTCATTTCGAAAAAAAACAGAAAGCAGTGAATTTAAAAAGGTTTTCATGGTGAACCTATTTCATTAAGTTATCGTTAGCAATTCAAACAAATTCACAACGTGTTTATCGTCTTACAACAGGTTAGAAACCTACTTCCCTACATATCATTGAATCATAGGTTTATTTAACATGCACAAATACGGGCACAACTGGAGACCAACAAATATAGGGGAAATGAAAACGTGAAGAGAAAGAGGCGTATAGTTGAGAACAGACGAATGCATGAAAATCAATGAATCAAGATAGTGTGATGGGAGAAACAGTTCAATAAAAACACGACCAAAAAGAATTCGTTCAGTTTCTTATCTTTTTATAAACAATAAAAGGTGTTATAATTTGTGTGCTCTGTTAATGTATGATGTGATAATACCGCCAATTAGAGAGCAGTGATTTATCGATCAGATCAATGGTACACGAAACCCGTGCGAGCAGTCTAGAGAACTTATCGGTCACTCTTTCTGCCTAGCCCAGACAGTCAAGTCCAGAGCACCAATCTCACCCTCTGCGGTAAGAATTATATATTTCAAACATACTGGGTTTATATACCAAACAGACAGACCACATCGCACTATAAAATAGGAAACAATATAATATTTATAATAATATTTATAGTGTAATATTTAGCCAAATGTGGCCGTGAATAAGGGAGATAGTAATTGATAGCTTGGGGATAACTCAAGAATGGTAAACGGTATAGTAATAGTCTAGGTCAAAATAAGGCTTATAATGAGAGGAACATGGATATGAATAGTTTAGTTATTCAACAATTATACGATAAAAAATATATGCATAGTATTGGTTCATAAATGGATCCCAAATTTACCATTCACTATTCTTATCGGGACATAACAGAAACTATAACAAGATCGCCAATGCCTTCTGTCTTGAACCATGTATGATAGAGTCTCAAGTCACTGAATTGTACCATCTCTAGAACATTACAGAGCTATAATCATAAACTGACCACTTTTTTGCTTTTCCCGACAAGTCCAAGAGTTGGCTAATGATGTCCGATGCGGAAGTCATTGGGATCACATTGGCTACACATAAAAAACCTACCGAGGCTGCTGTTTCAAGATAGTGATATTAGTTGAATTATTATCAGTGAGCACAAACACACATTGCCCAACCTCAATTATCTTTGAAATTCTGCATTCTGTTGCTAATAATTTATTAATAGTCTATTAGATTCGATAAATAAGAATATCGTGTTTTCAATCATTCGCTACGTAATTATTTATAAACTTATTTCATCGAATGATCCCTCCACTTACAACTAAAATGTAATGAAAGTAGAAAGTTCAAGAAAAAAACACTAAAATTTTCAAAAGATTAAATTTTCCCACAATGTAATGCCCCGTTGAGTTTGTATAAGCAACCAAATATCGGATAACAAACGTTTGGCTTAATAATAAATTAGATACTAGTTGAGCAAACATCCAGTGAACTTAACGTCCAGGTTTTTGTAACACGATGTGGACATATCAATCAATTAAAATTAATGTTTCTATTAAATTATGAATTAATTGAATCACTCAAAAAAAATAAAACCGTTGTTTGTCAATCTCTTCTTTCAAAGTTGTATAGTTATACCGAACTGTAAAATTATAAATCTAGTGAAAATCTCTATATTCGTCAGAATATCAATACTGTGATTGGTGATTAAAAAAATTAAATGAGATAAGTAAATTAAACATGATATATCCATAGACCTGATAAAGACAGACATCAAACAAAATGTTTAACTAAACATAATTCTAAACTTTAAGATGATTACTAACTAAAGATGTTACAATCCTAAACCAATATTATCATTTTGTTCAAAACCATTATCTTGCACACCGCTGTCATAATTGTAACCATTCCATAAATATTTACTTAAACAATAAGACAACAAATACTTTAACCACTACACACACACACGCTAATGTGTATACAAAATGGATGGTTGCAGTTTTGTTCTCTCACATCTCAAAAATGGATGGTTACAATTTTTCTAAAAACAAAAGTCGACATATCATGATTTTTATTTGATTCATGTGATTCAAATAATTCAATCACAATGAAAAGTGAACATAACAGAAAACTAAGTATTTTTGTGTAAATTTATATCGATTTTCAAATGTATATTCATAGGTCACGGTAATGACCTATTTGTTTTACAGCTGTTTCAGCTAGTTGCATGTGAATATGATTATATTGTGTAGAACTGAGGTTGTGGAATACATCCTGACGGATCATTGATCAACATCAGTAATTCGGTTTTATTTTGTAAGAAAATAAGAACTAGATTAGTGTACACATTAGTTTCAGAAAGAGTTTACAATGCAGTTAAAAAACAAGCCATGAAGTACAAACACTTTTTTGACAGATTTATACACAAAAGAAACTTTTCAAAAGAATGTCAACACAAAATAAGATAATAAACGTAAATAACAAGGAATTATGGAAAATCCCATTGTTATTTATCCGTGGAAAGTACCCGATAATAATTAGTTATACGACTATGTATAGCTTTAATTCGTTTTGTTAACGATTCATTTGACGTCCTTTTAACAATACATGATTTATTCAAATAAGTTATAGCTGTCCACAAAAAAATCTCTTCCAAATTAGTATACGTTAATTCATTTATTGAAGTACACCATAATCTCCACTTTATGTGTGGTTTATTCAATAATGGTTTAACAACATTAGCGTCAATATCTTCATGATTGTTATCACACTCATCAAAAACGACTTTGTTTGAGCAAGTATCATTATTACAACCAAGATTTGAAGCAAGTTCTATAAGATTGTAATTATTTATATTATCGTTTTGACTACCAACTCCTAAAACAATTAATATTTGTTCTGAATTCATACAATTCGTTAAAGCATCTAATTCAACACGTATTTCATTCCATCTTTCATTGTCAGAATTATATGGATTTATAAGACGTATAGTATCACCATTTTCATTGTTAAACAAATCATTATCTTCTTTTCGTATATCAATAACATAGAAAACAATTTGAGTTGAACTAATTGCATTAATAGTCCATTGAGTCAAATTTACACGACCAACTGGTTGTTGATCTGTTGTTGGTGTTTCAACTAAACAATTACCAAATAATCGACTACCTCCATAACAATATCTAGAACGTATCATATGTTTACGTGAATGTAAAATTGTTGTATTAAAAAGTATACCCTTAGTATTCTCTTTATCATTTAATGATAAACATTTTGGTAAACGTAATATAAATCCTTGTCCAGACCATGAAGTATTAGTTGTATGCATTTTTTTCAATTTCATTGGTTGTCTATTCATTGTTAAAGCTAAATCAATCCAACTTAAAAGTGTATGCATAAATTTTCCAATTAAATGAACTGTATCAATAGCTGGTCCTAATATTATACAATTAAAATAAATTTCATTATTTGTCATTGAATTTAAATAAGGAATAATTTGTGTTTGTAATGTTTCTTTTTCTATTTTATATATATTAATATAATATGAATATAATTTTTTCATAAAACAAGCAGGATTATTTAATAATTGTATAATGAATTCAGTAATATTTTGATAATTTTTCAAATTTTTTTCATGATTTTTATTAATTAATTGATTTTTATTAAATAAATCATTATTATTTATTATATTAAATGAATTTAATATATGAATTATATCTTTATTTAACCATAACCAACCAGTATTCATTTCAGTTTTAAAAATAGATAACCATATATATTTATCATTACTTATTAAATGATTCCATTGTTGATTACATAATGTACAATTAATTAAATCATTACCATTAAGATATTGAAAAATTTTTAATAATAATTCATTGGGTATTTTATCAATTTCATCCATACATTGAGACATTAATAAAACTTTCAACGAAAAAAAATTTTTTTTATAATGAGGAATAAAATAATTCAATTTACTAATATTATGATATATTACATAAATAGAAAACCAATGAAGTTTCATACAATTTCATCAAATAGACTAACATTGACTTTGATTGGAGGATTAATATGTCTTGAACAGAAGTATAGAAAGCTTTACAATTTATCTATGTACAACATTGTTCCAACCTAATAATAACAGAGTCTGTCGTTTATTGTTGATTAAATGAGATAGTCTTACTATGTTTAGTATTAGTAATAACACCCCCTTGAGTAAAGAAATGCAATGCACAACAACTAATTGACATTTTATCATTTTAATTACACGTAGAATAGAATATGTGTTTTTCTGTTTACATTTGCAAGATTATTTCCAGAAGGGGGGGACATCACTAATTGATATTGTTGTTTAACAAAAACAAATTAATATCTTTATGATGGAGGTCTATACATCAACGTGAATTTTTGGAACAATCACATGATTTAAATCAATAAAGTAATCAGTGTTTAACCACTGATTTCTAGAATGACAATGAGAAATAAGAGATATCTGAGAACTGGTCGAAGTAAAATAGATATCTTTAGTTCACGGAAAAAAGAATATTTTTATAATGCGATGAGAAGATGAAAGTTATCAGAATTAAGTTATACACTTGAGCAATACTTTCGGAACAATCTAATCACACAAGTACTTGCTAAGACATTATGTATGCAATTAAACAAAGGTCAACTAGACAAATTAAAAGGTAAAGGGAACATAGATAATAATGAAGTACACTATGTGAAAACCGCGCTGAATAATAAATCAGTATCATCAGGGTAGGTTAAGGGCAAGAACAAATAGTTTCTGAGCACATAAAGGTTTCAGTTTCCGTATAGCCGTGGCATCCAACCTATTTTATTGGAAACTTTCGTACAAAACTACATAAGCTGACCTAATATCAATCTTATGTCTAGTCTCAACCAAATGTTTCGCAATGGAGGAAGATTTCATCTATCTCGTGACGTTTCTGACCATTAGAATTCATTCGATTTTGTAGCCATTTAGGTATGTGCAGCCATCCTTTACTGGCAGATCGCCATTGCTGCTCCCTGTGTACGTGTTTCTGCACATACATGTAAATTGATAGACACAATGGGACGTGATAAAATCGCTTACATGCTGATTGCATTTCGGCGAAACATAAACTTTGACCTTTCGGTAATGACAAATTGGGCTGAGTAAAATGTCCTATTGATAGCTAATTTAAGTATTTGTTTCAACATGAGAAGTATTTTGGTCACCTCTGAATGGTGGAGCAATACAGACACGCTTTTGGGTGCAAAAAACATCGTAGGTTTCATCATATTGCTACCTTTCCAGTGGTTTATAAACTTCAATAAATAACTGTTATTTATTAATGTTTCATTTAAGAGCTTGAAGTTTTCCTCAACAGTATCTGTAGTACAAATACGATTGATTCCATTGAATAAGCTTTTTATTAATCCAAGTTCGTACTGGATTGGACAGTGACTATGGAAACTGAGATACTGTTCCGTCCATATCGGCTTTCCATAAACATAAAGTTTGATGGGACCATCGCTTATACTAATCAGTATGTTTAGAAAAGGGAGCTGGTTGTTCAAATCTTCGCGTGTAAGAGAAATATGCCCTTGTGTTGAGTTCGCTTAACAAGCGGTTCATATCTTCAATGTTTATCACTTGTGACTATGACGTCATCCACGTACCGCTTATGAATTGAATCTTGAACTAGATTTCCTATAGACCCCACAAACACATCAGGCAGAAATAGTGCTAAAGGACTACCTGCAGTCACGTCATCAATCTGTTGAGAATGCTACCTCTAAAAAAGGGATTTCATATTTTCAGTAAATGATCATAATAAATCTTTGAAAGTTCCTCCATGAAATAGGAACGGAAGGTCATTTATTAAGATATAATCGCAAAGAATATCAACAATCTTCCCAAAAGGTACATTTGTAAAGTGTTTACATCAAGCGAGCACATTATCTTAGTTTTTATATTATTATCCATTAAGTAATTAATTAGTTCAAATGAACATTTCAAAGAATATTTGCAAAATCGGTTTCGAATAGGGTTTAATACTTTGTCAATCATTTTGCAAGATTATGTGTAAGTGATCGATACATTGATAGAATTGGACGTAGGGGGTGTTGGGGTCATGAATTTTTGGTAGTCCATACAAATTAGGATTCAGAGAACCCGTAGATTTGAATAAATTAAATTCCTCTTTGTTATTAGTATTCATGTTAAGTAATTTCATAAGATTCGAGTTGTCTTTCCTCTCCAACTTACGTAATCCATCTGTTGGGGATGTCAAATCCACAGAACTTACTTGGTAAATGGCTTAATCTTGTAGTTTTATTTTGAAAATTTGAATTTAGCTGTTTTCGCGCCAAAAGCGCTCTTTTTACCTTCACGTCATATCTCCCACTTGTAAACTGTCTTAAACGCTATTGGTCCATTGTTTCTTTGTGTGTGCTATTTACCAATGATGCTCAAGGACAAATTGTTATTGTATAAATGCGCTTGACTTTTTCCCTTATTCGATTGCTTGTACTCGGCTGCTTACGGAATACATATATATTCCCCTACTTGCCTTGGACTTCTTCATCTAGTTAGCGGGGCCTGGGACAACAGATTAGAATAGCTTATCGTGTCATTGGCTTTCGTTCGTTACCGCGGAATCGATTTAGTTTCAGGCATAACAATTGGCGACGGTGGTTTGGAAACATGGATCCTTCTAAACTCGAATCATTACTTGAACAGCAGCTGAAGCTCATACAAATGCTGACAGACATGAAAGTTTCGCCCCCTTCACAGCCTAGCACAGCTAATGCAACCACAGCACCATCAGTAGACGGCATCGCAAATAGTATTGCTGAGTTTCATTATGATCCTGATGCGAACGTTACTTTTGACATGTGGTTCCGGCGTTATGAAGACCTATTTAAATTTGATTTTGCTAATCAAGATGATGCTTGGAAGGTACGACTGCTACTTCGGAAGTTGGGTGCAAGTGAGCTGGACAGGTACTGCAATTTGATCCTGCCATTGAATCCACGTGATCGCTCTTTCGCAGACACAGTCCAGACACTAAGCCAACATTTTGGGGACAATTCATCATTGTTTAACACCCGTTACCGATGTTTGAAGCTGGTTATGAACGAAGACGATGACTTCCTTACGCATGTGGGCATCGTTAACCGTGAATGCGAACGGTTCCGGTTAAAGTCTTTATCTGAAGACCAGTTCAAAGCCCTTATCCTCATTTGCAGCCTTCAGTCCCAGAAGTTCAGTGACATAAGAACGCGACTACTATGTCGATTGGACCAAGATCCAAAACTCACACTAAATGACATGGCTAATGAATATCAACGCCTAGTAAATCTACAACGAGACACGTCGATGGTTGAGAGTGGTGGGTCTAGTCGATCGGAAGTACGAGTAATCCAAAAGACAACTAACCAGAATCAGTGCGCTCCCGCTGCATTCAGTCCAACTCATTTCAGCCCAATTCGACAAACCAGAACAAATCCCTCCACTCCTTGCTGGCATTGTGGTGCATGGCACTACGTAAGGAATTGCCCATTTAAGCAACACCGATGCAGGAAGTGCAAGGTTGTTGGCCACAAGGACGGGTTTTGCCTTAAGAGCACACCAAATCGATCCAGTAATACCAAAAAGACGGTTCCAAAGCCCTGTACCTCTTCTTAGAGCTTGGTATCTTCTTGTCAGAGTTCATCACCAGGTGAGAGGAAATTCATTAACATTAATATTAATGGACATTTTTTTAGATTGCAAATAGATACCGCATCAGACGTCACCATCCTCTCTCACAAAAATTGGATCAAAATGGGTAGCCCAAGCCTGCAGCGAACAACTAAAAAGCCTCGTACCGCATGTGGTAATTTCCTACACTTAGCAGGACAATTGGAATGTAGAGTGACCTTCCGGGAGTCGTCATTTACCGGGTTATGTCATATAACTCCAGCTGATCTAAATTTACTTGGTTTAGATTGGTTCGATCAACTGAAATTGGCTGATGTCCCACTAAATACCATATGCCACGTGATATCACAACCTCATGGCACTGAATCGTATACCAGGAAGCTAATGGCGCAGTTTTCATCGATTTTCCAGCCTGGTTTGGGACAGTGTTCTACCTTAAAAGCAACGCTTCGTTTGAAACCTGGAGCTAAGCCTGTCTTTCGTCCCAAAAGACCCGTGCCTTATGCGACGTTACCAACAGTAGATGAAGAATTAAACCGCCTCCAACAAGAAGGAGTAATTACTCCCGTTTCTTACTCCGCCTGGGCAGCACCGATAGTGGTCATCAAGAAAGCAAACGGCACCTTACGAATATGTGCTGATTTTTCTACAGGTCTAAATGCAGCCCTTGAACAACACCACTATCCCTTACCAGTTCCGGCAGATTTGTTTACGATGCTGAATGGGGGAAAATTCTTCGCAAAACTGGATCTCGCTGATGCTTATTTGCAAGTTGAAGTAGACGAAGCATCTAGGGAGCTGCTTACTATCAACACTCACCGTGGGTTATTTCAGTACAACCGTTTACCATTCGGTGTCAAGACTGCACCATCTATTTTCCAACAATCAATGGATACTATCTTATCGGGCATCCCGGGAGTCGCGGCTTACCTTGACGACATTCTAATTGTTGCCGCAACGTTAGAACAGCTACATGAACGAACGACATCGGTACTGAAACGCATTAGTGAAAACGGGTTCCGGTTACGACCTGAGAAATGCCAGTTTTTATTACGGTCCGTAAAGTATTTGGGGTTTATTTTTGATGCTGACGGCCGCAGACCGGATCCTGAAAATGTCCAAGCGATAAGACAGATGCCCACACCCACGAATATCTCCGCACTGCGTTCCTTCATGGGACTGGTCTCTTACTATGCCGCGTTCGTCCCTTCAATGCATGACATTCGTGCCCCACTGAATGGCCTACTGAGCAAGAACAGTACGTGGAACTGGACTAAAGAGTGTGACGCAGCATTCTGTAAACTGAAGTCCATCATCAGCTCGAAATTGTTATTAACGCACTACGATCCATGCATGCCAATCATTGTAGCTGCAGATGCCTCAGCGTATGGCTTAGGAGCCGTCATTTCTCATCAGTTTCCAGACGCAACAGAGAAGGCTGTCATGCACGCATCCCGAACACTGACCCCGGCAGAAAGGAAGTATAGTCAGATAGAGAAGGAGGCTCTCGCCCTGGTGTTTGCGGTGCGGCGGTTCCACAAATTTTTGTACGGTCGGAGGTTCACACTCCTTACGGATCACAAGCCCCTTCTCGCAATTTTTGGTTCGAAATCTGGCGTCCCGGCCCATTCTGCAAACCGTCTCCAACGATGGGCTTTGATCCTCTTGGGGTATGATTTTGACATTCAGTATCGACGCACCAAACAATTTGGTCAAGCAGACGCATTGTCACGACTCATCAACGAACACTCTACGACCGATGAAGATGCCGTTATCGCTTCTCTTTCGACAGAAGACCACGCGCAATGCTACCTGACAACCGCTGTTCGTGCTTTGCCAGTCTTAGAATCTGAGATACAAACTGCTTCCAGAAACGACCCCGTCATTAAGAAAACGATGAACTACGTCACCAATGGCTGGTCATCAACTGAACTTGACGGTGACATGAAGCAGCTTTACCATCGTCGTGACTCATTATGTGTCGTAAATGAATGCTTGATGTTTGGAGATAGAGTGGTCGTGCCAGAATCCCTACGACCGAGGGTGCTGAAGCAATTCCACATTGGTCATCCAGGCATAAAGCGTATGAAATCCATCGCCAGAAGCTATGCTTACTGGCCCCTCATGGACCAGCATATCGTGGATCTAGTAAACAAATGTGCTCAGTGTCAACAAGCTGCAAAGTCCAATGCGAAGGTACCGCCGGTCCCATGGCCACAGCCTGAGCATCCCTGGTCTAGGATACATATCGACTTTGCCGGTCCAGTCAACGGAACCACATATCTTGTCGTGGTCGACGCCTTCTCAAAATGGCCGGAGATTGTTCCCACCACTTCACCAACGACCACCCAGACCCTGAAACATTTGACTGAGTTGTTCGCACGAAACGGATTACCGGAAGTGATTGTATCCGACAACGGTTCGCAGTTCACCTCGGCGCAGTTCCAAGAGTTCTGCAAACGCCTAACCATCAGGCATCTTCGCGCCCCACCTTACCACCCACAATCGAATGGGCAAGCGGAAAGGTTCGTGGATACGTTCAAGAGGGCTCTGATTAAGTCAAAAGGGGAGGGGACGCCAGTGGAAACACTGCAGAATTTTTTATTTGCCTACAGAACGACCCCCAACGACACGCTGCCGGAGCAGAAGTCCCCTGCAGAGATCCTCATGGGAAGACGGCTGAGGACCATTCACAACTTGATGCTGCCGAAATCCACACCACCACTAATACAAACCACGTCCCGGAAGCTACCCACGTACAACGTTGGATGCCCAGTATTCGCTCGGGACTACAGAGCAAATCGTGACCCTTGGATCGAAGCACGTGTGGTTAGACGGGTGGGAGAAGTCATGTATGAGGTTGAGGTAGGAACGGACAGATGGACCAGACATCGAAATCAACTACGCAAGCGGTTAACACCAGAGCGCCCATCGACCGAAGTAAAGATTCCGCTGGACGTACTATTGGATACATTTAATCTGCCGGCAGTCCCAACGCATGAAGAAGCACAAAAGGTCGATCTACGGTCCCGAAGATGGTCACTGCGCCAACGGCGACAGACAGTTAGAATGCAGGTGGACCGTTACTAAAAAGGGGAGGTGTTGGGGATGTCAAATCCACAGAACTTACTTGGTAAATGGCTTAATCTTGTAGTTTTATTTTGAAAATTTGAATTTAGCTGTTTTCGCGCCAAAAGCGCTCTTTTTACCTTCACGTCATATCTCCCACTTGTAAACTGTCTTAAACGCTATTGGTCCATTGTTTCTTTGTGTGTGCTATTTACCAATGATGCTCAAGGACAAATTGTTGTTGTATAAATGCGCTTGACTTTTTCCCTTATTCGATTGCTTGTACTCGGCTGCTTACGGAATACATATATATTCCCCTACTTGCCTTGGACTTCTTCATCTAGTTAGCGGGGCCTGGGACAACAGATTAGAATAGCTTATCGTGTCATTGGCTTTCGTTCGTTACCGCGGAATCGATTTAGTTTCAGGCATAACACCATCAGAGTTAACATCAGCCATAAATTTGCTTTCGCCACTTAACATGAATTCTATTTTGTTTTTGTGATCGGACTTAGTCATAACAACAACACTTGATCCTTTATCAGGTTTAGCCTATGGCTTAAAATTTTGTGCACCCTAGTCTCACTGGGATCAGTGAATGGGATAGCAAACTAATAAGTCCTAAATAACATGAAGCATAACATCAAACTTTAGTCTGCAACTAAACAGACGGGTGTATATAAAATATAAAACTAGACAAAATTCCAAAGTTGGTCTACTTGACGAAATTGTCCAACTGATAAGTAAGCTTTTCCTTCTTCAGTGTTACAAATCTTTATGTCCAGATTAAAGATATTCATCACCTACTACGTATAAAACAGAGTTAAATGGTTTGCTGAAAACATATTTTTGGGAAATTTATCAAGTTAATTGGAGCAGGAATTTATAATGATGTTTAGCCAACAAAATTAACTTTACACTGAACTTACTCAAAGCGATTAAAGTAAGTTTTAAACAAATCAGACTCAAATCCGTCAACTTCTCGATGTTGAACCGCTTTATCGTCAAGAAAAGTATCCAATTCAACCGTTTTATAGGCTGCTGTTCCGTATTCATCCTAAAAAGGGTTAACACTGTTTTTTATAGCCGAAAAATCAGAAACTAAACTATAACCAATGAATGTATTTTTCAGTACAGTTTTGTAAGTATCGATGATGTATGAATTGATAATAATTGCCTACTTCTTCATTAGTTAGTTTTCCAAACGCTCTTGATGTTCCTTTAGCAACTGTCATACTGTTTCAAATGTTATCAAAATGCCAACTTAGGGAAAGTTACTGAATTGTATCAGTTGTAAATGACCAAGTTAATCTAAGAAAATTTCTCTTGGAAATATAATAAACTGTGTTCAAAGCTAAGTTATAACATATTGTTATGTCCCGATAAGAGTGAATGGTAATTTTGAGATCAATTTATGGACCACTAACTACGCATATACTTTTTATCGTAAAAATGTTGAATAACTAAACTATTCATATTCATATTCCTCTTATTATGAGCTTTATTTTGACCTATGAACTATTGTTATACGACTTACCACTCTTGAATTATGCCCTGTCTATCAATTACTACCTCCCCTATTCATGGCCATATTTGGCTAAATATTATACAACACATTGTTTCTTATTTTATGGTAAGATATGGTCTGTCTGTTTGGTATATAAACCCAGTATGTTTGAAATAAATGATTGATATTGCAGAGGCTGAGATTGGTGTTCTGGACTTAACTGTCTAGGCAGAAAGAGTGACCGATAAGTACCCTAGACTGCTCACACGGGTTTTATGCGTCATTCATCTGATCGACAAATCACTGCTCTCTAATTGGCGGTATTATCACGTCATACATTAACAGAGCACATAGACAGTTATAACACATATCCCAAGGTACTTCTGCAGTCTACCGATTTATTTCCAGTCAACTGGTTGCTTTAACAATACTTCAGACAAAACACACAACAAATTATAAGACGATGATTATCAGAACTATGTGGTGATACATCAGCGCAATACATTTCGAACAATCTGATCACACATACTTGTTAAGAACATTGGTATATAAAAATAAAAGGTCAACTAGACTGGAAATGGGAGGTAAGAGGAGACAAGGATAATAACAATGATATAATGTGAAAATAATTTGAAACCTAATCACTCTGGATAATAAGCTAATTTTACCAGGGTAGGTTTTAGGTGCGAACAAACTGTTTTTGAATGCACAAATGGGGTTTGAATTTTCGTATAGCTAAGGCTTCAATAACTTGTTAAGCAATGGGGAATGGTTATCCACTTAAACTCATAAATAGATGGAAGGTTAATGGCACAGTGAGACCTACAGTAGCCTCGGTGGAAAAAAGCCTGTCTATATCACCTTACCATTTAGAGGTGATTCAAATAGCCTTTTATTGAAACAAAGGCATAAATCAGTCATCAACAAAACGTATCGTGCAGCAAAGGTTATTATCAAAGAAAGGACGAGGTTCATGCTTCATCCAAAACCTAAAAGACATGAAAACGATCGTGTCACATCCCAATGCGTTTACCAATTTAAATGAGTGTGTGGTCACACATACATAGGGAGGAGCAATCGTGATCCCAAAATTAGGGTTTGTGAACATATACCCATATGGTTACAGAGACAAAATCAAATGACCCAACAAGAGTAGATGATAAACATCCATCATCCTCTATTGCTAAACATATAATCGAAACAGGCCATAAGATTGATCTTAACTCGGCTTTTGTGGTGTTGTATAAAAGTGTAAAAGAGCGTATACTAAGGTTTATCGAAGCCTTAGTCGTACGGAAATTCAAACCCCCTTTGTGTATTCAAAAACAGTTTGTTCTCACCTTAAACCTACCCTGGTAAAATTAGCTTATTTTCCAGAGTGATTAGGTCTAGCTTCATTAGAATAATGATTTCAACTATGAAAATACTAAATTCTCCACAAAACCCCCTCTGATCTAGAATAAAATTGTTAATGTTATATAGAATGTTAACTTGAATCTGTTAAGTGAAGATTTAAGATCTGTGATCAGAATAAATATGGGTCAGATAGGGTGAGAGAGATATGATAGCGCAATTACAATTCGATGAAATGTTTAATGGAAGACTAAATTGTGTGAAAAAATTAGTAAGACGTAATAAGGAGGGATGAATGCGAAGTGAATGGATCATGTATAGGAGAGATTAACAATGATGTTTAACCATTAATAATAATAATAATAATAATAATAATAATAATAATAATAATAATAATAATACAAAGATTTGTGAATAAAGAAAACAGAGAAAACTACATTTGTCTACGAAAGGTCGTAAGTACAATAATCAAATTAGGTCATCCAATAGCTAAGATTACTATTGATTAATTGACCTTATGGTTGGCCAGGGGAGGAGGAGGGGTTATTATCATCCTAGTCTCCTCTTACCCCCCATTTCCAGTCTAGTTGACCTTTTATTTTTATATATAAATGTTCTTAACAAGTATATGTGTGATCAGATTGTTCGAAATGTATTGCGCTGATGTATCACCAAATAGTTCTGACAATCTTATTACTATTACAATATCGAAATTTATCAAAGGGACTAATTGCTTTAAATCAATACTTTAATCTACTATATTCTGATATATTATTTACTATAATATGGATTTATTTGACACCCTCCAAACTATGCCACTAACATTTCCGATTACATAATTACCTGTATATTAAGAGTTCCTTATGCTAAGACATAATTTGGAATCATCAACAACAAGAAAAAAATCATCAATGAATTCTGATAATTTCTGAACATGTTAGAACTGCTAGCTCTGACTAAGAATGGAATAAACACCATAATAAGAACAATAATGCGTGGTACTAATGAGATATTGTAAACTAGGATGAAATCAATATTCAACGTCGTAAAACATTAAAAACACACTTGATATCAACACTTCCTGATATCTTTATTGCTGGGTAAAATTTCCTTGAACAGTGAATTCCAAGCATTAATAATGGCCATCTAGACTGCCCGTACCATTAAAGTATGAAATTTAAAATTCTTGATCGGAATTTAACAACAAAAAGATAGTCTTTATGAAGTAACCCCTGAAAAATACTCAATGTTTCAGTGGATGCCTTCATCATTCTCCCTTATTTAAACATAACTACCGTGACAAATTATTTAGTGAGCAATTGTTAAAATGCCACAAATTTCCAGAAAAACCTAAATTTTCAAATGCTGATTCACCCTAGCAGAAAAACAAACAAAATTGTTTGGTCCTTAGGAAATTGTGGCTAGATATTGCTGACTGAAGATTAACTTTATCCACAATATACTGATTTTTTTAAAACGAGGTCAGGTTGTCTATATACAAAATATATATAAGCACATAAACTTACTGCAGTGCTTTCACGTCCAATCCAGAAATGAACATCATACAACAGTTCATCACCAACTTTTTCAATATTTAAAACAATATAGGAGTCACCACGGAAGAATTTGCCAATGTCTTCACCTCGAACAACTTCTAACTGGAAATTCTAAAGATATAGTACACAGTATAAAATATTTAACATGTTTCGTCACTGATATATTAGTAAGGTTAAATTTATCATAACAAATCTGTATTTTGTCATTTGCTTTTATATAAGCACTCATGTACTTGAAATTATAGTACGATATGAGCTCACGTATTTATATTTTGGAAACACTACAATTAGTACAAAAAGGAAAATAGTAGTCAATTACAGAGAGAACGATAAACATACGCATACTGAACAGTAGCAAGAACACAAAGAAATGAGTCGATAACAAGTATCGATTGTGTTTCTATAGCTGATGAGATCTCATGATTTCTGGTCAAATAAAAAGAGATAGAGTGATGACCAGTCTGGAACTACATGAGTCTTACGTAGTGGGGGGTTAACTCAAATATTATTAGTTGATTAACACAGTGATAGAGATTAAGAGCGTGTGGCTAAAGAGCGTGTAACCGATCTCTTATAAGAACCAAAGCACGGTAGATACCATCACTACTTAATGAATCCAGTTTATGCTGTTTTCCTAAACGGCTAAATGGAACTTTGTAGTGTCTTCTTTAACAGATTAAAGAAAAAAAGCGTATATATAGTCTACTTGCTTGACTGTAGCCTTGCCAAGACTCTGCATAAGACAGTTTAAGAATGGCTTAGAAAAACTGTCAGCGGACAGAATTATCCATGCAAATTCGAACGCCAAGTCACGCCCAAAGATCCTGAAAAAGACACAATTTTTATCTGAGAGGACAATCTTGTTGTGGAAAGCTTAGTAGACGCTGTTGGGAGTCTACAAACCTCAAGTCGGGAAATAGCCGAAAGTGAACTATAATTTTAAGTGCACGGTTGATAGAAAAGTATACCCTTCAATTAACTGGATGATAGTAAACTTGTTGCAAATGATAAAAATCTGAAAGGTCTTGGATTTGTAAAAGGGGAATATCAGCGATTAAAGGAAATATGCTAGTCTCTATGTTGAAAGTAGACAAGAGGTCAAAAACAACCTTTGAAAAAGGTACTTTACAAAGAAAGGAAAAGAAGGAATTATAATACTACTAAAAGAACGAGCTAGAACGCCAATATAGAGATAGACGAATGAGGTAAGTTGTTCGTTACTTTAAATTATCATCCTGCACTGTTAAAAGCAATGAGAATGATTAAATATGATACGAAATACTGATTATTAGTAAGTAGTATAAAGTAAGCACTAGAAACGGGAAAGGAAGGACTGACGTCATGAAGTAACAAGCTGATTCGATGTTTTGATCCCTATAGATCAGCATACAGAATCCACCTTAATAAATTCAAAACATCCCACCTTCGTGAAGATGGTGAACTTAATTCACCTCAAAGTCTTTCTCATTCACTTAATAAAATGTACCGTTCCTCAGGTTTTACGTAAAAGAAACTATATCAAGGTTTTTCGTTTATGTTTCGACGGAAGTTGATTTGCAAATTACCAAATAAAATCCGTGTAAGTATACATTACTAACAAAGTTAAATGATTTCAAAAATTATAAAAGCTTCCTTATTTATAAAGGTCTGTGTCAGGAAGACACACTATATATACGCACTCATTCCTAGATAAACTTACTGACCAATGCACCTGGCTACACACTTGATGTCAACGTTATAGCATGCTAAGTGATGGGGTTGAATTCCCGTTAGTTCAGGTTCTAATTCAAACTACTACATGACATTAATAATTCAATTTGGAAGTTTTGGCCAATTACTGTGCACACTGGGCCCTATTTGAAATGATACTTTGGATATCATGTGCTATTTGAAGTTTAACTTGGATACTTGTTATCCCAGTGAGAATATTCTGGAATTCGACTGTATAACCTCTTCACAAATCAAGAAAGTAGGTCGTATAAGAAGGACTACCGCACTAACACTGTAAGACTTAGTTGCTTGGTGAGGTGTCAAGTAAGGCGTTCAGTATGCTTTTCTGGACTACATTTCGGCTTTGATCCCATCCACAGACTTTTTCAATGAACACTGCATTCATGCTCAATATTTACTCTGAGAAAAGTATTTGTTCATACTCTTTGAATTTAAACTTTATGGAATAAAAATTATCTTTTTTCCTTTTCTTATCTTTTATTCTTTATGATTCGCCATATTCTGTTAACAAATAATCAAAGCAAGATGAATCCAGTACAAATGCCTGATATTATTCGTTTACTGAGTTAGTAATTCAAACTTCTCTATAGACAAAAGATCTATAAGTATGTGAAATATCCTGAAAAAAATATCGTCCGAATGTTTAACAAAAGACAAAACAGGTGTTTTCTTATGTATATAGTCATTTCTTTGCTACTACTTCAATGAAACTTTGTATCTGCAGACATATAATTTCACTCTATCTGACGAGAGCTGTTTTTTTGAACATCAATGAGTTACGTCCATTCTTAAACTTATTATCATGTGTAAAAATTTATAAGATATTATAATTGTTTTCTAGACTACAGCAAATCATCTTATCTCGACCTGTTTACTAAGAGTTCATGCAGTATTATTTAGTTGATAGCTTTTTCGGATAGTTGATTGATCAAAAATGTATCTGTATCCTGACGCTCTTCTTTTTCATCAACATCAAAATAGAATATTCAGAAGGGACAAGGGGTTTACCGAATTTCACACAATTGGTCCCAACCGGTTAAATTGTAGGGAGCAAGAACAACAAATATTTTAAAACTTGGTATGCTAATTATGTTTGTTTTGTTGAACAACTTCTTCACACAAGTCGTTATTAGTAAAATGCACTTTTACACATGAAATCTTGTGAGAATAATACACTGAAGTTATTCACTTTACTAATAAAAGTAATTATAAATTATTTCATGAGACTTTTAGAAAAAATTAGATTTTCTGTTTGTAATTAACGTTCGTAAGGTAGATTTAAGCCACGTGGAATAAAATTAATTTACCAGATCCCTTAACTTTTATTGTTCTTGTTTTATAAAATATTAAATGTCATCATAAATGGACAATTCTCCATAGTGAAGATAGGGGATTGTATGAAGATTAAGGTAGATAACTTGATGAGAATGCTATGTCCTGAAACATAACGTGTGAAGAAGGAAATCATTTTTAAATTCACACATCGATTTGAGGTGATTTTCATCCAATTGACTTCAATGCATTTTCCTTGTGCTAACTTATTTAGAGAGGATTCTATTCAATGACAATCAATTTATTTTCAGCTGCAGTCAGTTATTATATTCTCAATACATTTCCCTTTGTATTAATTATCTTATAGTGATTTTGTGTCCAGTGAAAAATACTCAGGTTGCGGTGTGTACTACTGATGTCAACAGATATAAGCAGAAAATATCATCAATCAAAAGTGAAATATGTGGAGGCAGGAGGTTAAGAAGATCAAAGAAAAGAAAACGAAGACAGAACGATTGGTGTAGAAACAAAAGAACAATGCAGTCTTAGACGATTGGTCGACATTTTGCAGATGAAGTATTTACTGTATGGTTCTCAGATTTTACTAATATGTTCTGTAATTTAGTATTCAAATACATTCGGTTGTCCTCACTTGTCTTCGTTTACTATGAGGTGAACAAATTATGTAGTTAATAATCATTGAATCGACAAATAACTGAATTAACTTGAAGGTTATTTAATCCCTCTGGTATAATGGATCGCTTAATCTGGTTAGTGGGTAGTGAAGATGAGGATAAAGTAGTCTCATTCACCATATTGAAGTCGAAGTTGTAAACTAGGAGATTATTACACGAATTTATTCTAAACTTACATTGACTTATCGGTGAAATGGATAAAGTTAATTATACCAACATTGTTGGATTATGGAAAACTACTTCTCATTACATCGATTAAATTTATCGAAGACCAACTATTTTAAACACTATTTATTTGTTATCCTTATGACCTTTAACAGACTATATCAAATAAACACAAACATATGAATAGAGTATATAAAATGACCAATTTTGTGAATGGTAAGGTTTCTTAAATATTCTGTCTTTGTATCTAATAACTCTGCACACTTCACAAGATATGTTCTTGACTAACTAATGGTTTAAAAACAAATTTTGATTACATTATCATATGTAGGGATTTGTACAGTCCTCCCTGGTTTTCAATGGCAACTTAATATATTTTAATCAGTGATGAAACTCACCTACAAACCAGAAAATCTCTCAACTAAGTAATATTAAATCATAGGAATTACACCAAAAACGAACAGATGAATTCATGTCAATGAGTTTTACCACTTGATCACATTCTAACTCGATTTTAACCTTATTCAGTATTACTCCTGTCTCAATTCCGTATGAAAACTGATCGGCATAACATTCATTTTAATTCAGTGTTAAATTTATTTAGTATAATATTCTTTTGTATTAATGTGATGTAAATCCCGTTTAGTATGATATTCATCGTGCGCTTGGTATAAAAGTTGGTGCCAAAATCAGGTTTGGTATTCTTCCTAATTATCTCATAATACACGTAAGATGATTGATCATCAAACACCCGTAAAATCAACCAAGTGTTGATTTTTTAGGTCAAATAAATCTGCTCCTACTATCAGTCCTTGCCTTCTTCCTTGGGGCGTGGGAATCGTACTGTTTTCTTGTTTCTAGAACCAGTTTTTGAAGCTTAACAGCTAGGCGTAGAGTAACTGATATGTGGTGGTGAGAGTGGAATGTGATTTGTCACTGAGCGTGGAAAAACAGTCATTAAGCCCACTGACTATTAAACGTGATTTTCTTTGCTGCATTTGATTTTTACTCTGTACTCGCTGAGAGTGACTGCTTGGAATTATATTGGGTAAAGTGTTACTTTGGTTTTCTATTCTTAGTCATGAGTCGCATATCTAACATAACGTGATCTAGTCTCTGTATAGTGTGCCGTTCAAGTATCCAATCTAGCGTAGCGTAGTATACGGCAAAAAGAGTAACCATCCGTCATATCACTAACAATTATAAATACAAACCTGTCCATTTTGCAGAAATCGTAATTTATTATTGAGATATATTCCACTCTCAAATAAATAGTTTTTCCTCAAAAACATGTACGAAAAATTTTTGTGATGGAATAAGGTCCTAAAATTAGTAATACGTGAATTACTAAAATATGGCTTGATACACTTTTTACTGTGATCATAGTCCATTATCACAACCATCAAAGTTAATAGGGTTGATGAGATTAGCTTAATTAGAGAACAAAACTCTGATGTCTACTACTAGCTACAACAAATGCTTGTAACTAACATTAATACGTACAGAAATGCAAGCATGTCAAGGCATATATGTAGAGAGTTCATCAAGTTTAGTATGTTAACATTTTACTTAAGTCGTTGTGAAAAAATGTTAAAATATACTGAAAGGAACATAAATACAATAATTAAGAAACTATTAGAGATGATCACTAGTAAAAACATCGGAAATTACTTTTATTCGCCAGACCATTAGAGTAGGGGAAGTAATCTTTCGTACTGGTCCCCATGCTGGTTCTTTCTCAGCAGATTCCTCTGCAAACAAATCAAAGAAATCATACATCAACATTTCATTTTCTCATTTATCCAATAAACTTTAAACATATGACCGAAAAATCATTATAGCTTTCAGAATTCAGAACATAATCCACTTGGTGATAGCTACCATAAAAATTTGTAACTTATTGTTTTATATCCTCCCCAGAAAACCCAATAACCGTAATGAAGGTAAGTTTTTAATGTTCCACCGATAATTTAGGAAAAGATAAAATATAACTCTGCAGACAAGGTTGTTAGGAATGCTAAGAGAAGATAGAACCCAATTGGCTTACCATTCATGTTAAACTGCCAAGTGTTCCATAGACTCCTTTATTGAGTAGGGAATACAAACTTAATCTAGTCGTTTAAGCATTTATTCTTGATACGCGATCGAAATTTGATATTGATTTCAACTCCTTATTAACATCGTATCAAGAAACGACTGTCGATTTAAGTTATTTCATATCCTATTCAAAAATATATGTTTGATCGAATAATATCAGTAGATTACAATTATCACAGCAATACGTCGATATTTCAATACAGTTGGTTAAAGCACAGATAGTCATAGTGAGTTTTGTAGTTTACAACATAAACTGGTTATGCATAAGCAGCCATTGGAGAGTAGAGCTTTGGATGGTTGTTTATCTGTGTGCATGACTGCTAAACCGGGTACACTCACAGCACTCCGCTAAAGAGTGAACCCGGGACCTCCATGTTCTTTGATGGGAATGCTATCTTGATACTACCGAGTTGGCAACTAATAGTTCACAGTTCTAACGTCAGTCAATTCATAATAATGTGCAACAACTGCCCGTTGCCTCGCATATGACATTGTGGATTATTTTTGAGATTGGGAACACGTCTGTCTAGCGTAACAACTAATGTGAATTAAGCAGTTTATATAACCACTCGATTTAATATCACTATACAGTTGAGGTGCATTAACATTTGTAATGACAGATAGGATGAGCTAGATTTCAATACTACTAAACGAAGAGTACTTTCGGGTAAACAGACACAGGGATAGACCGCACGTTTAGTATCACTTATTTACTTACTCCTGGTACCTCTCGTGGAGGAGCATGGGTTCTCCATCGAACTCTGTCCTGGGCAGTCCTTTCCAGTTGTTCCCAATGGCTATTCATTCTTAAATGAAACCCTAGTTTATCAAACAAATCAGCCATTTGCATTTAGATGGCGAACACTTTATGTAAACCGCTTTTTATGACGCTATAACTTTGTCCATACAGTGTTTAGTCCTTATAGAAGTACAGTGAAATTTGTCAAGCTCCTAACACCAACAACTACTGTACAACACGGGTCTGATATGGACATATGGTTCTTATTTCGCAAACTGACCGATCTATTAGATCCACCCACTTCACTGTTAACTGATTATTATGTATCAAAGAATTAGTCACCATGTCTTGTTCGTGGAATAATAACAAAGAAACCAATAAACATTATAATTTCTATCTATCGGGATCCTGAACAGTTTCGTTATGAACAAAAACGTCGAGATACTAAAATAAATAAAAGCATATTGTCAAGTCTCTAAATTATGGATGACCGTATGGAATGTTTCGAGGAATAAGGACTAGGATTTAGAGTGAGAAGCCAGGGTTAGGAATTAGAATCAGGTTTTTCACCACGAAACGATACTAACCATATTACCAAAATGTTGTTTAGCCATTTGAAGGAATGGGTTTCGCACCAAAATATAAGATTCACAACCTTAAACCTGATTGATCCGTCCATAGATTAGTCCTGACAGCTTTCTCCAACCTTTAGGCCGAACAATCCTGATCCTAGCTGAACTCCGAATTTATAATTCTAAACTTTCTTCGTTCATTTATCATGCCGGGACCATGCATTCATAAGAATTTTGTCGCATATTGTAAATGGTCTATTAACCGAACGCTGTTTCCGAAATGGCTAATAAGCGGCTCAAGCTCGTTGCTAAAATATGGTTCTACCACACCAATAATTACCACTATTATCTTGAAAATCTTAAGCTAAATCGTAAAAATGGGAGCAAAAGACTAAGCATTAAATGACAGAAAATAAGAAGCGAGATCAAACCACTAATTACTAAAACGGTCATATAGATTGACATCATTATTATCGCTATTTCTCAACACTCACTTTTTACAGCTCTTTCTATATCGGACCCAAAAAGTGCAAGGTTAGTGTCCTTCCAACTATACATCTTTGCTGCAAGGAGACCAGCCATATCATTAACAAAACGAATTATTATCCACCGTCCAAACAAACTGGGTTTAAGATACTTTTATAGGCCAATAAGATTACAATTATTAGTTTAATCGATCACTTAGATGCAATTGGTTAACCAATAAAACATGTGATTGGTCACAAGAATTTCAGTGTCCTACTTTAGTATGGTAACAAAAGTAATGTTCAGGAAAAACCAATAGTAATTTAAATGTGAGTAGGACATCTACACCGGTGACTCATTTATATCACGTGGTCTTGAGTATGTGAAATAGCCTAATAAGGACTGTTAGTGCACAAAATGCATGTGAAGTTGTTGGCGAATAGCATCATGGAACCGTTTTCGAAACAAATTATTTGTTGGGATTTGGCACAACAACTAAAAATTCGACATTACCAAGGTTTTACTTAATAATTATAAATAGAGCATTGGACGGATTGTTAATAACGAAATAATAACGCACCTGTAATGTCCCAAGGAGTAGAAACTAGGATCTTTGACTTTTCGTAACTTAGTCCAAGTTCCTTCCGGAAGGTTTACTCGTGCTAATTCGTTTCAGTTATTTATTTACTCTCTGAAGGAGCGATTTAAATTAAGTTGTGAAACGTCAGAAATTCTAGTTTTTAATCAATAGGAGTTCGCTCAGACTGCAGATTTAGCGTACTTCAAACGTAAGTGAAGTATTACTAAATTCACGCACTTCGTTTTCTGTTTTAGTATTTAACATACAGAGCACATAATACACTACATCAATAAACAGAGACTGGTTAATATTGTGAAAACCAGTTGTACTTGATTCATAACCAATGTAATTAAATTGAGTTTTTTTAGTCTAGCACACAATCAATTCTCAATGATTGGCTTAGACGAGGAACAAGTTTTAACATGCTATCATTAGATAAATAAAGAAAATGAATTCAGGAATCTTAATAACGCAATGAGATGACAAAGTTTATTAGAAATAAGCTGATCAACTTAGTCTTCCGATTGGGTTATCCTGGTTTATCAAGGGGATTAAATGTAGTGAATTAAGGAACCATATAACAAATCAACAACTTTAAAATCGTTAAATAAAGCTTGTTTATATTTGGACTTGAAAGTTGAGGTTTATTACCTTATCACGTAATACAACGTAGAATGAATATTAAACAAAAACACGAAGATTTCATTTTCATCTTCAACCATTCACATGGCGTGTATACTTAAGTAACAATATATTCTCCGCATTTCTACCATAAGAAAGGAGTAACTAACACTAATTGTTAAAAAATGGTACTCTGCACGTAATCCTAAGACATGTTATGGACCAGGTGAGGGGATGACTGCTCCAAATGAATAACTTATTAATGCCCATCATCCCCCACTTAGCAACAAAATAGATGAATAGTTGAGCACGAATGTTTTGTTGGGTTTTTTTCACACTGTAGCGAATTTGTAAAGATATTTGAATTCTATGATTAACGTCACGGACTGGTCTTAATTAGATAATCACTGAAAACCAGGGAGCATTGGACAACTGTTTCATCCTGGCATTGGGCTAATCAGCAGTGTGAATCAGCGACCCCGCGGGGGACCGAACCCATGCCTTTTGATCTCGCTACTTGCTGGCTGTGAGATTGAAGGTCCTGGGCTCGGCTCTTGGTGGCAAGGTCGTGGTTACGTATAGATGCGGAGTATAACACTAAGATGGAATAACTGTCCAATACTTCCTGCTTTTCAATGTTTGTTTAACTGAAATCAGCCCGTGATATTAACCACAGAATTCCCCCCCCCCAAAACAGATTAGTTGGAAAATATAGAAAAATAACTACTTGGATTAGGCGGTATTACGTCAAATTCTTATTTATAAAAGTTAAAGAACTCCAGAATGAATTATGATGACCTCTACGGGTGTCTAGTTGATCGAATATCTCAGTATAAAGAAAGGAAATTTTATTGAATGTTTACTGATCTTTTGGTTAGTTGGAGGTGTATCCATCATTTTATTCAGAGTTAACCTCATTTATTTTACCCACAAATTGACTATCTTGTTTAGAAGAAACATACAGAAATTTATGCATTTTGTTCACAAACAAATTCTCTAACAAAATAGAAATGTAAACAAGTATAAGAAATTCATTTTCCATTTATCGGAAAATAAAAAACGTGATATAATCGATACAGTTTAGCTAGATGCATGTAAAAGTGAATCTCATTCAAATATAACTCTTGCTAACGATTGACACTATTTGGTCAAGTTTTAAAAACCTAGTGTCAGATGGAACGTATTTTTTGTCCAAGATTAGGGGTACTAAGTAGAAAATTGTTGTAAAGCCATCAGAGAGTCGAACCTCATGCAACAAGATCTTTCGACAAACACATCTTTACTCAGACAACAATTTTGAATAAGCTGGTTTAAACTTCCTAATTTCAGTTGGTTAGTGGTAAAGTAGGACCACCAATCAATGAAAGTTTATTTTATTTTTGAAAGTACTTAACTATCTACGAAGCTTGGTACGGAAATATAATAATATTAATAAACAAACAATGTATTTACAGAAATTCATTAAATAAATCTCGAATAGATCATTTGCTACAATGTATTATGGTTAAATTGTATCGGATCAATTTCATTATCATGACAAGAATATTAAGAATCCTCCGAAACCGTGTTTAACTTATAGACGAACAAAAAAATTCCACTGGCGAAAACAAATAGAACATTTCGAAGATAGAAATAAAAACACATGGTAAACAAATATTTTGGCTTTGATAAATTTTTTGGATAAACATACTGAATACATTTCATATCACTAAATAGATTATATGGAACGAATTTTGCTAGTAGACTGAGGTCCAGGACATAGAGATAATGACCAAGGTAGAATCGAAACAGTTAAACATGACAAATCCAGTAAACATAAATGATTCATTTACTTTGAAGTAGATGACGTCAGTCGAGAATCAATTAACCTCAATACATTTTGATCTCAGTACTGGTCGTTTAGTATCGTCACTTCGCTAGAAAATAATTCATATTGGAGAACTAAAACAGTGATATAACAAAATGAAGTCCATTACTTTTACGTTCAATAATTATATCTGTAATGATTCATTGCTATAAGAACGACTAATTCATGTTTGTTGAAAGGAGTCACATGTACCAAACACCACACACTTTTAAATTCTGACCATCATAATGATTTAATCGGCAAATATTCAGCCCACTCACATGGAATCAACTGACTGATTGAGTAATTTTTTTGACTTTATCACACTGAGATCTATTTTGATATCTGACATCACTTTTTTGATTAATATGTATTATAAATAAACGATATTTTTTGACTTGAATTCACATTAAATTGATGTTGAGTCGCTTTTGTTTTGATAAGTGTGTGTGGTAAAATAGTTGGAAACATTGAGTGATCCAACATTCAGTCTTCTGGCAGAGTTTCATCTGATCTCTGTACCTGACACATAATAACCCTCATCAAAACCCATTTCCATTTACATATCCTACTCTCATATTTTGCTCGATTTCTCTTTGTATGATGATGCTTCGAAACTGTTGGGGATTTAAACGTTACGCCATTGTTTCACGCTCAAATAGGTAAATATTTGATGGTTGATAAAAACATCCCATCTATTCTATTCTTGAATTGTTTTGTCTTAAATGACAAAACACTAACAGTTTCCTGAAGTCTTCTATTCACAACGATTACATTGCATAATTAAACGGGACAACCGATTACGTGCATATGACGTAAACGTCATCACTAATCAACAGTTGAACTTTTATCGAAATTATGTCTCAACATTTTGTGAATTACTTACACTTTTTCGCTGCGAATCATTTGACTGGTGTTGAGAAAGCAAGTTTATCAAAGTGATGAATAAAGTGGACGAAATACCCATTCATCTATTGCTACAGGTTCGTATAAGAAATGGATAGACATGAACAATTTCGGCAACGGGAGTTGAACAATCACAGAGTGATGCCGTTAATGTTGTTTGTGTTTTAATACTTGATTGTTATCAGTTCATCAAGTTCGTTGACATTCGTAACAATAACATAATAAGCAAAGATGGATAGTGGCTACCAGTGAAATCCAGGACGCGCGTTTCGTCCTATTTGGGACTCGTCAGCTGGATGTACCTGCATCCCAGAGTTGATGTTCACTCTGGGACTCGAACCCAGTACCTTTCACTTCAAACTCCATCGTGCCAAATAGGACGATTCCACTGCTAGCCACTATCCATCTTTGCTTATAATGCTTGTGAATTAAGGCTATATTGAGGCAATACGCACAGTATGTACGTATGCCAATAAGAGACTGACCAGTTACAGTCCTTAACATCAATGAGAAGATTCAAACAAACAATACTAAGTGAATAACATAATAAAGCTGTGAGACATTACTCCATTACAAAGATATTCAAGTAGCATTCTTTCCAATCATGAAGATTATTCAATTAGAAGGAAACAACAATTTCCTTGGCATACATTGAATGAGACAGTAAGCAATTGAAGTGTAAGTAACATTTGAAACTGATGTTTCGCAATCTTATATGTTATGTAATTAAATCTTAAGGAGTAGTTATACAACTTGATCACTTAGTTATACCTATTGGTTATATATGCTTAACTGTATGGTATTGTAAGTGCGTTCACTCAGTAAATTATTGATTAAATAATGTTAAATACTACTCAGTTCAATTTACATAAATCTGATTGTAAATAAATCAAATAAAATGTAATGTGATCAGATATCATTTCGATTTATTCTTGATATCGAATAAATCCTCATCTACTGTCTTTGTGTTCTTACTTGCATTAACAGATTTAAGACTTCCAGTAGCAATCACCAAGATATCAGTTAAATATTCTGTAATTATAACAAATCTCATGTCGAGTTTCTGACGGGAAATATACTGAGGATGCACACTGCTTTGGAGTCCTATACCAGGACGAAACGGTCGTCCAGTGCTTCCAGGTTTTCAATGGTGGTCTAACTTAGATTGGCTCTCTATTTTCCCTGTGAAAATATACCTCTCTCATGAAACCCTTAAAATGGAATTCAGTCTTCTGGATAGTCAGCGATCTAGTTTCCACATTTCTAATTGATTTAACGCTTTCCACTGTATATTTGATGGGTTAATACAAATCCCCAACTCGACTAATCAAATTTATGAGATTTGTAATTCATTTTAGTGATTGTTAGTCATAATTGTTTAAACCCTACCACCTATCCACCTTTGATGAGCAACATGAGTGTTCCTTTTTCTCTAAATACATCTAACTATAGGTCTAGATCGTCCTATTATGTTAAACTATATTAGATAATTAGTTGTTACGGGAAATCGATAATAACTTCTTGACTTGACAGGTCTTAGATATCTTCTACTACTCTACCTTAGTTTGTAAGTTACTGACATTATCACGTACTATCATCGTTTAAGTAAGTGTAAATATTCATTGCAATATCGATGGATAGCGCTAGAAAGAAGCTGAAATAGAGTTTATTGGTATAAGATACAGGAAGTAAATAGAACTTCAGGTAGGAATGTTCAAACTAGGACTCGAGGGAGATCACATTTTTAAAAAGAAGATAATACCTACTTGTGTGACTCAGAATTTCTCTGCGTTCTAGTTTTGACAGTGGTTAGCAGTAGGAGAAATGTTTAATTTATTAATTTGTTCACCAAGTAGTTGACTATGAGCCAAGGCTAGTAATATAACCGGATGTTCAAGACAAAGTGGATGGAACAGGATTAGGACTTAGGACTCAGTAGTCGAAATTCGGACGCCTTATCTGTCTAGCTATCGCTTCAAGAAACATCCTTCTAGTCCTAATCTAAATGAAATTAAATGATATGATTTATTAAACTTCATAAAATTATGGAATAGAGTTTTATAAGTCATTCATTTGGCTTAGGATACAGTAAATAGAAAAATGGACGTTTTAGGTATGTACACGCAGATGTATAATTTTAGAACCAATGAAAGCTGGTATATTTTTAATTATATACGTATGTAGAGCACCTGAAACACATCAGCTGTATATCTATTACTGTACAGATGATAGATAGTTAGTCAAATCGCTACATAAAATGTGCGTTAGAAATTGAAGAAAGTAATTCAATCATACTGTCTATGCAACCATAATACCCTATCACAATTTATCGATCCAAATGTTTAAAGCATAGATAGAAAACAGACATAACATATACACATAAAAATTCCATTCATTCACGAATGCATAACACTTAATATTGGTGAATATAGTCGCTTTTTTTTGTTTCAGTAATTCATCTAAAAGTTTTAATTCAAAACTTCTGTCAAAATATAGAAAATAATTTAATTGTAGCCAATGATTAGCATTTTACAGCTTAATCATAAAACAAAAACCATCGATACTGTATTTTATGGATGATTACAGTTATTCAGTAAGTGAATCATAATATCATTTGACCATATACACAATTTGTTTTCTTGTTATCTGAAACGTGCATCAGCATGTTTATGCTCTATTACTTTTATAACTAGTGTACAAACTCTATAGCATTAAAACATTACATCGTATCATTTTAGGTGAGTAACAACAACAAGATCTTAATGAGCTCGATTGTGAAGAAAAAAAAACAACCTAATTTTATTCTAAATAATAGTACACTGTTAAAAAGCTGAATAACATCAATCGATATGAAGTATAGAAACAAGTTCATCATATAAAATAAGGTTAATCTGAGAATAGTAACATTATCAATAATATAGAAGGGGTTTTGTGGAGATTTAGTATTTATCGTAGTTGAAAGCGTGAGTCAATTGAAGCTAGTTCGAATCTCGCGAGTGCGGGTTCGTGGATGCGCACTGCTGAGGAGTCCCATAATAGGACGAAACGGCCGTCCAGTGTTTCCAGGTTTTCCATGGTGGTCTAGCCTCAACTGACTCACGCTTTCAACTATTATCAATAATAGTTTATCCAAGTGAAAATTATGATTATCAATATTCTTTTACATAGAAACTATACCATAAAAAGATTCAATTCAATTCAAATCGAAAGTTACATAGAATAAATAAACTATACAATTTATCTTTTTAAATATATAATAATCTATTTGGAGTGAATTCATTTAATAATTAAATACTCAACATAAATTGAATGATTAAGAATAAGGAGTTAAATAATTTTATATGTAAATTTTGTAATGTGTGGCTATTTTTGATCGTGTTTCAATGATTTGAATTCATTCAAACTGTTATAAACGATAGGATGCTTGTTATAACTCTAGGGGTTTTTTGTTATAACAGTCCTTTCACTTTTTACACGTATGTAGGACGTTAGTTTACTTTAGACGAATATCTACACTAGGTTCCCCCCAGTGTCTATTCTACAGAACTTCAACACAACTCAGATCAAGAACACGAGATTAGCCTGACTAGAACGTCAGTATATTTCCACACCAAAAAACAGTCAATCAATAACAGTCAGGATAGGGGAATATATAACACATATAACACTAGTCATCCCATTTAATGTCTGACTCAGCAAAACAACCGATCATTATCATTCTCGCCCACACATTACAAACATAATACCCTAGTATGAATATCGGTAGATAAGATTTGTACAACGAGGATCCATTTATATTCCATAATTCCCTATAGAATAAAGTGAAAAAATTGTTTTATTCATTTATTACTTTTTTTGTATGTGGAATAATATTTTAAATGAAACCTGAAAGCAAATGGACAGGTTTTCAATATCAGAGAGGGAGAGAAGGGGAGTTAAATATTTTAGTTCTAATCTCAAATACTAAAGAGATCGGAGAGTCTCCAGATCGATAGATTACAGTTTTGAAACAAGCACAATGTCATATTTAATGCGCACAATGATAGTAGGTTAACTTGGAATGACTGTGATGTATGTGTTAAACTGGTGAAATATATTTGGGTGATATTTTAGTCTGTCTTATAAAGTAATAAGTTAGGCATAAAAGTATTCATAAATCGTGAAGACTAGGCATTATCATAACCATATCTTCACATAAACTTGTATATACTGAAACCAATCAAGCTCTTGAAGTAACCTATTCAGCACACAAAGTTTTTTAACCCGTAATAAATTCGTCTGTATTTTTCTATACATTTTATTATCCTTGAATAAGTGAGTATGTATAAATGATTGCATGTGGTAGTCAATATATTTATTTCTCTTATTAGCTTAAATACTGACTGTTTAAAACGCTTCATGACTCATTCGCAAACATATGCACATTTAGTAGTTAAGCAAACTACATCCATAACTTGATCTCATTCAACGTGTTTGCTCATTGTTGAATTTGAGCTGTTTCTGAAAAATGTTGTTCCGAGCCCGGATAAACGAGGAGGGTTGGGCATGGGGTTAGCGACCCCATTCCGTAGAAAACTAACTCGCTAGAAAAGTGCTAACCAGAAAAAAATAATTCAAACCATTTAAACTCTGCCCTGGGAGTTGAAGGAAGAATTATGACGCCTCAGGATAAAAGCCGAGATTCTTCGGAAGTCACGAAGCCGATGCCCCTTCTAACAACCAGTGCAAGAGTTTTTATAGGTATATGGAACGTCCGGACAATGTGGGAGACCGGGAAGACCAGTCAAATAGCAATGGAAATGAAGAGATACAACTTGGCAGTAATCGGAATAAACGAAACCCATTAGACCTAAGCTGGACAGCGAAGGCTAGATACGGGAGAGATGCTTCTGTACTCCGGTCACGAAGAAAAAATCGCTCCACACACTCAGGGAGTTGCTCTAATGCTGTCCAGAAAAGCACGAAATGCACTTGTAGGATGGGAATCTTATGGATTCAGAATCATCAAAGCATCCTTCAAAACAAAGAGGGAGGGGATCACAATGAATGTTATCCAATGTTATGCACCCATCATTGGCAACAATGACGATGATAAAGATTAGTTTTGAGAGAGTCTGCAATCGATTATAGCAAAGTGCCCAGGAAAGGACCTCACCTTCCTAATGGGAGACCTAAACGCCAAAGTCGGAATGGACAACACCGTATGTGAAAATATCAGGAGACGACATGGTCTGACTGGAAGAAAAGAAAATGGAGAGAGATTAGCAAGTCTATGCTCATTCAACAAATTGGTTATAAGTGGCACAATATTCTCACATAAACGCATACACAAAGCTACATGGATCTCACCGGACCACATCACAGAGAACCAGATAGATCATATTTGCATCGTTGATAAACAAGGAGGATCGGATGCAGATGTAAAAGCGAGGATTGGCAAAGCAAGGGCAGCATTTCTACAATTGAAGAACATATGGAACTAAAAACAACTGTCAACTAATTTCAAAGTCAGAATCTTCAATACGAACGTCAAGACAGTCAGTTTTACTGTAAGGAGCTGAAACGTGGAGAACTACTACGACTATCATCAGGAAGATACAAGTATTTATAAACAGTTGTCTTCGCAAAATACTCAACATTCATTGGCCGGATACTATCAGCAACAGCGTTTTATGGGAGAGGACAAACCAGCTTCCAGCTGAAGAGGAAATTAGGAAAAGACATTGGAAGTGGATCGGACATACATTAAGGAAATCGCCGAACTGCATCACGAGGCAACCACTAACTTGGAATCCGAAAGGGAAGCGAAAAAGAGGAAGGCCAAAGAATACATTATGCCGGGAAATAGAGGCAGATATGAAAAGAATGAATGTTAACTGGAAAGAATTGCCCAGGACAGGGTTGGATGGAAGATACTAGTGGGCGGCCTATGCTCCTCGACGAGGGGTTACAGGCGTAAGTAAGTAATTAGGGATGCGTATCCATGAATTAGTAGTGCATCTGTTCCTCAATGTTCAACATGTGTGTAATACTTAGCATTTTTCCGTACATTTAGTTTGTGGGTGATGTATGTAAAAAGATAATTTTCACTGAGGATTACATTTGAAGCCCCAACTTTTGCTTTAATCGTCTTTCCCATCCAGAAAGTTGGTATGCATCAACGTAGTGTGTTCTCGTGAGACATATATAGGCGATCAAAATGAAGTTCACAGAGAAAATTACACTTTTATATGATGCACTAATACATTACACCACATGAAAGGGAAAATGATCGAAAACTCTAGATATGGCATTTTCATTGAACAATGAGAAAGAATGTTTGTCCTCATATGTTTGAATATCGTCAGTCCCCAGATGAATTTGGTATTCAAGAGTGAGGTTTTAACATACAAGTCGTTTTGTGGGAAACCGAAACCTAGACATGCCTATTATGACATAAAAACAATGTTACAATACTATATTACTTATGAGTAGTTATCACTCTTGCTGCACTTTTCCATCTAATTATTAGTTAGTTGTACGTAATTTACATCACAAGCGCGCGTAATCCAATCAGACTGAAGTAATGTTTCTTCATTTCTGCATTTAATGATGATTGCTTATATGTTATCTCTGTATAGCATCTTTTTACAGGCTAAATCGCACATAATCGAAGACAATTGAGTATCTTCACCACTAAACACTGTGATAATGATCCATATAACGTATGTTAAAGATTGTACAAACACATTAGTAAAAATTAAATAGTTCAAATCATTTCTTTTTGTAAAACGGGTCAAGTAAATTAAAAGCACTAGGTCCAAAGTTTTGAAGGATATTTCCCACCGTTCAATGTTAAGAAGCTGGAATAGCAAAATTTGAAAGAGGATTGAACTATAAACAACTTAAGTAACAAGTTAATTCAGCAAAATTATTCTTACCCGAGTGCAGATTGTGATAACTGGGTCAGATACATAATCGAATAGCTTAAGTCAATAGGTGAATAGTGAATCAAATGTTTTAAAACCTTCCTGAAAGTCAACTTGTTATCTAACAGCTATAGCTCTACAAAACTTTGTATGAATTTGTTATATCGATTGGCTCGCCTATTAGAGAACAGTAAATTTATTGATCTTTCTGCCTAGCCCAGCCAGTTAAGTCTAGAACACCAATCTCAACCACTGCAATATGAACCATTATTCTCAAAAATACTGGGTTTATATACCAAACAGGCAGACCACATCGTACCATAAAATAGAAAATAATATATGTACAAGATTTAGCCAAATGTGGCTGTGATTAGTGGGAACAGTAATCAGTAGACTGGGGATAACTCGAGAATGGTAAATCGTATAATAATAGTCTATAGGTCAAAATAAAGCTTATAATAAGAGGGACACGAATATGAATATTTTAGTTACTTAACAATTATACAATAGGAAATATACCTATCATATTGGTCCATAAATAGCTCTCAAAGTTACCATTCATAAATCTCCACGGGATATAACAGAATTCCACACTCTTCTAGTATTTCTTTAACTTCTGCATCATCTATATACAAACATTTATACAGAAAGTATGAAGATTAAGGTGAAGGAGAAGAAATTCACTTGTGTTTGGCCACTGCTTCCCGCATACCCTTGCCAAGTACTTCTCTTTCCTCTATCTTTTCAAATTTCTGTTACTTGATAAAGTATGACTGAAACCTATTACGTTCTTTCTCAAAAACAACACTTCAAGCCATCTGCAATAAGAACTGGAGGTCAGTCGTTAACAAAACGTTTAGCTTCTACTGTGAGACTTACAAAACACTTATATGTTGAGGGCTGTTGATGCTTCAGGGCACTTTAAACTTTGAGAACAACGAATGAATATATATACATATATATATAATGTAATTTTCCAATTGTACAACTGAATAAAATGTGTACGTATAAACACAGATTTCTCAAATAAATTTTGTGTAGATGTCTTTTATATTGTGAGAAGTCTGATCACAAGTTAAGAAGTTCAATCAATTATTTTGAAACAAAAATAATAGCTGGTGTTTCGTTAAAATGTAAATATATAAAATTAGATCATTGGTAATTAACGTTGTGTAGAGTGCATATGTTAGGGGCCTACTTGAACAGTTTTCCAACAACTTAAATATTATAGAAATTATCTGACCCAATTTGTTTCAATTAATTGGTGATATCTGTTAACTATCTCACTTACTGATTCAATTTCGTACATCTCTATGTTAAAGTTAGGCAGATGTAAATGATACATTACAGTAGGGGTATGTATCTCTACTTGTCTGTCATTTGGTAGAACACAGAGCTTGAGTAGATTAGAGGGAAATATAAAAGGACTACAATATGCGTTGTGAATGAGAATAATTTCTATTTCAGGACATATCTCACAACAAAAGTTTGGGAATCACTGGACGAAACCAGCTTATCGATGGGAAACTTACAATATGCAAGAATCCACTTAGTTCTTAAAAAGCGTCAAAAGGACTAAGTTAAAGTTAATAAGTAAAAGAATGCTAACGAACTATCATATGTTCCGTCCATAATGCTCATCTCATGGTTGAAGTCTTTAGCTAAAGACGAACCAGTTATTCAAATCAAATACTGTTAGTTTTATTAGAAAACTGATATACGATTATTGAACTTTATCAACAATGAAAAAAAACTTCATATTCAACATAGGTTATATGTATTTTACTTAGTTTCCTTAATCTTAACACTTACAAAGTAGTGAATCTTATCTTGAAACTTTAAGAAAACAACTAGTCATTATGACAGATATGGAGATACTTGACTGTATAGACCCTTTTTATTAAAGAAGTACTGTTCATTCAGTTTAGCATATAAAGCCGACGACTTTTTGATTGATTTTGAAGGACCAACAATGTAGAACGTAATTTGTTTGCAACACGCTAACTGATGTGTGGGCGAAGATGACAATGATTGGTTGTCTTGATGATTCAGACTTAGATAGGATGACAGGTGTTTTATATGTATTCCCCTATACTTATCATGTATTGACTGTTATTGATCGACTGTTCCTTGTATTGGATTTTGATGAGGAAATATATTGACGTTCTAGTCAGGCTAATCTCGTGTTCTTGATCTGAGTTGTGTTGAAGTCCTGTAGAATAGACACTGGGTGGGAATCTAGTATAGATATTCGTCTAAGGTAAATTAGCGTCCCACATACGTGTAAAAAGTGAAAGGACTGTCATAACAAGAAACCCCTAGAGTTATAACAAGTATCCTATAATCAGCATCTTTCAGTTTATAACACTAACTATATTTTTTCTCCTTGCGATTTACTCACTTTTCATGGGTATTCTTATGAACTTTGGCAAAACACTATCAACGGTTAAACAGTTTGCATCAGGCAAAACAAGAAATCAATATTTTCCCGAGGTTATACTTTTCTTATTCATTTTAGACTTGAAGCTTACTGCTATGAGGACTTCTTAAATATTAAACACTTTCTAAAGCCCTGAAATTTCACTGTGTACCATCGAGGTTATGGAATATTGTTGAGGTGCTATGTGTCAGTCATGGGGTCTGTCGAGTTTATGTAGCTTCAGTTATGTGTTAGGTGAATATTCCAATTGTTCTTAATTACGAATAACCATGGGTAAACGAAAAATATAATTTATATAAGCTATAATTGAGCTACTTGACTCACTAAATGTCCATCCATAAAAGTTAAAGGTATGAATTTTAAATTTTGATTTGGTTAAATGAATCTGAGAAAACCTATTCTGTGCACTGATAAACTGTTGAGGGAAAAACTCAATGAGTACGTGAACCGCATTTCTACTTTCTTTTACAAAAAAGTATCAGTCGAAATAAGAAGAATGGGATATACATAAGGAAAGGAAGGCCATAAGGAAGTGAGAAAAAAGAGATATACAAACATTTAAAAATACAATATAATGGAGTAATAACAATTTTTTCAAAATCGCATTCATATGATCATAAATGTATGTAACAATAGTAATAATGATAATAATATGAATATATAATTGTATTGTAAGGAAACAACCATAAAAAATTCAGTGTGAAATAGACTTCTGAAGGACTTTTTCAACGAATTATTTTATTTCAAAGATGATAAATAGATCTAAACAAAGCATAAATGAAATGATTGCAGTGGACAGAAGAACTTTGTATATATCGGTTAATAAATTTGAAATGTGTCATAATGTAGGTAAGAAAAGATGCTATTTACAATATAAAAAGAAATGTTTTACTACATTGACATATTGTGCATTAAATATGTATAAGAATAATATTTTTGGTTTCAGTAAGCTAAACGACACTCTTCGATTTAAACTTAGATGGTATGAAAAATTGGTCTACTTATGTGATTGTAAGTAGTTAAACAAGTAAGTTGTAAAATCCATCCAAATATTCATTACAATCTTAATATCCATAATTCAACATACAAAAATGATTAAACGCTTAACTAATGTGTACACAAATGAAACAAACAAATAATCAACACTGAGATACAATCTTATAATTCAACATTGCAGTCATAATAACGTAAAATGATAATTAAAAGAATCGTTAGTATAATTGTACATTTGTCCAATTTTCAAACTGTAATTTGAATAGTTATACATGTATATTTCTTGAAATTATAAATAATAATAGCAATAATGGTAATAACATTTCAATGACCTCTCTATTTTTACAAACAAACAAAAAAGTATTGTAATATATGAAATATCATTGTATTCATATGTAATTTAATGAATTAATGTATTACAATAAATGTCTTGATAATAAGAGATTAACTGTACAATACAATTATGAATTGAATGAACATTAACTTGTTGTTCAGGTTAATCACTTTATATAAACACAAAATAAGAAGTAAAGAATGAAGGCAAATTTATATACTTGTTTTTAAAATAAGAGTTGAACCGTTTTAATTTCTGTGTGTCTGTAAGTAAAACGACACATTACTATTGTGAATATTGGTCTATACGTTTCAATGAACACCACATTCAGATGTTTTTCAAAAAAATATAATCAAAGTTTAAATTCTTCTTGCCCGCTTACTTCATTTTAAAAGATCAATTGTGATATCAGTTTTGATATCTAAGTGACACGTCCACTTCTCTTGAATAACAAGAAAACTCATCTCACTAAAATTTCTTCTTTTTCTGTATATTTCTGTGATGCATTAATGTATATGCAGTATTTAAATGCATTTGTTTTCTGATGAATACCTTGATCAATAATCCAAGATACAGACAAAAAGACAAAGACAACAACAAAAAAGAAGAGATTGTGGATATTTATGCTGACAAACTAGTCAGTAAGTAAATTATTAGTATTTGTTTAGAAAAAAGTGATTTTTATCACGATCCGAGAAAATATTCTCAGAGAGAGGGAACAGGGAGATAAGTGATATAAAATGAAAAGAGACTAGAGGTGAATAGATATTCAATGGAGAGAAAATACACAAACAAATCCAATCCATAAATTTTGTTCAACCTGATTGTGCATTAAATCAGAAGAAAGACTGATTGTACATATATAGCAAGATATTATTAAGACCAATGACTGCATCATTTCATGGAGAAAAGGACAGATGCATAATGAATACGTATCAAAACAGAAAGGTAAATAGAGCAATCAAATCACATTTCATATGGGTATGAAACCATTGTCAGGACCAAGTCTAACACGTACCGGTGATGATAAATATACATAACCATTGGATGATAACGACAATTTGTCATGATTACATGATACAATATTATTATCATTATTATTAATAAATTGCATTAGTTTAACTCCAGTATCAGTGCCATCAACATTTGTGTCTGAGACCGTTTTCTTCAATTCACCATCTTCTCCGTATTCCTCACTTACATTACGAGCCTCTTCCTCTTCTTTCAAATATTTTAGTTCAACTTCAATATCCAAGTAAGTGATTAGCAGACGAATGAATAATGTTTGTGGTTTAACATTCTGTAGCAATTCACGTGGGTCTTTACTAGTTGATGAACGCATTACATTTGGTGCAATCACAGTGGATAAATTACGTGCATCCATTAATGATTGATTTGAGTGAACTGGTTTCGATAGATGCTGTATGCCGCCAGCAATTAGGTGAAAAAAAACAACAACGAAAGATTATGAGAGAAATAAAATGATGAAGGGATAAATGCTTTTGGCGAATATTATTATAAAAACAAATATTATTATTATAAAACAAATAAATAAACACATAACTGACTAACTTGCGGATTTGGACACTATCAATCTTCACCTACATCTGGAATAGTAGATAAACTCATAATTTCAGCCCAAAAGAAAACCAAAATCAACAAATTGATAGTTGCAAATGAGCTATCTAACTTAGATATATGCAGAACTAAGCGTGCATTAGCAGTCTGGAAAGAAACTGAATGGAAGTATATTTTATGGATGAACCAATTAGATTTAGGATAGTGCCATTTGAATTTTGTGAATTTTTTTTTATTACGATGATATATGTGGTTATGCTTTGGTTGTAATAAATATTTGTGCATAGTTGTCCACTTTACTGTCATACTGATTAAGATTGTTTCACAGTGGTTTACTCAACAGTTTAACAGAATTGAATCTAAAACTAATCTTTATAGATTCGATCTCTGTCGATAATTTGAACAACTTTAATCTACAGAGCAATCGGCACATCTTGGTCGACTCATCCTATTCAATGATGAATGCATAACGATCAAGAATATTTATGATAACATATGAGTACACAATAGTGAGTGTATTTTTAATATTCTACATAGGAAGTGACCAAAAACTGATCAAAAAACCCATATAAACCATCCAATTTACCATGCTGATGAAATTATAATCAGCAACATTGTTGTGAATACCAAAAAACAATTTATTACTAAAATGTAAATAAAATAAGGTGGTCAAAATAATAGCACAAAATTTTTTTATTCACAGCATGCAAATTATTAGGTCATTCAACAATATGAAATGCAAGCTTGTAAAGATCAATAAAGCTCCATGTACGTTAACTGAATTTGAAAAAAAAGATATTATGCGTTGTTAAAATGCAAAATTAACATGAACAGTTCATTGTTCAAGTGATAATACACAACACAGCAGGGATGATAAAATAGTTTTCTGCAACTGTCTATATTCTATAAGAATATCACAACGAAGTAAAAGGCAGATGAATGAATATTTGGATAGAATAATGAATCTTCATTCATATGAAATTGACTAACACTTGTTCGAACGAATAACTACATATATATATATAGTTTCTATCCATTATGGCATCAAACTCCATTTAGTAACATTGATTAGTGACCAGTATCATATATTTTATTTAGTCCTTAGTGTTCATCGATTTTTATCAGTCAAATTACCATGTGGCTGTTGGTCTAAGTGACTCGATATCACATGCACTGTCTTGAGATGCTAGGTAGGTTTAAGCAGTCAACAGAACACCCTGCGTTTAGCTTTCGTTGCACAAGGTACTCCATAAGGATCTTCCAAAACCCGCTAGACTATTAGGTTTTATCACTTCTTTAAATAGGAATAATATATTTGTAAAATCTCAGCGAATGAATTTTTTAAATTAAATCCAACGTTTCGCCTGGCAATCTGGTCCAAGCTTTTTCAAGGAATTATTCCTTGAATAATTTGATGATATTGAATTAGACTGAAAAAAGACTCGATAAAAGTATAGGGTAGGAATGAGCTTGAGTTATTCTTAAAATGACTGAGTTATCTTGAAGCCACTGGGCAGAGTCTGTATGGATGAATATATTTCATAACAGAAGTGATAAAATATAAGAACTCTCGTCTAAATTAGAACGAATAGTTTCACAGTATTTGAGCGCCGAGTTGAAGTAAGACATTAAATAGGAATAATATGTTTGTAAAATCTCAGCGAATGAATTTTTTAAATTAAATCCAGCGTTTCGCCTGGCAATCTGGTCCAAGCTTTTTCAAGGAATTATTCCTTGAATAATTTGATGATATTATTCCTATTTAATGTCTTACTTCAACTCGGCGCTCAAATACTGTGAAACTATTCGTTCTAATTTAGACGAGAGTTCTTATATTTTATCACTTCTGTTATGAAATATATTCATCCATACAGACTCTGCCCAGTGGCTTCAAGATAACTCAGTCATTTTAAGAATAACTCAAGCTCATTCCTACCCTATACTTTTATCGAGTCTTTTTTCAGTCTAATTCAATATCATCAAACAATATTTCCTACTGGGAAACCAAACAATTTTAGTTTACACTTCTGGTTTAATATCTCAGCAGTTAATGTAAGTTGTTCATTTTCTATAGGAAATTGAAGTTCTAGCCAATATAAAGGATATTATGTGAATGATTTTATTTATTCATGCAATGAATATTAGATAAATTCATTTCACTATTAATTAAGAATTGGTTCTAAATATTTGACTTGGAGTAGTAGTGTTTTGTTCGTCTCTAAATAACTAATCAACTAGTTAACTAACGTAGATACAATTAGAAAACGGTCGAGGCGGAAGAAAGGAAGTAAAAATTGATATCAGAAAAACAAATGAAAATGATAAAACTGAATAAATATTGGCATATTTTTTTGGTGAATAATTTATGTGGAGAAGTGACTCATAACCCTTTTCACTAGTTTATATGAAAAGAAAACTAAGGTTAACACCGAGTGAAAAAACAAAACGAACAAATATTATCAAATCAAACTTTGCATATTGAATAGAACAAGTGTACAACTTAGTATGAGATAAGAATAAATTAGGATAGAAAACTCAGTGTTTAGAAAAAAAATATGAACAAATATCAGCCAATACCAAAGTCAAAATACAAACATCAAGACAGTCTTACTGTATTGAGCTTAAATCTTCAAAACTATTACAACCATCATCAAAAGAGTATAATTGCTCCGGAAATTGGAGGCAGACATGAAAAGCATTTGAGAAAGACTGGAAAGGACAGCCTAAGACAGAATAGGTTGAATAATCCCGGTCGGTACCCGATGCTCGACGATAGTCAACAGGCGTAAGCAAAATACGAAAAATCTTTAAAATGAAGTTTTACACCTTACTCTACAATTTTACATGCAAAATTTTATATTCCAGAAGTTTGCAAAACTACATGGTTTATTAATGATAACAAGTTACCAGCTGGTAAAATCTTGATACTGATGCACAGAAGCATATATATCCAAATATTTACTAAAATCACATGATATGTACATCATGATATTGATGCTTCTGTTATATCAGTCAATTTACTGGATGGTAAACAATTTTCAGTTCATTGGTCCATTACCATCGAGCAACAATTTAGTATGTTCAAAGGCTCTAATTAAGGTTTGAAAAACTCCGGTCAGTAATCTCGAAATATAACCTCACTGATTGTTCTACATTAATTGGCTGAAACTCAATGTTTTTTAATCTCAATGGGTATGTTCCGTTAACTGAAGGTAAATGTGTTATTTAAACAGGAACAATATTTTGAAGTAACTAGTGGTCATAGAACCAAATAATCACTGAATATTACGTTTTTATTGTTAAAATCCATTTTAAACTACAATTTCAAAACTCGAAACTCTTGGTATATTAGTATAAAAACGTTAAACACTTACTTGTAGAAGTAGGATTAAATATAATAGTGATCTTCTTGGTAGTGGATTTAAGCATCTAACCAAACGACAACATTTTTGAATGGGATTTAAATCCGTTGACAAATTACTGCCAGTTATTGAATCTTTATCTTGTAATTCATAAACTTCCGCTTCACAAGCAGCTTTTAAACACATTGGTTGTAGTTCAACTGGAATAAGAGGTTGACTTAATTCACGTAACCATAATTTTAATAGTCCTGCAGCTAAATGAGATTCCAGATTAGTAGAATTACTATTGTTACTAGTTGTTGTAGATGTTAACGGTGTTGATGATGACATTGAACATGCACGTTTTATGATACTGGATAAAGTTCTAGGCCAATAAGCAGTTGGTGTAAGTAGAACATATTCGGCTGGTGGCAAACTTAATGGTTCTGGTAAAATTGGCCAACTAAAATCCCCAGTTAAGCAATTCCAATCTAACGTAGATGATAATAATAGAGAATTGTGTTTGCATTTTGTTGAATCAGTAACATCAAAGGAATTCGGGTTATTTTCTGCTTCAATCACTCGCGCAGAAGTGGACCATCCAGATGGCGGTGGACGATGAACTAGGAAGCGACTAGATAAATCAGAATCATTTGCATAATTGTTGTCATTCTGTTGTTGTTCCGAATCACACAGTTGAACAACTCGAAATATTTCAAATAATTTCTCTAATTGACAACGCACTTCAATGAGTAAATCCATATCTGGTGATAATCTGGAATAAAATACCAATAGAATAAATCACTGATTACATACTATAAAAGTACACATAAAGTATGAAAACAATAAAACTGATCGTATGATCATGTAAGTAGATGTTTGCACTGATTGTGTATAATATTTGATGCGATACAATTTCTACATCAACGCGTCAACTTGTGACAGAAGTCAAAACGATTTCTTTGTGTTAAAACATTAGGTTACGAAAAATGAAAGAGAATAAAAAGACCTCGAATAAGTGATGTTAAAGCTTAATGTCACCTTATTTCATCCAAAGTTTATTCAAAATGTAATGTTACAAACAGATTGAGAAGTTTACTGATAAAGCGTTTATTAGACTGTCGTAGAAATGCATATACTTTATAAAGTACCCTAATAAAACTAGTGTCCACTTATCAGCTGAATGGAATAGTCTGGAAGAAAGTGGTACATGAAGGAAAAACCAAATAGCTGTCTTTAGGCTTTGTTGTTGCTTATAAACAATATTTATTACGTGATGTGCACAGAAGCTGCAAGTGGTAAGTTGACACTAAACATTGATCTAGTCAGTCAATACTTAGTTTACTAAATTATCCCTAAAACAAAACATGCGCAGTTCTCTTGAAATGAACAATGAAGAGTAGTTAATAACTTACATAATGAAAAGCAATCAACTGTAAAATTATAGTTAATGAAATTTGATTCCAATATACAGATGTACAAAATCTAGAAGTATTTAAGTTGCCATAAACACAACATTGGCAGAACATGAACGACCTTTACATTTACAAATACACAAACACAAACTTACAGTGAAGAGAAATAGTAACAATTGTCAATGATATCTATGTATGTGGTCAACTTTAGACATAACTTGGAGTGGGAAGATGGTGGAATTCTGGATCGAGGATATTCTAAGAATATCAGATGGTTTCTGGAGACATGGAATTCATATCAATTACCATCAATCAATAAAAATCGAATGGAACCCGATCTGTCTGCTCATTTGAAAAAAGGCTATTAAACAGCATGGTCAAAGGTTAATAGAACAAAACAATCAGCGAAAACAATAAACCCTACGATGACAATCAATCACAAACAAGACCACTAGAATAAACCAATTTAGGGTTCGTGGAATATCTTGAAAGTTTATCTCTATATTCAATTAGGTTTGATAGTACTGTCTAGATTGACAATGAAAGTTACTGAGTTGAATTATCTGGGTCAAAGAACTTTGAAGTCATTCAGCTGAGTTGGAATTATTTCCCATAACATGCAACTATGCAGCTAATTAAAATGTAATGTCCTTCATATGAAAATTTCTGATTCGGAATAAAATAATGATGAGTCATTGAAAGAAAGATTGATCAAAATTAATACAAAATTTTGATAACTGTTAGAAATCAGCAATCATTGAGTTGCTAAAGTAGTAATCAACAGAACTTTGCCTATGCCGAATATAAAAACAGCGTTAGTATTACTATATATATATAATAAACTGACAAAATGAAATGAAAATTTACATTTATACACGAAAACAAAACAGGATATATGTAAAAAAGAAATTTCACATAAACAAAACGTTCGTTTTTGAATAAAAATGAATGAATCCATGCCAAATTAATTAATTTGAGTATTGAAGCAATAGAATTGTTGTCATTATGGATGATAGTGATGATGACGGTGTTTTATGCTAATTTTGAAATGACTGTATAACACACCCAGAATGTCATAATCATCGTCATTATCAATATTATTGCCAATAGACAGCCAAAACAAAAAAAATTGACTAAAATACGCTCTTAAACGCAAACAAGACATTAGCAATGATTCATCATTTTCACATAATATCCCCATAGGTAAAATGTAACTGAAGTGAGATCATCAAAATGTGAGTCAGATTAGTTGAATCAAACTAAATTGTGTGTATGCGTGTTTAAGTGAAAACAAGAAATTTTTCATTGCCTAACTGAATACTATCGAATAAATTACATTCTACATGTGTATGTTGTATGTATGCTAATATTGATATAAATGCACGTCTGTCTGTAAGAGAGACGGGAAAGATAGGTAATATGATTGCTGCACGTATGTAAACATGTATGAAAAAACATTGATCAACGTGTGTTGTTCGTTATGATAAAGAATTTGAGGAATCATTTTTCATTACGACTAAATAAATGGGTAGGTTCAATGTAATTATTGATCTAACTAGATAAAAATTATTCACTAGTGTAAGGGGTTTACAATGATTGTTGAATGTTGTAATTTACATTACAAACTGACCTTAGTCAAACAACTAGTGAAAACAATAAAGCACTGGATAGTTGTTTCGTCCCGATTAGGAACTCCTCACGAGTTCGTGTTCACGACCACACTAGCAGAGATTAAAATCAGTTCACATGGGGAGCAAATAATACATTAGGACACATGCTTCTTCGTTTACATTGGTTGTCTGACTAAGGTTAGTGATGTAAACTATAAAAAATGATTCATCTTGCCGCCGCCCGTATTGACAACAGTAATAACAATAACGCCGTATAAATGTATGCCTTAATTCACAGTACTAGTTAATAAAGCTGTAAGTGTGAGAGTGACAGTAGAAAGTGAAGAACTGCAGGAGGCACCATAATAGTACCACATTTCTGAGAGATCAGAAATGACAAAAACTAAACTTTACGACAGCTTACATGATACAAAACTAACTAACTGACTGACTTTGAAGCCTTCTGTTTATATAAGTACAATGTATGATCTAAACACAATCGTAATTACGCTACAAAGTGATGAACATGTCTATTCTACTTTTATTCTACTTACACTTTCTCGTTTTACGAAAATAGATAGTTTTATTATAGTTATCATAGTGAATAATTTGATCTCTTTCTACATCATTTGTTAATGTATACTCCGTTCCCTTAATGAACGAAAACAAATTACAATAAATTCCATACTACTACGACTATCACAATGCTTATGTAGTTCACATTACAAAATTTATTTTCTTGCTTAAAAGCTGAATCAACATGTTAACATAGTTGGGTCAATAGTACGTTATGGAAAACAATTTTTAATAATTCCGCTTAGTTCGTTAAAGAAATTGAGATTAGACTACTGTGAAAAGAATCTGAATCACTCCACTTTAAACAAGTCAAGATATGAAAGATTGTAACTCGTTATGAAGCAAAATAATGTTTTTTCCCCGAGATTTTTTAAACGTTTTGGAGTGGGTGATGTGTACAACTGAAGAGTACTGAAACAGAACAAAACAGCTGTTTAGTGTTCCCTAGTTTTCAGCAACTTTCCAACTGATATCGAATTGTAATACAAATTAACTTTAAAATGACAAACAAACAACAGAAAATAAATTCATTGATATAATGTAGTTTTCATATTCAATTATGAATAATGGTATCAAATGCTAACTGATAAATAGATTTTTCTCTACTCAGGTATGAGAGCCAAACACTTTGTTTAAGAGATAATGATAATCACTGGGGTTATTTAAACCTAAATTAAAGTAAATTTTGTCGAAATGACTGAATGTTAAATACTTGAATCAATGAATTGTAGTCTTCTCCACTGACCTAAGATACATAAGGAAACATGATTCACGCTGAAATAATTTATCAATAAAAATTCATCTACATATTTGTTTTTACCGTACCAAGACAGGTAATAGGTATTACAAATCAGATTATAACAATTAGAAATACCAGACATAATGTAATAAACTAAAAAAGCAGGTTATATTACAAATTCATTTCGTGTTTCCGTGTGTAATAGAGAGAGACAGGTTGGTTTTATTCAAGTGTTATTGTGTTGTCATCAAGACAGCTGTGCTAGAAGTGGACAAACAAGTGGATAAGGATTGATAGATAAGAAGGATAGTAATAAATGTGTCTAGACAAAAGGAATCTTTTGACTTTGTTAAAAGCTACATTTATTCCTTACTCTAGCGATTTTGTTAGACAAAATTCAGTAAATCGTAAATACGTGGATCATTTTATATTCTATGAAAGAATGGTGAAGTATATGGGATGGAGTATTTATGCTGTTAATAGTACATATCAAGTAAAATCATTGCTGACTAAATATTTCAATCGATATCCAACACAACAACATGGGGAATTAATAATTAATGAAAACTAAAATTTAATATTTCTAGAAAAAAAACTGGAAATAATAAAAATTATAAATGAAGAAATACTGTAATAAAAATGGAATAGTCTAAATTTATGGGTTAACCGTAGCATGATTAGAAAGGTGTTAAAGTGGAAATAATAGTTTAAAGAAATAAAAAAAATCAATATTCTGGCATAATTATGGGCTTAGATTACAGAAAACTTAACGATTATAAGTAAGTTGTATTTGAAAAACGTTTAAAAGGGTAGCAAATGTATAACTGCTATATTTATTATTATTAGTGTTGTGGTTGAGTTTATGTTTTGACTATTGAACATCCTTATACCTTATTCATTCAATCTTTTCATTTAAATGATTTTCCGTTGGTTTTTGTATTGTTATTATTGTGAAGACTTGGATTAAAGAGACACAGAGGTGAGTTCACGAGTCGGTCTAAGCTAGACCAACATAAAAAATCTGGAGGCACTAGACGGCCGTTTCGTTTTTAAAGGTGGTCTAGCTTAGATAATTTCATGAATTAAACTGTTAAAATTATTACAATCTCCACGACCATTGAGTTGCTCATTATTAACGGTGCTTATAGTACAGAAACAGTCTATGTGAATAGTAACTATCGTTCAGAAAAAATTATGAAGTGAAATTTATATTCATTCAAACAAACTATAATGATATATTTTAGCTATATTTCGATGAATGAACACATCAATAATGTAGAGATTTTGGGTTTAATAATGGCAAGATGGCTTAGGGGAAGATTAGATGAATGAAGCATGACATGTTGGTCACGGAAATAAACTTGAATCGACATACATGGTAGGTTGTATCAAGATACTTTTAATTAAACTAAAAAAAACGCTGCTGATTTTGCTACAATAACGACTATGTACCTTTCAAGCTTATCATATAGTAAAATTTCTCTTATTTGTCTGCTGCGCTAAAATGTCCATGTGGTAATTTTCGAAAAAATCAGCAAACCCTTTTATTATTAAGATACTAACATGGAAAATAAACAAATATGACTTCATTGGTTAACCATAAAGCATGTCAGTCGTTTATTTTATTATTATTTATTTAAACACATAAACATTGGTACAAGACAGCACCAAAATATATATGCGACACACAATAACAATGAGGTTGTGAAAAGATAGACAAAGGAATATGAGTATAATAAAAAAGAGCGAAAAAGAATAGAAATTAGTGTATGAGAGTGATATGATAATAATAACAATAATAATGGGAGAAGCAGTCCAGATGAAAGAAGATATAATTGGAATGAATTTTTTTCAAATGAAAAGAGATTGTTTGTATAAGTAGTTGAAAGATTCATCTTCTAAAGAACATTCCACACTGTCTACCAGATAATGCTTATATGTTATAAGTAGGTTAACAGATGAAGAGGGTTGGACATTGTTTAAATATTCAGAGGATAAAAAAACAATCAATTTACGTAAAATATATCATTGTTAGGTTAGTATATTTTTGTGCATTTCAGCTAATAAAATGGTAGGAGTCTAACTGATATTGTAAATCGTTGATTTGACATAATACCAAACATGGCTAGCATCAGAACACAGTGAAACCAATTCTGTAAGATTATGTGGTTGTTACTTAGTTTGTGGAAATTTTGAAAATTTTGTAAAGCACATTTTAGAGTGCCCACTTTTTCTATATAAAGGTGACTTTCCATTTTTTTGAATTAAAAACAAACAAACAGGGAATAACACTTACCGGAAAATTCCTTCCGTTCGCGCCCCATTTAACCGTAGAATTTCTTCAGTGAGAAATATCTGTATCCATGGTAAACGTAAATGAGGAAATCTATATGCTTGTATTTGCATCATTTCATCCAAGGAACTACCGAATATACATGGTTTTAACAAAAAATCCTTGGAGATGATAACCAAAAACAAAAAGTTGAAGAAGCAGTGATAAAAAGTGTACATAAAAGTGTATATATGACTGACTGATCACTGAGTAGTGACTACTATATTTGTCCAGTTTTTTTAGCGATTATTGAGTTATATCGACCACGATGTAAATTGGCAACTAATCTAAGTAAATCTTTATCGTATGCATAATGTTAAGATGTAAGATGGTTGAAAGTGATTCACAAAAAACTGAACAGAACGATTATGAAAATTTCAATCAAACGGGAGGTCAGTAGCGGCTCACATAGCTTAATGGTAACATTTTAGACTGTGAAGCTGAGTGAATTTGGTCCGAATAGCATAAAGAAAATCATTTTACCAATATTTCAGATACATCATGCTGGCGGGCACCAAATAGAGTGAAATTTCATTCCAGGGTTTCTTGTCGACAATGTTCAACCACCTAACAGACACGTATACTTACTCCAGATAAATTTTTTTAGATGAAATAGCGAAAAAAGTGACGTTGAGACTTTTTAATTAGGAAAACAGACCTTGGGAGGATTCACCTATGTGATCAACATCGGCAGTTTATGACAAAATGCCAGTTATTTTCAATTATTGCACTGATTTAAGTGGCAAGCTAGTGTATCTTGCAAATCGACGTATACATTAATAATGACAGTAAGGAGAACCCTACAGGAAAGTAATTAATTATTTCGTTTGTGTTTACTACTACTACTACTACAACTGTTAACATTTGATCTTCATATCACAAACCTTGCATCAAAAAAACGTTTTTCTTTGTCTGGGCTAATTTTTAAATGGTCGAAACACAAAGTCCATACAGACATTGTGGAAGACGGCTGACAATGAAACCTCTTTATTATTAATAATATTATTATTATTTTTAAATCGATCACAATCCAGAAGTGAAACACAATCTAGGTAGACAAAGTTTAGCTACAGAAATTTTCAGGATACAAATAAATGAATAAACATAGTTGTAAAATAAAGGTCAATAATGAACACGATGATTTGTATCATGTGTTGATATTTTTTTAAATAGATAATCAGTTTACTTTTCTATGTGGTTTACTAAAAATAAACGGAAAATAAGAACGTGGGATTAAAAAATTTCGCGAAATTGAAGCCAAAATTAACTTAGATGTGGTGACGGTGACCATCATCACACCAGTTAAAGTTTTAACTAAATTAAATACACTCATTCGGTACTTGAGCATAGAACTACACTAAGGGCTAGAGATAGGGATACTACCGGATTTGATCAAAACCGAAGTAAAATGACTTAATTAATTGATATTTTCCTTTTTAATCAAACTGTGATACAGAGCCACTTGTTTGGGGTAGTATGTATTATGCATGAATTTATTAACGATCTATAAATAAACTATGGGTATATTAAAATGGTTTTTCTATACTCAATTTTTTGTATTATTGAATTACAAATGTACAAGTAGTAGTAAAAAAGCAACAGAGAAAAGCCACTTATTGAGCCAAAGTAATATATGTATGTAAAACACCTATGATAAATTTCATCGGAATCACGAACCGATCAATTTTAGACCGCCATTGAAAACGTGGAAGTACTGGACGGCCGTTTCGTCTTAGTACGGCACTCCTTAGCAGTATGTATCCACGATCCCGAACGCGTGTGGAATGATGAATTAACATCAATTGATTCATTTCATAAGTTAACAAAAATTGAAGTGATTATGATCTCCGGACTGCCAATAAACACAAAAATCCACAGATTCGTCCATGATAGTAACGCTAATGGGAAAGTACCTTTTAAAGTAGAATAACATTTCAAATGCAGAATAAAAAGCATTGTAGAAAAATAACTTGTACCAAGCATTTGAAAAAGTTAAACATATACCTTAACATGGCATATTTCTTCAATCGACGGACTAATCGATGTTTTACGTACACCAACATTTAATGAACGGACAAACCATCTAGGAGCAACACGCGCGAAATGAGCTGCAGTTGGACGGTCCCATGGACCTAATGCAATTCCCATTGTATAATTATGAATAGAATGTGAAGTGAAATGTTTTGAATTAGTTAACAAATCATTTGACTGTTGGTATTTAAGCATAAGATTATTATTACTATTATTAGCACTGAACGGATTCAAACCAGAAGCGATTGCTGTGGCTGTCTTAAGACTGGATTCAGTTGATACAGTATGGTTATTGAATTCAACCATGTCATTTTGATTAAAATTAGTCGATGTTGTAGTAAGGGCAGTTGTGGTGATTGTATCACTGTTCAAAATGACCGATGCATCTGCTCGACTTTGAAGGTAAGCATATAAATGATCACGAAATTTACTATTTGGTGGGAAGTAATAAAGACAGACACATAACAGAGCCCAGCCGTTTGTAAGGCTTTTCCTAGAAAAAAATGTAATACAATGAATATATAAAAATAAAATGTAAACAATGTTGATAGAATTTTTTTTGGAAAACAAAACAATAGGCAACATAACAGATTGACCTTAAATGAAAACAAAGAATTATTGTCGATAGTCTAGAAAAAAACACCTATCATTGCGAATTACTGTGCAATTCGTAACCAGTCAAAACAAAAAAGTAGGCAAAAGGGTGTTCACCTAGAATGAGTAAAATGTCTAAAGTATACACTGTATAGCTTTAACAACACAGTAGTAGACAGGATGAAATATAGGTGTGGAATAAAGTGAGAAGGGTATGCAACAATAAAAGAACACAAAATAAAAGACGAATTATATTGGCAGCTGTTGTGATGTTGGAAAATAAAGTTGAATAAAAACATTTATAGAATTGATTTCTTTGAAGCGATTTGTAACAAATTACTTGTCAATCTAAGGTTTTATTTATTATCAGAGGGTGAGTTGGATTTATGAAAAACTCTATTTGATGTTGTAGTAGGCAATTTGTTAACTAAAACTGTTAGCGTGAAACGAGCACTTTAATGACAAAATAAAAACAGGGAGGATATACAGAATATACGGTGACTATAATTTTCTGGTCAGTCAGTCATAATCGGTGTAGCGCACCTGGCACAAATATGCAATGCTATACTATACAACTATGATGAGATAAAATTAACAAAATGAGTAGCGAGGGAATCGGATTGTAACAACAATGATGTGAAAAACTAAAAGTTGAGAATATGGTTCGGAAGATAGAAAAAAGCTGTTTGTGAAAAAAATGAAACTCAAGCAAGATTCGAAGGAAGATATAGAGTGAATCAAGTTATACTAATGCCAGTGATCTTGAGACATGCCACACAATATCAGTAAAAGTAATCCAGAACTAATCTATTTACGATAAATCCAAAATATTTGCCATCCCGACGAAGCCTGAAAAATCCATGTTGACAGTTAAATGACAGTTCATTAATGAAATTATAGGGATATTAAATTTGTAACCGCTGTTATACTTAAGTCTACTGATAAAAGTTTCCGGCATACTGTTACTTTATGCTCCTACTTTAATACAGACATGTTAAAATTGCTTTCGTTAAATATGGCTGATTACAATATTTACCCTAATCGCATAATTCGTTTCGTAATATATATATATATATATATATATATATATATATATATATATATATATATATATATATATATATACAACTGTTTCTAAGTATAATGTACTTAAAGAATCACATGTTTCGTAAACATTGAATTTAGTTACGTACTTTATAGACATTTATCAAATAGACCAAATCAAATATAAACATCACTTAAATATACAAAATTTAATGCCAAAAAACTACGTGAATTCTATTACATAAGAGACTATTTCTCATGAGAAAAGTATAAACAACTGTTCTATGAAGATGTCACAATCGTTTTCCGTATATCAAGAGAACAAATACTGCACATCAATAATAAATAAACAAAGATAATGATAACAAAAAAATATATAAATCTTGTGCAAAATTATATAAACAAGCTTATCCATTCCAGAATTATTTTAGTGAATGGTCAAGTGCATTGGATAAACAAATATGCGAATTACTACCATAACAGATTAAAATCTATAATACATGTTTGATACATTCAAGATGTCTTAGTTAATCGTAATTTGAAGCTAATGTGAAACTACGGTTTACGTTTCGATTAAAATGACCTTATTACATGTAAAGAAACAAGATAGTTGTTGAAATAAACAAAATCATTTTATAGTACATGAATGTATAAATTGTTTGATAACGAACTGCTAGGAAAATACAACGATGATAATAAAAATTGATCGAATTAAAAAGCTTTTCGTGTGTAGGGTTAATAGACTAACACTGAACTTCAGCTAAATTATCTGTAAAACTAAACGCATCTCCACCTTACGAGATTGGTCATCAGACATTTGATGGTTGTTAACTGATCGTCAAGGCTAAAGATAACTAACGTAGACTAATACATTAACAACAACGGTGTGACTCGTATGTAAGACTAGGTAAGATAAGATTAAGGCTATCAACTGAATAACGTAAATGAGATTTGTCATATAGACTTCTGAAAATTTTGTTTGATGTTACACTTTAATATCTTTATATTCTTCAACGGGAGTAATGTAATAAATCATGGAGAAGGTTCACTGAAATATCACAACAATAGTAGGTAGTAATTTAAAAGCGAAATTATACTTTCCTTAAAACAAGACATTTTACTAGGTAGTTCAGTGTTTTCGTGTCCATAATAGTCAACTTAGAAGATACATATTTTATAAGTAACTGACTACGTCTAAAAGTATTGAACAGATCAGATAGTTTTACAAAATAAAATGAAAAATATAAGCGAAAAGATTATGGATAAAAAGATAAGATTGTAATCAGAGATTATTATTACAACAAAAAGTCACATTAGATTAATTGCTGCTACAATGATTTACATATTTGATTTTAAAAATATCACTAACTTACACATCTGGATTACTTGTCGTTTGTTTGCACAATTGAGCATATAATTCATCGCGTAAATTTGCCGAACTCAAGGCACGATGAATAATAATTGAACCATAATCTGGCAGACTAAGACGTGCTTTTCTATCACCCATAAATGACTGAATCACTATAATGCAATGGAATAAAAAAATCATTCTAGCTGGAATGTTATACTATTAACAATCATTATTCAGTCAAAACCAAATTACTTATGTAATACACGAAACTATATTTTGAGTACATTATTAAATTTTATAATGTGTAGTCGTTTATTTCATTTCAAGCATTCGAAAGGATAGTTTTATGCAAGAAACAAACATAACTTCTAGATAGGAAATTTCATGAAGTACTAAACATTCATTAAGTGTTATAAAAATACTGGACATATTGCTAAGTAGCGTTGGACACAATTTAGTCAATTATCCTGTTTCCGATTTCATTTCTAATAATTCATAGAAGCGAAGAGCTAGAAATATGTTCTCAACATATTTACATGCATTTAGAGATGTTTCATAAGTCAATACATCCTTTATTACTGATGATCATCTGAGAGTACAACCACAACATATTATCAAATATGTTCGCAGTGAGAAGGCATTTTATGTGTGAAGATAAAAGTTCCATCGAAGTTATGAAAAATCAAACACAAATTGTTACAATTCATGAACACAATGGTAATGAGTAGCTGTGTTTACAGTGTACTATCATATGCCTAATGAAATATGTACGTGAACATTGTATAGGTCTTATTATATCCGACGAAGGGTAAAGGAATGTTAACTGCCAGGATTAATTTATAGACTATTATTGAATATATTTTATTGTATATTTATTAGGTAACTAGATTATTTTATATGTTACTTTTACTACGGGTTTTCGACTAACTTATTACTGTTGTATGATTTAGTATTCTTAATCTGTTGACAGTTTATTCTTTACAGTCTTCCCTACTCACAGAAATGAAGGATACTAATAGGTTTGTGACTGACTATGATGTTACGTAAGCTGGAGAAAATTTGCTAAATCAGTAATTATCTAATCAAGATATGACTCCCTAGGAAGTTTCTATTGATTAATTGGGAGGTGTTTTTAACATTCTTCCAGAATTCCGAAGAATTTAAAGATACAGTTCTCAATAAGAACGAACCTATGTTAAGCAATATTGTGATTTGAATCGCAGACATTAATTGCAATCGCTAATTTATTGGTATCCATTTGAGGTTTTTTCTAAACAATCGATAAGATCTCTCTTTCATTTTACTAGTTTGAAGAAAATTATCAACATAGCGTCGAAATTTAAGATTAATATCTAAATTATGACACATTCATGACAATCACTCAGATTGTAATAGAAATAAACATTGGTGATTTAAAACACAACAAATTTTTTATATTTTGTTCTAATCACTACTTACATTTCGTGTGACATTTAATGCTAGACATAATTATCAAGTAACGTTTTAACGATGAAAGTTAGATTACACACAGAATCATCATAGAAACACTACTGATTATACCGACTTCCTTGTGGGATAAATTTGTTATATTCCAACTCAGTGGTACAGCGGTGACACGTTTGGCATTAAGTCATAAGTTCTTCGGTTTGGTCCCTAGGGAAGGAAGCGGGTGCATACTGATGAAAAGTTGCACACTAGGATGACATAACTATTCAGTGTTGTTTTGTTGTCAGTGAGTGTCAAGGCAAAGTTAATCTGAAGTGTGAACTATCTTCAAAATCAATAACAGTTTTTGAAGCAATAACTTCCGTATCATCTTGAACCAGTGTATTTATGAAAGTTAAAATACGATGAAATCAATAGTAGATAGATTGCTTTCTAAACTTGATCATTGACATCAGCATGGACAAAACACATATACACGATATATTGATGTGAAAATTATTTATCAATAAACCCAAGATTTATAATTTTTAACAATTAATCTATACAACTCCCTTTGCATAAAGAAAATTCCGAATTATTAAACAAAAAACATAGAAATATTGCATTAACTGTTGCCCCCAAATGCCCTGGTACGGCCGACAGTGGGGAGAGTCCGCCCTCCCTCTCCAAATGTTCTCACATGGTCACGCATATAAAGACTCTACCAGGGAAATCCTACTCACTGCTTTCTCGTGGCATTACTGTTGTTTACGAAATTGAGAGGACGAAAAGAGAATGCCCGGCTCTTTAACCGGGTTGGTGGATACGGAAAGTAAACCTGAGGAGTTGGAAAACCCTGATTTCAAACCAATGGTGTACATGGGCTCCAGTATCCTGAGGAAATAAATGGCGTATGAACCAACTGTTGGTCACCCGCTACCATAGAACTGCATCTCCTTACGATGCTCCACTGCCTTGTGGATCAGACCTTTAGGTCAAAGTCTCCGGGTGTGGCCTCCTAAGAAAACCACCTTCTTCAGTTTGGGCGTCTGGGCAGTAACCCAGTCCTCACACAAATCGAGTGAGATTTGTGCGGCGCATATGTATCTGGTGCTTCCTTGTACCAATATTTATGTGTTTAAATGAATAAATAAATAATAACCGATCACAATGTAATAAATCAAACCACATCATCAGATGTACAATTGTATGATGAACAATATTACAGTTAATGAATAAAAGTAGAATTATGATAATTTCAATTTCATAAAAGAAAAACAAAGTTTAGAATGCGATATAAGACTATATATTTTATTTACTTTGGTATAAAACTACGCTAAATATACATTAAAAAAACAACCAAATAATGAGCAACATGAAAGACGCAGTGACGTCATTTAATTGATTAGATAAACAAAGAATAAACATTGTGAAGTAATGCAAACTAATTGTAGCTCAAGATGAGGATTTTAAAGCTGTTTTGTCTTTTCAGTTGAAGCTTTCATCACTGTCTTTCTCGACAAAATTATCACCGCACACTTCAAGTAAGACATATAAACGTTCAGAATAGTAGAAACGGACAGATATTATAAAACCGTGAACAATATACAGGAGTATACAATAAGTTGAAGAATTGTTTGTTTTTCATAATGTGATATTCAATTCATCGATTAAATCGCACAATAATCAAAGTAACAACTTTCTTTTCTAAATACTTAAAGTAGATTTTTATAGTAGAAAAACTCTTTATCGAACTATTTATACCAATTGTAATGTTTTGAAAGATTTTAATTAGAAACTTAAAGTGACGACTGTGGTTTAATTACCAAATTTATTACAATTTGGTCAACTTGTCCCACAGAATTTTGTCGACGGCAACCAGACCTTTAAAACATAAAGTTAACACATCGAGCACTACTCGCTGAAAGGTCGTGAGTGACCAGTCTTATACAGTTATCCTTTGGGCTCTGGGGTCACACTCATAGGTTACCACTGTCAATCCAGCTTTCCCTATCAGATGCTTCAAAATATATCTTTCCATGATGTGAAGAACTGGAAAGTGACAACCACCCACCAAACAATAGTAAGGTTCGAAATTGACTGACTGTTAATGAAGTTAGTATACTAAGTGTAAAACGATAGCCCGTTGTATTAATTTGAATGGGGTAACTAAAATAAATTGGTAAACACGAATATGAACAAATGTTAAAACTTTATGGGTATTCACAAATTGTTATAAGGTTTTTTACGTAAAAAAAATGTAAAGGGAGCAAAAAAGAAACCCAAATGAAGTTACTGACGATTCACAGAAACGAAGAAGTGAAGAATCGAAGAGAGGCTACTTCAGAAAAAAAGAAGGTTAATAAACATTACCATCAGTTTTCTTTGATTGATATTTGCATAAACTTGATAATTTACACATGAAACTCAATCATGGGATGTGCATATATATATATATATATATATATATATATATATATATATATATGAAAAATAATTAAAAATAAAGTTTAAGCAATTTAACACTTTCACTGATATTTACTTGTGGGATAATACATAGAGACCGGGAGTGTTAGAAAATAATCATTTTAGAAAAAAATAAGATAAAATCTTAAAGTATTATATTGAACTATCCATGTGATAGATGAAAATTTCTTCAGAAATGTTACGAAAAATTACAGTACAAAGTAGTAAAATGAGTGGAGAAAATTACTTGGCTAATTAATTGTATTGACCATAATGAGTTAGTAAGCATTAAAGCCTTGTAGTTAATAAGAAATTAGACGGTTATCATTTTGTAGTGAACATTATTTGTTGTATCGATAACTCTATTTACCTATTAATATAGCTTTTAATGTAAAAAAACATGGAGGGATGATTTGATGTTATATAATTTTTTTAAAATATATTAACTGTACATCGATAACCTCTGACAAACAACTGCTGTTATAACGTCACCATACATGAATATAGAAGAAAAGATTACCTTTAAACAACTGAGCAACTTGTTTCTTTAATGAAGGTTCCGAGGATATCAATATACGTTTTGAAAAATTAGACTAAAATGAACAAAAACCAATAGTACGGTATGATTCATAAAGGAATTAAGCAAGTATTGTAAGTTGAGAAATGAATACTATACTAAATATATTATATTGAATAAAAGGAATATTCTCATTATTACGTAAAGAACTCATATGCAATTACTCATGCCATTTTAAATATGCAATCAATTCGGAAAATCCTGAAAAACTATAAATCCATCAACAGTTTTACAGTTGAAACATGATTTTAATAATGATAGCACGGAAAGTACGGGATTACACACTGTAAATGTCTACGAAGATGTTAAAATCAAGTAGAGAATGGAAAATATTGGAAGAGAAGATTCGAAAGACAACTATGTGATAGCAATGAGTCAACTTTATGCACAAATGCAAAAAAGGTGCTTATCTTCTTAATGTTTTCATAAGCCAGTGATGTGAACAGAGAAATAAAAAAAGCCACGATGAACAACGGAAGCTATTTTTGGGAACATTGTTTCATTTAATTCAAAGTCTAGAAAATACTAACAATTAGTTTTGTCCCTGGTTTATTCTATAAACCATAAGCTTTCGTTTGATGCATAATTCACTGACATACCCTTTTCTGTTCCACAGCTATTGTAATTTCAACGTAACCTTTTTTACTCCATTTTTCCACTCTAATGCCTAGTTTGGACATAACTGCATTTTTCTAATTGTTTGTCTGTTGTGACTATGTTAGTCATCTATCTATTCATGTATCTTTTAATACTAATCTGAATCGGGGATCAGGAATAAGTGAAGTAGTGTTCCGGTTGACTGGTCCTCTCTTTGCTTCCTCGTTTGTCAACCAATCAGGTGATAGAATAGTTTTCGTCTTTCTGCCCGAGGCCATTAGTCTCAATTCGGACTAACTAATTTTTAGCCTCAAGGTTGAGCCAGTTAGCCCATCGTATCAAGACCTTAACCTAGATTGAGACAAATCCTTCCCTGTATATTATTGGATAAACAAATCAAGGATATAACAACTGGCTTATAACCAAAACACCAGATATTGCTGCAAAATGACATCAACATTTGATAGTGACATCTGCCAAGACTAAACCAAGTTCCCAGTGGTTGCAGTTAAGTGGCGATGACTATACAGGGTAATCGCACTACAATACAAAATAAATGAAGTTGGATGTCAATAATCGACATTCGACTAATTGGTAGAGACATTCATTATCACATTGAAAACATTTAAACAGAAAGAAGGTCCATTGACGTCAAAGTTAAACCTGTCTTTTATTTTATTGAAATCATGAACCGATCTAAGTTAGTCTACCATTGAAACCTGGGAGCACCGGATGGGCTTTTCGTCTTGGTATGGGACTACTTGGAAGTGCACATCAACAATCATGCACGCAATGATCGAACCGAGGACCCGAGTGCGAATGTTTAACCTCTAGACTACTGAGTCGACAACCAAAGGTGTGAGATGAGATGAATTTAGTAATTAAGGAATATAACTGTTTCCAATAAGTGATGCAATTAGTCTAAGTGTTATTGACAATACACAGTCCAAGGAAACATGAGACTACCTATTAAATCCTTAGTATACAAATAAAAGAAACTTATTCAATGCTGTGGTAAGACCTGTTCTTTTATGTATTCATGAATGAAATAGTAACAATAGTAAAGTGGGCTATATTAAAAAAATTTTGAATGCCGATGTGACTAATTGGCTGCGATAGAGTCATTCCGTGAATACAGATACATATAAATATGTTTACATTGGTTTAGATGTAATATTTCGCTGTAGGACACATTTTTAAATGCTTTTGGTAATGATGAACAGGAATATACATAGAGGGAGAGAAAGTAGTCAAGAATATGATAAAATGTGGGAATGAGTGCTATTCATTACACTTTTAGGAATGTTGGCTGAGTCATTTTTTTCGTAAATAAGTCTACTTATTTAAAGAAGCGATGGTTTGATAGTTAAGGCGTTCGACTTTCAGCAACTGAGTCCCGGATTCGAGGCCCGCTCCACTTACTTCGACTGCGGCAACAGGATAGTATCATTAACCCTCACACTTAAAGCGTGGCTCATACCTATGTACACGGAGAATGAGTTAATTTAAAAATTAAATTATCTACATAAAAAGTAGTGAACTGTCAAACGTGTGCAAACAGCTGATATAATGAACGTTATACCGCTAGGAAATATAAACGCTATATTACGTTAGATATTTACTGTTTTATTCTATGGAATCAGACATAATGCAGTTTCCGTTAGCTACGTATAGTACAATAACAAAGAAACCTAACATTAAACTGGAAACTATGAATAAATAGGTCAGATTACCTTCGTCCAACTCATTAATGTAAATATATCTTGGTCTGCTTTGAATAAATGACTCGGCCAATCAAATGGTCCAATGAATGAAGAAAATGCTGGATGACCTGGATGAACATAAATTTGTTGTGTACTTTTACGAAGTGTTGTAGGACGTGAACGATTATTATTATTGTTATATGAACCACAAGTCCATACAGAAGATGAATCTGTACTTTCAGCAGGGCCAATAAAACCCCCAGAAGCAGAACGTGGAAAATTATTCATTAGATTAGCTGTTGAATATCCTTTCATAGTCGTTGATACAACCGTAGATGTCACTGCCGTTTTGCTTACATTGGAATTAACTATTTGAATTGATTCGTTGGTATTAGATTTAAAACAGTTACTACCATCCCATATAGTGATATTCTTAGTATTCCACACATTAGCATCACCATTTGTACTACAAACTACAGCATTTGGTAAATCTGTAATTTTAAGTTGTATATTTGGTTGACTCGTCATAATGAATCTAGGCTGTTGAGAGTTGAACGAATCTGTTGGTGGGATGAAACACGCAGGATCGACAACACTGTTTTCACCGAATTGCATTTCTTTACTGTTTGAAAGAGCTGTGTATATAACCAAGACAATGGACATTAAAAATTAGTGATAAACATTGAACACAAGTGATGGAAAGTAAATATACAATGAGTTCAATTTTAAATCTTCTTAAAAGTCTACATTTCATTCTGATTTCATAAAAGATCTACATTTAAGCTTAAAAGGATGGATGCAGAGCTTTAGATAGGAAAACAAAAATCTTGAGAAAAGTAGACATTAACACAGCTTAGTAGATATTAGGTTGTCTGAGTAAAGTAATTTAAATACAAGTTTTGCTGTTTTCACTACTATTACTGAAATGTTTGATTCATTTTAAAAGAGAGGTTTCCTTTAGTGACTTGTTTTCACTAAAAATTGATCAGTGCTTTGCAAACTCCATAAGAGTTTTCCCCAAGTTTTATCAACAACTTTGCGAGGTCAATTTTGTTAGGAAGTTCATGTAATGCGGTCGTTAAAAATTTAAACAAATCTTAAAAGAAGTTTATTGACCTGTATACAGTAGAATAGACAAACGTACGAGTAATATATTAAACATACAACATTTTAATGTTAAGATAAGAATTTTTACTAGGAGACATAAATACTTCGAAAATGATTCTGAACAATGGATTTAAGATATTTGGAATTGTACCATATTAACTCCTACAAATCAGCAGAGTACCACTTTATTCAATTTAACATATAGCTGAATATCATTACATTACTACAAACAATTCAGCAAAAAGACAATGAAATGTTGCAGGCACCATTAAGTAACTGATCGGTATACTGTTGAATGATTCGGTCAATATTGAAAATGATAATAAGTTAGCCGAAAAAAATGATACAGTTAAATATTGATGAAATCATTAAAAACTAGTCATAATGTACATTATAATTGGGACATTCTATACAACGACATCAATTAAAAGTTGATAGATAGATAAATTCAAGTCAGAATTTCTGCATGCCATTTTTCCTACATCTTTTTTTAGGAGAAAAATCTGTTATCATACGCGAGTACATGCAATAAACAATGTAAACATTTTTCAAGAACGGAATTACATGTGAACAACAATACATGATATTGATAACTGTATCTAAAAGTGTTATGATTATTATATTCACTGTTGATACATATGATTGTGTAATGTAATCACAAGTGCACATTTTAAATGATTGACAGAGAATAAATATAAAATCACGTAAATCTATGCGGAAATCACTATAAAATTTTATTTTATTAGTTTATCATAACGGTACACATGTGAAGAGCATAGCATGATGATTTTATTAAAAATATATTTATAATCAGAAAGATGGATATACCATTCTATTGCAATGTAGTATTATGGTGTGGTCTACTTATATCCATATAAGTAGTATATGGTGAGGCTCAGACATAGAATGTATTTTGGCAGAAGACCGATGAGGAAAGAACTGAAATGAAGCGCAATCGTTTGGAAAATGCATGAGCAGTGGAATTAGAGAAGAAACAGTGAAGATTGAAACAATTGGTTGTTAATTTGCAAATTGACTGTTCATTGTATGGTTTTCAGAATTTACTGAGATAGTCTGTAATTTTGCTTAAATACATTCGATTGTCCCCAACCAGTGCTCTGTTTACTACAGTATTATTACTTGAAAAGAGTAATAGTGTACAGATCAACTTAACTAAAGAACATATTGAACTATACTAATAAAAAAGCTACTAATGTTTCATAAGAAAATACAGCTTATTAAGTACTTCATCTCTTTTTTTATTTATTTGCATGTAACGAAAGAATTAAAGTTATGACGTTCAAATATGTGTTCAAATAAAATGAAATAAAAGTTATTCGTTTCAAGTTTCCTTGATGATTTTGTTTATTTAAAACATTATATGAATCTTGCTGAACCTTTTTAATCGGATGACTGCTTAAATAAATTATATTACAAGATAATAAGGCATGATAGATACTAAATTTTGAAATATTCATTATATAACGATGTTAATCAGTGTAAACAGTATTTTCGTACTATCTAAACAAGTATTAGCCTTATAAAACTTGAGAAATTTACTCCGTTATTTTTTTTCTTAAAGTAGTATAATACACTGAAATAAAAAGTGGCTTATACGTTGTAGCTCATAACCTAATTACCTTAATTCAACGAAGGCTTGTCACTTGTGTACCAACTAATGAGGTCTAAAGAAATGATTAAAAGTAGCAGAACTGTCCAGAAGACAAAAAAATCATAAGTATAGCTATTTTTTATATCACGATTAATCAACCCAGGTCACTTAGTTAATAAAAAGACATCAAATCTAGTCACAGATCACTTATTATCGTTCACTTTAAATATCGAAAACTTACAATGTAAGTCAGTATGTATTTGTTGAGTGTAATACTGAGAGCGATGAGTTCGACGGGAATTTGGTTGGATGACATGTGCACGTGAAGGATGATTTCTCGACAAGGAAGAAGATACTGACAAATTTGTAATAGGTGTAGACGAAGGACTAGGACAAGGTTGTGAAGAATAGGGAGAATTGATTTGTATATAACCTGCAGCTTGGTCGAATGATGATGTTATCGTATTCAAAGATATATGATTCGGGAAAGTGACGAAAAAAGCACCAGGCATTCCTGGGGAACACAATGTAGATGCTGAACGTGGAGGAGGTGTGGGAGGTCTTAAATAATCTTCTTCCTCATTTAAACTTTCATCTAAAGTAGGAAAGTGACGACTGTAATCAGTTGTGGTATTAAGAAGGCAAGTCGAAGTAGTAGTCTTATTATTCTTAATTAGATTAGAATCATTTTTTATATCTAGTGAGAACAAATTCCAATTTTCCGAATCAAACAACATACTATTTGGCATATCTATACTTTCCTCAGAATTAGCAGTTGTCAAAGCAGTGGCTGACGATGCACTTGAAAATGAGGTAGGAGATAAAGGTGAAGAAGAAGGATGAGGGGATGCGGATAGAGGACTATCAACCGGAAGATAATTGCCAGAAGATACTTTGATATTATATTTATTTGAATAGTATGAAGGTATGACTTCATTGACTGAACAAGAAACTTTAAGAGAAGCATTTAAAACTTGGGATGAAGAAGTTATGATACATTCAGGTGTGTTATCTGAATTAGAAATATCTTCAGGTATCAGATTACTTGATACATGCTCAATCAATTTTTGTTTAATTAAGGAAGATGAGTCTTTTGAGTCTGATCCATGAATAATAGGAATTTTTGGGTCGGTCATTGAAGCTCTTGCAGAGCTGGTATCACTAAACTGGCTAAGAGCGACAGAAGGGAACAAAGAGATCGGTGACCCTTCCGATGGGATAGTACAAGGTCGAGGTAGAGTACAAGTCCCATTACCGGAGGGACGTGATACAGTCGGATTAGTACGAGGAAATGCACGCTGGCGAGGGACTGGTTGTGATATGCCATATGAGATTGTGGGAGGCATAGAGGATTGTTTAACAACTTCGCACATACTAGAGTTGAAAAACTGAAATGACTTGTCGCTACTAAGGTTGGTGTTTTGTTGTATATCAGTAATAGATTCATCAGAATTATTTACACCAGACTCTTTCTGAATACTGGTAGTAGATTCAGAAGATACAGTAGTTATAATATTGTCAATAAATTTACAAGGTACATTTTGATCGTATTGTATTGGATAATTGGAGGTACTGCATGATGACGAAGTCTGGTATGTACTACCATAAACAGAAATCAAGTTGACAGAATTATTATGATTTGGATGAACTGAATGAGAAACTGATTTAAATTGTAAATTTGGAAATTGATCCTCAGATGGAGCAGGGAATTCTATTAATCCTTGAAGTTGTGATGATTGAATATTATGTCTTCGGATAGGACGATCAGATAAACAACCAGGTTTCTTAGTGTTACTATTGTCAATGATGAATTCATTAATATTACTATTAGCTGTTGTTGTAGCAATGACAGTATTGCTATTAATAACAGTGGATTTCATTTCATTAGTTGTAGTAGCAACAGCATCACGTAACCAATCGCGAACACGTTGATTATCAATGCTGACATGATTTGTATTCGATGTGTTAGGGATGTCAGTTATAACTGTTGGTCTAGATAATAATGATAAAGGCGAGTGAATACTATTCATAGTTTCATTTATTGCAGCTGAATGGTTATGATCATTATTTGTTGATATAGGCATGGGATAATGGTTTAATTTATTATTGCTAATATTAACCTGTTGTACAACCATATTATTGAGTGAATAATCTGGTATCTCAGCAGTAATGAATGAATTAGTACATTTCCTTTGGTTTAAGGATGTTGACAAGCGTTCTTCTTGATAGTCAATATTTATATTATTATTATTTGAACGTCGAAGTACTCCCATATCCTAGAGTAAAAAATAAATAAATTATTAATTGCGTACATATGTATATGTATTGTGAAATATTATGCAAATATAAGTAGATGACAAATATTAAAATAACGTAACCACCGAGTAAAGGTTTATGAAGACAATTTTAAACTAAACTTTATTCATGAAGAATAGTGGCATTATGCGGTTGCTCAAAACGATGTAAATGCAGAGGGATTCAAATGCTCGACAAAGTATTGAAAATGCGGATATTGTTCCACCATATAGACAGCTTCTGAAGTATTCTATTGCCTAAGCATGGTTATTTATGTCTTAATAATTTATTCTCTAAACTTGGAATATGATAAGATGTCGCAATCCTTACACAAAATTTTGTATTGTCTGTCATGGATGGATTGATAATCGATTTTGTGATATGTGGAATATATGTCAACATAACTATAGACTGGTGAGTAATATTACACCTACTTACTTTAAAATTTCTTCATATTTTGTTTATCATCTAATCAAAATTTTAATACCATATAATCCAAATGCAAATTCACAGCTGGTGAGAAAGAATATATATATTACAGTACTTAGCTAACAATCATGTTTACTTAGATGAAAGTGCAGTGATCATTCTTGGTAGATACTTTAATCCTTTAAAAGCCTAGTATGATCTTCAGATGGTTGTTGTAAAAAGCAGTGGATTACTGCCAACAAACAAAGGCATTAGGAAATAACAGTGGGAACAGACAACATCCTTTATTAGGTCAGAGTTGACGAGAACTAGCAAAAAATCACAGGTATAAACAGTAAACGGTTAGTTAAGACTAGCGTGAAGAAATCTAACCGGGAAATTGAAACGATGAACTAATGTGTGAAAAGGGTTTTTATTTTATCAGAAGCATCACTTATTTAGGAAAATACCTAGCTATTGTAGGTATGTTGTTAGTGCTATGATTGTTCGTGGTCCTAAAGACATCATATATTACAGCAATGGAGTTATAGACAGTAATTAAAGGTTAAATGTCTGCTGAAATCAGGGATTTGATATTAGAACACATTACTATCAGCAAGACCCTATTATATACATAACGTCCTGATAAGCGTCAAGAATATATAGATATATTTTATTTTATATTATTTACTCTATACTTTTAATAATACTGTTTAATTTTGATCTATGCTGATTACGTAACTCATGACTACAGGTTTTAGCTTCTAGATAATCCTTGTCTTTACAATTGGATCAGGCTGCTTCAATCTTGTTATATATTAATTTAATTATTAGACCTCATCGGAAAGCTATTCATTTAACCACTTTGGATTAGCCAACATTTTGTTACTGTCACTTCAGTAAGTATATACAATATCAAATATGCAGATAACGGATAATAATCCACATACTAGCATGAATTGATTTTTATTCAATCGCTGTTCTTTCTATGCATTCGAATTTACGAGGAATAATTGAAAATGGAACTCGTAAGTTCATTCCTAAATAGCGCAGATAGTCAGCGAGTTAGTGGCAGTTTATTTATATGGTAAGTGTACCGATAACCTAGAAGTTAAAGTATTAGACTTCCAACCAGTAGTGTACATTTCCAAAATCTACTCCACCTACTTGAGTTTGAGCACCTAAGTAGTGTGATATATATAAACGAATATACAAACCGGTACAATTAATAATTAAATAGTTAAACATATGGATACAAATATCCAGAATGCTTAGAAAATCATAGATAAGGATGAGGGTTTAATAATCGAGTAGAAAATATACGTACAAGAATGCTCACAAGATAAATGGAAGCCCTATACGGATATTTAGCACGTTCTTCAATAATATAGACAAACAGATAACAAAATAACACGTATAACATATTTATTGTCCATTTGTGTAATTAGTCAATTTACAGTGGAACGGTGGCTCAGTGGTAAAAGGGCTAGGTTTTGAACCAAAATGTCGCAGGTTCGAGCTCAGTTTATCTACTTCTGTTTAGTCGACTGGATAGTGTTATTTATTCTCACAAATATCCAGAGTGCGGCTACAAAACCTAGTGTACAAACCTGTAAATGGGTAACACCATATTGTTGTTCATTATTACTGTTCAGTAAATCTAAAGAAATTACCACTATTATTAATAGAAGTGTAACTAACAAATGACTGTAGCGCAAAGTAAGACGTAAGTGAATGATATAAATTTTCTTGACAATAAGAGATCTGTTTTCAAGCTTTTAAAAAATGGAGATTAGGAGCCTCTCAACTTGAAACGGATTTCAAAATGTTTAGCTCACTTTAATAATGAACAATTATTCCCCCGGAATAGAAACATAAAGTTAGAATAAATCCCAATGAAAAAGTCCTTCAATGGACGTATAAATCATTTTAATAGCACAAATAAAATGTCGGTCATGGATTCAAGTACACAATACAAAATGTGCATATACTTAGTTTTTATTATATAAAAATACAAATGATTGATTCGCGAACAAGTAATGGACAAAACAAACTTTATATGCGACACATACATGGTTTCAAGAGGTATGATACAAAATTTCACAAAGCAAGAAGAAAATATGCACATCAAGATATTGAATCGAATATAAAGCATTTTTATGTTGTTCCCTCATTTGTATGTTAGTCGTGCGTATATGCCAAAGAACGTGTTTTTAGTAGCTATGCACCAAGAAAATTCGATAGTTTACATTCGTACATGATTAGGAAAGATTATATAAGTCTAATCATAATAATTTGTTCGTTTGTATTTATGTGTTTAAAACTAGGAAATTTTCAACTTACTAGTGTCTGATTGAAGTCTTCATTTGCTCGTTTTCCTAACTGTATAAACAATAAAATGAATAATGGAAGAAACATGATTTATGGTATGTGTAAAGTTACACAGGAAATTCCCGTTTACCTATATCATTTAATGATTACTTTTTGAATGGAACTGTGAACATATTTTTTTGATAAAATGTATAACTCTACAATAGTTGACATTAAACATTGCATAATATTAAACTGGACTTTCCGTTCTCAAAATATGACTTTTATAGGTTAAATTTTAATATTTAATACTTTTGAGAATTTCAGTTTACAATTAGCGTTTTGAAGTAGAGTGATAATAAAACGTTTTAAATGGGATAACTAACTTAAGGCCAGCGTCGATTATATACTTTTTTTAACCTAAGATGTCGTAATGGATAAAAGCACGTATTATCTAGTTTAATTACAATATTTGTTAATAATAACCTAATCTTACAAAGTATCTCACTCTCTTAATTCCCCAATTTAGCATTCTACGAGTTTTAATCCTTATCGAAAATCCTATTCACACTTAAAATGGATCAATTTTGTTAGTATTCAATAAATATCTTAATACATCATAAGAAACAGTTCTCGTAAAATCGAATCGAATTCACGTAGTGAGTGGTTGAATTTACGAAGGAAGCGCCAAATTGTAATCTCAGAGGGAAAAGAAAAAGAGGAATACCAAGGAACACATTGCGTTGGAAATTGGAAGCGGACATCAAAAGAATGAATAGCAACTGGAAAGGATTGCCCAAGACCGAGTTCGATGGAGAATCCTGATGGGCAGAGTATGCTCCTCCACAAGGGGCAACAGGCGCAAACAAGTATGGATGAATTATTCACTTACAATATAAGTTGAATTTAATTCAATTATCATTTGAAATGATGCAAAACCCAGGAGAAAACACAACTGAACATTCTTAATTTATAACATTCATATTTACGCTTTATAGACTGAATATAACAACTGTTGAATGGTATTTTTTTCACACAATAGTTTATTATTTATAAAGAATACAACAACATAAGAATCATTTCGGAGTATATAATACAGATGACTGTTTGAATAAATGATACTACATTTTTGTAGTAAATTTATGTCGTCCACACTTAATAGTATAGGATATATATAATGAAAATTGTATCATACGGAGTTGGGTTAATATACAATAACTGGGATACAAGACAATATTACCAGTAACAATAACAGCTGTGGTATAATGAACGATACAAAATAAAATAAAATCAGGGGTAATTAATAAAGAGGAATTGTTAGAAATGTCGCCCAAGATTATCATTATTATTTTTTAAGTATATAGTAATCATAGTAAGACATACATAGTTTCATAAAGTAAATCCGAAAGTCAGATTTAAGCGTTTACAAAAACAAACAAACACTTGAACTATTGAAATGTTCAGGGTAAACAACAGTATGACATGTGAATTTATTAAAAGTTAGGTTCACTAATATAAACAAAGTAAAAAATAAGGAAACCTTTGAAAAAAGTATAAATTAATTGCTGCTACGGTAGTAAAATTCAATTAATAAAGACCATCATTGAAACTACTTGTTTCCAAAGTATGAAATCAATCGTAACTCTAAACCTTCTCGCACATCTGCACACATCTCACCCACCAATTAGACTATATTAAGCAACTGTTCAACAGAAGACTTTGATTTGCACCCATAGAAACAATGTAGGTCTTAGATCCCGGTATTAATTATATAAAAGTTTTCATCTCAGATCACATCTTAGGATACAGGTAGAATAGATAGATTGGATACTTAGGTAGAAAAATATTTGTTGGTGTTTATTTTGTGATAGAATATTGAGTTGAACATCTAAAAGCTTATGAAAATGAAACCTAACATCAAATAAACTGAGAAAGTAATCAATATGCAACCGGTTTTATATGAAGTAACTGTTTAGAATATCAGAGAGATATTATTATCGATCAAATACCTCATATTTATTACTTTTGTTAATTATTAGCGGTTGAGAACCGACCACCTTAACATCTGAGCCACCTCTCTTATTTTGGAGACAAAACACTAGATTTAAGTCCACATAAAGTAGTTTTTATAAATATTTTTACTGGATTGATAAAGTTAATATTTTACTCTTTCAAGCAGTCAGGTTTTAACAAATTCACAAGATTATTAATTGTCTTAAATAAAATTCCTCTCAAAAAGTTTATCTGAACACTCGATTTAGGTTCAACACAACCTAATATATATATATATATATATTATATATATATAATATATATATATATATATATATATATATATATATATATAATATATATAATAATTAACAAAAGTAATAAATATGAGGTATTTGATCGATGATAATATCTCTCTGATATTCTAAACAGTTAGTGTTAGCGAACTCAAATGGGAACACATGGAGATAAAGATAATTGACGACTTATTTAATGTCCTATGCAAACATTTAAAAATAATGGTTAGCAAGTAAACAGATTATTTGATATTTGTTTTCCTTTTAAAACGGAACTCCATCAGCTGAATAATTGAAAATAATGGCTTTCGGATTGGAATCACTCCTTAAAGAACTTCTGAACTTTGAGTTTTTCTTCTATCAGAATTACTCGAGTGTTTTATTGTTTTTTGGGTGAACTACGATTGATAGCTAAAAAAACACAGCGTGATACGCACGAGTAAGCATTAATGGTAAGTTGATGACAAGAAAAATAACAAAAATTTGCAATGCAAGCATTTGAATTTCAAAACACGAAGATGTTTTGTGTGGATACATATAAACAGTTTAAGTTGCTGATGATAAACCACCCATCTCTTAAGTAAGATATTTGGCAATGAAAGGGGAATGTGTATGCCAATGTTGAGTTTGGAGTACCATACAAATAAAACAGTTGCTAAAGAAAATATTTTAAACCAGTTGGAGACTTATCACGAATTAATAGGTCAAAATACAACTAAATTCCAAAACTATACTTATGGAAGTATAAACTTTCTAGAACACATCGACAGAAAATACGCTGAAATTACATGGTTAGAAACCTTGGGCAACGTGATGTACACCAGGCACGTCAGACACTAGATCTAAAATATTTCATTCTCCATAACGAATCTTTTCCTATTCATTCGTTTGCTTTTTTTGATTCATTTTACTAAATTGTTCCTGCAAATTTTTTTCAATGTTACTAGAAAGAATAGTAACTTGATTTGTATGAGACACGCTGTTTTGCTGACTTTTGCTATCAAACGAATAATTGTATATAATAATAACTATATATATTATATACATAACATGTAACTAATGAATGAAGAGTACGACAGTGAATTGGACAAATGACCATTTCAGATAAACTATTAAAGTTACAGTCAACAAAAATGCTGTGAACACTTGTAATATTCAATTTGATAATTTCGAAAGTTTATTTGATATGAAGATAGACAGTTTTAAAATAATAATGTTAGCTAATCATTAGTATTATTTCCGAATTCCTTATGGTGATCACAAAATTTGAATGTATATTATAGCATAAAAATAATCATTTTAAACGAAAAATTCTAACTGATAAAACATTGTTATATTAACGCAAGATTTTCTGTGGTTTAGCACAGGTTTTGAAATACCCACATACAATTTTCGCTGAGAAAGAATACACACAAATAGTTGCGCAATAAATTATCTTAAGCGGTTATAAAGTTAGTTAGAATGTTAACATACTCCAGTCAGTTAATAATAAATGATCTTGGTTTTGTTTTCAGATTAACATGTTTATCACGAGGCACTTATAAGTATGGTGAAGCGACAGTATGTAATACAATACAATCTTATGTTAAAGAAATAAAATTATTTACATAGCTCAGGTTTCTATAATCTTTCAAAATTCATTCATATAAATAGATATTTGGACATAAATCGTATAGTAACTACCAAGGAAATATTATACAGTAAAAACTAGGAAACTATGTAAAAATTTCTATCTATTCGTACAAATAATCTTTTTAAAAAACAAACAATTTAAACGTTAATTTACAATCAGTCCATTAAATAGTGAAAACCTACACTTTTTTGAATTATAGATGATGATGGTTGGAGATTCTGTTGTAGTAACTAAAATGGAAGAGAAAAACAAAAAAACAATGACGACGAGACAATTTGTTGTGTGAAGGAATCTTTACTTTTAATGAAATAGTTATTTGCCGATTATCGATATCATCAACCGGTCAATGTGAGATCACCATTGAAAACTTGTAAGCACTGGACGACCTATTCGTCCTAGTATGGGGTTCCTCGGCAGTGGACATCCACGATCCCGCACGCGATCAGTGATCATTATCATGTGCTTACTAGTGACTAGCTTCGAGGGGTAGTTCTCAGAGTTTCAATGAAAAGCCTTGGCCAGTGGAATTCAACCGTATCGGGAGTGAGGCAGTTACCCACCGAAGACGATGGAAGATGATCGTGACATATGTTGGGTTTGTTGAAGTTAAACATTAGCAACGTTGAATGCCGGATTGGTGGTCTAGAATTTAAGCGTTCGCACGCGGAATCGTGGATGAGTACTACTGAGGAGTTCCATACCGAGACGAGACGGCCGTCCAGTGTTTCCAGATTTTTAATGATGGTCTCACATCGATCGGTTGATGATGTCAAGTAAAACTCGACAACAGCCACAACACTATACTGATAGTTTTCAATTTGTATCAAAAAGTAAAATTATTTTACAGATTCTATTTTTCTTATTTGTCAGTTATCTGTCAATTTCTTTGTATATATTTACATAATATGCTAATTTAGTTTTGTAGTGGATTTCTGATGTGTAACCCATTTGGGTCGATAAAGTACTGTGACAGATTGAATGTTATAATGTCTAATAATGGCAGTTTGTAATGATTTCACGGAATGAACTTTTGTACCTGTTAGTACCGCTCATCAGTAAGTGTAGATGGAATCCAGAGAAAACTACATCTTTGAGGAAAACGGCAACAATGAACTACAGTGGACGAAAGTGACCATATTTTAGTATCGCGTATTAATCAATATGACATTATCTGTTTTTATTCCGAAGTGGTCAGATTCTGTCACTGTGTTCATAAGTAAACTAAATGACCGAACATTCTGAATCCGTTTATTTAATGTTAAGTGGTTACATGAGAGTGTTACAAAACCTTGGATTTAAGTTTCATGCTAATGCGACCACATTTCGAAATTGACTGGTAAAAGTTCATCAGCAACAAAGACTTAGCGACACAAATTATTTGCAAGTTAAAAAATAAGCATTTTGAGTGTCTGGATTGTTTCGAAGATTTTACATGATCCATCTTTTCACCTTTTTTACTAGTAATTTGATGATAACTTTTCTAGGTGAGTATACACAATGAGTCATAGGATAGTTGTTTAAATGCTTGAAACAAAAGATAAAAAGTTACCGGATCAATACTGAATGTAATTTGTCAAAAACCGTTTGTTTCGCTATTTTCAAAGCACTCATATCTTTGTGAGTTGAATGGTAAACAATTATGTGAATGTTATTCAATTAATACTGAATATGCAAATGAGTAAGAAACAGATAACAATTGAACTGAAGAGAAGTGAAACAACTGAACATACAAAAAAACAATTCAATATGTTCCAAATAAATTCAGTCTTATTAATTACTACTATCATAGCATTTTTTATGAGTTCTACACATGGGTTACTAAATAACGTTACGTAAATTCATTTATGTTGCTAGCATTATTATTATTATTACTATGATTATGATTATTATAGTTATGATAGTACTCGCCTGTCTTCTCTAATGTATGCTGAACAGTGACTGATAACATTCCCAAAAACAGAACAATAACAGTTGACTACAAAACGACACTGAGACACCACACATAAATGGATAGGCCGAAGTACAGAAGTATTGAAAATTTACTAAGATCAGAATTGCACACTCAATGGACGATCGAAAATGAATATATTTGGACTGGTCTATTTTAATCAATCAGTGCTAGTAGACAAATCAATCTTGATTCCTGTCAATTCTGATTTGTGTTGCGTCTAGTGAAGCGTAGTAGATAAAGAGTATCAGACAATGAACATATTTATATCTATTAGAATTATTGGTGTCATATAGAATGTATGTAGTAGATGGACCGATTGGTAAAAAATACATCACACTCCAAACTCATGTCATTATTTATAAAGTTGTGAGGTCAGTGTAGTTAGATTGACATAATACGTATTTCTTATGTTCGCTTTTTTAGACTAACAGTAACTTTCTTTTTTTGTTAAGGTTGAATATTGGCTAGCGACCATAATAAAAACTTGCTTCTAAACGGCTATATCGAAACAATCAACTCAGGATGAACATATGGCAATAGTGACTGATCGATTGTTGTCCTTAACATCAACAATAGGAAAACACAAACCTTTATAAATAAAATTAATATACCTTTGTTTGAAATGTTATTTCGGTTAAAGTATACCAGTTAGGGATGATTTTACCAATTTCAAGTTGCAGATTCTATTTCTGATATATATATATATATATATATATATATATATGTAGAGTTAGACGAACTTGACTCTATACAATAAGATTAACCCAGGTAAAAACTTCCTACACATTATAGGATGTTATAGTAAGAGGGTATTGGGTTTTCCAGTTATCCATAGTTACGATTTAAGAATAAAAGACACAACAAATCCACCTAAATTTAGATATCGGATGTCTAATAGTGTTATAAAGAGATATAAATACTAAAAGATAAATTACTTGATATCAGATGAGGCTATGGAGAAATCTAGTTAAGAAACGGAATTGGTATTTATGTTTACACATAGAATTCCGGTCACTTATATGTGTTGTATTGTTCACCAATTAAAATTTAATCTCGTAAACAGAAACTGGACAATTTTAATGTAATCGATAGAACAAAGACGATCGATTATTTTGTTTTTGTTTTAAAAAAAAACACTGCCAGTGACTTAGGATGAAAATGGTGCGTAAGGATACAGGTATACGTGTATACGAGCAAGTGGAACAGACTGAAGTTTTATGTTGTTCATTAGAAAGACCAATCTACTAGAAAAGCGAATCTGATAAACGCTACACAGATATGTGCGCTAATGTAAATGGAATATTAACTGATTGGTTTTTGTGTAATACTAGGTTACTTGCAATAAAAATTTTAATTCGAATGCTGATAGCTCCTTAAAATGGTATACCAAAAGATTCAAAGGGATAAAGTTGTTGTCTTTTAAATAATATAACGAAAAAGAAGCAACAGGAGAATACGCTGAGTTAGTTATCAAAATATTTGATCAAATGTATGAAAATATTTGTGAATTGCTGCAACTTTAGATTTCTTGGTAGTTGAAAAAAAACCTATTAACAATCAACAGACTATAGCAATCACAATTAAAATGTCGACCGACCAACTAAGGCCAAAGCATGGAAGATAATTATCGATGTGGTGGCCAAATATTGCCATACTAAATAACTTCAAATCTCAATCCATTTCTGAAAAGTATGAAAGTACCAGTCTTTTTACATAAGTTGTCGATAAGTCAATAACAGATTTTGGGCATACATAACGTTTTCATGAAGAAGAATATGAGAAATGTATGGACTGAAGAATTACTGACGTATTGTAAGCATTAACCAGAAGTAAATATAATGGAAATCCAACCGAATGGGATTTATTTCCACGGAAACTCACTAATGAACCTTTACTGAAAAGAGAGCTCAGGTTGATGCCAAAAGATTTGATAGAAAAAATAATGAAATGCATGATGACTTGTACTACTAGAACTAAAATTATGTCTTGAACTTAAAAAGCTGTTTCAGTGTTAAAAAGAGGAAGCAAACTGGGTATAAACGTATGAAACTCAATTTTTCTGTATTTGATGGTAGGTTAGAGGTAAACAACAGGTTTAGAAACCATATATCTAAGCAGCGAGATCAATTAACAAAGAAACTATGCTCACCTGGATTTTTGCTAGGGGAATAATATCACCATCAACTGGTTTCTCCCAAACAGTTTCTCGAGTGCTACTATTATAATAGTAATTTCTTTGGACTTTTACATCGAACAATTCCCACCATTGATTAGGTGAAACAGCTTTACTAGAATTAAAACAAAAAGTGATGACTAACGGTATGAAAGAAGGGAAGGTTAATACAACCAAGTTACACATCTTACCATGCTGCAGAACAATACATAAGAACTGAGAATTTTATTTCCTAATACGTTAAAATGACTATACGATCTAAACTACACTTATGAAAAAAAAACTTGACATGGTAAGATTATACAGAAAGATATAGTAGCAATGACGCGACTTCTAACATGTGAAACCAACACTCCAGTGTAATGGGGTTTACGAATATTCAAATGATTCTCTCTGTTCTATAAAATTTAGAATAAAACGAGAAAATGTGACATGATGGGCAGGAATCAGGCCTGATAGTAAAGCCCTAATCAATCAGAAAGTGAATTCAGTCATAGCAAGAGCCATTAGTTTATTATTTGCACCTGATATCCTACTTCTTTAGAGAAACGATTTGAAGACTTATATAGCTTAGTAGTGCTGTAGGATTTTCTAGTTTGGATTGTGGCACTTCTGCAAAAGGAGCAAACACTACCAAATAGTCTTGATAGGTTGCATAATTCAAGGGTTTTCCGTGATGATGAGGTGAGGATCGATATCTAAGGCTTTAATAACTTAGTGAACAATTATGATAAAGATCAGTGAAGAAAGAAGATTCTCTCTGATTAACCCCACATGATAATGCATAACTATAAATACATAATACTGAGACTGTTCTAAATAAACAAAACATACAAATCTGAGATAGCTAGTTCGTTTACTGACTTATAATGTTACATTTTATTTTGTCACACGTTAGGATTAATGATAAGTGGTGAACAAGTTCTGAATTATTAGAATGATTAAGTAAAATTTCAATCGAAAGATGAGAAGAAATATACGATATGCCTGAGTGAAACTTACTCATGAGATTGAATTACTGACTCAAACCTTGGAATTAACTGATATAAAATACAAGGTCGTTAGCTAGAACGATAATTTTTTATCTAGTGAAATACCCTGCCTATGGACAAATTAAGAGGTAAATAAACTTGGTTAAATATCATATGCAATTGCAGGTAATCAATTCCATAGGTCGCTAACTCTACAACGTGTTCAGACTCTTCTTCCTGCCCATCATATCAAATTTACTACCGGTGTGTTTTGAACTTCGGGTATTCATAAGCTCTCTTACAATGCAGTGTTAATTGAAGATGTGAAAATTTGCGTCGTCGAGATTGCAGGCTTTTAAAAAAAGAAGGCCGATTCACTAAACGAAGAGAAATTTTGTGAACACAGTCCGAGATAATAATGATAACAATAGGCAATATAAGGTGGATTTCCTTGTTTAGACTAGTGGTTTATACGTTGATAACAACCGTGTCTCATTATATTTGCCGAATCTATCTGGTTCAAGTATAAAGGACTGGTACAACTGACTAGTAAAATCAATAATGTTCTTAAAGTATGACATAAATAGTATGACTAGTATCCAAGTTAGTAGTCAGATTTTCAGGAAACGAACAAACCCGAAGCTACACTGCATGTGTAAAGACTAGTGATACAACCAGATTATCCGAAAGAAATAGGATGGAATAATGTTTCAGTTCGCAACCTCATGGTTTAAAACTGATGGCTATAACCACCGAAATATTGTTCTAATGATTGGATTCCCTTCTGCAACTTGACATCATTATAATAATTGGATATGAACTCTGTTCCTTTCGAACTCTCAATCTCATGTTTAGGGAGGAATATTTTAAATGGCTTAATGTATCTAATTATGATTACACTAGTGGCTACGACTTACTATTTTGTATTTTTCGGAGGATCTCGGCTACATTCGCCAGACTTCAGATTGATGTACATCAACTGCTGTGATTTTGGATCAACTAGCTGAACCCAGTCATATCTGAAAATAAATGAGGACAAAAAATTATATTCAAGAATACGTATTACTGGTGACAGAAGTTTCGTAAATAAACAATATAGTAGGAGTGTTTGCCAATGTCATGTTAAAAAACCACGAGCTTTTAAGGGATGATAACTTTAGAAGTAAACACATGGTTTTTAATAAGTAAGGAAGATTCAAATCTCGCAAACTTAATCTTAGTAAGCTTTTTAGAGAGGAACTTCATACCAAAAGTAGAGTCTACTATGAAGTATGTGCTGCTGCTACCTTGACGTGGTGGTTGGGCTTGCCTATCGTGACGAAGCAATTGAGCTATACTGGCTGGAACAATCGTTCCTCGAGGTCATACCATGCCAGACAGGTCGTTTGAAGAGCGGTAAGACTAAAAGCAGCAATCCCAAGGTCCGAAGGCGAAGTCGTACTACCGACTGTACAGAGGTGTGACGGCAATAAGGTGTTTCCTTCAGATAACCAGCATGACAGCGATGCTGCCTTCCCACAAGGAGGGGTGGGGTTAGAAAAGGTCGACCCTAAAAATGCACACCTTGCCTTATCCCACGGATTTCCGTCTCAGGCGGTAAGGTCCTTTGAAGAACGGAGCTAACAAGTCAAAAATCCCCTTGACTCTGTGGTCACGCTCCCAAGTCGTTAAGACCAACACTAATCCAACTTCTTTTTAAGGTCCCTCAAGAAATACCCTTCCACGGTGTGGGCAGCCGGGAAGTGATATTAGCCCTCATACCCGTAACAGCACACGAGACCAAGTTGGTCACTTTCAAATCCTTCCTACTCTTAATAACTCTCTTATCTCCACGACTAACCCTTCCCACGTCCTTTTATCACCTCGCACCGCTAGGGCAAACGATTCAAGTACACGGAACGTTATTCCTGGTCTCCTGAAACCACGCTCTAAACTACATATAGGGACTTTTAATGTCCGAACATTGTGCCAAATAGGACAACAGGCTTCCTTAGCTAGGACTCTAGAATCTTACACCATCGATGTGTGCTGCGTCTTCGAAACGCGCATACAAGATCCGAGTAGTGTCATTCATTTGACCTCACCTAATCAAAATAAAGAACCATCTCGATACACGCTTCGTGTATCTGGAAGCCCTGACGCTGCTTCCCGTGGCCTCGCTGGAGTAGGTATAGCATTAAGTCCTAGGGCAAAACTAGCTCTTTTAGACTAGATCCTAGTAGACAGTCGTCTATGCGCTGTCCGACTAAACGGATCAGTAACGACTCGGAAAGATAGGGAAACTCGTCGTTGCCCCTTCGTCGTCTCTGCCTACTCTCCCACTGACTGCAGCTCAGACGATATAAAAGATGAGTTTTAAAGGAAACTTTCTGACCTTCCCCGAAAAGCTAGGCGTTCTGATGTAGTAATAGTGGCTGGTGACTTTAATGCTCAAGTAGGTAAACTAAGTGAAAGGGAAAGACACCTGGGTGGATCTTATGGTGTCATGGCGAAAAGAACAGATAATGGCGACCGTCTGTTGCAGCTGTGCTCAGATAACCGCCTATTTCTTGCAAATACTAACTTTAAGCATAAGGAAAAACATCTTTTGACATGGCGACCCCCGAATTCGTCCCAACGTTGGACTCAATTAGATCACATCACTACCAGCCACCGATGGAGGGGCTCGATAGAAGACTGTCGCTCACTCTGGAGCACATGTTTAGACTCAGATCATGCTCTAGTGCGAGCACGTATCTGTCCGCGTCTTACCGGACGTAGGAAAGACACTGCAGGGAAGCCTCTAAGGGTTCTACTTAATGATAGGCAAGCTAAGAATATATTTCAGGAACAACTGGAAAAACAGTTAGACAGACATTTAAGTTGTGCCAACCCCGAAGCAGCGTGGAATGACATCCGTAAGGCTGTGGAAACAGCAGTGATATCCGCTAGTAAGGTGAGCCATAAGGTCAGGGAGAAACAATGGATCTCGGCAGCATCTACCACACTGATAGATGCTCGAAAACTCATCCCACCTGGCTCTGAACATAACGAAGAGCGGAGTCAGCTTAAGCGAAGGCTAATAAGAAGCCTACGCAATGATCGTGAACAGTGGAGGGTAGCGAAAGCAAAAGAGATGGAAAAGGCAGCGGAAATAGGTAACAGCAGACAGCTATTCAGACTTATTAAAGAAACCGGCATTAAGAACCCAACTATTAGCGAAACTATCTCAGACAAAGATGGGCATATCATTCATTCTCAATCCAGGAGATTATATCGATGGGCAGAACACTTTAGGGACCAGTTCAACTGGCCTTCAGCCACACTTCAGTTACCCACGATCCCCAGTCGTCCTGAATGGAAAATTGAGGTAAGTCCTCCAACTCTCTACGAGCTTGAAAAAGCTATAGGAAATCTAGAAAGAGGGAGAGCAGCAGGCCCTGACAGGTTTACCCCTGAGATTTTTAAGGATGGTGGTCCAGTACTAGCAACGAGATTGACTGAGGTCTTAGGTAGAATCTGGGAACTGGACGTAATTCCGTCTGACTGGTCCCAATCAATGATTGTGCCAGTCTATAAGAAAGGACAAAAGTCCTCCTGTGACAATCACAGAGGAATCAGTTTGACTAATATTTTATTTTATTTAAACACATAAATATTGGTACAAGGAAGCACCAGATACATATGCGCCATACAAATCTCATTCGATTTGTGTGAAGGCTGTGATACTGCCCAGGTGCCCAGACTGAAGAAGGTGGTTTTCTTAGGGGCCCACACCCGGAGCCTTTGACCGAAAGGTCTGATCCACAAGGCAGTGGAGCATCGTGAGGAGATGCAGTCCCATGGTAGCCGTTGACCAGCAGCAGGTTCATTCGCCATTCGTTCCATCAGGATACTGGAGCCCATGTGCACCATTGGTTTGGAATCAGGGTTTTCCAACTCCCCTAGGTGGACCCTCCATGTCCACCAACCCGGTTAAAGCGCCGGACATTCGCTTTTCGTCCTCTCACTTTCGTAAACAACACCCCCACCACGAGAAGGCAGTGAGTAGGACTTCCCTGGTAGAGGCTATATATTCGCTGGCCATGTGAGAGCATTTCGAGAGGAAGAGTGGGCTCTCCCCACTCTCGGCCATACCAGGGCATTTGGGGGCTTGACCAATATAGTGTCTAAAATATTAGTTTCAATAATACTACGACGCCTAACCAGAGCTCGTGAAGAGCAGAGTAGAGAAAACCAGGCTGGTTTTCGACCTGGACGTTGTTGCATAGACCAGATATTCACTCTACGTCAGGTCCTAGAACATAGACATACATTCAGACGTCCCACAATAGTAGTATTTCTTGACCTTAAGGCAACATTTGACTCCGTTGATCGTGAGGTTCTATGGCAGTGTTTGTCAGTGAAAGAAGTACCAAAGAAGTACATTAACCTCATAAAGGCTCTCTACTCGAACACAACTGGTCGAGTTAGAGCCTATGGCGAACTGTCATCAGAATTGGTTACCTCAAGTGGTGTTCGTCAGGGCTGTCCACTCTCCCCATTCTTGTTTAACTTTGTCGTTGACATGCTTTTAGAGATATCACTTTCATCATCTCAATCTCCTGGAGTTGGACTTTTACCAGGAGGCTCACTTGCTGACTTAGAATACGCCGACGACATAGTTTTATTCGGTGAAGACGCTGACAAAATGCAGAGTCTTCTGACCACTATAAGCAACAATGCAGGCATGTTCGGGATGCGATTCTCTCCCTCGAAATGCAAAATGTTACTTCAGGATTGGGTTGCATCGACACCTGAACTAATGATAGAGAGTGAAGTAGTTGAGCGTGTTGACAGCTTCACTTATCTTGGGAGTCTCATCAGCCCTTGTGGTCTGGTGTGTGACGAAATCTCAGCACGGATACAAAAGGCTCGTCTAGCTTTCGCCAACTTGCGTCATTTATGGCGTAGGCGAGATATCCGTCTAGCAACAAAAGGACGGGTTTACTGTGCAGCAGCTCATTCCGTCCTACTTTATGGCAGTGAAACATGGTCGATAAGAGTAGAAGATATTCGTAGGCTACTAGTATTCGATCATAGGTGTCTTCGAAGCATTGCTCGTATATCCTGGGACCACCGGGTAAGTAATGCAGATGTTAGGAAACGGGTACTAGGTAAGGATGGCAAATCGATTGATGAAGTAGTGAAACTTCATCAGTTGAGATGGCTGGGACATGTGTTACGTATGTCCAACCACCGACTGCCCCGACGTGCAATGCTTTATGGTGTAGGAGCAGGTTGTAAGAAAGCTAGGGGTGGCCAGACCAAAACATGGCATGAATCCATGAAGTCGCTGACAAGTGGACTGAGCCATGTTGGTAGGTGTAGACTACTTGGTTGGGATTCGCGAGATGACAGCAACCGATGGTTAGAGACCTTGAATGACATGACTCAAAATCGTTTGCAATGGCGAAGGTGCATACACTCTTTGTGTTCTACCAAATTCTAATCTTCTGAATTCTTCATATCCGTATCCTTTTTCTCTTTCCAAATTTATTTTACCGTATTATACTCCTTCAATAACATCTTCAAACCCTTATCTTTCACATAATACTTATACTCTTACTACTTCTACCAATATGGGATTTGAATCGACAACTTCATCTCTGTGCTAATGTGGTATGACAACTCGAACTGATGTACGTACGTACGAAGTTCTACGTTGTAACTGACTGGCTGACTGTATGTGAGGGAGTAATTAACGAATACGCAATAGACCTAGGTTATTTATACTAAGTAAAATGATTGTGACTTAAAACATTGGAAGCTTTTAGTGTGGGAATCAGAGGATATGCTGAAATGATTTCATATGGACAGGGAATTGGAATTCAGTATTATGGAATCAGAGTACAACGAACATATATGTAACATATTTTTACACGGTCTGAATAATAGCAAGGAATAAATAGACCAACATAATCATTCACAGTTACATTTACTATCAGAGCGATGCAGTACTATAAATTATATATTTATTTATTTAAACACATAAATATTGGTACAAGGAAACACCAGATACGTATGCACCACACAAATCTCATTCGATTTGTGTGAAGGCTGTGATACTGCCCAGGTGCCCAAACTGAAGAAGGTGGTTTTCTTAGAACGGCCACACCCCAAGCCTTTGACCTAAAGGTTTAATCTACAAGGCAATGGAGCATCGTAAGGAGATGCAGTCCCATGGTAGCCGGTGACCAACGATTGATTTATACGCCATTTGTTCCCTCAAGATACTGGAGCCCATGTGCACCATTGGTTTGGAATCAGGGTTTCCCAACTCCCCTAGGTGGATCCTCCACATCCACCAACCCGGTTAAAGAGCCGGACATTCGCTTTTCGTCCTCTCAATTTCGTAAACAACAGTAATGCCACGAGAAGGCAGTGAGTAGGACTTCCCTGGCAGAGGCTATATACGCGTGGTCATGTGAGAGCATTTCCAGAGAGGGCGGACCCTCCCCACTTTCGGCCGTACCAGGGCATTTGGGGGTTAAAACTCCTGCGTGTATAGTGCCAAATGATCAGTGCACATTGCTGGGTGAAAAGAAAGGTGTTTTGACTCAGTCAGTTAGTGAGCTACAACATAGGACCAGGTACATATATGCATCGGTCCAAGTTGCCATACCTCATTAGCAAAACAAGATGAACACCGAATTCATAGTAGTTAATTTAGTGGTGGTAATATGTAACAGAAAAGTTGCATATAAAGATATAGTACAGGAAGAAAGGCAGATATGAAGCAATTCTAACCTAATGGTTTAAGGGAAGATAAAGAGTGTATACACCTACGCCATTGTGATCGATTCAGAGCCATGTCACCCAGAGTCTCCAACCATTGGTTACGATAGTCTTATAAGGAGAGAAGACTCTCCTTACTCTTGGCCGTATCAGAGCATTTGGGGGCATGACTATCGTAACCAATGGTTGGAGACTCTGGGTGACATGGCTCTAAACGGCTAGACAGGCTTCAGTTCTGCTGTTTAGATATGATTGTTGATTAGCGATGGGAAGCGATGTGCTTCATAAATGGATATAACCCAGATACAATTATGGATAAATTTCATCTACTGCAGCATACCAATTTCGGACAAAGATATGGGTCACTTTTATTTAGTAAACCATGTTAACAACAAGCGTTAAATTACTGGCTAATTAATATTAAAAATCGAGTTGTGACATTAGAAAAATTCAAATGATCTTTCCATATGGGGGAACTATCATTGTCAGAAAGTCTCTTTTTTTGTACTACTCATTCATGATTTCTAAGATGCTTTGCTAGCTGATGTAATTACGGACTCTTCACTGGGCTAGTTTAATATGTCAAACTGTTACTTATTAACCGTTGAACGGCCGTTCCCAAGCTCAAGCATTGAAAGACGATTAGGGCAAGGTATTAACACAATAACTGGCTTCTCCATTTCAAAGAACGTACTATTTTGACTTATTAAATAACTATTGATGAGACCAGTCAGTCATAACGTAAAACTTTGTACGTACGTACATCAGTTCGTTGCCATACCACATCAGCACAGAGATGAAGTTGTCGATCCAAATCCCATAGTGGTAGAAGTTGTAAGAGTACAAGCAATAATACGAAAGATTAGGGTTTGAAGTTGTTATTGAAGGAGTATAATCCAGTGAAATAAATTTGGAAAGAGAAAAAAGACATGAAGAATTCAGATTATAAATTGGGAGAACACAAAGAGTGTATGCACCTTCGCCATTGATAAGACAGTTGAACAACCGTCTCATTAAGTGTTTTAAACAAACCTATCCCAATGAAATGGACTCACCATCACTTTAAAGATATCAAAGTCCAAAAACATGTCGAAATTACTGAAAATATAGTGCTACCGACATCTGAAACCATCGTTGACATCAAGATTCAAAAGCGAATCAACGAACTAACAATAGGTCAACAAAACGATATCATCTAATAGTAACAAATGAATAATGCGGATAACATCTATCAAAATATTACTTAACGAATAAAATTACATCTGCTTTAAAGCAGATGAATTCATTTAAACGTGATCAGTATTACTGCATGGTTCCTACATCCTGCTAGATAGTATTAGAAGAGGTATTTAACTTCGTGCGATACTTCCTCATGGATACATTAATTACGTTACGCTCCATAATTTCAAATAGTCTTCATAAATTCAATAAATAATACCAATGATATAAGCGAAAACAAAAGCAGACTTGCCGATTAAAATCGCTAATATCCATAACGCCGATGAAGCTATATTGTCAGTACAAAAAAGCAGTCATTCGAAAAACATTTTTGAGAACAACATATCGAGAACTACATTATACGAAGAGTTCAGTAGCGAATAGCGCGCTAAATGTCTGGATAGTATGGTACTTGATTGTCTCTGTGACAAGAATTAATTTGTAAACTTAATGAAATAGATTACTTGACGTTAACTTTTTTACAGTTTGTTTTTTCCAGGTGTTATGAGGCGCGCTTGTTTTTGATACAGCTGATATTTTGTCGCGAATAACTTTTCAGTTTGAATTTCAGTATCTCAACAATGCCAAAGTATTCTAGCAGTAATCCACAAAGCCGTGAGTAAAATTACTACGTATTCGCTAATATATTATGAGTTTGCCAGTTCCAAATATCGATATAGTAACAAACCTCGAAACTTGTCTACTATTATTAGCTTATTATTATTATTTTTTATTAGCTTTATTCAATATTATATTTTTGGTACAATATGTCTACAAAGACATGTAGTGCACCACATCCTATATGTGGAATATATATGCTAGGTAATAAATAATGATATGTAGGAAGTTTTCAGGAGCAGCCATACGTCATACACACCTCTCTAAATGGTAACTCGTCAATGAGTTTGTTAATTTTGTTGAAATAACCTCAAGCCATTAGATAATACAGTTTAGTGCTTGCAATTCGGTCTTCCTTGTGGCCGAAATATCCTCTCAAGCATTCTTGCAATCAACTACTTAGAAATTGAGTTATATCCTGAAGTTTTTAAATGCGCTTTTCATGTATGTACAATTGTTTTGACAATGGCCCGAATTGACAAGACACTGATTAGAGTACACTTGATATAATCCATTCGGACTCCTGAATAAGTTACCCTCTTTATTCGGCTTCTTCATATTCAGACCTTAGTAATGGGTGTGTCACTAATCTCACAGATTGTCTTTGAATGCCGGTCTTGTTGTTGCTGGTATCTGAGATAAACTAACAAGTCTTCCGCCTGTTATTTGATTCACTCACCCTTTGCATCTGAATAATATGTATTCAACAAGCTCTGCTATCTTTGCATAACAAGGAGTTTACGCTGCAAGCGTGTGGTAGTGATAAACTTTTAGTTTAAATGGTTCAGTAATTACATCAATCTTTCCTAGTTTCATTCTTTTATTGTACACTACATAAATATCCTTTACTAGTTTGAAGTATGCGTTAATCCCTTTAATTGAGCCACAAATTAGTTTGTGATTGGTAAACCTAGTAAGTTTAACATCGGGCTCTTTTGCAGTGTGGAGTAACATTAATTGGTTGATGTCTGGCGCATATATATCTGGTGCCCCCTTGTACCAATATTTATATGCTTAAATAAATAAAATAAATTTAAAAATTTGTTGATGACCATAAAACTTTATGAACTATTCTTCCATAAAATATTTCTGCATTTTTGAACGGACATTAACAACGAATATGTTATATGGAGCTGCTCCTGGCGCATACATAAATCAAATTCATGGCCAAGCTACTGATTAGTAATAAAGTCTCTTCTAACGTAAAAAAAACTGTATCCTTTGATCAATTACCGCATTGTATAGAAATAAACTAAAAAAAGAGCTCAGAACTATAGGTGATGATTGAGCCTGCTCGCAAGAACCCCACTTTTCGTTTATATACCGTCAAACTGCTGCATGTTAAGAAGTTCAGATACATTAAATTCAAGTTATTAAAAATATAAAGGTTAAAGCCAATTAAATATCTATCATCATTTTTCAAGCAAACTTTACTTTCAGATTTATCCTAATTTGTCTCTAGTCATATTTTGAAATTTGGATTCCAAGATGTTTTGCAACTTTATAAACCTTACTACAACCCTTAAAATTTTCGATTACTTCGTAATGACAGTTGACATTATATTTTCTTCTGTTTAATTCTCTGGTTTCTGTTATTTAGGCAAAAATAGACCACTTAAACGAGTCTCTCCTCGTTGGCGTAGTACTTTTCCTATTTCATTAAGTCAGCTACAAAGGAAACGTGATGAATTCTGGGATACAGCTCCGGCAGCTGAAGGCAGAGTTGAGATTTGGAATGCTTTAAAAGTGGTTGCTGATTTTTTTCAAAAACATGATTATGATATGGCTCAAGCGATTTTAGATGGAGCATGTATCACCCTTCCATCAGGTAAAGATTTTGATGTATTCCCTGGCAATGTTTTTATGCTTGGTATGCACATTAAACTAAAGTTTTGCCCCCAAATGCCCTGTTACGGCAGAGAGTGGGGAGAGTCTGCTCCCCCTCTCATATGGACACGCGAATATATAGCCTCTGCCAGGGAAGTCCTACTCACTGCCTTCTCGTGGCATTACTGTTGTTTACGAAATTGAGAGGACGAAAAGCGAATGTCCGGCTCTTTAACCGGGTTGGTGGATGTGGAGGATCCACCTAGGGGAGTTGGGAAACCCTGATTCCAAACCAATGGTGCACATGGGCTCCAGTATCTTGAGGGAACAAATGGCGTATAAATCAATCGTTGGTCACCGGCTACCATGGGACTGCATCTCCTTACGATGCTCCATTGCCTTGTAGATTAAACCTTTAGGTCAAAGGCTTGGGGTGTGGCCGTTCTAAGAAAACCACCTTCTTCAGTTTGGGCACCTGGGCAGTATCACAGCCTTCACACAAATCGAATGAGATTTGTGTGGTGCATACGTATCTGGTGTTTCCTTGTACCAATATTTATGTGTTTAAATAAATAAATAATAAAAGTTTTGGGAAACCGCAGATGGTCAGATAGATAGCTAATTTTTTTGTTATCCTCTAAACTGTTGGATTCTCTTTCTGTAGAATTTCACGTACTATAAAGATTAGTCAAAAAGTTTGTCCATATGTGTTTTATGCATGAACTCGGTATAAATCACAGTGTAATACGCAATTTACATGGGAATCGTACTATATAGTAGTTAGTTTTTTATATATATTCTCGTCATGTTTGTTAGCAATTTTCAGATCTTTGCCGAACTTTTTTGCACCTTCATTGCTTCATTGGTGTATAAACAGTTACCATGAATAAAAAAAGCTCAATGTGCATTTAGGTAAATTAGACTGGATATGTTTAGTTAGTCCTATTGACGTGTAAATGAACTATAGAAACTTCTGAAAATTGATTTTAGTAGTAGTTAAATCTGACTCTCCGAACCAATATGTTTGTAACTCTGTCTCATTGATTTGGCCGCTATTTAATAACCGATTGTAATTCCACTCCACTCACTATGAAAATGTACCTTGAAGTCTGAAGTAATTGTGCTTGAAGAAGCTATGTCATGTTAAAAAAAAATGGCTTTAAATTTTACTCCTGCGAAAAGATTCGTTATGATGGTGTTATATGTCGTCAGGGTATGTAATAATTTAACATTTGTGTCATAAAATATCTGGATGGCTGATTCGGATATTTAAGGTACAGCAATTTTTGTATATAAGCAATCATGTTATCTAAAATATTTGTGTATTTGAGCCATTTAATTTAAGTTAAGCGTGTACATCTTAAGACTTCTAACTAATAATATAGTGTAATGTTACAGTTCGAAGCTGACCAAAATAATACAATTATACACTGCTTCCATCTGCAGAAATCCGTAAGATACCGAAAAAAAGTAGTAAGCGAAAGTTAGATATAAAGGTGTGTGATATCTTCACTTTGAAAATTTGGTTAATAATGTGTTCAGTCGGATCTTATTCAAGTAAGTTGACTTTCGTAATCAAACTCCTTCACTTCTTCATTTGCAGTGCTCTTCTTGGTATACTTACTTAATTCTTTTGGTGATTAATTATAATAGGTATGTGTTTATATCCAGTGATTATTATATTATCGCATGCAGCTTTATTTTATTGTATAAAAGGTATAGCTTATATATTTAAATAACTAAAACTATATGATTATGTACATTGGGTGCGTTTACTTATTTTTAACGTTAGGAACATTGTATGACTGCTATGATGAACTTGGTGCTCATTATCAACTTCCATTATACGTTCTCAGTCAGCCAAGCAATCTTGTTCCAGATCCATCTACTCCTGATTCACAAGGCTTACACTCTCAACCAAATATATCCTCTGTACTCAGAAATTCAAATTCCTATACTTCTGGCTTTAACAACACAAGAGTACGTTCTCGTCAACAGTGCGCCGACAGTAATAATGATCCATCAAGTAGTGATGTATGTGGATGCTTATCATTGTTCAATGTATTTTGTCATAGAAATCGCAGGAACAGAGACGGACCACCTCATTGGTTACAGTGGAATTTTAATTCGTGCAGACGCGATTATAATCAATCAGTACGTGACAAAATCGATCCTACAAATCATAATTCATCATCTCCACCATCATCTTGTCTTAATTTAAGATTATCTACTGGTGAACAGTATAAATTAGAAATCAGTGATCAAAATATCACAGTTTTGGAAGCCAAACGTTTATTTACTTCGCTGTGCGGTTGGCATGAGCTTAGGCAGCGTTGGTTTGTATGTGGTCGTTCTCTTTCGAATCGACTTTTGATTAAAGACTGTCATATACCATCAGGTTTTGTTATCCAAGTTATTGTACACTCACCATTCGATCCTGAATGTTTGTGGAAACAAGGGAATAGATCTGCAACTAGTTCTGTAGTGGAAGCTATTATCTCATAGTAGTAGTAGTTAGTCATTTACTTTTCACAACAATCTGCATTTCTGTTCATTTAACAAATTCGTTCTTAGATTAGTATTTTACTTTCATAACATTGTATATATAAGCTCTCATCAATCGTTACTTCACTCAATATTAGACAAATCAAATAATCCTACACAAAGTGACTTTTTGTCGCTCTGTAATGCAATCTGTTAATGTTTCATTAGCTTTTATGTGGTTTTCAAATTTCTTTTTGTTCTTTTCTCAACCCTTGTACATCATGATATGATCTAAACGTTACTTTTTATATTATTGTGTTATACTCTTGTATAATTAATTACTCTATCTGTTATGGGTTACCTCATTTAAATGGAAAATTAATTTGATGAATACTATCTACTTATTTTTTCTAAAATCATTGGATTGCTTGCTTTTCTATTGTTATGATTTAAGCATGAAACATTGAAATGCTCATTGTCCAACATGTAAATCTACAGTTGTTTTACTAATTTATATATCTGACCTGAACATGTCCTAGATATGTTGGTTCTCTAAGCTTGTTTATTTGCTTTATTCTTAATTTGCTGTATTCCATTTTCTTTGTGATAAATAATGTCCTTTTCGTTTTCTTTAATTTGTAAATGATTATTTCACCATTTAAAAATTTTCTTATCATAATGATTGTGTTTGTTTTTGTCGTTATTACTTTTTGTTTCATCGTTCCTTTGCTTTAAACTTTTCTTAAGCATACATACACTTCTGTCTATCGTTTTTTTTCATTTGTTCTTTGTTTCTGATCAATTAGTTCGTTCAAACATGTCTCTCTTTGTTTTGGTGGTTTTTCCGTACTACTCTGAACCTTTATTATCTTGATTTCGTATTGAGTTACTATAATCACCGTTTGTTTCACTCAGTGATACCTATGTGGTAAAGTAACACTATTTATCTCTCATGTAGTACATTGTATAAAGATAAGTTTTCGGAATCTTTCTCCATATATATATATATATATATATATCGACAAGCAGAACTTACAGTAGTTTTGTTTTATGATTGATTGAAAATGTCACATCCTAATTTTTGTTTATAATTAGTGTATTATGTTCACATTTTGTTTGTTTTGAAAATATTTTTACTTCCCTACTGGTTTTACTTTTTGTGTGCATCATGTTTACGCGTAATTTTCTGGTGTTATTTTTTTCTAAACTCATTCACAGTTAGCAGATATTTTTATTGTTTTTGTCTGTTCGATTGATTTTTATTATGTCTGGAGATTCTACGGAAATTTTATGTGTTAGTTAATTCTAAGTCCCTAATCAACATAACATAGTTGTTTGTTTAGCTTAAAATCGATCATTTATAAGAACATTCACCTAAAATTGAACGAATAGTATTTGGGCGTCAAGTTAATATAAGACATTGAAATGAAAATTATATTTGTAAAAATTTCCGTGTTTGAACTTGAATCTAACGTTTCCTTCGGTAATCTGGTCTGAATTTCTAAAAGAGAAATAATCAAAAAATGTCGAATCCAGAAATAGCGTTTCGTCCTGTTTGGGACTGGTCAGCCGAATCTCACTGTTGACCACCATTCATCTTTGTTTACAATACTTGTGACTTAAGGCTATTTCGAGACAATCCTCACAAGATGCACATGTGTCAATAAGATTATTGTCTTTCTTCTTGTCCAGGATTAGTTTTTGATATATTAATTACAGTAAGAAAGTACACTACTTCATTCTACATTTTCAGTTATGATATACATGACTAACTGGATTAAAGTGTAGAGATATGGACAATTATTTTTTTAATTTCTATGGACTCGCACGACAGGAAAAATTTTGAGGCTGTTAAATCCCCCAAAAAGCCACTTATTGGTTACTTTTTAGTTTTAAATTACCTTTTCTAATCCGAAATTCCTTATGGAGACGGTTTCATCTTTGCTGTAATTAAAGACGTTTCCCTATTGACTAGTAATTCCTTTAGTTCATTAGCTTTTTGCCCTACTCTCCTGGTTATTGCATGCATATTTCTACTCATCTTGCGCCTTATTCAACCAACCTTTAGGGTGACTGGCGAAGGTATGTAAGTAACCTCATCTATTTGAATAGGAAAGTGTTCACGCTTAGTGGTTCGTTTCAAAATTCTCATCATAACCATAAAGGATTTAATTTTAAGTTCGTCACAGCCTAAAACATCATTATTAAAGAGTTTGCTAACTTCTCAGAAGGATGGGTCCATAAGACAACGATTGTGATTCCGATATACAGAAGCTATTCGTGGAAACTTTTACCTATTTTACTATCCATACATTACCAGCTAGCATAATTCAGCTACCGCTAGTAAAGTGACCGCTTTGTTGTGTACAGTATATATATAAAAGTGAATATTTGACACGTCTTACATTCATTTTCATTCTATCATCGTATGAAAGGGATTTTCTTAGTAATTTCAAAGATTATAAAGAAGTATTTCTGTTATGCTTTTTATGTGAAGGATAACAGTCATTTTTTCAAAATTCTGCTCAAAAAGTCAAAAGGAATTTTCTTGATTCTGATTACTTCGTGCCTTTACTACAGTTTAACTAATTTTAATAAATTTCTAGATTTCAAAATAAATAATCCTGTTATACGACAAGTTATTTAAATTAATAACATGAACGTTTTATTGGAATTAATCATAGTTCTTTCTGTTAAAAATTATCTGGGACTATTTTTCTCTGTAGTGATAACCATTTACTGCACTTCTATCTAGTCAACTTTATAGTCTGGCCATCTTATTTGTACTAATTGACGATTCCTTTTTACATGGTCACGGCTAGTTCGGATTTCAAACATATTACGTTCAGTTATGCTCACCGAGTTCTATCTACCTTGAATTGCGAATTTAATTGAACTACTAATCCAGTTCAATTAGATTTTTTGATATAATAGTTGTCTTGCTATTTATGTTTATGTGTTTGAGAAACTGTCAAACCAATAATTGAAAACAATTTCATAGTATCTGAAGTAATGTGAACATTGTAAACTTGGATTTGATTTTTATTTTCAGCAATCACATGCATTTGAGTTTTGATCTGTGAATTAGATAAATTACATTTGAAGGGTTGAGATGACGATTGTTAATTATGTGTCTACAAAGTAAAAACCTATTTATTGGCAGTAAAGTAAATTCATTTTAGTAACTTTTATATTGAAAATAAGTGACAATGGTCAAAGGAATGTAGTATATAAACTACCACACAATGAGCATACATAGAGGGTGAACTTATGAATTAGGTTTTATCATAATAAAGTTAATTGGTCAGTGAAGCACAACTCTGAAATTAAATTCCCCGCTGATTGCGTATCATCTTATAAAGTAAATGATCATATGACTTTTGATGGCACTATTGGACATACTTTATAAGTCAATTAATGATTATTCTCATATCTTTTTAATCAGCCTACTTTTTTTGATTTTTTGTGCATAAAATACGACGCATAATCATCTTGTTCATTAATCGTAATGCATAAACTGATCTTTATTTTTTAAAGTGAGGTAGACGATATAGGACAGTTCATGTAAGGTACACTTTCTCATTTAAAACATGTTCTTATTGGTATTCTAATCATGTAAATTCAAACACAACACTTTGATGCATTATTATTTACATGTGTGAAGAAAACCAGCTAACACATATGTAATTACTTAAAATCAAGTTGTTTTCGTGCAATACTTTATTTATTAACAGAACAATATTAAATCAAACATTCATAAGAAATGGATTAATCTCCAAGACTTTGAAGACGCCACGACACTATCAGCAACATATTTTATAATTGAATCGTACCCACCCAGTGAAATCAGAAGTGAGGAGGCTCGGATATATTTTTGACAGGCTATTAATCTATTCAAAAGTGACTGATCTAAAATGGCTAGTGATAGCAGGAGAAGTTGAGCACGGCTTTAGCACTAGTGATCTAGTGAGGATGCATGACCGAGCGCCTTCATCTAGGTGAGTCCATTAAAACTAATGTGGTCAGCATCAAATGTCGATTTTGATTGATAAATCAAAGTAAATTTTGGAGTTCTTTATAGCCTCAGATAAATATCATGAGAAAAATTTTAATTTATCCCAATGATAGTTTCCAACGGTGGTTAAATTTCAATCTCAATAACTAGATGTTCTTCAGATTGTACTACTTCCATTACTTTGATTAATCTGGAGCATAATATGGTGAAAAATTGGCTTTCTTGATAATCCTTCCCATTGGAAAAACTATGTCCCATTAAGTTCTGTAGGACTGTTATAATTTCTACTTAGCTTTCATTTACTTGCTATTGTTAAGGGACTGGCTACTACACTATTCGCATTCTGATTTGTACTGCTTTATTCCTCGAACTCGGAAGAAGATCAGCTTCACATTGCTGAAGAGGTATGAGAATATGGAACCGTAGTTTGAATCCTTTAAATTAGTCCACTGTTATTGAGCCTATATCCTATAAATGTTGTACATATACAGCTGACTAGTTTAAAACTAGTTTATTGATTATTATTATTATTATTCACAAACACCTTATGGGTACATAAGTGCTGTGAAGAAACCATTTCGGGTTTCTTCAAAAATGCAATAATACACAATTTTCAATAATGTTAACAATATATATGCCATGTTTGAGAAAGGAAGGAAAAGGAAAATAAAATATTAATAATAGAATAGTAATAATAAATGAGGTTCTGTGTAATTAGCAAGAATTTTGAATTGATTTTGAAGGAGGAAAGGAAGAAACTAAGGAAATAGAAATAAGGGAGACGTAAATATCTTAACGCAGAACAAGAATAAACATCTATGTATGTATAGCAAAAACGAGTAATAAAAATAAAATAAATTAAAAAGTAAATAACTTATTATTGCTGTAAGATATGACGTTAGAATAAGTGTTTGTGCGAGCACAGTCATAGTTTTGGGTGATGCTCTGAAAGTTTCAATTAAGTGCAAAAGATAATCAATGTGTATTAGGTGTATATACATAGTGAAGATAAAAAGAGACTGATAAGTTTTAATTCAGCGTAACACAAGTTATTGCCTTAATCCAAAGCTTCGTAATCTTAAGAATAATATTTATTTAGAAGGAAAAAAAGGAGAGAGTAAAGAAATGAACACATAGTGAAAAGGTTCAACCATGATCATAATAGTGTAATGGATGTAGACTTTTGAGATGAACAAATAATTTTAAAATAATAATAACAATAGTAACAATAATAATAAACCTTTACTGCACTCGGATAAATATGTGTAGAATTATGTAACAGTATACAGAGTGAAACCGGGTTGTAGTATAAACATTAGTGCGATAATAATAATTTACAATGATGCTACCATAGTCACAATTAATTGCAAAGAATAATTAAATATAAATTTTTTATATGTTATATGTTGTGAATATTTTGAAAAAAAAAGAAAAAAAAATTTATTTAAGTGGAACATAGGGGTTTTTTGTCTTTAATTGTAGACTTTGGATAAAATATGTTTAGAAGGACAAGAAGAGATGAAATGAATATCTAATGTGTCGAAAGACCAATAATGATATTAATAACAGTAATAATTATAAATACGAACATAAGCAGACTTTATATATTCAGATAAATATAAAATAAAGTGAAAAGTTTCAAAAGTTTCACTTTGATTTTCAGTCAGTTAGATAGATGACGGACCATTTTTGTATAAATCGTTGTTAAGCACGTTGATATTCAATAGGTGACACAATCCACTTTCGGAGAGAAAGTCACCAAGAAGACTTCGGAACCGGATTATAGTTTCACTGCATCGGAGGTTCATCGGTAGTCTATTCCAGATGGTTGAGTAGCGAATAACGAAAAAATTCTGGCGTAAATTTGTTTGGGTTTTTGAAATCGCTATAATATTTTCCTTATTGCGTAGATTGTGGGACGGTATCATAGAGTATGATGGGGTAGATAGCGAAGAGTAAGAAATACCGTTAAGAAGCCGGTAGAGAAAAATAAGGTTTAGTTTGATACGCCTGATCCAGAGAGGTTCTAGTTTGAGTTGTTGACATCTTTGGTGATAGTCTTTGTTGTCAGAATACCCCAAAACAGCTTTGGTGAACCTTCTTTGAACACTTTCAATTTTAATCAGGTCATTATGCCTGCAGTTACTGTAAACTAAAATACCATATTCAAGAATTGGTAAGATACATTTTCTGTATAATAATAATCTCGATTCGGTATTATTGAAATTAATCATTATGAATCCGATGAGCTTTCTAGCTTTGGATACTTGAGATGCAATGTGTTCCGAAAAGTTCAAACTGTCGCTGTATCTTAAACCCAAGTTACGTACAGTGTTTAGAGGTTTCAGTGTATGTTTGTGTATAGCCAGATTTAAGTTAAGGCAATGGCCAATGTTAATAAATCCACTTTTGTCAACATTAAGTGGCAAATTCCACGAAATAGTCCATTCGTACAACTTGTTTATTTCTTCTTGGATTACTGTTGAAATATAGCTTTCTTTTGTGGGAGATGAGAATGAATAAACCACTTTTAGATCATCGGCAAAAAGAAAAGGTTTACCATATTGAAAGAGGGAACAAACGTCGTTGATAAAAAGGAGAAATAGTAATGGACCAATTCCACTTCCTTGTATAACCCCACTGGTTACATTCACAGGTTTAGAGTAGCAAGATCCAAAGCGGACAATTTGGCTACGTTCTTCTAAAAATGACTTGAGCCAAGATAAAAGGGGATTCTGTATTCCATATGAAGAGAGTTTTAGAAGAAGAAGCTTGTGTGGGACGCTGTCGAAGGCCTTACTAAAGTCGAAGTACAAAATTATAACAGACTGACCAACATCTCTTCTCTGGGTAATTTGATCAAAAAATTCCAGATGCGATGTGAAGCAGGAGCGTTTGGTCATAAACCCGTGTTGGGATGGGCTGATCAGATTAGCCGAAAGCAAAAATGATAATAGCTGTTTGTGGACTATTTTTTCCATAGTTCTTGACAGCACGGATGTCAAATTAATTGGTCTGTAGTTAGCAATATCACTGCGTGATCCGGTTTTGAATCTGGGGGTGATAAGAGATGTTTCATCTTTGTTTCGTTGATCGTCTGTCTTTGTCAACGATTGCATGAGATATACTACTCGAAATTCGCTCTCGTATTTGACTTGTAGTGGTAAATAAATCCCCAAAACCAATAGCTCTGTAAGTGTTCGACGTATGATGCTGACCACATTAGTTTTAATGGACTCACCTAGATGAAGGCGCTCGGTCATGCATCCTCACTAGATCACTAGTGCTAAAGCCGTGCTCAACTTCTCCTGCTATCACTAGCCATTTTAGATCAGTCACTTTTGAATAGATTAATAGCCTGTCAAAAATATCTCCGAGCCTCCTCACTTCTGATTTCACTGGGTGGGTACGACTCAATTATAGAAGGTGTTACTGGTTAAAGTGTTATCAAAGTCCAAATATTTGTGGCACCTTGAGGCTTATTAAGTACCGTTATTCACTAACGAAATTTAGGTAGCGGATTTATTAGAATTGTCATAGTAATATCATAATATCCCAGTAGCTGATAATATCCATAGGACAGCTTTTACTACACCTTTTGGTTTGTTCGAATTCGTACCAACACCATTCAGTCTGAGGAACGCGGCACAAACATTTTAAAAATTCATGAATAACCTTCTTTGGGATATGCCATTTGCGCAGGGGTAATATAGACGATTTGTTCATTGAAAGTCACGATTTACAATCACACGAACAGCATATGATAGCAGTGTTAAAAGGGCTTGATTTAAATGGAATGGACATACATCAAAGTAAGTATGTTTTCGGTGTTCAAACTCCAAAATTTCTTGGGCAAAGAATAAGTTAGTAAGGGGTTACACCGACCAAAAGCGAAGTGGACACCATCATACAATATCCCAAACCAAGTTCTTTTATGCAGCTTCGAAGTTTCCTAGGTCAAATTAACTTTTATCGTTGATTCATACTTAGTTGTGCACAAATAATGCAACCTTTGACAAATTCTTTGGAGAAAATTCATAAAAATTAAGGCTAACTCCTTAGGCTGTCGAGGCTGTTAAACATCTAAAGGATAAATTAGCTCAATCATCTACGTTCATGTATCCGAACTCCCACTCCTCAATCGCTTTGATGGTGGATCTTTCGGACAAATTAGTAGGCGGTATCGTTGACCAACTTGTTGGAAGCGCCTAGAAACCGAAAAGACTCGCTCGAACAGAGACCAGATATTCTACCTAGATTCTCGCAATCCACCTGACAATTAGGTATTTCCGACGCATTTTGGAAGGCAGGAATCCATAATTTATACGTAGCATAAACCTCTTAGCGATGAATACTATGCTCAAGAGGTCCGACACCTTGACTATATGTCACAGTGAACCAGTGATAGCCGACATGTCAAAAGTCAGGACAGTCAGACAGTGGATGCATTATATCGGCTAGAAATGAACATGATACAGCAACGTCCAGTCATTTTGAGGCGTTGAGAGACAACCAAAAATAGAATCCACAATTGCAAAACCTACTTACACCAAAGAACTCTAGTCTCAAACCAAGAAAGCTACCAGGGACTATCAAATGTGTTTTGATTTACTGTAACACGATCAAGGTGATGCCTGGACCTTTCGTTTCCAAAGTATGCCAAGATTTATATTTAATAACTTTGCCACTTTGTCTCATTCTGGTATGAAAGTGATTACCTACCCAATCAATACCAGGTATGTATCGCCAAATATACAGGAGATCCACTGAGGTACGTTAGAGAATCTTCGGCCTGTCAACAATCAAAGTTTGATTGCCATGCAGATCCACATATCGGAGTTTTCCAGCAACCAGATGCACGTTTTGCTCATGTTTGTATCGAATTGGGAGGTCCTTCATCGCCTTCCGATGGTTTTGATTATCTGTTTGCATTCACTGACAAATTCACGAGGTTCCTAATGGCCACGCGGATAACCGACATCACAGCTAAAATAGTGGCCAACGCTTTCACTCAGAACTGAGTGACCATTTGTGTACACCTCTTAAAATGACGACTGATAGAGGAGCTCAATTTGAATCTGAGCCACTCCAAAACTTATCTAAACTTCAAATCTCCAAAAGAATACGAATAGACTAGAACCTGCCAATCCAGATAATGAATCACCATACGTGTTTCTGACCATTCACCTATCAAAATAATCGCTAAACGGATAAGTGACAATGAGAATTCTCCTCAGGTGACCAAAAGGGTTAGATGGGGAGAATCGGTTATTCAAACAGGGATATCTACAGTCTTGGACTGAGCATGAAGTTTTACCGTGTACCTTCAAACATTTTGGTTCAATAAATGTTTATTCAAATAATAAATACAATAAGGTTTTTCTCTTACTTACCGTTTCATCAATTTTTTTAAAAACGCACCAAAATAACACTAGTCTTGAGTAATATCTTACCAATCCTTCCTCAGATGTTTAATTTGATTCATGAGCATCAGATTGATTTTCCAAACTCAGTACATAAGCGATTTATCCGTAAACAATTCACCGAGGAATACGAATCGATCACACCATTTCATCATGAGTAAGTCATAAAGGAGGGGAGGACCTTCCGATGATGTGAGTGATGTGAGCAAGCCAAACCTCTGGAATTAATCATTTCTGTAGATTTTTCCGCTGAAAGGGGATAATGAGAAAGTTGAATGGAACTATTGAACCAAATCCCTGCGAACACTTGCTATAAACCCAAAAAGCGAATCCTCGCAAAAACGACCTATTCCGAAATTTATCCTGGCGAGTTTTACTAGTTCAGTAAATGAAATCCACCTGTGTAAGGTCCGAACCAACTCGGTTCCTAGGTGACCTTAGGAAATATAGTCTTACTATAACATGCATGTTATCATCAGTCCGATCAAATAATTATTCTGTAAGAGTTCGAATATGTCATTGACCCTAAGAAGTATACTTGGTTCAGAGACTCTGGCAGGTTCACATGTACTTTTTTGAAGATGAACATGTTGTGAGGAACGCGTTGCACGGCTAACCCAATACTTATCTAGTGAGGATGTGCCACTATGCGCCTTCGATTATCATGTGCCTAGCAAAAGTAATAAGGTCAGTATCACTGTCAAAGACCTACAGAATGAACTGTTTTGTGCGTTTATTCACTGCCTCAGTCCTCTTTGTATCTGGTTAATTTGGATCCCAGCTCAAAATACTTAGATGAAGACAAAGTTAACGCAACTATCCTTTTTATGCGTCTACAACTTAGCGCGGTTACCACAGATTTGCTCGTAGCACTGTTTTGAATGTACATTCAGCCTCACTTTCAAGTCTGCAGTGGCGTTGCATCCCCTTTTTTCAAAAAATGATACATCGCTTAGACCAAGTGTAAGGACTGTTTAAAACATATTCTTATAAGGACAAACTCTATCACCTCAGATTATTCTTGTTGTACCACCGGAGAATAAAGGGTGACCTGATGATGGCTCAAAACGTATGTCAATCCATCTCAACACGAGCATAATACGAGGCATCATCACCGCACTCTGCGAGGCAACCCATGAAGGTTTGTACATCAGAGAGAAAACACCCACCTACGCTTCGACTTTTTCTCATTACCGATTGCTTCACGTGAAATGTCCTTTTAGTCGAAGTGATTACATGCTTCGCACTGTATAGCTTTAAGAAGAGATTTGACAAACACGTATTCACCCATGGATTACCATTTCCCTCTTGAACCAGCTCTGTCTGATTTGTGGGGAATAGTGTAACGTCGTGTACTATATTACACCTACATAGCTTATTCTAGTTTCTGGACAAGCCAATTCCCCTGTAACGTTATGAGTCATATTTTGATCTTGTTAATTATTCGCCTATTGACCTTGGCTATTTTTTTATATGAGCGTATGTGTATGCACACTTCTTATCCTACCTAATACATGTCTGTCATTCATTTTTGTCTGACTATAAATGTTGATTAATGCTTGCTCATCGCGAGTTGGCTTACCAGCCATCTCCCATGCATGTCATTTCTACTTCGCTCGCTAACAATCGCTCATGTGCTCACTGCCTTCTAGCCTATGTTATTAGTAAATAAAAATGTAGTTGCCGTTTCCCTTTGTCTTCTGATATTATAAACCGTTCAGATTGATATAATAACGGTTATCGAGACGATCGATTAACGAATCACGCTACTACAGATTCATGTCCAATAAACTACGATGGTTATCATCACCGCCCATCATTAACTCCTATCTCTCTTATTATCATCTCCGTTCCTCCTCTTATTCTATCTTCTTATTCTATTCTGCAAATTATTCATTTATTTATTGAAAAGATAGTCTGCTATTAGCGCTTGAATTACCAATTTATTATTTTCAAAATGAAATCATCCAGCCTCCTGTCTAGTAATGTGATTAGTACTGTCATTCAAAAACCCTACTACCATAAAGCAAATGTGTTCACCCAAACTACAGGACATTCAAATTCATAAAGGCTACCAAAATGGTTAGAATTGGCGCAGTCGAGTGACTAGACTAACACCCATTGGACATCACCAAATACCCGTAACCGTACCGAAACAACAAGAAAAAAAGGGAAAGAAGTGGATCGGATTATCAAAGTCTGCGACAAAGATATTGGATATACCTGTAAATTCAGCTACATGGGTTCCGTAGAATAGTGTGATTAGTCGCTTGTTATTTCATATTTTATTAGGGACAGATGTTCACGGGAGAAACATAAAATTGCACCTCCTTTATGAAGTCGAGACATTGCAAATGTAACTCGGAATGATTTCACACAGATATTTGTTTTAACTACTTGAAAATATTACAATAACAGTAACGAGTAGTGAACACTTTTGAGTTGCTAGACTGTGACGCGTTTAAATTCTTGCTCTATCAACTGAGTTTATGAATATTGGTTCAGTCGTGGTAAATTATCGCGAAAAATCTGATTAACCAACTGTTTGCCAATTATTTCGTCACAATCAGATTGAGTTGACTATGGTCAGGGAAATATTACGCCAATTACTCATCGTGAATTTACTGACACTCAAAAAGGGCAATGACTTCGTACTTGTTGTGATTATCGTTGCTTTTGTGTACTTGTTGCATCAAAAACATTGTTGGTCTACTTTAACTCGAAGTAATTCGGTTAAGGTCTGAAATTTCGCTAAACGTGTAGTACCTTCTTTCCCATTAACTCTGACACTTATGTTCTTATTGTGATCATATTGTGTTTTAAACCCTAATCTGATTACAATGGTTGTAAGTACTTATAACTATGGACAGCCGAATTCGCTCACTCATCGCGCGTTTCAAAAAGGGCAGTGACTTTCATACTTGTTGTGATTATCGTTGCTTTTGTGTATTTGCTGTATCAAAAGCATTCTTGGTCTACTTTAACTTGAATTAATTTAGTTAAGGTTTGAAATTTTATTGAAAACTTTGTCTCGTGGTTCCTTCTTTTGCATATACTCTGACGCTTGTGCTATTATTGTGATCATATTGTTTTTTAAACCTAATCTGATTACAATGGTTGGTAGTTCATTCAAATGTGGACAGCCGAACTGTTTATTCCCCGTAGATGAAGGGGTGCAGTGCGATGAATGCAAAAAATGGTACCACAAGATGTGTACCCGTCTCAGTCCGGCTGCATACAAAAGATGTTCTAAGCCTAACTCGCACTGGCTTTGTATGTTCTGCTGTTCTAACAAGACGACATTAATTCAAGAAGCTATGAGCCTATTGGCTCTAGCCTGTAAAAAGAAAGATAGTGGGTGCGCTAGTAACGCAAGCACTGACAGTGAAGACTGTGTCAGTGTTGTAAGTGCTGTTACAAAACGCGCTGAACAACCTACTCTAATTAATGACAAAGTGAAACTTCCGTTACAACAAACGAGGAGTAAATCACCACGTGGTATTGACATGAGTAATCACGTATCTTTAGTAGAAATTGAGGACCCGGATAAAACCGTCACCGTCCCCAATAGTCCCAATGCAGCTGTCCTGAATGACCAAAAATGGACCGCAGTAAAGAGGAAAAGAAAAGGAAAAAAAGCTAATGATAAAGCACACTTGGTTGATAAGCCATTGAAGAACTCACAGTCTGAGTCACTCAATGCGTTATCGCACTCTGATAGAACGGCAGATCATCATCCTAGTGCGACTGAGAGGAATTTAATGTCATCGAATATTATTGTGAGTAAATTGCCAGAGTCTAACGATCCAGATCCTAAGGTTAGACACACCCATGACTTAGAGAGGCTCGGAGAATATATCCGTAGCATATTACCAGATAACACTAAAGGTGTTCAGGTCAAAAAATTAGTTAGAATAGGTAAAAGGGCCGATGACAGTGTTCTACCCCGACCGTGTAGACCCCTTAAGGTAATCTTAGGGTCGGAGAAACAACGTAATCTTCTGTTAAGTAACGCTCGAAGTCACGACAACTCTGACATTCGAATGCGACCGGATGTGTCTCTTGAAGATAGAATAAAAAGGAAGACGGCACTAGCTGAACTAGAAACCCGTCGACAAAACGGTGAAGAAAATCTCCGATTGGTGGGTTTTCGAATGGTCAGGTCTTGGAAGCGAATGCTACCAAGGCCTGTGTGGATAGGTCGTTCCCCCTAGGAGTTTTATATGCCAACGCCCGTAGTCTAAAACATAAATTCTACGAGCTGGGAACATTAGTGGACAAATTAAGGCCACTCATTGTAGCTGTGACGGAAACTTGTTTAGTCCATGACTTCGATATCACCCCAGAATTATCCGGATATCATTGTTTAAGAAGTGATAGACATAGATGCAGGAAAGGAGGTGGCGTCCTTCTGTACATAGCCAATAGTATAAATATCCGCTCCTCCGTTTGCGAATCCCATGATAGTGGAACTAGTGAAGTCATTAGCTGTGAACTCACTGTCGGATGTTGTACATTTGCACTCGGTGTCATCTATCGCAGCCCAATCTGCTTAGCTGATGACTTTATTTTAGAGCACATTCGGCTATGGAGTGCAAATAACAGATGCTTGATACTAGGAGACTTTAATGCACCTGACATTAGTTGACTGAGATGACCACGAAATGCTCTATAAACTCATTTGATAGCGGGCTCTTGGAAACAGTAATGGAACATGCATTAGTACAACATGTATCCAAACCTACACGTTTTAGTGTAAACCAAGGTTCTTCTCTGTTGGACTTGGTAATTACCCATGAGACTGAGGATATTGCCAACCTAAACATTCTTCCCCCGTTAGTAAATAGCGATCACGCTGTTTTATCATTCAAGTTTAGAGCTAGCGATATGATATACGATCAGATTAAGCCTCGCCCAAACATATGGAGAGCTAACATACCAGAAATTCAGGATTGTGCTACTAAGATAGATTGGTCAGTAGATACTAGCTCATCAGTTGATGAGGCGTGGTCTGTATTTAAAGGCAAGTTTAGTGCAGTCACGTCCCCGTTTATACCATACTTGGTGCCACGTAGACCGAACAACAGTCCACCGTGGATAAATAAAGAAGTTAAGAAACTCCTTAGGCGTAGAAAAAAACACTGGAACATGTTCATCTCTACTGGCTTAGAACAGTACAGATCTAGTTATCGTAAGTTTAGAAATAATTGTAAAGCGTTAATTAGTAGGACTAGACGGTCATACGAAAAACAATTGGTTAGGGATTGCAAACATAGTCCAAAACGGTTATACTCGTATATAAAGAGGCGAACTCAGAGAAGTGATGGAATACCATCACTTTTGATACAAGAAAATCCGTTAAGTTTGGCAAGAAATGATACCGAAAAAGCGGAAGCTTGTGGCGACTTGTTGATGGACCCTGTAGTTATTAAGAAAGAAACTGTTTTAAGCCTAATTCAGCATCTCAAACCTGATAAGTCTAGTGGTCCTGATGATATTCATCCTCGGATTATGAAAGCCCTCTCAGATGTTATTGCTGAACCCTTAGCGATGCTGTTCGATATGTCCCTACGGCAGTCCAGATTACCCAGAGACTGGAAGGACGCAATAATCAGTCCGGTGTATAAGACTGGGGGTAGAGATTTAGTTAGTAACTGTCGACCCGTCAGCTTAACTAGTGCAGTTGTAAAACTAATGGAAAAAATTATTAGGATGGCTGTTATAAACTACGTGGAAAGAAATGATCTTTTATCCACGAAACAACATGGTTTTTGGAAAGACCTGTCAGGTTTGACAAATCTTCTTATTGCAAGAGAAGATCAGGCTGAGGCAAAAGATCAGAATATTCCTGTAGATGTAATTTTCATAGATCTAAGTAAAGCCTTTGATAAGGTTTCCCATTCTGGTCTTAAATTGAAACTAGAAAGTTTTGGAATTCATTATGCAGTCATAGACTGGCTAAGTGACTTTCTTCATGAAAGGAGACAACGGGTAAGAGTAAATGGAGCTCTCTCATCGTGGGAACCAGTAAAAAGTGGCGTCCCTCAAGGCACGATTTTAGGTCCTCTTCTCTTTTTACTTTATATAAATGAATTACCAGCTATAGCTAAGTCATCCGTCCCACTATTCGCCGATGACATTAAGATTTGGAGACCCATATATAGTATGTCAGACAGAATAGTTTTACAGGAAGATCTTAACTCACTAGTTGCATGGATGAATGGGTGGTCACTAGAAGTAAACCTTAATAAAAGTGTTGTGATGCAATTAAATAACTACGATGATTCGTATCACTACACAATATGTGGACTAGTGTTACCCAAAGTAAGAAACTATAAAGATTTAGGAGTCATACTAAGTAATGATCTCAAAACAACCAGTCACTGTAAGGCTGCTGCTGCAAAAGGCTATAGGGCATTATGGTCTATTCGTAGATCTTTCCGGTATCTGGATGGGGAAATGTTTAGATTATTATACCCAACTTTTGTACGGCCACATTTGGAATATGGGATTCAAGCAGCGAGTCCTTGTTTCAAATATGAGGCGGATATGTTGGAACGAGTTCAACGCCGCGGGACAAAAATGGTAAAAGGCTTATCTAGCCTATCTTATGAAGACAGACTGAGACACCTCAATTTATTTCCGTTATCTTACCGGCGAATACGGGGTGATCTAATATTGGCATATCATATCCTGAACGATGACCTTGGTACTAACATGTCCTATCTTTTCCTCCCGTCTAGGGCTGAGCATTTGAGAGGACATTCAAGGAAAGTCCAAAAACCGAGATCAAATCGTCTACGTCTGGAGTTTCGTTTCTCGCACCGAGTAGTGAATTACTGGAATTCTCTACCAGAACACGTAATATCAGCACCTTCTGTTGATATATTCAAGACGAGATTGGACCTCCACAGTGTAACAAACTGCAAGGATTAAAATAGGTCACTAGACCTCCTATCCTTATTACTGAAGACTGAAGGAATGCAGTATGATCAGTGTAAAGAAAGGTTCCATAATATATGTACCCGTTTAAGTTCCACCGCATACAAAAGATGCTCGAAGCCTAACTCGCATTGGCTTTGCATGTTTTGCTGTACAAATGGGACGTTAACAATACAGGAGGCTATAAGTCTGTTAGTTTTGACCTGTAAAAAGAAAGATAGTGGTTGCGCTGGCAGCAAAGTACTGACGGTGATGAATGTGTCAGTGTTGTACGTGTCGTTACAGGATGCGTTAAACACCCTACTGTGATTGAAGGAGAAGTGAAAATTCCGTTAAAGCTAACGGGAATTGAAGAGCCACTTGATATTGACATGGGTAGTTATGCATCTCTAGTTGAAATTGATGACCCGGATAAAACCGTCACCATTCCAATAGGTCCCGGTGTGGTTGTCCTGAGTGTTGAAAAATGGACGGCAGTGCCGAGAAAAAGAAGTGGAAAAAGCCAAAAGTAATACGTACTTGTTTGGGAAGTCGTTGGTTAAATCGCATCCTGAGTCACACAATACACTACCGAGTGACGGAATCCTATCACTTTTGGTACAAGAAAATCCGTTAATGTTGGCAAGGAACGACGCCGAAACCGCTGAAGCCTTATCGGAATATTTCTGTCAAGTATTTTTTATCAGTAATAAGAAACGACCGAATATTGTGGCGGCTTGATGATGGACACTACAGTTATTGAGAAAGGTACTGTCTTAGGACTACTTCAGCATCTCAAATCTTATAAGTCCAGTGGTCCTGATGATATTCATTCTAGGGTTATGAAAGCCCTATCAGATGTAATTACTGAACCTTCAGCCATACTGCTTGATATGTCCCTGCAGCATTCTGAATTGCTCAGAGACTGGAAAGACGCGATAATTAGTCCGGTGTATAAGACTGGGGGTAGGGATTTAGTTAGTAACTATCGACCCGTCAGCTTAACTAGTGCAGTTGTAAAACTAATGGAAAAAATTATTAGGATGGCCGTTATAAACTACGTGGAAAGAAATGATCTTTTATCCACGAAACAACATGGTTTTTGGAAAGACCTGTCAGGTTTGACAAATCTTCTTATTGCAAGAGAAGATCAGGCTGAGGCAAAAGATCAGAATATTCCTGTAGATGTAATTTTCATAGATCTAAGTAAAGCCTTTGATAAGGTTTCCCATTCTGGTCTTAAATTGAAACTAGAAAGTTTTGGAATTCATTATGCAGTCATAGACTGGCTAAGTGACTTTCTTCATGAAAGGAGACAACGGGTAAGAGTAAATGGAGCTCTCTCATCATGGCAACGCGTAAAATGTGGGGTTTCCAAGGACAAAATCCTCGGTCCTCTTCTCTTTTTACTTTATGTAGATGGATGCTTATCGTTAGCTTAACGATAACCTTGGTAATAAAGTCTTATGTTTTCTTTCCGTCTAGGACTAATTATTTGATAAGACATTCGAAGAAAGTTCAAAAACCGAGATCAAGTAGTTTACGTCTGGAGTCTTGTTTCTCACACCGAGTGATTTTTACTGGAAATCTTTACCAGAACACGTAATATCAGCACCTTCTGTCGATGTATTCGAAACGAGATTGGACCTCCACAGTGTAACAAACTGCAAGGATTAATATAGGTCAATAGACATCCTGTCCTTATTATTGAAGACTGAGAGAAGTCCTCCATATACAATAAGTTAACTTAGATGATTTTCAACCACGTGTGTTTTAATATCACTGTGGAAAGTTCAGGGTGGAAGTTAATGGGAACTATTTCTTCCGTCACAATAATGTCTTCCTAAAACTTTTCAAAATGTATTCAAACCTCCCTCGGTGAGAGCATAATTTATGGACGATTTTTGAGCGACGTTAAAGTGGCCTAGAGAATGTTCACTTACTTGCTAGGGCTAGATGGGAGTTCTAAACCTGTGTAAAGAATATGGATAATGATTTACAGTTGATGGTTAGGGTTAGAAGTTAGACTTAAAGTTTTCTCGACGAACTGATATCAGCTAAAATCCCAAAACGCTTTTCAACCAAATGAATGAATGAATTTTGCGTTAAAATTCAAGACCTATTATCCTAAACCTTATTGGTTCGGTCACAAATTATAGTTTCGTCATGACTGAACTAGGTTTTGTTCAGAAATTTCTTTTTCTTATTGTTATCGAGAAACGCGTATTCATTTTCACAAATAGGCTACCTTTATTACTTTACGACTGAAAACTGGAAGTGTTCACGTTCTAATACCTTATTTTCACATTTTGTTTGAAGCTATGGACAACTCTTATAAATCTTTCCCCTCGTGACACTTATTAGACCAGAGATTGAACTCGTCGAATCCAAGGTTACTAAACAACCGGGATATAAAGGCGTCTATAAGTTTGTAACCAAATAGATAGATATTGTAGGATACACTGAACATCACTTAATTAGTATTTATGTAAGGTCTGGAGAAAAGTGTTAAATTCGGTTTGTGGAACCAAACATTTTGCCAATCGTTTTCATAGGCTGACTTTTAAGACAGTGTTTCTATGAGCAAGCCCCTTTTAATATGGACTTCAGTATTTTGTTATCTATTCGATTTGTTGTGGAAGAGTTTTTCTTCCATCAGTTATGGGGAAATTCCTAATTTTTCAGACGTTATATACTTTCCCTTTTGCCTTCTGGAGTTGGCAATCTTAGGAAAACCCGAGATCATGTAATTTAAAGGGTCCAAAGTTTTTTGAGCTACGACACAATTAGGTGCTTCACCAAGAGTTGTCAGGAATAGGGCTGGAACCATGTATTTAATGAACATTTTTAGATTGTGACTGTAATAATAGAGTTTTTTCCATTTAGTAGTTGATCGCTTTTTGTGATTTGTAATTAACGTATTTCTGATGGTTAGACAAATAAGCGAATGAATGTTAAAAAACAGACTTAAGTAATTTAATTTTGTTCAAAATACAGCAGAGGTTTCAACATACTATTTTCCTGAATATTATACTGTATTATGATGTGTAACTTCCAGAAGAGATTAAATGGGGAACAATACAGTGATCGTCAAGTTGATAAACATAACATGGAGTTTCTATTGGGCTTGAGGTTTGATGAATCAGTGTATGACGAAATATTGCCAGTATCGTTAATATCATCACAAGATAAATTTTGGAAATTTTATAAACCGTTAAACAAAGTATGCTGTTGTTTTTAAATGCACAGTTGACTATCTTTAGGTTCAGTATATAAAGAAAACTGGATCCGGAATAAAATATGGATGTTCTAGAATTTTTTTTCCAAACAAATCGGATAAAGAAAACTCAAAAATCGTGACGTTTAATCAAGTGTGTTATTTTGAATGCTTTTCATTCGCTTAATCAAAATATTTTCCTGCTCAACATTTCCTGGTGACTCGAACTATTGAATGAGAAAAACATTTCTAAAGGTTCACAGATTTAATGTTTAATGACTGGATATTAAAAGTTATTGATAAAGTTTGTATAAGCTTACCAGTGATTATGACCCCATTGGTTTTAACAAACACTACTGCGTGGAAGTGCCAAGCCAAGTGTCCTGACCACAGTTCTACTCAGTCTAGGAGAAGTGCTGATTAATCTCATGCCCACTCGTCTTTGGTTCTCTTCAAGTCTATTGTTCCTGTCAACGCTCAACATCCTCCTGTCTGTTTATTTTCCGAGAACCAAACATAGATAAATTCAATAGTTGCGTAGTGTAATTTTGTCGTTTTTGATAAGTCTTTCTAATTGAACGGTATACTCGGATCCTAAGCTTGTCTCGTAACCCCCAAGCTAAATCTACACAGCGACTTGAACACGAGAGAAAAGGCGCAAAATGTGCGAGAAGCACTTTACTCAAAAAGCTCATTAAATGTACAGAAAATATAGGGTTTTTATATTATTTTAGAAGTCTTTGGGTTTTCCCGAAAATTCTGGAATGCTACTAAACATGGTAAAAGTGTAGTAATCTGCCAAACAGAAACTCCACATGTGACTTTTCACTTTTTTGATGTTTCTAGAAAAACGTTTAGTCGACGCTGATTGGATAAAATACTTCTTAATGTTTCCTGAGCCTTTCTTGTCTATTGCGAGGAATTTTCTGGATTACCCCAACAGTTTTAAAGTTTCTCCATACATCTCAAATGTTTGAAGGTCGTACTATCATTTTTATTTGAGTTGAAATGAACGTATGTATCTGTTTCACAACTTTAGATCAACGCCGGGCATGGTTTTTATCAGAAAGGAAACGTAGCACAAATAGCAGCGTGAGTTTATAGCTCTTTGTCTCTGAATTAGGTTGAAACGACTGATTGTTATAATTGAAGGAGTTTGTCAAAATGTTGAAATTAATTGTTTTCCTTTAATGAATGATTTGAAAACCCAAATACACCATAGTTTGTGTTCAATCTATTGATTTGAAATAATTCTTTAATGGTTGCATTTTCTGTCAATGTCTTATAACTGGCAATCTTACCAAGCGCTGATAACCAATAATATCTTTTGTCAAACTAAATCAGTTGATTTTAAATTGGTCTTAGTAAAAAAACAACCAAATTGAGCTATGTCCGTTTTATAAAAGCAGCTTATAATAAAGTCATTCTAGTGTTTCAACAAATATTTCCTCAGAAATCTAAAAATATTGACTAATGCCAATAAACCAGTTTTAATGTTCTCAAAAGAGTTGAATTTTTAATATATAATTTATTAAATGACAATTTAGAAGTTTTGGGTATTTGAGGTATAGGTTTATTATTATTATTATTATTATTATTATTATTATTTGTAGTAGTAGTAGTAGTATATCAGTGTTTTACACTTATGCAGAATAAATTTTGCCAAACATAGTTTCACTTTATAACGTTGTTATATTTTACTGTCAATAAGCATAATAGTGCATTGTAATAGAGTGCACTCTAAAGCATAAACAAGCGTAAATGGGTTTTAATCTAAATTTTGGGTTTTAATTCATTAGGGTGTTTAGATGTTCAAATTATTCGTTAATATGCTCATGCGTTCACCAAATGTAATCAAAAATAATAATGATGATAAATTCACAATTCAATGGGTTTTTAATTAGTTTACTAGATTCTCTATAAAACAGTATTCTTTTTATATTTAATAAATTTCATTTAGGCCTAAGACCTGCAATAAAAGAAAAATTCACAGTAAACCAAAATCATGTAGCCAGGAATTGAAAAAGTTTGGCCTAAAAGGTTGGTTCCTCTCTGTTGATTTTCCCTCTTTATTATTAGTACAATAGATGAAGCGAAAGATAAATAACTAAAAAAAGCAATTGAATTTATAATTATGAATAAAAATAGGGTGTTAAATATTCGAAGTTGGCTATTTTACCTTATGAAGTGGAGATTCAAATTACACTTTACGACGTTATTAATAGTATTCCAAATGTATGTATTTAATATGACAAAGAAACTTTACTAATTAGCCTTAGTACACGTAAGGGAACTTTTAATAGAGGAAGATGTATCGATATTGATGCTTTTCGAACCATGTGCTATGAAAACTAGTAAGAATTAGCAAGCAGTACATTGATGAGAAGATTGAGGAACGTCCAAATATCAAATAATAAGAAGGAAAAATTTCAGTTAGCATTATTTGTGTAATACTAACGTAATCACCTTGTTACCATAACGACCATAGTGGTGATGTAAATTATTTCAATCATGATCTGTACATTTTAATCTTTTGCTGAGATTTGGGCAAACGATTTGGGAGGAGTCTTCGTGCTACAGTATAAACGGATAAGTCTCTAAGTGATCTTAGTATGAGACGAATCGTAAAAGTGAACACACAACAGTTTTTATTGCTCGTTTCAACTAACAGTAGCTGAATCGGCACCGATTGCTTTCAGAATTCTAGTCACCAACTAACAACAAATATATATATATATATATATATATATATATATATATATATATATATATATATATATATATATATATATATATATATATAGTTTTAACTCTCTCAGCTCAGAATCGACACGGAAACAAGAACAACTAATAAGAAGAAAAGTAGAATGAAAAGCTAGTCGAACATAAGGAGAAGCAGATACTATTGCAGAAATATTAACGTTGAGTAATAATGGCCTGAAAATCTAGAAGACGGTGGAGAATAAGTACATCTGTTATAGACTTTTGCTCAAGGTATTCACCTTTGATTGCAATCACTGAGCTAGTCAAAACTTACAATTTTGCAGCTTATCTGGGGAAGTCAATGACTTCATTAACCTATACCATATCATGGTCTCTTTATCCCTTGTATTTTTCCAAAATCCTCTTATACAGGGCGATGACTCGGTATCCATAAAACACACCCTAGCGCAATAAGTCAATGAAGATTTACTGCATTACTTATCCTTTCGGTAATTCCACCTATAAACCTAAATTTAACCCTGCTATCATTAACTTAGTGATTTCGCCATATGCAAAGTTTTTAAACTTTTGAATAACTTTACTCACGATTTCAAGATATTTACCAGATAGGTTTGATTATTTTAACATTTATGTGCTGGGCATAAATTCATCTTTTAAAATACTTTGTAGCCAATATAGATTGCAAAAAGGTAATATCAAAACTTAATTCACAAACAAGACTATCGGAGTTTCATTTTGATTTCTTAAATATCCCCACATTGATGAACTGTAAGAATCAATCTGATCGCTATTTTGTGGATACTTTTGACAAAACATCGAAAAACTATAAATCAGAAGTAAGTGCATCTTCAGGTAAGTAAGCTTGAGAAGAAAACTTGAAGTAATTTAAGGCTTAAAATAAACTGAATGTGAGTGAATTTTCAACCAATTCAAATTAAGTAGTTGTTAGTTTACTTTGATATCGAACCATTATTCACTACTATATGAGTACTGTGAATGATTGATCATACAAAGCTCTATAGAAAGAACTTTATATAATGATTTACTAGATTTTAAACGAATTCGATAAGTAGTGGTGATACAAAAATTTCTGTAACAAGTTAGGTATCTGAATAAAATGTTTTTAAAGTTTCTGTGTTTGGATTGGATGTTTGAAGTCAGTTAGCTGCTCGAAGATTCTAAGTTTTGATAAACGTATTGAGCATTTTTGAAAAAAAACAATCCTTAGCAGCTTTAAAATAGTTTATTTAGTTAGCTCATATATGTGGTTTGTACTTTACGTTTTGCACTTATTGAGAGGTTGAAGAAATCTATAGTGGTGGTATGAGATGACCTGAAAGTCCTTGATTCGATTCTGTAGAAGGTTGTTGACACACTTTGACCAGAGGTCCTATACTAAGACTAAACATCTGTCCAATGCCTTCGAGTTTCCAGTGTTTGTCTAACTTGGGTCGCTTTGCGATCTCAGTATCGAATATTCATAGATACTTATTGCATTATCATATTAATTTTAGTGCTTGAACTTTGAAGATTTATTGAAGTTTAAGAAAGTTTTGAAGAAAGAGTTATATAGTGATCTTTTTGATCAAACAGCTATGAAATTAGAATTAAAGAACGCTTGTAAGCCTATGTTAATTTTACTCCGTATTTTATTTTATTGTTCTACAGTAAGTGAATTCTAATGTAGACAAAACTTATATGGTGTAGAAGATTTGTAGCTCAAGTGGATGATTTTGATGGAGTTTTGTTCTCTGAGCTGGATGGTTTAGTCGTGAACTTCTACCCGAAGTTTGTGTTCATGATGAAAGCTCCACGACCAAACCATCCAGCTCAGAGAACAAAACTCCATCAAAAACAAAGCTTATGTTTTGTGTTCTGAAGAATTGAAACAAATAATAATATAGGCTATGTTAAATGTCACTCTGATATTTGCATTTAATTGTCCATACTAATCTACCAACTAATATTCTAGGTTATATCACTACAACAGAATATTTATTCTATAGAAAAATGTTAACTAAACATCAGTTTATCCAAGTTTCATTATCGGATTAGAATTCAGATGTTTTCAAATAAATTTAATGTTCTTCATTAGTCAACTGTTGTTCATTTACATCGCGCTACAGATCGAGAAATTCTCTTTTGTGTGGGTCTGATTACTTTAGATATCTCTATTTTTTTAATTTTGAAAAAAAGCTGAATACATTAGTGAAATTTTTAGTTTTATTTGACTGCAACAGAATAAACGAAAACCTGGAAACATGAGATATTTATTTCACCATAGCTAGAGTTTATGTAATGGCGTGAACTTTGATTATTGTGTTGGGTAAAATCCAGGACCTTCTGATCTCTCAAGTGGCTGGAATATTTCAACGAGAGTTTCTAATTACTGGACGGATTAATAAATACGGTGACTTCTAGCTAACCTTATTGAATACAGCCCAAACAAAGAGGTTAACGATGGACCTTTCCTAGAATGCCTTGAGTTAGGTTTAGGATGTTTGATATGTTCTGTTGATTCTAAGTTGATTTCAAAAGACTGTCTACTCATTATCAGGGAAGCATTTGCGTATATTTGTTGCTCTATAAACTTTAGTAATACCACTAGTCCTAGTGACATTAGGTAGATATTCTCTGATTTGATGTTTGGTCAATTTCCCTTAGTTACGTGGATTTGAAAAATGTTCTTTGCATATGAAAAATGTACCAGTTAATTTTCAATTGTGCCCTTGAGAAATTATTTGCGTTCATGTGATTGGTTCTGTTGTAATGTAATTAATTTTGTCAAAAGTCAATTCACTAGTACTTATTGTCCGTTCTTCGGAACAACATGGGGACTTGTTTTTACTGACTTATTGTCATTTTGTTTGAATATTTTTCTTTCAGTGTTTCACTGGGCTACTGAATGTGGAATTAAAATCTTAAGATTTCCATCAAATGAAATCGATAATGTCTTCCACCGTTTAAATATAATGGATGTAAAGATCCAGTTACAAACAATTGTCTCCATAGGAGTTTTTGAAGTAAATCCAAACAGTGAGTTTTGGAAAAAGATACTATTTTATTTACAAGTCTATATGTATGTTTAGAAAATATACAACTACACTGATTATTAACTGTTTTGTAAATGTTATTCAGATGAAAATGTTGCATTTTCATGTATGTTTTGTTGAAACAGAATCCAAATTAATGAATCCACAGATTTATCGTTATTTTTACTTTAAAATTCATCTGACAGTCAGTTTGTCAGTCACAACCAAAGTAGAACCTGGCACAAATGTGGATCTGCCAAAGTTATCACATCAAATCATCTCGCTTATTTGAGGTTATTGTGGGGAATAACAAAGAAGTTGTATTAAAACTGTTATTGATGATGTTACGAAGACTGAGTATGGAGAATATAATTCAAGAAGGGGATGAAATAAAGAAATAAGTTTAAAGTATCAATCAAATGTATTGTGGTGAACGAGAACAGATAGCAGGGACAACCAAACGTATTTGAGCACGAAATTACGGAATCTTTCAGTAAAGTTTGAGAACCATGCAGTAAATACTTCATTTGCAAAATGTCAACCAATTGCCTCAGACTTCATTGTCCCTTCATTTCCACACCAATCATTTTCTGTTCTCGTTCTCTTTTCTTTGACCTTCTTAACCTTCTGTCACCAGGCATTTCACTTTCTACTGATGATACATACTACTTATATCTGTCGACATCAGTAGCACACATCACAGTATGATTTAAGGAAATTTAAACGTTAAATGTAACTGTATCATTGCAACCGATTTCGAGCCATGTCACCTACATTCTTCAATCGTTGAACACAATCATTTAACCGACAGCGACCAGATAATATTTATCTGTCACTACGGCTTACTTTATCAGTCAATTAATTAACGCTGATTTATTCCTCGTTTCAGTCACCATCCAGTTAGAAAAAGCCTAAGAGAAATGAACTTTGGACTAGCTATCTTTGTAAGTATAGATGTAGGCAATAATATTGTGATAAAAAACCATTTTCAGAAGCTTAATTATGGTAATGTTAAATAAGTTCCTAAATCAAACAGTATTCGACATCGAAAGATTTCCGACAATTAGTATTAACTCTGAAGAAATGAGATTGATTCATTGGACAACAAGCTAAGATTATTATTTGAGTTAATTATTTCTTGATTCATTTAAAACTGAAAACATGACATTGTTTGGTGTTTCGGAATTAAAATTAGTGTTCCAAATTTTCATTGCACAAAATGACTAAAAATAATGTATTTGCGGAACATGCGCACATCAATATATGCAAAGCTTTGGGCCATATTCATTCAAGCAACTTCTCTACAATTCATTGGTATCGTGGTAGTGAATCATTTCTTATTAAAGATGTCTTCATCGATTCAGAACAATCCGTTTCGAATTAATTAATTAAAAATGACAGTCTCCATATTTTCTCAGGTTTTATTTTATTTACACATTTTAACAGGTGAGCAGATTGCGATTCTCCGTGGTTTCCTTTTTCACAATAATCAAGAAATTATCTTAGCTACTTGCTTGTGTCTTAATATAATAGGTTATTCTAACCAAACATGCATTGAAAAATTAAATACGTTGATCATGATGGATCAAAGCTTATTACTTAAGAAATCATCAAATAATAAAGTATCATCTACATCTTTGAATCTATTGAAATGGGCATCGTCAATTTGTTTATGTAAATTAGATCAATGCAATTTAAAAGCATTAGATATTTTAACTGATCTTCTATTTGATCAGTTAATTGAATTTATTCCTGAACAATATCCAAACAAATCTTATTATACTCAAATGAAAGAGTTAAGCTGTTCATTGAATAAATCATCAGATTTAGAAGATGAATATATGAACTCATTTGTTTCGATTCTTTCCAATCTTATAAAATTTGATATAAACAAATCAAATATCTTCTTAAATAAAATTATTCACTATTCTGAAATTAAAATGATTTTACGTCTTAGTAGAAATCATGTGAGTTAGTTTGCATGTATTTTTGTCTATAAAAAGTCCTTCAAAAAATAATTAGTTCTTTATTGAATAGTTTAGGAAAGTACTCTACTAGATAATATGCATAAAGCACAAAACAGTTTAGATTTTGAATTCAGTGAAACAGGATTTATACTTTTCTGATGTTCTAGGAAATAGTTTCTTAAAATTGCTCATTGTTCATATACAACATAAAATAAAGGCTTCAAATAACATAGGTTTCATGGTCTAAGGATTATCTAGATAATGTTGAATTTCGCTCACATTTTAGATGAACTGTTTCTATATAATCAGGTTGAATATTTGTTGACACAAGAACAAGAAGTTTGATTAATAAACTATTTAATTATAGCTATTATATATTGCCATTCGTCAATCTTCATGAGTCAGTTTGAGTAACGTAACTTCTCGTAATTTTTAATCTAAATAAGTGTTTGTGCATGAAGTCTGAATCTATCAGTGACTTTCATTGAGAATAGTCTTATCAGTACCTATTATCAACGATGGAGTAGAAAAAGGAATTTAACCCATTTGCTGTTATGTACTCTGTGTAGCATGAAATAGATACCGAGCAGAATTATTGACGTCTTTTTAGCACAGAATGGCATATATTCATCAAATTAGTTAACGGAAAAATGACACAACTCAGTCGGTCACAATGGTCGAATTTCATTCATTGGTAATGTTCTTCTTCTTACGTATAATTTGATTCTTCCTTTATCTGTAATATGTTTATTAAGTTCAGCTTTACCCTGAATTTGATACTATTTTACTTTTCTTTGCTCTAATGGGAGAAATACGAAGAGCGGTTTAACTTTCCTGACTGTTACATCTGAAGTTGTTAATATGTTTACTGTATAATTAATAAGTACGTGTAGCATGCTCATATTCTTTTTGCTTAATTATGTTGATGTATGGCCAGGATTTTATCCTATACTATTATATAGAGGATTTATAGATTGAAGTTTTATGCTTTATATGTTGCTTTACATCCTGGCTATCGGGCAAGCGAGCGTGGGAGAATTCTATTCTGAACTTAAAGTCGTTGAGTATAAATCTTGTCTATTTTCTCGCTATCAACATGTTACTGATTAACAAAAGGCCATTGATACTAGATACATAGTTTAGAAGGATTAATCAATACAACTGCTCTCTAGTACTAAGAATCGATTAGATGGGCCCCGAAAATAACATAAGAAATTCGTTCTAATCAGTTAAATTACTCTTTTTGATTTTAATTATGATAAATTCGTTTCCTATTTTGATTAAATAAGTTATATGAATTGAATATATTAACCATAACCGATTATTATCGTTACTACTATAAAACGAAGAGTTCAATAAATCTTCAGTACAAAATGGAATACTTTTATGCTGATGTAAACTGAAAATCGTAAAATATTTTTCCATAATATAATGAAAACTTGTATCCTATACGAATTTTATTTTTATAAGTTGTACTGTTTCTATTGAAATAATCTTTATCATAAACTTTAATTCTTTTTTGTTTACTTCTTTTCAAACAAGTCACAAATTGAACATTATTTTACTGAATTTTTGAATTCGCCAAATTGGAGAATCAGATTATGTTCATGTTGGTTTCTATCTATTTTACTATGTGATTTAAACAAAGTAAGTAGTATATGCGTATTTTTGCAATGAATAAAGCAGTATCAATGTGATAGATCTTAAATTGTGTAGTTTAAAATAATCATTGATGATAATTATTTCCTAAGACCATCACAATGAAAGCGTACATATTTCGATATTGTTCATATCATTGCATTTAATTATTTCATGAACTTATATCAATTTTAGAATTTGGTTTCCTTAGTTGTTTTTACAAACCATATTGCCAACCATGACAGTGTATTTAGATGGAATTTATAAATAGATATTATATACACATGTTTCATATACCATTCTTTAGTCTATAGTTTAGAAATTATTTCGGTCGTTCAGTTCAGTGGAAGTATGATGCTTCAGAGTTTTGTGAATAATTCAGTTAATCACTTTGAAAAAACTGTTTTTTTTATGATGCAGTGATGCACAACTATTTGTTATATGACACATTTAGCTCTGGTTTGTGGTGTATTTTATTTAAATGATGTGGAAATAAAATAAAGTATTATGTGGTGAAAAGTGAGAGTATAAATATCTTGCTCATTTCAAAAAGTTATATTTTATATCTTTGATGATTGATCCATGTTTGTATTGATAGCGTATTGACCTCTTAATGTGTTTTTCATGATAGAAGTTATGACACACATAGTGGAATGAACGATTTTTCAATACTGTCAATGTTCGAAAGGAAGTTGTAAAAACTTGTATCCATCGGGAAATATAATTTACATACATTAACTGAAGAATTATAGCGTTTGTTAAGTTATTATTTCATATAATCTGATATTATTCATGTGTATTTGTTTAATATCCAGTCTTTTTTGAATGGTTTTTTATAGGATACCCTTACAAGAATAAATCGTCTTTTACTATTAGATTGGAGTACTATGTTACGGATAGCTGCACTTCATACTCTGGAGACAAATTTGAAGGGGACAAATGTATCTTTATTATGGTCAAATAATCTATTTTATGACCCATTTTTGTCAAATGATAACAATAGTACTATAATGAATAAAATAGTCCATGACTCGTCTATAACCTCCAAGTCAATTTCTTATCGTCGTGCTCAGAGACTTTACCAATCAGCTATGGAAGGTAATGTTTTACCACTTCGAATTTCTTCACTTTTTTAAAGATTTCATCACATGTTTTCAAACCTTTTCTACGTCCAATTTATTAAGTTCAACACTTTTACAATATTTAATAGTTATGTTTCATTTATGTATGAATTAATTTTATAATTTTAATAGTTAAATTCATGAGTCGATGTAAGCTAGAGCACCACTAAAGTCCTGGAAGCACTGGACAACCGTTTTATCCTAGTTTGAAACTCCTCGGCAGTGCTCATCCACGATCCCGCACGCGGAATTCTAACCCAGGACCTTCGGTCTCGCGCGCGAACGCCTAGCTCCCAGAACACTGAATCGGCATACAACAGTGTTAATGTCTAACTTCAACCGACCTATGATCTTGCTCAACCATTCTGTTATATCATAGTGAAGACGTAAGTACTGGTAACTCCCAGGACCTATTAATGGACTATTATTCTATACATATTCTTATGGTTTAACTATTGAGTAGCTAGATTGTGTATATCTATATTCATCTTACTACAAGCTTCATTTTGACCTATGGATTATTATTATATGAATTACTATCCCTAAATTATATTCAGTTTATTGACTATTGTACCCCACATTCACAGCCACATTTGGCTTGATCTTGTGCAAATATAATTTTCTATTTGATGGTGTGATGCGGTCTGTCTGTCTGGTATATTAACTAAGTATGTTTGAAATTAATGATCCGCATAGCAGAAGCCATTATTGGTGTTCTGGACTCAAATGGAAGGGCTAGGCGGATAAGGGATCAATAAAGACGCCAGACTGCTTATACCAGTTGAACGTTATTGATTTGGTGAAGTTTTAACATTGGAAAAGTCCTATTCCGATTGATGAATAATTCATGTGATAAAAACCGGACATAAAATCATAACGAATTGGCGTACGGTCTTCTTTTATAAAGTCATAACCCATTGTCTGAGATAGATACCTATCTCGAGTCTTGCATTCAAGGTCGTAAATGCTCACTGTCGAGGAGTCCCATATTAGGACGAAACGGTCGTCCAATGCTTCCAGGTTTTTAGCGGTGGTCTAGCTTACATCGACTTATGAATTCAACTATTAAAATCACTGAAACTTTTCGCAAACCCCCATCCTAATTTTATAATCTACAGAAAAATTATAAGGTATACATTTGGTTATATTATGTGGAATTTAAATCAGTGATTTCAATGAAATGTTTAGTTTGCAGGTAGATTTCAATGCGTACCATACGTAAATGAATGCTTTTTGGACAAAGAGGTGGTTGGATACGCTAGCGTTGGTTCTTCATAAATCATTCAAATAATCGACAGTGATACTTATTTTTTGCCTAAAATATGTAACATTCTAGCTCTTCAACTGGAATTGGTTCATGTTATGTAGAGCATAAAATTTCTGTTTTACGATCTAAAGTCCATACATTTTCCTTCGTACGTCAGTTTGAAAAACCCATATAATAAGGCCTAACAATAGTAAGTATGGTTTGCAGCAGATTGCATAAGAATGTGCTTATTTCCTACTTCATAAACGCTGACTATTATCGGTATGGGATTGCGGAGAGTGTTAGATTTCTCTGAAATCACGAGCCAATCACAGTTAGGCAACCACTGAAAACCCGGGAGAACTGGGAAAATGTTTCGTCCTACTATGCAACTCTTCAGTATTGCGCATCCATGAACTTCCAACCAGAGTTTGCAGTGTATAGCCACTTAATACTGGTTCTTATTCTAAACAGATAAGTGTCAAGTTTTATCTTCTAACCCCCGACCATGTATTAGTGATTTTCGTCAACAAATCGCTATCATTAATTATAATATAAATCATTTTAACTTTAAAGAAAATGCTAATTTCAAGCAAATAGTCATGTTTAGAGTAAAAACATCAATTAAAATTAACTACCTGAAGTTTTAGTATGATTTTATCTTACTTTTGGTCATTATTATTATTTTCTTCAATTTTTAGGTCTTACACACGATGATTTAATCAAACAGCTTCATTTCGCTTTAATGGATGAATTTAGTTGTGTCCGTGAAATGGCATGTGTTATCATTGAGCAACAGAACTTAGCTGCAGAACCTGTCATTTTCAATGAATTGCTTAAAATTTTAAAGAATGATATAAATGATAAAGTTAAGATAATGGCTATAAGAGGTGGGTTATAATAAGTTCTTTACACTGTTTTATCGAAACATCGGTCATAATAAAGTAATCGTAAATTTTTGGAACATGAAAATCGTTTACGAAGTTTGTACTCACGATGATGTCTAATGATCAAATGTAGTCCTTGGTAGAATTCAATGGAATTTGCAAATAACCTCGCAATGAATCACTGAGATTGTGAACGCCACGTTTATTACACGAAAACCTACCTATTTTTTGTACTGAAAAATTCATGGCCTTGAGTTATGAATTATTTCAGCTGAACCGATTAAAGTGTCTGATTCATGAATATATGGTTCTTCTGTTTTATAGAAGTGAAAAACGAGCTTTGCAATTACGCTGATACGTTGTGTTTGATTTCAATGACAGCATTTGTAATCATAGGATATGCGCTCATACCATTAAGAAACTTTTTCAAACGTAATTAGTTAAATATTATTCGATGGTATTTAGATGATGGATTTTGCCTGAATATACTAACAGTCCTATATATCAAGTTTTAAGAGGAGTTATATTGGTAGGGCAGAGAAGATAGTCACACTTAAATTCTTGTTCTTAAAAATCTGATCTTTTTATGAGTTGAGGTGTTCATCATTAAGATTGAAAATAATTTGGGTGACTGAATTTCTCATAGATAATATGAGTGCTTTTAAGTGGATTGATAAATAAATGAGCGCAAGCTACTTCAGATTTAAAGAGGTAGCAATAAAAGCTTGAAACCTGATATATGCTCCTGAAAAAGCTTTTATCAGTTTCCTTCCCTCGAAACGGAACGTCTTGTTTTCCTCCATTGTTTGACTACAACACTTTTCAACAGTTCTTTAGTTTATCCTATTATACCATTTTAAATCAATACATATTTCGTCCTTAAATGTCTTCAATTTGTGTTCATTTAGTTATTGACTCAAAAGCTGATTTTAAACTCTTCTCCTGGGTTTGGTCTTTACATTTTACATCTTATGAAATTAATTTTAAAATACCACTATGCAACATTAGACTGATAAGTATTTAAGATAACATTTGATTAATGTCATTTTTACAAAGTATGCTAAATCACATTTACGATTTCGAGATGATAATGTTTCAGCTTCTAACTATCTGATTAAAACTTACCGAAATGTCATTCTGTTCAAATCGTTGTTCATGTTCTCTTCACATATCTCATTTATTTGGTCCTCTTTCAAAAAACTTTTATTACTCCAGATTTAGCATTTTGTATAATTTGTTATTGATGCAATTCAAGAAGCTCGTCGAATCGTTGATAACGAATTAATCACTATTCAGTAAAGAAAGTTTCATATATCATCAAAAAACTGTTTCTTCTTTAGGTTGTTAGTTATATAAAATTTTCAAAGGTTGGTGTCATAGAAGAAGGAAATTTAAGGAAGTTAGAACATTTCAGAATGAATAAGAAGCTGAGTAAGCGGAAAGGTTACCTAATGTATTTAGGGCATAAATACTCAGTTACAGTATTTTGATTTACCAGTTTTAAGAATAGCTGCTTTTTTTGTGGAGTCCAAAAATATTCTTTGTCGAAATCTCTGGAAGGCCAAAAGACATCAAAAAATGTTTGATCTAAATATCATTGAATATTAACTTCTCAGAAACATAAAGATAATTTGGGGTCACGTGTCGCGTTTTCGATTAGATAACTACCCATATCGCTACTATATCTAGATTAGTTCTGGAAATTTCTCAAGTTCAAAGTCATACAAAAATCTATTAATACGCTCGATTTTCTGTAACTTTAAAATAACTTGTTACTCATATTTTGCGTCTTTTTTTATCATTCTAGTTAATGTGTAGAAGTAGTCTGAGTTTATAAAAAGCGGCTAAACAGGCAGTATTAAGCGTTCAAGTAGCAAACCAATTACTTGAGTAATAAAAGGAATTGTTGAGCTCATTTTAGTTCGTGATATGTTTCTTTCCTGTACAACGGTTACGGATGTAAAATTGTAGCTTTTCTTGCCGATCATGAAGATGGTTTTTCTCTCACATGAAGTAAAAATTAATTTTACTTTGTTATGTGGAAAGATTTTGTTGAGAACAGAGATAATATTCTTTTTAGAATTATATTACTTTAGAATTGTAACCTCTACTGATGTAGTCGATTTCAATATTAGACAGACCCTAAACTATCATAATTTTGTTATAAGTATTGTAAAAAGTATTTACCAAACTACTACTGGATGAAGTATTGTACTGTTGACGGATATAAGTAGTATGTAGCACAAATCGGAGGTATAATGCTTGCCAGAAGATTTGGAAGATTGAATTGAAGAGAACGGCAAAGGAAATAGATAGCATTTGAAATAACAACGGGATTAGTAGAATCATGAAGCACTTACAGGGCAACTGAAGGAAAATGTAAAAATAATGTATTTCATGTATAGTCATCACATTTTTATACCATAGCACCCTCTAATTTCGCATTAGTTTCTCCCTCCTGACTTCTTCATTCACTTATAGTATTGTTGTATTGTCTGAAAAATGTCTATGTTTTAATACTTTTATTCAGCTATGAAGACAATATCTGGATACAATAAAGACAATAAGAAATCAGAACAAGTTCAAAATGTTTTATGTCATGCTCTTCAATCTGAGTTAAATTCCTATGTCCGACAGAAAATACTTCATCTTTTATTATGGTTTATTCAAACTCGTTTTATCACATGTGATACAAATGAACATTTAATTGATAATGAAATTGATATTTTAGCTAAAACATCAATCCTTAATGAATATAACTCATTCAAACCTAAGACAATAGATTTTAACGCTTTATTTAATATTGAAAATGAAGTTATAGAACATGTTTTAAACTATGAGAATGACCATGTTAATATGGATAAACATCATTCTAATTTAATACGTAAAATATTTATACCAAATGATGATATCTTTATGAACAATGAAAGAAATCAGATTAAATTACGAAAATTACAATGTAATCTTTATTATTTATATGATTTCTTAAGAAAATTATTAAAATATGAAGACTGTAAAGAGCTTCAATGGTGAATCTTCTTTGTAACTTTTATAATTATTCATTGAACGTTTATTAGGTATTTTATAGGTAGTACTGATAATTTAGGTTTTATTTGATCAAACTATTGAGAATAGCAAATGCTTTCAAGCTGGTGTATATTTTATATTGAATTAGTCTTGTACAATATGTTTATCATATCATAGGTCTACATTGATCTTATTTATATACAAGCACAGCTTTCATGTTGTATTTAGTAAAAAGAGTGATGGGTTTTGTTATATTAGAATCTTTGGGTAAATAAATGAAGGATCAAATGGCTGTAAGTACCTTGGGTATCTAGTATTGATTGGTTGAATTTTATTATTAATATAGCATATTTTAAACAGAAACATCCATTCAGTATTTAAACCCTAGTTTATGGGTAAGACATTTTTGTTAGTTACCCACAGGTGATTTTTTGTCTTATTATATCTTGAATTCTAGAATTAAAAAACAAATATGCTTATAGATAGATGTGAATATTTAGATCTAGCCTTTGTTGCTTGTAATATAATAAGAAGTATGTCCTACGATTTTTTAATTATAATATGTTAATGAGAACTGTTTGTTAAAAGTAAACTGGTTGATGTGAACCGCGAAACAAGAAGCCTGAACAAACTACGGAAGCTATTTCTGGGGACGTTAATTCATTTAATTCAAAGCATGTAAAACTGTAACATTTATTTTGGCCCCTAGTCTATTCGATAATTTTCATGTTTGATTATATTTCCTTGAAAAAGCTTAGACCAGATTGCCAGGCAAAACGTTTGATTTACTTCGAATTCATTCGCTGAGATTTTACAAATATAATCCTATTTAATGTCTTACATCAACTCGGTGCCCAATTACTGCGAAACCTCTTAGAATAATATTACACTTACTATTATTCACCTTCTTATCTTCAACTGTAAATATGAAACATATACTAGTTCACAACTTAAATATGGATAATAATGAAAAAAATATAACTGTTTTCTGATAATAATTTACACAAGTTTTATATTAAATCACACTTATATGATGTACAGTAAAGAAATCACTTGATGTTTACATTACTCTGGTTGAATTATTAGTAATTTAATAGTGGAATTCATGAATCAATTAAAACTAGACCACCATGGAAAACTTGAAGGCACTGGATGACCATTTCATCGTAATATGGAACTCCTCAGCAGTGTGCATCCATGATCCTGCTCGCGTGATTCGAACTCAGAACCTATTGATCTCACACACGAACACTAACTCTATACACCACTGAATTGACATCCAATGATATTAATGTCTAACTTCAATCAATCCATGAAATTGCATCACCATCCACCATTGTCTTCAATAAATTATTATTAAACAAAAAATTACTTAGAGATCTATGTAACATAATTTCTTGCTTTTTTTTCTTTTTTTAGTGACTTATCTACAATGATAGAACCATTATTTCAACAAATATTAAATGAAGCAAATAAAACGGCACCAGAAAATTATTTTTATTCATATGATAATCATTCAAATTTATTACAATCATTATTAAATGAAAAATGTAGTGATTTAGTGAAAATTTGTTATGATATAATACAATATTCTTAAATATAATAATTTAAGTATATAAGTAGAATATTGTAAACTGTTTGAATTTTATTTTTATTTATTAGGTATCAATAATAAATGTATTATTCGAGTACACTTTAATGATCCAGGTTCATCGTATGATTGATTGTTGTTGAAATATATTAGTCATTAATCTTCGTATATAATCGTTGACTTAACTCGCATTAGCGTATAAGGGAATTGAATATATCAAATACGATAATGAATTTCGATTACGTGTATTTTATATGATTGTTGATCGGATATCGAAGCAAAACGAAATGAGGAGGAGAATGAGCCAACTCAGTTTAATCAAGCGATAAAGCGTTAATCGATATTTATAGCCACACAAAGATAAGTTATAGACATGTGATGAATTTCATAATATGTGTACACACATACGCTAATATACAAACAGTCAAGGTTGATTAACGAACAATCAACAAGGTCAAAATGCGACTCAAGAAGGATGAATAGAATGGCTTACCCGGAAGCTACAATAAGCTATGTGGGCTTAACATAGCAACCGACACAACTACACTTTCAAAAACAACCTAGAGTTAGGAAATTCATTTGGAAATGATTTGATGTTTCTTTTTTTAGGTGGATACAACATTATTATTGTTAGTACACTAATTTTTTTGTAAGTTTATCGATAGTTTGTTTCATCCGGCTGTATTATGATGTGGTTCAGGCAGAACTCGATCACTTTAAATTGACATCGATTAACAGTAGTTAAAATAATTGTCTTGCTTTGGGATCTCGGTGTTGTTCAAGTGTTATCAGTGTCAAATTTGAATTGGAGTTCAACTTACTATAAAGTTTACGATGAAATGGGCATAGTTTATTCAAATTTCGTAGTATCCACATCCGAAATCAACATACAAACATAAAGAATTTTAATCAATATTTCAAATACAGATGTTTATAATTATTATTTGTACTAAACTCTAGAAATTTGTTCGTTAATAATACAACCTCAAACAAAATTATCATATCTGTCAAGTGGAAAATAATCCCACGTAGTTCTAATCCCCTATCCTTCTCTAACCACTTGATCATTACATAACCTCATTTTGATGTTTTAAACCTCGAATTACTTTATGATGCTATCTCTTCTATCTTTCTGTGGACTTATATATTTATCAAACTATAGAAACTCTTCTGTAACTAGTTTTGTTTACGATTAGTTTTATCAAGTCCTTCAATTAATTTATTTAACAGACAATGTTGTCGGAACAGTAACAATTCGTTTATTTCTTTGTATTATTATGAACACTACCATGTCTGTATAAACGTGTATGCTTGATCACATGTGACAGCCTACGCACATATCTCTAACTTAAATGTTAGTCGCTTAAGTATCATTCTCTTCCGCATAGATGCATGAGCTTGAATCTTATTAATTGTGTTTGCCTTACTTCGCTTCATCTCGATTCGATTTGACTCTGAATCTGCCTCTGTATTTGCTTTCTCGCGAGCATTAGCCTCTCTGCTCAATTTACCTCAAGGTGCTTGTAACTTTGTTATCTGTGCTATTCAACAATAAACTGTAGTTGAGGCTTCGTATTACCTTTTCAATTCATAGACCGATGGGATTAATTTAGTAATGATTATCAAGGTGATTGATAAATGAAACCTAAGAAATTATCTTGAAGCAAGGCCACTACAAAACAACTATAAATACGAATGAATAGCTTCAATAAATGATTTCGTCGAAGAAAAATTTGTCTTCTCTGAATTCTCTTCATTTTTCTCAATAACGTGATGGGTTAATCAAACCATCCAACCAACCAATTGTTGAAGTTGGATTTCTTTAAAGTTTAAAGGTTCTCAAACATCTTTCTGTGTATGTTTTGGCTTACTAGTTATTAAAAATAACATGGTTTCACGCATACGTTCCACCACACAAAATCATATACTAACTCAGTGGTCTACAGTATAAGACACTAGGCTTAATGGTCATGGGTTAGATTGCCGGTAAAGTTGTGGATATGCACTATCAACAAGTCCCAAGCTAGGATGAAATAGCTTCACAATTTTTAAGAATTACCTAACCAGGGTCAATCAGCAACGTAATAAATGAAATTTAAAAATTTTCACAAATCCCGTATGATGATCATAGTATTCTTCAGTAATAATTTTTATTACAGTTATGAATCAATAAATTCACAAATACAATTATATGTCGGTCATTCCTAATCCATAACGACAGCTTTATGATATCCCCAATGAAATCGGAAAAGTCATTGTAATTTTTAATTTGCATTATAAGTAGAGTTGGATGGTGGCTAGTACTCATAAGATGGATGTGGCTGCATCTCAGAGTTGATGTTAAATCTGTGACTCAGAGCCAGCACCGTTTGATTTAAAAACCATCGCGTTATATACATAGCCATTAAGTCCAGATAGCTACTAGCTTGTACAATGTGGTGAATTTTAACTTGTTTGTGCTGGTCATCTGAATCTTATCGTTAATGTTTGGGACTAGAATTTTTCAGTTTCTCTTAGCATATATACATGCCGAACGGACTGCCTTGATATTGCCATTAGATTACAGACTTTATAGCTCCAGCTGTCGATTCTCAAAAGGGAGAGAACACGCATCTTGGATTCCACTATGTCACCATCTAATTCTACTTACATTGCTCATAAGTGAATGACAATTTCGAGTAAACCTAAAGAAGATACACATATCCCAAAAGAAACTAATTAGCTAGGTCCTAAACATCAGTGAAAAGATTCAAATAACCAATAAAAAAAGGATTTCTAACTTGATTTACGAAATAATAATACGGGCTTTCTGTTCTTTTGATCACGTCCATATTTTGACAGTATGTTGTACTATTTTACTTGAGCTTGCTTCAGCAATGTGTTTAGCCATATCATCGCCTTTATTGTAGGGAAAATCCACGGTGATCGTCGTCTAAATTTACATTCGAAGCTTTCGTAATCGTTGTTGTGTAGGAAGTTTAATAATCTGCTTCTAACAGAAAAGAGTCAATTTTTTACAATATATTTAGTTGTTTCATATTTAACCGCAAACTAATTTCTGTCTGGACTAAGTTACACTCCTCAACAACTATTCTTTCAGCTTTTTAATAACTGTCTGTTACTTATGTCCTGATCCTTGACATTTAAGTGTATTTTGTTTGTTTAGTTTAGCTACTGAATATAAATTCAGTAGCTTGCTTAATTTAATTAGTTTTTCATTTACTTTATGCGAATTGTTTTTGTACGAGAAAATTCATATTAATCGGATTTATAAATTGACTAAAATCTGTTTTGCAAGATAGAGTAATCAAAGGGATGAAGAAAAACGGAATGCACCCATAATGTCACTAAAAAAAATAGACCGCCTTTATACTATATGTTATTTTTATGTTGAATATTGATTTCGTACAATAAACGATATTAAAATTCTTTAAAATAGGCATGAGTGAGGAAAAAATAGAGACAATCCGCAAATATTTTTTTAAAAGGAGGTTGATAAAAGCTTGAAATTCTAGAAACTAAAATAATTGAGTCAATTATTTACTTTCATCTTAGAAATACCCACTGCACTTATACCGAAATAAATCTTCAAAAAAATTGTTGCTTGTACGGATAACTGAAATAAGACTGAAACAGCTCATGTGTTATAGCACAACAAAATGAGACCGATAAATTCATATGAATGTGAGACTGCTAAATAAAAAGTTCTTTTTTTTTAATCCAGACTAAAAATACAATTAGATTACTATGTAATTTGAAATATGCAAGTTTACTGTTGTTTTTGTTTTAGCTAACTTATTAAATTAATTATGACTTTGAAAGGATAAATTAATTAAATGTGCTTAGTGTCCATTGTTGCTTTTCGATATTCAAGTACTCTGTTTCTAGTAGGATATAGCAAAGCATACTGTTCATTAAGATTTCAAAGAATGGTTACTTGAAAAGTGTTAGTGTTGATCTATTAAGTACTCACACTAAATAATTTACTGTAAAACCTGAATAACACCAAATTTACAATATTTTGTTTTGTTAATAATGATGACATAACGGATATTGACAATGCAAGTAATAAGCCAAAAATCATTAATAACAACATAAGCATAATTAAATTGAACCAAAGATTATTTGACTTTTAGTTCAATGATCTGTCACGTGTCTGCAAATATTTAAGAGTTTCTTTAAAATGTAACAGTGAAACTCATTTTTTATAAAATACCGTATTCGTCATACAGGTGTCAATGTCATCCTACCTATTATGATTAACATGGAAATCAATGGCATTAAAACATCAAGTTTGAGCAATCACCAAAAGTCAGGCATACTTTATTCTACTTAGGTCTAGGAATTCACTGAAGCAGTCGAAATGATAAATTTAATTATTTACTTAATTATAAGTCAGGATGATTTTCTAATTGTAATGAATTTTAATTGACATTAAGTAAGTGGAAACATTGAATCGCACTGAAGTGGAAAAGCATCTCAAGAATAAACTGATGCTTATTTTAAATCATGCGTCGAAACCAGTTAGAAAACCGCTGATCACAATCAAGCCCTGATTATAAAGTTTGCATTGTCTTTCTAGAAAAAATCGTCTGGATATATTGCAAAAAGAAGATACTATAAGTCATTCACAATTGACTAGCAGCTTGTTCTGTTTAGTTGGGATTCTCGAATGTATTATTCACGAAACCTGATAAGGGCGAAATTGAGACTCAAGTTTGTTGGAAAGTAACCTATAGTGACCAAATACTCATATACAATAGCAACTACTTAATGCGGCAGAAATAAAGGTACATGCAAATTCTGTTCAAATGAATGAAGACAAATTGCAGCCTTGTCAGTACACTTAAAAGTGAAGAGGAATTACATGAATGTGTTTCTGACAAAAAACTACCCGCGAAACAGCACCAATAAGTGTTTATCAAAGTCCAACATTAACGGAAGAATTTATCAAACAGATAATCGTAGTCTACATGAAGAATATCTCCTAAATTATATAAAGATTGCTATTATCGCCAATATGAGGTTCAGACAACAAGCGTACAAAGTATTTAAAATCGGTGCTATGCATGCGTAAGGAGTTAAGCACAAAAAAGTCAAAACAAACACCATCTACATATTAAATCCCATAAAACGTCAGGGAATGTTGCATAAGGCTAAGTGATGGTCTTTTCCTTAGTCTACTTGAACACGAGGTAATTGTTAAACGCTACTACATATTTTGAACAAATCAATTTTTGTGGACGACCTTGAACTTTATTTTGGCTGGATCAAAGGCAAAACAAAGGAATACAAAAAAATTTCAGAAGCCTGGTACTCTGCTCATACATCAACCAATACACATTCTTAAAACAGCTTGATCTATCGGCAAATATGGAAAAGGATATACAATAACAATGTCAGAGATCGGGCCAGGGTTGAAGGCAATCCAAATAGACATATAAGCAACAATCATTTAGTTGTGAAAACAACTCGCCCAATACGAGTCAACAGAACAATCTGTTGGTTATATGTGTATAAATTATAACAGCTTATTTCTCATCGAAGTATGTATTGATGATGCTGTCCAGTAGGATAATTAAAGCTTCATCACTAAGCTCATAGCATATAATACCTATAAGATCCTCTTATTGAGATCCTCCACTATCGAGGTATAATTAACTGATGAGATGGAAATCTAATGCAATACAAAGTTATTTTCATCAGCATAGTCAACTGTGATAGAACGAAAAGAATTTGTATGATTTGCAAATATTCTTCTAGTATAATAAATTTAAATAAAAGTAGTAGTGATTGATATATTTGGTTTTGTAAAGATTGTATTATTGAATATATTTTTCGCTACAAATTGATTTGGAAAGTTTTTGAGACCGGAAAGCAACAAACAGCTAGTTCATAGTGTTTTGTGACCTACTTATTGAGAACTAAATAAAAATATGTGTGTAATTATTTACAATTATTGAAAACCTTTCTTTCGTAAATAGTCACGGTCATTCTTACTTACGTACACCTGTTATCCCTCATGGAGGTGCATAGGTCGTTCACTATTAAGTAATTCTGAATTCTAATGAAATGTTTAACAATATCCTCAAAATTTAAATAGTTATTCAGATAATATTTGTTCTTTACAAAATCTGCATTTAATTTATTACTTGACTAAATAGTTACTCTATAAATAAATGAAATTATTTTCACATGTTCGAGAAAGTCAATATATACTTACTTACTTACGTCTGTTACCCCTCATGGACGAGCATAAGCCGCTCAACAGCATTCGACATCCAACCCTGTCCTGGGTAATTCTTCCCAGTTCTCTCCAATTGTTATTCATCCTTTTCATATCTGCTTTTATTTCCTAGCGTAATGTGTTTTTTGGTCTTCCTCTTTTTCACTTCCTATCAGGATTCCGAGTAAGGGTTTGCCTCATGATGCAGTTTGATGATTTCATTAATGTGTGTCCAATCCACTTCCAACTTCTCTTCCTGACTTTTTCTTCAGCTGAAGGCTGGTTTGTCCTCTCCCACAGAAGGCTGTTGCTGATAGTATTTGGTCAGTGAATGTTGAGTATTTTTCATAGACAACTGTTTGTAAATACTTGTACTTCATTGACGATGGTTGTAGTAGTTCTTCAAGTTTCAGTTCCGTATGTAGGACTGTTTTAATGTTTTCATTGATTATTCTCACTTTGAAATTAGTTGAGAGTTGTTTTGAGTTCCATATGTTCTACAATTGTAGGAATGCGGTTCTTGCTTTGCTGATCCTGTTGTAACCATATTTGGTAGTAACTCCTTACTTAAATCAGATCAGTATTAGATCAGATCAGTCCTTGCTTTGCTAATCAATATATAAGCCGGAAAATATATTACAAACCAATTGTTATTCATTTAATTCATATTTAACTGGAACTTTAAGTAAAGTAAGACATATTTCTGTCCTGAGTTCGAATCTCGCGAGGCGGTATCGTGGATACACAATGCTGAGGAGTCCCACAATAGGACGAAACGGTCATCTAGTGCTTTCAGATTTTATATGTTGGTCTAGCTTCAATTGACTCATGATTTCAACTATAGATGAACTATGGAAATCTTCACAAAACCCCTTCTGATAATTTTGTTTAACTATCTTACTTGTTTCAAGTGTTTACATAGTATATGAATAAATGATACAAATAAAATGATTTGTCAGTTACATTTGTTGTTATATTCATAAGATAATTAAATTGACATGTACATCTATTATGTTGATAGTATTATCAATAGGATTATTTATATTCGATTATTTATGAATATCAATATATATCTATGTTTCTATTTACATAAATTCTTAGATTAGATAATTATATTGTAACTACAGAATGTATACACAATATGATATGTTTTATTTCCCTTCCCGAAAAATCATCATTATATGTATATATATAGTCCTAGATATTACATTTTATATAAAATGAACTCTTCATCCTGAATAAATCTTGTAACCATAACGACTTGAGTCCTCTGCTTTTGTATGATAGATGAAGTATAAATAACTGGGTAAATAGATATAAACACAAGAACACTTATGTAGATAACTATTTGGAGAGTTTTAACGTGTTTTATTATTAAGAGAGGTCATTTTAAAAATGAGAAAATGTAAGAAAAATAGGAAAGAGGAAGTTTGAATTATTGATTAGAATAAATTTAGTATTTTAATCCATTGAATTGAAAGATTAATGTCACAAAATTGTAGTCTAATTATTTTTAATACTGAATGACTTGATGAAATGCAATTTATAAAAATACGTTTAAGACATTAGGTGAGACAAGAAAAGTATGAAACCTGAAGAGCTAATAATGAATGAATTATCTTGTAGTTTATTTTATTAAGTGATTGACAAACTATTATCCCGTTCACGAAGGATAGTGAGGCACGTTGTTGGGGGGTCTCATACTAGAATGAAGTACCTGTCCAGTGCTTATAGGTTGCTTGACTTAGATTGATTCGTGATTTCATTGAAATCCAAAAAGGTTTCCTACGGCATACTGACAATTTACATTTAGGTTGACGTTAAAATAAATATTACCACATTCGAATAATAATACCCACCATAAGTATAAATCTTGACAATATTCCAAAATTAAAATTGTTTCTCATAGAAATCGAGTTCAGTCTGTGATACAGAGAAGGATATTCATTAGTTTTACTTACCAATACTTAAAGTAATAATTACTTAGTTTACTCTACTTGTAGGTATTCCATTAAAATGGCATTTATTTCCAGTAACTAATGTATGACTCAAATCTACTTATTATATTAGGAAATTCTTGTAACGGCATCAATTGTTCTTATACCTGAGAGAACGAGGGACCACTGCAATTTCCACTATGCGTAGTGTGAACACCAAGACTGATATATATGAGGGTTTATTGAACCCTAAAGACAACGACCCTAGTCGAAGATACACTTCGTATATATATATATATATATATATATATATATATAATTAGAACAGACCCAAATATGTGTTTAGCATAGTCCACATTATTTTTATTACAAAAAAGTGTATCTTAAATAAACATCACATTCAAATAAATTATTGTTATAACGAATAAAATATCACACTGAAAAAACAAAACAAATATTACGTTAAATAATCAGCATATTGAATTAGAAACGAAACTAATTTTGATCAATTAATTACATTGAGTAAAAGAATGTAATTTTGCCTTTTCATCCCGTTATATCAATAATCAATTGTTGATCATTGATTTTTGTACATTTTAAAATCTAATATCCTCTGAACAATTGGCTTACATGGAGTCACGAAACGTCAGAAACTCTAATTTTTCTACTCATTGGGGTATATTATTTATCTATTAACTAAAGTTTACTTTAAATCCGATAATATTCATGTGCTGTAGATATTGAGTGTATATATTCAATTATTAGTTAATGAACAAATGTTTCGAAGAAATGCTTTTAGATATGCAAATTTTTCTTTATACAATGCTTCATTGGTCACTATATAATAATGCTTACTTTATCAATTGCATAAAGTTTTTATCTATCTAGATTAGATGACTAATTATACTAAAGATTCTTATAGAAAATGTTTTCTTTTCTATCTTCAAATGATTTACAACATTCGCTTTTCACATTTGGCAATATATCAGATAATAGTTAGGCAAAGAAAGAGGGGAGATAGCAATAGTGTAAGAAGAAATGGTATATATCACAACCACAATTCGTTATTATTACAGAGAACTTTCTCTGCATAAGATAGAAAAAAGAGGGAGAAATAAATTTGAAAGAAGATTTATTGAACAACAAGTCTACTTAATTACAATTATTATTATTATTATTATTACCATTATTAATTTTCAGCTTAATTACATAAAGAATAAACAGAAGGGTTATTCATTAGAGACATTCAGTGATATATTTATAATATAGACTAATTTATTCATTATATTCCTTATGATTAATTTTTTTAGATTCTAGTTATTAGGTCTAATAAATAAATATACAAAATATAAAATGTTACTTTATATAAAGTTAAATCTATTTGACTAAAGATATTAAAAAGGGTATTATCAAATTGTATTTATGATTATATACCTTATAGATGAGTAGTTTATCCATAAATTGTTTATGTGAATTTCCGTCTCAAGTCAAATGAATGTTCTTGTACAGTCTGCAAAATATTAAAATTCTTTTCTTTTAGCTATAAACATGATTGTTTATCGAACCAAAATTATGTTTTAATACATTTGATAATATGGTATATCTATGATATTCAAAGGTATGCTGAAATAATTAGATAAAAGAAGTTCAGATTATTTAAGGGAATTTTTTAAAATCAGTAACCATAGATTTTATTATTTGAAGTTTCCTATGAATTTTGTACATAGTTGAGATGATAAGTCAATTGAAGCTAGACCACCATGGGAAACCTGGAAGCACTAGACGGCTGTTTCGTTCTATTGTAGGGCTCCTCAGCAGTGGGCATTTATGATCCCTCTCCCGAGATTCGAACCCAGAACCTACCAGTTTCGCGCGCTAGCACTTAACAGATAGACCACTGAGCCGGCATCCGATGGTGTTAATGTCTAACTTCAACCAATCCTTGAAGTTGAGCAACCATTTACCATTGTCTTCAGTGAGTTGATATCTCACAACAGACCTGGTTTAACTCTAATGGTTACTACTTCTCACTAGAACTCCAGGAAATACTTCATGGAGCCAGTCACTATGAATTCCTTAATATTTTGGTTTAGTTCATTACCTGAACTTCATAAGCTTTGTGTTATAGTATTTCCTTATTACTGACCTATACGTTTTCTGGAATCATTACTCGATAGAATACTAACAGAACCAATGAACAGTCAATTTGATCAGGTGAATTTTAATCTCTTTAGTATATATCAGAATTAAAGCATGTTTAATTAGTTTTTTTGACACTAAATTTTTCTAAATGTCTGCTGAAAATCAAGTTTAATTATAAAAGATAAAAGTGTTGAAAACAACAGCATCACACTCTCCTTATTGAATAAATTGTAGTTTATTCACTAACCAGTTCTAATAGATTTGTTTGTTTATTCTGAATACACTTAAGTCTTCTTACTAAATATAACTAATATTTCTAATCTTTTTAAATTTCAAGTTTTATCATTACATTTACTAGGAACCTATAAACAAACAGTATAAAAAGGGATGTTTAGTAGAATATTAATATGAGAGACAAGCTGTGACAGAGAATGGTTAGTTCTGAGACGTAAAACCAATATTTAACTGTTTACCTTCTACGATATTGCATGGCAGATGAATATATGAATACGTGTGTTGTGTTTGTTTTAGGTCAAGTATATTATTAAAGTGATTTAAAGGTGAGAAATTTTAGAGTAACAGAAAATAATTAAGTTTGGTTTTGATTGTAGTAAGTCAGTCATCACTGATGGACATTAAATTTCAACTCTCTTATTGGTTAGTATCATGTTCAACATTTGACATAAAGATTATTTGTTCAGTCACTTATTACATCCTAAGTATATGCTTTTAATGAATATGAAACTACTCTAGTGCTCTAATGATTTTATATTGGTATTCAGGCTGATATCAGTTTTCTTTTTTAACAGAAATTATATCTAAACTTGAACTGATTTATACAAATTATCTAAAGTGAATAATATTTATCACAATTTTCGAACTGACTTTTGTTTCAACACGAAGCTTTAGAGAGAGATGGACAATCTTGAGAAGTACAATTATCAATACATCATGTTTCTTTATTGAGAAAATAAATAATATTTATTCGAAAAATATGGTTCCTTCCAGAGTTAAAAAGAAACAATAATCAATTTCGTTTTTCCACCGATTGATTCTACTTATTATTAGGCATACAAATCATAGATTATGGAAATATGATTAAGTATACTATGGACTAATAGAGCAGTACACTTGTATGTACTTAGTGTTGTGCATTATTCTCTTTTAACCGTAGAAAACAGATTCCCAATCTAGAAAGTAATAGTAATTAGTTTTTTTAAGTAAAAGAAATACTTAAGTATCTTACTTGTTATCATCATTTATTTATCAAATTTATTTCGTTTATATGCATAGTTATATTATATAGATTTTCAGTCAACTGTTATATTCCTCTCTTTAGAAAATGTATACAAAAGATGAATGAAACTCAAGTGTATAGTGTGTTTGACAAAGTAAACAAAAGCAAATGTATTGATTTTATTAACTGTATTGATAAAATCATTGCTTAATCTAAATCGTAAAAACTGTTAGATTTAAAATATATTTTCAATAACCTTAGCTTTCAAGGAAGATGGTTTATTAAAACTACTGAGTTTAATCTAATTCTCTCAAGATACTTTTGGTTAGTGCATACTTACTTACACCTGTTATCCGTCGTAGAGAAGCATCGGCCCACCACTAGTATCCTCCATTCAACTCTGTCCTGGGCAATCCTTTCCAGTTCAGTCCAGTTGATATTCATCCTTTTCATATCTGCTTCTATTTCCCTGCGTAATGGGTTCTTTGGCCTTCTCTTTTCAACTTCCTTTCCGGATTTAAAGTTAGGGCATGCCTTGTAATGCACATTGGTGATTTCCTTAATGTATGTCCCATCCACTTCCAACGACTTTTCCTAATTTCGTTTTCAGCTAGAAGCTGGTTTGCACTCTCCCATAAAACGCTGTTGCTGATAGTATCCGGACAGTAAATGTTGAGTATTTTGCGTAGACAACTGTTTATAAATACTTGTACCTTCTTGACGATGGATGTAATTGTTAGCGCATACGCATTGGATGTCGTTCGCACCTAATGGTTAATTCTCCGTCGATATTTAGATGCTCAGTTACGAAACACATTACATTGAATAATCAGTTAAAATGTTAATATCAGTGGTATCAATTAAATAAAAATACTTGTAGTGGCTAAACTGGTGATGAAATTTAAGAACACAATACGGATGGAAAATAATGACCGTTGCAAATATTTATAAAACATGTTTTGAATAAATACTAGTTGAATACCTGTTGAAGAGGTGATAAGTGTAATATTACACAACTGGTGCTCAGAATTCTTTACAATGCCAAGATTTATAATGCTGAATAAATCAACCATCATTGTTGTTAATTATTTAATTAATTTCATTGCTAATGCGTAACAGTAGTAATATCTCACAACAATCATACAGGTCAATTATATATTATGATGAACGTAGTTCTGATAAGAATGTTACTTCATCTGAAGAACAACTGATAACTAGTGAGCAAATAACATCTATTTGATGGTCATTATAAGTACTTACTTACAATCCTGATACAGATAGAAAGTCAAAAGTGTAGACAGTGCAGTGAGTTGTGCCCACAGATGGCCACTTTTCACACATCAGTTCACACAACTGTTCTCCATAATAAGTCAGTTCTAAATAAGTTATATTTAAATTGCAAAACCTCACAAATTTTTTTATCATAAAATCGTTGTTCACTATTGTACCTAGTAAACGAATAGATATAAATAACTAAAACGAAGGTTAGAAAAGAACCCAACAAAAATTGATTCCATTTGAAATCTACTTTATAGTTCATAACTTATCATACTAATCCGGTTTATTTATTAAAACCACAGCATTTTTTTCTATACACACTGTTTGTGTATGTAATTACTAGCATGATAATCTATATTGCAAAAGTATCAAATTTTTTGAGTTTTTTCAATGAAACATTATTGAGAACTATATGACATAATGAATGATCGGTGTTTTTTAATTTGTTTGAAATTCTATAAATTTATTCCGACTGTTTTTTTTCGTGTTTTTGGTTGTTTAATTCATTTTGAATGGATAATATTTTTCGTTAATATAAATATTTAAATTCACTTGGTATTGTTTGTTTGAATATTTCCACTGATGTTTAGGACTGTAATTGATCAACCTCTTATTGGTATATGTGCATACTATGCGTATTACCTCTGTATAGCCTTAATTCACATGTGTTATAAGCAAAGATGGATAATGGCTAGCTGGTGTTCACTCTGGGAATCAAACTGAGTACCATTCTCTTCAAACGCCAACGCTTTATCTACTCAGCCACTGAAAATATTCAAACAAACAATACCAATAAAGAGAAAGTAACTATCAAGACTCAGTAGCTAAGTGGATAACACGAAGGCGTTTAAAGCGAAATGTACTGAGTTCGAGTCCCAGCGTGAACATCAACTCTGAGGTACATGTACATCCAGCTGACGAGTCTCAAATAGGACGAAACGCGCATCCTGGATTCCACTGCTAGCCATTATCCATCTTTGCTTATAACATAAATATTTTATTTTATTTTATCTACATTAAAACAATTTCAAATTTTGTTCTTATTTGTGAATTTTGATTTGTTTTATTTTTTTAAATTTTTTCAAGTTTCATTACAATATTTCTATTTTACTGATAAAGAAAATTTAATAGATTGTTCATTTTCATTCTTCTTTTTTGTTTTTGCAAGAGAAGTAAAAAAAAGAGAGAAAAAGAAAGGCTTCAACAATTACGAATTGCCATTTTTTATTCTTTCCCCCTTTTCATTGTTTTACAAAAATATTTTCCTTCTCTTTTTTATTTATTTATTTTTTACTTTTAAACTAGAATTCCCGTTGTATATATATAAATGGATCTATTATGACTCAACAAAATAATAGCAGTAAAATAATTTAAAAAAATTTTATTTTGTTTTTCGTTGATTAGAAAAAAAAGGAAATTTGTTTGGTAATTAAAATCGAATAATAATTATAATTTATTTGTTTAAATAAAATGTTCCCTTTTTTGTTTTTTTGTTTAAAAAAATTGTTTTCAAGCATTTTACAATTGTTTATTTTTTTTAGCTTTACCATAGTGTAGTTGTCTGTTATTTAGCAAATATTTATGAAAGTAGTAAATTGAGTCTTATTTAGGTGTTTTGATGATAATTTGAATGGTATAAAAGATAAGATGTATAGTAAGATATTATGTACATAGTTGTAATTTGGACTATGGTTGTTTTGGTCAGCTGTTCTTTCTTTTAATGATGAAAGTGTATTGTAAGTTTAGTACTATTTATTCAATAAAAGCCGAAAATTCGATATTTATTTATTTATTTAAACACATAAACATGGTACAAAAGGGCACCAGATATATATGCGCCGCACAAATCTCATTTGATTTGTGTGAAGGCTGTGATACTGCACAGGTACTCAAACTGAAACTGATGATTATCTTATGGGATCACACCCGAAGCCTTTGACCTAAAGGTCTAGTCCACAAGGCAGTGGAGCATCGTAAGGAGATGCAGTTCCACGTTAGCCGGTGACCAACGATTGATTCATACACCATTTGTTCTCTCAGGATACTGGAGCCCATGTGCACCATTGGTTTGGAATCAGGGTCTTCCAACTCCCCTAGGTGGATTTTCCGTGTCCATCAACCCAGGTAAAGCATCGGATATTCGCTTTTCGTCCTCTCGATTTCGTAAACATATCCCCTCCACGAGAAGGCAGCGAATAGGACTTCCTTGGCAGTGGTTGCATGCACGTGGTCATGTGAGAGCATTTCGAGAGGGAGGGCGGACTCTTCCCATTCTCGGCCGTACCAGGGCAATTAGGGGATATAGTACTATAGGACTTATACAGTAAAACTTAAAATTATTCAGATCTTTGGACAAAAACAGAGTGTATTAACTTATGGTTATTTAATTACTTACTTACGCCTGTTACTCCCAATGGAGCATAGGCCGCCGACCAGCTTTCTACAACCCACTCTGTCCTGGGCTTTCTTTCCTAGTTCTATCCAGTTCTTGTTCATTCTTCTCATGTCTGTCTCTATTTCTCGGCGTAATGTGTTCTTTGGGCTTCCTCTTCTTCTTCGATTTTCAGCATTCCATGTGAAGGCTTGTTTTGCGACACAATTGTGTGATTTCCCCAAAGTGTGCTCAATCCACTTCAGGCGCTTCTTCCTGATTTCTTTCTCTGCTGAAATCTGGTTTGTTGTCTTCCACAGTAACTCGTCGCTGATAGTGTCTGGCCATTGGATCTGAAGTATCTTGCGTAGACAGCTGTTAATAAACAATTGTATCTTCTGGATAATGGCTTTCGTAGTTCTCCACGTCTCCGCCCCATACAGTAGAACGGTCTTCACATTTGTATTGAAAATTCTAACCTTGGTGTCGGTTGACAATTGTATTGAGCTCCAGATGTTTTTCAGTTGTAGGTATGCTGCTCTTGCTTTGCCGATCCGCGCCCTCACATCTACATCTGATTCACCGTGTTCATCAATGATACTGCCCAGATATGTAAAGGTTTCCACATCCTCCAAAGCTTCTCCGTAAAGTGTAATTTGATTTGTGCATATTGTATTGTATCGGAGAGTCTTGCTTATCTCTTTGTTTATATTGAGAACTAGTGCTACTGAGGCTGCTGCTACACTGGTCGTTTTCTCCTGCATTTGTTGTCGCGTGTGTGATAGAAGAGCCAGATCATCCGCGAAGTCTCAATAGTCAAGCTGCATCCTACCTGTCCACTGTATCCCGTGATTTCCTCCAGATGTTGACGTCTTTATGATCCAGTCGATCGCCGGGAGAAAAAGAAAGGATGAGAGTAAACAACCTTGTCTAACACCGGTCTTTGCTTAGAACGAGTCAATAAGCTGTCCTCCATGTACGATTTTGAGGTTTAATCCATCATAGGAGTTCCGTATGATATTGACTATTTTCTCAGGCACGCCGTAGTGTCGAAGAAGCTTCCATAGTGTTGCCCTGTCCACGCTATCAAACGCCTTCTCGTAGTCGATGAAGTTGATGTAGAGTGATGGATTCCATTCGATTGATTGTTCCACAATGATACGTAGAGTTGCGATTTGATCTGTGCACGATCTATCCTTACGAAATCCAGCTTGTTGATCTCGAAGTTGGGCGTCCACGGAATCCTTCATCCTGTTTAACAACACTCTGTTGAAGACTTTCCCTGGTATTGAGAGAAGAGTGATGCCCCTTTAGTTGTCGCACTTGCTAAGATCGCCTTTCTTTGGTATTCTGATCAGAAGTCCTTTTTTCCAGTCTGTTGGCACTTGTTCTTCATCCCAAATCTTACTGAAGAGGATGTGTAGAATCTTGGCAGTTGCTGTTACATTTGCTTTCAGTGCCTCCACCGGGATGTTGTCTGGTCCCGCTGCTTTGCCACTCTTGATTTGTCTAATGGCCATGCTGATATTTTCAATTGTTGGTTGGCCAACATCGATTGGGAGGTCCGTGGGTGCTGCTTCGATGTTGGGTGGGTTCAGTGGAGGTGGTCGATTCAAGAGTTCTTTGAAGTGTCCTACCCACCTGTTTCGATGTTCTTCAATGTCAGTGATTACTTTGCCTTCCTTGCTTTTCACTGGTCTTTCTGGCTTACGGTGATTGCCAGCAAGTTTCTTTGTTGTATCATACAGTTGTCTCATGCTTCCCTCTCTTGCAGCCTTTTCCGCTCTCATCGCTAAATCTTCCACATATTTACGCTTGTCGGTTCTGATGCTCCTCTTCTCTTGCTTGTTTGCCTCAGTGTGTTCGGCTTGTGCCTTGGCTTTTTCCGCTCTGGTTCGGCTGGTATTGATTGCTGCCTTCTTGTTCCTCCTTTCTTCAATTTTATCCAGTGTACCAACAGTGATGCATTCTTTGTGATGGTGCTTCTTTTGGCCCAGAACCTCTTGACATGTTGAAACGATTGCCTCCTTGATACCTTTCTAGTTGCTCTCCATTGTAGTTCCCTCTCCATTGAGTAGATCATGAAAGGCCTGGAACTTATAGTTGGGGGCTATCCTGAATTTGTTGAGTTTGTCAGTATCTCGAAGAAACGCAGTATAAAACGTTTGTGATGTTGTCCGCGCCGTTGTCCAGTGCTTCTTGAGTTTTAGTTTCATCTTGGCGACCAGCAAATGATGATTGGATGCTATATCAGATCCTCTTCTGGTTCTCACATCTTCCATCGTCCTCCTGAACTTTTTGTTGATGCATATATGGTCGATTTGATGCTGTGTAGTGTGATCCGGTGAAATCCAAGTGGCTTTGTGTATGTTTTTGTGTGGGAATATGGTGTCACCTATGACCAGTTTATTGAAGGCACATAGGTTTGCAAATCTTTCACCACTTTCGTTCCTTTTTCCCAGTCCATGTCGTCCCATGACGTCTTCGTATCCAGTGTTGTCCTTTCCAACCTTGGCATTGAAATCTCCCATCAGAATGGTCAGGTCCTTGATTGGGCACTTCTCGACGATCGATTGCAGCCTATCGTAGAATTGGTTTTTAGCGTCTTCATCGTAGTCGTTGGTCGGCGCATAGCATTGGATGACGTTCATTGTAATGCCCTCTCTCTTTGTTTTGAAGGAGGCTTTGATGATCCTTGGTCCATGAGATTCCCATCCAATAAGTGCATTTTGTGCTTTTCTGGATAGCATCAATGCAACTCCTTGTGTATGTGGGGCATTTTCTTCTTCATGACCGGAGTATAACAGAAGTTCTCCTGAAGACAGTCGTTGTTGTCCAACCTGCGTCCAATGTGTTTCGCTGATTCCAAGAACCTCCAGGTTGTATTTTCTCATTTCTGCAGCAATTTGGAAGACTCTTCCGGTCTCCCACATTGTTCGGACATTCCATGTACCTATAAATATTGTTGCTCTGGTTGTAAGAAGGTGCATCGGCCTTATGACTTCCGAATGAACTCGGCTTTCATCATGAGACGTCATAATTATTCCTTCTACTCCCAGGGCAGAGTTTAAATGGTTTGAATGATTTTTTCTGGTTAGCGTTTTTTAGCGAGTTGATTTTCTACGGGATGGGGTAGCTAACCCCATGCCCAACCCTCCTCCTTTACCCGGGCTTGGGACCGGCAGTAACCCCCAGAGGAGCCACAGGCGAAGTTATTTAATTAGGGTTAAATTGTAGTAAATGCTAGTACTAATATAAATTAAGAAATGAATGTTTTGTGATTTCTGAGTTTCTGTAGTTTTTAGACGATTACCTAAAATGATACTGAGTGATATAAATTCCTGATTATAATGAGATCAAATTGTTTATAATTTGTTGAAGTGAATCTTCTATACATGTGGAAAGGTTAGGGTGAATAAAAATTTGTGCTAAGAACCGGCATACAACGGCGTTAATATTTGAGGTTGATTTCGCGCGCGAGACCTTTGGGTCCTGGATTTGAATCCTGTGTTCGGGATCTCAGGTGTTCACTGTTGAATGGTCTCACACTAGAACGAAAGGGCAGTCCAGTGCTTCCAGGTTTTCAATGATGGTCCAACATTCATCGGTTCATTGTCTCAATGAAAAAAATTAACAATTTCCATAAACTCGCACTTAAAAAATGTTTTGACATACTGATCGATCACGAATACATATCGTTAGACTACTAGCTCGATTACTAAAGGTTTTGAAATAAATTTTGGGAAATTTTAAGCATCTTTGTCTAGCTTATTGTTTAATAAATATTTCAACAAGCTAAATTTTTTGGCATCGTTCATATTCCAGAGGTCATTATCACTCAGTTTGTAAAACTTACAAAGTCCTACAGAGTCTAAAAGCACAGATGTTATATTTCTGAAAAATTGTCTTATAAGTTAGGAACTGTAAATAAGCAATAAGAAACGATACTATTTAATGAAATAGTTATTAGGGATTAACTTAAATTTATATCACAAATTATAGATCACCTGAAATGCAAAATATGAATACAAATAAATGTATAGGTATATGAAGCAGATTTATTACCTCTATTTAATGCAAAGTTGACAGTAAATTGTGAAATAGATATCTTTGGAAATAGCACACTAACTCAACAGTATCATCGTGTTCAATGTATTTGAAGTTTTTATATAACTTTGCATTATCGACTATCCGATTATAAAGATTAAATAATTATATAATTTTTAATAGTACTTCAACTAACGCTTAGCGTTTATTTTAGCAAGGTCATTTTCTACGGAATGCGGTTACTGGCCCCATGTTCAATCATCTTTTTTTACCCGGGATTGAAACCGACAGTAACCCTAGAAGAGCTACAGGTGGAGAAACAACTATAATGGATTGTTCATGATAGAGTTCAATGGAGAATGATGATGAGCAACCTATGCTCTTCCACAAGTGGCAACAGGCCTAAGTAAATAAGTATGTCAGCTAACACTAATTTAAACTTATTTATCAATTTACTAAGAGCATGAATATAAATTTTTATTTAATGATTTATCTACTCATTACTGAATGCTTTGTCAATTTGACTGAGTCACTGATAGTCAGTTACATATTATGATGATAATACCTGATATATATATATATATATATATATATATATATATTGGATTTGTCTTTCTGACGAGTTAACAATACAAAATGTAGCAAAGTTAGTAATATTGTAAATTGTTTTGTTGATTTTAGACATACCGGATGTTTAACGTACAATACAATTCATTCGATCAGTATTAGGATAAGTTGTAGTAATGTGATACACATAAATATTGACTTCAAAATGATATATTGTTCTAATCTATTCTTTGGTAATTATCAAATGAAACAAATTATGGAGAAAAAAGCACATTTAGAAGTTAATTGACATAAACCAAAATATTAATGACATATAAATAGCCTAGGGCTTATCTGGGCCTAATGCTGGTCGCAAGCCCGGATGAAGGAGGAGGGTTGTACATAGAGTTAGCTATCCAATCCCGCGGAAAATTAACTAGCCAAAAAACGCGAACCAGAAAAAATGGTTCGAACCATTTAAATTCTACCCTGGGAGTTAAATGGTCTTCATTAAGAAGAGTTCTAACGTCTCATGATGAAAGCCGGGTTCCTTCGGAAGTCATGAGGCTGATGGCCCTTCTGACAACCAGAGCCAGCATTAATTTAGATATATGAAATGTCATACAACATAGAGTTTTTTTATAAATTCTAAATTAAGTTGACAGAACAATAAATGATTTGTCACATGGCCCCTTGTATCATTATATTCAGTAGTAAATTAAAATTATTATTTCCCGGATCACAATCCTTAATGAATTATGATCGAACTTTTACTATGTTCATTTATGGTTCTTTTCGAATGTGTCTAATCGGCCAAATATCCTGGTTCTTAACATCCTGAACAGAATTGAAAGGATTAAATCTTTTCATATGGTTACAAATTGGGTTTAAAATAAAACAGGTGAGAGGGCTATTGTTTCTAAACGGATCATTCTCCTATAAAAGTGTACCATACAAGTTTACCTGACTTAACTTATCCCGTAACGTGTACATAAATCATACACAGTATTGCTCTGTCATTTTCAGTAGAACTTGTTTCATAGATTTTTGTTCCCTGTCTTCATAGCTAGTTGTTGATTAGTTTATAGGAGCGTGTATTAGTGCCTGAATCACACGATAAAACACAAGAATTCTAAAAATAGAACAAAATAGCATAAGCAATTATCTATCTTCAATAGTTTTTCATAAGACCTTAAAATTAACTTTCGATGAACTAAATGAAGACCATTGAATCTACTTATTTTTGTGTGTGATTTATGATCAAACTGATTCAGTAAAGACCACCTCATATACACAAAGATCCGGTGGATTCTATAGAGGCTTCTTCGACTCTACGGCGTGCCTGAGAAGATAGTCAATATCATACGGAACTCCTATGATGGACTAAACTGCCAAATCGTCCACGGAGGACAGCTTATTGACTCGTTCGAAGCAAAGACCAGTGTTAGACAAGGTTGTTTACTCTCATCCTTTCTCTTTTTCCCGGTGATCAACGGGATCATGAAGACGTCAACATCTGGAGGAAATCACGGGATACAGTGGACAGGTAGGATGCAGCTTGACTATTGAGACTTCGCGGATGATCTGGCTCTTCTATCACACACGCGACAACAAATGCAGGAGAAAACGACCAGTGTAGCAGCAGCCTCAGTAGCACTAGTTCTCAATATAAACAAAGAGATAAGCAAGACTCTCCGATACAATACAATATGCACAAATCAAATTACACTTTACGGAGAAGCTTTGGAGGATGTGGAAACCTTTACATATCTGGGCAGTATCATTGATGAATACGGTGTATAGTGTGGTTAGGATAATGCTGGTTGGCGGGCTATGCTCCTTTGCGGTTAACAGGCGTGAGTAAGTAATACAATTTAATGAAATTACCCTGTAAATTCAAATCTTAGGTGACTAGCTGTTAAAAAGAATAGCATATAATGTAGGTAAGTAAAATGTGACGAAAATTACACATTTAATTCACTTGGTATTGTTTGCTTGTATGTTCCCATTGTCGTGTAGGACTACAATCGATCGGTCTGTTGTTGGCAAATGTGCATCCTGTGCAGACTGCTTCGATACTGCCTTAATTCCCTTTGCCTTATAAGCAAAGATGAAGTCCCCGAGTAATCATCAACTCTGGAATGCAGGTACGCCCGGCTGACGAGTCCTAAACAGGACGAAACGCGCATCCTGGATTCCATTGTCAGCCACCATCCATCTTTGCTTACACATATAATGTTGATAAGCTGAATGTGTTGGCTTTTTGACATTATCTGAGATATCTAATCCGAACTATTCATGATGTATGAAGTAAACAAATTTAAGACTTTATGGTCTCGCGATAATTTGAGGTGTATGAGTTGCAAACAATCTGTTTAAAAAAATTCAATGAAACTAATTTCGCTATTTAATCAGTTAAATTAGTACTGAAGCTTGGTAATTATAACTGTTATTTGAATTTCCATTCAACTTGGTTAACTGCTTCTCTTCAATAATTTCTTATCGTGATATTTTGTCCTGTAAGTTAACGATCATACCTTTCTCAACTATCTATGATTTTGCACGTTGACGATGAAGAAATAATTCTGCGCCGAAAAATCAATTTTTTATGTTCTAACTAATAAAAAGAGTTCATCAATCGAATCTACATTTGTATAGTATAATATTAGTTATTCAGTAAAGTACTTTGATGATTATAAATATGAAGGTATTCAACAGACAATGAACAAAAAGACTTCAAAAGAGTGATAGATGCTACACAGTGTTAGGCTGAAGTGTTTTATTTGTTTATTAAATATTAATAGTTTGTGGAAATATTAGTCACAAGATTGTTAGATTGCTTTTCATGAAGAAAGAGCTCATACAACACATCTTATTTTCCCCAAACATAATATTACTATTCAAAAGTTGCTGTTCAACAAGTTATATAAATAAGAGATATTTTTCTATACAGGATGATCAGTATTTTACCTTTGAATTTAAATTATTCCCCTCTTATACATCATTCGTTTCTTAGTAATAGTGCAATGATTACTTTGTATTCATGATAGTAATATGATAACTTTAGGCAAAAAAACACTTCCATACTTCACAGATGAAAATAGAATATTTATAGTATAAATTCTTTTTTGATATTATTTCTATCTGATTGATTTGTTCTTTACTTAGGTAAATTGATTCCCGAATTATGTATAACCCATAATAACCGACTTCAAATAATGACTTATCTTTAACAATGTTAATCATGGTTCTCATTAGTGAAAATTAAGTGTTAAACTATACAGTGTAATATATATATATATAAACGTTTTTTTTGTTTTTCTTTCAAAAACATGTTTAATTGTTACTATGTAACACAATATGAAATGTTGAGTGGTAAATTTAATTAGTTCTTTTCAATATTGACTGCTGACTCATTAAAGTGTCAATAAATGTTATTTTTCTTTTTTGTTTTGTCAAAACAATTACCGGATAAATAATGAAAAAAAAGTGAAAGTGTCTATTGAATGTAAAGTCTGTCAAAGAATTCAAATCATTAGTCATCGTTTTTTGTTTCACAATGAACAACATAAATTAAATAAATCATACATCTATTGGGTTTTGTAATACAAATTATATATTTATATCCAAGAGTTTCGTCGGAAAACGATTGATTTTCATTTGTGAAAGATTATCAAAATGAATAAGATCATTCTAATTGCTCAAACATCGTGGATTGATTGAAGTTAGACATTAACAACATCGGATGCCAGCTCAGTGGTCTATCGGTTATGTGCTCGCGCGCAAGAACGATAGGTCCTGAGTGCGAATCTCGCGAGTCGAGGGTTCGTGGAAGCGCACTGTTGAGGAGTCCCATAATAGGATGAAACGGCCGTTCAGTGCTTGCAGGTTTTCCATGGTTGTCTAGCTTCAATTGACTCATAAATTCAACTATGAAAATTCTAGAAAACTTGAAGAAGGTTGAATAGAAAGTGTAGATCAAAGACATATTATTTTTGAGATGGTGGAAATGTCGTTGAGATAGACGAGGAAAGCTTCACGATCAAACTATCCAGCTCAGAGAACAAAACTTCATCAAAAACATATTATTTATTATACTGTGCTTTTTAAAAGTAACTTATTTGCTATTATTAAAGTATATAATTGCATAAATAAATATAACTATTATATCCCATGGAGATTTATGAATGGGAACTTTGAAAACTATTTATGGACAAATATGACATGTACATTTCCTGTTGTATAATTGTTAAGTGACTCAATTATTCATATTCCTATTCTTTTTATTATGAGCTTTATTTTGATCCATAGACTACTACGGTACAATTTGTCATTCCTGAGTTATCCCCAGTCTATTAATTACTGTTCCCTCAATTCACAGCCACATTTGACCAAATCTTGTAGAAATATTATTTTCTACTTTATGGTGCGATCAAGTCTGTTTGATTGATATATAAACCCAGTATGTTTGAGAATAATGATTCATATTGTAGAGGCTGTTATTGGTGTTCTGTACTTAACTGTCTGGGCTAGGCAGAAAGCAGGACTGATAAATACTCAAGACTGCTCATGTGGCTTTTGTGTATCATTAATACGATCAACATATTTACTCCTCTCTAATTGGTGGTCTTATAACGTCATATATATCAACTGGGCAAGAACGCACTGACTCGGTATAACAAAAATACTCTAAGCATGAGACTTTCTAGCATTAGAAAAAAGGTAATAACTATACAAATTATTCATTGGCATTCAATATATTGAACAATATTGATAATGTTATCCATTTTCTAGATAAACATATTCTGATGTATGAAACTAGCATGAAAAAAAATTAGTTACATTTGAACATTTTTTCAAGTTCAATGTTACTTATATATGAGTTATTCACATACTATTGAGCAATAATTAGTTGTTATATGATCAACTATCGGCAATTAAAAAAAACTATTTATGATAATGGTGAAAGTAACGACGTTTTTACAACAACCACCTACATTTTATTAGTCTCTTCTACTTTCTCGACTATAGACACGCAAATAGATGATTCATGTTATTTCTATGTTTCAACTAAACGATACCATGTGAATTTAAAACTCCACCCCATTTCACAAGCAAGTGACAATCAGAAATCAGTAGCTAAGTAGATAACGCGATGACTTTTAAAGAGAATGGTACTGGGTTCGATTTTCAGAGTGAACATCAACTCTGAGATGCAGGTACATCCAGCTGATGAGTCCGAAATAGGACGAAACGTGCGTCCTAGATTCCACTGCTAGTCGTTATCCATCTTTGCTTCCATGATTATGTTTGTATAAAGAAATTTTAAACCTTCACTATGCATTCCATGCACAAAATAAAGATATGGTCAACAAAGAACTCACTTTACATTGCTAATTTATATGTGGAAAAAATTACAAGTATTACCCGTCACCAAGCAATATATCTCAAAGTATTATGAATGGTTTACTATGCATAGTAACTTTATAGTCATATTTGGAAGATCATGTGATTAATTCATTTCAGAGATTTTTTCGTTTTAAGCAAAGATGGATAGTGGCTAGCAGTGGAATCCAGGACGCACGTTTCGTCCTTTTTTGGACTCATCAACTGGATGTACCTGCATCTCAGAGTTGATGTTCACTCTGAAAATCGAACCAAGTACCATTCTATTCAAAAGCCATTGCGTTATCCACTTAGCTATTGATTCCTGATAGCCACTAGATTGCGCAATGAGGTAAAGCTTAAATTCACATAGTATTGTTTGTTCGTTTTGTTTTTATATTTTTTTTGCTTTAACTGGCAAAATCGATTAAATTGTTAATTTGCATCGGTACCTCATGAATTCGCTTCATAATTATTATATTTTGTAAAATTATGTTTGACTTGAAAGAATTCAACAAATTATCATGATAAAAAAGCTGTTCTAATTAAGTTGATAGATAAAGTAATACTGGTAAAATGATAGAAAAGGAAAGTATTAAACTATGAAATGACATAGAATTGATATTGATCTCAGCGTACTGTTCAAATTCTATGAACAATATAATTTTCAAACTAGCTTAATATTATTATCAAACTGAAAAAAAAAATCAAACAAAATAACTAAACATGTTAACAAGCACAATATCAAATCATAAAGTCAATATAATTTCAGGTAAAAATGTAATAATTCTTCATTGTAACGGACATATAATAATAATCTGAGTTATGCAATTTACTTTAATCATATTGAGTTTTTAACAGACAAAGCATCAGTGAATTGAATTCATTAGTAAAACTGACATTCATTGTAACTCTCAATTCAAATTTATATGTACGGAACGATATCAATGTTTAGTGTTGCATTGACTTTGCTGATATATCATTTTTTACTTTAAATATATGCTCTGACCTACATACTTGGTTACAACTCCTTTTGTAGCCGTCCTAGGTTTACTGTCGGTTCCAAGACCTGATAAAAAAGGAGAGTTCAGCAAGGGATCAGTATCTCCATCCCGTAGAAAACAATCTTGTTGGAAGAAAAACTAACCAGATAAACAATTTAAACCATTTAAGTTCTACAAATATTTTGAAGCCTTAATGTCAACTTTCAATCAGTCATCGAAAAGCAATTTATTCGATTGCACTATGTTTTTCCATTTCTCTTTTTTATTATTGTTCAGAGGATTTCTTAATTTTCAATTTTATTTAAAAGTATTTTTCGATTCTTAGTACACTAGACCATTGAATCTCACTTCTTTAATGCTGTTTTGATTCAGTATTACAAGCATTATTACTATACACATTATCAAGATTACGCCATAGAAGTTTGCATGTTCCTTACGAGAACATCCATTGATTTGTCTAGTATAATCACTCTTGTGTTTACAAATCTCCTACAGCTTTTTTCCTCCTCATAAATAAAATTGATGTAATTGTGGAATGTCACTGTTTCAGTACAGTAAGTCTTGGCTTTTAAAACCCCTATGACATTATAAATCTAAATAAGCTATTATTGGTTAACCAAAGACTATATTCTGCAAATGAAATTTTTAAAAAAATTATTAATTCATCCTCTGTTTAAATACAATGAAAACACAAACATTTTAACCATGTAAATTGATTTATGATCTTACATATTGTGCAAATACTTGACGATTTATAATCCCAATACATGACACGCTACATTGTTTTATTTTCGAGTATTGTATGACACTGTGTAACTGGAAATGTCGAGTTTTCGATACAGTCTCATACAAGAAATGTAATAACATATCAGATGAAATAAAAGTTACTTATATAATGACGGTGGAATGTCAACGAATGTGATATACAAAACAGTAGACAATTTTAAACTGAATACCATGTTATAAATTTATTCTTTCGACTGTAGAGTAAATAGTATTTAGAACAGGCTTTTTAAATGTTGTATTTTAAAAGTATTCTTTATTTTTAATGAGTGTCAGTGATTACTGGCACATGTCACAAGTTTACCGAAAGTCTGGGGTCTGAGTCACGCATGCGCGATAGTGGACGAGTACGTCTGAGAAGTCTCATATCTAACCTTTATTGGTTCACGATCCCAATAAAAAAATAACAACCTCCACAACCCTATAATTATAATTACAAATAATGTGTTTAAAATCCCCAGGATTCCCATTCCCATTTATAATTTTTATGAATAGTTGAGCTATATCAGGTGAAACTTTTGAATAGGCACCAAAAATGAAAGTCCAATGACTTTTGTTTTGAAATCATTATTTAAAATTTGGTTAATACAAATCAGTCTAATCCGCTATTTTTAAAATTGATCGAAAGGCAATACGCCTTATGGTTTCTTGTAATTGAAATGAAAATGAAAATTTCTTGCCAACCTCTGCATTTCCAACTTCAGATTCACCGTCATATTAAGCAGACATAAGTTAAGATGGGGTAATTTTACGCTGTGATATGAATACCGTTCCCTAAAAATTTGTGAATACATATTTATTATAGTTGATTAATTTAGAACATTGTTGAAAGTGCGTAAATGGAGCATTTTGCAAAGAGATAGAACATGTAATGCATAAAATAGAAATTATTGGAAGAAAAATTAAATTTCATGTTAATCAATAAAAGCTAATCGTTTCTTTTTTTTCTAGTTTAATATATTTAGATCGAAGCTTTCAATTAGTCAAAGATTTCCAATTACATTTTCATTTGTTTGTAGCTTGAAAACTGTAGGAATATTAGAACTGTTGAAGATTTATAAGAGTGATTGTTTCGTAACCATTTCAGCTTTGCATGTACAAGTTTTAACGCCTTGATTATAGAAGCACACACTAGTAAAACGTTATCTTTAAGTATAGTATTGGACTTAAACAACTTATCACAATATCACAGCAAGTCTGGAAATATTTATCAATAGAACAACAAATGTTTGCAGTAATAACTAGCTTTGGAGTGATATTAGTGAATATCGTCTTGGACATCATCAATTAACTATCTCATAAACAGAACACAAGGAAACCTATATATCATACTTATATATATATATATATATATATATATATATATATATATATATATATATATATATATATATATACCGTGCATCAATCGTGTATTTCAGTTAAACTCATGTTGGAGGTTCCAATACATGTACAACCGCCTACCTTTTCACTAATTCTGGTATCAAGTGTGTGATAATCATACAGTTTTTTTTATGATAAAAGTTGAAAACAATTACTTTTGTCATTAAAATAGATCATCAGATTTACTTTTAAACATAATTTTTGAGGTTGTCGAAGAAAACTTAATATAAGGTCTATGATTAATAGACTTTAAAACTATTTTGTTCTCAGTTTAATTGTATTTTACCTTATACTTGACAGGAGACGTCACAAACTAGTAATATTTATCATTGGACGGCTTTAGACTATTTGCTATCGTAATCAGTTTGAGATTGAATTCTATTTTTCTAGTCGTATTATTAAATGGTTAAAACTAGTCAATATAAACTAAGCAAATTTATTAGAATAATTATTGATCTTATAGAGACTATTCTAAACTCAGTTGTATTTTCAGAAATTCATAACCACCACTAAAATGTGACTCTTTTTTCAAGTAAATGTCCGTTTTAAGTGTCATTTTAAATTCTAACAGTTTTACAGAAGGATATTAGATATAAAATTTTATTTCTAAAGTAACAATTTCTAATGTTTCGCCAGAGTTGGTTCTATAATTGCTTTCTTAAAGAATCTACGAACAGATTGTCATTCAGGATGTTGGATTAATTTTTGTCTATTAAAGATGTTCCAAATTAAGGAGATACATGAGCTATAGTGTAAGAATTGATAGAACTGCTTATGGTTTAAAGAATAGGTAGTAATCAAAACTCCATTTGTTGTTACGATGATTCAATGTTACTGAAGGTATTATCATCCATAATATTTAAATCCTTTTGTTATTATTTTTTACTGGTTCGTGAATCTGAACAATTGTGAGTTTGAATTTTACACTGTCAGTAAATTATTACAGTGATTAGAATTTGTTGTACGATGCATCGGTAAGTTAGAAATATTTAAGCAATTTCCTAAATGTATTCTGACATTCTTTAAATGAAAAGGATGTATAATTGAGTTATCATTCGTTTCCAAGTTGTTCGTTAACGATATTGCTCAATAAATATCTTTTTGCAATTTCTCGTATAAACTTGAAAGTAGTGAGCTGATCCATGTAACATTTGCTTACAGATACATCAACACTATACACTGATTGAATAATAGGACAAGCCCAAATTAGTCATTTAATCTTTGTCAGTCCTATCGCATATCAAACATTATGAGAAATATTACGGAATCATACTGTTACACGTCACAGCATTACAATCAACAACATGTAATGCTGAAATTATAAATAAATTATTAAATTTATTATTTTTCTTCAAAGCTTTATGTTTTATTTTTATCTTCTATTCACCTATTCAGTATAAATTTTAAATAATGCAGAATGTTTTCTTTTTTTTTCTTGTCGGCAAAACTGACTATCAATTTTTTGAGCTATTTGAAGTCTGAATACCATAAATATAGATAGACATTGTAGGTTTTGTACATTCTGTTGACACCGTCAATTTGTGATTTAATAGGCATTAGACATACAATACATTGGAATGTGAGTATATGTACAAGCATATATACGTATATATATATATATATACAGGTAGATATGTCTTTCATGTATTACATTTTATTTCATTATAAATGAAAGAGAAATCATGTAAAGCAAAAAAGGGGAAATATACAGTTTTTTTGATTTTAGTGACAGTGAAGTTATTGGTTTTTTAAAAAGAAAAAAAATAATAAAAAGACTTCCTATTACTTAGTTACCTTCACGAAAAATGTTTAGCGGGATAGAATAAATTGTCTTCATAATAATGAAGTAATATGAAAATAATAATCAGATGTCTTGTATAAGAAAATTTAAAAGCATCACTCGTTTATTTATTATTAGTTGAACATTATATTTTCTGTATATTAACATTTTGTTGCTAAGTGTTGTTGGACTGAAGTAAATTAATAGCTTATATTTCCTTATCGCTATACAACAGTGTAATTATATACTACAAATGTATTGTAAAGTATTATCAGAAATAAAAGACAAATATCTAAGTAAATATTATTTAAACATTTGATGTATAAAATCTGTACTCACAGGAAAAGAGAAGTAAAAGTCTATTCAAACAGAAATCATATCCAAATAATGAGTTACATTACAAACGATTTAATTAAGGTTTCATGGATGACTAGTATATAAGAAAAGATGACTCAGTACTTTTTCGTATAAAGTATATAGTCCATTACTAGTCGGAAACATCTTTCAGATATACTAAGTATAAATTAGAAGGTTAAAATCATTCCATATATTTTGTGACAAAATATAGAAGCATAAATAGGTGAATGTCTTGTAATTATAATGAAAAGTATTATTTGAGTAAATTAGAAAGTCGGCTATTTTATTTTAGGAAAAAAAAACATTAACAATTCATAATAGCATTTATCAAAAGTAATGTAATACTGTATTAAGGCCATATCACATTTCATGAAATCTATCAAGTGTTCTTAATAAATATTATGTGTTACATTCTAATATAGGGCTCCTGTACATTTGTACATTTAGGATGCCTTGTTTTTCAGGACCTTTATAACTCAATTTATTTTTACACCATTAGCATAAAAATTATGGTCAATATTCACAGTTTTAATCAACTTCTTCAAAATCGTTAATTATGATTATTTATTTATTTGAACACATAAACATTGGTACAAGGGGGCAGTAAATACATATGCGCCACACAATCACAATGATGCCGGCAGTTATCATTGATTTGTGTGAGAGCTGTTGTACTGCCCCAGTGCCCAGACCGAAGCAAGCAGCTTTCCTGAGGCGCCACACCTGGAGACTTTGATCTGAATGTCTAGTCAACCACACAATGTGGCAACGTAAGGAGATGCAGTCTCATTGTAGCCGGTGAATAATAATAGATTCATACGCCATTTGTTCTATCAGGATCCTGGAACCCATGTTCACCATTGGTTTGGAATCAGGGTTTTCCAATTTCCCTAGGTATACATTCCATGTTTAACAACCCGGTTAAATCGCCTCAAAATTGCTTTTCGTCCTATCAATTTCGTAAACAACCCTCCCGCCGTGAGAAGGCAGTGAATACGACTTTCATGAAAGTGGCTGTATACGTGTGGCCATGTGAGAGCATTTCGAGAGGGAGAGAGGACTCTCCCCACCCTTGGTTGTATCAGGGCATTTGGGGGCTTGACTATCCTACATGTTGTTAAATGGCAGATTGTTAAAAAAGATATATTTGACGGTTTTGTTAACTTTATAAAGAATGAGAACTCTTTAAGGTTGAATCACTAAATACTATATATATATATATATATATATATCACATAGGAATAGGCCTATACGATGGTGGTTGAAGATAGTTGACAGGATACTCTGGAACTTGTCAGCAACGTTTTTCTGTAATCTTGAGGGAACTGATGCTCAGTGACGTATTCGACTTCGTGTCACCTAGCCTCACAGTCAGAGATATTATCACTGAGCTATTCGGGTCGCGACTGACCTCCTCTAGGAATGAGATATATTTACAAGTAGCGCAGAACCTAAGTCCAAGGTTTCTTATTGACTACCTTCGATCACCATCTTATCTCAACATAGTGCACGAGATGTCAAGTCACCTAGACTGGTGACCACATTGCAAATTGATCGATAGGATTCGATCTACACTAAGAAAGACCTGACATACATGACAATGATCACCTTCCAGTGATCAATCAGTTGTGAGCAGGCACATGCTTATTTGTTTTGAGGAATACATATAATGTTAGTAAATATATTAGTTAGTGAATTTTGTGTCTATTCAGTTACTATTATACTATACTATATCTTTTCATTTCAGTTATTTTAAACTAATCCACAAAAAACGTATTTGTCTGAATGCGAATCGACAAAGCATTAATCTTATGGTAAAATTTACTGAACATAACTTGTCAACTATGACATAACTGACAGTAATAATATCATTAGTCCAAAGGCGAAATTAAGCAGTATGTTTGTTGCATCAAAATAATACAAATTTAGTATTTGTAGACAATATCATCACCACAATATAACATAGTTGTTGTAAACCACTAAAATATGCATATTAAATGGTTGATTTTCTAGTACTTTGTATTAAAACTAATAATTTAATTGGCTATAATATTCAACTGTATTGTTTATTGTACTTCAGAAAATTTTATTTTAAGTTGGGATGATTTTGTTTGACAATTCGAATTATCACTTCACAGTAACTGATTAAATATATATGTGTGTATTTATGTATATATGTGTATGGTGCGGTAGTGAAAACGTTTTCTGTCAAATTATTTTGATTGTAACATATCAGTTTTAATTTTGATATTGTTATATTTATTTTATGAAATGAAATTTATGTTAGCCATTGTGAGTTGTTGAATTCCCTATTTCCTATCAATCTTATTTGTCTAGCTTAAGTTACCTTACAAAATTAATTTGATCGAAAACTTTGATGAGCAAAATTGAAAAATTTTAATCTAGTTTTTAATCTTATGTAAAGTCTTTTTCCATACAAAAGAGAATTCTCATAGATTTCAAGATGTGAAACTGGTTAGTATTTTATTAGCGAGTTGGTTTTCTACGGGATGGGGTCGCTAACCACATGCCCAACCCTCCTCCTTTATCTGGGCTTGGGACCGGCAATAGCCCTCGGAGGAGCTACAGGTGGAATTTCTCATAGATTTCAGGAATTAATAATTGACTTATACTTTCTATTTTTAACATCAAGGCAGAGTAATGTTCATAGTTATGTAAAGATATAGTTCACTAGATTCAATCAAAATAACCTGCTTAACAAAAGTATTATATATCTATACTTAAACTGATATGGTTTAACTTGGGAATTATTCTTTGGCAAATTTATGAATCTGGTTAGACGGTAGAGCAGAATAAGTTTTACTTCATTAATAATAATCATCTCTTTTTACTTCACATCCCAAATATAATTCATGAACACAAATTATTTCAGAAGTTTTCATCCCATATTGTTATGTTTTCAGTATACAACTAGTACATCAATCTAAAAATAGTATAATTTATCTTGGAATGTTTCTTAGACATTTTTGTAAAAGTTTACCATATTATAACACTAGTGACGTGCAACAGCAAATGTTAATGACATTATTGTATGACTGTATTTTTCTATATTTTGTAATACTGATGTAAAAAGTCATGACGATGAATATTATAGTACCAGTATAATAAAATACCAATATCAAAGTTAGAATGTTCAATACAAACATCAAGACAGTTCTACTGTACGGAGCTGAAACGTGGAGAACTACTACATCCATCTTCAAGAAGTTACAAGTATTTACAAACAATTGTCTACATATGATACTCAATGTCCGTTGACCGGATACCATGACCAACAGCCTACGTTGGAAAGGAACAAACCACCTTACAGCTAAGGAGAAAATTAGAAAAAAGCGTTAATAGTGGATAGGACACACATTGAAGAAATCACCAAACTGCATCACGAGGCAAACCCTTACTTGAAATCCTGATGGGAAGCGGAAAAGAGGAAGACCAAAGATCACATTACGCTAGGAAATAGAAGCAGCTATGAAAAGAATGAATGTTAACTGGAGAGAATTTGGAACAATTACCCAGGACAGGGTTTGAAGGAGAATACTGGTGTGCGGTCTATGCTCCTCCACGAGGAGTAACAGGCATAAGTAAGTAAGTAGGTATAATAAATTATATATTTTGTCCAAAATTGATTCAGAATGTACATTGAAAAAGATTTCAAAATTATTATAAGAATAGAGCATTCATTATTTAACTTCATATGCAGAGTTTCATTTATAAACTATTAGACATAAATTATAATTTTAAATGATAAAAAGACAATATGACACAATAAAATAGCTAACAAACTTCTCTTCACTTTTGAATAAGAGAATCTTTGCAATTTCAATGTTCAATTACATTGAATCACATAATACAAACAACACAATTGTTTTCAATGTCTTATATATTTATAATTCTTTTCTTTTCGGATAAACTTTTAAAAGGTTAAAAATGATTAGTCAACTATGTCTAATAATAATAATGGACTAATCAACATTTTAAACAACCATCTTGTTCTCTTTTTTTCTTTTTTATTATGTTTTATACTACTTGTCAAAATATTGTAAAATGTTTTCTCCTATTTCTTTTGTCCTACATAATGTTTCTTTACAATGTAATGTTTTTCAATGAATGTTTTTTTTCGTTTCAAACGATGAATTTAAAACACAATAAACTATGTTAGTAACTAAAATAGACTGAAAAAAATATTTAGGTGAGTTTTTAGTTGTTTTTTTTCCATACTGTTTTCACTTTGAATAAAAAAAATTCAAAAAAAAGAAAGAAAAATGAGCACAAATCATTATTTTTCGGCATTCGAGATTAAAAAAATTCGGTTCAAGTTTTAGCGCCTATATTTTTAATGTTTAAAAATGGGATTTTTTTATAATTAAAAGTTATGTGAACATTGTACGGTGATGATCAAATTCATGATAGGAAAGCATTTATCTTCTTTGTTTTTTTTCTTCTTTAAATCGTTTTAATTTATTAGGTTTTAAACATTCATGTTAAACTGATAGAATTTTTTAAAAAAAAAACACAATAAGATCTTTTGTTTTTATACATAAATTATCAAAATCAATATGAAAATAACTTAGGTTACATCTAGTTACATGTTACATAGGTATTATTCAGGCACTAAGAAAATCTTTTGTTTTGTTAAACGATTATTAGCAAGAATTTTATATCCCTAGTCTTCCATAATAACTGTCTATTCCTGTACGGGTTTTTTCAAAGAGTCGAATGTATAGTGTAAAATGAATAAAGAAAAAAGTTGAAAGTGGTTTACCGTTTGGCAGCTACAAAATTAACGAATTATAAGGTTTAAATTAAATTATGTCCACAGTTTTGCAGTATTTTGATAAAATGATAAAGGTTACTTGTATGTGCGCTTAGTTGCAAGTAATGTTTATGAAATTAAGTTCAGTGATTTAAAATCGTTTTACATTCATAGATAATGGATTTTGATCATGATAAATTGAATACAGATTGTATGAATATTCTATAAAAATGGAGACACTAAATAGAAGTAAGTAATAGGAATTGTTATAACTGCAAGATTTATTACTTGAACATGGAAAAACACAGGTTCGTGTTACACAAGGCAATAACAAGATTGTTGGCAGAAGTAGATTTTGTGAACACCTCGAAAAACACAACCATCACCGCAACCAAATACATTTATTAACACGTCCATTTTACTGACATTTGATGATTCGTTAACGAATATCAAAATTTACTAAAATAAAGAAAATACAAAAATAAGTGTTAGATAAAATCAATACAAAAAGTATTATGCATAAATTCATTTAGTATTGTTTGTTTGAATCTTCCCATTGATGTTTAGGATTGCAACTGGTCAGTCTCTAAATGGTACATGTGCATACTGTGTGTATTGCCTCGAAATAGCCTTAATTCCCAAGCATTGTAAGCAAAGATGAATAGTGGCTTGTAGTGAAATCCAAATAAAACGAAACGCGCGTCCTGGATTTCACTGCTAGCCACTAATCCATGTATGGTGCATAGTTATAGTAGACAAAGTTTACACTAGATCAGAATACAATCAAGTGAGTAGAATTTACATTTGTTATCAACAAACAGTCTTCATTTTTATTCTATTCCTGTCTCGAGTCACTAAGATTTGTAGAATCTGGAAACTTCAATACAACGGCTTTATCTCTTTCAATCTAGACAACAAAAGAAATTATTTATATCAGACTAATTTCAATGACTAGTAGTTACAGATGTAAAATCATTAAGAAATAATGAAATTGAATATTACACTGAATCCAAGTCAACTTAACGATTAATTACTATGGGTTCATCAATTATGCAATAATATTATTCTAAACAAAAGCAACAGAGAATTAATATGAAAACCAACTAAATTGAAAAAATCGAATTTCTAAATCTCTACATCATCTTGTAATTTTATCCCATCTCAATAGTAATCTTTAGATCATATTTAAAATAATTATAAATTACGAGTAATATTTGAGTTGTGTAACACATTTATCTACAAGTAATTTTATATGATAGATTTTGATTGCGTAATTGAAATGAGTTTCCAATAAAATGTTCCATTAATAAGTTTAAATAAATTTAGGGAACAAAATGAAAATCAATTTTTCCTAGGTTGTTAATTGGTTTTATATAGTTCAAAGAGTTCTTTCACCTTTTTTTGTTTATCGAAAAATTGAATCGGCTGTCAAAATATTTTCATCACGGACTTTATGTTTTATTAATATTTCTGAAACGACAAAGTATACCGGAAGCATGATTCATAAGAATTAATAATAAAAATGAAGTTTACCTACCTTGGGGAATGTTACGTTTTAATTGTAGACTTCTGTTTTTTTGTCTGTAAGTACTTGATTTACTGCTAATAGTTCAATCGTTTTACCCACTAAGAAGAACTAATTAATAGTGGTTCTTGTGTGCCATTCAGATGGAGCTGATGCATTACATAAGATGAGAGCTCGTGCGATAACCTCTCTTATTTAGAGATGCCACTATTTGTTCACCAAGTCTACGACTGATTTTACATGGGACTGATTTGTTTACTCCATAAACAATCAAACTGGAGTATTCGGTGTCATGTTATCCAGTTCTTAGTGGTTAGAAGCTTTTCAATCAATTTTAAAACTGAACATTTATCTAAGTAACTCAAAATTATGGCTGGCTATTTATTAAAACGAGTGACGAATTAGAATGTAACAAAATCACGAATCCTTCTGATGAATGTATTTAGCCACTTAATAGCAAAGTGAACTCACGTCTTCAGTCAACCAGATGACTTTCCATGCTGAATCTTAATAAATAGTGTTGTTATGGAGAAATAAAACCAGAAGAAGTTACATTCATCACAGTCAAGTAATCATTTGGTGGACATTACTATCGTCTTGTGTTACCATTTACAAACGGAACTTCATGTTTTACCCACTAAATAATAGGCAATTCAAGATAATTCAATTATAATGTTTAAATTATTATTATTTATTGTATCACTCCATTTGATCAAAGTTTGCCGAATAAAAACAGAATTTTCCTGATTCAGATTATAAACAAAGAGATAGCAGGATCGAACTAACGCAGCATTTAATGAACAGAAATGTAGTGTTTTCACCTCCTTTAAAAGCTCTCAGTTTATTTACGGTAATTCTTACTTTATATCTGTAGGGATTTAATGTCAGACATAGACAATTAAACTATTCTTAGTGTATGGAAAAAACATTTTTAATGTGCTTGTTATACGATGTTCGTTATAGGCATGGAAAATTGTATTTATTGTATGAAAACAAGTATTTAATTTTTTTAAAGTGAGGAACAATATTTTGACATTTAGTAACTAAGCCTATCAAAATAACCCAAATGAATAATTCTTTGACGTCAGAGCCATACATTTTATGCTGAAAAAATTTTTTGGTTTAAGGGTTTATGTTCATTTTTAGACTTTTCATTAGTAAAGAGAATAGAAAGAAGAGCCATAGGAAACCAAAAAAAATATGAACAATCATTTCACTCACAATTATAGCTCATTGGGAATGCCAACTTGATGACAACGCTGGAAATAGGTTATTGCTCAAGTTGTTCTTCAGGTATCCAAATTTTAAGTTTGTTTACTTTGAACAAAAGAAAAATTAATGATATTAAATACGAGTTTGAGATGAAACGATTTAAACGTTTAAGAACAATCATAGTGAAAGTGAACTAATATATTTCTATATTGATTTAAGATTTTAATGTCTTATGTTTCTTATAATGTTCTATTACTTATGGTGATTTATTGTTGATATTATTATAATTCTCGTATGTGATTGTGTACCGCATCAGAAGGATTTCTACGAACAACAATTAATCTCAAATGAAAATGTTCTTTTGTCTTATGTTAGTTAGAAGAATAGAAATAATAACTTGGGTATAAAATTTTCAGATGGGTCAGGAGAACGTGACAAATGATTGAGATAGCTATAACAACAGCGTTTTTGATGAAAAATAAGAGCATTCAAAAGCTGAAAAGAGCAAAGCGATACCCATAGTTATTGTAATTTTAATAAGTATAATGCATATGATGAGAATTCAGAGTAAAGAAACAGCTTTAAGTAACAAACCTATGATAAATGAAAGAATAACTTATTTTATGGCAAACATTAGTCAGTATGTGATGTATCAGTCTCTCGGTTTTCAAAATCAGGTCAATATCAATTTGTGTCACAGATATAAATCCATACTTATCAACTTAAAGTCAATATGTTATTAATTACATATTTTCATTCTGTTTGACGTTGCGCACTTTGTATACTTCAATAGCTTTCACAAGTTATTACCTTTTGATTAGGTGTTTACAGTGAGAAAATTGTAAAGATATGTTTTAAAATTAGACAAAACCATGTTTAAACGAAAATTCAGCAGTTTTCCATTGATTGAAAACATGAATTATTTAGTCAGTAACCAATACTATCCTAAAGCTGATATAGCTGTAAGTATGTTTTAGAAGGAAAAATACAACAAACATAAAGACAAAGAAAAAAGTTTATTCATATATTCACACCAACCTATATTCCTTTAAATACAAAAGTACTCCTGATCTAGAACGGAAAAAGAATGAAGTTTTTTAAAACAGAATAGTTAAATACACACTTTACTTGTGCGCAAGTGTATTATATAATCACACATTCCTTAAAACCGCATTTCTGTTAGTTTGTTTTTTATTATATTTTCCTTTGTCAAACCTTTTACCTTTAGTGATGAAAACGGTTGTTTTTTTATTCTGTTGCATTTAATGTTTTGTATATTCTAAGCATTAATAGACACAATTAATAGTCCCTTGAGTTTGAAAAAAATAGATTTTCACAGGTTTTTCTTTTCACCTGTTAATTGCTTAAATGATTAAAAAAAATTTAACAAATTGTTTTTATCATAAAAAATAATGATTCCTTCCCTTTCACGTTACAGTATATAAAGAGAAAAAAAATCGTTTCTTTATGCACTGGTTAAAGTAATTTTAATTTTCTGCTTAATTGCGCATTTAATGTAAGGATAACAATTTTACTAGGAGAAAAACTTTCAATAATATAGCATAACATTTGTGAAGTATAAAAAAACTAGGAAATGATTATGACAAGACTCAAATTAAAAACTACATTCACTATTACAGTTCAGCTTAGTGCTTAGTGCAACGTTTAAAACAATTATGTTACTATTAAACGTATTCTTAGTTGTATCCCAATGACTAGAAAAATTGTAGTTCTTACGTTTCGAGACTTAAGTCACTTCTTCAGAGTAACTAAGCTTCCTACTCAATGCTCAATTTATTTGAGACTATCAATTTCAACGATGGCAGTGATACCTAAAAACTCATTGATTATGTTATTTTTGGGCATACTTATTGCTATATTAGCAGCTTAAAGTACACAACTATTGATTGAAGGAGGATTTAAATAAAGCGCCACATAGATGACTTAACAAATTGTTCTAAAAAATTCATTCATATTTAGATTGTGTTGTAGCCTCGTTTCTTGGGCATAAAGTCTCCAAAGTAGCTGAAAATTCGCCGAATCAAAATGCTCTAACTATGTGAGGGTTGTAATTATGTTAGTAGTTTACATGGATGCTAGCTTAACGATGAATGATCATTGCTAATTAACTAATAATGCTAAGCAAATACTGTTGAGTCAAGTAGAATTATGTGATTATACAATGAACTTCATCAGTTTAGTAAATTAGTGAGTTAGGATTTGAAATAATAACACAAATATTTGGCTTGATTCTAAGTGAAGAATACTGTAATACTTCATGTAACCGGCGACCATTATTCATCAAGAAAACATTTTGATGGAAAGTTTTATTGATAAACAGATACAAGGAGATTAAAGTTGAATTTTTACTACTGAGATATAATAGATTTATATACATGAACTTTTAAAAATGAGGGAAGCCCAATGTCGGAGGAGATAGTTTAATTATTATTATTTTGAAAGGAGTTTATTAACGATATGAAATAAATAGTTTGTTGTAATGATTATTGGATTGATGATGTTTTTATTTTTAAGCTTACGCTGATCATTGGTCTACTATTTTCGGAAAAGAAATTGATTACTCTTGTTTTTCAGTTTACTTACAGTTTGTTTTACAAAAAAAAAAGATTAAGGCATCCTCAATTGCCCGATGTGATGCGTATGTTTCGATGAAATAAGTATAACTTATAGAAAAAGAACTTTCGGTGCAACTTACACAATGAGCGTGTAGTAAGTTGTATAACTATCGGAAAACAATTATAAATTACTCTTCCCTACATATTTTTCTTCCAAGTAACAACACGTACACACTTTGTCACACAATGAGCTTACATTTGACTATCTGTTGTTTGAGCATGTTTAATTCATGTTGATAAGTATTGTTTCTGTTTACACTGAAGGAAATATGATCCATTATTTTCAGAGTTTATAAAGTCTTAGCTCCATAAAGCCAAATATATGTAAATGCAAATATATTCAATGCATTATTAAATCATGGTTCCTGTGATAGATTAAAAACATTCAGGTATAAAGCTTAAATGAATACACCATGATAGAATTAATATTCTTAACGTATCATAAACTTACTGAAAAACATATACTACTTTATTTTTAACTATTATTCTTTGACTACGAAAATTGTAAATTCGGAAGTGAAATCAAAATGTAGTGATATTTACTTCAACTATATAGTACTTTGCTGCAGTAGTTTACATTAATGAGAGCATGAAATGATTAGATTAAATTTAAAGATATACTGCTGGAAAACCACATGTGGTTGAATTTCAAGGTGAAGAAATTTATTCACCTATTTTAAATAAGGTTCACGCCTGTGACACAACATTATCCAAATATGATGAGTTGAATGTGACATTTTGTAATTATATTTCTAGAGAAAAGGCACTTTACTATTTTAGTTTACGAAATGATAATAATTATGAAAAGCCTCATGGTATTCTTGTAACTAAGTATTTAATCAGTTAACTTAATTCATTTGGTCTAAGATTTGTTACTGATATGTAGAAATAGTTTGATAGTAGTTCAGATTTATGCTTAAGCGTAACAACCAAACAATTCTAACTCTATCAGAAGGGGATTTCGTAGAGATTTTAGTAATTTTATATAGTTGAGATCATGAGTCAATTGAAGCTAGACCACAATGGAAAACCTGGGAGCCATGAACAGCCGTTTTGTCCTATTGTGGAACTCCTCAGCACTGCGCATCCACGATCCCGCCTCGCGAGATTCGAATTCTTCTTTAATAATTGTTGGAAAGAACTGTTCACAACTCCGTGAACAAATAAAATGAATAAACTTAATCCATTTTTCCTAATAATACTCCATGTAACGAAATATTATACAATTAATACAAATGTTCTATCACGAGACCATCTTTGACTTAATTACTTTCATTCTGTTACTACTCTTATTTACATAAATGTCGCTTTGTATACTAAAACACAAGAAAGATTTTGTCTAAAACAGTTATGCTCGAAGATAGTTTTTCTAAGGACTTGATGCCCGTTGAATAATTAGCTTAGTTTATTGGTGTACGTATTGGACTCACTGTCTCACAATTATCGTTATAATGGTCACTTTGGCGTCACTGTTTGATCTTGGGTAGATTTTGTTAGCTTAATTATAATTCTTGTAATACACTCGGCTTTGTTCTTTTGCCTGACGCAGTGAGTGTATGACCAAGTATACTACGTAAATGATTTTCTGAAGCTGGTTGAACTTACATTAAGTTCCTTTGATTTATTCATTATTGCCGATGTCGTATTCAAAAATATTAAAAATGACGTACGGTCAAGAGGTTTGATATGTTAATTTACTACAGAGATCTAGTGATTTAACCGAAAAATATTACTGTAGATTGTTAGTCACTCCATCAAACAACATGTGAAACAACTGAACATGGAAATTTTATAGCATTTACCTTCATTTTTGTATGGAATTGAGCTCCAGCTTACTAACTTACTTACGCCTGTTATCCCTCATGGGGGAGCATAGACCACTCACCACTATTCTCCATCCAACCCCATCTTGGGTAATTCTTTCCAGTTCTCTCAAGTTAACATTCATTCTTTTCATAGCTGCTTCTATTTCCTAGCGTAGTGTGTTCTTCGGTTTTCCACTTTTCCGCTTCCCATCAGGATTCCAAGTAAGAGCTTGCCTCATTATTCAGTTTGACAATTTCCTTAATGGTTGTCCCATCCACATCCAACATCTTTTCCTAATTAGCTCTTCAGCAGGAGGCTGGTTTGTTCTCTCCCACAGAAGCCCGTTGCCGATTGTATCCGGCCAGTGAATGTTGAGTATTTTGCGTAGAGAAATATTTATAAATATGTCTACCTTCTTGACGATGGTTGTAATAGTTCTCCACGTTTCAGCTCCGTACAGTAGGACTGTCTTGACGTTCGTATTGAAAATTCTCACTTTGAAGTTAGTTGACAGTTGCTTTGAGTTTCACATGTTTTTCAATTGTAGAAATGCTGTCCTTGCTTTGCCAATCCTCGCCTTTACATCTGCATCAGATCCTTCTTGTTTATCTGTAACGTTTCCCAGAGTTCCAGCTAACAAAATGTTATTCATTAACATCATTCAGACGTAATTATAAAGTATATTATTGTTATTAATGGGTATCTTTATAAGGTTTATTTATTAAGAAATATTTATTAGTTTAAAGAACCCTTATAGAATATTCAAAAATGAATAATATTTGAGCGAACAATTGTTTTCAATAACTTCATCATCAGGCTCTACAGTTATAAGTTCACACTTATGATATTTTATAAAGGCCGAAATCAGGCATGTATTAATTAATTTGACAATGTTTTATGTTAAAAATGGTGAACATTTGCATCTGTTGAAACATATATACTTCAAAAATGTGTTACCTATAAATTAGAAAGGTCGTTATAAAGGTCGAAATGATATGGAGTAAAGTGTTCAGTCATTTTGACCTTTATTAAATATTTTCTACGGTTGAAATCACGGGTCAAGAGAAGCTAGACCACAATGGAAAACCTGGAAGCACTGGACAGTCGTTTCGCCCTATAGTGGGACTCCTCAGCAGTACGAATCCACGATCCCGCCTCGCAAGATTCGAACCCAGGACCTACCAGTCCCGCGAGCGCTTGAACATTTTTTGAAATGAAATAATTATGGACTCCTAACTTTAGAGCCTAGTGATGAAATTATTGAAAACAGTTGTCTGCTCACATACTCATTTCTTGAATATTTATTCATCTAAATTTTTCTTTTTAAAAAATAACGAAACAACAAAAGTGTAAATTGGACAAGTATTTTCCATTTTCAAATTACAATTTAAATGGTATCTCACCAAAAACAAAACAAAAATTAAACTATTTTCATGCTTACTTACTTTAACTATCCGATATTGAATTTAATCCAGATTAATTTGATCTAAAAAAAGAGAAAAGAAAATTAGTTTACATAAATTGTTCTCAAGAATTAGTTTACTATTATAAAACACATTTGGTTTTAATTTTTTTTTTATGAATTCAGTTACCTTATAAATTATTTTTAATCATTTAGATTGAGATCATGAAGTAATTGATGTTAGACCACCACTGAAAAAGTGGAAGAACTGGACAACCGTTTCTTTCTATTGTGGGACTCCTCGGAAGTTCAAATCCACGAACCTGCTTGCGTGATTTAAACCTAGGGCCTTTGGTCTTGCACGCGAACGCTTAACCTCAAGGATTTCGAAGGTGTTGTAACAACAATAAGTTCATGGTCTTAATCAAAAATTTTATAATCTCCACAACCTGATATTTATAACAATTATGTTATTTTAAACATGGTTATGCTACTTATGGTTAAGGAAGTTGTATATAAATATTCATATTATTAAGTAATATAGTTAGGGTATAACTGTCATGAATGAACATCAGTGGACAATTAAAAGTTTATTTAATAAATAGAGTTATGTCAATGCATTTATACTTCTCTAAGAAGTATAAGTTTAATTTTAATTTTTTTTTATGTCCATAAGTCGATTTTAAACCGTCCGATAGTAATAGTGTCTGAAAAGTCAAATAAATTAGGTCTTATCATTTGTTAAATTATTTTTATCGGTTTTCTAATATGCAACTTGTGTTCACTATTCATGATGTTTAGTGATTTACAACTGTGAACAATTTGATTTCCTTCAGAGACAGATTTCAAAAAACATTGAAAACTTTCTATAGACAACCGTTTCTTTGTATTTGTTACATACTTACTATAACAAGTATATGCGGCTTTATAAATATAACTGAAGATAAGTTGAACTAGTTAAAATAGAATTCGATATTACATGTTAAAACTAGTTGAGGCGGAATGGAATTTCTTTTTCTATCAATTTTATACTTCATTTACCAATACCTCATATCCCATTTCTTTTTTATGTAAGGCTGATGAAGACAGGTTTTTTCATAATACTTTGATATTTGTAATTTTTAAAAACAACTTTTTGCACTTTATTCTATATTTTCGTGCAAATTCATTCGCTCTAAGACACTTCATTTATTGCCAAATCTTTTTCGTATTTTATCGATCGAACAAATTTTTCTCTCGAATGTTAATTAAAATTTTGACTAGACATTGAATTAACAGGATAAAAACAACTATACTCTGGCTACTAGCTAAACCACATTTCTCTTGGAAGTCGATCGATAGCCCAGTTGTTTTACTCTCAAATCAAATTAATTTAGTCGATTAGATTGCTTATGAATGTTAGTTTATAACAAATCATTTATGAACACTAGGCATTTAGATTGTATGAAGATTTTATTTATGATGGTAATATTTAATTTTAAAAAAAAGACCAAACGTCTAATGAATCATGTTTTCATTACATTCAAAACATTAACATGTTCACTGCTCGTTTTGGAATGACCGCTGAATTTTACGGATTTTATAATTTTACACTCAGGTAAACAACTGATATGAGCTACTTTACCTAAGTGTCCTATGAAAATAAAACTATTCATATTTATTATCAGAATGCGCTGCTTAGTGAATAGCTTTAAGGTAGATATCTTGAAGCTTTAGTAAGAAACCATGAACAATGGAGTCTGATCTGTATCGGTTGGAGACAGTTATTCACCTGAGACAATGGATGAGGGGTTGTGCAAGATTATGGATCGACTAAAGTTAGTAATTAACATCTTTGGATGACGGATTAGTAGTCTAGAGGCTAGGCGTTCGCAAGCGATACCGAAGGTCCTGGGTAGGGGTCCCGCGTGCGAGACTGGATGCGAAATGTTAAGGAGTCCCATGCTAAGGCGAAATGGCCGTCCGGGGCATTCAGGTTCTCTATGGGGATCTAGCTCAAACCAACTCATAGATTCAGCTATTGGTATTCACAATTAGTTTATATATATATATATGTATATATATATATATATATATATATATATATATATAAGGTGTATTCGTATTTAGATAAAAAATGTATATTCTTTCTTGAAACATCTATCAAACATAATGCTCCTAAAACTTCTATTCTACTTCAGTTACTAAAAATAACAAGACTTTACCTAAATCAACTTGTAAAAATATATTTTAGGCTATGAAGTGTACTTGAATCAATAGACAATTACATTATGGATTTTTTTTCATTATATTTCTAGTGGTATGGAATTTTTAAACGATAACAATTTTAGACATCACAGTCAAGTATAGTATTGGTTGTTTTTTTCTTGTTGCTAATATGTAAGTTATGAAGTGTTAACAAATAATCATTGTTAAGTGGTATATATTTGATATTGATAACAAAATCATTTGGATTGTTTGAAAGTGTCATATAAAAGTTTTAGTAGATAATACATAAAATTCTTGATTGAAACTATTAGTATCAGTTTTTAAGAAAGACATTCACATAATATGAAGGACTTAAGATATATCACATAACTTTTCACTGTATAGTTTAAATATATCTTAAATTTGTAAATAATTATATTGTTTAACAATGTTTAGATGTATAGTGTTTCGTAATGTTTATAGCAAACTGACGGCTATTCCTAAATATACCTGAAAACCAATTCTTTGAAGGATAAATTAACTGGTGCTTCTCCTTGATTATTGTCTGTTCTGATCTGGATATGAATACAACTAAAGTAGAAGTGATTTATTATAGAAATAATGAATTAAACAGTTATGTTATGATGAAGCCAGTAAACGATAGTTAGTATTTTATGGATCGAGTTATTACCTTTCTCTTCAGTCAATAGTGATAACCATAAGCTCTCATAAGAAACGACAAAGAGATAACGGATTATATCATTGTCTTTCATAAATCTTACAATACAGCTTTGTCTAACAATGCATAAACTACTGTGTCCTGAGACTCATTCGAAAAGTACCTGCTCTTTTTTTTGAAGATGATACTGTATCCACACTGAAAATATTATACGAGTTTGCTATTGGATATCTATGTGAAGTGATCATAATCAAATGGTATAATTGGAATTTTTTGACTTTAGATCTCTTCACACTCTATTTAGCCGTCTGTTTATTTTCAACTGGCATACATGCGTCTAATTACAAGAAAAAGAAAAGGAATAACTTTGAATCAGATTTTTAAAATATTTGTAACTATAAAATGAAAAACTATTTAAATTTATCCTCTGAAATTACCATGTGATCACCATATGCTTGAAATAATCCGCATCCTATAACCTAATTGAATTTAATTATGCTTTCCGCTTTTTGGTAAACAAATGTTTTCTTATATCTTTAATGATACTATATAGGTAGTATAAAATTAGTGAACTGATTTGTTGTTAATTAATCAAATCAAAGTATCAAAAACAGGAAACTTAATCAACTATTTGAATAATCATTATGGTACTTTAGTTCAGATAACATGACTTAATTATAATTTAACAAGTTGATAACAAACTGAAAAATAAATTGATTTGGTATTGTTTATTTGAATTTTCCTACTAATGTTTAAGGCTGTAATTGATCATTTTCTTATTGGCATATATGCATACTGTGCGTATTGTTTTGATAAAGCCTTAATTCGCAAGCATTATAAGCAAAGATGGATAGTGGCTAGCAGTGAAATCCAGGACGTGCGTTTCGTTCTACATCGGACTCGTCAGCTGGATGTACCTTTCGCTTCTAACTCCATCGCTTTATCCACTTAGCTACTGATTTCTGATAGCCACTTGCTTGTGTAACGGGGTGATGTTTAAATTCACTTGGTATTGTTTATTGGAATCTTTCCACTGATGTTTAGGGCTGCGATTGATCAGTCTCTTATTAGCATTTATGCATATTGTGCGTATTTCCACAACATAGCCTTAATTCTATATACACTATATTTTTTAATATTGTTCATTGTTCTTTTTTATTTGTGTAGTATGATAAATCAAATGTTCCTAATTAACGGAAATATAATTTCTTTGCGTCTTCATGTTTCGAAACAGCTTACCACTCGTATTTTGGAAAATTTTTCCTGAATAATTTAGAAAATGAGTGATTTCTAAAATAGACTAAATTCCTACTTTTTAATAGTTGTTGTTTCGTCAAGGTTGATCCAAAAAGACAACAATGTGGAAAACACTTACCATTGAGCATGCATTTTTTTTGGAAATAAGATTTATTTTGTTTTCTTATCGTTCTTATGGACATATACGGCATTTTTGTTCAAAATTTTGTAAGTATAAAATGTGGATGATAGCCAAGCCATTGAAGTTTGAATGTTTGAATTTTCCTAACTCAAAGTTGAATGTTTATTCTTCAGATGAATTTTCTTTAAGAATTCAATAATAAAGCACGATGCATCAGAACATAGTAGATTAAAAAAATACCAAGTGAACAGCAATAGAATCTTAAACATAACTAGCTAAGAAATATTTTTAATAGACTTCGTTAAACTGATAAGTTCAATAGTTCATATCACAAACTGACTTTAACCAAGAATATGAAGAAGAATAAATTTGATTTCAGAGAAAAAAAATATTGTGTTTAATCGTACCGCCTTTACATAAATTTAGGGTAAAATTTTATTTCCTTATTTGATAGATTTCGATTATACAGGCATAGTTCCTTTACAAAGAGATGTATACATATTGAATATCCTTTCACTATCTGCTTATCAATGCATTTAAGCATTATATATATATATATATATATATATATTACTTCCGTTTATCTTTCCTATGAAAACGCTATAAAAACTAGATAAGTTGTTATAATGTTTGAAAATGAATTTATCCACAAAACTACTCTTCATAATCCAGTTTTCTGTATGAATGAGTGACAATCAGGTTGTAACATATCGTCTAATCAAAATAGCTTCTTTTTAATTTTCAAAAAATAAAATTTATTATTCGATCATCGACAATGTTTTACTAACAAAGTAGTAGGTTCTATGTGTTAACAGTTTCATAACTGATGGATTAATTTCCGGTATTATTTTTAATACTAAAAAAGGAAAAAAATACTATTTACGAATGCCTTCATAATATATATATATATATATATATATATATGTGAACAATGAATGTTATATTGTTTGAAATGGTAGCATTCGAGAGTATAGCCTTTCGATTCAGAGATAAGCTTTCGAGTTAGTACGGAAATGAAATACAATAATTTTGTTATTTTTAAATGAAAAATTTTATTTGTTCAGTGAAAAATACATAACTGTTCCTGTTATATAGATGATGTGATGCTTACAGAAAGTTATTCATCTCACCATATACTGCATTACTAGACCACTCGTTACTATATTTTCCTTTTTTTCTATTAACATCTGACGATACATCATGCAATAAATAATTAACATTTATTACCAATGAATTCAGATAATAAGCATTTGGTTCAGGTTCTATACAATAATGATTTTATAATCATATTTTGAATCAGTGATGAATAGTGGTTGATGATTTGTTTTATATTACAAAATATGTAACTATTATAATTCATGAAAAACACTTAATAAGCACTTACTTTTCTTAAAGAATTTTATTGAAATTGAAACCTCAAGGCTTAGAATTTTAATATTCTGCATGTAATCTGTCTTTGCATCAATAAGCCTCAACATACACAAAGGAAAAAAACATGATTTTCAAATACAATACGGAGAACACCAATCCAGTCACACTTGATGGAGGAACTCTAGAAGAGGTGGAAACATTCACGTACCTAGGAAGTATTGATGAACAAATTTGATCTGATGAAGATGTATAGTCGAGGATTGGCAAAGGAAAGACCGCATTTCTACAATTGAAAAACATATGGATATACGAGAATGGGGTTTTGTGGAGGTTGTAGTAATTAAATAGTTCAGTTCATGAGTCAAATAAATCGAGACAACCATGAGAAACCTGTGGTCACTGAGCTACCGTCCTGTTCTAGTATGGGACTCTTCAAAATCGCGCATTCACGATTCTGCTCGCGGGATTTGAACCCAGGACCTTTTGGTCTCGCTTGAGTGCTTAACCTCTAAACCACTGAGGCGGCATCCGTTGGTGTTCATGTTCACTCTAACCACTCCAAGAAATGGCCCCACAATCTTCAGTGAGTTACTATCTCACAACAGATCCTGTTGAATTCTACTGGTTGAGTATAAGTACAAATGTTAAGAATAAGTGTTTATAAAAGATATATGATTATGAGTAAAAATAAAGTTCATTTATTTTATTTAATAACGATAACATTTTAATAATGCTCAAGAAACTGGAATTGAACTGAATATTTTTCTATTTAATTGAACTAATTTTTGAAGGTAAATAAAATGATGAAAGGAAAAATTCATGGTTCACAGTGATGAGAATTAAGAATAAAATTTAGAATCTTTACAAATTTTTCTACTTTTTTTTACTTCTTATACTGATATTTTTCAGTGTTCCTTAATATATGACAGTGGAAGTTAATATTAATAAAACTTTACATGTACATGTCAAATAATTATATGATTACACCAGATAACCTTTCCAAACTTATTGGTATGAAGAGATGAGTGAAGAAGCGATGATAAACGTTTTTCCACACTGATCAAAATGTGAAAATTACAAATATCCAGTTAGACGATTGCTTTATCATATTAAGCATTAGGTTCTGAATGATTCATAAATTAATGTAGTATTCTTACTCATTCCAAAATTATTTAAATGTTATTTTTGCATTCTATTTTTTCTACTTCAATGTCTTAGTTTGGACATAACTACTTTATTCTCATTCCCTATGGGTTGTTGTTCTGTCAACTTTATATGTTCATATGAATTTTGTAATTTGGTCTAATCAAGAATAAATCAAATATAGAATTCTTTCTAAACCGCCTTTTCTCTCCGCTTGCTAACTAATCAGTGATAGGATTGTTTCTTTTCGCTCTCAAGGCCATTCAGTCACAAAACGAACCCACGCGTTACAAGTCCCATGGTTGTACTAAGCAACCTAGCACATCAAGACTGTGAACTAGTTCAAGACAACGTTTTCTTTCCATAAATTAAGGATAGATCAGTGATCAGGGAAATCGAAGTCGTAGCGGCAATTAAAGCCATTGACAATGGAATAACTGTAGCCAGCAAATATTAATTTCATGGTGCTTGATATTTACTCTATGTGTCCTTGTTATTTAGCATTGGGAGTCAGTTAGCTGACGCAGTGCCATTGATATGGTAGGCTGTTATTTTAAAATCTCACTATTCGTGACTTCTACGATAGTTTAGTTTGTGAAATACAGGTATAGGTTATAAATATTTTAGTAGCATAGTCAAAAAGAAAAACCGTAATTCGATAACCTGCAAAGAGTGAAAAAAGAAATGTTCAATTTATGTGAAACCTAATAGGGTGGAAAGTTGTCAAAATGTCCAAAGAGTTTCAACAATTTTTTTTTTACTTTGTATAAATTTTAAGCAAAATGTTCTCACATTTAACCGAGACAAGATGACGAGTACTCTGTCTCTTGAATATTCAGTTTACGCATACATAGTTTCCATAGTTTAAAATACGTTCATGAATACATTTATAAAAATTTATCTTCACATATCCATCACGTTCGAGAAGTTTCAATAACTGTATGTCATAGTTGAGTTCATGAGCCAATTGAAGCTAGACCACCAATGAAAACATGGAAGCACTCTATATAAATAAATACACTTCGCGTTCCGTAAAGTTTAATAAACAGAACAAAAAAAATCAAATATTGAACTTTGAAATCTGATGGTATTTATCTTACTATTTATGGACGGAAAGTCAGTATTAGTCAGTTTCTAGATAAGAAATTTCAGATTTATTAATTCAACATATCTGTTTGGTCACTGTTCGTATCAACAGTTATCACTGAAATTTTAAAAACAACATCCTTGTGCGGTTTGTTATAAAAGCTTTACAAATGGAGGTTTTGTCGTTCAATCATTTCGTAAGTTTCATATTTTAAATGACTGTATAAATTTTTATCTACTTTAATATTATTCTGTTTGAGACTTTATATGACCACACAAACAATAATATTATCTACCAGCTTTGATGAAATACATAACACAGGGATATAAACAAATTACAAAAAGGTAGAATACTTGATTAATATATCTTACAAGAAAGGTTATCGGTATCACAGACATAGTTTATGTAAGGGAGAGTAAAACAAATTATTTGTTTATATGATTTAAGAAGTTATGCATCATTAGTTCACAGAACAAACCCGAAAACGTTCAAATTATATGCGTAAATAAATAAATGAAATAATCTACATTCAAAGAATAAAATATTGACAGTCAATCACTTTTATCACTGCTGATCTGACGAACGTTTAAAAGATGAATATTTCAAAAGTACTTCAAAAGTATTTCAGATTTACTTTTCTAGTATTTACCTTTTATCTACCGAGTTTTTTCTATGGTTGAATAAATGATTGTGTTTATATCTGATAATGTGAAAAGACGGGTAAATGTTTTTAGTTTATTTTTCATTATATGACAATAAGAAAATAAATGTCAACTTCACACGTTCCCAATAATAGTCAAATATTTAAAAAAAAATCCATTATATCAAACTGTTGTAAGAGCATGGTTTCTCTCATAAACGTACAATTCAGTATAACGATATTTATGTACCAGTAAGATGACTTCTTTGTTTAGTTATCTTTTAAACAAATCAATAATGCTAATTACTAGTTTACTGAATTAAAAGAAGTGTGGAATGACATATTCGATAACTCTTTAGAAATTGTTATGGATGAGTTTTTCAAGTTTGTGTACGTAACTAACAGTACAGTATGTTCAATGGCTTGTTGACATAAATGGATGGATGATGGCACGAATATAATTACTATATACTCACTGATCTACAGTGTAAAAAGTTCAACTTCAATGTATTTCTAATAGCGAATGTCTTTGACAAATTCAATATACCATTTACAAATATATTATTCATATTTAGTGCCATAAAAGATTTGATTAGTGAAAATCAAACTATTCTTCTACATTTCTCTTAAACAATACAGATTGAAAATGACGAACTTTGAAATATTTCTTCATATGTATTATGGTGTTTGACCGCATGATAGATTATCAACTTGGCACAGAATATTCCCTTAAAACACTTATTCAAAATGTTCGAACGTGTAATAATAATGCACTTTGACTCATATGCTTGGCATAGTATAAGGAACAGAAAAATGCAAACTACGCTACACAGCAAACGGATTCACATGTACTGCACATAAATTACTATCCTACGTCAACACAGCAGTTAATTCCAAATTTTTATGTAACCTTAGCTCAAATTTCTCCAACTTCTAATATTATCAAATTCACTAGCAAAAAACAAAGTAAACACTGAATAAATCCAAAAAACGGGATGAAACACCTGAAACTGTAACAAATTTTCGTTAAGGTAAATTCTTTGTGTTGCTCAATATTGATAGGAAAATAACTCAGTAGGTCGTTACCAAGAAAAGAAGCTTTATTATTCACCCACTACTGACAATTAATATCAAATCGTTATTTTTTTTCTAATTGACAACAGACCTTCGATCGATAATCAAATTTTCGATGATGACGCATATTATTTTATTAATCCTTTTTTATACTAGTGAACAAAACTATATTTATTATAGAAGGGGTTTTGTGGAGATTTAGTATTTATCATGGTTGGAAGCGTGAGTCAATTGAAGCTAGACCACCATGGAAAACCTGGAAACACTGGACGGCCGTTTCGTCATTTTATGGGGCTCCTCAGCAGTGCGCATCCACGAACCTGCTCTCGCGAGCGAGATTCGAACCCAGGACCTACTAGTCCCGAGCCGAAGCCCTTAACCGATAGACCACTGAGCTGGCATCCAACGGTGTTAATGTCTAACTTCAACTGATCCACGAACTTTGAAAAATACTGAAATCTCCACAAATCCCCTTCTGATTATAATCATATGCTCAATAGTGACTGACTTCAAGATACATGTCCTGGAGTTCTAGTGGGAAGCAGTGACCAGTGGATTTCAACCACGTCTGTTGTGAGATAGGAACTCATTGAAGACAAATGGTGAATGGTTGCTCAACTTCGTGGATCAGTTGAAGTTAGACATTAACACCGTTGGATGCCATCTCAGTGGTCTATTGGTTAAGAGCTTCGGCTTGAGACTAGTAGGTCCTGGGTTAAAATCTCGCTCGCGAGAGCAGGATCGTGGATGCGCATTGCTGAGGAGTCCCATAAAGGGACGAAACGGCCGTCCAGTGTTTCCAGGTTTTCCATGGTGGTCTAGCTTCAATTGACTCACGCTTTCAACTATGATAAAACTTTATTTGTCAACTCACAATTATAGCTAAACTGTACTATGGTATCAAATACTGATGAATATTTATTCATTTTCTTTTACAATCAAATTCAATAAATTTACATTTTGCAGAAGAACTAGAAATCAGAAAATCGATTAAATAAATAGGTCCTGGGTTCGAACCTCGCGAGGCGGGATCAAGGATGCGCTTTGCTGAGGAGTCCCACAATAGGTCGGAACGGCCGTTCAGTGCTTGCAGGTTTTCCATAGTGGTCTAGATTCAATTGACTCATGATTCCAACTATATATAAAAAATTCTTTTTTGTTGAACTAAGATCAGTTAGCTTCAGCAGTTTAATCATTAAATTCTAAAATCTCCACTGAATATGATTACATATTTTTTATTTACATAATATTACATTTGACAATTTTAATGTCATTTTAAAATTCACATACTTAACATTATCTTTTTATCCAGAGACTGGAATATGTGAAAAGTTGATAGTTGGATTCATCAGTCGATTTAAGCTAGACAAAAGTTTTGTAACTCCGATTTGGACTATAACCGTTTTTTAATGAAATGACAATAAATGATGTTGAACATAGTATCTCATTAAGTAGACTTTCAGCATATTTTTTAAAAAACTCATTAGGTTTTATATCGTACAGCGTATACTGATTTTGACATATGTGGGATTTTATTAAATTTTGTACATCATATGAGAATACACTTAAATCCATATTATTAGTATGGGAATATGATAACATTGTAGTATTTTAATACTTGAATTCACGAGTCCATCTAAGCTAGATCAAAGATCCTGAGTTCGAGTCCCGCGTTCTACATCAGGAATACGCACTACTGAGGAGTCCCATACTAGGATAAAACAGCTGTCCAGTATTTCCAGGTTTTTAGTGGTGGTCTAATTGTTTACTAAATTTTTCAACATTTTCAAATACTTATAAACGTCTGGTTTAATACATCTAGATGTCAGTAAAGATCAAGTTTACATTCATCTATATTAAACTACATGATAAACTCAAAAATTAAATCACTTTTCAACAATATAAAGTCAGTAGTAAATTCTATTACATTCAGATTGGATAAAATTCATATTATTAGTATGAGAATATGTGAAGATCGTAGTATTTTGACACTTGAATTCACAAGTCGATCTAAGCTAGATCAAAGATTCTGGGTTCAAGTCTCGCGTTCGGCATCGTGGATACGCACTACTGAGGAGTCCCATACTAGGACGAAACAACTTTCCAGTATTTCTAGGTTTTCAGTGATGGTCTAGTTGTTTACTAACTGTTTCCGTATTTTCAAATACTTATTAACGTCTGATTCAATATATCTAGATGTCAGTAAAGATCAAGTTTACATTCATTTATATTAAACTTCATCTTAAATTCAAAAATAAATCACTGTTCAACAATATAAAGTCAGTAGTAAATTCTACTATATTCTGAACAAGGAAGAAAGTATTTATTATGAAACTTTCTATTAAACACTAGGAATACATAAGCTTCTAAATATTTACCTGATTTCTTTTCTTTCATATTTTAATTTTGTGTATTTTAACACAATATCCAACTGTATTTCTTTTAAATTAGACCAAATTACAAGCTGATTAAATTATTTCCTATGAGTTATTCTTTGAGTATACATAAGACTTTTTACCATGGTGAAAAACATTTAAACAGGTGCAAACAAGTGTATCTAATAGAATACCAAAAAAAATACATGAATTCATTTACATGCAACCCTTATCACATAGTAATGAAATAATAATAATAATAAGACATGGTTATCTTTTAAAAACAAAAGAAAATGTTCTCACTTTAATTTCAATAGAGATATACATTTTGTTTTCCATTGTTATCATTCATAATTAGATGTAATTGTAATAATAAATAGATTCAGGTGTGATAAATTTATTGTATATAACTGTCAATTTTTCTATACTATTATAATTAATACTCATTTTGTTTTAATGCGGAGTAAATAAACAATGAAATTTCTGTTTAGTATTAGTCTTTATGTGTTTTAATTTATATACAGAAACTCAGATTTGGACTTTATTAAGAGGTTGTTAAAATTAAATATATCTTTGAGTTTAAGATGGTAAACATAAACATAAATAAACTTGTATTCATATTCATCTATTTTCATGTAAATTCATGGATATATATGAATGAAAAATATTTCTATCAGGAATTCTGAGGCAACTATGAAGGTGAACTAATACTGGAAGGAGATAACTAGATTAAATAGAAATGCATTCTTAAAACAGAATACGAAAATATTCAAAAAACTCAAATGTTTCCTATCAACTACACATTAGTAGTAATTTTCATAATATAATAAAATGACTTTCATAATTTTCTATGATATTTATTTCTAGTACTTGTGGATATCACAAAATGAATATGTAGACATTATTGATCACTATGATTATAATTCTGACGATTCAGGTTACTTAATCACACATTTGTTGATAATTTAAATTCTCAAAAAAAAGTTGATTCAGTTCATTATAGTTTTTCTCATAATTTGTCATTCTTTGTGAAAAGTCCTATCCCAGTTTTTTTCTACACATCATATGAATTAGCTCTAGAAAATTAGTTAATTAAAACTGAACACAGTTATTATTTTTTAATAGTTGAGATCATGAATCAATTGAAGCCAGACCACAATGAAAAATCTGGAAGCACCAAACGACCATTTCGTCCTACTGTGGGACTCCTCAGCAGTGCGTACACACGATCCAGCCACGCTAGCTTCGAACACAGGAGCTAACATTTTTGCGCGCGAGCGCCTAACCACTAGACCACTGAGCCGGTATCCAAAGGTGTTAATGTGTAATTTCAACCGGTCCATGAAATTGAAGTATGCCCTTACAAACTCGCATCATTTTTTATTTATGTGAATTATCTAAGTAGGTAACATAATGTGAAAATTAAAAGTTTTCAAATACATTACAACTGAAAACTATTCTTGATTTACAATTGATTGATAACGGAGTAGTGTAGTGATCAATGTCACGTATATCAGGTCCTTCTTAGTGCTGACCGAATCCAACCGATCAAGTTGAAATGTGGCCACCAATCTAGGTGACTCGACATCGCGTACACTATGTTGAGATTAGACGGTGGTTGAAAGTAGTCAATAGGAAACCCTGGACCTAGGTTTCGTCCTACTTGGCACTCATCAGTAAGGTGTACTTGGGATCTTGAGGAAATTGAGGCTCTGTGACTACCTCCAACCACCATCTTAACTATTATTGATGTGTCAAATTAGTTTCGTTGTTAATCAAATTAAAAGTTACATTTCAAGAGATAATTATTCGATTGGTAACGTATTTTTATTGAAAAGGCTGTGAATTATTCCGTCGCTAATACTGTTGACTAAAATATGATCAGTCTTCATTATTCTATGCGCCAGATATTTTAAGCCAAATGGACCGGTTTCAAGTCACGATATGAACAATGGCAGTGAGATGGAGGTACAGCTAGCTGATGACTCATATATAAGATGAAACGGCCATCTATTCTACTAATTTCTTTTCAGAATGTGAAGTTATATACAATCTGAGAAACGGAAAAAAGAATAATTCACACACAATTTTTCGCTGTTTATTTTAAAATATTTTTGATTCCAGAATTGTCAAATATACAAAAAATATTAATATTGTGATTTTCAAAACGGTTGTTCATTAAAGGTATTATGGACTATTTGATAAAACAATCTGAAATATCAAACACACTGGTTGTGGGAATGTTTCATGGTTTTTAAATACAGATATTAACAATAGGATTGAAACAGGTTAGTGAAGGGACTATCAAAAGTGCAATTGAATATTTTTGCATAGCGCATATAAATATATTTTAAAAATGGATTCAATACTAAGTGGCAACTGACACCATTCTGACCAAAGACCATTACTAGGAGTTCAAGTGAGATAAGTGAACGGTAAGTAAATGGTGTAGTTTCAGCTTTTAAAACGTCGACAAATTATTTTAAGCTGATAACTGTAGGAAAATATTATATCTAACTGATCACTTTCTATTTTTTACTTCTAATGATTACATTAAAAAAATACAAAGATGATACTAATGTTGTTATTATTTCTTCATTTCTTAAAATGTGTGTTAACATTGAAACAGTGTTCATTTCTGTAACAGCATTGAAATTAATTGTTAAGACGAATGAGCATATTTTTAATTGTTACCAGGGAATATTTTATTAGATACAAAATAATCTAACCAGATAGATTTAACTGCTTTTAAATTTCATGCATCATTAAGTCATAATTAACTGCAATTCTCTTATGTACTATGTAAACAAAATTGTTTTTATCGATGATAATGGCAGAAATAAGTATATATATATATATATATATATATATATATTCTGTTCTTAACAACAACACTAATGATTGCCAAGTAGACACATCAATCATTAGCATATATATATAGGAGATAGTATCACAAGGAAGTGAATTGATCACGGTTAAATAACGAAACTCATTATGTTAGTAGAGAAAAATTTCTGTCTGACGATGTCATTTACTTAAGCGGTATAATCGTATACTTAGGCAATTTTTACAAACTGTAGTCCGTTATAAACTAGAGGTACGTTGAATCAATAAATATAGTTTACGAATTTGATTGGTATCGCATAATAACATTGAGGATAGAAGATAGAAAGGGTGGTTATAACCATGGTGAAATAAGAGATCGAACATGTTTTCGTGAACAAAGATGAGGGTAGATCTGGTGCATTACAAGAACGCCTTACGTTTGACTTACTTACGCCTGTTACCCCTCGTGGAGGAGCATAGGCCGCACAAGAACCCCTACTGTTCTAAATTTTGAACTAACGTTACGGATAGTTCGATTTTTTCCAGCATTGACTAGCACTTCAAAGTAATCGGAAACGTTTTTAAAAAAATTATTTCGTTTAAATTTCTTTAATATTTCTTTAGACATGAATGCACAACTATATATGTAATAACCTGCCAAACTGAAATTTATTCACCATTCAATAAGATTAAAGTTTGTTAAGGGAAATAATCAAAATTATAAATGTTTTGTGAATCGATTATCTTTACTTCTAATATTATGCTGCTAAAACAAAAATGACGTAATATGATTCTATACTCTTACTTCATTGCTTTTGTAATCACATATGAACTGAAGTGTACTTTGCAACACTGAAGTATGAACACTGGCACGTTTTGCTGTATAAGGTATATTTTGATTTAAAACGGTTTAAAGTAATGGAGTTTATTTTGATTGATTATTTTTGACTAGTTGTTTAACTATGATGAAAATATAAGGTGGGATCGTGATTGCGCACTGCTGAGGAGTCCCACAATAGGACGAAACGGCCATCCAATGCTTCCAGGTTTTACATGGTGGTCTAGTTTCAGTTGACTCATGAACTCAACTATTAATTTTAAAAAAAATTTCCAGTACAATTAATATTCCATCAATAAAGTTCTCTATAATTATGAAACAAATAAGTGTTCAAACTTATTCAATCTAGCGTTTCATTCAACAATGATATCATTAAAATATACATTTATTGGGGATTTAATAATCATTGAAATTACTAGTTTTGAGACAATAAAGTGTTATCAAAGTCTAATAATAAAGTATTTAATCTTTTACAAAGAATTTCAATTTGGTCATATGAAAATGAACATTGAATTTATGTTAATTAGGTGTTTGATTATTATTAATTCAACTAATTACTTTAGAAACTATTCTAATATGTATTCATACAATGAGTCTGTTTATTCTATAAATATCGTATCTTTTTTTAAATTTTTCATTGTAATCAAGATTCAGAGAATAAAAGAATATTAAAATTTTACCATGATTAATTATATTTTAATATTTTTCGATGTAATTAATCTAAAGGAAAAAAGAAGGAATTCTATGAAATATTTTAATTAGTGTAGCAGCAGCTGCAGAAATACTCCACATTCTCTTCAGTAAGATTTGGGATGAAGAACAAGTACCAACAGACTGGAAAAAAGGACTTCTGATCAAAATACCAAAGAAAGGCGATCTTAGCGAGTGCGACAACTACAGGGGCATCACTCTTCTCTCAATACCAGGAAAAGTCTTCAACAGAGTATTGTTAAACAGGATGAAGGATTCTGTGGACGCCCAACTTCGAGATCAACAATTCTGGATTTCGTAAGGATAGATCGTGCACAGATCAAATCGCAACTCAATGTATCATTGTGGAAAAATCAATCGAATGGAATTCATGACTCTACATCAACTTCATCGACTACGAGAAAGCATTTGCTAGCGTGGACAGGACAACACTATGGAGGTTTCTTCGACACTACTGCCTACCTGAGAAGATAGTCAATATCATACGAAACTCCTGTGATGGATTAAACTGCAAAATCCTTCATGCAGGACAACTCACCTACTCGTTTGAGGTAAAGATCGGTGTTAGGCAGGGTTGCTTACACTCACCCTTTCTCTTTCTCCTGGTGATCGACTGGATCATGAAGACGTCAACATCTGGAGGAATGCACGGGATACAGTGGACAGGTAGTATGCAGTTGGACGATTTAGACTTTGCAGATGATTTGGGTCTTCTATCGAACACACAACAACAAATGCAGGAGAAGACGACCAGTGTAACAGCAGCCACAGCAGCAGTAGATCTCAACATAGACAAAGGGGAAAACAAGATTCTCCATACAATATAACATGCACCAATCGAATTACACTTGTCGGAGAAACTTTGGACGATGTGAAGACCTTTACATATCTGGGCATCATCATTGATGAACACGGTGGATCAGATGTAGATATGAAAACGCGGATTGGCAAAGCAGGAAGGTCAGCATATCCACAACTAAAGAACATCTGGAACTCAAAACAACTTTCGACCAACACCATGATCAGAATTTTCAATACAAATGTCAAGACACTTCTACTATATGGAGCGGAAACCTGGAGAACCACGAAGGCCATCATCTAGAAGGTTCAAGTTTCTATTAACAGCTGTCTACGCAAGATACTCAATATCCGTTGGCCAGACACTATTAGCAACAACCTACTATGGGAGAGAACAAACCAAATTTCAGTGGAGGAAGAAATCAGGAAGAAGAGTTGGAAGTGAATGGGACACACATTGAGTAGAGCACCTAACTGTGTCACAAGGTAAACCCTAGCATGGAATTCTGATGGCCAAATAAAAAAAGAAGGACCAAAGAACACATTACGCCGACGAATGAAGATAGACAGGAGAAGAGTGAACGAAAATTGGATAGAACTAGAAGAGAAGGCCGAGGACAAAGTGGGTTAGAGAATGCTGGTCGGCGGCCTATGCTCCATTGGGGGTAACATTCGTAAATAATTAAGTATTTTAATTAGTATTTCGTTCCAATCAGTGGAGAGTTTACCATAGACAATTAATTTGTAGTCTATTACATAATTTAAATCAAACAAGTCATATCTTATAACATAGATTCGATAGTACATTATAGAAATTATTTCAATTTGAAATACTGCATATCCAACCAAGGTAAGTTGCGCGAAACTGGTTTTTACGTCTATACATACCTGATAAGTCGAATTGACTTATCCAACTCTTTGGAACATTTAATCGAATCAAAATGGTTTTTATTTCATCTGTATTATCACTGAACTATTGCAAAGAGATCATATAACAGCGTGAAATATTTGGTCAGAATTTTAAAATGTTTATTTTACTATTTAAAAGTAATAAGATTGAACAATTTCAGTAATATTCACAAGTCAACCACATATGTATTATAACTTGTATGTCCTGCTTGTCTTGCCTATATATGACATGACGATGCTGCCAACTAGAAAGCAGCGATTTATCGATCAGACCAGTGACACATGAAACCCGTCTGCGCACTATAGAGTACTTGTCGGTCCTGTTTCTGCCTAGCCTAGCCGGTTACGTCCAGAACACCAGTAGCAGCCACTGTAGTACGAATCAATGTTCTCAAACAAACTGGGTTTATGTACCAATCAAACAGACTACATCGTACCATAAAGCAAAAGATTTGGCTAAATGTGGCTGTGAATAGAGGAGACAGTAATTAATACACTGGGGATAACTCAGGAATAGCAAATCGTACGGTAGTACTCTATGGGTCAAAATAAAACTCATAATAAAACGAACATGAATATTAACAGTTAAGTTACTTAGCAACTATACAATAGGAAATATACGTATCATAGCGTTCCATAAATAGTCCCCAAAGCCACCATTCATAATTCTCTTCGGGATATAACAATATATGATCAGACTGACAATAATAAAACATTATCTTTTTTGTTTTTTGATTAGCAATGATAAACAAATACATAGATACACAACAAACTAAAAGAATAAAAATTAATTTTATTTAAATTGAATAGAAGGTTCTTTTTTGTATCATAAAGGTTTTTTAATTTTGAAAAATGAATCAGTGAAAAAGATTCGACTTTAATTTATCTTGATAATTTTCATTTTTTTTAATGATCCGTTAAGAGAAATATAATTTTCTATTACTCTACTAACCGAAGATGATTTACGTCGGAATTTTGATTTTAGTTTATAATTTTACAGTTTGCGTGTAATAAATAATCCAATGATAAATTGGATTTAAAGAGAAAGATATCAAACATTAGAATATTCAATAAAGACATAATGAAATGAGTTTATAGTTTAATGACATAATAGTTTAATTTTCCATTGAAAAGTTATGACTATATAAATAATCAGTATGATAAGATCTGTTCATTGATGAAGGCAAAGAAGCCAAATAAAACGAGTTGTTATAAAACTATAGAAATCAATATAATTGGTAAAACTTGACTTTTTATCTTTTTCTAGTAGAATCACAAATCATTAAAATTTATCATAATTAAAAATATTCTTTTAAAGAAAGGCATGTCTGAATTGAGTAAAATTACATCGCAGTTTTCAAAGTTGAAGCTAGACCACCATAAAAAACGTGAAAGCAATGGATGGCCGTTTCGTCCTATTGTGGGACTCCTCAGCTGTGCGCATCCACGATCCCGCCTCCTGAGATTCGAACCCAGGACCCACCAGTCTTGCGCCAGAGCAGTTAACCTCTAAACCACTGAGCCGGCATTCGATGGTGTTAATGTTTAGCTTCAACTATGAAAATACTGAAATCTCCACAAATCACCTCCTGATTACATCACAATTACTAAGGCTTTCATGAATATGGATGACTAATTTCAATGCCTAATTTCAATGGTTTTTCAAACCAATACACAGAAATCGAAACTTGTATCACGTTGAATAACCCCAAATTTTAATAAATTTGAAATGAATGTTAACTAGATATATAAGATAAATATATATGTAAATCTTCCTGTTAATAAATGTGAATTTATCTATAAATTGTCAGAAGACTATTAAATGTCATTCAAATCTAAAACAGTTCATCTACGTCAACTACTGACTTTCGTGAAAGTGTATATACATATGCTTAGCAATTTCCTGACCGGTTTGACATGAAAAACAACATTATGTTATAAAGACTTTAAAATAAATATTAAGAAATGACTGGTTTATTTACTTTTCAATGTCAAAATTCAACCTTGTTTTGAGAAAAATCAATTTCTTTTATGATAATAAAAGACATCTCACTGATTGACGATCATTCACCACCGCATCCCTTTAATGATTAAGTAGTCATTAGTAAAATAACTGACTTTTGGCATGGTATGCTGCCTTTAATACACATTAGTTGTTATTTGTATAAATGAATTTACGCACGTTACTTTCTTCAAAATTAAACATAATTAACATTCCAAGTAGGTTTATTTTTTGAATCGTTTGACTTCCTTATTTAGTCCTGATGAAAAGCACTGGAAAAAACTACAAAGTTGTCCATTTTTGCATTATTGAACAAAGAAAATCAGAATTATCCCGATTACAAAATGAAGTAGTGTACGTTTAAAATCCAGTGCTTCCAGGTTTTCGATGGTGGTCTAGCTTCAATTGACTCATGATTTCAACTTTGAAGGGTCTTATTGTTGATAGATAAACATCTATAAATCAAACTATTCACACTCCTGATTACACTAAAACTCAAATTTAAAAACATGATTCATGAGTGATCGAAAAACTCTCGAATGACAATTATTATTACAAGTTGAAGGATAATAGAAATCCAAAACTCCAGCTCACTCTCACTCAATCTGAAAGCATAAGGTTCATTTTCATCTGTTGTCTCAGATCTGTGCCGATAAAAAAGCACAGCAATGATACAATAAATAGCTACTGCTCCCCGACTCATACTATTAATTCTAACGTCATTTTACCATAGCAATAGTCAATTTTTAAAGGATGCTACTCAAAGGATTGTTCATAAATAGTATGTAGCGAACATAACATTGAATTTGTAATCATTGTTTTTATTTCCCTTTAATGCGTGTCATGTGTTCAGTATTTATAAATATTATTTTAATTTCAGTAAATTATTTATTTTTATATCGCAACGGTAAATAACACTATGCATAACAATAATTTAATTCAAAAATCAATATTATCAATATTTTCTATAAGATTCCTTTGTTTCTATTTCTCTTAAAACTATTTCATAAGAATTGTTTCCTTTAATTATTACATAACTATTATTACATAATTTAATAAATAATTAATTTTAAACCAACCTTTCCAAAATAAAATTAAAAGTAGAAGTTATCAATTTTTTCAGATAATTAAAAAAAAACACAATTGAGTTAGCACTTTTTAAAACAATTTCCTTTTCAAATTAGTGTGAAAAAATTGTTTCTAAAGTAATACACAACTTACAAATAGTTAGAGGAATAAATTATTGATAGTTTGTTGCTAGGTTAGGGGTATTTTGTGGAGACTGTATTAATTTGATAGTCGAGTTTATAAGTCCATTAAAGCTAGACTGTCATAGATAACCTGGAAGCACTGGGTTGGAGTCCCGTGTGCAGGATAGTGGACGTGTACTGCTGAGGGGTCCCAAATTAGAAAGAAACAACTATCCAGTGCTTTCAGGCTTCCCATGATGGTCTAGTTTCAACCGACTCATGAATTTAACTATTAGATAATTTTTTAATTGACTGTATACATTTATTTAAGTGATTTATATTTTGCGTTAATATCTGATGGAAACTTATGTTAAATAAATTTTGTTGAGATAGAAAAAACATGAATATTTTCAAGTTTTATTTAGTTTTTCATTAAATTAATCCTTGGATTCAATATTTATTTCGATTATTCATCCGTCACTAAACTGAGCATGCTTATTTGTTTCGTATTAATGAAGCTTTTTCATGAATTGGACAAATTATATGTTGAGTTGAATGCAAATAATTTTACCTGTAAAATAAATCTAGTTATTATTATTATTAGCTTTATTCAGAATCATATTTTTAGCATAGTACAGAATTCTCAGTACAAAGTATTTCAACATGTTTCCATTTCTTACTTCTTGGTCGATACTGACGACAAATACTGAGTGATCGCCAACTAGAAGTTAACAGTCTAATAAATCGACATCTAAATAATGTAAACTTTTTCGCTGTATATTGCCAGCAACCATGATACTTCTGATTAGGACTTTTGTAACTTGTACAACAAAAGGTTGTACACTTTTCAGAAACGCACCTGTATAGGTTATGCGATTAATAAACATAATGATTTGTTAAAAGAAACAAAAATAGCTAAGTTGGTAAAATGTGTAAGTGACAGGAACAGGTAGCCCAGATATTCAAGCAGACCGCCAAGTTTAATATAAAAAAAAACAAATTGGAGCCTAATAATAGTTAGTTGTGAATAAATGGAATTTTTTCAAAGTTTTATGAGTTCTTTTGAAAGTTTATCTTGGAGTGCTAATCATTAATTTATTCTAGAAAGTTAAGTAGGCAATTTATAAATTTAACAATTATTTTAAGTATCAGAAGGGGTTTTGTGGATATGACAGTTATTTCGATAGTTGAGATGTTTCACTCAATTTCGTGGATTGGTTAAGGTTAGACATTACCACAGCCCCAAACGCCCTGGTACGGCCGAGAGTGGAGAGAGTCCACTCTCCCTCTCCAAATGCTCTCACATGGCCACGCGTATATAGCCCCTGCCAGGAAAGTTCTACTCACTGCCTTTTCGTGGTATTACTGTTGTTTACGAAAGTGAGAGGACGAAAAGCGAATGTCCAGAGCTATGACCAGGTTGGTCGATATGAAGGATCTACCTAGGGGAGTTGGAAAACCCTGATTCCAAACCAATGGTGCACATGGACTCCAGTATCCTGAAGGAACAAATAGCGTACGAACCAGTTATTGGTCAACGGCTACCAAGGGACTGCATCTCCTCACGATGCTCCACTGCCTTGTGGGTTAGACCTTTGGGTCAAAGGCTCCGAGTGTGGCCCCCTAAGAAAACCACCTGCTTCGGTTTGGGCACCCTGGCAGTATCACAGCACTCTCGCAAATAAATGAAATTTAACATTCAACTGACAATTATATTCTCGCTCATACTAGAAACAATACAATTTGCATTATTATTATTATTATTATTATTATTATTATTATTAATTACCATATCGCTTATTCACCCCCTTTTATCCCCAATTTGTGTAATCTTACTTTTCAACTTACGCAGCAGCTCGCCCTTGGTGGAAACTCTGTTCCATCTAAACGATCTCTAGTAGCTGTTTGATTGAAAGTGAATGCTTTCAACGATTATGAACACTGAAGCAGTCTAAAATGTTTTAAACTTGTTTCGATTTCATTGACTTACACTACAGACATTTACATTAACGACGATTACTGAAAGTCATTGAAAATTAATAAATAATAACTATTGGTTTGTTGTCTATCCGAGACCCGTATTCAAGACTCCAGTGAAGTACTACAAATCCGCTCTCCATCTGTCGCCTCGAAAAGCTTAATTCATGTGTCAGTGTATGTCATGGTGTTGTGGCATGAAAGAAAGCTGCAAAGGGCTAGCTTCTGTTGGTCCTTCACGACTCTTTGGCTGGAGTCCGAGAGATGGTGCAACACAGTGGCTAGAGACCTTATCAGATATGGCTCAGAATATAAGCTAGTGACGTGCCTGCTGTAACCTTCTTTTACTTTCTACATAAATAGTGGCTATAACTTTCTTAACTGAGAGAGTTCTTCTGGTTGTACACTTCAGTTTCCCCCATCGTTACTCTTCTCTTTTTCTTTTTTTCCTTCTTTTATAAATACGTATCTTCTTCCTTCTCCTCCCATTCTCATTATTTTGTGTGGCGCATATGTATGCGGTGCCATTTGTACCAATATATATGTGATTAAATAAATAAAATAAATAAATAGACATTACCACAAATAAATGCCGGCTCAGTGGTCTATCGGTTAGGTGCTCGCGCCTGAGACTGATAGATTCTAGGTTCGAATCTCACGAGGCGGGATCGTGGATACGCACTGCTGAGGTTTCTCACAATAGGACGAGACGAATTCCAGGTATTCCATGTTGGTCTAGCTTCAATTGACTCATGCTCTCAAACATTGAACTTATTTTAAATATATTAACATCCCAACATTCTAATGTAGAAGATTATTGTCTATGATTTAGTTAAACCTGAAGTATTTCATTTGTTGTTGTAATTATTATTTCTTAGACAATTTTAAAAAGGCTATTTTAGGGTAATAATTATATGTTTGCAAAAAGTATTAAACAGTAGTCAAAGAAACATACATAGTGCAAACCAAAAATAATGATATTAATAGTCTTTTTTACGAATATTCCAGTACGATGATGGTGGTCTTTTTTATGTCAGTCATTATGTTAGAAGTTGAAAAAGGAGAAAAAAAAGATACTTTCCTCCACAAAGTGTTTTTTTCAGTTTTATTAACAACATTAACCAAATAACACTTGTTTCTTTTTAAGTTAAAGTTACATAATTTTAAATTAGGTTGAGTAAGAACGTCAACTATGTCGGATACATGGGTTTTTCTTATTTACACAAAAAAAACGTTTTCACTTTAAGATGAAATCATATAGAGGAAAAATGCTATTAAAATGATTGACAAATCAGAAAATAACTTAATGTCTTGAAAATAATAATGATTGAACTATTAAGTACTACAATGTAATTTGTTTTCTTTCAGTCTGAGTGGATTAATATTATTTAAAAGCAGTATCTAGCTAGAGAAGTTAAAATTCATAGATTGCATTGCTAACCAATCTTAGTTAAACAACCATTTAAAACCTGGAAACATTGAGGTTCGACTATGGTTGATATCAGAGCATTGCCCAGTGCAGGCAATAGAAGATATTCGCCTAATATCACGAACTGACTGAACTTAGATGGGCACACAAATGTATTCTAGTTCAGTAGTCTAGAGATTAAGTGCTCATACTCAACCTGGAAGTTCCTAGGTTTGACTCTTTGTTGGGTTTTGAATTCATATTACTGAGGAGTCCCATACTAAATTGAAACAGTTCCAGTGTTCATCAGTTTTTAGTGGTCGTGTAACTAATATCAGTCTGTTTCTTCATCTGCGAAAATTTAACGATTTCCATAAATCACGTATAGTAATAATAGGGATAATGGTGAGAGTGAGAAGAGAGAACATATAAACGCATTTTAAGTACAAAGACGATCTTTCAGCTTGGATCTCTAAATAGTTTTCTGTACTAATAACGGTTATTGTCTAAATCTACCTGTTAGAAACGTTATTTTTTCATCATATTTTTATCACTATGATTAGTAAGCATGATATTCTCAGTAAATATTTAATACATGTCCGATGAATAATCTGAACAAAATCTCATAGCTGTCATTTAGTTGACTGAATTGTTTTCATGTGGTGTTTCAATTTCTCTTTGTGAACAGTTCAGCTGATCTCTGAGTTAGTTGAAACAAAGTTTTAAAGTAATCACTTTTTTTATTTTACCCGTCATTGTTCTTGATTGAAACAAGGTATAAATTCTTTTCAGGTATGAAGAATGATTGTCGCATCTTTCAAAAGATAAAATTGACTGATGTTAGTACTATTAGAGATACAATTATCTGATTTAATACAATGCTGTTTGTACATTTGAAAGATAGATTAAATGATAAATTCATTGCGAAAAATTACGATACGTTTTATTCACGATGGAATCAAACAACTATGTTCCAGTCAATACATATGGAAGATAACAATGGTCAGATATATTAAACCTCAAAAATGAAGCGAATTTTGAACTTTATCATCATATTACTCGAATATTGTTCACTATACTGCAACTTAAAAAAATTTCAGAACTATAATATTGATACCACGTTAGTATTCTGGAAAGCAGTATGTTGTTTCATTGTAACGTGAACGATCAGTTTATTAATAATTAAGCAAAAATGAATAGTGGCTAACAATGGAATCCAAAACGCACGTTACGTCCCATTTGGGACTCGTAAAAGAGGTTTGTACCTACGGCAGATATCTACTAATGATTGCTAAAATCCATGAATCACACGAAACAAGTAAAACTATGAAAACTTTGTTTGAGATCTAAAATAAATTAAAATGAATATTTGAAAATACTAATTTCTGTGTGACTTTTTTATGTCGACTGAACTACATGAGTAAACGTGAGTTCAACAAAAAAGCTATATTTAGCACTTGTGAAGATTCTTCCATCTATTTAGTTGGTGTATGTTTCATATAAAGACATCATTTCTACAGGGAAATTATTTCCAATCATTCAAATCATTCGAATCTATCTTTTATGTACAACTCAATGGAAAACATTGGAAAACGGAAATACAATCTTTTCTTCAAAAAATCACCACACAGATACAAGTAAACAATATCATAAAATTGAATTTGCTTCTTTAATTGTTATTATTTATCACACATGATTGAGGAAAATATTTTTCATAAGTTACACGCAATGCAGTTAGTTAAGTCCTTTTTTTATACCATCTATTTATACAAATAAAATGCGAGCTAATGCATGCTTATCATTATTCAAAGAAAACTGATACACTTGAAAACTAAATTTGTTGATTACTTTAGAATCCGAAGGGGTTTTGTGGAGATTTCATCGTTAAAATTATGAGTCACTTGAAGCTCGCGCCAGAGCACTTAACCGATAGACCGCAGAGTCAGTATCTGATGGTGTTAATGTCTAACTTAAACGAGTCTGCTAGGTCCTGGGTTCGAATCTCGCGAGTGCGGGATCGTGGATGCGCACTGCTGAGGAGTCCCATAAAAAGGACGAAACGGCCGTCCAGTGCTTCCAGGTTTTACATGGTGGTCTAGCTTCAATCGACCCACGATTTCAACTATGAAAATATTTTATAATTCATCTATACTTGATGATTATTTTTACGTGTAATCTATTTATAGCAGTTTACATGTGCATGATATCGAGTTCTTATGCTGTGTATTCTATTAATAGCGGTTGAACAATCAACAAAAAACATGACACTTTGATGACATCATAGGAAATATGCACACTCTTGGAAAAGTTCACACATCAATTAGGTATAGATTCCAAATAATTTTAAATTGTTTTTAATTACAGCAATTATGAGTGACATAATATTTTGATAGTTTAAAGCTTACGTTTTTAGATGGTCGTGTCAAAAAAGTTAGTTTTAACGTGTTTGATTTATAAAGCAAACATTTGATGGTTTTGCAGCAGTGGGAACCACTTTTTTCCAGAACTGCTTGCTAACGTGATTCATTATAGTTGCTCAAGATGTGAAAACTAACTGATTTCGGTACGTTTAAGTTCATACTAACTGCTGCATAGTTCCTCAAATGCAGCATTATCTCTCACAAAATTCTGAATAATTATCTTTTATCGGAATAGCTATCAAAAGCTTGTCGAATCGAAATCTATTTGGGTTAATAAAAATATAGATTCGGACAAATATGGGGATTATTATACCAATTTTACTGGTGAATCACACTTACTTTCATGAATGAGGGAATAATGACACCGATAAATTGCTTAACTTCCAGTCAGAAGTCTTGACTGATGAAGTTAAATCTTATCATGCCTAAGAAAGAAAACTCCGATGTCACTGGATGAACGTCAAGGAATATCTTGAGTATACTGAAGTAAGAAATGTAGGACAAAGATGGATAAATCAATTGTCTATATTGTCATTTCGTTGGTAAATGCTCAGGAAGTTTTGATATTTTCCCTAGCTTAAGCTGTGAGTACACGTTCCTGAGAAGTCTCATATTAAGAAAGAACGATGCCCTGGAGATTCGGAGTATTCAGCTGCTATTTAACTAGAGTCATTACGTGATGAGCACTCTATATATAAGGTCAGAAATTTCTAAAACTATCACTGTCATATGATAAACATTAGGTGAATTTTGTTAATTTTCCAGTGGTGTTGCTTTCTTTTTATGTAGTAGCCTAAATCTTAATTACACTTATATGTAACAAGAATATTTTTTAACCTGCTTTTTTTATTCCGAAGGTTTCTTAGGACTGGATTTTGTTTTATTTATTTGTAAGTAATGTTTTCCTAATACACAATAGAATTATGTATAAAAACTAGACATTTCGCACTATCTAGAGCTTAGTAACAGTTCACAGTAATTGATCAAAATTTTGACTCTTAGTGAATGATAATAAAAGTTGTTTCTGTTTTCTCAATATGCACCGGAATTTTTTCAATGTCAACAAAGTAGAAAGGTAATAATTTAAAAATTAATGGGCTTCTTGTGAAAAAATTATTTTCAGTATGAGGATTTGTAGAGGTTGTAGTATTTTAACAGTTGAATTCACGAGTCGATCTAAGCTAGATCATCAATAAAAACCTGGGAGCACAGTAACGTAGCACGTTTCGTCTTAGCATGGGACTCCTTAGCAATGAGTATCGACGATCCTGCAAGCAGGACTCGAACTCGAGACCTTCGTTATGAGGAGTGAACGCTTTACCTCCAGATCATTGAGCCAATATTCAACGGTGTTAATGTCCAACTGAAAAAAATTACTGTGATAAACTTCGTCATCATGTCTACATATATAAGTATAATTCCGCTCCTACACAATACAATAGTATCAATGTCATTGATAAATGATAGAAATTGATTTGTATAATTTTTCAGTTCAGATGAAATTTTCGCTTCTACTTGGTTTGCTTTCGTGATGTGAAACTATCTTGAAATGATTTGTATCTCTGCATAAGATTCTGAAGTGGGTCATAAGGTCAATCATCAACGTAATTATTTGAACGATAGAGTAATTATTGCTGATGATATTTGACTCCTCAGTAAACTTTTAATCTCAAATTTTCTGTGTGCAAAGTTATATCTTTTGGAATAATTTTGAAATTTATAATCCTAATTGTATAAGTTAAACAACAGTATTGAAAAATCAACCGGAAAAGTATTTTCGTATTACCGCCGGTAATTACATGGCACCCATACAACTTCTAAGTTGTGTGACATCTTTATTAGGTATTTCGAGACATAGAAAAATATTAGTGTTTGTGGTATGTGGAATACGATTCTTCAGTGTTATTATCAAGTAAATATTCACAAACGAGGAGGATGTCATATTTAGCTTAAAATGTTGATAATTAATTTATGTTAATGTTTAAATGAACTCTAAAGTGTTCACATTATTATGTTCATCTGTAGTCTGGAAAATGTTTATAATCACCTTTCAGAGACTTTAGGCAATTGTTTTATATTCATAGAAAATATTAGACAACAAAAAATCAAGTTTCAAAATGTTTGATGGCCATTTGCATAGATGTTTATGTGCAAAACCTACCCTAAATGAATTTCATATTTTACTAGGTTAACTCAGAACCTTGTAATGAATTTTGTGACCTTTGAAATTTGCTAATGGCACACCTTGTAAACACAAACTAATTACTAATTTTTATTAAACATTTCAAAGATTGACTAATTTAACTAAAACGTAAAAATGTATGTCTTATTGTGATTATGTTAGACCACCGTTGAAGACCTTGGTGAACTATACCAACATTCCGTCCTAATGCGGTGCTCTTTGGCGCTGCTCATCCACGATCCTGCGCTCAAGACCCAAACCCGTAAACTTTGGTATGGCGCGAACTTTTAACCTCCAGACCACTGAGGCCTAAAACAACAGTGTCAATTTTTAACCAACGAATCCACGATGTAGCATGACCATCTTTTATAGTTTTAGGTGAGTAACTCCCTCACACCAAACATGGTTCAACTCCAATGGTCATGGCTTCTCATTAGAACCTCGGGAAACACCTCCCCAATCTAGTAACTGGTGAGGACATGATATTTATCATCATAGCGTTGTGAGGGTTGTTGATGTTTTGTTGGGATCATCAACTGATCAATGTTAGACCACCGTTGAAAATTTAGGAGCACTGTATATTTCATATGTACTATATATCCCAATACAGCAGCAAACAATTTATAACTATTAATTCTGAAAACAAAATTATTGGTACTAATTGTTTGCTCAGTTGTTGTGGTTCAGAATGATAGCTTGGGTAGTAAACTGTACATTAAACTTGTATACGTTTAGGAGCGCAAACTTATCTAATATTAGTGAAATGAAATATTACGATGAAATTAAAAATACAGTGTAGCGTTAATTTCTTCTAATATGGATGCTCTTCTTAATAAAAAATTACGATTTAATTATATAAACTGAGTTTATGCCCTGGACAAAACTGCTAATTAACACGTAATAATGATCTAAGAGTTTAGACAAGGAAGTGGTAATTCAATTTGCAACATTACATTTATCAGTTTATATTCTAAAGTTGAAAGTACATATATGACATTATCTCTGCCGTTCGAATAACCTTTGTATTAATTTCATGGAACATTAAAACGTTAGGTAGCGTAAAATGACAAAACATAATAAGGGTTTATGAAGGAAAGAAAACATTTGGTTTAAATGAACGCATAATAAAATCACATCACTTCTGCATAAGTTAACTGTTGTTAGGTAAAATCTTGTTTACAAGAAGGGAAAAGTAATCATGGTAATAGCTTTCTAAAATGTATAAAAAGTATTCTAATGAATAAAAGGATAAATACTAAAGCACTTTATTTACGCCTGTCATAAACATAAATTATCGGCTAGCGAAAGATATAAATATGTATACATGCGTATACAGATATAAGGAAAGAGACATGGTTCTGTTTTAAATATATAGGAAAATAGTCTTTTTGAGTGTAATAAAAATTATATACCGGATATAAGGTATGACAACATCCTACATTCCTATACATTACTTGATATTGTTAATTATAAAAATTTTTCTTCAGTTTCGGTAAAATAGTGTCTAAAACACAGAGTGAACTTCAATCGTTTTTCCTAAATACCTTGTGTCTTTCAAGTTACCGGTGGGTTTTTTTATGGAATCTATGTAATTTCCTTCTTTAACGTACTATAGATATTTCGTCATTTGAAATCCTTTTGATGTTGTCACGCTTTATTTTATTACACAGTACAGTGATATGTTAAATATGAGTAGTAAGAAAACTGTATGTTTATTAGCCTGTGAGGAATTCAAAGTAAAGTTAAGCATTTTCAACTAAACTAAAGAGGTTGTACAGAAACTTTGTTTCGATTAACTGAAAATGCAAACATATTTTGTTTGATTATTAAAACAATGGAAGCCCTATTGGTTTTCTTTTTTCAGTTTAGATTTTGAAGTTCATGTATGAAATACTAACGTTTTTACGGTCAATGGAATCCCTAATGCACGTAGTTTTAATTATCTAGAGAATAACATAGTTTCTTAAACTTATTAGCATTGCACCATTTGGACTCTTTGGTATGCGTTATTAAACTGGGTATGTAACTGTTTCACTTCATGCTTTTTTACCCTATTGGCCTTGCACACAAAGTCAATTCAGATTGGTATTTCTATGGTCAAAATTGATTTCAATAAAGATTAAATAAAAAAGCATACAATTAAATGTCATTAAAAATATATTGTACCCATCATCATATGTGGGTTACTATAAACTATAAAATATCAGTCAATTGATATAAAGTTTTTTACTATTGAAATTCTTGGGAGCCTTGTTATTATAGTTAATCTTATATTTTGGAATAGCTTCTTTCTATCTCATGAAAAGATAATCAAAATAAGATGTTTAGTACATTCATATAGACGTTTGTTGAAGGTCTGAGTTATAAAATGTTAGACCACAATTTTCTGATTTTATTTTAAAATGGATAGAAAGCATCAGTCATGGTGTGGTGTGGTTACTTATATCTACATAAGTAGTATATTATGATTATCAGGCATAGAATGTATTTCAGCAGTAGATCGATAAAGAAAGAACGGAAACGGAACGCAATTGGTATGAAAATGCATGAACAATAATAATCGGAGACTATGGATTGATATTTGCAGAAGGGACGTTCAAGATTGACACAATTGTTCATTAGTTTGCAAATTATCTGTTTACTTCATGGTTGTCAGATTTTACTGAGATAGTCTGTAACTTTGTGCCTAAATACATTCGATTGTCCCCAATCGTGTTCTTGTTTACTACAATAGGACAAGGTGTAACCAAAATAAAATGTGACAAAATGTACTTTTAGTCAGATATTAAAATATTCTTTCTATAAATGCACTTTATTTAGAAGTGTAAGCATAATATTATAAATTGACTGCTCAGCAATAAATCATTTACGTCTAACTTGTCTACATGAAAAGCTTACTTTCTCTTCAGGTAGCTCCAAAAAGATGTCTACATCTGCAACACTTTCATCATATTGAAGTGATAAAATTATTCAACCTTAAATGTCTTTCTAAATAATTTCTACCTAAAATAATAATTTTTCATCGCATAGAGGGTGAAATTGTATAAATGGATAAAGAGGAAACGTTTTTATTAAAGTTGAATAAATGATTAAGGACTTGAGTGTTTTTGTTTTACAAAGATCAATGTTGTCGACATAAATATGACACTTCGCTCAACAACTCTGCATAGCTAAAAGTATATGGCTTCGGTTGGTATTTATCAATTCAGTGAAGTACATTTTGTTGAATATATTGATCATATCGATTATTCTATTTTGTTGCTAGTTTTAGACACTAGGCAAAAAATATCATACTGGAATTTTGTACGTTTCCACAGTCAGTTTTTTTGTAAGTCAACGTATCTTTCTATCTATACATGGAATAATTGATTTAAAGGAGTACTCAACAATCCGATGTATACAAACACATAACTATTTTGCTAAATGGTAAGAATTTAAGTTCACTATTTTGTTTAGTACTTACTTTATATTACGTGAACAAATAACAAGAGGAGTTTGATACAAAGAAATACACAACATAAACTGAATTATAACAGAGAAATGAGATTTTTCTGTATAAATACTACTTTAGAAAGTATCGAAAATTTGACAAACCTTAGATTTTCGGTGAAAATTTACAAACGTTTCTATTGTATTTTATTCAACGGGATTGTCTAAGCTTTCACTTCTGATCATTAATTGACTATAAGCAGGTAATCAGGTTGTGCAGGTTGTTTTTCATTGTATAACCCAATATTATTGTTCACTGTAACAACTAACATAAGTCTTTTTCACATTTCATACACATTTATTTCAAATATTCTGTCACTTGTGGTTGGATTGTTGTAAAAGTGTTGGTTAGATTGGATATTTGTTATCATTTTGAGTATTGATATGACTATCAACAGATAGAATAAAGAGAAAAATTCTTTAGCGTAGTACAAATTATATTATCAATGTCAGTAACACACATGATCTCAGCTCAGAGAGTCGAGAAGCGATACTACAGGGAAAAAATACCACAATGGCATTTCACTCTTCATAAGCTGAATACACTAGATTCATTATCAAAAACAATTACACCTCTTCTCTTTTTCTAAAATATCTTTATAAAACAGAGCAGTCTTATAAAAACTATCCTACGTAATACAATGAAAAATCATTTGTTTACATTTATACGTAAGCATTCAACTGTCAAATGGATATAAAAATGTTGAAAACCTTCCTTCTGTATTTTATTGAATTCAATTTATAGAAACATTTCCAGAATTTAACACAATCCACAAATAAAATGGCAAATATTTTTAGCGTGTGGTGATATCATTACAGTAATATCAGAATGTTGAATCTCTTGTTATTGTTTATTACTTCACTTTATATTTAAACGATGTATCTAGTAATTAATGCGAAATTACACGAAACTTATTAGGATTGGTTACAATAATTGGGAGTACTTAAATGTAACAGTAACTATTCATTGGAGTTAGAAAATAACAAATAAACATCATTTCAAATGAAAAAGTAATTTCGATAGTTGAGATCATGAATCAATTGAAGCTAGACCACCATGGAAAACCTGGAAACACTGAACGGCCGTTTCGTCCTTCTGTTTATAAGTTTGTATGAAATAGGTTTCAGTACTTCATCACTTTTACATATGGTCTTGTTCTATTTTACTACTTCTGATAAAAAGAATCAAGAAGTTAAATTCAAAATTTCATTATATAAATAAACCTAATCAGTTATAAATTCCTATAACTGTTATATAATAAAGGTAAAGCGCTACATTTAAAAACAACTACATTAAAAATATGATCTAATGATTTGCTTAACAAAATTGTTGATGTCTCGTACCTTAAAAATTGGTTAGATGATGAACAGTATACCTTTTTCGAATTACATTCTTAATAAACTTTAACTAATAGAATATATTTGGATCATATTTAAAATAATTAGTCTGTTTGTTACATGTGGACAGTGTAATAAGAAGATGAAGATTATCAGAACTATATGATATATTAGTGTAATACATTTTGAATAGTATGATCACACATATACTTGTTGAGAACATTTATATATAAAAAACCTGAAAGATATGAAAACGATTACGTTACAACCCACTGTGTTTATCAGTTTAACTGTGTGTGGCCACACACGTATAGGGAGTAATCGTAATCTCCAATTACTTTGTCTGAATATGTACCTAAATAGTTGCAAAAGAAAATAACATCAATGAGCAAATAAGGGTAGATAATAAACATTTATCATCTTTCGCCAAACATATAGTTGAAACAGGTCATAAGATCGATCGTAATGCGGCTTTTGTGCTGTTGTATAAAAGTGTTAAAGGGTGTATACTAAGGTTTATTGAAGCCATACGAAAATTTAAACCCTCTTTATGGATTCAAAAACAGTTTGTTCTAACATTAAACCTACCCCAGTAATCACAAATGATTGATCACTGGGTGGTGATCAATGTCATGCATGTCAAGTCCTTCTTAGTGCTGATCGAATGCTATCGATCAAGTTGCAGTGTGGCCACAAGTCTAGGTGGCTCGACACTGCGTGAACTATATGTATTGAGGTAAGATGGTGGCTGCAAGTGGTCAACAGGAAACCGTGGACTTGACACGCATGACATTGATCACCACCCAGTGATTAATCAATTGTGACTACATCTCAGTCCTACAGAAGGTCGATCGCGGCCCGAATAGCTCAATGGTAACGCCTCTGACTGTGAACCTGAGTGACACGTGATCGAATCCGCCAGGGAGCATCAGTTCCCTGAAGATTACAGGTACACCTTGCTGACGAGTGCCAAGTAGCACGAAACTCGGGTCCAGGGTTTCCTGTTGACCACCTCCAACCACCATCCTACCCCAGTAATATTAGCTTATTATCCAACGTGATGATGTTGTGTTTTTATTTTTTTTAATTCTATGAAATTAAAATTATTTATTAAATTGTTTTTACCGGTAAAATGAATGAGAGAATTTACATCCACGTAGATTCGTTAGTTTTATGTTTAATCAGCTTTTATTGTCGTTGTTGTTGCTGTTGCAAAGTTGAGTAGAATTGTATGCATAGACTATGAATCTGTTCCATAGACGTAATGAATAAATGAAGATATTGTTTTTAATGAAAATAAACGTTTGTAAGTCAATATTTTTAATTGTTACCTGATGAAAAATTGTCTGTTCAGTTTGTATAAAATAATTTTCAATAATATTTGATATTAGCTAGTGTATAGTAATACTTCTGTTTAGCGGTGATCATTCTATAATATGTACCATTCTCATTCAAGTCTTATCATTCGATTTCTTCCTCGTCATTTCAAATCGTGTACATTAAAAAACGAAGAAATTGTTGTATATTCGAACATATTTACAAATTTTCTTTACATCAGATTAAAAATTACGTATGTGAATACTCGACCGTAATTCATGTTGAAAATACTCAAATCATCTAATGTATGAATTTAATGTTGTCAACAAAGATTTAATTGATTTGAATGTCAGGAACCTAAGAACATGATTTCTGTGACAGTTAATCTTATTTTGAGGAACATTAATCATATTAGTTATATTTACGAGTGATAAACGAACAATTTTATGATATTGTCAAATCGTGTTCCGATCCAAGGTTTCCTGTCTAAGCATTGAGATTTACCCATCTTTCATTAATATTGTTCTCTTTATTGTCGTGAAGAGAGAAAAAAAGATTGATATAGAATCATATGAATTCATTTTCTTTCGTCAAGTTCACACCAACTGCTCAAAACCAATAATATTTCAAACTAAAGACTTTATAGATAATGACATACATATAAATACGAAGGTGATTAGAGTTGAATATGTGTATCACGATGTAACGACGATTCCAACAGAGTAAATCAGGTCATAAGAAGTTTTTGTTTCAGATAAATAAAATGTGAAAGGGAAAGTTTCAAAATATTGAACTAGTGATTAGAAATCGTAGAGTTAACAAACATTAGATGATTATGTAATTAAGTCACTGAAAACTGATTAACGGTTATAAAGAAATGAAATTAGTCAATCGGAATAAAAATTATGAACTAAATGCGAATGGCAATGACGTAATCCAAACTTGTGAAAGAGTTGAAATAATGAATGATACGATAAAATGGATGTAATGTTACAAGAGTAAAGAAAGATTTATTACTGATTTTTTGGACACATGGATCTGGTTTTAGACGTTTGATAGCTATAGCTCCGGTGAATTTCAGAAGATTCAAATTCGACTGTTTATTAATCATCAAGGACTTTAACAAATCCACTTGATGTCCCACGATGGCACAATCAAGGGCTCTTGATTCTCTTGACTTTAGACGTTTTGAGATATGTCCTTTGAATCGGACGTTGGCTCTCCTTTCAGTTCTACCAATGTGACTGCTTTGTCAGGTACATTTGAATTTGTATACACAGTTTATGTTAACATGAAAACGATACCTATTGAATTTTGGTTACGTTTAAGAACATGTTGTTTTGGACAAAACAATCAGTTTAACTGCAGGACAAGTTCATGTCAATACAGTTTTCGGTCTTACTTTGAATGATCTAAATTAAATAATAATGGATGTTTGTTTACTGTAGTTTATTTGGGTTTTTCCTAATCTTCACACTTTCCGTATTTTCCAGTACGTTTCAGTGGGTATCCGTTGTTTTTTAAATACCTTTCACAGTCATTTGTTTCTCTTCTAGTGTAGCGGCAGTATATGTATTTTTTGTAAGTAGCTGATAAGAAGCTATTGAAACAAAATGAATTGATATTAGCCTACACTATTTTTTTGCTTTTACTTTCTAAAACCTACCTTATGACGTTCAACTCCGCCTGTAGCGCCTCCGGATGCTACTGTCGGTCTCAAACCCTGATATAAGGAAGAAGGTTTGGGCATGGGGTTAGCGACCCAATCCCGTAGAAAATTAACTCGCTAAAAATATCTAACCTTATAATGTTCAGTTTTAATTATAAAAACCTAAATACGAAATGAAACATGTTATATGAATGTGGACAATTTGCTTTAAAAATGATTAGTTCTAATCAGAGAATTATCATATCAAATATTCCTTATTTAACCCTCGATAGTTATTATCCAAACTATGCTTGCTAGTTGATATGATATTGACTTGGTATTTCATACTGTAAAAGAAGAGCGAACAAGGTTACGAAAGTATAGCTTTTATGTATTATATCACTGACCAATATTGTTGGATAAAATAAATACTAACATATGACAACCGTTAACATAAGTGTCTGACAAATAAGTATGCGACATCAATTATGTCACAGTGAAATAATACGAATTAAGCAGCTACTTATGAAAAGTTTTGAAGACAAACTGTTGTGAATTTGTAGAAGACTTTGTAAGACGATTATTTTTATTTAATGATTATTGCTCTAATTTGTTATTGAATTAATTACTTTATTTTGGCAATGAAAAACAACACCTATGAAAACCTCCTTTTGAACGGCCTTTGGAGACAAATCATAAAAATTCAACGAAAATTTTCCTAATTCAAACATTTAGTTGCACATAACACCTGGGTATTTACTAAAAGTACACTTAGTAAGATTTACTGACTGTGGGAAAGTGACTTAGGTAGAACCAAAATCTGAATGGCAGACGGACTGATTGAGTTAGTTGGATGATCAACTTTTACGAATATTTTGTATGAACTCTTCCTTAAATCATATTGTATTATAATTTTTATCCACCTATTTAAAAAAAATAAACTGACCTCGCTAATTCCCCTAGTTTCTGTCTTACTTTCTCAATCCAGAGAAGTTGAAAGCTTAAGCAAAATCGAAGACGTTATTCATTATCTACAGTGAATTTATTTATTCTTGATAAATGTATTATATCTAACAGTTTACAATTTCTTAACTGGAAACTGAACAGTGATTATAAAATCAGGCATTACAGTGATTAAAATATGCAACTTTAGCAAATATTTTATTGTCGAATGGGTGGGGATTTATTTTAAAAGAAAAAAATACAGAAATTTCATCTCAGATTATACGATATTGCGATATTAACTTCTTAGACGTATCCATTTGACTTATAAAGGATAGACAAGTTGGATAAATCAGTAAATTTTACTTATCACATTGTTCAAATTAATGTGTTTTTCATTAAAAAAAGCTAAATCAAAGAAAATCGAGCATAACGTTTTCCTAAGTTTTTTATTTGTTTAGATAAATATGAATGTCTAATTTTATTACTTAGACTTATTGTAAATGATGAATGGCCTTGATAATCTTAGATAAATACAGAACATTTATAGTTTATAGAACATTTATACGTTTACTGAATGAATTTGCTTACAACCTAATGAGAATGTAACTTTATGAATATTCTCATAGTTGAAATCATGAATCAATTGAAGCTAGACCACCATGGGAAACCTGGAAGCATTGGATGGTCATTTCGTCCTTTTGTGGGACTCCTCAGCAGTGCACATCCACGATCCCGCTCCGTGAGATTCGAACTCAGGACCTACTAGTCTTTCGCCGAGCACTTAAACAGTGGACCACTGAGCTAGCTGCCATTCAACGGTGTTAATGTCTAACTTCAACAAATCCACGAATTTGAGCAACCATTTCACCAATATCTTCAGTGAATTACTATCTTCTAACAGACCTGGTTGAACTCCACTTGTTACTGCTTCTCACTAGAACTTCAGGAAATACCTCATGGAGCCAGTCACCAATGAGCATGTGATAAGGGTTTGTTTGGAGACTTTTAATAATTTTAATATCTAGTTAAATATATGAGTCAATTGAAATAGTCATAAATTATAATAGATTATTATGAATCTATAAAGAAAGCATACCTAAATAGAAATTCATCTACAATATGTCTTATTATTATTTTTTTTCTTATGCCGAATCATTAACATAATATATAATATGTAAATTTATGTGACTTTTTATATTCGTTTATAATTTTGTACAAAGTAACTTGATCTTATCCATAGTTACAATCTTTCGGTAATTTTGTTGCATGATATTTGTCATAAGTAAATAGTTTTACTTTTTATACATGCTATTAAAAGTGACATTTTTCTTGATTCAGTTAATTATTTTTTTAAAATGTTATTAAGTGAACTACTTTAACTTAAAAGTAGAATATCGTTCTTTTTTTATGAAAAAGAGAAACATTTTTCGGTAAATATTATATTAAGATCATTAATATAATGTGAAAGGTAAGTAACAATATTAGAGTGTTAATAAAACCAGTACATAAGGTATATAAATAGGTAGAATTCTCATTCTGTCTTACATTAAGCATTGGTGAATTCAAGTAGTTTATCACTTTACAATAGTTTTTATACTTTCCAACATGTTTATCAGTTAGTTGTGTACGTTTGAGAAAAAAAGAGCAGTTTCCTATCAACCTTGTAGTATTGTAGTGTGGGTTACTTATATCCACATCAGTAGTATATCATGATGGTTGGGCATTGAATGTATTTCAGTAGAAGATCGATAAAGAAAGAACGGGAACGAAACGCAATTGGCATGAAAATGTATGAACAATAATAATCGGAGACGATGGACTGATATTTGCAGAAGGAATAGTCAAGATTGAGACAATGGATTAATTTACTGAGATATTCTGTAATTTTGTGCTCAAATGCTTTCGATTGCCCCCACTCATCTTCTTGTTCAATACACTATATCACTAAATTCCTCTTTTAATTATTTAGTAAATAAATTTATATGTAAATCAAGTGAGGTCTATAAACATCCGTTATTTAAAACAATTCTAATATAGTTAGATAATAAATGAAAACATATTGTGATGTAAGTTACTGATATCCACATAAGTAGTATATGGTGATTAACGGGTATCGAACGTGTTTCAGTAGAAGATCGATATAAAACGAACGGGGAAAGGCATGCGATTGTTACGAAAATGCATGAACAATTATAATCGGAGACTATGGACGGATATTTGCAGAAGAAACAGTCGAATTGAGACAATTGATTATTATTTTGCAAATTAACTGTTCACTATATGGTTCTCATATTTTAACGAGATATTCTGTAATCTTGTGCTGAAATACATTTGATTGTCCCCAACCGGTGTTCTTGTTCACAACAATATGATTGCAAAAAAAACAATCACATAGTTTGATTATATCCATCGTTCTCACGATTATTATTAAATATGAATTAACAACTACAATTTGTGATTTATATTTTCAGTACAGTACAAAATGGTGAGTATACTATATGCTACAAAAAGTGTTTGTTTTAATTACCAAATCAACACATTTCATTCAAACATGTTGTTATTAGAAAACATGATCATTTAATTGTTATGCTGTATGTTTTTATAACTATTCAGTGAATTACCTAGTTGTATGAGTAATTATCAAAATAGAACCACATTACGCAACTCGATAACAAAACAAAAAAAACAAGCAAATATGCAAAACAAAACAGTTCAATGTTAAATACAGAATGCATATTCAACAACATAGTAGATTTTTTTATTCAACATTGGTGTTGTTAACCATTTGGACAAAAAACAATAGGTGTTGAATATGATCAGCAGTAGTAGGAAGTGGAATAACTAATTTATCAGTTATGTATTCGTACATTAAAACACATGTAAGTTTTAAAAAAAACATTTAACGTTTTGATTAATTACTCATGGGAGTTAAGAATGTATGTCAGTTAGTAATAACGCTTTAAATTTCATACCTGCATACATGCTGATATCTAACATATTGATTCTGCGAATGTCAAGTTTATTCAAATTGAGGATTGTGATAATGTACAGTTGATATTGTACTCAGAATGAAATGATGATTCAGATCATCATTTCAAAGTGATGATAACTGAATAAACTTCATTAATGATGATTTTCACCCAGGATTGCCAATAAATATCTGTCAAAAATAAATAATCAATAATGAATTGTTAGGATCTATGCGTGCAAATAAAATTCCTCACTTTGAAAAAAGAAACACTAAATTGATGGGACAATAAAATGTTTATCTAGACTAAACCATTATTAAGGAGTCCAATACTAGGATAAAATACTTGTTTCGCGCTTCTGGGTTTTCAATAGTGGTCTAGCTTAAATCAACTCGTGAATTCAATTGTTAAATTACTAAAATTTCCACAAATCACTATACTAATAATATGATAAATAGTGTACTTTGATATTGGGCTTATTCTATGTGCATACTATACATATTCCTTAAAATATCTAATTACCTCGGAAGTTAAGAATATAAGAGCGATATGCTTGATGCTATTACGATTTCACCTTACTCGTTCAAAGACACAGTGACACGATAGTCTATTCTAATCCGTTGTCTCCGGCTTCGTTAACTAAATCAAAAGTCTTGAGGAGGCTTAGAGAATGCATTCTACTAGCATCCAGAAAATACGAGGTCACTAAGCACACAAATCAAGCTTATTTGTACAATGATAGAAACGCCTATGGGAGAACCATAAAATAGCGTATTAAAAACATCCGTCAACCAATGACAATCAAGGATTTTCGAGTGGAAAATGTAAGCTGCAGATCAACTGGACGAATCGGCGCGAAAACTTAAAATTCAAATTTTCGGAATAAATTACAAGATTGGGACCATTTCCAAATGAGTTCTGGGAAGCTAATGTAACCAACACAGAGATGGGAAGAAAAAATTGATAAATTATTAAGAATGAAAACAAAACAACAAATAAAAGTGATCATCAAATAAATGATTGTCTAATTAGTGAACCTACAGCTCGAATACTTCATATAAACTATAAATTATAATAATAGAATATTGTTATTTCACTTCGATTATTAAACTGTGAACTTATTTTTTTATTTTTCCATAAAATATAATATTAATTACATATCATTTGACTACCATAGATACTTTTGTCAATCATACTAACAAAAAAGATTTGAATTATTAATTTGTTTACAGATCAAGTGAAGAAATTACAAAAGTCTGAACTATAAAGGGGCATTCAACGTATATATTAACATTGAACTTAACACATGCTATCAAATAGAGTCTATAATTTTATTATCATATTGGATGATAGAAATGAAAATGTAATATAAAAAGTTTCATAGAATAAAATTATCCCTTAAAACATTTTTTAAAATCGATTTTATTCCATTTAAAGTTTAGATTTTTCATTGGGAATATAATTTTAAAATTCTTGTGATATGAAATAATTTTTTATTACATAATTTCCACGTTTGGGAACAGTCCCTGTGTGGACATCATCTAGCTGACATATCCTGAATAGGAGGAAACGCGCGTCTTGGATTCCACTGCTAGCCATCATCCATCATTGCTTATGCATCCTTACTTACGTCTGATACCCCCCAATGAAGCATAGGCCGCCGACCAGAATTCTCTGATTCACTCTGTCCTCGGCCTTTTTTCTAGTTCTATCCAATGTTTGTTCAATCTTTTCAAGTCTGTCTCCATTTCTCGGTGTAATGTGTTCTTCTCCTTTTGGACATCAGGATTTCATGTGAGGGCTTGCCACGTGACGCAATTGGGTGCCTCCCTCAATGTGTCTTATCCACTTCCAACGCTTCTTCTTGATTTATTTCTCCACTGGCATCTAGTTTGTTCTCTCCCACAGTAGAATGTTGCTGATAGTGTCTGGTTAACGGATCCGAAGTATTTTGCGTAGACAACTGTTAATAAACACTTGTATCTTCTGGATGATGGCTTTCGTAGTTCTCCACGTCTCCGCCCCATACAATAGAACTGTTTTGATTATTTGTATTGAAAATTCCGATCTTGGTGTTCATTGACAATTGTTTTGAGTTCCAGATGTTTTTCAGATGTAAGTATGCTGCTCTTGCTTTGCCGATCCTCGCCCTCACATCTGCATCTGATCCACCGTGTTCATCAATGATGCTGCCCAGATATGTAAAGGTTTCCACATCCTCCAAAGCTTCTCCGTCAAGTGTAGTTTGATTGGTGCATATTGTATTGTATCGAAGAGTCTTGCTTTTCCCTTTTGTTCATATTGAGACCTACTGCTGCTGAGGCTGCAGCTACACTGGTCATCTTCTCCTGTCATTGCTTATAATGCTTGTGAATTAGGGCTACATCAATGCAATCCACACAGGTTAGACAGATACCAATAAGAAACTGATCAATTGTAATCCTAAAAGTCAATGTGAAGATACAGACAAACAATATCAAGTGAAATTAGATAAATTTGTATATTAAATGACTTAGATTTAATTCTTTTCACACTGACAATTTTCAAACATATACTAATTTATTTAATCTATCTACTCACTATGGAAAGATTTATTTGAACTTAAATTTACAAAAAAAAGATATTTTAAAATAGGATTTCATTGTTTTAAATATGGGATTAATCAAACTCACTATATCCCATGACATAGAATCATTTTATTTCTTTAAAAATTAGATGTTTGTTTCTTTTTTTTTATAAAAAAAAATCTGAGTTGATTCCCTGACATCTGAGTTTAGAGTAAACTTTCTGTCATTTTAAACAGATTATCATTTATATAAAAGCATTCATGCACAAATAATACAACAATACAGTTCATTGAAGTTATCCTTATTAAAATTATTTTTTTTTACAAATATCATGTATAACAAGAATTAAATAAATACAAAAAAAGTGAAAGATAATTATTAATGACCTTTAAGTGGAATAACATGTTTATTCATTGATATAATATTTTCCAGATGTTTTAAGATGCCCAAAGGCCCTTCCGATTTGAATGATTCTTAATTTTTATTGTAATCTTTTACTTTTAGTAAAATTATGTCTATCTTATATATATATATATATATATATATATATATATATAACTCCACCAGTAGCTCTTCTAGAGTTACTGCCCGTTTCGAGCCTGGGTAAAGGAGAAGGGTTGGGCATAGAGTTAGCGACCTTATCCCGTAGAAAAACTAACTCGCTAAATAAACACTGACCATGAAAATTATTAAATTACAATATAAAATTACTGATCGATGTGGAAGTGGATTAAAACTATTTCATAAACAATATTTCAAACTGAACTGGTATGCCGAAGGGCATTCTTAGAATACTAAATGATATCGATAGTACAAAAAATCAGATTCTTTTCTCATAAATACATATGCTTATTTCGAAACAGTATTAAGGATTCATGTACTAAACTTAAAAAATGACCATTAAATAATGTATGTTATCTAGATGATTTAATGTATATATACAAATGCAATCAATAATAGTTACATAATTGTAACAACCTATTCTTTTTCTGTAAGGAACTTATTACATGAGTTAGATCAAATTCACGTTAGCAGCTGTTTAAAATTTCAAATGCTCAAGTATGTGAACAGAGATAGAAAAATTATGAAGCAATGAGTACTACTGAAAAAGATAAAACAAAATTTCAAACATATGTAAATAATACTATACAGTTTGATTGTAGGATGATGAATCGAATATATTTGAGCCAGTACTTTAAAGAGTAGGCTTAGAAAAAATCTAGTTTTTTTATATAAAATACTTTCTCATAGAATTAGATTCAGGACGTTTGTTTATTATTTGGACTTGTTTTACCCTAAATTTATATTTTAAAAAGTGCCTAAATAAAAAATAGAGGTAAAATATCGTCGGATAAAGATACACAGGCCAAATATAACAAACTGTATTTTGAAGAAAAGTGATTAATTAATAGTAATTTTAAAATATAAACTGTTACAGAGTATTGTAAGCAAAGATAGATAAAGGCTAGCAGTGGAATCCAGGATGCGCGTTTCGTACTATTTGGGACTCGTCAGCTGGATGTACATGCATCTCACAGTTGATGTTCACTCTGGGACTCTAACCCAGTACCATTCGATTCAAACACCACTCAACTACTGAGTCCTGATATCTACTTGCCTATGCATTGGAGTGAAGTTTAAATTCAACTTAGTATTGTTTGTTTGAATCTTCCCATTGATGTTTAGGATTGCAATTGGTCAGTCTCTGATCGGCATATGTGCATACTGTGCGTATTGCCTCGATATTGCTTTAAGTCACAAACACTGTGAGCAAGGATGGATAAGGGCTAGCTGTGGAATCCAGGACGAATCCAGGACTGACAAGTTGCAGTCCTAAACATCGATGGGAAGATTCCAAACAAACAATACTAAGTGAATGTTACAGAGTAGTTTAAATAAAGCTTCCAAGTGTAATAAAATTGGGATTTATAACTTTGTTATCAGCTGATCGGTTTCTTTATCTTACGTAGTAGATAGCTAGAAGTTTAGAAATTCTAATTTTCGGCAAAAGAAACTTTTAGCAGCAACAGTGAGGTGCTTTTGTTTAACCATAATCTTATTCAGGTTTAAGAATAAGTGTTGATAATGTTATTGTCTTTTTTTTCTATTACATTTAAAATAAGACAAGAAAATGTCAGTTTAATATATGAATGAAGAAGATGTAAATAAACATCATAGTTTGATTGTTTATTTATCTAAAATTAATAATAAACTGACAAATTTTAAGAATCACATGTCAATACTTTAGTAGACAAAAATAAATTGTATTAAAAAAACTCAACAGTAACATATGTCCATCCATATCAAGAATTTTAAACAAATTTTTTTTTGATTAAATGTATATACAAATATACTAGAGAACCTTTGATGAGTAGAAATTCCAGTAGGATATAGTTACATTTTCATATTTAAAATGGTTTTTCTCACGTTGTAGGCTTCATTAAATAATTCTTTTCGGAGTAGAACCTTAGACTTTTCTCGAATCCACAGCTCCCATTCAATATTTAACTTCGATAAAATTATTATCTCGATGATTCATGCGAATACATATAATAGAAAATGAGTAAGCAACCTTGCTGGTGTCACGCAGGAATGTAAACATTCTTAATAGTCTAGATTTTTTTAAGTATTTCGATGCTAGATTGATTTTGTGAGAACGAAAAGTGATTGTGCTCGTTTCAATTATTATTAATTTTCAGAAAATTTATAATTGAACCTAGTTACTGCTTTATTTACAAATTATTCTTTTAACATTACTAATTATATTTTTTATTAAATACCGATACACAATGATATTAGAACATTAAAATTTTAAAAATGTACTGTATAATATGCATATGACGAAAGTTACTCTATATATGCGTATATTTGTCGTTCTTGATGAGCAAATCGTAGTTCACTGAATATGGAGAGATGTAAATAATAAGCGTAACCTACCTCTTACTCTTAACTCTTACTTCCTAAATAAATATGAGAATTATGTGTAAGAAAAACATTAAAAAGGTGAAGCAGGTTAAAAAAGTACTTTACTTCACAGTAATTGTTAATCACCTTGATTTCTTGTGAGTATGGATTTCCATGAGATTTATAAAGATTATTAACGGATGGTGATCAATTTTACAGTAAAATAAGATCAGCATATTTCCTCGTTAGGAATACAAAAGATAAGGAACTATTAACTCATATTTTCACAACATAAAAATAACATATACTTCTTCTTCTATATAACTAGAAATATTGTCCTCTTGTCTTTAACACTAATGGAGGAACTATGATAAGCAGATAACTATCTATCAGATGCCTAATTTGCTTTCGTAAATTCAAATTTTTAGTTGGTTACCATATTTCTGAACAGTTAAAACCAGTTAAGGACTATCTTTACATGAAGTCAACTTTCATACAGGTTACCAGAAATTAAATATTATCCTCAATTAATGAGGAAATCTAAGCAGGTAGCGGATTAATCAAAGTGTTCAGTTATATGGATTTCGACGTGTATAATAATCCATTTTAAAAAAAAACATATTTTCATAATTAAACTGATCTTTGTGTAATTATTTCTTATACAGCATCAGCTTAAAGTCACACTTTTTTAATGTCCCATGATAAATCATGTTATACTGCTTCAGTTAAATTAAATGTGACTTTCTTAGGTCGAAAATAATTGATTACATGGAAGTAAATGAATAAGGACTTTCATTCATATAAATCTCGCTGAAAAGAATAGTACATTCGTCTCTTTTGAACTATATTCCTTAGGATCTTACCTTTCGATACAAATAGTTAGTTAGGTATACGTATTTTTTCTGACCGAATCTTTTTAGATTGTTTCAAGGTAATTGAAATTTCGATTGATGAAAATCATTGTAAACGTTTTATATCTACAACGAATACTTGTGATAATGCCAAGAGCTAGAGTAGTTAGGTGAAGTGTAGGCATTCAATTTTTTGAGAGTTTCAACACTAAACGTTACTACTTTATAGTTTCAGTTATGAATAACATTTTGAACGGGTTTCAAAACTTTTCAAACTTTCCCTTTCAATAAGATGCTATCTAAGCTGACCATTCGTTTAATGTGGTTTCAATTTACACCTAGCCTAGTTGGTAACTATATGAACAACTCAGAGGTTATAATATCATTTTGATCTGTTTAAATTGGTTTTTTCATATTAAAGTAAGTGATTCACACTTTTATCTAGCGATGTCCTGGTTTTTAAGTGTTTGGTAAATTACTGAATTAAAAAGTTAAAAAAACACTGTTTACAACAAAATGCATTTATTTATTTAAAATGATCAAAAATCCTTATTAATTTTATGAAAAATATGTTATTCCTTAAAGGAGGGTTTTTAACAATGAATTCTGTTGGAAATATATTATGTAATACATGCTAGTTGAACATTTATTAAACTACATTTCTACATTAAGTGTCTATTAGTTTAATATTTTCATTATCATTCACTTTAGTAGCAATGAGTAGACCATAGCGTGTTGAATTTTCTTTTTATTGGTGGTTTGCTTTTAAGAGTAACATTCTATGATCTTGTGCATAAATGGCATAACCCTAATAACTGGTAATAAGATTACAATATTCATTAAATTTCTTCAACATTCTAAATATACAGCACTATCGGTACAACCAGTAAATCGAAATGAACTATATTAAAAACATTAAGAGCTTGATGAAAACTAAAAATCAAATGGTAAACTACCACCAGATTCTAATTTTTTTAATAAGAGAATAAAAATGATTTGTAGTTGAAATCATGAGTCAATTGAAGCTAGACAACCATGGAAAACCTGGAAGCACTGGATGACCGTTTCGTCCTATTGTGGGACTCCTCAACAGTCCGCATCCACGATCCCGCATCGTGAGATTCGAACCCAGGACGTCCAGTACTTCCAGGTTTTCCATGGTGGTCTAGCTTCAATCGACTCATGATTTCAATTTTATAAAATTACTATAATCTTTACAAAAGCCTCTTCTGATATAAATGATTTAGTTTTTTTGCATTAAAAAAATACTTTATTATCTACGGAGAAGTGATTTATTGATATATTCAAGTAAGTAACATCTATAAGTAGTAACCACAATGATGTCAAAATAGTTAACCGCATATAAATGCTTAACATCACAATTTATAAACTATTCAATAACAAATACAGATTTGTGTAAAGATGGGAGAAGTAGAAAGTACAGTTAAGCAACCCATTAAAATTAAGACATTTCAATTATCTTTGTCATAAAGTCATTCAAATTAAATTATAATATGTAAATTAGACTGTAAAATATTATAATGGATAAATAGAAATAATAGGTAACTATTGAATGACATTTCCTTGAGAATTGATTATTTTTTTATTCTGCACTTATTTTTATTCATTTCCCAGCAGGTATATATGCAAATAAATAGATGCTAATCCTTGAAAAGATAAACAAATTTAATCTTGGAATTACATGACATTTTTATTCAGAATATCCTAATGCCTACAAGTTGATATGAAATTGATTGATGCAGAATCTTATAAAATGATTGTCATATATTGGTGTCCTATCAATCAAACTAGAAATGCTAATATAAACTTTATTCCGTTGTGTACTGTTTAAAAATGTACACATACAAATGCAAAATTATAATCTAATAAGGTATAAAATAACACTTAAGCAGTTTTCCCAATCATAATTTCCAAATAAATATAAGCAATTTTGATTTCTATGTGCAAACAACTTATATCAGACGTACGTCGGGATACCTAAAGATTCAAAATATGTTACAGTGTTAAGTCAATCCATTGCTTTAATATTGTGTTTATTTATTCTTTTGAAACTACTCACGTCGTCAACATAGTGAGCATATGGAAAGAAAATAATTCGAAAATTTTAATTACGTATTTTATAGCATGTTACTGATGATAATCATAAAACCGGAGAGTATTTTTCTATCTTAACTTTTAAAGTCAAACTAGAGTAAGTTAGTATCTCTGTTTGTTCAGGATTTCCTGTCAACTACTATCAACCACTAAGTTAATTGTCTGTCAAACAGTTAGAGATGTTAAGATTTCATAAACTCTTTCATTCTTAATTGAAAACTAGTTGGTTGATCATTACTAATAGGAAATAACTTTTTCACGTTAACCTGTCATATTTATTCAAAAGGTGATCAAATTTGTTACTTTTACTATATTTATTAGTTATGAAGAAATTTACAAAACTGCGTTCATGATTATTCAAAGACCATGAATTCAACTGTATTCAATTTTCTCTTTTTATACCTTGTCAGACATATGAATACCTTAATTGGCAGAAAAAGCAGTTGTTAAATTCTCCATTTTGTGATATAGTATGCTCATAATAGTATTATTTTCAAATATATATTCTGTTAATAAAATCCGATTGTACACGTGAAAAGGAAGGAGAATAAAAGTGACTTGAAACAAACCCGTGTTCTGTCTCAACTATCAAATTAAACACTCAAGAAGTTAAGTTCATTACTTCGGAAATTCGAATTAAGGTAACTTTTGGAATACTATGTTATTTTCTATGACGTTACGTAGTTTTGATAATCATGATCGCAGGCAATAGATACGAATACATTAAAAGATCTTATACGTCATCAAAGACTAAGTGTAACACTGTGTATCAGCGACTCAGTAATACAAGCCTCATAAAATAAAATGAATAATATTTCTACATCAATAAGTAGATGAGTATTTTGACTTAGCAGTCTAGTGGGTAATGCGATTGCGCATTAAGAAATAAATGATTTGGTTCGAGCCACAATGAGTCTTAAAGTTCTAAATAGGACGCGTAAACATTGTAGATAATAATGATAGTCAATATAAGCAAAGATGGACAGTGGCTAGCAGTGAAATCCAGGACGCGCGTTTCGTCCTATTTGGACTACGCGATAGCGTTTGAAGAGGAAGGTACTGGGTTCGAGTACCAGAGTAAACATCAGCTATCAGGTGCATGCACATCCAGCTAACGAGTCTCAAATAGAACGCGAGTCCTGGATTTCACTGCTAGCCACTATCCACCTTTACCTATAATGCTTATGAATTAAGGCAATATCGAAGCAATACGCACAGTATACACATATGCCAATGCGAGACTGACCGGCGGCAGTCCTAAACATCTATGGGAAGTTTCAAACAAACAATACTAAACGAATTGATAGTCATTATCCAAAATATTGATAACACCTAAAAACAATCATATACTTTAATGTTTTATGATATACACAAGATGTAAATAAACATTTAAACAGCCTAAATGATAATCGTCTAGCAACAACAGAATTACATTTCTAATGACCCTAAAGTTTTACAGTATTTAAAACATTCAACACTCTATAAATGTTAGGATTATTTTTCATTTGCAAACGTTTTGATTAGATGTTTCTGACTGAAGCAATTTTATTATCTCATTTTTTTCCAGATTTTATAACTACTTAATTTATGGAATAAGAAAAAAAAATAATTTATCTTACCATATGCATATGTTACTTACCATATACAGGTCAAAGGGTCAAAAGTTGACGTGAACTCTACTTTTTTCTCAAGAATCATTAAGAATCATTTACATCAATTACTACTATCATATTTATTATTATAAGCATATAATTGTAGTAACTATATTACATTCGGGTTCAAATGTATATTACACACATAATAATTATAAATTTTTAATTTATTTAAATCACTAAAATTTCAATTCTCCATTGTGTTTAACAGGTCATGAAAGGAAGTAATTAAACATAAAGAAAAGCAAAAGCAGCATCATTCATGAAAGAATAATCACATATATAGATGTTTATCATTTAAATTACACTAAAATGTAAATGATACATTAAGACATTAAAAGTTTTTATGGTGTTGAATATAAGTGTGTATAAGACAGTTAAATCAAATTGTTTCTATGGTCGTTTGGGTACCATATGAATTAAATCTTAATAGTCTTGTAAAATGGTATATTTCATCTGAGAAAAAAAAAGATTAGTGAAACTGAGAAACATGAATACTTGACTAAAATTTAACTGAGTTACATACTGTAAGCAAAAATGGATAGTGGCTAGCAGTGGAATACAGGACGCGCGTTTCGTTGTATTTGGGACTTGTCAGTTGGATGTACCTGCAACAAACAATACTAAGTGAACTTGAGTTACACACTGTTTTCAAATTTATGGTATATCGTAAATTTTAAGTTAATAGACATAGAGAAAAGTAAACTAATTGTGAAGTGGATAACATCATATCTAAATTAATAATCATCATTCAAGATGAGAGTGAAGAATAAGGATGTATCAGACTACTTTATATGATATTTAGGGTGAATAAACTATACATGTCTTCTATTGTTTCTCGATAATTTTATGATCAATCAATTTTAAAATTCATATGCTTAAGTCTCCGAATATGAGGACATTTGCAATCACTAAACTAATTACAGAAACTTTCAGGTTTAATTAACAATATCAATGAAGAGATGTGAATAGGGAATTGAATAAGTCAGTATTATCTAACTAGTGGAGTTTTATTAAATCGTATGGGTGTATATAGCTTAATTACATTATTAAAGATATGATTCACTAATCGTTTGTTAGGACCGCCAGTTATATGTTATAGGTCTTAAGAATATTACGGCTCTTCATGAAGTTATTAGTTTTTGGACCAAACGCTGTAAAGTGACTTATTATTTGAATCTAAAGAATATACAGCTTCTATGTACACAAAATAATTAAGTACTATTTAAAATACATTTTCAAAATGAAAATCAACGGGTAATAAACCTGAAAATATCTACGGAGTAATGGCTGTTAAAAATTTTCATTGAACGAATTTGTTAAGTGAAAGTACATTAAGCTAAAGATTTATAATATTGTTGTAGGATAATTCTTCTATCTACGACCGAAAAACTTATTTATACTTATACTTACTTACTTATATTTATACAATTTGAATGGTCCAGTGTGTGGTTGTGCAGGTTGTTAAGTTTTTGATTGAGTTCATGAATTGATATATGTTAAACCCCCACTGAAAACAAGAAGGTAATCAACGATCGTGCATCTTTGTATAGGGTACCTTAGTTCTGCGCACCCACGATCCCGCACCCGGTATACGAAACCAGGACCTTCGGTTTTGAGCGAGGACGCTCAACCTCTAGACCACTTAGGCGGCATGCAGTGGTGTTAATGTGGAACATTAAGCAATACACGAAATTGCGCGACCATCTTGCATTGTCTGAGGTAGATGCCTGACTCTAACTGACATGGATTAGCTCTAATGATCACAGCTCCTCACTAGAACTCCGAAAATTCCCCCCGCAAAACAAACAATCGATAGTTTGTTTGGAAATCCAAATTGTCCGTGAAATAAACAGTAAAATATGTGAACCTAATCACAGTCTGAATCTCTACATAATTTCCAAAGTCTGGATGCTTAAAATTTTTCGTTATTATGAATTCGGTTTCACAAGTAGACTGATCATTACATTATTAGATAAAATCACAGAGAAAACTCTACATATAACTTCTTTTTAAAATCGGGTAACATGGAATTCTAAAGAGAACATATTTGTATGATGTCAAAACATTTAACGCTTCTCTCTCTTTCGTTCTGACTAATTTCGACAAAACAGTCATCACTTATGCTTCATAAATTGAATTGAAATACGATGACGATAATAAAATTCCTTTTATGGTAATAAAAATATTTTAATAAAATGCATAATTGTAAATTGGCGCCATTGTAGCCATAAAATTATCTGTTGATCTTACAGCCATTATACATCTTCAACTTATATTATTACCATATAAAGTGTGTTTTTATTACTTCTCTTTATGCATGTATGATATTAGCTTGGCCTTATTATACCGTACTTGCAAAGGATATTCCTAAATGTAGTTACTTTATTTACAAACAAAATGTCGTTTTATGTGAAAGTAATCCGTATTCATCTTTTTTTATTGTCTATTATAGATATGAATAATGAGATCGCCAGTATTTACATTTTACTAGTCGAAACTGTATATCAGAATGGGGTTTTGTGGAGATTTTAGTAATTCTATAGTTGAAATCATGAGTCATTTGAAGCTAGACCATCATGGAAAACCTGGAAGCACTGGACGACGGTTTCGTCCTTTTGTGGGATTCCTCAGCAGTGAGCGTCCACGATCCCTCGTCGTGAGATTTATTTGTTTTGATGACTTCGTTTGTAACGAACTGCCCTTGGAAACTGAATTATCTTTATGTGTTTTGGACTGATTAACTCTGGATTACTTATGTTGATAGACTGAAAATATGTCTACAGTTGTCAATTCATTATTGATGAATATGAATATACCATATATAGTAGCTCAAATAATGATCAGAATAAATTTATCTGAATCACTATACAACAATGAGACTCCGTTTGTATTTTGAAGCTTGTTATGTTGTAACGAATGGAGAAACTGTTGTTTGCTCAACACTAATGTCAAGAATAGGTTTATGTCGTGATTTCTGTATTTAAGAAATGAATCGATTACAATTAATAAATTTAGCTGAATTCTGGCTGTTATTGTAAGGCATTGAAACTATCATCACAAGCCTTCATCCACAACTTTTTATACTGATTTTGTCTTACTTATGTTTATAAATACTGCTATATTCATTGCCAAACTCTTTAAAAAAGTGATGTAGTTCTTCCTCATGAGTGTCATAAACTTTGTTGGCAACGTTTTGCGTTTGCTGAAAGGTTTATTTTCTAAATTGTATTTATGTAGGTTTCCCTGTAGCACAAATGGAATATGTTTTTAGATAACCTATTACTGAATTTCCTTTACTTCTTTCTCAACTTTCAAAATAACTTTAATTAATTAGTTATGAGAATATCGTAAGAGGTTGAACTGTTGTAAAGAACACTTAATGATTTCTAATTATCGATAAACTTATTATGATTACTTACCTCGATCAACCGATTGTCATACAAATGGTCATGATCATAAAGACCTCATTAGTTCATATATTTAGTTCTGCGATAATTCTAACAAACACTAGATTATCTAACAAATTTATGAAAATCTACTTTTATTTATTAGAAGCATTTTGATTCTGAATCTTTAAATATCATTCATTAACTTCAATGCAACTCTTTCCATTCCTTTCCATTCTAACAATCAACAATAAACGAGATAAACAAAGTATTTTAACGTCGCGAGTGTACAACACGATTGAAGCTTTCACGAAAAAATCTTTCAGTAACCTAGGTTTCGAATTGTGTAGTTTTATCCTATGATATTCAGCCATATTGAAAATAACTTCTACCTTCGATTTCCGAAGCTGGATAGTATAAAGTATCGTTATCCTATAGTCCCGGATAAAAAGACTAGTTTGGTACAAACAAAATAAGATTAACTAAGAGTGATCTACTCACAGATGTCAATATATCTACATGGATATTGAAAGTATTTAGTTTCTTAAGAGTCACCAACCATTCGTAAATAGCTTTCTGGATGATGTCACTTCCACAGTGCGAAAATAACCCCTAAGTGAGTAATGTTGTCTGGTTCTAAAGTCCCGAACACATGTATGGAGTGTAGAAATGTTAGTTTTTGCGTTTTCAGCGATGCATTTTACAAATACATTGTGAAAGATTTAAATAATTTCACTTAGTTATATCGTACTACCGTTCCCAAATTAACTTTAATGGTAGATTTATATGTCACATATCTGTTGTCAAAGCTGGTTTGAATTCATTAATCAATCACCTTTTAGTAAATTAATTATCATTCTGTCTGTTTTCACAGAAGGGCCCAATAAAATTACGTTATCACTATGTATTTCTGTATAAACATATACGTTGTTTGTCTGTCACTAATTGATTTTTACACCATTTCAGTTTCAGTAAATCAATGTGAATGAGCGTTGAGAAAACAATTTGTGCAAGTTTATTGAAAATGTTCAGTAAATCACTAATTCTCATAACTTTTAACTTTAGCAATATTTAAAAACACGACAACCGACAGGAGGAATATTGTTAGAAGTTACAAAGCATATACATAATACATATCGTACTTCAGTCGTCCATTTTCATCTTTCAGTGTCTTCTACCATCTGGACTATCTTCTCATTTGATCTCTGTGTTCTGTCTGAGCCACACTTTCGTTATACCGAAAATCTTCACTTGGTCTGATAACTGTTGCAAATTCGATGTTACGTTCCGTATATACTACTTACAAAAATTCTGTGATTAGCGCTCACTACAATATAAAATGATCTTTCTTATGTAAATAACAATCATTTTCTCTATTCGAGTAAAACTCAAACAGTTGTGTATCCTCTCCATGTTTTCGTTTCTGGTTTTATTGTTACTCATTATTAGTGAACGTAATAATTAACCAGACATGTTTTGATCACTTGATGTCTATCTGATCCATTTTCTTGTCATTCACAACAATTAAGTACAGCTAATATACGATCGGAAATAGATTGCCTTCGATGAATTAATGTTTCAGTAATTTATGTTATTATCATTAATAGTCTACTTCAATCAAGCTAAAATATCAGGGTTTTTTTTAAAGTCTTGAATTTTTTTTTCATTTAAGTATCAGAACAGTCATAAATTTTCCATAAAATTTTAAATATGTTAGATACATAAATGAACATCCATCAAATTATCAAGTGGTAGGTAACTAAACTTTATAAGTAGGTCGTTATTCACACTCTATTTATCATCTGTATACCTTTTTTAGTTAATCAGTGTCATTTTATAAAGATATACATAAACAAGTGTTTAAACAATTATACAAAATTACTTAATGTCTGTATATATACATCATTATATATAGTAATGAAATATTATCGTAAAATGCTGGTTGAAGAAGTAAATATCATAGTTGTTGTATCTTTGTTTCAAAAATGATCAATTCTAACTAGTATGGGGGAAAATAGCACATTTGAGGCTGTGCTATATGTAATGTGTATGATTATTGCCGCTTAATTTGTATTACACATTATTTACCTCTCAAATTACATGAGGTGAATACAGTTACTTGCTGGATAAGAACTATTGAGGATAGATTTTTTAAAAACTTTGAAAACAGACATTTCGTTTAAATTTGAGACTCCGCAATCGTGAATATTTATCACCTTATATAGGATCAAATTCAAGACTATGAAATCTCTCTGTGAGCTAAACCTAGTAGGCAGGTAGGAATACATTGATCACTTTTTCAAAAGTCATGGTTTGTAATCATCTACATTCAATATCAATAATCATTTTTACCTCATTCTGAGTTTAGTTAACTTACTTTTTCATGGTTTTGTAGCCAACAGCAATGTTGAAAATATCTATTCCTATTTAATATCTCCACTGAACCACTCATTATAAACACTAAATTCTTAAATTTCTGCTAATATTTCAGTGTTTGTTCAGTTCTTACTCACATACCCAATGAATAAAGCGAACCAGTAGAATCAATCTTGCATTCAATTTCACAGTGCATAATAGCAATAGATCCCATGTTTTCTTCATTTCCTCCCACAGATATGTCTTCAGCGTTAGAAGACCAATACTCATATCATAATATATCTACTATTTTTGTTTTCGGTTAAGATATTTCAGGTCTCCATAATCCATAGTGAAATCTTTTTTTAAATTATACATTCAAACAACTGTATTATTCATTGATTGCATTCTAGAACGGAAAGATTACTTTTAAGCTGCTAAATTGAGAAACATGATCTACATCAAAAGAAAAGTAGAAGAAATGACAGTGAAGTTGACGAATTGATTTTAAATTTGTTATTTATCTGCAATTTTTAGCGAAGCTAGATCATAAATTTTTATCCAAAGCCCTGATCAATTCTGACCTGATATATTTGTTTACTATATATTTGTCACTTGATTTTTAGTATAAAAGTGAATGGTACGTTTCCTGGTTTCATTACGTAAATAAATCGACAGAAATTCACATGTCTTATATTAATAAGAAGTCAAATTTTTCTAAAAGCTATTTCTTAATTCATATTTCGTTTATGACTTATGAGATTATCTGTAGAATTCCAGTTACAAATTTTAGTTATCTGTGGTATCTATGAATTTCTTTACAATGAATATTTGCTAATTAAATTCAGTATCTGTCTGATATTTAACACTTTAATCAGAAATAATACTCAGTATATGCTTTCCACCATGAACTGACAACCTAGTGAGAAACCATTGAAAACTGGTAAATACTGAACTATGGTCACGTAGTAGTTTATGGTGGCTCACCGGTACTCCTACATGAGATCGTGCGAAATGAAAATTACAATTTCCGTGCCTTGAAGTAAGTAATGTACATTTCCACATCCATTACTTCTGTAACGTAATTATAGACCAGTATTATAAAAGAATTACTGTCACGAAAGTATGAATGTATGCAATTGTAGGGACTACTCAGGTGACTTGATCGATAAAGTAATAATAACTGTCAAAATAGAAATTCAGCATTGTGTGAATTACTTCGTAAATCAGCTTACATTTGTTTGACAGAATTTCATGATAGTATCTGTTAAGATAATTACGAATTATATTCAACTATGACGAAAGCTGTTCGTTTGCCAATACCTAGACTGTATAATACACAATGGAAACCTGGAAGTCGAATAAAATTTTCTTCCATGCTTACATTGAAATGTCAAGTACATACACAGAATTATTATGTGATATAATAGCGGACATAGAATGCTATATCGGTATTTATTCTCACCTACTGATAAGAAAACAGCAGAAGCTTATAAATCTGACGAAATATAGACAGTTGTTATGCATATATAATTCTGATGAAAAAAACTGTTCCGATATGACAGGCAGTTGGCCGTTTAGTTGTATTATGCTTATATCTTCTCTCATTTTAAAAACCTGAGAAAAAATTCACTTATTTCTTCTTCTTGTTTTGACATTGAATAATGCGGCTCTGATGATTTGTGATACTGTTTCTTACATTCTTTGTCTTCTCTAATGTTAATATTAAAATCATTAATAACCGATAAAAACATGTTTTCTATCCAGAGTATAAGTTTAAAAAACAAGTAGTTCTAAAACTTTAACATAGTTGTAAACAGCAAATAAAGCATCATAGAGAGTTAAACAATAAATGAAGTTTGATAATGTTTCTCTTTTTTGAGAAGTAAACACATTAATAGGTTATATAAAACTGTTAAATCGCTCTTCAATATACAATAAGAAGAGCATTTCAAACATAAACTGAACTCCTCAGCAGTGCGCATCCACGAACCCGCTCTCGCGAGATTCGAATCCAGGACCTACCAGCTTCGAGCCGAAACCCTTAACCGATAGACCACTGAGCTGGCATCCAACGGTGTTAATGTCTAACTACAACTGATCCACGAAGTTGAGCAACCATGGTGGTCTAGCTTCAATTGACTCATGCTTTCTACTATGAAAAATACTAAATCTTCACAAAACCCCTTCTGATAAACTGAACTGTTAAAATCTACTTCTTTTGAAAGTGTCATCTACTTTATTGAGATGAGAGTTTTAGTTCTCCACACCTAGCTGCCCGTTGAACTTTAAAAAACTTGTTATATCCCATGGTGAGATCATGTTTATACTTGAAATTAGTTACAAAATCGTCCTTTTACCAATTCTTTATTCATTCATATACTCATATGGACTTGATTTTCATTCATTTAATATGATGTATAAGATCCTACAAAGTAACATTTGTTTTGATGCTTATTTACATTGAACCATTCATGACAATTATGTAGTTTAACTTATGTAGGCATCGAAGTACTTCAATACATTCTATATTAATACATTATTATTTTTCAAAAAACCAATAAATTTCGGTATGCAAATTTTCTTTAAGTACCTTAAACCCATAAAAAAATACAAAGTATAGAAGAAGCAGATATTCAGTTGTTCTAACTATCTACTTCACTACAAGATTCTTAAAGATGTGAAGAATCATTATTACTCAAAATTGCTTCAATACCTAGTGTTTTATAATGTATAAATAACCTACCTTTGTAACTATATAATACAGTATTTTATTAATGAAATGGACAAAGCTTAGATCATCTATGAAAAACTTAAGCAATAAATATATCCAGATAAAGTGAGTTTATTTTATTTTCTGTGCTGTGAATTCCCGTATTATGCACCTTTTAAACAAATACAACCAAGATTAGTAACGATAAATATAAGGGATATAAATACAACTGAAGTGTTAATGGAAATTGATTATGTAACGAAATCAAATAAGAAGAGAATAAGTCAGAAAGTAAAAAAGAATCAGGCATTTTGAAGATCTATGGACAAAGTCGCTCGCTTTCAACTCGGATACGAGAACATATCCCAGTTTGGTTCTACAAAGATGAAAAGAAAGTAGTTAAGAGCTCTATACTTCAACACCTAATCGACTGTAATCATTCTACGAATCCACAGTCTGATTTTAAGGTTGTTTATATGGTTCATTCAAATCTACCCAGATTTCTTCGGATCAAACTCTTAAAAATAGCCGTAGCTCTTACCATCCATGAGCTCAAACCAGAACTATGCGTACAAAAGAAGTACGTCTTATCATTATCGTTACCATGGCCTTAATATTATTATTATCATTCTATTATTATTATTACTCCATTTCCCCTTTACTTATATTTTATATTCTCATTATTTTATTCATGAATACTCATCAGATCATCTTATTTATTTTACACCTCTATGACCTTTAATTATTGTATCCAAAACATTTTATTCATTCTAATCATCTTATTATAATCTTAGTTATTAGTGTTCACATTTCCTCACGGAATTAGTACTTTAACAAAACTTTTTTATATATATACGATTGTACAGCTTGATAATAAATTCGTTGAAAAGAGATCCTTTCGCTGAACTCCGTGTTTTAATTGTAATGTTTAAATGGAAATTATATACCAAAGCCCTGATAGACTAGTTCAAACGTTTTAACCAAATGTTTTCCAATGGTCCAATTATAAGAATAGATGTTTTGATTTTGGATAAGTTTTACAATGAATAATTGTGAATGGAAACATCATTTATTCACTATGATAAAGTATCAACAAATTATTGTTATGCTAGATAACTGAAAATTCAAACAAAACCACTGTAGTTCTTAGTATATATCCTCTGACCATATAACAGACGAATAAATTACAATCCAAACATTTTACACATGACACGTTCAATCTTGATGCATAACCTATTCGCTTTTGAAAACAATGTTCCTATATGATTCAACTTGTATAAAATCCCGTAAAACATTATTCTATACACAAATACAACAAGTTAAGGGATAATTGAAATTACTCATAGAAAGAATTTAATTCGTATCCCATATCCTTCGTTTTTTTGTTTCACAAACATTCATCACTATAACTGCGTGACGTTATCAATTTTGAAATTTAAATTTTATTTCAAACGGTATTTCAGAAAAACTGGTACAGATATATTTCTTTAGCGACATCAATAAATATCCTTAATGAAATAAATATAAAGACAGTTAAATCATCTATTCTATCAAGAATAATGAATAAAATCAGATAGAAAAAACCATACGTGTTTCAGGTCATCTAAAAATAGAATAAGTTATTGAAAACTCTTCAAGTATTCTCGTTCCAACTGAACAAAGAATATCTATTTATCCCATGAAAGAAACAGAACTACACCAGGGGATGATGGTGAAAATTTTTTTTACCTAAAAATTGACTTGTCAAATAGATTTTTTAGTAGAAAGCTTACCCTGACAAGTAAGTGACAACTTTTAATTGATTACATTGCAAATAATGTTTTTGATTTTCTACTTGTTTTAATGAGTTAATTTCACAATTATTAGTAGGGAAACAGTCTAGAAATGTCTGATTATAGCACTATTGAGAATCAGTAGACAGAAATGGATATACTACCTCTATATGTAGGAGCAGCTAAAACTTTTTATTCTGATCTTAATTTATAGGTCAATAATAATGTTTGCTATATCCGGGACAAACTTGGTGATCCAGCGTTACTATGTGACCTTTCTAAAAGAATTTTAATTTTAGACGTTTAACTAGTAAACTATATTCAATATTATGATAAGCAAAGATGGATAGTGGCTAGCAGTGGAATCCAGGACGCGCATCTCAGAGTTGATGTTCAGGAATCAGTTGCCGAGTGGATAACGCGATGGCGTTTGAAGCGAGGGTACTGGGTTCGAGTCCCAGAGTGAACATCAACTCTGAGATGCAGGTACATCCAACTGACGAGTCCCGAATAGGACGAAACGCGCGTCCTGGACTCCACTGCTAGCCACTATCCATCTTTGCCTATCACGCTTGTGAATCAAGGCTATATCGAGGCAATACGCATAGTATGCACATATGCCAATTAGAAACTGACCAGTTGCAGTCCTAACAGATCGATGGGAAGATTCAAACAAACAATACTACTTACTTACTTACTTTCGCCTGTTACTCCCAATGGTGCACGGGCCGCCGACCAGCATTCTCCAACCCACTCTGTCCTGGGCCTTCTTTTCTAGTTCTATCCAGTTCTTGTTCATTCTTCTCATGTCTGTCTCTATTTCTCGGCGTAATGTGTTCTTTGGTCTTCCCCTTCTCCTTTGACCTTCAGGATTTCATGTGAGGGCTTGTCTTGTGACACAATTAGGTGATTTCCTCAAAGTGTGCCCAATCCACTCCCAGCGCTTCCTCCTGATCTCTTCCTCCGCTGGAATCTGATTTGTTGTCTCCCACAATAGCTTGTTGCTGATAATGTCTGGCCATCGGATCCGAAGTATCTTGCGTAGACAACTGTTAATAAACACTTGTATCTTCTGGATAATGGCTTTCGTAGTTCTCCACGTCTCCGCCCCATACAGAAGAACTGTCTTGACATTTGTATTGAAAATTCTAACCTTGGTGTTGGTTGACAATTGTTTTGAGCTCCAGATGTTTTCCAGATGTAAGTATGCTGCTCTTGCTTTGCCGATCCTCGCCCTCACATCTGCATCTGATCCACCGTGTTCAACAATGATGCTGCCCAGATATGTAAAGGTTTCCACATCCTACAAAGCTTCTCCGTCAAGTGTAATTTGATTGGTGCATATTGTATTGTATCGGAGAGTCTTGCTTTTCTTTTTGTTTATATTGAGACCTACTGCTGCTGAGGCTGCTGCTACACTGGTCGTCTTCTCCTGCATTTGTTGTTGCGTTTGTGATAGAAGAGCCAGATCATCCGCGAAGTCTCAATAGTCAAGTTGCATCCTGCCTGTCCACTGTATCCTGTGCATTCCTCCAAATGTTGACGTCTTCATAATCCAGTCGATCACCAGGATAAAGAGAAACGGTGAGAGCAGGAAACGTTGCCTAACACCGGTCTTTACCTCGAATGAGTCGGAGAGTTGTCCTCCATGCACGATTTGGAAGTTTAGTCCATCATAGGAGTTCCGTATGATATTGACTATCTTCTCAGGCACGCCGTAGTGTCGAAGAAGCCTCCATAGTGTCGTCCTGTCCACACTATCAAATGCCTTCTCGTAGTCGATGAAGTTGATGTAGAGTGATGAATTCCATTCGATTGATTGTTCCACAATGATACGTAGAGTTGCGATTTGATCTGTGCACGATCTATCCTTACGAAATCCAGCTTGTTGATCTCGAAGTTGGGCGTCCACAGAATCCTTCATCCTGTTTAACAATACTCTGTTGAAGACTTTTCCTGGTATTGAGAGAAGAGTGATGCCCCTGTAGTTGTCGCACTTGCTAAGATCGCCTTTCTTTGGTATCTTGATCAGAAGTCTTTTTTTCCAGTCTGTTGGTACTTGTTCTTCATCCCAAATCTTACTGAAGAGGATGTGGAATATCTTGGCAGTTGCTGCTACATTTGCCTTCAGTGCCTCTGCCGGGATGTTGTCTGGTCCCGCTGCTTTGCCGCTCTTGATTTGCCTAATGGCCATGCTGATCTCTTCAATTGTTGGTGGGCCAACATCGATTGGGAGGTCTGTGGGTGCTGCTTCGATGTTGGGTGGGTTCAGTGGAGCTGGTCGATTCAAGAGTTCTTTGAAGTGTTCTACCCACCTGTTTCGATGTTCTTCAATGTCAGTGATTACTTTGCCTTCCTTGCTTTTCACTGGTCTTTCTGGCTTACGGTGATTGCCAGCAAGTTTCTTTGTTGTATCATACAGTTGTCTCATGTTTCCCTCTCTTGCAGCATTTTCCGCTGTCGTTGCTAAATCTTCCACATATTTACGTTTGTCGGTTCTGATGCTCCTCTTCACTTGCTTGTTTGCCTCTGTGTATTCGGCTTGTGCCTTGGCTTTTTCCGCTCTGGTTAGGCTGATATTGATTGCTGCCTTCTTGTTCCTCCTTTCTTCAATTTTATCCAGTGTACCAACAGTGATCCATTCCTTGTGATGATGCTTCTTTTGGCCCAGAACCTCTTGACATGTTGAAACGATTGCCTCCTTGATACCTTTCCAGTTGCTCTCCATTGAGTAGATCATGAAAGGCCTCGAACCTGTTGCTGAAGGTTATGTTGAATTTGTTGAGTTTGTCAGCATCTCAAAGAAAGGCCGTATTAAACTTTTGTGATGTTGTCCGCGCCGTTGTCCAGTGCTTTTTGAGTTTTAGTTTCACCTTGGCGACCAGCAAATGATGATCGGATGCTATATCAGCTCCTCTTCTGGTTCTCACATCCTCCATCGTCCTCCTGAACTTTTTGTTGATGCAGATATGGTCGATTTGATGCTGTGTAGTGTGATCCGGTGAAATCCAAGTGGCTTTGTGTATGCTTTTGTGTGGAAATATGGTGCCACCTATGACTAGTTTATTGAAGGCACATAGGTTTGCAAATCTCTCACCATTTTCGTTCCTTCCTCCCTGTCCATATTGTCCCATGACGTCTTCGTATCTAGCGTTGTCCTTTCCAACCTTAGCATTGAGATCTCCCATCAGAATTGTCGGGTCTTTGGTTGGGCACTTCTCGAAGATCGACTGCAGCCTATCGTAGAATTGGTCTTTAGCGTCTTCATCGTAGTCGTTGGTAGGCGCATAGCATTGGATGACGTTCATTGTAATGCCCTCTCTCTTTGTTTTGAAGGAGGCTTTGATGATCTTTGGTCCATGAGATTCCCATCCAATAAGTGCATTTTGTGCTTTTCTAGACAGAATCAATGCAACTCCTTGTGTATGTGGGGCATTTTCTTCTTCATAACCGGAGTATAACAGAAGTTCTCCTGAAGACAGTCGTTGTTGTCCAACCTGCGTCCAATGTGTTTCACTGATTCCAAGCACCTCCAGGCTGTATTTTCTCATTTCTGCAGCAATTTGGAAGACTCTTCCGGTCTCCTACATTGTCCGGACATTCCATGTACCTATAAAAATTGTTGCTCTGGTTGGAAGAAGGTGCATCGGCCTCATGACTTCCGAAGGAACTCGGCTTTCATCATGAGACGTCATAATTATTCCTTCTACTCCCAGGACAGAGTTTAAATGGTTTGAATGATTTTTTCTGGTTAGCGTTTTTTAGCGAGTTGATTTTCTACGGGATGGGGTCGCTAACCCCATGCCCGACCCTCCTCCTTTACCCGGGCTTGGGACCGGCAGTAACCCCCAGAGGAGCTACAGGCGGAGTTAAAGAATACTAAGTGAATTTATATTCAATCTTTTTTTAGAAATTTAGAACTCTATAACAACAGACTACAACAGACAAGAAACTTGCAAATTTCAGAAAATCATTTTTACTTCAACCATGACGATGTTTTTATATTTTATTATAAGCCCGAAAAGAAGCAGTTTTTCAAAACGTTGGTGAGGTAAATTCTCAGTCAAATTTCAGTTTCTGTTTCTAATAATTAACTCTCGAAATGGCAGGTGGTTTATGTGTTAGTTAATGAAGATTCCATTCCCTTCAATGGAGCGAAAACAAAGTCAATTCAACGTCAAAACGTTTCGTATACACTTATGTAAATGATACTGAAATCAAATTCAGATTAACTAAGGGGACATCATTTCTTTATTATATTATCTCTATAGAAGACATTTTGATGTTTGCTAAGCGTAAGATTTTGTATAATTTTCAGAAGAGATATTATAACAAGAGAAGAAGTACAACGAATTACTAAATGAGACTTAAATTCGAATTAGAATCAGCTATTCTATTACATAAATGTAGCAAATTTTTCTTAAAGTTAACAAATATGTATTGCAAAGAAATGTATCTACAGAACAATTCCTATTCCATTTTACTACTTTGTTTTATGAATATTCAGTATGAATTTTGTATATTTTTTTGATCCGATAGATGGGAGATATTAATGTCAGTCGAAGTTGGTTACTATGATAAATTATATGTGAATATCACCCATTCTATCCATAGTATATATATACATCAGTCAGATTTATGCAATGAATATTTAAACATTTAAGTGATTCACTGTATGGTTAAGTAGTAGTAAGACTTTTGAAAAATGAAATTTTGAAAGATATTTGGATTTCAAAAATAAAATGAAACTCTTTAAAGGTAAATAAGTCTTTTAAAAATTTTTGATTGTTTCAAAACTCATATAGTTATAGATGTATAGTCATGCCTTAAACCCTAGACAATACTAACAACGTGGTATATATATATATATATATCATATGTAAACAGCTTGTTTTCTTCTAAAATTTAATAAATTTAAATGACTACATTGAAAATGTAACAAACAGTTTGCTTTTTAAAGCATCCTAATATACTTCTCGCTACAGGGATCCATGTATCCTTGATATATATAAACTGATGAACTGAACAGCTTTTCGCACCTTTCATTATGATAAAAATAACATCATAGCTATAATAACATATTCAATAGATTGAATTTTTACAGTACACATATCATATCTGTAAATGTTTTAACATTTCATATTCAGTACAGTATATTCATAGACAAACAAACACTATGGTATATGATGAATAAAGCAAGTTTTAAAATCATAGATAACATTATTGAAAGTCTCTTTGTTTTGTAATGTGAAAAAAACTATGTATTCAATGAATTTTTTTAGTTTACATTTTACATAATTCACAGTCTAAAAGGTGTGGAAAACTCTATCGGAAAATATTTAGCACAGGAATCAAAATTAGCTGAACGATTATTTATTTCAAAGTATTAGATAGCTATACTATTTATTTCTGTAGTTAATATACGATTCTGTTGTATCAAATAAGTAGTATACCCTGTTTTTTCCGTGTTAGATTCATATGGTTAACATTGCTGCGTACCTAAAAATGGTGACCAATATTTGTAGCTTTGGATGTTATGTTAAGCCCACACAGCTCGTTCTAGATTTCAGACAGACTAGTTTATTCATTCTTCTTGAGTCTCTCCGCCTTTTCGATCGTTTGTTTGGATCCACGTTTATATGAAATATATGTATTCGAAAATCATTCTCGTATTTGACTTATATCATTCAATTATTCTTCAACGCGCATTGAGCCGATGATATATACGAGGATTGGTGAGATGTTTATTTCGAAACGATCCATCTGGAGTCAGATCTCAGGCAATTAAAAACTCTAAAAGGGAAATATGTATATAAAACACTAGCACACATATGTAAGTGGCTAGATCAATAAAAAGGGGCCTAATGATTATGAAACGTTTATAGCAAGTACCACTGTTACTACTATTATCACGTTTTCGAGTTATCTTAGAAATTTATAATATTTTTTGTTCATCTATCTATAATACTACTGTGGTGTTGGCTATTTATATCCACATAAGTAGTATATCATGATAGTTGTGCATTGAATGTATTTCAGAAGAAGATCGATACTGAAAGAATGGGAACGAAACGCAACTGGTATGAAAATGCATGTGCAATAAAAATCGGAGACTATGGACTGGTATTTGCAGAAGGAACAGTCAAGATTGATAAAATTGATTAATAATTTGCAAGTTAACTGTTAACTGTATTGTTGTCAGATTTTATTGAGATATTCTGCAACATTGTGCTTGAATAAATTCGATTGTCCCCACTCATGTTCTGTTCACTACACTAGTGTCAATAATGAACATTATTCTTTGCCAATCACTTAATACTATTGTCGTATTCAGATTATGATCTCATATTTTCTTTCCACCGTAATTAGTATAAAAATAATTATTGAAATATTTTGACGAGCACACATTTGACTACAACAATAAGATAATTTGAAATCATTTTATCCTGAGTTTGATAAACAGAAATTATAAAAATGGGCTCCTAATATTATTGACGCATTATTATTTAGTTACATCTGGATCACTAAATGATTATTCTGAAAACAATAATCTAACAATAATCTAACATTCCATCTTGGTTGATAGGTACGTAAATTGAAGGAATAATAAATAAACACAAAGCAGTACATCATTGATCCAAAGTATCGAATGGATATTATCCTGTTATAAACATTATGCTAAACTGGTAGTAATCTACAAAAAGAGCATTAAACTAAACAATCGATAATGAAAATAATTTTCTTAAAATAGAAGACATTTCATCTTGTAATGCTTGTTTATAGAACTATCGTAAATTAACTTGGAATTGGTGTTAAATTTCAATTTAATAGAAAAACTGCTTATAAATGAGATTTTGAAGATACAAATAAACATGAACAATAAATAAATACTTTTTCAAACCGTTGATAATATTTCGATACTACTGAAATAAAAACGAATAATTCTACGTGATATGTTTACCGTTATGTTTTTTTTCAAATCATATTTTTTTAAAAACATGAAAATTTTAATATGTCAATATGGACAGTAACACCGTGAAAATGGAACAAAATAAACAAATAACACAAGTAAACAAAAGCTATTCAAAAAAAAGAAAAAAGAGTAAACAAAAGTGAAATAATCAATTAATTGCAAAATAATATTAATTTTTTTCTTAAAAAATAAAAAAAGGTTTTTTAAATGAATTCAGAAAATAAAAATAAAGAAAAGAAGAAGATAAGGTTTTGAATAAATTATAACCCTAAATAAACCCTGGATAACTACAATGAAATTGTTATATCCTAAATATTTTTTTATTCAATATCAGTTTGATACAATTAGTATAATTAACAAAAAAATGTTTATTTCTGTTTTTCGTTTCCGAAAATTAGAACATATCAATAATAAGTTATTGATATGTTAAAACAAAACAACAACAGCAATCAATATGTCATATTTAGCTTATCAATAATTACGAGTATATAAAAAAAGAAACAATTAAATAAAAGAATTATTTATATTTATAAAACAAAATGAAATGAATACAGATACTTATTTGTATTTATGTTAGATTAATATGATATATGAAAGTGGTTGATAATGATCATGTATTAATTCAATAAGCTATATGAGTAGTTACTTGATTAGATTATAAATAATAAACATTTTATATAGTTGATATCATTAGTCAATTGAAGCTAGACCACCATGGAAAACCTGGAAACACTGGACGGCAATTTCTTCCTGTTGTTGGACTCCTCAGCAGTGAGCATCCACAATCTCACCTCGCGAGATTCAAACCCATGACCTATCATTCTCGCGCGCGAGCAATTAACCGATAGACCACTGAGCTGGCATCCAACTGTGTTGATGTCTAACTTCAACCAATGTCACAAGAACGGATGCAAAGTGAATCATAAAGTTTGTTTTTGTGAAAAACTTTTGGACGAAACATACGAACTGAGAACAGGAAGTATTTAAGAAAAATCATTTTAGTCGTTCCCTGCAATGAAAAATTTTCCCATTCTTATCACCACAAAACACGATTATGGGTAAAGCTTCAATGTAGACAAATTTAAAGGAGTCTGTTATTCTTCATAGTAAGGTCACAATTTTCCGCCCGGTTAATAATAATCGGAAAACAAATTATTCATTTATTTGGGTTAGTATCTTTTATGAAAAAATTGAAAGATCAAAATTTACCAGTTGCCAGCAGTAAACTCCGCATTTCACCACAAAAAACGAGCATCTTTAAAGTAAGTGTTATTAATTTTCTATCATTCAATCATCGTGGACTTTATAGCTGAAAAATATAACACGAATAAATATAATTTTAAGAATAATATATTGAACTTGATGAAAAGTCTTAGAGGATACCTCGATTTATTGCATTTCGTTCAATAAAAACCTAATAACTTAATTTTAGTAGTTGAATTCATGAGTCAATTGAAGCTAGACCACTATAGAAAACCTGGAATTACTGAATGGACGCTTCATGCCAGTATGGTGCTTCTCAGCAATGCGCATCCACGATCCCGGTCGTGGGATTCGAACCTAGGGCTTACAGGTCTCGCGCGCGAACGCTTAATCTCTAGACCACTGAGCTGTCATCCAACGGTGCTAATGTCTAGCTTCAACCAATTCATGAAAATTTTCCACCATTGTCTTCAGTTAGTTACTATGTGCGAATTGCTGAGGAGTCCCATATGAGGATGAAACGGCCGTCCATTGCTTCTATGTTTTCCATAGAGGTCTAGCTTCATTTGACTTATGAATTCAACTATTAATTTACTAAAATTTCCACAAAACCTTTTTCTGACAATAATTTTATTAACTTAGTTATCTAAGAAATAGCCTTCCACAATTATATTGTTCGTACGTTGAAGTTACCAACTTTGCTTCGCGTTCGTAATTTCGGGATCGAACGAAGCGAAAACGATGCGTATTGAAGATGGCTGGGAAGCCAACTAAATTTAAGCAAGCATTAATCAACATTTATAGTCGGACAAAAATGAGTGACAGACATACGATGAGTAAGATACGAAGTGTACACATATATGCTCATATAAAAGTATAGTCAAGGTTAATAAGCGAATAATTAACAAGATCAAAATATGACTCATAATAAGCAGAGATGGATAGTGGCTAGCAGTGGAATCCAGGACGCGCGTTTCGTCCTATTTGGGACTCGTCAGCTGGGTGTACCTGCACTATCTACTATCCATCTCTGCTTACCATGCTTGTGAATTAAGGTATATCGAGGCAATACGCACAGTATGCACATATGCCAATTAGAGACTGACCAGTTGCAGTCCTAAACACATCGATGGGAAGATCCAAACAAACAATACTAAGTGAATTCAAACTTCACCCCATCGCACAAGCAAGTGGCTATCAGGACTCAGTGGCCGAGTGGATAACGCGATGGCGTTTGAAGCGAGGGTACTGGGTTCGAGTCCCAGAGTGAACATCAACTCTGAGATGCAGGTACATCCAGCTGACGAGTCCCAAATAGGACGAAACGCGCGTCCTGGACTCCACTGCTAGCCACTATCCATCTCTGCTTACCATGCTTGTGAATTAAGGTATATCGAGGCAATACGCACAGTATGCACATATGCCAATTAGAGACTGACCAGTTGCAGTCCTAAACACATCGATGGGAAGATCCAAACAAACAATACTAAGTGAATTATGACTCATAATGTTTGGGTGAATTGGCTTGGCCAGCAACTGGAATAAAGTATATGGGCTTAACATATAAACTGATACTACAATATCGTAGTGACTATAGCGATCTGATTACCTTGAATAGGTTTTGATAAATCTAATTTGTTGATAACATAGTATAAAAATGCTCATTTAGGTCTAAATAAAATCAGTTAAGCTCAATCAAATAATTAATTTTATCAAGATAATCTATTAAATTGTAAACGTATTGTATATCATTACAATTATGAATGATTTTTACTATGTTTAACAAATCCCTATATTAAGAGTATGAAATAAAATGAGCAAAATTACAATGCAGAGTTAGATATTTTAAACAGTTCACCTATCCATATCAATTTCGAACTAAATTACTTACTATCTGCTAACTTTATTCAATAAGGAAGTGATAAGTTACACAAATAAATGTTCTAAGAAAAATGAGATGATCTGAAACATTGAAAATTACAAAAAATTATTTAGAAATTCATAACAATCTCAGTTTATGCCCCATTATCCAAAAGAAGAATAGGATACATTACTGATTTAAACGATTTTACATAACTAAATATTTAGTTACTTGCAATTAGTTATGCAGTTTAAAAAAAGCGATTTCAAATATGACATTGTTTAATTAATTGAAACATTAGAAACTAGTTCAAACCACTTTGTCATAGTGACGTGAATATTGATTATTTTTAAATGGTTCTGTTGAATTTAAGTGAAATTGGATTGTTTCTTTTAAATAGTTTAAGTCATAAATTAGTATCACTTATGTTAATAAATCATCATTATCTTTCCTAATAGTGACCATTCAAAAAAAAGATATCCTTAAACGATATCGTTCAACAACTTAGTTATTTATTTAATCATCCAATGTTGCCATATGAAATGCGTCAAACTGGTGATTATTTTTATATCTGCACAGTCTATATCTGAAGACCTTAGTGTGTAAGAGATAAATCAAAATATGTTTGAATTGAGGAAAATATAAATATATGTTTTTAAAATCTTTTGCCATAGATGCAGGGAAATATTTTGTTACCTATAACAGAATAATTTTCATAATCAGATATTGAAAAAGAATGATTTAAAGTCTTTTACAGAGTTTTCATTGACAACGGTATTACATAAAGATGCTCATTTCCACATAGAAATCAACAAAAACTTAATCAGTTCAACATATTAAACTTTAAACTATATATTGAACAAAACCATTCTTTGAAATTAGCACTAAAATCAAATAGGAAAAATAGATGAACTGACAATAAGCTGAGTTCAAAAACTACAAATGGAAATGACTATATTGTATGATCAAATTTTATATAGTTTATATCTTAGTTGTATTGAACCACAATAAAGAGAATTATAATTGAGATATTATATTTGTAATTCAATTAGGAATATAACATGTACATTTACCTCTAGGGAATAATCCGAATCAGAATTAAACGTCATTATATCCGTCAAATCATGTAAGCTGAAGTAGTAAATAGATTTTTTGTGAATAATACTCACTGACTTTCACACATTTATAATCAAACCTACTTTTTGTCAGTACAGTAGAGTTTATGGGAAGAACATTAATAATGTGAATTACTTCTTGTCAATTATATGTATGTATGAATTCACTTAGTATTGTTTGTTTGGATCTTCCCATCGATGTGTTTAGGACTGCAACTGGTCAGTCTCTAATTGGCATATGTTTGAAGCGAGGGTACTGGGTTCGAGTCCCAGAGTGAACATCAACTCTGAGATGCAGGTACATCCAGCTGACGAGTCCCAAATAGGACGAAACGCGCGTCCTGGATTCCACTGCTAGCCACTATCCATCTCTGCTTACCATGCTTGTGAATTAAGGTATATCGAGGCAATACGCACAGTATGCACATATGCCAATTAGAGACTGACCAGTTGCAGTCCTAAACACATCGATGGGAAGATCCAAACAAACAATACTAAGTGAATTCAAACTTCACCCCATCGCACAAGCAAGTGGCTATCAGGACTCAGTGGCCGAGTGGATAACGCGATGGCGTTTGAAGCGAGGGTACTGGGTTCGAGTCCCAGAGTGAACATCAACTCTGAGATGCAGGTACATCCAGCTGACGAGTCCCAAATAGGACGAAACGCGCGTCCTGTATTCCACTGCTAGGCACTATCCATCTCTGCTTACCATATATGTTTGTATGTTTGTTTTTTCTTAGAACACTTCAAATTATACAATCTTAAGTTATTGTTCCCACTCGAGGAAAAAAAAGTAAACAAACAAATCCAATTATTTATACAGTACATTTTCTTATTTCCGTCTCATAAAACTACTTATAAGTGATTCATAAATCACCTTACATATACGAAAAATAGTCATTTAAAGTAAGTTTATTCACCAAATTATCTTAATGCTTCCTGAAAAATCATAAGTTGGAATATATGAAATTTTGAAACAAGACATAACTCTAAAACTTAAATGTATTTTCATTTTAAAGTAGTAATAATAAGTAGAAAATACGGTTTAACTTGATGGTGGTCTTTCTCCATATGCCAGTCATTTTTAGAAAATTATAATTGTAATTAGACAATGGAAATCAACTGACTACTTACAAGTATTCAACATTAAAACTAGTTATTATCAACAAAAGAAAAAGGATTATTATTTTTTCATTAGTAAGTTAATAAAGTCAAGTTTTTTTGGCGAGACTATAATTCATGGAAGTTTGAATGAATCTTAAGTGACCTTCGGAAATATTAGCCTATCAGTTAACAGTCAGCACATAGCAAAAATATATTATACAAAACCAAAGAATGAAAGTGTGTACACTCTTTTTATGTGGTCCAAAAACTTGTCAAGGTTAGATAGAGGTTCAAAGGTTCTAAAATCATAATGCATACTTCATAGAAACATCCATATGTCTCCATAATAATCAGTCTCTAGATCCACGATAAGGCCGCAAAAGCTCTTTTTCAACCTCGACCACACAGCTACCATATTCTCTGTGTACTCCAGTTGTGTAAGCTTGTTATTTTTATTACTCATATATCTCTGCAATACTCATACCAATGAACAGCCGAAGCTTCAGTAACATCTGCGAATATTGCAGAAAATGTTATTGGTGCTTTTACTATACAGTTTGCAGCAATTATTATAATTTACTTGGATCGAGCAAAAAATGTTCCAGCAGACTTCTTCTTTCAACGTATATTACATCGAAGGATAACATCATCACGGTAGTCCATGCAAGGTCTAGAATTCATTTGATTACCGCAATTACAAATAAAGGAACTTCTTAGTAGTCCCATTTATTGTAGCCGCTTAATTGCCCTCTGTGAACTGATCGTACATGAGCATCAGGTACTGAAATCGGCACCGTGATCTTTAGATCTCTCATATACTTCTGATTGGCTAGTCCATAAATTATAATCTTGCCGTTATTTTAAGCTTTTAACTAAATAATACATTTCGATTTATAACAATATTTTTTAAATAAATGTCCAATTAAGATATTGGCATGAATTTGAAATACATTGAATGATATGTTTGAAGGTAAACTATGAAGGGTTCATATTTTCCTTTTTCCTTGGAGGTTTTGAAATTTATTTTGAATTTTAAGAAAAATAAATCAATAAAAGTGTCAGACTAATTCAATTAAAAATGTTTTTGTTTTTGCTAATCAAAAAAAAATTTTCGTAAAGATAAAAATAGTTTAGACTTACTTCAATAACTGTCATAGATACAATATATTGTTTCTTTATTTTAAATTGTCAGTTTATCTAATGAGGCATACTTAAGACAAATCATAGAAATACTTTAATTTTTCTGTAGGAAAATATTTTATATTATCAAACTATTATGGATTAGGATGAAGTGGAGTTGTTTAGAAACATTTTAAGTGAATATTACAACAGTAGTCTCTATGTAATAAATACATATTCTGAAATAATTTCAACTAAATTACATTTGCTCAATAAAACAAAATACTTAAATTGGTAACAGTGTGAATGATTTTGTTGTTGATTTGTATTTTACTAAAGTTGAATCGGTCTAATCCAATATATGTTCATGCTGGGAGATATGTCTCTGATTTGAAAGGATCAAAAAGGCATTAACAATTCAGTGTGAACATCTATCGGTATGATATCTTAAATGTGTGTCATCTTAGTAAATAACAGATTAATTGATCTTAAGTGATATTCGATCATATTATACATATTTGATTGATAATCTGACCGTACAAAAGTCATATAAAAAGAAGTATGTGCATGTATTACTTTCAATAATTTCGGGTGTTAAGTAAATCTTCATCAGCAGTATTTTGCTTTAATACGCTTACTGGAATCTGAATATCAAGCACAAGCCAGTTAAACAACTATCAGAAAGAACAGACTCGATATAGTAATTATTTCATAAGTTTCATTAAATAGGTGGATAGCTTCAAGCAACGGTATTTGGACTCAGTGGCCAATTAAATAATGCATTCGGCTTTTAAAGCATAACTAACTGGGTTCGTGACCATGTGTGAACTTTATCACTGAGATTCAAATAAATCGAGCTGATGAATCCTCAGTAAAATGAGATGCGTTTCCTGTATCTTTTGCATAATAAAAGTGTTTAAAAAAAAATCTAACTTTTTATTTTTCATATTTTAAATGTATGAATAATAAACAAGTTTCTACTAACTTCATATGTCCCACTTTTTTCCGAAAATGCTAATGTTTGATGATTGCTGTTAATACGATACTTATCACTGAATCCAATATGATTTCTTCAGGTTTATTTCGATAGATTAAATAATATTCACTGTTTTCCTTTTGCTTTTCTAATTACAATGAGTGAATTTCGAAGTTGTTTCCCATTTTTTTTAATATCAGAACAAATACTATAACCTATAGAGTTGAGATCGTGAGTCAATTGAAGCTAGACCACCATGTAAAACCTGGAAGCACTGGACGGCCTTTTCGTCCTATTATGGGACTTCTCAGCAGTACGCATTCACGATCCCACACTCGCCAGATTCAAACCCAGGACCTACCAGTCTCGAGCCAGAGCTCTTAACCGATAGACTACTGAGCCGGCATCCAACGGTGTTAATGTCTAACTTCAACTGATTCACGAAATTGAGCAACCATTCACCAATGTCATCATTGAGTTACTATCTCACAACAAGATGCGCACTGCTGAGGAGTCCCATAATAGGACGAAACGGCCGTCCAGTGCTTCCAGGTTTTCCATGGTGGTCTAGCTTCAATTGACTCATGATCTCAACTCTATAAATTATTAAAATCTCCACAAAACCCCTTCTGATAAATACTATAACCATTCGAAAATGGACTCTCTATTTATCAGTACGTAGTAAACCTATGTATTTCACTATCGAGCTTACATGAATGTTTCAAAAGTAAACACTGTAGAATAATTTTGTAAGTTTCAATTGAATAAAGTAGTATCATCACAATACTCGAAAGAAATTGATAAGTGAATGAAATAAACATTTTTGTAAAATTTCACTGAGTACTAAAAGTTATGAGACAGTCAAACTGCATACCACCTTAAATTGTCAGGACACAATGGAAACTACATAATGTCCCAAAAATAAACTTAAAGCACGTTTATATTGCATTCATAAAACATACTTATGATAGCGAAAATTACTTTATTCATGGTATCGCATTTATTTTATTAAAAATTAACAATTGTCTCTATCTAATATAGTAGAATTTCTCCTAATGGGATTATTATTAGTAAATACAAACAATTTATTGATGGTATTCTAAGTGGTTATACACGTTTATGCCATATAAAATATAAATTAAGAATTCTCTACCAATTGGTTTTTACGGGTCACATTCAATAAGATTAAATACTTTTCCAGTACATTTAATAGGTCAGCTTCTTATAACTACTTTTAGGTCAGGTCACATATATCACAGGCTATTCATTACACCATTTGTTTTTAACTTGCCTGATTTATATTTTAGAGATTATTATCCCGTAACAGCAGGTGGTCTTTAGAAAAGTAAAATATCAAACTTAGTAACTAAAATAATATGATGAAATTACTTCAAATCAGCTGTATTGAAATGAAATATTTCTTGCCTTTGTTGATGACTACTTAATCACTCACTCATATATGGAGTTCTTCATCATGAATCGACATTAGTCGGGAATACATTCAAAACAATGAAGTTCTAAAGAGCCACTTCCTTAGTGGCTCGAGGTCTGACTCCAGGATAATCGTGTAAGTGATTTTTATCGAATGATTGCTATCGAAATATTATTATTGCCAATCCTCATACATAATTATCAACTGCACTCAAGTTAGTGAATAATGAAACGGATACGAGTCAGATACGAGGATGGATTTTGGGACGCGTATATTTCGTACAGTCGATGGTCGGATAGTAAAGCAAAACAAAATGACGTGCGGTGGAGGAGGTATGTAAACCGACTCAAGTTAGCCAATTGTGATACACTATTTATAGTTGAACAAACATGGGTTACAGGTATGTAATAAGTAAGATAAGAAATGTACACACATACGCAACGCAAAAACAACCAAGGTTAATAAGTGAATTATTAACAAGGTTAAAATGTGACTTAAGAAGAATGAATACATTGACTTGTCCGGAAGCTGGAATAAGCTGTCTGTGCTTGACATAGCACCTGACATTACACCTCGTTCTAATGGAAGATTCTGCAGTAGTTTTCATCTAGTACACCATCATCGAACAGAAATTTTGCGTTCCTTACTTACAAGGTTACATTTCCAAGTTCATATTAAAAATATTTTTAACCAATTCCAATACAGAATGCATAATATGTAGATATTTTGCAAACATGATCTCCTGTCTGACATGTATATTTCTGGTCGGATTTTTTATAGTACAAAATAGTTTGTAAATTTTCGTTTATATTTTATATCCATAGTTATTTGAACAATCAAATCAAGCTCAGTGTACCTTTTTACATTTATGCTTCTATAGCTTATCAAGAGAATTAGCCATTCGATCTAAAGAAAGACTATTAAGACTAGAATCAGGCTTAAAATACTCACATTATTTCAAAAAAATTACACAATTAACAGTAATTATGTATCTGCTATTACTTAAGATTATTTAACTAAATAACAGAGTTTTGATGATAACTTAATGGTTCCTTTTATATGATAATTTGTTCTTCGATAAAACTAAAGTCGTCTTCACATAATTTTGAACAGTATTTTTTGCAGAAAAAAAGTATCATTTTAAATAAATCGAAATATTAAATTTAATTTTGAATGATTATTACTTTTAGACATCAATTTGGAAGACTGGAGTATATAGGACTGAATATCATTCCACCACCTCGCTTTCCGGTAAAATTAGCCATATGGTTATTGATAAGTCCTTCTAATTGAACGCTATACTCGGATTCTAAGCATAAACTTAAATCTACATAGCGACTTGAACACGAGAGAAAAGGAGCAAAATATGCCAGAAGCACCTTACTCTAATGATTCATTTATGTACAGAAAATAAAGGATTTTTATAGTATTTTAGAAGTCCTTGGGTTTTCCTGAAAATTCTGGAATGCTACTAAACATAGTAGCAGTGTAGTAATCAGTCAACCAGAACCTCGACATGTGACTTTTCAGTTTTGTGATGTTTCTGGCAAAACTTTTAGTGAACGCTGATCGCATAAAATACATCTTAATGTTTCCTGAGCCTTTCTTGTCTTTTGCGAGTTTTCTAGATCACCCCAAACTGTTATTTTTATTGTAGTTCAATACATTTTGGTAAATAGAAACTTTAAAAATGCAATCAGGTTATGTGATAAATTTTTATAAAATAAGCAAAATAGTGTAAAGTTATCAAAAGTTTGATTTCATAAAACATTTTTATCCGAATACTTAGTCACTTCAAGTTTCACGTAAGTGGATTCCGACATTTTTGAAAATTACTGAACATCAAGAATTTTTAGTTATTTTAAGTAAGAATATCGTACTTTTGAAATACTATATAGTTCATCCGTTTTTCAGTAGCTAAATATTTCCAATCTAAATGCAAGTTTCTTTGTCTGTGATCTACGGGAGAATATCTTGAATATATTACTTCTTACTTATGTTTCAACTATGTTTAAATTCTGTGATGATATTACATAATTTGCAGTTTAGAATTCTTTCTACATTTAATCAATTCAATCTCATTACAATTGCTTGCTAAATCAAACTTTACTTCTTCTTTCTCCGAACTAGATTTCTCCTAACTTAACTCTTGAAAATAATAATGTAAGCTAAAAATAAACAAGAATAAACTTCTGATTTTAACTATCAACAATTCATTCACTCAGATACATCATTATTTCTTTATAAAATTTAACTATTTCAAACACTCAAAATCGAAAGTTCACAACTATATTCTTTTTAAAATTCTCTCTGACGTAGGTAACTATATTCAACAAACTGATTTAAAGTAAGCTCTTTTTAATGTGATAACAAAAAGAAACTATGAAGATAAAATTGATGTCTAAATGAAGTGTAGTTTCAATGGATTTCAATTAAAATCAAATAATTTAAAAAGTATATCGAAAAATGTAGTGAAAAAATGGTACATATAAGTTTTCTCAAGGGTATGTATACACAATGTAGTAAAAAAAGATTTATTCACTATATTCTTTGATCAGCTTAAATGATTTATAACAAACATAATCATAACTTATAAAAATAGTTCAGAAAATAAAAGAAGTTTTATATAGCTGAAATCATGAGTCAGTTGAAGCTAGACCACCATGAAAAACCTTGAAGTAGTAGACGCCAGTTTCGTCCTATTGTGGGACCTGTCAGCAATGCTCATCCAAGATTCCGCCTCATCATATTCAAACTCAGGACCTATCAGTCTCGCACGCGAGCGCCTAACCACTAGACCACTGACCTCTGTTAATGTCTAACTTCAACCAATCCACGACGTTGAGCAACCACTCACCAATGTCTTTAGCGAGTTGATACCTCACGACAGACCTGGTTGAACTCCACTGATTACTGCTTCTCACTAGAACTCCAGGAATTACCTCATGCAGCCAGTCACTAGTGAGCAAATGGTTATTATGAGATTTCAGTGGAGATTTTAGTAATTTTATATATTTGAGGAGTCTCACAATAGGACGAAACGGCGTCCAATGCTTCCAGGTTTTCCATGGTGGTCTAACTTCAATTGACTTATGATTTCAACTATATAAAATTACTAAAATCTCCACAAAACCCCCATTCTGAAAATAAAAAAAGTATTCACTTATTTCTCGGGTTTTTCTTTCTATTTCGTTGAAAATTAGATAGCTTCTCTTAAAACCTTTTTTCAGATAAAATTTATTCGTTATTGATGTTTATCACGAATGAAAGTGTTTTCTTTTCTTTTTTTATTTATTAGGATTTACTGCACAAGTTAATTTAAATTAATTTTTGAAAAGTTATTTTTGACAGTGTAAATATAAGAATTTTGATGGATTTTCTGTGTTCTTTTTTAAATTTTCCTACTAAAAACACTTTTTTAAATGAGGTTAGAACTCAACATCTGAAAATCGTACACGTAAAATCACTTGTTGTTGTTTATTAAGGATGTCTATGGGTGGTTTAAACAGATTTTATGAAACGGTATTCTTTAAACTGTCGTCCTACTTTTATTGATGAATTCAATGAGAAAAGTGTTATATGTATGGTTTTTCATTGTGTTTTCTTCGTTTTATTCAATACACGTTTATCTCCTTAGTTCCGGTTGTCGAAATCCAGTTTACAATAATGTTGGATTTGAAAGAAGTTTACTTAGACAAAGATTTGTTACAGCATCAGGTATTTTTTTGCGAATATTTGTATAGAAAAAGCTTACATGTCGAAAGTATTTACTTGAAGGCAAATGAAGCAAACAAAGATTCACCATACTTATTTATAGGCTTGCCTATAAATGACTGAAAACCCATTCAATTACGGTGACGTTTTTCTACTTAGGCTAGGAATTTATCAAACTATGTCGTATACAATAATTATCTGCACATATGAATTAGAATAAATATCTTTCACAAAAGCTTTCCCACCATTTACAATCATATCAATTCGGATCGTAAATTAGTGTTTAAGGACTAAGAAATTGCCTTGATGAAATACACTTTTATCTCCAATTTGTCTCGAATCCTTGAAATGTTTCCTTCTTCTTTAATAAATATTAAAAGTTTGTGAAAAATAAGTAGTTTTCATTTTTCTTACTGAAATATATTTATTTTAGACTTTGAATCGTTGAGGTTTGTTGATAAGTGTACACGTTTGTAAAATACGTTGATTAATATCTTTCAATCAATCCTTCGACAAATGAGATCAGTCGATTCCATAAAATCAAACTTGTAGATTAGTGATTTTATTAACAATTCATCTGAGTTCAGACGTCTAATCTCTAGGTTAATCAGACTATTTAGCTATCGAACTGCAATGGAGTTCTTCTCATTGTACATTTTTACTTTTACCCGCCGTAGTCGTTTTCGCTATGCAGATGTAAGTCTATCAAAAATTGTCAAAATAGTTTCAGTAGGTTAACAAATATCAAAACGGAATTTAAGATAACAAGTGATAAGATCAATAGTGTTTTACAATCATTAATCTGTAAATAATCACCAGTTAGTCGTAAGAAATTTCTTTTCAGATTTCAGATATTTTGTTTTTTGACTTTATTTGTCTGATGCAAGGATGTACACTTTCCAAGCTTGCCATATACTTTGTGTGGAATGCATATAACACAATGATCAGGATTAGACAATGGAGCATGTTTACGAGTCACGTATATTCCCACATCATCATTGAGAACCAAGTCAAAATGGGCATCCAAACGAGTGAGAAAATGTATTATATTTTAGTAACCTAATGATGAGAGAAAGTTACAATCACACGATTTAAAATCACCACACACAACTGAAAGTGAACCACTGAAGGCCGTAATAACAAATTCAGTGAATTTATCAGCAAAAACAGTTAGTACAGATGATGTACAGTACGGAGTCACGTAGACGTTGGTAACAAGGATACAATTGGATTTATTCAAGTGTTTTGGATGGCGTTTTTGGGTCGTTTTAAAACTTAAAACATGCTTAAGTAGGTCGACCCCAGTTCACGTTTGTAAATGTAGCCACGTCACCTTGACACTTTTTCTTATTGCATGATCAATTCTGACGATACATAATGAAATCCTAAGGTGACACCAAGCAATTGTCTTGTAAGTCATTTAACTAAGATTCTTGAGTTTTGATTACACCACAATTACGATACATATTTGGACTTGGTAGGAGTTCAAGATAGTTCACTTTGCTAACAGTTGATCGGCAGTTGAAACTTAGTAGTTCAGGAATCCACCTGTTTAAATGTCCATCCACTTTGATGCATATTGCCAGTCACCACGATGTTTTTGAGTGTACTTTTTTGTACCTAACAGGAAGATAGCTTGTAAACTTTTCATATATGCACCTGAATAGGTTATGCGATTAATAGACATAGTATTGAATCAAAACAAAAAAAAGATAACTTGTTGAAATATCTAGATGGGAGGAAGAGGTAGCTCACGTATTCAAGCAGGCCGCCGCCATTTTGTTTTCATTTCTTTACATTACTGTTACTTGCTTTTTAGCGAGATTGAGCAATATCCATCAAACATAATACTTCCATAAAAATATCTACTTATCATCTTGAAAAGTTCAGTAAACAATTTATTTCCTTATTCTATTTTGTTTATATTAGATATAATAAATTGACTGACATTCTTTTCTGATTCTTTTTTTCACTGATGTATTTTTATTTAATTATAACTAAGATAATTAAATTACAATTATAGGTTATTTTGTTTTCAGTCTTCTATTTTTGGCATTAGAGCACTTAACATGAAGATGGATACACATAAATTGATTTGGATCTTTACGATAAGTAATGTTATTATCAATGATAGATCAGATTAGAATAGCAACAAGCTGCGATCATAAAAAAATATTTTTTGCTATGAAAAAAACAATATGTTTGTATTTTTTTCTAACTCATTGGGATATTATCAATGTCGTATTTCATTGTTATAGGCGGTCCACTTGATCGTCAGTTTACTTGTAGTTAGCACAGTAAACCATGTTTGTCATATTCACAAGTTCGCTGTTAATTAACAAATATATATTGTTTGTTTAAACCAGTATACTTTAATAGTATCTTGAAACATATAACCGATTCGCAAATTAAATTCAATACCTGAGTATAAAGTAAATATTCAAATGAATGCATTCTCTCACTATGTTAGCTATGAAACTGATTATTTTTGCACATTAATAAGGATTATCATTAAAATACTTAGAACTATTAATTAGAATATATATTGCTTTTAAACGATGACACGACTCATGTAACCAATTTTAGATAGGTATCGATATGCTCTCTAGTTATCCGTGCATATTGTGGTACCCGGCTGCACATACTCTCGTATAATTGGTATCATAGTTATGGTCTGTCGGTTTCTCACCCTCTGGAAGTGTTACTTTTAAGATGATCTATCGCATATACCAAGAAACTGCTGAGTATATTTTAGGAAGTGCTTCTTCAACACTTCTTCGTCTATTGAATTTGCGTTTTATAACGACCGTTTCGTCAATTTCTACGATACTCCTGATTCTAACAAACAACTGATGCAAGCTTGTATTTTCACCCATCTCGAGAGTGCTCATACCATTGAACTACCGAAGCTTTGGTAACATCTGCAGTCACTGTTGCTGGTGCTTTTGTTATCCAGTTTGCAATTATTATCACAATCTGTTTTGGCATCAATTGAGATCGAGGGAAAAAAGTCCTCGTCCTAGCAGACATATATCACTTCGAAATAAGACATCGTCGGTTATTTGTTTACCTCAATAAAAAAGTGACTTCTCAGCACTCCTATTTGTTGTAGCCTCACATCTATGACATTTTCCTTAAAATCCTGTGAAAACTGAATGTACATGAGCATTAGAACCGAAGTAGGTGGTCTCACCACCAACGGCTAAAATCGATTACAATCTTGTGTTTATTTGACTGAAATGTTTCAGTTTAAGTTCACTTGAACTGAAAAACCTGTAAGCAAATAATGAGCGAAAAGTAATGTGTTTATAGTGTAATGTTAAAAACGAATTGAAGCAAGAATAATATTTCCAGTAATTGGCAGTCGTTCTCGCACGTATGGCATGTGCTTTGCACCTCGTGACTGCAAAGTACTTTTACAAGACTGGAAGGACCCTGAAAATGAACTCAACCTGGGTAGTGAGCAAGTAGAAGTAGTCAAGTTTGTATATCTGGGTAGATGCATAGGCGCTGACGGTTGCGTGAGTGATGAGATCTGTTCACGTGTAGTGAAAGTCAGAGCGGTTTATGCCAATCTGGGCTGTCACTGGCGCCTTCATGATGTTAGTCTATCCATAAAAGCTTGAACCTAGAACGCGTCAGTGAGAGCAGTTTTGTTCTATATTTGTGACACCTGGTCTCTCTGAGTTGAGGATGTTAGACGACTCACAGTGTTGTCCTAGAGAATTTCACATTGTGCATTATTTGTCGACGTTGGGACCGGTTGGAAATACTGGAAAGGCGATCGGTATATGACATGATGTTATGGTATGAAAGAAAGTTGTGTGGGATTGGCTTCTGTTAGGTCTTCACGACTCCCTGGTTGGGGTCCTAGAGATGGTGCAACACAGTGGCTTGAGACGTTATCAGACATGAATCGGAATAGAAGCCAGTGGCGATGCTACTGTAACTTTCTATTACTTTCTTTATATAAGTGAACATAAGTTCTTCAACTGAAGAATTCTTTCTGGTGGTACTTTTCCTAACTGAACTGCCTCCTATCATTATTATTTTACTCTCATACACCAATTTTTGTTCATTGGTGCTCTTCTTTTATTACACTCACCCTCCATTCTCTATCTCTTAACAACTTCACTGTTATTGTATGGCGCATATGCATTTGGTGCCCACTTGTACCAGTGTCTATGTGTTCAAATACATAAATAATAAGTATTAAATGCTACTCGCCACAGCATTCTGTTACCAGTTTCAAAATTGAACACAGTTCAATGTGTTCTTATTCTATAAATAAAATGTTCAAGTTAAACGTTTAAGTAATGGCTGTAAGAACAATTTTAATTTAAAATATTTTGATTAAATAATTGCTCATTTTTGGTAACCACTGACATTTAGCACACTGAACGATTAATGAAGTCTTTAAATTGCAAAGTGCAAATGTTCTAGAAATTTTTGAAATAAATTTGATTAAATTTATTATAAAAGTGGAGTTAACCCTCTCTATCTTCATATTATTTTGATCTGATCTAGTTCAAAGGAATTAAATAAAATCAAAAAAGCTAAGTAAGTGCAAAATATCTTGAAAGTTTCGTTTGCTACTAGCGAAGCATAAAATAGTATCGATTTACGGCTACATTGATTACCAAATGATTTTTTTTTCGTTTTTTATTATAACTATTACTATTACTGTATTACATTTCATTTTGTGACACGTAACTAGAAAACTGAATGTCCTAAAGAGCTGTTAACAGCAAACTGTCAGGCGTTTTTTCTTATTAATGAAAAACGGTAATACTATTCAAGATGTTTACCTCTGTAGCATTTGTTTTTAATTACTTTGTCTTATTCATTGACAGATACATTACTTAAATAAACCACTGTCACAAGTAGTAAGTGAGAAAAAATTTGTATAGATGAATTATGGAACCTTCGAACAAATAAATATTCACTGACCTTTGTTTACTAAATGGTGTAATTGTCATATTAATGACATTAACACAATTGACAAGGTTATAAAGAGTTTTGTGTCAAATATACTTTAGTTAATAGTCAAAAAGTAATAAGAAACGGATAATATAAATAACACTTGGAAGAGCTGTGTATGACGATCATAGATTTGATGATAAAGAAAAAAATGAACAAATGTCAAAAGCAATTTACAAAATTGGAAGTTGGGCTAAGATCATGATAGAATAGACGATTGCATACGTTCATTTCTGAACATGAAGACCAGGTTTGAATCGCTGAATTAACCAAGTCTCCGTTGGGCACATGTTTATTATCCAACATCCAGATCTTCTGACTCCATATAACTTTTAATGTAAATTGTGTTGAATATGGGTGATCAGAATGTACTAGATATTCAACATTAGAACTACTCACTGGTGTACGCACACTTTTGTTACACAATACTTTAAAAACGCCCCAAGTAGCGTGGAGTATACTGCAACTGTTTACTTCGTAGATTGGTCAAATAATGTAACTTTTCCACTGACTTAAACTTCGTTTTTATATTAGGTTTTAACTTAACTTTTGTCTTCTGAATTTTTAATGATTTTACATGTTATTTTTGATGAAGCATAATGATGTTGAAGAATGTTACTATTCAGTAATACTTCTAAACTGTACATATCATATGGAGGTTAATCGATAAAACATCAATTCGATATTATATCAGAGCCTTAACTTTTTCAAAACTGTTAGGGCCAACTGCAACATTAATTTTGCAATTATAATGAAGGCGAATACGGTTTCCAAGACAAATTCGACAGCCAGACTTGTATTGTTCGTTCGAAAAGAATAATATAGTGATGACTATTTGATTGCATTTAGATTTCTTAGCGAAAGAATTTACGTAATTAACGTATATTTAATGAGGTTGAGTGATAATCAGGGTTAAAGGAAAAATAGAAGGATGAAAATAATTATCTTCGATAATTCTGAGCGTAAATTTAAGGGTTAGAATTAATTAATTTTATCCTTCTATTCTCTAACTCCCTGATTATTACGCAACCCAATTTGATGTTTGGAGTCTCGATTCATTTTCTGATGCAATCCTTTCTACCCTTCTGTAGGCATATATTTACTATACAACTTCTAACGCATATTTGTTAAATAACACAGATGTAATCTAATCAGTTCAATTTGTAGTATTGTCTTGACAACTACCAAAATATTGTAGACATAAACTCAAATTTCATGATAAATAACTATTTACAATTATTTTTGATTTTTGAAAAGTTGTCTAAATTCATCAGTCTAATAGCCACCGAATTCACGGATGACAACATTGGAAAGTAAGTAACGATTAAACTCTAATTAGATGAAGTTGAGTAAATTAATCCGATAGGTCTTGAAATTTTAATTAAATATCTTTTGTAAGAGTAAAGTATTTTTAATTCAATCGGTATTGTTTGATTAACTTCAGTACTAAACAACAATGTGAAGATACAAGCAAACAATACCAAGTGAATTTATACTTCACTTCATCGCACAAGCAAGTGGCTATCAGGAATCAGTAGCTCTTTCGATAGCGCGAAGATATTTGAAGAGAACGGTACTGAGTTCGAGTCTCAGAGTAAACATCTATTCTAGGATGCAGGTATATCCAGCCGATGAGTCCAAAACAGGACGAAACGCGCGTCCTGGATTCCACTGCTAGCCACCTTCCATCTTTTTGCTAATAAAATATTTATTTTTAAAAATAAATTATCGCTGTAAAACTTTTAACACTTTCTGTCCTATCATTATCAACATAGGTTGGATTATTAGTAGTCTAGAAAGCTTTATCTGTTACATTTAATTAGATATACAGTTTAAACAGCTAGTATAATAATATACCTATTTTATAAAGAAATATACATTTGAATATGAAAAGTATGAACATTTACTGATGATTTGAAAAACAAAAAATATATGATCTATGATAACCAATAATCGCTGTTTCATTAAATGCTTTCCTACTGCTTCTATGTTGTTCTGTGCATACATATATCGTCTCAAATACTACTGTATTTTCAAAAATCATATGACTTTCAGAATATGTGCATTCATGTAGGGGGTCATGGAACTTTCAGTATCAAATCTAATTACACTAAATAAACTGAACTAGGGGATTCTTTTTACTGTATTGTAATGCTTAGATAGGTCTACGTTAAATATTCATTGATTTGAGTAAAATACAAACTACTTACAATTGATTGATTGATGAGTATTGACTAATGTTATGTGTGTCAGGTCCTTCTTCGTTCGGATTTCATTCTCTAGATCAAGTTGCAATGCAGTAACTTGTCTAGGTTGCTCGACATTGCATATACTATGCAGAAATGTAAGGTGGTGGCTGGGGGTAGTCGATAAAAACCCTGGCCTTTGGTTTCCTGCATGTTATCTCCAACTATTACCTTACAATATACAAACTGTCTATTTGAATAATATGGATTATTAGACAATTAGATACTTTGTCTTCTTTATCTTCATTCGCGATTCCAAAATGCACACCTTCTATGCTAAGTAGAAAATAATTGAAGTTTACTCTAGGGAATACATACAATTACATTGAAAATCAATGAGTGATTAATTCTCAGTGTCCTTATCTTCAAGCTCTATAGTTATCAATTCAATTAACAAAATAATAAATATGGAGTACTAAAGACAGTAAAGTGACGAATTCCAATCAACACATTAAGATCATATAAATATACTTCATGTAAGAAAGGAAACCGACCTGATTTGTCAAAAAAAAATTTCCAAGTTTAAAATTAGTATGTTAACTAAGCTATAGCTCAACAAGTATTATAGCTGTTACTCTCCTTTTTTCATGCATAAATAAACACAATTTTAAGTAGATTTCATTTATGTTTTACAATTCTTAGAATTTTAATCCTTGCTACCTATCTCACCCATAATCCTTTTCATAAAATATCAGGTCAAATATGAATGTATACTGATGTATCAGTTAACACAACCAAGCATTCAAATCATGTACAAAAGTTTGTTAAAAGTGATGAAATGTTTATTAACATGAAATCTATCTGTTTACTTGTGTGCTTATATGCTTACTCATGCATTTTTTATAAGTCCATCCTAATAGTTCTGATCATTTCCTTCTATGTGACTGTTACTTTAGCTCATTTTTGATTCAACAATTTGACATATTTAACTATATTTAATTTATATTTCTGTATCCAGAATAATATCATTGTATATGAGCAGAAAAAAACAACTACAACTAACAGTAGTTTATCAGCCAAAAAATCTATTGAAAATTGTCAAAATGTATTTTGTGGTAGAAGTTGTTAAAAATCAAAATAAATTTTATAATTCACACTGAAAAAAAAAACAAAATACCGGTGGAAGTAGGCTTTGATTATTTTTCTTTGTTTTTATATAGTTGAAATCATGAGTCAGTTGAAGCTAGACCACTATGGAAAACCTGAAAGCACTGGACGACCGTTTCGTATCATCGTGGGACTCCTCAACAGTGTGGATCCATGTTTTGTTTGTCTCGAATGATTAGAATGACATATCGAAATAATCGAAATATTTCAAAGATTTGTATCGTTAAATGTAAATTCTAGTTATGTTATAAATCAATAGTGAGTTTGTTTTTAGAACTATATGAATTCATATATAACATGCTATGATATTAGGTATTGAGACTTTGTTTCAACTATGAATTACGGTAATAAAGTATGAATCGGTTAAGTTTCTGTTTGTCCTTCACCCACTTATTCAAAAGTTCATAATCGTTTAATTTGAAAATTAACCCAAGTACTAATATCTTATGGACCTCAATGTGTCTTTATAGATTGACATATACAAAATGAGATTAGATAATATTATATGTGATGAATTTCATATTTGTATTATTTTTTCATAGGAAAGATTTATCTATTAGGGTTTCTGGTTGACACACTGTAAGTTCCATTTACAGACGATTGAGGCTTTTATTAATATGACGTAACGAATAGGACTTCAAACAGACACTTTTCTGTTATACAGAAACACTTCAACGTCATTAACTCATAGGATAATAGAGAAAATTAGACTTTGTGAATAACTATACATTTCGAATCGAAGTCAAATACAAAAACGAACAACCTTGTTTTTACAGTAATGTTCCATAACCTTGGACACATGACAATATTAGAAAATTAAAAGAGATAAAAACGAACGGATACAACGCAAGATTTAGAGTCTTAGAAGATATCACAGATTTAATAAACTTATGACTGAATTGAAAAATTAGGAAATAAGCAGATTTTCTGCAGCGATTTGAAGAATCTCCCTGTTTCCCACATTATTTGGAAATTCCATGTACCTATAAAAATGTTTGCTCTGGTTGTTAGAAGAGGCATCAGCCCTCATGACTCCCGAAGAATCTCGGCTTTCATCATGAAGCGTCATAATTCTTCCTTCAACTCCCAGGGCAGAGTTAAAATGGTTTGAATAATTTTCTTCTGATCAGCATTCGTTTAGCGAGTTAGTTTTCTACGGGATGAAATCGCTATCCCAATGCTCAGCCCTCCTCCTTTATCCAAGCATGAGACCGGCAGCAGCTCACGGAGGAGCTACAGGTGGAGCAGATATGATCTCATTTTGGTTATTATGAATACAATAAATGTTGGTGAAAATTCTTTTAAAAATAGTTGAAAGTCCAAAAATAACTAGTTTTTGTGCAACAATTATTGTAAAACATATATTATTGACCTGAATGACTTTTGCTTGCTTAATTCACTATTGACAAATGTATTTCTGGATTGTAAGTTATAAGTATTTACAGACTAGCAATAAAACTTCCCCCAACACAATGTTAAGGAATAAAAGCTTGGTATTTTTTTGTATTTCTCCTGACATCCAGATTTAGTGTTTTATTCGTTCTATGCTTAATTACTTATCGATCACATCTAACAAAATGAAGTTAACTGTTAGAAGTAAAAATTATTGTACTTTCGTTTACAAGTACATTTACGCATAGAATTATCATTCAAAAGCATACATACATCGTAATTTTGGTAATCTAAATAAATCTAAATCATTTTTATTGAACATTTATTGACCAAAAAAAAATTCTTAGTATCTTTATTATTTCATTCCAGTGGTTATTACTTAAAGAAATTAGTTGTTCCCTAAAAACTGGTAGTTCTGATACCACTTATGAACGAATTATATAACATTAGCAAAAGTTTGGTTTCATTTGACCACTTTATATAATAAAACATTTAATGGATAATGTGAAATGTTTACTTGTGTTTCATATCATTTAGTGATAACCAAGTATTCTATTGTGCTATTTTTGTCGTTCCAGTATTAACATTTTAAGTAATGCAAAAACAACAAATCAGAAAAAATTAATGTATAGAAAACAACTACTTCAATGCATTAACATACTGATTTTAACATTCTTTTGTGTTTGATACAGTCATAATAAAAGCCTGGTACATGGTATACTTGATTTTTTCCCTTAAGATTTTGATGGTTTTCTATAAAATCTTTAGAGGGGTTATGGAGATTGTTAAAGTTGTATGAAGTCCATGAACCAAACTAGGTAAAACAGTGACTGAAAACCTGGAAATGTCACTAGTTTGCGTTTAAAAATCCATTATATTCAGTCTCACTAACAGACACCTCACATCAAACAGTAAATTGAACTCCACCTGTTCCAAATTACTGAACAACCAAGTGAGGAATGGCGAAAGGTTTTAGGAATCCATATCTGATAATGCATTTTGATTCTTTTGATTCTTATATTCATTGTAATAAAGATAATGTTTAGGAAAAATTAACGAAGGATTTCATGACAGCATTTGTCTTAGCTCTATTCAATCGAATAAATTAGGGCCATTCTCAAACATTTGATTTTCAACAACATATATTCTAATAAACCTCCTCTTCTTATATAAGTTTGAACTGAATAATTTTGCACTATTGTTTATCTAATGTTGTTAATGGATCGTGAACATTAAAGTTATATAAACTCGAAGTGATATCAAAGTGGGTTTTTCAAAGATATAAGTATTTTCTGGTAACTGTTGTTTTATGAGTAATGTAATATTCTATTTGCTACTCGACATCCATATTGTTCTCCCAAAAACAACGTTTTAAATCTAATGATTTAACAATCATAGATAGATGATTTTGAATTTTATTAATATGTAGTCAATATTTGCTTTCAATCATTCAGAAATCTTGTTTTCAATAGTTCTATTTACGATCTTCAGTAAAGTATTAGTTTTCTCGTAATCAAATCTTTCACTAAATAACTTTAGAAAAATTCCCTAATAAAAGAGTTCACTTAAACAAATAATTATCAATCTAAATCTATCACTAATAAATAGTGAAATTGATTTTAATCAGAAGGGGTTTTGAGGACATTTCAGTATTTTATAGTTGAAATCATGAGTCTATTAAAGCTAGACCAACATAAAAAACCTGGAAGCACTGGACGGCCGTTTCGTCCTATTATTGGACTCCTCAGCAATGCACATCCACGATCCCGCCTCGCGAGATTCAAACCCATGACTTACCAGTCTCGCTCCAGAACATTTTATCGGTAGACTACTGAGGAGTCCCACAGTGGGATGAAACAGCCGTCCAGTGCTTCCAGGTTTTCTATGGTGGTCTAGCTTCAATTGACTAATGATTTTAACTATAAAATTGATTTTAATCTGAAAAAATATTTGTATCAGTAAAATATCTAGTTAATTTTTATATTTAATTTCACTTTCTGTCCACTTTGTAAATGATTATTTTTCTAAATAAAATTACTCATCTTATCAGTAATAACATCAGCAATGAATATTTTAAATCATTTGTTTATTTAGAGATGATGTTAATACGTAATCTGTAAATAATCTCTTCTCAATTCTACTCTACGTTGTTTACTATATATATGTAGGATTGGATTTTACCATTATCTAGAATAGTTAGAGAATGAAAGTGATAAACCACTTCGCAAAAACAAACAAAATATATAGTTAAATTGAAAATAAAGAAGCTTCAAACTCAAAATGTTGATTCTATTGTAATGGAGAAAATATAAAAATATTTATTATGGTATTAATATGGTTTTACATAAATTTGTTTACATAATGTGTTGCTTTCATTTCATTTTGGAGAAAGACTTGATTTCATAGTGGTCCCATCTATATTGGTTAATCATTGAAGAAAATTGAAGAAGATTAAAACATTATCAAAATTATACAGGTTATATAGTGATCAAGTTACTTTTGAATGCAAAATTTAAAGCTAGTATATTGAATTTTCTTAAAACAAGACGCTCACTCCGAAACCCTAAACTCAGAAATTTCATCTTTGCGAGATTATAGATGCTGACTTTTTAAGTGTCCCATGCTAGGACAGAACAAGCAAAGAATGAATCTTAGTTTCTCTTCGATTTTCTAGTTAAATTATCTTCAAAGAGTAGATAAGTTCAAACATTAGGAAAACTTAATTATTGCAATATTAAGCAACAAAAAGTGTGTAGCACATCTGGTAATGTTGACATCTACACATTTTAGTCACATAATCTAATTTTAGAAACTGGTGAAAATTTGAACTTCTGATAATAAACTTCCTAATAATTGTTAACCAACAATTACTGTTTAACTATCGACGTTAATTAGCAAGTTAGTTGTTCTTCACAACGTTTAAAGCATTTACTTTTTTTCAGACAGTTGATATTCTTAGTAAAGAATGAATGAACAACCTTACAACTTGATAATAATGAGAATGAAGTGTTTGATATTACTCTCATCATACTTATATTTAAATGTTGTTATTGATAAGTCATAAGTGGTAGCTTTTTTTCCTTAAATCAGAATTTCAATGAAATTACGTTTCCATTTTTAGATTCTTATATTCATAATGATTTCTTATCATAATAAGTAATACTATTGTAACTTGAGTATTACAGCCATAGTGGAAGAAATCTTTCTCATTATTCAAAAATTGTTTTCTAATATCTTGAAATGATTTTATTTTTAAGAAATTTCTCACCTGTTTATTGTTAAAAATTCGTTTGTAATTATGAGCATACGTATATGTATATTAATTTTAAATGTCCGTATAAAATTTCAGCTTAGATTTCACTGTTTCATGATCAACGATAATAACATAGTAACCTACATTACCATTAAATTCACTTAGTATTGATTGTTTGAATCTTCCCATTGATGTTTAGGACTGCAACTGGTCAGTCTCTAATTGGCATATGTGCATAATGTGCATATTGCTTCACAAGCATTGTAAGCAATGAAGGTACTGGTTTCGAGTCCAAGAGTGAACATCAACTCTCAGATGCAGGCACATCCAGCTGACAAGTAACAAATAGGACGAAGTGCGCGTCCTGGATTGTACTGTTAGCCACTATCCATCTTTGCTTATAATGCTTACGAATTAAGTCTATATGGAGGCAATACGCACAGTATGCACATATGCCAATTAGAGACTGACCAGTTGCGGTCCTAAAAACATCAGTGGGAAAATTCAAACAAACAATTCCAAGTGAATTTATACTTCACCCCATTGCACAAACAAGTGACTATCAGGATTCAGTAGCTGAGTAGATAACGCGATGGCGTTTGAAGCGAAAGATACTGGTTTAGAATCCCAGAGTGAACACCAACTCTGAGATGCAGGTACATCTGGCTAACGATTCCCAAATAAGACGAAACGCGCATCCTGAATTCCACTGCTAGCCACTATCCATCTCTGCTTACTTTACTAATATTCTTATTAATTCTAACCACTAGTACAAGAAAAAAGCATTAATAAATATTTTATAAAATTATATATTCCTTCATTCTACCCATCTACAACATAATCAATAACACCAACAACAATAACGTTGTCATCATTTAGATCATCAACATTTTACCAAGTAGTTCCGTTTGTTATTAATCAAAATTTTGAGCATATATATATATATATATATATATATATATATATATATATATATATATATATATAGAAAAATCTATTAGGTAACCAATCGTCTAGATTGACATACACACAACTTAAAAACGTATATATATATAACGGTTAAAAGTGTACCACTGTAAGAAGAGTAAATTTACATTGAAAATGAATTAATACATATAGAATGACAGAGAAAAACGTGTTCGTTTTAAATTCAATGAAAAGAAACGAAAATAAAAAAACGAAGCCTTAGAAAAATGATGAGAAAATGAATGATGTTTTTTGTGTATATTCATACTGATTTTACTGACAACATATAAACAGGGAATGAATGAATTAACATATTACAATGTCTGGTCATTCTCAATTTTATATATTTTATTAATTATTAAATGGCAGAAAAGCTATTTTCATTTTATATAAAGAAAAAAATTTGTTAGTAAAAATTTAACAGAGAAAAAGAACTTATTTTCATCATCAGAAGGGGGTTTCGTGGAGATTTTAGTAATTTTATATAGTTGAGATCATGAGTCAATTGAAGCTAGACCACCATGGAAAACCTGGAAACACTGGTCGCCTGTTTTGCCCTATTGTGAGACTCCTCAGCAGTGTGCATCCACGATCTCGACTCGCGAGATTCGAACCCATGACCTACTAGGTTAGATATTAACACCGGTAGATGCTGGCTCAGTGGTCTATCGGTTAAGTTTTCTGGTGGGAGACTGGTATGTCATGGGTTCGAATCTCGCGAGTCGAGATAGTGGATTCACACTGCTGAGGAGTCCCACAATAGTGCAAAATAGGCGTCCATTGCTTCCAGGTTTTCCATGGTGGTCTAGCCTCAACCGACTCATGATCTCAACTAGATAAAATATTTTCATCATTTTTTTATTTCGGCTTACAGTTTGATATTCACTAGAAAATGATATGAGGAAAAAATGGTTCATAGTACGGTTATATAGTAAGAGGTATGCTTATTTTAATGACAAACTAGCATTTTGTTAGATTTGTTTATTTTAAAGATATGAGATTTACTTAAACGTTTTATGATTCTAAAAGGTAATACTAGCTGAAATTAATAAGTCTTTTTGAACATAATCTAGCATATTTAGGAATATCCAGTCTAGACATATGACGATTTGCATATATGATTGGCATTTGATATTTAAATCCACTAGCACAAAATGAATTACTGTTATGTCCAAACTAGTAAATTTTCATAAAATACGTTTACGTACAATTTAAAAATGTGATTCAAGTTTCATCTTAACGAATTTTTGTTTTGAGTTAGTCAATATTATCAATTTGAAACACTGTAGGTTGTTTTTATGTTGTCGAACTCTTAAAACGTTTCCTGCAGTTTTTAGCATTCTGATGATTGAACTCTTAAATCACAATGGAATCACATCATTCATCCGGGACTTTCATAAATGACGCTCACTTAATACCAAATATTACTTACTGATGACTCATCAACTCTCTTTAAATATATTCCCCAGAATTACAAACTAAAGTTTGTTTACAAAGTGAGCTATTAATAAGAGTATTCAATGGATTCACAATCAAAAGTTGTTTAGGTACGAAAATTATTTGAATGCTTTCATCCTCTAGGTGTATTATTCATCGAAATCTATCTGAATCCAAGTATTCTAAATCCAGTAGTCAACTGGACTCTAAAGCTCCGAGAATCGAAAAGTTGGAAAGGCGTAATGAACGGTTTCCTATTCCGTTTCTTATCTTTTGTAACTCGTCAAAACTGATAAAGAGATGCTAGCTCATTACTGGGTAGAAATTAATGTTACTTTTCCCAATCCTTTGTTTCTTTTGGATTCCCTTAATGAAATAAAAAGCATATTCAGAAGACGAAGTAAACTCATTCTGTGACATTCTTCTGATTTTGTAACTGCAAATATATCTTGGTAATTAAATAGGAAAACTGTAAATCTGATAGCGGAAGAAAGGATATGTAAACGTTAGATTAAGATCAACTTGTCACTTAAAATATATCAAAATGAATATCTGAATACACTGTTTTATATGGTTTACACCGATTACTAGTTGGTATTGCATGCAATAAACTGAATAGTACTTAATAATAGTTGGTGAACTATTTATTGAATAAGCATGGACAGATAGTATTATAGAATTAACCGCATATAATTAACAAATGTAACCGATATAACTATTCTTTCAACTATGATTACATGTCATGGGCGACTGTAAAGAAGGAATCAATGTCGTACATCAGTCGTGCTCAAATTAATTATGTTCTTGAACATCATATTATTGCAAATAATCAAAAGCGAACTTTAAACCAAGGAGGATGCTCATCCAAAATACGTGTCAGGGACCTATAGAAATTAAATTTTTCACAAGTATCAAAACCGAAGACATGACCACTAAACTATTCGTTAACTGTCCGAAATTCTGTAGTAGTAAACCAACTTAAATTCTTTTTGTCGGCTATCATGTAACAAACATTCTGTTGTCCAGTACTGCACTAAACTTTTCCTTCATAATTGCTAATACATCTCAAGATCAAGTGTTAGTAAACTGTTATGAGGCACTTTCAACCAAAAATTTATCTCAACTATTGGATAGACTTAATATAAATAGCCACATTTACTTAAGTCATAAGCAGGCAATGTAATGAGAATACTATTAAAAACTAATTAGTAAAAAATATTTGATTCATATGATCAAATTTTGATCTGCCCATATTTACAGTTTAACTAAGAAAGTAATTGAACACATATTCATAAATGATTTTAATCCTGAGTTCGCTATACGCAGAAAAAAAACACCAAATGTGACTGGCATACTGTCAATGTCTTTAAAAACAAAATAATACCATAAATACAAACTGTAGCAAAAAATTTAAAGATGCCATTAACATAAAGTAATCGATAAATCCGCGTTTTCAAAAATGGAGAAATGCATCAAACTTTTCAGTCTTTCAGACTACAGAAAATAAACTATTTTGTGATAACTCGTTACACAATAATTTGTTTTTCGTCGTAACGTATCTTTTTACAGTTAGATCAACCCAATGACCTTGGTTATTTTTGTGTCTGGTTTATTAATCATCCATAGTCGTTTCGGTCCAAAATTATTTCAACTTACTTTTCATCACTTAGATTATCCAAAGTAGTGTTAGTTGTTAAAATTTTGGATTATTTAATCCCAGAGATAAATTTAAGGTGTTGGTGAAAAATAAACTAATCAGATGTGGTGATACATAATTGTTTTATGTTTGGCCGATATGATCGTACATTGAAATCACCTAGTTAAACACAGAGACAAACATGTAACTTTCAAACTTACTGATAAATGTAACTCGGTCATTTCAGAGCACCGAACAACATGAAATCAGTTATTGTTATATAATTATTGTAAAATATGATTGAATTTGAATATTTAGAAGCACATAACTATAGTAAATGTATGTCCAAAAGATATCTAATAACCCCATTTATTGTTGTAAAATGTGTTTGCTACACCATGAAAGCTCATAGTCGTATTCTAACAGTTTTACAATAGTAAGTATAAAAAAATGTTTAAATCGGTTTGATACAATATAAATTCTTGTACATACAGGTTACTTTTACAACCATTCTTATATGCCCTAAATTATAACAGTCTGTAATTTGTAGCCTAGAAGGGAATTTTTTATGCTTTTGTGTCTTTCAAGGTGGATAGTTTAATCATAAAAAGTAGGGATTATTCAGTGAAGGAAGACCGATTTGTTATTTACAGTAATTATACATCAAATAAATCATTTGTACACCTTTCAAATGCCCTTTACATCCTTTATGATTCTTTCAATTCAGTTTCTACTTCAATTCCTTTCTGTTTTCGTTCCCTCTTGTTTTCATTTCAATCTTCGTTTGACAATCATTCTGCTTATGGTTAATGTTACATGTTACTTATGTCTGTCAATATAAGTAGCATGTATGAGAATTGCACAACAAGTGATGGTAATCAATCATCATCCAATATTAACACTAAAGAATACGATGCCTTCCAGAAAATCACTAAGAACTCATTAACCAAACCGTTTAGCACATAGAATATCAATTAAAACCATGAGTTACAAAAACGTGTACAGATTAGAAATTAAATTAACAAATGAATAGTAAACACTGCTTGAAATTAAATAAATAATATATTTGGCGTACAGTATAAAATGTAGAAAAAATTCCAGTGTCAGAATTTTACATTTATACCTCCCTATACATTTCATTCGTCATCTATAAAAGATTTTGAAATTTTTACACTCTTAATTCATGGGTAATTATAATTTCTTTATTTCATTTGAAAACAACTAACCATTTCATTTAAATGATATCTATTTTCTGTGAATTATTTTTTCACCAAAACAATGTTTTTTCACATTTTTTCTCTCCTGGCAAAATATTTACTGTTCTTAAATTCACTTGTTGTTTGTTTGTATGTTCCGATTGTTGTTTAGGACTGCAATTAATCAATCTCTCGTTGGTATATGTGCATCCTGTGTAGATTGCCTCGTTATTGCCTTAAGTCACAATATCTATAAACAAAGATGGATGGTGGCTTGTGGTACAATCCAAGACGCTCGATTCACCCTATTTGAGATACAGGTACATCCGGCTGATAAGTGCCGAATAGGACGAAACGGGCGTCATAGATTCCACTGCTAACCACTATCCATCATTACGTTTCTTGTTTGCACATATTTATTTAAAGTGAACATAAATTTTCATTGAAAATAATTACTTCTATAAGAGTTTCATAGTAATCTTTCATAGGAATTTTCTATATATTAGACTATAGTCATATGAGAACTGTTCAGTGAGCTACTTCATTTTGACAAAAAATGTTTAATAAAGTTCTATGATTTTTTTAAAACTTTTTTCTCAAAACTCCTTGTTAATAAAACGGGATGTTTTATAAAAAAAGAATTACCTGATTATATCACACGATACGTTTTGTTGAATATGACTTAATTATGAAAAGTGATATACTTGTGTTCAACAACTGAACAGAAATAATTGTTGTATCATGTGATAATACAGTTTCTTTGTTTGCTTTAATTACATAAAATAAACCGTCTCTAAATGAACGATTACTTTAAAGGGTGACTATTGAATTATTTACAAAATAAGTCTCTTATTTTTTTCGCTTTAACAAGAATTCACAGGCAATAAACCATATTACCACTTGAATAATCCCATTATGAGCATTTTATATATTGAAATTTTATTTGCTTTTCTCCGTTCTGTTGAAAACAAATAGAATAACAAAAAAAATAATTTTAATGGTTAAGATCATGAATCAATTGAAGCCAGACCACCATGTAAACCATAGAAACACTGGACGGCCGTTTCGTCCTATTATGGGACTCCTCAACAGTGCGCGTCCACAATCCCGCTTCGCGAGATTCGCGCGCGAGCGCTTAACCATTGGACCACTGAGACGGTGGTCTACCTTCAAATGATTCATGATCTCAACTATTAAAATTAATATAATATCCACAAAATCCCTTCTGATGAAAAAAAATAATTATAAGTATACAAAATATTGAGTATAATGAGTTATCAAACAATGGTTTTACATTTATTTTCTACTCTAAGAATTTAATTGAATAATCGAAATGCTTAAGCATTTTAGAAAATGGATGGATCCAGATAATGTGTGTTTTAGTTCATTTTTTCATCCTAACCAGTTTGAAACTTTTATTAAAAGTAAATCATCCCATCAAATAATTTGAACATATACAAAGCTTACAAGTCGATAGTTTTCTCTTATTTGTTTGATACATTCTTCAATGTTTTGCAGTATACACACAATTATTTAATGACCAAATAACAATTCTGGGAATCAGAAAACATGAAAAATAGTTATCATTATTTGAATTGGCTTTAGTTATCTCTGAAATGAATTCTGATCAGTGTTTGTTAGATCAGTGAGATTCTAACCCAGTACATTTTCCATCATATACCTAACGCACTTTCCATTCAATTGCATACAATTAATAATATAAGCATCATATTCTTTGAACAGGTTAGTAGCTAACTTGACCTAACTGCTCAGTATATAACCTATTGAGCGTCCACATAGAAAGGTGCCGGGTTTAGGTCCCATTGTTAACAAGTTTCAAACAAAACAAAAATATGGTTTCTATATCCTAGTGCAAATCACAGTTTATTTACTCTAATTGTAAAGACTGTATACAATTCCACATATTCCCTAAATTAATAAATTTCTTCAGATAACATTTTACCATCATTATTCTTTCATTCTTGTCTTGTCAGTATTTATTATATTGAAAACTTACTAATGTCCTATCTCTTATGATTTGTATTATTTTACCTGAATAACAATGTTGTCATCATCGTCATCTTACGATTGTGATTGTTTAAAATTTACTTTGTCTTTTGTTTTATCAGAATAAAAAAGTCTATATGATTGATGAACCTTCAAAACAAGATATCAATTTTCTGTAATAACAATAATAATAATAATCACATTATTTGTTTACTGACTTTAAGTTCTCCTTTGTTCTTTTTTCTTGACTTGTTGAGATTTAATTGTACTCATGTTTATTTTCTACTAGGGATATTTTTTTTTCCTTGTTTTCATCCATCTCATGGTTGTCAAAAGCATTATTGTAAATGATGCTATCTCAAGAAAAATATCATATGAATTAACTAGATTCTGGAAAGTATAGCAAACTATGTATTACTATGGATATAGCAGTTGATATTAATTGTTTTATATATGAAGGTATTTAGTTTCTTTTATAAGTTAGTTTATGTTTTGCGTTATAGAAAATTAACTGATCTAAAGCAGTAATCGATCGTCTTACACTATTGTGTACAGTTTACTATAGTTTGAAAACGGTGTAAGACTAATGCTTTTTATAAAAAATGTAATAATAATACAATTTACTGCCTTCTTGTATATACTTTTTTTTACTAAATCGACTCAGTGATAATATCTGGTGCTGCTGAAGTAAATAATATCGTATGAAATCGCAACTCTCTGAATATTGAAAAACATATCTCGCTAATGAGCATCATACACTTCAGTCGTAAAGACACAACGTCAATGAAGTAACGTAACGCTAAGAATCAATCCAATGATGAATAACTTTCTACAGATTAATTGAATTCCAAGTAAATGAATAAAATAAATCAAATACACAAGCATAAATAACTGAGTTTACATAGGAGCGACTATGATTTTTTATGCTTATTAGTCGTATTTATAATAATGGTTTGTATGAGCAATTAAACGTACTTAAACTATACATTAAGTGGTCACTCTTAATTCAATAACCAGTGTTCTTTTCCATAAGATATTTTCAAGGTACAATTGAATAACGTCATGTAAGATGGTATATGTTAGATTAAAACATTTCATTATTCAGTACGTAAAACTGCAACCAACCTAAAATATCATGCATTATCAAATTAACCGATTTTGAAGTTATTCAACATTGGAATGGAAACACAATTCATTCGCATCAATAATGTTTCCTGTCAGTTAGATATTGTAGAAAATGAAAATTTCTTATTGATCATAGTCTCAAATTAAACTTACAATTATGATGTAGCATGGGAGTACATTCATGAGATATTAGATGAGATAAGGAGTTCAAAAATGAACTCGAAAAAGAGTATACATATTCAACAATGATTTCATATTATTTCACTAACAAACTAAAGAAGAAAGTATATTGACTTCTGACGGGCACTGTTGAAATATGATGTATATCAATCCAAAGGAGAACCTAGTTTTCTAAGGTTCATGTGATATACGAATCTTTATGATTAAAGTATAAATTAACTGATGAATACGAAGCGAATTCTATTCATTAGATAGCTTATAAAAAATCAATTTTCATTTTTAATTATTTTAGATATTATTAATCCTTCTTTTTACTGATCGTTATTTCTTCAGTTTGTTGGTTGATTAAATGACACTCTAGTACTTATTTTCAGAAAATTAACTTTTATTCTATAGTTAACGATTTTCGCATTCAAAGAAATCCAACCTGAATATCGTCATTCATCCGCTTTAATATTGTGCCTTCTCAATGTAATATTCTCTTCAAAAGGGGGTTTTGTGGAGATTTTAGTAATTTTTTATAATTGAAATCATTAGTCAATTGAAGCTAAACCACCATGGGAAACCTGGAAGCATTGGACGGCCGTTTTTTCCTATTATGGGGCTCCTCAGCAGTGCACATCTACGATCCCGCCTCGCGAAATTCGAACCCAGGACCTATCAGTCTCGTGCGCGAGCGCCTTAACAGTTGAGTCCGACCAGGTCTGTTGGGAGATATCAACAGACTGAGGACAATTGGTGAATGGTTGCTCCATTTCGTGGACCGGTTGACGTTAGACATTTACACCGTTGGATGCCGGCTCAGTGGTCTAGTAATATTTTCTTGTGAAAAAATAAATATATCAATTTGGAGTGATTCGGACTATCTTTCTGCTGATATCTCAACGGAATATGGATCAATCATAGTTGATATGTGTACGTCCTGTGAGAATTCAATTTATATAGCCATCATACCACATGTTTTTAGAAAATAGATGGGATGTAACTAGACGCTTTCCTCTTCCTATATGAGACTCTTTAGCTGGATAAACTTCAAAAAACCTGTGAAAAGTACTAAGTCTGAATCCCAGACCGAATATCAACTCTAAGATGCTGGTTCATCCAGCTGATGAGTCCCAAGTATGACGAAACGCTCGTTCACTGATAGCTACAGTCTGTCGATTCTATAAAAGCATTTATGTGTAAGTAAATTTAGGAAAAAGAATGCGAAAACAAGTACAAAACATATTAGAATGTATTTCTATCCTAGTTCTAACACGATATATAAAAAAAACTAGTAAATCCCTACACTGTGATCATGAAATAGTAATGAGTCATTTTACTAGTTTTCATTAGTGATAAAATTCATTGTAGTTTTTACACTTAATATTTAATTAAAAAATTTATAATAAACTATTGAAAGTTTAAACTGAAAAAGGCAACATATGCATACGGACAAAACTTGTTTATAAGTTATATTGAAAGTTATATTTAATAAAAAAACAACCATCATTTATGAGATATTCTAACCTCCTGCCGATACACTGTGGAGAAGAAATCATTATCATATATATATGTATATACATATATGAATATGCATTACTTATATACATACCTCTATTCATTATATGTTGATGGTTTTAAGCTTAACTTGTGTATTTTGATAATATAACAGACGTTATTAGTGAATTAATTCTTTGAGTTACATCTATATATATGAGAGACAGTATCAATTGATTTGAGATAAACACAAAATTCCACATAAATTTCTCACAAAATTTATTATTCTTTTGCCAATTAATTGAAAAAAAATGAAAGATTAGCACAACTTTTTTCCATTTTTGTACATGTCGTATCATGAATAGTTTTATGATTATTTAGAGGTATCTAATTGAATGCAATGACTATACACTAAACAAATACAATGTACACAGAACAGTAATTAGTCGTAATTTTTGCAAACCTAACAGTTGAATTTATTAGCCGATCCAAGCTAGATCATCACTTAAAACCTGGAAACATTGGATGTCTGATTCATCCTAGTATGAGACTCCTCAGCTATGTGCATCCACGACCTTTCACTCAAGATTCTAACCCGGGACCTTTGGCCACATGCACAAACGTTTAACCTTCACACCATGGAGCCGGTATCGAACGACATTAATATTCAACATTAATTCTGGGTTTATGTCCAACATGCGGGATCATGGATGCGCATTGTCAAGAAGTCTCATACTTGGGCGTAACGGCCATCCAGTGCTTCCAGGTTTTCATTAGTGATCTAACTTAGATCAACTCATGAATTTCACTTTTGTTGATAGAAATTCTGTTGACATACGTATATACCAAAAGACCTATTTCGTTGGGCATCAGCGCATTGATCTTATCTATTTCAATATAGCATTTCTATTCATAAAATCCTTACTGATTTGAAAAGATTTCTGAGAATACATGTATTATTATCAACAAAACAGCTAATGCTCTAGCTAAACTTAACTGAAATCAAGAATCTATACAGTTTACCAGCAATGTTGTGGATATTACTTCACTTCTAAGTAATTTGTTTTTTTTCTGCATTTATAAATAAACACTTACTTAACCATATTACCCTTCTTAGAAAATAGGCTGTCTATCAAAGATCTTTACCCGACTATAAATCTCACTCTTGTTTTCAGTTGATGCCATGTATTTTTCATGCTTTTGATGACTGTCTCCAGATCTCAGTACCTTTTCTTATATGGTCTCTCCATTCTTCTTTCCTTTGAGGGATCCAAGTAAGGTCTTGCCTTGCGATGTAGTTTAGTGGGTCCTGTAAAGTGTATCCTATTCTACTTCAGAGTCCTTTCTTAATATCTTTCTTAAGTGGCAGCTGGATTGTTCTCTGCCGTAGTCGTTTATTACTGATAAGTACTTTGCGTCCTTTTTTTGACAGCATCAGAGTGATTCCCTGATTATTTGGAGCATTTTCTTCTTCGTGACCATAGTACAGAAGCATCCTTACCGAATCTGTCTTTTTCTGTGTAGCTGGGGTTCAATGGGTTCCACTTATCTCGAGGACCGTTGAGTTGTACCTCCTCTTTGCCGTACCTATTTGATTAGTTCTCCCGGTTTCCCACAATGTCCGGACATCCCATGAATCTAGATTAATTACTTCTGTAGTTGTTAGAAGGGACACCAGCCTCGTGACTTCCGAAGAATATCGACTTTCACCATGAGCCGTCATAATTCTTATGAATGAAGATCCTCCAACTCTAAAGTCATAGTTTAAATGGATTGATTTGTTTAGCCTGGTTAGCACTTTTTTAGCAAGGTTGTTTTCCACGGGATTAGGTTGCTGACCCTATGTCCAACCCTCCTCTCTTACCTGGGATCGGGACAGGCAATGACCCTACAAGAGCTACGGGTGGAGTTACCATGTCGAAAACTTTATCATAATTAAAGAAACTTATATTTAGTGATACTATCCATTCAAACGAATGTTCAATAATGATTTGTAAAGTCACGATTTCGAAGGTATATGACCTACCCATACGAAAGTCAGATCGTCGATTTTGAAGTAACGAGTCCACTAAATTTTCTACTTACTTTGTCAACACTCTGTTGAAAACTTTGTTTTGGTAGTAGGGTCCATTTGTAGTTCCCACACTGATATCTCCTTTCTTCGATATATTGATGAGATATATCACCTTACGGTAATTTTTTACTTGTTCCTCCGTGAAAATATTCTAAAGAGAACTCAGAACATCGCGACAGTTCTTTCTGTATCCGAATTCAGTGATTCGTCCGATATGCTGATTGGTATTTTCGCTTTACAATTCTTGGATTGCCTGAAGGCTGAGCTACTTCATTCTATTGTTGGTGGGGTAAAATCTACATTCAGGTCTCTATGTGCTACATTGACATTTGGCAGGTACAATGGTGCTGGTGTACTTAAGACGTTTTCAAAGTAATTTACCCTCCTTTTCCGCTGCTCTTTAATCTCAGTGATTTATTGTCGTTCTTTGTTCCTCAAAGATAATTCCGGTTTACTCTATTTCCATTCTGACTTCTCCATTTTAAATGTCTCATACCTTCTCCTCTTACAGCTTTTTCTTTTAAAGTTGACATATCTTACACATATTAAGACTTACCAGTTGTAGTTCATTTTTCACTGGGTTACTTGATTTTATGTATTTAACCTGTTCATCGACTTTCGTTGATCATGTTTGGCTGTTGCTGACTAATATTTTCTTGTGATTCAATCCTAAGATCTTATCCAGCGTTTCTATACGAATTAACTCTTTATTCCAGAGCTTCTCAAGCCTCAGGACCACCTAGCACAGAGATTTCATTGCCTTTTTAATTTATTTCCAGTTGTTTCTCATGGTGGTTTCTTCTTCTAGTATGTCTCCGAAGGCTTGAAATTCGACGCTTAGGGCTACCTGGAAACAGCTGAGCTTTATAAAACCCCGAAGGAAGAATGTACCAAACTTTTGCAGTCCTGCTTATCCAACTAGTGAAAGTTTCTTTAGCTTTAACACCATTAGGTGGTGAACCAAGTCTAGATCATCTCCTCCTTTTGTTCTTAAGTCCTCTACGAACTATCTGAACTCTTGTCTATGCACACGTGGTTGATCTGTTTCCCTGTTATGTGGTCATTTCGAATTCATGTAGTTTGTGTAGGGATAGTGTAGCCATCTATAACCATGTTTTTGAAACACCATAGATCTACTAGTTTATTATCATTCTCTTTTCCTTCTCTCTGAACATTTCATCTCATAATACAATCACACACAGTATTGTCCAATTCAACTTTGGAGTTTAAACAGCCTATCAGGATTGTCAGGTAGGCCAGGTATTCCTGGCCATTTGTATAGGATAGACTGAAGCTTCTTATAAAACTAGTTTTTCTCACCTTTGCTGCTGTCATTTGTGATCTGAATAACATTGATTGTAATCCTTTGGTCTTTTTTGGAAGGATGCTTTGATTATCATGGAGCCATTGGATTCTCATTCTATAAGCTATTTTCATGCGTCTTTGTACAGCATCGGTGCAACTTCTTTGTGTGTTGAGAACATTTAATTCTTAATGTTTAGAATACAACGGTATATTTTCGGAAGTTAGTCTTTTATTTTCAAACTCATTGCATGTAGTTTCACATATTCCATTAGAGCCATATCATATCTTCTCGTTTATGTGTCTATTTGCAAAATTCACCCTATCTTCTACATAGTTAAGACGTTCCACGTGCCTATATGAATTGTTGCAAAACTATAAACGTGCTTTATGGTTAAATATGGTTAAATAAATTATCTTTGAACTCTGTGATAGTCATTTTGCTTTACTTTAATACTATATTTCAGAAACAGAAGTGAGCACAACATTTTCGAACGTACTAGTTTTACTTTGTAAATAGGAATAGATGACTTTTTTATCATCGCGTTATGCAGAAAAATGAAATCGCTTTTCATATCCGGACATTTATGCTACTGTTTATCACTCATTCATGATATTCTGCTACAGGTAAACCAATACATTTAAATAACTTTTACATAGGGATATATGAATGCCTTTACGAATTTAATGGCATTCAAATCTTTGTTATATACATAATCATTCCTTTAGGGAATTAATAACGCAAAAAGCATAAACGTACTTAGCATTTATATTTCTATAAAATGGACCAGCTGAAGATTCTGTGTGAAAGAAACATGTAACACGTACATAGTTCTGTTCATAGAATATATCTTAAATATATGAAGAAAAAAGTGTTGGAGTATAGTGTATTATGCAAATACACAAAAGTTATATTATTATAGGAATTCTATTTATATTAAACTTTGAGTATAATCCCCTGTGTTATATATTTTATGCGAAATATTAGTTCTTATATAATTTCTAAGTTCAAAGTTGTTGTTAGCAGCAGAATGTGACATCGAATTATCTTGTTGTCATTACATAAACTCACACATTACTACATCAAAAGATATTACTATTTTTTTAAACAATGATATTTGTTTCCTTTCTACATTTCACAGACTTTAACTCCGACATCTCCATGTCATTATTTAATCCAAAATTAATTTTTCTTTAAACTTAATTCCCAGGAATTTCCATAGTGTAATAGGATATTAAATATATATAATGAGATTTTACGTAATGTGAGAATACATTTTAATTTCCTTATGCGAAACAGGAAAAAACGTGTTTAACTACGTTATATATTCTAGTCTGTTCGTCTGTCTTTCTTGTTACTGTTTAGTATATAAAGGTGTCGGTATTTGTTTTCGTATATAGACCTTAGAGTAAAGCACTTGAAAGAGTGAAAGTCCACATGCATGGGTTTATATATATATAAAGTTTTGACGTAATCAGCTACACAAATAACCCTTCGATAAAAGTCTGTATTTTTTACATAAACTGACAAATTTCATTTTTACAAAGAATTATAAAAATAACGTTTATTATACCGTTATTATTATGACTACTATCAGTATTAGTCTGGTGTTTGTATATAACACTACTAGGAATAGTTTATAATTTAAATACTCACTTTTTAAATAGAGGTACTTGTGATAGCAACACATACAACAAATAAAGACTAATAATGTACCAGAATAAGATTGGGTACCTTTCATATATATTTATAGGTGTTTTATTTTCATTTCTTTTGTATAATAGACGTGTTACTATTCACATTTTCATTGCAAATATCGTCAAACTGTTAGTGTCAACGATGAAAAATGACATACAGTTGAAAGTAAAAAATGATAAAAGACAGAGGGAAGGAATGATATAAAGGAAATGAATTATCTAAGGAAAATTAATAACAAAATTTTCGTTATTCAACTTGTGTGATATTATTTCATACTTTCAGAACTAATATGTATTAGCGTTTTGTTTTCAAATACAACCGATTACATACAGACCTACAAACATACTCAACTCTGTCCGTAGCTCTTCTAGGGTTATTGACGGTTCCATGTTCGGGTAAAAGAGAAGAGTTGGGCATGGGGTCAGCAACCTCATTTCATAGAAAACAACAATACAACAATACACATATACTCATCTATATGTAGACAATATAACGAGAAGAAAGCGGTTAATCATACTGATAGAAATCTTATCGTCAAAAAGAAATAAATTATAAATCGTTTTATTTTAATTTAAATAAAATATTAACATTTCGTTTTACACCCATTCTCTTTTCTAACCGTATTATTTATTTTTGGCAAATCAAGACTTCTTGGATAACTAAGTGATTATTATTGTAATGCATAGGTGATTGAACAATAATTAGATCTCGTATTGAAATCCTCAGATAAAACTATTTAAAGAATGTAAAAATTGAAGATGTTGAAAGCATATTGAATATTGAGAAGCAGATGTACAATAATTTTAAAACATATTAAACCATAAAGTGTTATTATATTTTTTCGTTCTGTTTTAGTAAGGATTGTACATCAGTACTCACTGAATAATTCTACTGACACAGAAATAGATTGAATAAATATAAATGTACGTCTTGGTTACTTGATGATTTAGGTAAAATTTGGAATATTAAATGTTTTTTATACAAATGTTGTCTGAGCAGGCAATTAAAATTAATTTTATAAACCCTGACAGCAATCTTTACAGTAATTAGTTTATCGATCTTGTTACTAGACAGTACACCTAGTTAGAACAACTTATTCATCTAATTATTAAATAAATATAGTAGTATTGAGAAGTATCGTCTTTTAGGTGTAATGTCTTCACTTCTTGATACATTATTAACAATCATCTTAAAGGGATCAGCTTGGATCATTGAAAAAAACTAGGAAAATAACAAGGATAGTTCGAGTTGTTATGATTTAAATCCCTTAACATTTTGTCAATAATATCGGTTGAAACACCAAACGAAATTAACAATTCATAGTGCGTTTTGGAGTCATGAAAACGGTATTTGAATAATACTACTTGATTATTTCAAATGAAGTAGATTGTTATGAATAAAAATAATACATTTATAATATGGTACGACTTAAACTTGGGTTTATTTCAATTCGATTATTTATTCTCTAAAGAAGTAGCTTACACTGAGTCACAAAACGTCAAAAAACTAATTTTCCTACTCATAGACATATTACAAATATATTATCTTCATTTATAATGTAGTGAACAGAACACGACCGGGGACAATCGAATGTATTTAAGCAAGAGTTACAGACTATCTCAGTAAATTCTGAAAACCATACAATGGACAGTTAATTTGTAAATTAACAACCAACAGTCTCAATCTTCACTGTTTCTTCTCTTATTACATTGTTCGTGCATTTTCACACCGACTGCGCTTCATTTCAGTTCTTTCCTCATCGGTCTTCTGCCAAAATACATTTTATGTCTGACCAACACCATATGCTACTTATATGGACGTAAGTAGATCACACCACAATAACTTTTACTATTGTTTTCATACTCCCCATAATTTTTTCTACTCGATCATTATTTTGAACTAATTTTTCTCATGGGTGAACTAACCTGAATATTTTCTTGATTTAACTAATCAAACAATTAGAACACATCACTTAAGAAATGATTTGTTGATTTTTCAACCAATCATAACTTCGCATATTTTGAACCAATCAAATCGTTATTGGTCATTCATTTGGTGGTTTCATTTGCTTAGTTTACATTTCGTGTTAATACTTTATAGATTTTAGGATGCTAGTGAGATAATAAACTTGATACATTTATTGGTACATTTTCAAAGGACACTAATCAGTTGATTTATGATAAGATTATCTTGTGGATTTATATCATAATATGCACTACATAGACAATAATTACGAAAATTATTTTGAAATTAATCACTGAAAACACTTTCATAACAATTCGGTGAGTCAACAATTACATTTAACTTTTATTAACAAGTTTTATTTTAAAATCATTGTGTAATTAATTTGATATTTTCTTCTGAAATTCGGTTATCTGACTTTTTTAGCTTCACATAAATGCATAAGTTTGTTTCATCTACGATTCCATTGCAAACTCCTCATTAAGGATTAGATATATTTTATTTGTTCAAGATGAACTTGATGAATTTGCCACACTTGGAAATCGATGATGGAATCTGACATTAAACTAGATATAAATATTGAAATAAGATTTTTCTGCATTCTTAAATGTTTACAACTGATTGATCACTGGGTGGTGATCAACGTCATATATGTCAGGTTCTTCTTGATGCTGATTGAATCCTATCGACCATGTTGCAATGTGGCCACCAGTCTAGGTGACTCGACATTCCACAATTCCCTGGATTTTCAGCTCAATGTTAGATGTTTATCAACAAATTCATAAAAACGAAATATCAAGTTACTGATCTTGCTCCATAAACTGAGTGGTAAAGCATGATTAACAAATAACAGTTAATTCAAATAACTAATGGCATCAGATGTTCTATAACGTTATTGTTTTCAACATTTTGGCCGAGATGTTTGTTATCAAATTGTTTGATTTGATTAAAGAATTCAATGTCTTACACTTACGATACTGAGTTATAACTCTTAATCAGTAGAATATTTTTCACATCTCTGAAACTCTATCGCTGAATATAGCATAATGGAACTTCGCCGTAGTAATTACAGAATATTTTATGCAAATTAAAAAGCACTATATTTCATTTCAAAAAAATAAGAATGCTTCTTATCAAAAATTGACTCATTTTGAGTGATTAATTCACTAGTAATTGCATCAGGGAATGACAAATATATCAGTATCGTAATGGATAATTAGTTCTATAAAAGCTTCATTTAGACTGAACTGATTTCTTAAACAATTAGTGTTGGTCATCTACACTCACTTGGTACTAAGCGTACAAATTATTACTAGTTTTTATTTTCAAACAACATCTTACAATCAGACAAAAAACTAAACTTATGTATTACATTTTTTCTACTTTTAAACTGTAATGTTGCCTATATATTTTCTAAGAACGAGTGATGGGTTTCTTAAATTTTAAACATTTCCTTTATTTGACTAAATACACCCATATCATCTACATTTTAACAATGATTAGAATAATCTAAACAAGTTATCAACACATAAGCTGAGATTAATTCTTCAGCTAAGGTTAATACAAAAAAAGCTACAATGGAATTTTCTATTACACATTGGTTGTTTTCTCTTCACTAGGAGTTACAAAAGTTTGAAAAACCCTTTACTTTTCTATGATATGGATCAACTAACCTAATTACTCAATAATAATAATAATAATAATTTACTTTTATAAATTAAGGCATTGTATTTTTTCTGATAAATAATTTCATAATGATTAACACTAAAAAAAGAAATTTAAGGTCATCATAGTGTAAAACACCAGGACAATAATTTGGAGTTTCTTTAACTAGTACTTGGTTTCATTGTTTATGTTTAAAATTATTGTACAATCAATTGTTCAGGATGTAACAAGGACATAATATCAAATAGGAGAAGGCTATTTCCTTTATTTATTTATTGTAAATTAGTCTTAATGAATAGGAAGTTGCCAAAAAGAAATGAAATAATTATGATATAGGACATTATTGTTAGATTGTCGTGACCAGTGTTATCGGAAATCTAGCGCCCGTAGAATATAACATTTGAGATATATATATATATATATATATATATATATATATATATGGATGTATGTTCACATTTCTTCAAATAAACAGTTCGTGACACAGATTCCCATTAAAAATTATTGTTTCAATAGTGGTCTAAATAATTAGAATATTATTTATTAAATAATCAGTAATCTGTATTATTTATCATTAAAAATTGTCAACCACTTCAAATATCACAGGATATCATTCACCAAATAAATAAGAATTAACATTTCAATTCTTTGCTGTAAAATATAAGGGACTATTTCTATCATCCCACCATAATTAGTCTTTGGAATGTTTAGTAAGATTGTATTCGTAATTGAATTGATAGACTGCTTCATAAGAAACATGGCAAAAAAGCACAGAAATGTTGCTAATATAATCGTTAAGCGTCTTATCTTAACCGTTCAATGACAAAACTGTCGATCATATAATCAATCAAATTTATAGATCTGTCTTGATATTTAAGTCAAAACTTTCTTTTAGATTCTAAATAAAAAAGATAATTCCACCAAATTCAAATAATTAATATTTCACTATCTTTTAAAATGACACTTCAGGTATACTACCTTGTCTGAATGTACAACATATAAAATGCAAATAAATCACTATGACAATTAAAGTGTTATATAATTTTGGGAAATTTTTTACTAATATGTTTATTAAGAAACAAGCTTCATGGATGACTTGTTCTGAAGATCATATGTTTGATGATGCAAAAGAATTCGTTTAGCAGTACACTAATTACTATACTATTTCAGCACATCGAAAATACGAACAGTCGAAATAATAGTAGTGTTAGTCATTGTAAATGGTAAATGTTGATAATAGAGCTAAAAATGTAAAAAAAAACTTTTGGAATCAAAATGAATGAATAAATATTAAAACGTAAGTTTAAATTGAAGATAAAACCTGAAAAGATCTGTGCAACTATGAAGAATAATGTGTCATATCATCCAACGCTCCAAACTATTTATGATAATTATCAAACAAGACTTCACTAAATAATATTCCTTTTCAAATAAGGTTCAGGTCAGCGGTCACTGGCTTCATGGATTGATCTCACGTCTTTGTTTGGTTTCAAATAGTAAGGTTCCAATGTACCGCGACTCCAGCCAGATGGCATGTCCCGGTTGTTGACAATATGTATCATATGACTGAACTACCTTGGTCGATGAAAACTCAATTCTATATCAACCAATTTTTTAACTTTACTTAGTACTCAGGTAATAACCTCAACAATGCTCAATCCATGAATTCACTACATACAAGAGATATTTTTGTAAGACATATCCTTAATTTTTTTAAATGCGTAGAAATTACCGGTGGGTAGCTTACGCTCCGCAACAAGGGGTAACAGGGATAATTAAGTAAGGGTTCATATTGCTTCCCCAATGTATATTATATTTCTTGTATTATCTGGTGAATACACTCACAAACCTACAAGACTGGATGTTTAGCATTGAATTTATGATCAAAATCAAAATATAAAACTGTAACTGGAGAATCATTAATTCCATGTAAAAACTGAATTACTCAAAGTGTTCACAAAAAAACTCATCGCTTGTTTAGATGAGAGAGTTATGTAACCTTTAATTCTAGAATGAATCCTACTAAGAAAAAGTTGAATATATACCAACGATGAACACTACTTCTTATGTATGTATATTAATAGGTACTACCTGAATACTGACTCCTAGTTTAAGTGAATATAATCATCATAAGCCATCTAAAATATTTAAATAGATTAGATTCATTTTATACATTTTATCAATCTAGAATACATAAATATTCACCTAGTACATAAAGAATAACACTATAGACTGTATTTGAAGTACTCTTAAAACGTATAACGTATTATGATAAGGAATTAATCGAAGTGAATCACTTACATAGATATAAACTATAAATGTGTATATAATAACATATTAACTGTTTATTTATTCTAATAAGGAAATATTATTAAACAATGATAAAATAAACAATAAATTGAAACATGTTCTTATTCTATTCCCTAGTCATTTAATTTTTATTGATTATTAATAACTAATCCATTTTTCTTTTTTTTATTTATTGAACATTAACATTATATACATTCATTTCTATTTAATTTGTATTGTAATTAGTAGAACTATTATCTGTTTTATGTTATTTAGAGAACAAAGAAAAAAACACATCTAAACAAGTAACGTAACATGATATTAAAGTGTATAAAGACCACAAGAGCAGTTTTAAACCAAATCACCTACAAACAAAATAAACATATATTTCCTTAAAGGCAAATAACTTAGATGTTCTTCTTTTATTCACTGAGTAGTAGAAATTAGAAAGGAATATCATAAAGCTAAGTGGATAACACGATTGTGTTTGAAACGAATGGTACTGGGTTCGAGTCCCAGAGTGAATATCAACCCAGCTAACGAGTCCCGAATAGGACAAAACGCACGTCCTGAGTTTCATTGCTAGCCACTATCCATCTTTGTTTAGAATGCTTGTGAATTAAAGCTATATCGAGGCAATACGCACAGGATGCACATATGCCAATAAGAGACTGATCAATTACAGTCCTAAACAACAATTGGAAAATTCAACCAAACAATACCAAGTGAAATAAATTTATGTTTTTTCTTCTTGCAGAAATGTCTATTCGTGTTTATTTTGCTTCCTCAAATGTAGGTTTCTGCGCATAACTTGTAGATCAATTAACTAATTTTCTTTTTTTTGTCTATGAATGTTTGTGTTTTGGTTTGTTGTGTGACGAATCAAACATCTTTTAATAGTGGCAAGCTACAAAGTGTCATGATAGGAGGTATCTATTTTTATATAGATACTTTTGTAAAGTATTAGAAATCAATAATGATGTAAAACGTTACAACCTATCTAAGTAACAAGTATATTTTGTTATCGGATAAAGAATACTTAAGATCATTTTCGTTTCGTATGATCAAACTCACTTTTTAACGATTTCGGTAAAATATTCATTGTAGTGAATGGTGGAAAATAAATTTTAATTGATCAAATAAAACGTGAGTTTGATCATAGTATGTTTGTTATAGTAATTTATTTCGTTGAAAACGTTCATTGTTTATTAGTTATTTCCAGAAGTAATCCGAAATTTTATATCATAAACTGGAAAAGGGATCTCCAAAACCATGATATATCAAATAAGTATAGTTTATGCTAGATAAATACATCCCATTCGATTTCCAACTGAGTTCATTGATAATGTAAGTCAACTTTACTTAAGTGTGCTTGAAAGCATCATGGTGTTCATGAAATATGATAAACTTCACAAATCATGGATATACCTATCAACACTAACAAGCAAAGAAGATTTGTTCAGCGTCAGACTATATTTTTGTGTGAGCCAACTAGGAAACACAAATCAGTTCTTTGATCTCTGCCAGTGACTTCTCTCTGTCTAGGTCTACAACCTTACATGAGGTTGAGAACTATGTCAATAGATTGAAGACTCGAAGTTCAATGACCCACATTTTCAGTCAGTTCATAATGTTCTTTGTCCATCATCAAACATTATCAGTGAGTGAATGTTCTATTTCATTCATGATGCATACTTATCTAATACGCTATTGAAAAATATTGTTAAAGTTTATTTGTTGAAAAAATTAGTCTGTTCATACGGACAAATACTTATAAAATTAACACTAAAATTCATTATTCATTATAAAATGTGAAATAACAATTTCAATTCAGAGAACTATCTTTGTAATAGTTCTATTTTATTCTAGAAAAACTCTGTTTTGTCATGTAAAACTCTGTAATTCAATCGTTTGTTATCATACATCTCTTGGTACAGAACAAAACAGAAATTAACAAAGTTTAGTTAATTACCAAATGAATCATCATACTGTTTGTGAATATATAGAAAGTCTTAGAAACTCAAGGTAAATAAAAAAACAATATATGTATACTATAATCCAAAATAAATTATTTACTTATTTTTTATTTAAACACATAAATGTTTGTACAAGAGCCCACCAGATACATGTGCGCCCCACAAATCTCATTTGAATTGTATGAGGACTGTGATACTGCCAAGGTGCCCAAACTGAAGCAGGTGGTTTTCTTTGGGGGCCACATCACGAGCCTTTGACCTAAAGGCCTAACCCACAAGGCAGTGTAGCATCGTGAGGAGATACAGTCACATGGTAGCCGGTGATCAACAACTGGTTCATACGCCATTTGTTCCCTCAGGATACTGGAACCCGTGTACACCATTTGTTTGGAATCAGGGTTTTCCAAATCCCCTAGGTGAACTTTCTGTGTTCACCGGCCCGGTTAAAGCGCCGGACATTCGCTTTTCGTCTTCTCAATTTTGTAAACAACACCCTCGCCACAAGAAGGCAGTGAGTAGGAATTCCATGGCAGAGGCTATATACGCGTGGCTGTGTGAGAGCATTTGGAGAGGGAGAGAGGACTCTCCTCACTCTCGACCGTGCCAGGGCATTTAGGAGCGAAACAAATATAATAACACTTAACTTATTTAATAATAAATCAATTACTCGACGACTTTGAAAATTAATATTGTCTTGTTTATAATTATTTCCTAAACATTTATTAATCAATATGGTCTCCAATCACCAAAAACTAATTAAATTTGAGAAATTAACAGACATTAAACTAATAATGACAGTAGTATATATATATATATATATATATATATATATATGGGTCACTACATATGTAGTTATGAACAAGTATCCTTACTATATAAATAACAATTAGGGGAAAACAAAAGAACCTAATTCATTATTCTAAGTAATCTTCTTTAATGGTTTGATTTCGATTAAATTTATGGAGAGTTATTATTTATACTTATCATAATATTTCTTACTATTCTCTTTGAAATAAAAGAAAAAAGAAAGTTATGGTGAAAAAATTAAAATAAATTAAAGCCTATTGTAATCATATTTCACTTTTCTAGATTGTCTCATTTGTATTATTTTCACTTGTCTAGTTTTGAAAGTTTTAATATTAGTATCAGTAGTAGTAAGATGAGAAGAAGATGTTGGTATAGGGGTTATAATGTATAATCCATGGAGATTATAATTATTTCAACCTGTTTGTACATATGCATATATGTATATGCATATGAATGGATGTGTTTGCGTGTTAATAAGACATTTCATCTTTAAATTTTTATTTAATATCCATTATTGTTGACAAGTGAATTTTAGGTGAAATTCATGAAAATTATTTTTTTGTCTTAAACAATCATGTCTGAAAAAAATAAAAAGTGAAATCAAATAGCTCCGGTTTCCCTTCTGTTTTAATTTTATAAAATTTTTACTCAGACTATTCTGTTTTAGTTTTTTTTGTTCAATAATTTAATGCTGAAGTCTTTGTTATATAAGATATTTCCTTTATCGTTTATGTGTCTATGTGAAGTGATTGTGAAGTATTCAGAGTTGTTAGTTGATAGATGTATACAACTTCAGCTAAATTAGCTTTGACATTTCTCTTCTTACTTAGTATCCAAGTATTCTTTAACTGATGAATCTAACTTTTTTTATCAAAAGATGTTAACATATATGATTCAATATTCATGATATCATGGTAACAACTAGACGTAATCCGCTGTTTTCTTTTTCACCTAAACAACAAAATGATCAATTTTACAAATTCCATAGTTTAAATTAATTTTTTTCCTTGAAAATATAAGTTCAGTTTTAAAGGGATTAGATAAATAGAATTCTTATATCTAGTTTAAATAAACATAAACAAATCATTGGAATCAGTTTATATTTTCCAACTTATTTTCTCTTTGTTTTAATATTTCGAAGAATAATGCACCTGTGTTTATTTTATAATGAACATGGTTTGTAGATAAATAAAAAAATTAATATTAAGCAACATTAAAATCATTTAGAAATGCATGAATGGATCATTTTGTGACATAGTGATAGTAAACAGTTCGTTAAATAACTCTTCATATTTTAATTGATTAGTTTGCACGGATACGCACTTTGTGAATAACATTTAACTGCTCTTCAATAAATATATTTGGTTTCAAAGATAATTTATACCAAGACTAGATGACTTTATCAATGGACTAAATTTGACACTCATTTATAACTGGAAATCTCTTTTGTTAGACTCAACAAATAAGTTGAATGAATAACGATAAGGACACGAAGTTAGTTATCTTGACTCAGTATCTCAGGGGATAACTCATAAGGTGTTTGAAGCAAAACTACTTAGTTAGAGTCCTTGCGTGAAAATTAACACGGGTCCAAATGTCTCTAGATGATGAGTCAGAAAGGGATGGGTGTGGACCTAGTATTCCACTGTAAACTTTTGTCCAACCTTAGTAACATACATAAGTTTTTACTACAGAACCATAGTGTTCAACATGAAGAGATCTATTGGTAACTGAAACACTCAGGAAATTATGATCATAATCAACATAATTCAAATAGCCCAAGTTGTAGATAGTGTAACAAATGAAGCAGTAGTTCGGTAGTTAAGAAATCTGGCTTTTAGTCATCATATCCTAAGTTTCAAACTAGATCAACCTACAATAATTCGGATAATCGGACAGTATCAACAGCCCTGACACTCTAAGTGTGATGTCAGTTTAACAACTTGAACCTGGTTGACGAGTTAATGCTAACAATAAAAATAACAATTAGTTTTGCAAGGAATGAACGCAATATGTTATTATTATAAAAGTGGTCTCGGCCTAAGTAATTAACTAATGAACAGCGAAACCTCAAGTAAAAAGAAATACAGTTATTTATTTTTCTTTAGTATTAACAACATTTTAAATTGAATACATAACTCAGGGTTAACATTTTCACCGCTTGAACAGGACACATTTTGACAATCACGATAGCCTACCTTAAAAAAATCGCATTTTGACTACATGAAGAATAAATTTGTCACAAGTTGAAACTAACTTACAAAAACATGTAAAAATGAGTCTAAAGCATATACCTTTTGCTTGTTTCACAGTTTGTACTCCACAGTTCTTTTTTGCATTATCCACAACCCATATCTCAATATTTCCGTCGACTTCATAAACTTGCCGTTGTATTTTACTTTGACGAGTGTCTTAGACATACGTTCAACCAAGTTCGTCGTATATATATTCTGTTTAATTTTATCTTAATGGTTGAATTCATGAGTCGACCTAATTTTGTTGTTCACGTTCTCACAGGTAAATTATTACTTTTTTTCAGTGAAAATAGTTTTTCCTAATCACTATTCAATGAAACAAATCTGAAGTACTGAAAAAATTGTTGTATTGGATACAATTAATAGTAATTTATTGCATGTTCTGTTACTTATTAGGCTATTATACAATTAAATGAATAATACTATAATACACGCACATATATTTGTCATCCCATGTTAACCCTTATGCAAACACATCAGGTGAATATCATTGTTTTAATGTTTAACAGCTGGTTGAAATGAGACCAGGTCATTTCAGTCCTTTAAACACTTTGTATGCATGTTCAGCAGTGTTTGATTAGGCATATAAAAAACTGGGGTCCTATTTGTTTTTTTGTCAACACAGTGTATATATTGTAGGTCATACATAATTATTCATAGAAAAAATAAAACTAACAAACCCAATGAATGTTAAGATCAGTCAACCATGTATTCGACACAATAAACCATATCTAGTTCAAATCGATAACCTCATCTTTTAACCATTATTTATTTTCGAAAAACAATGTGATTAAACATAATTCATTCAAGTAAAGCTGGCAGTGAAATCTAGGACACGTATTTTACCTCATCCTCATCAGCTAGATGTATTAGGATTTAGACTATATATCTTTTTACTCAAGCACACAGAACGTTGTCTCAGTGTGGACATCAAAATTGTGATGAAGGTTTATAAAGTCGATAAATCTTAAGATGAACGAAAAGACCGTCCCTAATTCAGTTGCTAACCATCATCGGACTTATAAACTTATGACTTAATGTCAATATCGAGGCAACACTCCCAGGATACGTTTATGTCAAAAGAGAGTGAACTGAATCCAGTCCTTAATGTCAAATATAAGAAGATAGGAACTTATAACAATAAGTAGTGTATTTTATTTAGTTTGCTCGTTTATGAACAATGGTTAATATTTCAATCTATTTTTTGTCAATGACTAGTTGAAGAATCTTCAAAATCCAAGAAGCACTAGAGTTATGTTTCATCAAAGTTTAGAACTCATAACTGGTCAGCACCTATGGGCCCACATGATATCGAAACTGGGATTTTTAGGTACCATGCAGATTTTGATATGTTCAATTCACTATTTCTGAAATTGATGACTCACATTTTTAACTGAAATCATTTCAACATATATCTCAACCATGATGACTGTTCCATTTTGTGTATGGTTGAACTGTACTTGTCATAGCCTTTCATGAAAAATTAGAAAAATCACCTAAAAGCCAGAAAATAACGAACATGTGGTTTAAGATGGAAACTCATAAATTATTAGCTTGATTATAAAGCCCACATCTTCTACTATCGATGAAACGGATACACGTTTGAACACTCATTAATTGTCATCTAGTGTAGTTTAATTCGGAAAATTAAATTAGTTACCGTTCGAGTGATTACCTAAGGATTACTGGGTCGATGAATTGACCACACAAAATCTTTTGTGAATAAACCTTATTATCCTGTTCAATTGGATTTATATAATACATTAAAATTACGTAATCTGGGCATAACTATTCGAATAATCACAACATATTACATGAACTAAATGATTTATTGCATAACCACTACGAATTCGAAATTTCACTAATGTTTTTTCATTATTTCTGGGTGGTTTAATCAAAAATAAATATTATGGTAAAACACATAAGAACTTGAATTTATCATGAAAAGATCGTGTTCACCTTTTAAAGTAAAAACGTGTTACTAGTCCAATGTACAAATAAATTCAGAAATGTGGGTTTAACTTATAAAAAGTAAAGTAGGTTTGAAACACAATGAATATGTTTATAGAGTTGAGATCATGAGTCAATTGAAGCTAGACTACCATGGAAAACCTGGAAGCACTGGACGGCCGTTTCGTCCTATTATGGGACTCCTCAGCAGTGCGCGTCCACGAACCCACAATGAATATGTGACAAAAAAAATTGTTTAAGAAATTGCCCTGGCTAAATATATATAAAGCTAATTCACTTGAGTTATTCTCAATGACGTCAGATATTGTATGGTGAAAATAAAATATTTGTGGAAGAAAAATGGCTGATTATCGCATTTTTAAAAATGTAGAGCAAAGAAATTGAACATATTCAGTTATATAAATGCCTCACAGAACTATTTTGAAGAGGAATCGAATTCGCAGGATTTGACTGTGATCCTGTCCGAATGTCTTCTAATATAATAATCCCAAAGTCAATAAAACACGAGGTTGTAGGGTAAATATATTCTAATTATGGGTAGAGGTACATTACCGTATATATTATCAGAAAAGGTGCTTTATATGGTGTGCCTAAGGCTGATCTGTTGGAGAAGCTTGACTAAGACACTTTAGTTAATCTCGTGTCCAGTAAAACTAATATGATCGTAGTCACTGTCGAAGACTCATAGAAAAACTTACTTTGAATATTCATTGACAATTGTAAATTTAAACAATGCACAAATAAGGTATTTCGATAAATAGACAAATCAAATGTAATAACTATATTAAAATTTTATGCTATGCTGATATTTTAACTGAAATTCGGTTAGCGTTGGTTGGCATATGAGTATACTGTGCAGATTGGTTCCAGCTGAACATTATGACACAATACATAATGAGTGAAATGTGGCTGGTAGTGGGGTCCAGGATGCGTTTAATCCGATTTGGGACTCGTCAGCTGGATGTACGTGCATCTCAGAGTTGATGTTTATTTCGCAACTATATTGAGATAATTAGCACAGAATCCTCATATGTTAACCGAGGCCTATCAATCTTCAGTTAAAATATCAACAACAGAATAATCCGAATCATTTCAAATTGAATTAAAAATCACACCTGTTGCACAAGTCGGTGAATATCTGGACTCTGTAGCTAAATAGATAACACGGTGATGTTTGGAGGGAACGTTATCGGGATCGTTTTGAAGCTATCATCAACTCGGGGATCCAGGTAAATCCGGATGACGTATCCTAAATAAGATTTAATATGTGTCCTGGATTCTGTTGCTAGTCACATCCCATATAACCAACTATATGTTTTCAATTCTTGAAATACATTATTTGAAGTATCTACAAAATATTTATTTTCCAAACCTGGTACTTGTAACAAATATCAATGAGTGTTGTAAGACTAATTCATTCAAACATTTTTAAGGAAAAAGTAATTCAGTATAAATTTTGTTGGTATATTGTAAGCAATTATGAATCTTCTTTCTAACATGTCGTTTACTCAAGTAAGACATAATGATTGTCAATAATACATAGTTGTAAATGTATATTAAATTCACTTTTCATTTCAAACAGTAATTTCAAATTTTGACAGTGACATGTTAAAATTTAAAATGGCTTAATTTAAGGAATATGTAAACAACTGTGATTCTGTAGTTTTTCTTATTTACCTCTTATTAGTAATAATCTATTCCATAATAAAACTATATTGTTATATATGTATACACTGAAATACTATACATGTCGAAAATAATCACTTTCTCGGTTGTCGTTTTTGTTGCTTATACGCTTTCAATAGACTTTATTGAAAATAAACATGAAACTATTCAACATTGACAACTATTCATTCATTGAAAGTAAATTACAAATGATTCCTCTTTTTAAAGAACTCTATTCCTTTTGTATATTTTTCGAAAGTCTACTAATGTTAAACATATTTTCATATTAAACTCTTATGTATATATATAAAATCCTTTTTTGGCAAATTAAACAAATTTGATATTATTCAGCTGTCCACTAACATGTTTACTTATGAACACATTTGTTTTTCAGTTTAAATTCATGGCTTTGTCTTGTCATTTACTAATTTCTTCTAATCTGTCCAAATTATGTATATAATTAGAAGAAGAAAAAGAAAGGAAGTGATAGTAAATATGTCTGATGTGTATGCAAATGAAAGTAGTTTTCTGTCCAATAAAATGTTTTCAAATATTATATCCGTCCTGACATGTAGTTATGAGCATATACTAAAGAAATGTGTTATATACCTTCTTGTTTGTGATAATAGTAGTTTGAGTTCAGAATGTATATAGTCTTCCTTCATCTTCTCTCAATCAATCAGTGATATGACTCTGGGTTGTTAAGTGTGATTTAAATATATTCTTTTTTTTTACTTTTTTTGAAATCGTGAGCCTTTATGAAACTTTGTACCTTACACTTACTGAATAAAATTTGATTTTGAACGATATTCCTTATGTTTACTTTCCACTATCAATGATGTTGTTATTTTTAAATCTTTGTTTTGGGTCATGTTTATTTCCGTTTGTTGTTTTGACTTGATATGAGTTAACTTATACTTATACCGAGTTAAATGACCTGTAGTAATATGTGCTTGGATTAGATAATTATTCATCAGTAACAGTAATCTTTACGGGGCAAATGGTTTAACCATGAAGCTTTCATTTTCGTTCTGGACTGCATTATCAATTACTAATTCAAGTGAAATTTATCGCTGATTTATGCTACCACTTTATGTCATTTCTTTTTCAGTTGAAATACGTTATTCGATCATCGCTGTTTTGATCTCTGAAGAGAACAGATGAAAAATTTGCACTTTGAGTTTCATTACACTTTAATACCGTTATTTCTTAATTGTGAATCTGTCAAATCGTCAGATATGACTAGGCGACTGGGATAGTATAGATCGGCAGTTGTGTATATTTTACCGTTCTTGCCAGTCAACTATAAAGCATACCATAAAATGGAAATTCCAGTTACAAACAAGTTATATACAAAGATTTACCAGACGTTTTAACAACTTAGGGGTTTTTACAAGAAATTTCGTACAATCTCAGAATACTTTTCAGCACAATATGGCATCAACTGAAAAACTGTTGAGAGTTATGAGGACCAAACAAAAGTTTCATCATGATCTGGCATTTCTCAATAATATCTGACCAACTACTTTCTGACCTTGCAGTGCGCAACCCTTCACACCTCTGAATCATAAGTTAATAATTCGAAGTATCAAAATCACTTGAAAAATCTCTACTAACATACTTCACTCATATATATATATATATATATATATATATATATATATGTTTGTATCTTGTAAGATTCTGAACACCAACAATCAGCAGTTTCTACTTTTTATTCTCATACAGATGTCAGCTATGTAACGGTCAATCTATTAGCAAGAATATGAATGTATGTGTATATGTATATACATCTGTATACATTTAAGAATATTTAAATGGATGATACACTTATAGTTTAGAGGTTAACAAGTTAGACAGCAATATAGGAATAAATTTCTTACTTTCAATTTTCCAAAAATAATTTTATGCATATTAATCGAAATTATAAATAGAAGTAGTTGACAAACGAAAATGTTTAGTGAAACATATAAGAATCTGTTTTTTTTTAAAAAAATGACGTATAAAATCGATACAAAATAGATGTCAGTATTTTCAAGTCTCTTGTTGAATATGATCGCTTTTAGATTATCATGCGAAATGTAATTAGATTAAAACGGTTTTTTTTCGGAAACAAGATTTTAAACTTCTATTTCCTTTCATATGCTTCTAGGACTAAATGGTAATTAATGACTAGATAGTTTATAATAAGTTCAAAGATAAGTTACATTATATCTTAATTGCAACCAAAGTATGTCCCACTAAATTTATTCATAGAAGACGAATTCACATATTACGATTCCAAATTTATGGTGAGTGGAATTAATTTTGAATGTACAGAACAACTAACAAATTAGTCATTTCCATTGTTTAAAGATTGATCAACGTCATCTATCTTTAACTTGATGGTCCATTACCTTAGGTAACTTACTAACTTAATTAGGAAAAATCTTTGGCCTTCTACATTTCCTTTTTATACTGTAATACAAGTGAACCATTCGAATTATTCCCATTCCCGTAAGAGAGGGTTTAAAAGATGTTGCTAACTCAATTGGAAATGAAGTATTGAATGACTATGCTACTCTAATAACAGATCAGAAAGAAAACTAAATCATTAATATCTCATCTGTACACTGTAAGAAAAAAGAGAACTCATGGTATTGCATGAGACTAAGCAGCTGTCTCTTTATAAATACCAATTTTACCAACCGAAATTATTTTTATATAGATTGCTAGTAGTGACCACCCTAGAATCATATCTAGGTATTCAGTTAAATGTACACATTTACCTAGGAAATGCTTGAAAAATTTATTCACCTTGAATATTAAATGCCAGCATTACAGTCCTTTTTGTAGTGAACAAAAAGTACTTTCCATTTAGGTCACTGATTATTTAGGTCATCAACAGTTGATATTGTGAGTGATTGTATCATTGAATTGAATAAAGGTGTATCACTCAGTATAGCTATTTATTTAAGTTTTATAACGTGTCTATTAACTGTCCATGAAATATACTATTGAAATTCTGTAAACAGATTAATAAACACTCATTTCGAATGAAATTTCCAAATGAATTACTGATTTAAATACTGAGATAAAATAACAGATTTGAGAACTTTTCCCGTAGATAGAAGTTTGTCAGTCAGATCAAATATCTATAATTTTATGTGGATGATGAACAGATCACAATCAATTCACTCTAACAAGATTATAAGTTAACGATATCGTAGTGTTACTAAAGTATAGTATCACATGAAAGGATAGAGAGATTACTTTCCTTATATAAACTAAATTAAAAACTGTATGTATTTTCAAAGTTAGGATAATGAGACATCAAGTGGAAGTTTAAAAAAAAGCGGAAAATTTAGCCTAGTAATGCTAACTTCATTAGTGTGCTACTCTAATTTCTGTATATATAACTTGGGCAATCAATTGTTTCAATGTAAACTAATATTAAAGTAAATATTCATTCTCAAATGATCTATACTTATAGTTAAACAGTTTGTTCCTATAATGAACGTGTAACATTCATAAATATTAGGAAGTAAAACTAGAAGTTTTTTCACTTATGAATCTCATTAAAAAATTACTTTTAATTGTCTATCCCAGTTAATTAATTCTTTTATCATGTCAATCATTATGTACATTTCCTATATTATAATACAATATACATTTTTCTATTAGATATATATGCATATATATTGACACTTGCATTCACATACACATGTATAGAGATTTAATCAAAAATATTAATTTAAAAAATGTCAAAATTATGGTAGTTGAAGTGCTGGGAGGTTTATATCTACTAATACTACTACTACTACTACTACTAATAATAATAATAATAATAATAATAATAATAATAATAATAATAATGGTAACAACAGTTTTTTCGTTTGTTCCGCAAGCAAATTAAGAAGGAGACATAAGTAAATGAATTGTCTTATATCGAAAAAAAACAGTTATTCCATAATGACTAAAAAGTCTACTTCCGGGACATTAAGTATAACACAAAAATGTTTCCAATGACTAATTGATTTTCTGAAATCAAAATCAAAATGTGCTTCAACTGATGTAGTTTTTTCATTTTTCATAATTAATCACTGGTGAATAAATAAACTTATAAAATGACTACTGGTTAGTTTATACCATTCCCGATAAAGAGATAAAGGAAAAGGTAGTCCCAAATAACGGTCTCCAGCAAGAGGTCGCGCCCGCTGAAGTGGTTGATGATGGTATACAAGAAGTGGATTAACCTGTTTGCACTTTGTATATATCCAGTGACTAATAAACGATACTCTTGCAAATTCAAATAATGTTCAGTCTTTATTTTGTAAATGATTCAAAGAAATCTTTGGTTTATATATATATATATATATATATATATATATATATATATATATATATATATATGTAATAGTTGAATCGTGTTAAAAACTGATTTCCATATTCCAGTACATATATACTGTATATAATTTATTGTAAGAAAAAAACAGAGGAATTCTTTAATTAACAACAGACAAGAGCACTATGTCTAGCTTAGACAGATCAGTATATATAATGTAATAATTTCTTTCTTTTTCATATAAATTACACCCTTTAGTCACGTTCTGGCTTGTCAAATTCACTATTATATTTATGATTATGATTAATTACTGTAATGTTGATTTTGTGGTAATAAAAGAAGATTTTAGGGTGTAAAATATGTATATAAATGTAACCAGTAACAAATCACAAATTACTCATATTAGTACTAAAGACATAAAATAATAGAAACACTATCATATCGAACGAGCTTATTTATAGGTAGATATACTTGATTTCAGACTGAAGGGTAATTCACAATAACTTGAGGTTAATTTATAAGAATTGTTATATCTTTGTTATTATAAGCTCCTAAGTTTTATTAATAAAATATTTATCCATAGATAGGCTACTTCGTACGCATACAATCCTTTCTTTTCATGAATACTATTAAACTTGTCAATGGTACGGGTTATGGATGATAGAGATAATGTAGAGGTGGTATATGGTATTAAGTGATATTTTGGGTAATAGGTTTTTATTGGATTCATTTATTTTTATCATCAGTGAAGTATTAGACAGTATACAAGAATAATAAGAGTTACTGTACTGAGCATAGCATATATAATTGAAGACTGTGTTTTTATGGAGCTCTTCTTAGTAACTTAAATTATTTTAATGGTTGAATTCATGAGTCGATCGAAGCTAGACCACCATTGAAAACCTGAAGACACTGGACGGCCGTTTCGTCCTATAATTGCTTTTAGGTTGAAATAGTTCCCTGGTAGTACCACAACATTACGTACTACTAGTAATATTACTGTTACTAAAAGCAATAATACTTACGCTACTACCACTAATACTACTGCAACTACTGATGACTAATACAACCTATCTTCTCACTTGTACTGCTTCTGTTACTATTATTGATGCTGTGATAATAATGACAGCCAAAGCCATAAGAAGCATTACTTATAGATTAGTTGTATGTCACATAACCAATTACAAGTTTACTACAAAAAAGTTCATCATTAACGTCTGAAATGGCAGAGAATAATATTCTGAAATAAGTTTTCATCAAAACGAACTTTAATAAAATCACAATCAGATCTAAGCCGAACAAGCATAATTAACCTGAAAGGACTGGACGGCCATCTCGACCTAGTATGGGATTTTTCTGAGGTCTATAGATTAAACGTTTATTCAGGAGACTAAAAGTCCTGGGTTCGATTACCGACTGAAGGATTGTGAGTACTCCCTGTTTATAAGTTCCGTACGCGGGTGAAATGGCTATCCAGTGCTTCAGGGTTTTAAATATTTGACCAACTTACATCAATTGATGAATTAAATGAAATTTATTAGTCTCCACCACCCTATATTTCTAAAGCAAACTTATTTGTACATCAATACCTTGAAACACAGATCCTATATTTCAGTAATGAAATGTTAGTAGATAGAAAATTAATACGATTTCTAGGTTGTTGAACATCAAAACAAATGCTTCTTAAATGGAAAAATGTTGCAAATTTTTCTAACATTTATTAACATGAACAGTAAATGAACAGAAAATGAAAAGTAATCTGTCAACTGTATATGTATAAATATAATAATCGTTATTTACTGAGTGTTTTATAAATGTATGATATTTCATAAAATGTGAGACAATAAGGAGATTAATCACATTTGGTAATTTAATAAACTCACTATCATCAGCTCATAAATGTCATTTTTTTATGATTAATAAAACTAATAACTAGCCATAGTCAAATATTTTTATTCGAATTACTCGAAACGGAAATAAATTTTTTTTATGCCGAAAGAATATTCATTATAATCTATTAGATATGATCATAAAATGCACTTAAAAAAGGTGAAATCCATCATTTTTGGTATCTATTATTGAATGAATCATACATTTTTGTTTGTCTGTTGTTGTTATTTCTTTTATTATTTCGATTGTTTCTACTTACCATTGTTTAAATTCACCTAGTATTGTTTGTTTGAATTTTCCCATCGATGTGTTAGGACTGCAACTGGTCATCCCCTAAATGGCATATGTGCGTACCGTGCGTATTGCTTTGATATAGCCTTAATTCACAAGCATTGTAAGCAATGGGAAGATTCAAACAATAATAAGTGAATTTAAACTTCACCCCATTGCACAAGCAAGTGGCTATCAGGACTCAAAAGCTGAGTGAATGACGAGATGGTGTTTGGAGCGAAAGGTACTGAGTTTGAGTCCCAGAGTGAACATCAATTATGAAATGGAGGTACATCCAGCTGCCGAGTCCCAAATAGGACGAAACTTGCATCCTGGATTCCACTGCTGGCCACTATTCATCTTTGCTTACCATAGTTTAAGTTTCGATGAAAATAATATCTTCACATTTATATATTACCCATTTATTCATTTTACTCAATCTTAGATGAAAATCTATTTTTGTGTCAAAATTGACAGATATGGTGTTATCAATGAATTGTTTTATTGTTGTTTAATAATTTTAAATAATAACAACAAATTTATAAATAATTAATGGTGTTGAACAATGAAAAGTTTAGCAATGAGAAATGTTGTATGTCGAATTCTACTACCTATTCAATACTTTTTGGATGATATTAACTTTTAATAACAAACGATAGAAACTTTACTCAATTTTTACTGATTTTGATTATCTCGTTCTTGGTATGTTTACTTAAATGTAATCGGTCTTAGTTGCCATATGCCTCAATATACTTATTATATCACAAATTTCTGTAGAATAAATGGAATATGGCTGGCAATGGAAACTATGACTCACTTTTCATCCTTTTATTTCTATTTTATATTTACCTGTCACATAATGGTTATATAGAGGACTCAGTAGCTAAATAGAGGACGCATTGGCATTTTAAATGAACGGTGCTGGTTTCGAGTCCTGGAATTAACATCAACTATGATTTTCAGGTACATCCATCTAACAAGTCAGAAACAGAAAGAAAGATTCTACCACTAACTTTTCCCATTTATTTTGTATAACCAAAGAACTTTAAGTCAAAGATTTACTTCACCGAATTATTTCTTCTCGAACCATTTTATCTAAAGTTTATTCTTCATAATTATCAATAAAACTGTTTCTACTTCGTTAGTGTTTATTTTATGTATTACAGGTGGTATAATAATTTGAGTAGATGTACATTTAACTTAGTTTCTTATATCTCTTGTGACTGACTAACTTACATGGTAAATAGAGATAAAAATATCTAGTGTTTTGTTATTACATGTTAGTTAGTTATTTAAAGAATGACATTGATGAAATTTTTGTAATTCATATTTCTATATTCATCCTAGATGTCATCTGAATGGACGTTGTCATTTTTATTTCACTAGTTTTGTTATGGTTGAGTGAATTGCTGTTCAAGTAAATTACAATTTAATTCATTAGAATTTAGTTTCCATTGTTCTTAATGGAAAAATAATACAATTTTTAATTTCTATGCTATGGATATATATATATATATATATAATCACTAAATATGATGAATATATTTAAACTGAATGGACTTTAGATTGAATAATATTGGTACGAGACTTTTTAATTACAAAAAACCCATTTCTCATCCAAATTTGTGTTGATAAGCTTTGTCTAGTGTAATGATTTTACTCGAATGTTTTTAGTTTTCAATACTTAATGATATTTTTATTTTGATCAAGTTCTATCTTAACCATTGAATGAACCCTGACAAGGTCTAAAGGTTTTTGAATCATCTGGATAAGATTTAACTCCTATCATTAGTTGAGCACAGAAAGAATACAACACACGCATCTTTTTATTTCTAGATCTGTTTTTGATCTGGAACAGTAAAATCACAATCTGAAACCTTTATTAAAATGATTACTTCATACTTAAAAATCAACCTCTTTAAAAAACTTCTTAATTTCTGAAGAAAACAAACCCATCTTGATTTATTAACAAACATGGTAAAGCTGTATATTTTATATCTCTGAATGTGGTTGAAACTCGCTTAAATCCAAAACATCTCATAGTATAATACGTTAGGGATGATCATGAAATTGATGTCATGAAATATATGACATTATGATGACCAATATTGAATTCCATGAATATATATATATGTATATATATAACAATGTTTAGAAATTTTAAACCAAAAGCTTACTGTTTTGCTTTCCTTTATTATTATGATACCTTTCGCTTTGCCTTAAGCACAAATAATTTAGATATAGAAGTTCCTATTTTTATTGTAATTAGACATTTTTCACGCCACTTGGTTAACTATTGAGTTTCAGCATGGTAATAAGTAAACATTTCTGATACTTTCTATAGAAAATTAATGTGACGGATCCAGATTTGAACGAAAGTCATGACTAAATACATGAGAAAATGAGTGAAGTACAAAAACATTAACCTTACCAATTGTTTACAACATCTAACTTATTTGATTGTTAGGATGAAATTTTATTATAAAGAATATTTACTCATTGGTTGTCTAATTTCCGATCCGAAGCTCTTAAATGTCCTGGTACGCGTATATGGTCACTTCCAGAAAAGTCTTACTAACGGCCTTCTAGCGGAGAAGATAAATATAACGGTGAATTTCGATTATCTAATTCATAGTATATAGTGCATTATTTACAGCCATGACTATGATAATTAAAGCGGTTGTTTTAATTATTTAAGCCATAAATGTTTATTTACATAGATGCAATATTATCATCTGTCAGTTGATGGTGTACAGTTTTGTTAAGATAATAAACATTGAAAAGAAAATAATAGGAATTTGTTGCAAATTAATGACAATCTTAATCATAAAAAAAGATGAAAATAATAATAGTAGGTATTTACAAAACATTAACAAGAAAAAATATATATATAGTCCACTATTAAGGCAACCGCTGGATCAAAGAAAACAGTAATAATGACTATTATTATTTTTACAATTCAATGTTTATTTTAGCAAAATTACATTTATTAATAATAAGACATAGATGAGATAAAGTAAAAACAACAACAACAAATTAATTCATTGTTAATTATTAATTCAGTATTTACTGTTATGTTTTTGACTTAAGTTCATTACTTTGAGATTTGTGTATTTCTAAGACAACAGATGAAATACGTAACAATGATCTTCAATCAAATAGAACAGTTTTTTACAAAGTAAAGGAATACAAAGTTGCCGTCTATAACTTGTTCTTTGTTTTCATTAACTTTTCTAATGATATTAACATATGAAAGAAGTGAAATCCGCTAATTTTCATATAGATTGACATGATTAGATAAACATGTGACTTTTTGTTTAGAATATTTGTGATGATATTTCGGTAGATTATAGATTCTAATGATAAAATTTTCTGATAAATTAATATTCAGCTTAATTTAGATAGACATTTAGATCGCTAGGAGTTGTATATTAAAATAAATATATAACGTAAACTTTTCTAAGTTTTCACCAATGAAATGATGTGAAAGCTGTACTGTATTAGACAAATGTTTGATACATTCCGTAAAATAAAACTGAAGGTTATTATTAAGAAGTCTGAAATAACTTGACTTGGTCAATCTCCCCATTTATTCTCATATGTCAAATGTTTAAGGATATAGCAAATATAAAGCAGTAGATTTATTAATTTAAAACTCCCCACCTTGGTAACACAAAACACAAGGAGTTATGAGCTTATTTCATAAAGAACATTAGGCTAACGACGGATGATATGTACTAAATTGATTTAACTTGTGAGAGCTTGGATTGAATATCACGTTTTTGATGCAGGTACATGGAGCTGAAAAGTTCAAATTAAGACAAATAGTGTTTCCTGGAATTCACTATTAGTTACATTCTACCTGTTCTATGTACTACATTAGTTAGTTATAATTTATATCTGGACCTATTAATCTGATTAGTATGAATAAAGAGTAGTGATTTTAGAATGAACTACCAACCAAATCAGTTAATTAATTTTTTTGGTTCTGAAACCTTTTCAACAGTCGATTTAATAGATGAATAAGATTTTTGTAAAACCTAAATTAGAAGGGGTTTTTGTGGAGATTTAGTATTTGCATAGTTGAAAGCATGAGTCAATTGAAGCTAGACCACCATGGAAAACCTGGAAACACTGGACGGCCGTTTCGTCCCATTGTTGGACTCCTCTGGCGCGAGACCAGTAGGTCCTGGGTTCGAATCTCGCGAGGCGAGGTCGTGGATGCACACTGCTGAGGAGTCTCACAATAGGATGAAACGGCCGACCAGTGCTTCCATGTTTTCCATGGTGGTCTAGCTTTAGTTGACTCATGCTTTCAAATATGCAAACTAAAATTAAACAGGAAACAAATAGATTATCAAAAAAATCATTCTCAAATTAGACAATATGCAAAAGTTAGTTGTTTTAATAGATTATGAGTCATTTCATCATAGATAGGGAATCGAACGAAAAAATCACAGAAAATATATATGACGAAAAAATTGGTATACAATAATGACAGTGTTTGTTAGAACAGCCTAGTATATTTATTATCAGTGACCTGAGAAGTCCACTATTTTTTGCCTAAATCGATTATAACTCAACATCAAGTGAAAAATGACAAAATATGATTGGTTATAACTACTTTTGTATGGTCATTTAAGTACTATACTATAAATAAAACTTAATATTATTGCTGAACTATTGAATTAGGAAATATTCAAAAGATATTAACTAATTGGTTTATAAAAGAGATGACCGAATGGACGTTCGTTAATTGGAGTACGATTTGAATAACACCAAGCAAGTGCTTAAAGACAAATTTGATGAATGTATTCATTACATATTAAAGAAACTATCAGTTGTACACAAACATTTAAATTTGAATTCATGATTATAAGGTTACCTGGGGCTTCACACAATGTTTTGTAAATCTAACTGAGTCATTTTATCAATGTGTATAATTTGTTTTTGGACAAGTATCTATAGACAGTTACTGAGAACTAGTTATGGAATTGATTTTTAACTTGCTAACTACAGTTAGTATTTTATTCTTTTAGGATTTGAAAACTAAAAGCGCATTCACATGTAAATATCTCCGAATTAGAGTGATCGGTGTTTTAGGTTAGGACTAACTAGAATATCATAAAGAAGAATATTTTGATTAATTGTAAGGTGAAATTTACACGTCCTAGGGTCGTCTTCGTAGTTTTACCATAGTTTGACATTTTGAGACCATATCTCAATAAATACACAGCTCTAAAAGATTAATTTTCATGGTTGGTTGCAGCGACGTTCGCTCGATAAGTCTACTTTAAATCGGAGTTTTGCACTTCAACAAAATTTACAATTACTAAATATTTCAGTATAACGATGATCTAGGCGAGTTGACATTGAATGGCAATGAGTCTGATCAAGAGGTTCACCAGACTGTAAAAAGAACGAAAATAATAAAAAGCCAGATCATAATTCATCATTCCATCGTTGAAAATAAAATAAACTAGTAGAATAACTGTAGCATGGTAATGTAACATTGTGATAATCAATTTTGAAAATGTTAAAAGCAGAGAGAATGGAAGTACTGAATAAAAATCATATTTTACCAATTAATAAGTCTATACAATATTCCCTAGACGAATAAAGTTTTTCTGTATGAAGAAAAAAGTTTGTAATTCCGATCCGTTTTCCTGATTGGTGTTATTCACCTAAGAAAATGTTGGCCTGACTCACATTCAGTACTTTCAGCTCAGAAGGTATTCTTACATAGCTCTGAAAACGATATTTCTTATCCTTTTAGTTAATAAAATATAATAAAATCCACCTGGAGAATAATGTAGAATTTACAACAATGCTAATGAATCAAAACTACGAATTCAACCTAATAAATGATCATCATCAGTCTTAAATGAGGTAGCATGATAAGAAAAATCCAAGAAATCGTATTTTTATACTTAACACTATTCAACACATGAATCTAATTATCTTTTATCCAGTACTCTCATATAATTACTAACATGTCTGAAGGAAATCGAATTATAATTAGCTATATGAAAACAATCATAAAAATAAGACCGCATGAAAAGAAACTAGGTGTCTAGTCTGTTTATTTTTCAATAAATAAGTGTTTCATCCCTTTACTACAGGTTATCTTACTTTATAACTCAACATTGTAATGCATAATACTCAAACGTTTTGTGCTAAAATTGTTACATTCTAGTTTTTATAATGAACTGTTTGAAATATTACCACTGAGTTATTCGACTCTCAACTGACCTCCAGTAGGACTGAGATATTTACAAGTGAGTATTCATTATGTGGTAGCCTACGTCATATTTGTTTAGTCCATTTCGTGAGAAAAACAAACAAGAAATACATTACTAAATACTTTTAAGAACCAAAGAAATAGGAGATAAAAACATACAACTTTACAACAAGCAGTTCATGTAAACGAACGTGATTAAAAAATCTGTTTTCCATATGCATCTTCTTAGTGGGAATAAAACTTCAATTATATATGTTTAACAAGTTGACTGTGATGGTAGGTTACTTATACGAGTTGCCATATATAAATTTCAATATCTTTTTTAATTCATTTTTTTATGGAACTAGGCTGCATTTACTAGATAACAATGGCCTCATAGGTTTCGTTTTAAAGTTTCCTTTTTTTATTTTTTTTTTAATGTTTCCTAACACTTAATCACTAAGCTAGAGACCAAACACCCCGTCCAAGTCAATTCAGTCTGTTTCGTTGAATTTATTATGTATACATAAAAGCTACAACAAACATGCTACTGTACATCTCTGCTAGATTTATATGTCATGATATTTTATTAATAAGAAACAATTAAGTTACTGGTATTAATTTGAGGAAACCCTTCTCTTATTGCCTTAGAATCATTCAGTGGTTACATTCGGTAATCACATTTAAATACACGTAAACATGTCCTGAAAATCGAAACATGATACCCAATTTTCTAAATTGTATCAATGCACTACAAGGTTTCCATCTCCTATTTATAATTATGGAAACAATTCTAGAATGTATTTACATATGTTTTACTCAGCAACCTTTTTGTAACTTTATAATATAGAACGTGAAACAGTTGTTTAATAATTTGATATCTGTATATTAGTCTGAAATGCAGTTATATTTCCTGCTTTCTAAGTAGCAAAATTAAACATAAATGATACAATGATCATTTGATTCCATTGAATGTAGGCAACATTTTGTTTATATTTATAATTTAACTGTAACATATATTCAAAATGTTACATGTCTAATAAATGTTTGATTCAATGTGGTGTGTATTTTTACTGGATTAGTATATTGAATGCATAAGTTTCTTCTAACTATTTTACATGATAGAAACCCCTTGTATATTTTATACAAAAACAAAAGTGAATTTCGAGAATTGCATAAAATTTAACCAAACTTTTAAAACCATGATGAATTTATGATTCGCTTTGTTTCGGTTTAACTTTTAGTCAAATAAGTTTGCATTTACTTTCAAATGAAATGGTTTTTTTGTTTCATGGAAACAATGTTTATTACTATTATTATAATTGCACTCAGACAAACCATTAGCAATTGAACTATCTAAGTATTCGGAATAACTTAAAGGTGTTTAAGCAGTTCAACAACGTTAAAGTACTGAATAGTCGTTAAGTTTTACCTTGTATTTTTGTTCTGTCCTGGATATATAATCATATGGAGATATTAAAGGTTTTTGATTACATCAGTAATGAACAAATCACTATTGAAGTAATATAATAATTGTGTAAATCATTGGAAGTTCACAATGTATATCAACAATTACCAATTTAACTAGCTATCACGGCAGATATAACAATATTTTACTTTAGAATAATTAAGCTCAGTTCGATATAATCTTTTGTATGAAACAAAAATCAGCTTGTCACCCTACATGAACCTGATCAGTATAACGGATGATCTATAAGTCATTGTTCTTCGTTTTTAATGAAGGTCAATATAATAAATTGTTTGAGCAGATGATGTAACGCTTTATTCACGGTGTATCTCTTTTTCCCATGACTACAAGATGCAACAATATTAACTTAAAACCGAGTTTTTAACTAAAACATCGTTAATCAGCTGCGTATTTAAGTATCACGAACTCCAGTACTGGAGTAACTGAATTTTGCCTCTCAATCCAAATATTTATCCTAGTCAACTTCTAGACTTTAGAGTGAAAAGACTCGAAAAAAATACCTCAATAAGAATTCGATGTGTACTTAATGAAATTATAGTTAGTCGCGTCATGATTCATTTTTGTTTATCACAATTTGCCATCCCTCTATGAATGACTCAAAATTATTGTATGATTGTTTTTCTATTAGCTGAAACCTACAATTAGAATAGATTATAAGTTCTTCGGTATTTTGCATGCAACTTTCTTCCTTTATATCATTTTGTGGATAATAATAATTATCATTATAAGTTTTATTTCTGTTCTTCACCACCGTACAAAACGTCGCACTTAGAAACAAATCGGTAGATTGCTCTCACTAAAAATTACGCAAAAATTAAAAAAAATGTCGAATACTTCTACGGTTTGTGTAATATTTTCATCGTTTGTAATATTTTATAAGTTGCAATTAAGTAAGAGCTTTATCACGTCTAAACAGGATTTAACTTTGGTTTACATTAGTTTCAATACAGTTAAATATCGCTGACTGCGAAATCAAGTGTCATGAAATGATCAGAAACTGTCTAAGAAATAGGACACAAGAATTTTGACGAAACATAACCAGCCTAACTTCTTCAGTGAATAAATATTATAAATCTTTATGGTCATTTGAACAAAAGAATAAAGTAATTGTCTCCTATATCATCAGTTTGTATAAAGTTAACTAATAATTTTCATCCTTTCTTATCTCCCTTAGATACGTTCGCTAGCTCAAACAATTGGCAATCTTCTTAGATTTCTATCGTTTAAACACTACTGAATTTATCAACTTAAGTGATATTATTCCAAAATTGCTTAAATGTTTTAAAGCTATTGTTTGATTGAGACTATTTTCACTGATAACATGTCTATGGTGAGTAATGTTTTATTGATCTTCTGATTCAATGCATTATCTAGTGAATAAAATATAAAATTTTCAAAGATAATTTTCGGTTTCATCCTACCAGTAGTTTGTCCCAATTGACCACAGGTAGAAATAATATCCTGTCAATTATCCATTAACGATTTTATTCTTATAAATCATTAAACTAATACTGGCTGAAATCTGAGACAATAATTATTTCAGATTTCGATAGGAGATACGAATTTGTATTATGAGTATTGCTGTCATATATATATATATATGTATATATATGATCAAGATAGCTAATCAAACATATTGTAATACTACCATTGAATGAAAATAGTTATTTCTAATAGATTATTATTGAAAATAATCATGACTACATATCGAATTACGATAGAATATACTCAACACCAATAAAATTATCATTACTTTATCTATCGTCAAAATTTGCCTGTCTGTTTACTTCCAATATATATATATATATATATATATGCTTTTACTACATAACAACAAAGTGCACTGTATTTAGTACTTGTATCAGTAGCATATATATGTTATAGGAAAGTGTAGACAAGTTTACAGATATGAAATAATAACCGACATTTGGGAGCGTTGACCACTATGTAAACATGGATTGGTATCATTTTTTTTGAAAATCGTCACTTAAGTGTAAAACATAAATTAATATATCGCTAATGCATGATCGGTTCGATCCAAGCCTTCACTTATTGTGGTTGTAACGAGACACTGCTAGTTATACAATTTAAACTGGCGTAAATATTTGTCTTCACAGTGAAGTGATTAGAGCTTAATTGTGATCAATAGTTAGAGCCTTTCTCTTCGTGTATTCAAACCCTATCTAATTGACCTCATTTTTAGCTGTCGCTTTTATATTAGGATACTATTGTTTGAAATAAAGGATAAGTGATAAAACCAGACATTTTGAAAACAATTGTCACCATATATCGATAGGTAACATGAGATGTCAACAGATATGGTCAAAAGGGATACAAGTCATTGTAAGTATCACTTAATTGAAGTAGATGAACTGAATAACACCGAATACCTGTGGATAAAGTTATACAAATTTTTAAAGGTTTTTTCATAATTGAAATCATGAGTCAATTGAAGCTAGACCACCATGGAAAACCTGAAAGCACTGGACGTCTTACTTTGGGACTCCTCAGCAGTGCGCATCCACCATCCCGCCTCACGAGGTTCGAACCCAGGACCTACCAGAGTTCTTAACCACTAGACCACTGAAATGGCACCCAAGAATAGTAGGTTATGGGTTCGAATCGCGTCAGGCGGAATAGTAGATGCGCACTGCTGAGGAGTCTCACAACAGGATGTCCAGTGCTTCCAGGTTTTCCATGGTGGTCTAGCTTCAAATGACTCATAATTTTAACTATATCAAAATGATTTATTTTAAATGTTAAAAAACTAGTCGATATTTCATGACTTTTTAATTATAACTCATGATAAATTTCAACAACACTAAGATTATCTAACGATTAAAATAGTGATTATTGACATATGATAAGAAAATTGTTTTTATGTGCTGTAATTATTCCTTTATTCACACCTCAGCAAAAAATGATAAAAATTGTCAGTAGATAAATTTTTCTTTTCAAAGCAATAGTATAATCAAACAAAATAATCAGCTATAAAAATTAACAATCAACATGAAGTTTTTCTCCTAGTTTATAATTATTCTCATCATTGCTATAGGTACTAAACGAAACTAACCGTTGTCTCACTAACAGTGCTAGCCTACATACACACATACAGATAGACAGACAGACATGAGAGGAATCATTTCAGTACAATGATCTCTTTTGGTTAACCTGTAATTATACCTTTCTGTGTAATTCAAATAATTAGTGTGTAGAAAAGAAATTAATAATGAAACACTACAAATTATTAACGACTACTAAATGAAGTGAAAACGAGAAAAAACATAGTCGTAACGAATAAAATAAAAGTTGAACAATAAAATAATTTGGCTCCTAAATTAAGAAAATATCGAAAATGAAACAATAAATTGTCGTCAAAACTATTTTCATTGATACATGATTAGAAAGTTTACTCTAAACTGGAAAGAAAGAAAATCTAAATAATAGTTAATGGACAATGTCAGTATCATATTTGTTAATGGGAAGGTGTTGAATTTACTCAATGTTCAAAAGTCAGCCATGTTTTTAAAGTAATAAAGCCAGATACAGTCAAAAAACTTAATTCGTTTCATCGATGAGCATGAAATGGAACTTGCGTTATACTTGTGGAAGCAAGCTTGTGAATGTTAAATATTGGTGGCATTTCTGATAATTTTTTAAGTTATGCGCCAGTATAAACTTGAGTTGCTTTATACCAAAGTACTTAATTGCAATGACGTATATGAGGGTAAAGTATTCCCCAAGTTACGGCAGCGTATTCTCTGATGATCGACAGAAAAGCAGGAACTTAAAACTTGAAGCCTATTGTTTTTTTTTATTTACTGAATCTTGTATGAAATACTATGAGTCATTGTAAACGTTGCCATAACCTTAGAGAAATTTAAGGTTATAAACGAGAAAATTACTTCTTTGGAAGAAGAGAGTAGGAAACCGATCATTATTCTGGTGAACAATTCCAAAATAATCGGTGTTGGTTTGCGAGGTACAACCCCTTCACTGTAATATCTACATATAATTTAGTTTGGTGAAAGTGACACTTAGACGTTTTGATTATGTAATTGCATAGCCGAATTCTTTAAATCAAACACCATTATGGTCACAAACATAATACATTAATATTACACACTTCAAATTGTATATTATCAAAAAAAGACGATTAATAAATTTGCCTTAAAAGATTTCGCATTGATCTTTATCTTCATTTTTTTAACCTGATGTATTCAAATTTATGGATCATAATAAATGGGTTTGTAAATGAACATTAATGCGATAACTGAAAGCTTAATTACTGAATATTCATGTGAATAAATAGCCGTTCTTCAATGCTAGAATATGAACATATTACAACCCCCCCAATCAACACATACAGACACATAGACAATGTGTTTGTCCTTATGTGCCTGTAATATTGTGATATTATCTTCACATATCCAATTCTATTCAAAGTTATAAATCTGTCATCTAAATTTAACTATTTATCTTTTACATTTGATCTATTAATATTTATGTAAAAAATGCATTAGTTAGTTCTAAGAAAACAATATATTTACACTCGTTAGTATCTATATTAATGAAATACGATGTAACTAAACAGCGATTTGACTGCATAGTTTCTTAAAGCTCTTAATTTGCTTTGTTACTCATTCTGTTACAACTGCAGGTTTACTAATCAGTATATATATTTGTGGCGACTTAAGTGCGCACATAACAGTCAAAATGTACTCATTTGACAACCATTACATTCAATTATAGTAAACCTTTTCATTAGTGTAATATTATCTTTAGGACTTCAACGCAAATCTAAGATTAAAATTTATAATTTATGATACCAGCGCAATATTCAACGGATAATTTTATGTACGGATAAGATTATTATTATTATTTCTATAGATGTGGCTGTCCAGATTGCTGTTACATTTTCTTTATATACACACGTATATGCACAAACACACATTTTAGCACGATTTACTTAATTTCTACTGAATGGTTTACCAAACCAACACTAACGATGTTAAATCCAAGTCATTTGCAAATAAATTATAAGTTATACAATAATAATAAATGGCTTTGTATAATGAAAAAAAGTAAATAACAACAAAATATCCGACAAGATTTTTATCTATTTTCTACTTTTTTTCACTACACTGAATTTATAAATCCAAAAAATCTCAGCATAACATTATTATCAGGGTAACCAAAAGTTGGAGAGCATATAAAAATGTCAAAACAACTTATGTTACTGGAGGTACAAGGTAAATTCTTCTTTATGCTTGACCTGCCCTTAGCTTAGTGTGTATATTCAGTCACAGTTTCAAAGCTAGAAAAATTTTAATAAGTGTATAAAACTCAAATAAATTATTTACTACTGATATTTTATATGTTGATAGTTTGGATATATATCATTTCTTCATGAGTGAAAGGTCAGGTTAGTTGGAGGTGGAGTCAATTGCAAAGTGAAAACTGAATATGAATGACTAGTTGGGTGCTCTATTAAAATTCATTGGGTATCAAGACATCTTTTGTTCCAGACTGAGGTCAGCTGGAGAACAACTGTGAACCAGACAACGGTGTACAACGGTTTTTCCCTAGTAACAGTCTCTTAACCAATAAAAAACATAAGTAACACGGAAGCAAACCAAAAACCCTAAAGTTTCAAGGATAGTAAAATATGTTTAAATCGCTGGAATTTAATAATTAGTGTTTGAAACATGCACTGGTTTGAACTCCTAAGATTCTCAGTCCTCGAATAAATGTTAGTAAATTATTCGAAAATTCAGTAGCATGGACTGTTATGCATCAATTTATACAGGTTAAATGAAAATTTGTCATTGTACTAATTCCAGTTATATGTAATACTTATCTTTGATTTCCAGATTTATAAGTTTAGCTCAATGATTTATACCAAGTTTACTCTATATTAAAGTTAAATCTCGAGTGTTGATTAGGCGTATTTTTCAAAGCAGAGTTGCTACTCCGAGTAAATGTGGTTTTTCTCACTGTTTATTTCAGTCAAATTTTATTCGAGAAACCGGGATTATAGGACACTTGTACTAATGTATTCTGGAACTTCTAAACAATATGCAAAGGTTGTCACTTAAGAGATTGAGTCCAAACTAATAAATTCAAAATAATCTTCCAATCAACTAGACAAATGTTTTCAAGCAACTAAAACGTTAGATTCGAAGTAACAATTAACGTTTAACAAAAAGATCCACACATTATCTTTCATCAACTACAAATATCGTGGATCGATCTTAACTGCCTCGACAACAGTTTGTTACTGTATTAAAAAGATTCTTTATGGATTTTAATATCGACTAAACACTCTGAGATCAAAGTACCAGGTTTTATACAAGGACATAAATCATTCATTGTTGATTTTCGAATCTAGATTAGACATTTTAAATAGTAGATCTTGATCTCTTGGTTAAATTGTCTTTGAGTCATTTCTTAAGACTACTTACTATCACTTTATTCCTTTGTTGAATAACGGTGAGTATTTCTTAAAAACGTAATGACATATAAGCTAATATTCGTCATTTTTTAACCAATATTCGTGTTTTTTTATTTGGAATCGAAGTGCTTAACACATTTCAAAATTCAACTCTACTCTTCTGTATCATCAAAAATCCCGTGTCATACAGTCATATTACTCAAGAAAATTTATAGAAACCAGCAAATCTCAGTCTAAGTTCCTTGAAACAATATCAAAGTCCACATCAAAACCAATTTCTTTCCATCTATAAGCTTGTTCAACATCATCTATATTAATAACATCTCTCAGAAATAGTAATATGATGGACTATATATAACTATTGACAGTAGTGATATTTTTAAAATAAATAAAAAAGAGTGATATAAAAGACCAGACAAAAAAAACATTTTTCATAAACAGTTAAAATTATCTTTTCAAATCTCTTTATTGTCGTTTGTTTACATTGATATAGTAGTTAAGAAAAGACAAAATAAAAGGATCGAAAGTGTCACATTTCTTTACTATGAACAAAAACAATCAAATAAAATGATATGTCTAATTAAAATTGATTTTTTTCTTTGATGAGGGATTAATGTTATTTGTAGATTAAACTGATTGAGGTTTTAAGCATTCATATTATATGTTCGAAAAAAAATCTAACGTTTTCACTGTTCATTGAATAAATTAGTATTCATAAAATTAACAAAAAAACATGGGATAGTAATAAGAAATAACCAACGAATAACTTTATATATACATATAATTACATATCACTAAAAATAACTTCTGCATTCAATGTAGTTCAATGTAAGCATTCCGCAGTGCGACTTTTAATAATACCTGTTAAAGAGAAATAAAGATGTAAATTCTAATTTATATATATTTGGTGAATTGTTTACTCTCATTCTTCCTAGAGCACGCATACTAATAAATGCATTTTTACTATAACGGAGTTATTCGTCAGAAACAATAGCTTAGATTCAAACCTGATACCTGTATACTAATGTTTTTGGTTGAATATTGATAGTATGTAGTTAGTGTTTTCATAGTTGATGACTTATCGACTCAACGCTTCCTGGATCTTAATTCTTCTCCTACTAGTGTGAATAACTTCAAAGGATCAAATAGGTTGATGCAACGCAAAATTGATTGTTAATAATCAACAGAGATTTATAAAAACATGTTTCATAGGTCATCGTTAACACAAAATTCGTGTACACAACCACATCATGAGTTATCTTCATCTGACAGTTTAATAGGTATTCGGAGTTACATAAATCATTTGATAATATGATGTTATTTAAAGCGCAAAATCTTCCTCGATTTTAAAATGACAAAGCTCAAATAATCATGAACACTGGAACATAATCTCAGTTACCAGTAAAACATAATACAATCTTACAAGATGATTAAACAGTTGAAAAGTTATATTTCTAAGTAGGAAATAGAGATTTTCATGAATATGTTCTTTATTATTTGTAAGCTTAATGATTACATACAATAGAAGAATGATAATATTCAAATTACACATAAATTAAAAATTAAATGTAACTTGTCTACACAATTACTGCCTACATCGGTTAGTAATATTATGCTAAATGGAAAGCAAGTCTATACATGATCATAGCGATTAAATTACTCTACAACACCGACTCAATAAGCTCTGTCAGGTTGTAACTAACCAAAATTCCCAAAATCTTATAATTCATCTAATAACTAAACTTAAACAGATCTAACTCTCTGTCAATAGCTCATTAGACTTTTGCTTATTTCAATGTTCTTTTTTATTTACAATTTTGATTCACGTGTACTTGTAATCAGACGGTTCTATTTAAAGACACCTATTTGTAGTGTATAATATTGTTTAAGATCGATCAACAGAGTCTCCAAGCAATGATGATATAACAAAGCAATATTCATTGAGATTAAGTAAATTTTTAATATACTTTTTATATGAGAAAAAATTATTGATTGCCTTAAAAATTGAATATTATTTATGTGAAAAAAACTGACTTATCCTACTTCCCACCTTCCCCCAATAAAATTTATTCACTGATGCATTCAAATAGTTTTCTTTCTTGTTCAGTAACTAATTTCTATAAAATTTCTTGTTTTATTTAACTGAAGATAATTTCCAGAAGGGGTTTTGTGGAGTTTTAGTATGTTTCATAGTTGAAAGCATGAGTTAATTGACGCTAGACCACCATAGAAAACCTGGAAACACTGGTAGGTCCTGGGTTCGAATCTCGCGAGAGCGGGTTCGTGGATGTGCACTTCTGAGGAGTCCCATAATTGGACGAAACGGCCGTCCAGTGTTTCCATGTTTTCCATGGTGGTCTAGCTTCAATTGACTCATGCTTTCAACTATGAAGATAATTTACTTTTATTTTTCTGTTTTAAAGAAATTTGTCTTTCTACTGTGGAAATTTTTCTCTCATACACATCTTGACAGCTATTTTAAATTTTTTCTGTTTCTTTTTGGTAAAATCTACTCGTCTTATTTGTTTTTGAATTTTTACCGTAGAAGGAATATTGTAGTGAATGAGAACACAGGTGAGGACAACCAACAAATTACAAAGTTGCTTGGTAAAATACAAAAACCATACTGTGATACTCTATTCGCAAAATGTTCATTGATTGTCCAAGGCTTCATTGTTCCTGGATTTTCACACTAATTGCTTTCCATTTTTGTTCTTTTTTTCTTGATCTTCTCAATCTTCTGCTGACAAATATTCTATTCCTTACTCACAATATATACTACTTATGTCGATATATGTAGCCCACACCACAATATAATTCAAATATTTTTTTTTCTTGTCAATGACAGATTTTTATTTGAATGATGTTGTTACTGATCCTAACAATGATAATAATGTCGTTGCCATTTAATTCCCTTACAAGGTTATATATTATATTTTTGTAGTAGTCAACATGTCTCAAAATATAATGTACATAATAGATAAGCCAAGGATTATAATATTATGTTTTTTTGTGTCAAAAGATTTATTAATTTAAATTTCAACTGAGTCCACATAAAACACTTGAGTTTTCAAGCATACCAGTCAAGACAAATATTCAAGGTTGGAAGTATGATGTTTGTTCTGAATAAATGGACAAAAGAGAATAAATTGGAACTTTGAGGCGAAAGTAAATGAACTCTTAAGAACACTTTTAGTGGATAAAACATGTATTACTCATGATCGTTTTATGAAACAGGACTATTTTACTGTTCAAAGTTCAATGTACGATTCGTTACTCAAGTGGTCACTTAGCCGGCCTAATCGTTCATTACTGAAAATGAGACAATCAAACATTGGCTATTATTTGCTGAACACTTATTATGAGCAGTAACAGATTTTAAAAACCTAATTAAACAATCCCTTGTGTCCTTAAAAACAAATAAACGTTTAATAAAACACTTTTTGATTGCATAAAACATGTATTACTCACTTTAAACAAGAAATTCACAATATTTTTAAGAGAATTTCTTTAAAACGAAAGCAAGCCAGTTAATTAGTATTTCAATTTCTTTTTGCAAATAATCTACACTTACCTATGAAGACAGTACACAAGTACCTATTTTCCGATTCGAATTCATCAAATACTTGGTAAGATGATATTATGAATTTTAGAGAATTAACAAATCTATTATTATTATTACCATGGTAAAATAGTCAAATATATTTAGCTTCAAATGATAAACATAAGCTGTAAATAAATTTTCATAGGTTGTTGAATTAAACAATAAATGAAGTAAATATAAACACTTGAATATAAATGTATGATTGCATTTATGTTCAATGTAGACTTCAATAGAGAGTTATTGATAATTGGCGTCACTTATTATACGTTTAACTATTTGTACGATAATGTTATAATAAACATATTTTGAAGGAGAACATGCAAATAAAATAAAGGAACGTATTTCAAAGAACCTTCTTGTTATTTATCCATTTCATAACTACTTACATGTACAAACATTACACATTGTTTGTTTAATTTAGGCTGACGCCACACATTTTTAGGCCATATCCAAATAATACCGGTTAAATTACGAGTAATTTTTCAAACGTTATGAGTTAAAATTAAACGGATCTTCTTAACAAAAGGGAATCAAACTATAATTTTCTGGATCAACCTGCATATAGTGAATTATAATGAGTTTTTTTGAGAGTTGATTGCTAATTAAATATTGATTCTACGTGTCACCGAACATGAAGGTCATTATGGTAAACGAAGTGGTGGATTACAATTTACTGTACAACTTTAAATGTAATTAGTGAAAAGAATAATTCTCTCTCAACAATGAATAATGGCTAATCAGTTCCCGTTTAGTTTATTGTTAACAACTCACTTCTAATTTATGTTATTATGAATGATTTCTCGGATTTCTTAATACATAAACGTATGCATATTAACTCAAATCCAAATACATCTAAGTAGCATTCGTGTAACTTAAAATGAGTGCTGTATCATGATCATTATCAGTTGAATATAGTGCAAAGTATTCACTCTATAATCGTCTTAGCAGAACTAAGATAAAATATTTAGGTATCCACTATCTAACTTGTAGCTTGAATGAGCTAAATCTGCCATAAATGCATGTATAATAATAATAATAAAGTTTAACGGTAATAATCATCAACAGATATCTTGATTACAGCTAAATACTGATAATTTCGATAGTGATTAGTTAAAATCTGAAATTTAACTGCAATATATAAAAGAAAGAACTAGATGAATCACAACAAAAAGTATAACTTAAATTGAAAGGATTTGTTCTTTTTTAGGCTAAATAGGCTGTAATTATCAACATGAGGATCGAGGGAGATTGTTGAATCTTATAGAGCTAACCAAACTATCTAAGTGAGACGACCATTGAGAATTTTGAAATACTAGACAGCTATTTGTTCTAGCATGAGTATCCTCAGTGGTGAGTATCCACTATCCTGCCACCGACGTTTTCCTTGACAGTTGTTAGATAAAAATAAAACTGTATCCACATATTATTATGGTTCGTAAATAGTTATATTACACTCACATCTAGTACTTCTATTATTAAGCATGATGAGTATATTTCGTAATTCTTAGTTCTTAAAAATCAGTCAAGTTTACCAAAGATTTACAGTAAGAAGCCAAATATTTTTCACATTTATTTGTAAATATTTCAAGGTCTAGCAGAAGGTCGTAGACTTATTGAATCTGTCAGATTTTGTTTACCAATCAATTACGAAATCAAGTAGACTTCATAAGAACTTCCACTTTGAATCAATTCGACTTTCACCGGTTAATTTCCGACGATTCTGTATTATATTAATCATTTTTCCAAATACAAATTTACCTAGATCCCTGTCTGACTTAATCAGCTTAATCTGTATGTTATCTCAGTAAAAGTCGTGTATTCTGCAAACCATAATAATCAATTTTTAGTCAACAACGGGGGATAATCGAAGACCTTACTACAAGTGATGTAAGATAGAATAATTGGCATATTATCACCAGCTTAGTGGAATTATCATTCTTGTGTAAACATTTTAGTAAATTTTTATATGTAGATTTCAGTTGAGAGTTTACAGGTATTTTTTCTTTGTCTAGATATTTGAGGGCTACGATTAGGTGATTTTCTTACCAGCAGGTTATAAAGAAGATAAATTAACGGTTAGCTCAATTTCCTTGTCTATCTTCAAAATTTTCAGAGTTCTTTTTACTGTCTCATTATTATTATTTCGTCTGTTTATATTAAAAATGTCAAAAACTGCGTATGGTTTTTAAATTAAGTTTATATTTACCAATTTTTGATGTATGTAAAATATACTAGAAACTATATATGAAATTTTGTATCCGAGTTAGTAACAACGATAATATTGGTAGTAATAATCATAATAATGATGGCAATTATGGGAAAATAATTAAATCTAAATTAGTAGCTGTATACTATATATTTACGAAAATTAAAATAATCACTTTTAGACCACACATGAAACTATTCGAAACTTTAAAGTATATCCTTATCATTATACGGTGAAAAGGATTTTCTCCCTTTCATCAAATACTTATATACACATCTACACATATACAAATGTCATCAAGTATAATTAAGCCCCAGTTACTTGTAGGAAACCATGAGTCATATTTTATGCTAATGGTAATGTTGTGTTATTTTTTCCCCGAAAAAAAAACAGTTATAATGTATCATCACAACTGTGCTCTTTTTGTCTACCCCCATATCGTGTATAAATAACTTTTATACGTCAGTTTTAATTTTTGATCACTCCCTAACCGGTACTATTCAGTTAATGGAAACAAGATTTTATAGCAAATATCTACTGAAGAGGTCTATGAGCAAAAGACACAGCGTTTTTAAAGAAATGTAAAAAAACGTTTTTTGTTTTTAAAATATTTCAAAGACCACCAGTATAGTGAATAAATAGTTAATGGGTTTAATTGCTTTGCCGCTTAAATGAAAATTATTATTTTTATATGCCAGTTTTTTTAAATAACAAAACCATTTAAATCATAATTGCATTTTGTTCACATAAGTTTTTTTTTATAAAGCACATAATAACTGAAAACTGTATGTACATTTTCGGTTATCTAGTGATGAAGCTGATAGGGATAACCAATGGATAGTCTAGTGTGAACAATCAACACATCATACATTTATTGAAATGATTACTATAGTGTATTCCTGTGTATTATTGTTTTTCAGTAACCGTTGATCTGTGCCAAATTTGTGAAAAATTAAATTACATTTACCGGGAAAGTTAAAAGTAATAAAATTGTCATTGATAATTTAATATTACCATTCTCATAGATTTGAATAGAATATTATGAATTTTTGAACTAAAAATAATCAACATCATAAGATACCATAAGTTATGATAGATCTTGATTCAAAATGAAACTTTATAAAAACGAATCTGTTTGGAATTCCATTAAATGATGCAATAAATAAACTAAGTATATAATGTTTGGTCTCTGGTGTATAAAATGATAAAAGTTATGAATTGTTACTGAGCAGATTCGTGATAAGATTGGATACATAAATGTCATCCAAGTAAAAGTCTTCAATAATGAAACTCAATTTGTCATGTTTTCTGGTTGTTCGTGTCTGCTAATGATACACGTACTTCTTATATGAATACCAAACCAAACCAAGAGTGAGCAGGAAGCTTTTATTAACCAATAGCTAGAGTATGTAATTTTCATTAGATAGTGAGTTCGAATCTTGAACAATACTGTAACTCTGTCAGGATCTTCTACTTTCTAATTGACATAGCGTTTCATAATATTTAACATTTTTTCCTGTAAATGAAACTTGGCAATTTATTGTAAATAAATGTAAAAATGGAATAAAACAATCAATTACCTCAAACTTCTTTTATTGATCATATAAATTTGACTAAATACAAGTTTTGATAAATAGTTTAGTTACTTCCGGTCACCTTAATGAGATCATGTTTGAATTTTGTAATTAAATAAAAATATTAGCGAATTTTAAATAAGGTCATTCCTTATGGGATTAGGATTCTTTATTTTTAAAGTTGTAAACTTAGTAATCTCTGAAATAGGATATTTAATACTGACCGTTTGACATCAAACTATAATTGCGTGATTAATAAACTTAGGATAAACACAGAATTAGACGATTACTATTATTCGCGACAATATATCAAAAACAACAAAAAGCAAAAAGAAGACAGTCTAACAGTTAAACAATCAATGATGAATTCTTTTCTGAGAAGTCATTATCTGGATAAATCGCTTGGTAAATTGCTTTTTTTATCACATTCATTCACATAATTTCACTATAGGAATTTAACTTTTTTCTATCCAGTTTGCCATAAAGTTTGAACTAACTCAATTCGAAATCAATATGTGTTACTTGCTTTCTCATATAAGATCCATTAGTTGTTAAATATAAATATGCCTTTGTGAAAAAACATTGAAAACCGATCGAATTCATTTGCATAAATGTCGTTCAATTGAAAACATTGGTTTCTAGTCAAAAGCAAGAGAACAGTAGTTTTTCATGATGTAGTTAATTGTACATAGAAAAATAAACACCTTTATTTTAGTAATGCTCATTATTATTTGTAGGTGTAATTGTGAAAAACTAATTGTATTCCTGATTATTTGTTATCAAGAAAGTACTAATGAAAAATTATTTCATTCTAGTTTTTTTTGGACAATTCAGTAGTTTCTATTTTCAACCACCTATAAGATGGTATATAGAAAATTAAAAGTTTTCATCGATCAAGATGTAATTGATGACTGCAATTAGTAGAGTTGCAAATGGATTTCATGAAGAGGACCCAAATTAGTTTAAATTAGTTACTTACTGCCTTTTCGTTAATTCGGTTAATAAATGATACTCTCCGTAAAACTAGCTTCCAATTTTCATTCATATTTACAATCTTATTTTGTCATTTTCCTCATTATTTTCTTAAAAGTATAGTATAAGTGGCACTTAACTTTTTTCAGCTTATATATATATATATCTTTTTATTTTTATACTGATACGTTTCAAAGTTTACACGTACAACGTTTTAGAATTATCGTAATAGATAGAAGCTAAATAACAATCTGAAGTTTGACAGACTACCACCTTCTTTTTCAAGAACATAGATTACATTATTTCACTGGAAAACGAGAAGAATAGATTCCAGTGATAACAGTTTCATTTTAAATACTGAATTTAAAATTACATTGACAAATGGAAAACAGTGTACATCTCCCCTCTCTATAGATAACAAAATATTCATATATATGTACCCGAATAAATTACTGTATGGGAAAAATCCAGTTATTAAAATTGTGAACCAATAAATCATTCCCACAAAACGAAAGAATAAAATTTGGTTCCAGTGAAATATATAAAAATAAAAGAGACAGATAGTGAAAAAACTTCAAACACCATAGGTGGTCACCATGTTTAAAGAAAAGGGTGGAAAAAGGATAGAAAATAGATTACCAATTCAATTTTCGACTATTCATATCAGCACTACTACTAACAACGATAGTAGCACTAGTATTAAACTACAAAACATTATGGAGGAGATCTCTATTAACGAAACACTTATCTGTTTGACGATAGGTCTAAAATGTCATCACACTGTTAGGAGCTTATATATACTTCTGCAAAGATGTATTCTCAAAAACATAAAAATTATATACTTCCCAAACTAATTATATTTTTCATATATTTGTGCGGGAATAGGTTAGATTTCCTATGGCAGATTAAGATTCTTCAGAGGATCATATGAAGTCACAGCGAGTACTGGATAACTGCTCTGATCTTGTGGTCAATGGAAATGGACTCACGAATATGATCCCTTATGCCAAGCACTATGTTGCTCAAAAATAGGTTGTAGTTACATGATTTATATTTTCCAGCTTAGTCAAGTTACGATATAACGTGACTGTCCCCTAATTTTATCAGTAACAATTCACAGTGTGGTGAAACACTGAAAAAGATTCTAGACTTCATTCTTATTCCTAAATTTTTCTAGTATTATTCCGTTATGAAAAAGCTGTCTTATTACTAAGTTTATTTCATTGCGTGAGAATTAACAGAAAGCAGTACTACACAATTACTACCTTTAATTATAACCAAGACGATTGTATGAACTAAAGTTATTTCATACTTCCGGATGAAAAAACCGATATGAATCAATTTTTTACGTATAATCCTTCGTTTATTGCATGAAATAACTGTAATGGTTATGCATAATTTACTGTGTTCATTTACAATTTATATTATAATCTACATTAATGCAATAAAAATGTTGATAATTATAATAACATTCATAATAATAATAATAATAATAATGTTATGCACGATATTATTATTTTGATATATTGTTCTAGTTTATACGGTTACCATGACAATCTTTTGTTGATTTTATTGATTACGATCAGTTGAATAAGATCAATTTATATGACTGATTTACATATTTCTCAGAATACTATGCATTTATTTTGATCTACATACTATAGGACAGATTTCTTTTTCCTTAATACAAACAATATTTAATCAGTAAAAGTTATTTCCCTTTTTGTACATTAAGTCAATAAATTGGTTGTTTCAATCAAAAAGGAACAGATATTATTTTGTAAATGACTTTCAAATTAATCTATTTAGAAATTGAACACAATTATAAAAAAGTTAAAATAAAACAATGAAAATAAATGAATTAACATTGTGATTTTATAGTTTTTGATTCCATCGAAATTTATTAAATTGATCAAAATAAATTAAGTTTAGAGGGTGGATATAAAATATTTACTGATGAACTAGTTAATAGACGATATGTTTCCCTTTAACTGTTCATTTTCTAATATTTGAAAAAATTTGTTTTCATTGTCTAACCTAATTTGAAAATTGATTTCAATGTCATTTATATAGGGAGAAATTAGTCATTCATTGTTTAATAAATATCTAATTAATCATTTGTCAAATAAATATTGGAAAACAACAAATTAACAGAATAGAACTTTAAAATGTTCATATTTATCTACTTGTTTGATTAAAAATGGAATTTTTTTTCTAAAAAATAAAAAGTAGTTCTTACTACTTTTATCAATTTTTCAATGATTTTGTTTGAATTAACACACCAAAAATTTGTACTAAAATTACTTTTCTAAATATAGTTATCAGTTTTGCATTTTGGTTTGCTGTTTTTTTCTCTACAAACTATTTTTATGAATAGAGTTTACTAAGCAAATAGTTCTGTAGATATTTCACCATTTTTAACTTACTGTAATCCAATGATATGACTTATTAGTAACGTAACCCATTTATTTTGCATGAATACTTGTTTTATAGAAGAGTAATTATATGATAACTTATGTTAATTATAAAGTGGTAAGCATGGGTATGATTTAAAGCAATAAGTCCCTTTGATAAATTTCGATAGTGTAATAAGAAGACGAATATTATCAGAACTATGTGATATATTAGCACAATACATTTAGAACAATCTGATCACACATACACTTATTAAGAACATTTATATATCAAAATAGAAGGTCAACTAGACTGTAAATGAGGGGGGTAAGAATAGACAAGGATAATAATAATGTGAAAACAATTTAATACTTAATCACTCTGGATAATAAGCTAATATTATATTATAGGTATGATTATAAATTCATAGTATCGAATGATTGAATAATCATTATAGATTAATAACACTCTTCTTGATTAATAAATTTTGAAATAGTTAACAATTCATTCGACAGATGGTTGGTTGGTAACAAAGAAATAATAGTAGTCTAATATTTGTAAATGTTCAAGTTTCTTCTTTACTACTATTTAGAATTAAGTATTCAATAATTGATATTTTATAATTCTACTTTTAAAATGTCAATAAAACGTACGTGATTATTTTTTTATTTATTTTAAGAATATAGAAATAAAAAATGAAAAGTTTTCCTTGTTTTATATAATAAATATGTATTTGAGTACAGTAAATGATTATGCATATTTTATTTTAAATTGACAGTTTTATACATTGATTATCTATTCATTCTTAAAAAAGAATATTCATTGCTCTGGTATATTCAAGGTTAGCATTAACAAATGAACCAATTTTATTATTGCAATACATGCAAGTGTATAATTAATCATTTTACTTTATTAAAAAGGATTATAGTTAATTATCTATACTTTTGTAAATTTTCTAAATTAAAATCATTGATGAAGCAATAAATTACAGTTAAATCATAGTGTATGTTACTTATGTCAACAGATATAAGTAGAGGGTAACATCAATCATAAATGGAATGTCTGGCAATAGAATGTCAAGAAGATCGAGTTGAAAAGAACAAGAATGTAAACAGTGGGTAATTTTCGTAACAATAGGGTTGAAGGAGCGATGAATTTTGTAAGAGATAAGTGATGGAAGATACGTAAATAAAGCATTTAATGTATGGTTTTCATATTTTTCGAAGATATCCTGTAATACTATGTTCAACAATGAGTTGGTGTTCCCCATATGAGTGTTTGTTCACTATTATATACGAATATATCGGATACATTTTCCCTATACATGTTGTTTGCTTATAAAATGTTCGCCTAAATAAGCCTATGCCATAACATTAGTTCAATGTGTTACAAGACGACTGATTTAAGGTTTAATTAGCATCATCGTTTTTTTTTGGATTTTGTTTAAATTCCGTAAAAGTAAAATCAAAGTTCTCAGTGCTTCCCCAGTTGATATTGATAAACGACAGAAACCATGTTCAAACTAAATAACTCTCTAAACATCTCTGAATCAAGCAAAAACTTGAAGCTTTTAAATCCTTTTTTAGTTGCGTCTCAATAATAAGAATTTTAATCGAACTACTGTTTCTGACACCTAAATCTTATGAAATAAATGATATAAACAAGTTTGCTGAGCTGTTTTTATGGAAATTCTACACAGTGTGAAGACTATTTTCAACATAACATGATATCCTCTAAGAAATTACCAAAGATTGAACAGAGATTAAATAGTATTTTGTTATAGTTTTGGACCTCTGAAAATCACACACCCATGATTATCTAATAAATAAAACACAAGATCTAAAATTTATCTGAAAGAATATTGACTTCAAGTCAGTGAGCTAGAACACTGTATTACATTGTCTAACGTGGCTAACTTTACTGACCACGACTTCCTACTTTAACTTCACGAAATACCACTTGAAAGTAATCAGTAGACACTGTATTATTCATATTTGCGGATTTGTAAAAATGTAAAAACATTTCAACCTTGAACTGTTCAAATGATTCCTCATTTCAAACAGTTTTTCAATGATCCTCATCTCATAAAATCATAAGTCACCTTTTTTTAGTTTTGGATTATTCTTTTACAATATTGATGATAATTTTAAAACAACCAAACAAGTGAGTTTTTCAAAAAATACACTTTTTTTCCTTATTTTTTTCTCAAATATTCAATATTTTCATTGCATAAACGAGAATTGAAGCAAAAACATTTTTTTTAAATTTCAGTGAGAAATTTTCATCTCTTTTGATTACTTCATTTCTGTGTGTGTTATGGAAACTAACTGGAAGAAAAAAATTTATAAAAAAAATTTTATTTTTTGTATAAAAAGAAAATTATTTCAATTTTATTATAAAATATTTTTTTCTTTTTATCAATGGCTAAAATGAAATCAATCAATTTAGCATACCTGTATAAGTGAACGTGTGTATGTGTATACTAAGCGAATAGGACCTATAAAAATAATATTATCCTTAATATCAGTCCTCTCTCTATATATAAATATATAGACATATTTATAAAAGTTTATATATAATCTTGACTTCTTGATTGAGGTGGAAATTTACTCAGTAACAGAGTTTCACTTCAGCTTGTTGAAGCTGATATTGTTTGTTTATATGTGTACTTTGGCTTGCTGTATATATACCTACGTGAGTATATGTTCATATGTTTATATATATATATATATATATATATATATATATATATATATACCAATGTATGTCTGTATAGTAGATATGCTTAATTATTATATCAGTTGATATTTGTATTAAAATGAATGAATGAAAAAAAATTCAATAAAATCAAATCCTGTCCAGATTGAACTCAAGTGAAAAAGAAAAACAGAAAATTGTGAAAGTTTTAAATTAATGAATTAAAACAATTTTGATTTGAAATGGATGCGTAAACACCTAAATAAGTTGGAGGGTTTTTGTTTTAGATATTGAATGTGTGTATGTCAATTTTTCATTTTAATTTATTGATAAAATCTAGAAATAAATAAAAAAGATTCTTCGTAATTTTTCTTTACTTCTCTAACTAGAATTTAGTGTTTATGTGTTTGTTTTGTTTTGTTTCGTTTTTTTCTTTTCACTGATAAATCAGATATTTTTGATTTAATTGTCAGAAGAAAAATTAAAAAAAGTTAAAATTTATTTCATGAATAAAATATATTGGTATTCCATGAATGACTTATTGTGTAATCTCTTGATATTGCCTTACTATTAAGCTTAGTCTGTATAAAGCATTGATTACCTAACAATGCTTATCAATCAACATCAACAAAAAAACTTATGCCCAAGAGGTTCACTGTGGGAAAAATGTAATATGGATATAAATAGTTTTCATAAATCATCTTAGTTAACCATACCATATTGGTTTAATGTAAATAACATAACTATGCAATTTTACGTAAGATAATACATGTAACAGCCTATGTAAACCATGAAAATTTGAGCATTTACTTCAAAATTAACTTACGCCTGTTACCCGTCGTCGAGGAGCATATGTCCCTCACTAGCATTCTCCATCCAACTCTGTCCTGGGACTTCCTTTCCAGTTCTTTCCAGTTGCTATTCATTCTTTTCATATCTGTTTCTATTTCCCGGCGTAATGTGTTCTTTGGCCTTCCTCTTTTCTGCTTCCCTTCTGGATTAAAATTTAGGGCTTGTCTCGTGATGCAGTTTGGTGATTTCCGTAATGTATGTCCGATCCACTTCCAACGTCTTTTTCCAATTTCCTCTTCAACTGGAAGTTGATTTTTCCTCTCCTTTTGCTGATGGTATCCGGCCAGTGAATGTCACGTGAAAATTGGTTTGGTCGAATTTGACAAAGAGAAAAAAATTGTAATTCAATCGGTAGAGCACATGTTAATTGATTTCAGATTTTGAGGTGAAATTCGTAATAACCCTAAAAGCTATTCATCATGTTTATGTACTTAAACTTGTTTAAATGTAGAAAGAGGTGTATTCAATTACAAAGGATTTAAAATATAAACTTAGTTTAACAGCTTAAGTCTTTCTACTGCCGGCAATGGGAACTGTATCTAATCAGTTTATATCATTATATGTTCATCTTGGCCAGACTGGTTCAATGTTATCTCTAAGCGGGAGTTTCATTAAAGTTGGATTGTGGATAGTAATGAAATATATGGTAAGAGATTTGTCCTATTTAGGACTCAGCAGATGGGGTGGTTTTACTTTGAATAAAATCTTCGTCAAAACTTGGCAATAGTTGGATAATTACTGAAGATCAATAAAAACGTTTTAAAAGTTGTTTCGATTTGATCTGATCACTTTTATAACATTGTACATTCCTTATAATAAGTGAAATTAATATTATCTTTCACAGCTTTTAATTTAAGAATCAAATCATTTAGCCATGCGTGTAAACTAAAGGAAACTTTTAAAAACTAAAGTAAAAACCATTATGTCTTTTTCAATCAACCTTTTTACTTATTCAGCAATGAAACCGTATTTCCCAATTATCTAACTAACAATATACCATTATTTGAATGTTAATTATACACCTATTTCTTTGGTTTTTTTTTCGTCTACAGACATTCATTCCATGTCTTATTTATAAATGTTATCTGGATAAATTCAAACTGTAAGTTATACAAAAAAAACCTCATTTTATATATCTTTATGTATTGATTTACGATTTTATTCATTCAGTTTTAAATTCATTGAATACTATAAATAAGACCTGTGGTGAAAAGTCATAAATTACACAAAATTCAAGGTAGAATTTATGTATGAATTAATATTTATTACTCTTTAAGTATACTAAAAGAATGTTTCTATGACTGTAAAATGTAACATTTATTTATACATTCAACTTAGTATTGTTTGTTTGTTAGGACTGCAACTGGTCAGTCTCTAATTGGCATATGTGCATACTGTGCGTATTGCCACTTGCTTGTGGCTATCAGGACTCAGTGGCCGAGTGGATAACGCGATAGCGTTTGAAGCGAAGGTACTGGGTTCGAGTTCCAAAGTGAACATCAACTCTGAGATGCAGGTACATCCAGCTGACGAGTCCCAAATAGGACGAAACGCGCGTCCTGGATTCCACTGCTAGCCACTATCCATCTTTGCTAATTTATTTATACAGTTATATTTCTTTTCTGTTTTGCTGTATAGTTTATGATTCCTATTGATTAATTGAATAGAAAAGCGACCGTTTTCAAAGTTCGTCATTCATCGGTAATCAATACTGTTAAATATTTGGTGGGAATATGTGTTAAAACATTGTGTTATTGTGAAGTATTATATTCTACTTTAAAAGGTAGTATATTGTTTGTCAATTTTGGACACTATTCAATATGTTGAGTAGTAGTCATTCAATTTACTGCATGTATAAAATAATCTACAAGATATAATTATTCTCGGATTTCTGAAGATAGTTGCCAGGAAAACGTAGACTTAATTTTCGAGTTTATTGTCACTCGCCATGAAGGCGCACTTGGATCATTGAGAAAAATAGTGTTTTCCAAGGTACTCTCCGATAAGTTCGTTAAGCAGATACTCTTGAATATAACAAAGAACGGATTCTGGCTAACATTAAATTGTATTCCAATTTCTCACTAATAATTAAATAGAATTTTTCACTGAATCTACCCGTGTTAATCTCATCAAACCAGAATTCTACAATTAGTACTGCTTGTTCTCCTTGTAAGTTGAAAGTCAGTAATCGCATCACTCATATATCAGCCTTAGGATAATTCTTGCTTAACATGACTGAATGAAGATTAAAGAATAATAAAAAAGAGTATCAACAGAAAAGTAAGTATTATGGGAATGATTAGCGTTTCATCAACACATTCAGAAAATATCGTCGATGAACAAATTCACCTAAAAACAAAGAAAAAACCGAAGTAAATCTGATTATTTCATTATCATACTTGAAAAAAACAGTATTGTCTTCACACAGACACATACTTTCATCAAAATTGTTACGTAAGACATAAAATCAAACAATGATTGTCTTACAACAACCAAAAAAGTGAATAAATTTTTTTATGCAACATTTAAAATAATTAATTTCATTGTGTTCTAATCTGCATATGTAAACTATACTGGTCTGATTATTCATTGTATTAGATTACGTCATGAAAATTAATTAGATTATGTTTAGTTATTATTTTCTACCTCCCCTTCACTTTGAATGAGTTTTCATATTGATCAATATTCCTGGGGGGGTTTTTTAACATAACAAATTTGTTATTATAATGAACAGACAAAAAAAAGAATAACGTTGGAAACAATTAGATATTGTTTTTTTAAAGTCTAATTTAGTATATAGAAAAGTAAATTGAATCGTGATAGTTATTTTATCTCTTTCTATTGCCATTTGAAATAGCGATAATGTTATATATGGAAAATTATATCCTGCTGAACAAAAAAAACAATATGGTAATACTTACGTTTTCTACAAAGATTTCTACATGAAATGATACTGTTTGTTAAGTTAATGAAAAACATAGAGAACTGAATAGTCGAGTTCCAAATATGTTATACATTACTCAAATTTAAAGTATTTGCGAAAGTAAATAAATGCGAAACAAAATAAAAAGTTAAATCTGATAAAAATTGCTACTTACTTTGTTACGATATCAGTAGTAAATCACCCTGGGAATTTAAAAAATTGTAATTTTTGTCACATAGATATTTTTAATCTGAAGATAAACAGATATAATAATTACAGTATTTAATTCATTATTTAATGACGACTAGCTAATATCACTTCAGTAAACAGATTAACGAACTCTATTAATCTAGCAACCATATGAAAATTCTAACTAAGAAAAAAGAGAAAAGTAAAAAAAATGGAGATTGACCGAACTCCATCACTTTTATTCAACGTTATCTAAATATTTTGATTGTTCGTTAGATTTAAATAATCTTAATAAAGTATCACTGTGCAAACTTAACGCTTCATTAAGATATGATCATCAAAATTACGGTGAATAATGCTTTTCGATATTACTTTACTCAGGTAAAATGTTGCAATGATACTGTCACTGGGAGCTCCTTTTGACATTTTCATTTTGAAATCAATTTTGACAAACAGAGAATATCACTTACTTCTTGGTTTGTTTAGTCGTGACTTACATTATGTGATGCATTCATTTTTATTACGTTATATTTAAGCACTGACCAGTGGAGCTCATCCAGATCTGTTGTGAGATAGTAACTCACTGAAGACAATGGTTAATGTGTCGCTCAATTTCATGGGTTGGCTGAAGTTAGACATTAACACCGCTGGATGACGGCACAGTGGTCTAGAGGTTAAGTGCTCGCGCGCGAGACTGATAGGTCCTGGGTTCGAATCTTTCGAGGCGGGATCCTGGATGCGCACAGCTGAGGAGTCTCACAATAGGACGAAACGGCCGTCTAGTGCTTCCAGGTTTTCCATGGTGGTCTAGCTTCAATTGATTTATGAACCCAACCATTAAAAAAATTATGTTTAATAGTTAATTCAAGAGAATTCATTAGAGATTTTTCTGATATATCCTTCTGGTGATTACTTAACAGACAACTATATTAGCTGAATGATTTGTTCAATAAATTGGTTATTCTATGTCTAAAGTGGCATCATTTTTATCACTCATATCAATTCATCATAAGTATAAGACACGCATAACGACCATAAATTTAAATAATCACGTTTTATTACATTCAGTCAAAAACAGAAATATTAAATTATTTAATATTTAAAATTAACTTAAAATTCACTCTACAATAATTTACTTAAAATAATTATCCTACAAACAATTTATTCATTGATAATTAAGATACTGATGACGGCAGTTTTATTGACGATGACAGAGACGACGACGATGGCGGCGGTGGCAATAAAAGCATATCTGTTTTATTTTAAAAAATATCATATTTCTTGACAGATCTTTCATATTTAATCCAACTCGAATTTCTTATTCACAAAACTATTGCTTATCTCTGACGTTCTCATCATATTTCATTCAGATAAACAAATGTTGTAAGAAATGTATACTAATATTACTTGACTGTTGTATGTAATAAGTATGCTTGTCTAATTGAATTAATCATAGTAATATTGGTGAACAATAATGGCTATTTAAAAAAATTCAAAAATATTATTATTGTTATTTAATTAACATTTCATGTCCGTCTTTAGGTAAAACTTAAATTTTTCGAGATGAATGAACAGTATACCTATAGTGGGCTGAAACTTATAACTATAGTGACAATAATGATTGTAGTATATAAAGCCGAAATTATGTTCAACGTAAAAGTTATCATCGCATTTAATGAATAACTCTGTTGTATTCTTTTGATATCGTGTACCTTGATCTTCCAAACAAAAATTTGCTTAAATTAGCTAATTAAACTACATAGTTCAATCATTTTAGTGGAGAAAAAATAGGATAGAAAGTAATTCACTTTTTATGTAATTTTTGTTGAAATGACTTCCAAATTGATTTAACTTCCTCTTACACTTATCGTTCAGTTAGAATAATACAATGAAATAATCTACTGAAATTGTAATTTATTTTACTGGTTTGACCACGTGTCAAAAAATTAAACCTAAGATTTTAACCCATTTCTTGGCTCAAAGTTCTCCTTAACTACCATTGATTTCCATTTTACATCCAATTATGTAATATTGTTCGGCAGAAATACTGAGTGATACAACAAATGATGCGGGATAATGCAAGACACGCTGGTAGCTACTCAACTTTCTGATTAAGAACCTGAGAATGCATTGAATTATTTCTTGAGTTGTCAATTGTTTAACAAATACATTAGCTAGGTTAGCAGAATCATTGTTGCCGGTCTAGTATTGATTATGATTACTTGCCATAGTATGTGATGTGAATAGCATTCTTATAATTTTAAACACAGTTTGTCATTAGCTTCCATTAGTAAACCGGTCATATCATATCTATTCGATATTGACAATAAAAGTTTATTTCATTAATTACGGAATCCTTCCATTTGTTTCTAGTGTTAGAAGACACATAAGTAAACGCTAGAGTTTGTTCGTTAAATCGTCATTTTAATCTAGATTGCAAGCTCATAATATCACGTATTTTTGACGAAAAATTAAATTAGTATTTGGCTTTCCGGTTTGAAAATTAAAATAATTCCACACAATAGCCTCATCTGAATTTAACAATTTGACATTTCAAAAATATTATTGATAACGAGACATAGATCCAGGTTTATTTCGTAGTGTACACATCCACTTCATACCTAAGAAACTCCTTTCAATAAAGTACATTAAAAACAGATGATATATTAGTCCTCGAAATGTCAAATTGAATTCAACGAAAAAAGCTCATTATCATACATTTTTGAAGTTGACAGATATTACACGAAGGAGCCATTTGTTAACCATCAAAATATATATTAATGATTTAGACCAAGCATTAATTAAGAAAATATTCACTGACCAGACAGTAAGTAACTAGTCGAAAATAAGGATACAAGTCAACTGTAAATCCTTACTTACTTACGCCTGTTCCCCTTAGTGAAGGAGCATAGGCAAGCATTCACTATTGAACTCTGTACTGAACAATCTTTTCCAGTTGTTCCCAGTTGTTATTCATTCTTTTAATGTCTGCTTCCAAACCTCGGCACAATGTGTTCTTTTCCCTTCCCCTTCTCTGTTTCCTCCTAAGTTAGCACTTGCTTCGTTATGCAGTTTAACTATTTCCACAATGTGTGGAAAATCTAAAAATCCTTAGTATTTACACATCGAACCAAGAACAAAGTAATTAACTGACAAGAATTTTGTTAACTAAACAAGGGGATTGCTTTATAAATCCAGCATACCAACTGAACCTAATTTATTAGACTGCATGAATTTATCCTGAACTACTTATTGATTCTCAGATCAAATTTTAAAAGAGGAACAGTATACGACCAATTCAAGCATTATGATTTCACTCAAATTTTAGAAAATCATTTTCTATTTTAAAATTCATATACATACTTAGTTTCAGCTTTTGTAAATTGAATAATAACAAATTTTCATTATCATTATGCTTTGCTTGATGATTCATAAAATGTATTCCTTTGTAATATATTAAACGTTCACAACACATACAAACACACAAATACTGAGTTGTATAGAATTAGACACAAGCTAAATATTTTGGGTGGTCAACTTGAATATAAGTTCGAATTATACCAAACAAGATAGCATATTTTCTCTATATATCTCATAGGGAATAAGCCAGTGTTCTTTTCTTTCTTTCTATATCTATATATGTTTATTCATCTTTCTATTGTGTTGTTTTTTCATATTTTAAGTTGAAAATTTCAATTCCATCTGTCGTGCTCTGTCCTTTACTGTTATATTATAAAATATAATGAGGAAACATTTCTGTTTTTAAAAAAAGGAGAAATATTATTTATGAGGAACTAAGAATGCTAAATTAATGTATTTTTGTCATATAAAACTGAATAGAAAGTATGTTGATAAAAAGAATAGTATGCATAAACAATGTGATTTCTTGATTTCTATCATGCGTGTGGTTGATGAATATTCTCATGCAAAAATCTCACCTATCTAGTATATCTCTATATGGATGTATGTGAAGTTGAATAAAAAAAAGTTAGAAGGAAGAAGGAATTGAGCTATGTCTGTATCATTACAATCTGTACACACACACAGTAATAAACAATCAATGATAATTCAATTTTCAATTATTGTTGTCGTTGCTATTGTTTTTTTTATATTCTCAAACTGATTAGATACCATGTCATAATTATTAAGTTGATTTATGAATGATACTATGATGAGAATTCTTTTTTTTATTCTTACATTATATTTGACAAGAAATCTTTATCTTGTGTTGCATAATAAATTATCAGTCTCTATATGAAAAAAATATAAGCAAGTAAGGGAATCTGTACAAAAGTTAATTAAATGATTACGTAAGTAGTTCGTAGAATGTAATCATTTGTAATTTTACCTAATTTTTTATCATAGTGGTAGTATGTTTAGCAAGGAGGTTGAATTCAAAACTCATACACTTTTAAGGAAAATATGAGTCTGTGTTAATCTGTGAAATGATGATTTTCATCTTGTTAGTTAATATCAGTTAGACTATAACATAAACATAGTAGACTAGTTTTTATTGTCCTCACTACCAAGTATTTAAACACCATAAGAAACATAATTTTGTAACAGGATTTTATATACTTATTTATTGTCTGGTTACCTTGGAAAAGAAGTGATGAAAATCATACTTAAGGTGATGGTTTGGTAACCTGTTTAAAATGTCCATTAATACAATTGATTTCAAATGAAGTTTATGAAATTAAACGTAAAAATACAACACAAAGTGAAACTATGGAATAAAAGAATCAGGAATATTTGAAAATGGCCTATTAAATCTGTTTTTTTTCTAATTTTTAAAACTCATACAATTTCCTACTCTTGATTTTACAATATTCAGACTATCTGCAATTATTTGAATAGTTAAAACTGATATAAACTTATTACATCACGGTTGATATGGTCTTGTAAATTTAAATTATATTATTTTTAAGACTTACCTTGGTTATCAAAAACCCTCAGGGAATTTATAAGTTTTCAAATTCTAACCTAATTCATTCAATATTCTAGTTACCTAGGGTTTCTGAATAACTTTTGATGTACGAATAAACTGTATTACAAAACTAGTTTGTTACCAGATGTTAATGAGTACTTACAAGTATGTATCATATAAATACAGGGTGTTAATCTGGATTTTATTGGGCGTACGTGGCTAGTTACTAAAAACACACACACATGACATCCTTAAGAAACAAAGGACTTATTCTAAATTATTTCTTATGACCACTTAATTTGGGATAATACAAATAATGTTAAGTAACTCACTTTAACGACCATAAGTTAACTCTAGACAGATAAACATATAAATAGACCGTAAACTACATTCAAAACTAAGTTAAAACGCAAATAAATATCACGTTAGGAACTTCTGTGTATCCTTTACATTTCATTCTGATTTACATGATAAACCACTACATACTGTACCCTAGCGTAATGCAACATCTATGATCCTGGTAGGAAGTTTTTGATTATACCCATCCAGAATCTTTTGCTTACCTTCCTTTTACATTATTAGTGTTTAATAAAAATAAAACACTATCAATTAACCGAACCTTTCAACTTTGCTCAAACTGTAAATTTCAAATATTTAGGTTAAACCAATCAGCTAAAGGATTTTTACCCGCATTTCTATTTCTCAAATCTAATTAAAATTATGGTCGTCCTACTATATAAAATTCTGTTATTTGAGATCTACTTCGAAGATAAACTCTATATTTTTAATGTACAACCTGAACATTATTATCCTTTCCACAATCAAATCATATATCAGAGCTCATGGTAATCTAAAGTTCGACAAAATCCTACCTACACAAACATAAACAAACAGAATTAGTATTTTTTAGTAAGTCTTACCCTGTGAATATAGACCAGTCCATTTAGCGTATGTTCACAACTCGTGTTGACAATTATCTCAACGAATAACCTGAATATTTATTCAAGCATGAATCATTAACCCACAGATGAATAGAAATAGTTAAATAACGTATTTCTCATTTCCAACTTGCTCGATTACATTCTCATAAGAAAACAAGAACACAAGTGAATACAAGCTACAAAAAAAATTCCACATCCATAGATAAAGTAACTTTTTTACTCATGTTTTAAACTAAGGTTAGCAAGTCCTGTTGGTTTTGCTTTTCATCATATATATATATATATATCAACTGTGGTAAAGTGTCATTTATTAAATTTCGTAAATTTCTGTTTACATACATAAACTTAGTTTTATTGTATTGTTAATGATAGGGTTAAAATTAGGTCACAAACTTGTTTGCTTCAAATTTATTCATTTGTTTACTCACTCCGTTTTCCTTCTTTCCATCAGCTTATTATATTATTACTTGAAAAAAAAAGTAATTTGTCCCCTATTTATAACTATTATTTGGTGAATAAAGGCAAATTGAAGAGTATTCAGAACATAGAGTTTGTATTTATTATAAGAAATTAATAAAGATCTTATCAGTATCACCATTAAAAAGAGTCAGTTTATAATAAACATAACCACTTATTTGTAAAACAGGAATGCATAGCAATCACTGGACAATACCAAGCACAATTCACTCTAGTCTCCATTATCGGTTTAACTTGATTAATTTAGAGAGATATCATTCTCAATAGAACAGATTACAGAATGTTTCTTTATAATTATGTTTACTTTCACAGGATATTATCGAATATATAAGCTCCGAAAACACGCTTCTTATAATGTTCAAGTGCATATAATAATGGTGAGATTTAATAAGTCCTCACCTTGAGTAAAACTCTTCTGTTTAAGAGATAATTTAAATTACTTTATCTCACAAGGCCTTGTTTTAGGAATCCAGTGGAATATACGACAGCTGTTAAGGGAAAATTCTAGAATAATAAAACTCAAACAAATAATATGGTTATTTTCTTTTTTCACATAATTGCATAAGAAAACAAATCGCTATCTCCCTTTTATCAAGTAGATCTTTATTTAACTGAAAATGGTTCAAATTATTGCCTTTTTAAGGTTTAGCTTCATTATTTACTAAGAAAACTTTATCGTGCTTTTGAGTACATCACTTTCATCAAATCTGTTAAACTATTTTTGCTGGTAGCATTTGTTCAAAGTACTGTGCAAGTCTGAGACTGATTAATTGACTGGACTTTTTAAATCAAAAATTTACATATCAAGCTACTTTAGATGCTTTAAAAACTTAGAGACATCTTTCTACGTTATTTTTCATCACTACTAATAAACACATTTCTTATCTTGGTGAACTCTCGAGAATTCTCCATAGATCTTTATTACTTTTCATAATGGGCTTTAAACAACCAACCAGTCGTTTAATTTTGCTGCAATCAAAAACTTTATTGCTTTATATAGCTTATTATTGAGTGATGCATCATTGACTTGACTAGTTGGGAAATTTTATTGATGGAGTAACCCAAAGATTCTAGGGATTTTCTTGTAATGACCTTATCTAATTTGACAAGGAATTTTTACCTTTCAGTGGTTTCCTAAGAAACATCTATTCCTGGGGTAATATATAATTAACTATAACCATTATATGACAACCTATAATTATGATATGAAGATACCCGATTTCAAATGTAGACATGAAACTAAAACATGAAGACAAGTTTTATGACATCTCAATAGTGATAACTAATTGCAAATACAGATAAATTTTGTTTCTTCATATTAGAAGAGTAAATTACACACTATCAATTTACCTCACATACATAATGAACTGATGAATGAAACAATGGATATTACTAGTGATCGTGAAACACCAAGTCTAGTTTCATTTAATTAGTTCTCGTGACATACTTTGATAAAGGAAGGACAATAACAGATCTGGAGATAAAGTGAATTCATTTAATTTCATGTGTTTTCTCTCTCCCCCTCCCTCTCTCTCTCTCTCTCTCTCTCTATATATATATATATATATATATATATATATATATATATATATATATATATATATATACTCAACGATAAATAAACCAAATGTTTCACACAAATGTCAGCACAATTTATTACGGAACAGAATAAACGACAGTGAGATCATCACGTAATTGAGCATAAGATTTCAGACGACAAAATAAGCATGATATAAAAATGAACAAGTTTTAATTTATTTATTTACCTATGTGTTTGTTGTTTACCTGTTGAACGTACTTCAAATGACTTAGTTATGTCAGTATTGTATCGAGTTTTTTTTTCATTGTAACTGCATAGTAACACTATGTAGCTATAGTGACTAACAATCTCCATAACTTGCGCTTGCTTTAAATGTAGGGATATAAAATATTCAAAATTAGCATGATACAAAGCTTTACAAAGGGAATTGTGTAATTTTAAAAAGAATACCCATCAAACTATTCACTGTAAATGAATGTTTCTCTAACCTTATGTATATGTACAAACTATAATACAATCTAATTGTAATATCCAAGTTTTGGTTATGGCTTAATTATTTTTCTACTATACATTCGTTTTGTGTTTTTCTAGTTCTTATGAATGAAAGCTATACGATTTAATTGAGCAGTTCATTTGAAAAAGAGGCGAGTCTTAAATGCTTGATTAAGTCGCTACTTAAAGGTTTATATGGGAAAATAATTATTACACTTCCTACATCTATGATAGAATATATTTGAATCAAAATAAATTCATCAAGAAGAAAGTCTATGTCAGGATATCAACATTTATGCATAATGATTTTAAGATACTTTGTAAAAACAATGAATCAAGAAGCTACACTTTTTGAAGATTAATTGTTATGGGTACTTTGATTCCGAAAATACTAACAACCTTTTTCTTCTGTGAAGAACTTTTAGAATGAAATATATCATTATTGATATTTCCATATAATTAATATGAAAACATGTCTGATATAGTATACCAGCTGTTTTCACAATATGGTATATCTATAGTCTGTCGGATTTCTTAAGAATAACAGAATATTGTCTCTGTACCGAAATGAGGTCATCTAGGAAACTACTAAAAAACCAGAAAACATTAGACTGCTTCCTGTTATAGTCGCGGTGGCTGATAATACTTCTATCAATCTAATTTAAGAGCTCCAGGTATTGTAGTCAGCGTTTTACCTTTGTTAGGATGATGCTGACAGCATTAGTCAATAAAGTATAGTATGACACATTTTTTAGACTAGATAGGATGTTTAAAATCATGCATGTAATACATCATACCATAGATCTAGTACCAAGACAAATTGATTTGATGCTGATATCTTATTTGAAGTTTCACATTGTGAACTGACTTTAGTTAGACAATCATTGAAAGTCAGGAAACAATCAACAGCTGTTTCTCCCTATTTTGCGATCCCTCAGCCTACGATTGAAAAAAAACTAGAATGGGAATAGAATAATGCTTCGTTGATATATTTTACATAATTTGCAACCGTGTGCTCAAGTGAATGTAAACATAAGAGCAACTGAAACAGAATAACTCGAAATACTTTTTTTCCGAGAATTCTCATCAGTCACCAACGTTCTTAATCGAAACAATAAAATGTACTGATTAGGTTAAAAGACACTACAGTATTACATAGTCGAGGCTGGTTACTTCAATTAATTAAAACATCAAGATGGGGAAAAAGATGAGATGAAAATTAATCCAAACGGAAACAGCACTTATAATAACTAGACTGGAAAAGTAAATAACAGATCACGTATTGAAAAATGGTGGTATTCGTTACTGAATGAAGTAGTGAATAAGCAAGTTAATTAACCAAGTAAGAAAACTAATCACAGATCCAAATTACCATGATAGCGATGAATTGGCAACTTTTTGATCCTTAATGCACAAATTGGATATGTGTCATTTTGAGGGCAAGTAAACAAGCTGAATGATGAAACCTGATTGTCTCCTCTTTTGAGTTACTCTATGGTGCTATCTATTTATTTGTTGTCAATTAATTATTCTATTAAGGACCTTAGCCATGGCTGAGTAAGTTTTGAAATGTACTCAGAAATGCAACTTTCACTTAGATATCCAAGCGCGTATAATTTTACACGTAAAACATTTTTAGTTTTTAATTATTTTACGATAAAGTATGTTAACATTTGATATTCTTAATACTAGAGTGTAATTTACATATATATGGTTTCTATGGTAGTCCTACTAAATTTACCAGATGAATTATAAGTGGAAATTTTTCATAAAAATTGTTTCCGTTATTTATCTACCGATGAATAATTCCCCTAACTTGTTTTTTTAGTAATATTATTGATATGCTAAATAAATTTTTTTCTCTTTAATCTTGAAATACAAATAGATTTGTAAAAGTATAATACTCATAAGTGAATTACCATGACACTTTTATCAGATTTATTGAAAAATTAATTAATTCAAAACTCTTATAAGATTATTTTAAGAACGCATTAGATTTAATTGTTACTATAACACCTGATATATATATATATATAGGTTGAGATAACTTAAACGAGAAAAATAGGAAAACTCTATTGTTTTTCTAATGGCTGTTATAATATTCGGTAGTTTGAGATATCAGCGAAGTTTAAGAATTAAATATAAGTTTGTATACTGAACTGAGTATTAGATTTTTGTGCGTTTCAGGTCTAGTGTTACTATTGAGTTACATAAACAGAAGTAGAGAAAATGGATTTCGAGTTTGTAACTTATTGATTGAAAGTAGTGTTTTAGTTGTTAACTTAACGCTTATCATATATGGTTGTTTTCTGCATATGTTTTCACTACATGATAACAATCGCTATCATATTAAATATTCGACAGTCTATATTTTTGAAAGTATCTATGTAATTTTACTTATGGTTACTGTCCATTTTACGACTGCATACCAATGAGAGGTGCTATTCCGTTTATGAATTAAAAACTATGTGGCAATGACAATGAATATGATGGCTGTTCACCTTGATACTGTAAGCTATAGAGTACAATAATTGTTTATGCCGAGAGATTTATAATAATCAACCATAATCATAATATTAACGAGGAAAAATAATACATTTTTTACAGAAATTTTCCGATAATCATCATGCTTTTAAGCTATTCACATAGGTTAGGCGGCATCAAACCGGAAAACAAAAGAAAAAAGGACTATAAGCTGTCGTTTAAGTATAATTCTTTGTCAGCTTGGAAAAGCTTCAGTCATATCACCTATTTAGACCTACTTGAGTTACACAGACTCTAGTTTCCCAAAAACGTTCTTCAATATAATCCAAAAGACGCTTATGAAGATATCTGTTCAACGAGGTTTGATACGTCTTTTACTTCAGGTTTAAAAATCCATTTAAAAAGCTACTTTAACAAAAAACACAGTTTATCTTCCTTTTCGAAGAACTGAATTAATATTTTGAGGATATGTGTTCAAATTCTAAAATGTATACTGGAGTAATTTAGCGTAAGAAAACAGAACCTATGTATCAATACAGTCTCTATTATTGCATTTATTTTTCTATATTTATTTGTTTAGATGAATACAGAGAGACGTGTAACGTAGTTTCCTAATAAGATGCTGATACACATGTACAGTAGCGAAAGGGTACTGTAGTTTTTAGTTCAATTGGTTTTTGATGTTTACTGCCGTTGTATTGCAGACTATGTTAAGACAGCCTACCAGTGTTGAAATCGTTTAAAAACCGAAATCATTTTAACAATTTCATTTTTCTGATAAATAGCATTAGAAGTAAATCAGTTATGAACTCTTTTAAATAATATTATAACTGAACAAAACGGACTTGACTGAGTGTAAAGAAAAAGATAAAGACGTTAGATGAGAACTTATCATACATCGAAAATAGATATAAAAAAGCTCTGTCTGAATACACCGATTTTATTTGTCTTGTTTACCCTAATCAGTAGTCAAACTTCAAATAGGTTAAATTGAAAGATACATGACATTAATACAATTAAAAACTTAACGTATAAACACAATTTACATTATCATAAGACTGATGATTAATAAATATAACTAAATTGCTAGATTATATAATTATTTTTCCTTACAAATAATTCTAATCACCAATCTATTAGAGTTTAGTTTAGTCAACAGTCTGTAACGAATAAAACACGTCCAATCAAAATTTAAAGTCCAACTTCAGTCATTTCACGATATTACGCAATTATCGTCCATTTCGCTCGGTAACTCTCATACTCAAAATTTAGAGGTTAAATTTGATTATTGCTGAACTGGCATAACTGTATTGAATGAAAACTCAGGTAGGGAAGATCAACTTATTACTGGTTGTAAAATCACAGAGCGTCTTCGTAAATTAGGAAAATCATGCAATAAACACTTAAATTGTACAGCTTCCAACAGTTGTCCTTGACAAACTTCATTGTTCCTTCATTCCTTTTGGTGTTAAAATAACTCTACGCTTACATTCTTGTTTTCTTCAATTCGATCTTCTCAACCTTCTACTGCCAGGCATTCGATTTCTGATTAGTGTTACATACTACTTATGTCGACAGACTTGGTAGCATACATCACATATCAATCAATCTAGTCATTGACTTAAATGCCGTAAAATAATTTGTCAAACAATGATATTTCAGTAGAAATTAAAAAAATTAATAAGATATTTATTTCTATTTGCTTGCGATTCTAACCTAAAATAACTTATCAAAATATATATTTTTTTAAATAGTACCACAAAAAATAAACCTAATTCAGTACAATTTTTGTCAGACTATTTAGTTTCCTATATATAGTTGAAATCGTGAGTCAATTGAAGCTAGATCACCATGAAAATCCTTGAAGCACTGGACGGCCGTTTCGTCCTATTAAGGGACTCCTCAGCAGTTTCCATAAATTGAATCTTATCCCTTAGAAATTCATGTTATGTGCCAAAACAAAAAAAACAACAAAAGAAATTATTTTTTATATCTATCACTAGCTCTCTTGCATAACTTCATGTATTGGTCACAAATTACAGGTATGATTTGTTCACAATCATGTTTGTTTGTTTGTTTTTTGATTAAACATTCTAATTATTTTTGTAAATGAAATTAATTCAATGTCTATAATTCTCATCATGTCACCGTTTCTGTTTCTTGTAAAAGCAAAAAAAAACAAAAACAAAACAAACTTATTGAATAAACAATTCAGTAGGTTTTTCTCATTTGTCTACTCTTTTTTTCTATCTCTCTATAAACAATATGTAGTTGGTACCTTCATTTTGTCAACTAAGTCTTTATTTTTTCTTGTAAATATTTAATTTTCAATTTAAATGCAAATTTTCACATTTATATTGTATATTTATGGTTGGTTGGTTATTTTACCTTGACTCATATGTTTTATTTCATGTTTAGTTCTCTTTAATAGTTTTCTCCATTGTCATCTGTTTGTTTCCAATCATTTTTTTTAAAAAAATAATACCTTTTATAACCGGTAGACGGTGTACAAAACTGATCAAAAGCTTTGTATGTATGTGTATGGAATTTTGTAAATGCATGTAAAATTATTGTTTCTACTATTTAGTTAAATTGTATACTATTGAATATAAATAAAGGTTAAATGGAATATTACAGAAAGCTATTCATTCAGACATCATAAGAATGTATGTATTTAGTAGTTTCAGTCTAGGCAAATTTTAAAATGTTTCAATAGCTTTAGCATGTTAACTCTTTATAAACAAATACAAGTTATCCTTATTTTTATACTGAAAATAACTGATTTCTTTTTAAGAAAAGAAGAGTATTCACAGATCACTGGGATATCAATTATATGTGGTATAGTTTACCTCACAAACTAATAATATCAAGCAAACTAGATAAAATGAGCAATAACGATTCTACTATAGTTCAATTTCTACGAGTATCCAATAGTCTAACTGTATAAAACTTTTAGATTGATTAATCTGTGTATTGCTTGTTCCGATCACCACCGAATCAATGGATAAGACCACGACTTGCTTCAATATTCAAGTAAATATATTAGTATCACTTAGATATGTTTGATACATGGTTTTTAACTATATCGTATTCATTGATTACACAAATCACTACTTGTCAAGTTGATAGCAGAGTAATGTTTTTGCTTCTCATTCAGTTTGTTTAGACCAAAAATGTTTACTATCGAGGTTTTATCGAAATTACTAGCTGATTTGAGTAAGGCAACAAATGAAAACATTCAAGTACTGGATGACCGTTTCTTCCTAGCACAAAACTTCTCGGTCTCACGTGCACACGCCTAACCTCTAGACCACTGGACCGGGGTCTAACTATGTACAAATCTAACTTTAACAACTCACAATATTGCATGTCCGTCCTTCATTTTCTTCAGTGGGTAAGTTCTTCATAACCAAGACACTTTAACTCCATCGGTTACGGTTTCTCACTAGAACTCTGGAAATTTCCTTTCTAAGTAAGGAAGATACCCACTGAATAAAATGGAGGGTGGCCAGATAAAGACTTAATTATGCTACATATTTCTAAGTTATTTACTGTAAGATATGTTAAAGAACAATCTAAATGGTCATGTCAGCTAAAAACTCAATTATTGATAACCATTTGAAAATTTCCCTAGCAGTTGTAGCCTGATCATAAAAAATCTATCACAAATGCTTTTCTGTCATTTATATTATAAGTATAGCAGTTATAAACACTGATCTGAATATATGATTTTTTCATTACCAGCAACAAAAGCTTTACTAATTAACCAGACCAACTGAATACATCCGCTTACTGTTAAGTTAGTTTGTTTATTACAGCATAATGCATATTGCATTAAATATACTTACATAACTAATAATAAATTAAATTTTAACTATGCATTCAAATTCTGCAATCATATTTTATTTTAGATCAAAATAGCATGTATCATTTACCCTCAAAAATATCGATTACTTTTGAGTTCCTGAATTCATGGTTAATGGAAAGCAAAACCTTTGATTATGTAAAACTTTCTTCTAGTGACTGAAAATTAGCCATCGATCCGTGGGATGGGATATTATGTTTGAACAGAAACTCTAGTTTCTTAAACTTTATAATTTTTATAATATTTTGGTGTAACTATGAAACGATTATATATGATAGACTGAAATATAGCAATACGTACATTATGTATACCAATATTTGTTAAAGAGTAGCTTGCATTAATAAACATACTTAGTTGACATGTTTACTTGGCTGATGGGATAGTTTGATAATATTGTTTTGTCAAAATATGAGTGATTTTAATTAGCGATTTAGTGCAATAAGCACCATAGAGAATTCATAAGTATGAAAGAAACCCCGATTAAATTCTGTCTGATATTTTAAATGTTATTCTGTGGTAGAAAACAATGTCTTTAAGCTATCTTACTCACTTAATTCGTTTCTGAACTCTTAAGTTCATTATTCACTAACTTGTTAACGTGAATAGCCATTCCTTTGTCAGAAAGAATGATAGAATTTTTGTAACTATACAGTTATAAGCAAAACAAGCTATAACACTTGTTCATAAATATGTTCTGAACGAAATATCGAGCAAACAATAGTCAACTTCTTTCTTTCAAGTATATTTAATTTTATCAGTTACTCCTACAAAATTAAATAAAAAAACCTCTTTTTACATAAATCTTGCAGGAAATCTCAATTCATAGAGAAAACTTCTATCTCAACATGTTTGAATTTATTGCGTATCATCTCTTAAAACATTCTATGTAATGAAAATGAAAATAAAAATTTCACACATGTTTTTTTTGTCTGATGTCTTTATGGTTTTTCTTTGAATATAAACGCTTTAATGTTACGAAATTCACCAATACATAATGCTGGAAACCGTAAAATTGAGACAAAATAAAGCTAGTATTCACTTCAGTCTAATCAAATAGAAAATGGCTGAAAGTTTAGTTCCATTTCAAAATGACTCAATTATTTGTTTAAGTTAGTGATTTTAACAGACCACTTGAGATACTAAAAAATTCAATCCATTCATTTTCACTTACCATTTACATCCAACTTATACGTTTTACATCTTAAATCAGGTATTACAGATATGTGTAATATTCTGGAATTGTTCATTTTTTAAGATGCATTTCGTTACGCGGTGAAATTAATTGAAGAACTACTGGAAAGCAGTTACTGAATGTTCGTTTCACCATACTCTCGGATACTAATGAAATCAAGCGCCTCCCGTAGTGAAACGTAAAACACCCATGCCTCGAGAAAAAGGGCCTTACCCTAAGAATACTTTGTTGAGATATTATGTTTAACGCTTTCAAGTTCCATCAGTTCACGATACAATACAATATTTACCCGATGTCACTGATGATAACATCTTTATTATCCACTTGACTAGGCACCACCGGTTAGTTCATAACAACAGCTAGTTTTTAACTAACCACCCAACTTAATCAAGTTTACCAGAACCAGTGGATTTTTATGTTAATCCAACAACTATACTACTGTTCATTTGATAAAACCATAAAAAATAATAAACTAGGAAAAATAGTTAAATGTATTCTAATTCTTAATTATTAGAAAACAATGTTTTAATTATTCCCGCTAATAGATGCAATAATTTTGTTTATGTACTTAATATAGGATCCATCAGAGAAGTTGTAACAACAAAACAATACACCCAGTACTCAGTGATAACATCGAGATGTTTGTAACAATTATTCAGTAAATTAGCTTGGACAATGGACTACAATTATCAACAAAAGTCTCACCAAAACCTATTTCTTCTGTTTTTCGTCATTTCGCAAAGTATATTCCAAACAATTTCAAGTTTGAATTCCAACGAACTATGCTTAAACAAAACATGCAGTGGTTGCATTGCTGGATCGTTATCTTGTCAAGAAGGTGGACTTACACACTTACCAGATCGCCTCAGTTCTGACATTCAGTCCATGATATTGATGGGTCATAAGTTTAATAATCCAACGCTAACTAGCGATAACTTTTCTACATACATTCAACAAAATGTCAAGCTACAACGTCTTACTCTGCGTAATTGTGGTATCCAATCAATTCAGTCACGTACATTCCAATCATTGAAAGGTTTGCAACAATTAGATTTATCTCAAAATCGAATCAAAACAATCTTAAAAGGTACTTTCGTAGGCTTGCACTTGGATTTTTTACGTCTAGACGAAAATTTCGGTTTAAGTATTGAAGAAGGTGCTTTTCAAGATACTTCTATTGTTTCGTTATCTATGAACCAATGTGGTCTTAAAACATTGAGTTACAGTGTTCTTTTACCATTGATAAATAGTAAACAACTCAAAAATTTACATTTATCTGGTAATCAGTTAATAACTCTAGAAAGTCGTCTAGAACCTATTTTCCTTCATTTGCAAAGTTTATCCCTGGAACAAAATCCTTTTAATTGCGATTGCAAATTAAGTTGGCTTGTATCCGTATTGAACAAACGACAAGTACAACGGCGTACACGAGGTTTGTCAATGTTTAATGAGGATATCGATGAAGTTGAAAGAAATTTGTTACATAGATCAAATAGCTTAATGGAAATGAATCAACATAATACACCACTGGATGGTGATTTATTAAAACCATTATGTCATAATCCAAGACGATTAATCGGACGAAGTATTGAATCATTAACTGTATCAGATTTTTACTGTGGTACACCAAAACTTCAAGTTATTGAAGTTGACTTAGGTCAATTGACAACTTTTTACCAAAATCAAAATAACAACAAAAAAATAACGTCAGGAAAGTTTGAACAAGAAAATGATAATTCTCTAATTATAACTGTCAGATGTCATGTGAAAGGTTCACCAGAACTTCAAATGGACTGGTATCGTCCAATTAACCATGATAACAACAGTAATCGTGATCAACTAATAAATATTCAGTCATACTCATTTACACGAACTCAAAATCATCCAAATCAACAGCAACTTATTCGTATTCCAAATTCAAAAATACTCAGGTCTGGTGGAATCGAATTAAAGTTAAGTCGAAAAATAAACTTAAAGGATGATAATCCATTGAAGCAATCTGATAATCAGTCTTCAATATCAACAACTGAGAAATTGATTTGTTTTGCCACTGATTCTAATGGAAATACAAGTGCTGAAATAGTTTTTCATTGGCCAACTATTGAAAGTTTACGAATGATATCAGATAATTTTGTTAATTTACAAACTAAAGTTCAAAATCATCACAGATTATCTAGTGATATTAATGAGAATATGATAAACACAGATAAAACAAGAATAACCAATGATCGTTCTACAGGTAACTATGAAATTACACCTGGTTGGTATACAGTTTTACAAGATGATCCAGAAAATATGCTGTTTCAGGTAACTAGTGTTATGTCTTTAAAATCTTTCTATTCGATGATGTGATACATTTTTTTAATCAATATGAAATTTCAGTTCTGAAGACGGGTATCCTTCTTTGCAAGAGTTGAACCAATGCTCTCTAGTTACATTTAACAGTTTTCAAACCTACGTGATGATACAGATTATTCTTAAGGCTAAAATTTACAGATCCTAACACTAGTCACACATTCATTCGGTAAGGATTTTTTCTTAACGATGCCTATATACACACATATGAAAGTTTTTAAAAAATCACTTGATAATCCTTGCCTAAAGGAATAACAATGAGAAACATAAATATATATGTATACGATAGTTAAATTGACTTTATGAATGTTAGATTTCTTTGAATTATTACTTTATCAAAAAACAATAAATTTATATAGAATTAAATGGCTTAATCGAATATTAAGTTTACATCATATATGTCTAATATTGAGTCAATATTTCAGTCAGACAACCATGATAAACTTGGAAAGCCTCCTCCTATTTTGTAACTCTTAAGTATGGAATACCGACAAACTTGAACAGGATCTCAGTTTAATGGTATCTTGGTAGTAAAAAGAAACGCACATCCTTTAACATGATTAGTTCACTGAGGTTTTTTTAAATCTGTACTGAAGTATTTAATACTTAGAAAAAGCTAATTAATATCACTCACGTAAATCAACATTTTATTAACGGTTGTGACATCTCTTTAAGCACGAAAAGTCAGTAGTTGATCGCCAAACAATGAACATTGATTAATCTCACCAATGGATATCCTGTTTCATTCCTGATTTCATCATGGTGAGCTCATCTCAAATGACTCATTCTAATTCTATTTTCTCTAACCACCATTTCACGCATTTGATTATTTCCTGATAGTCTTTCCTACTAAACCATTTATAGCGAACTCAGGTTTATCATGTATCAGTACCATTTTTGCTAGTTGGTCATTCAGCTTTTCGAATTAAACCTCGATTACACTTCCAGTTTACAATAATATTGCAAGTTTATAGATAAACTGCGAAAGTTTTCTTTCAAAGCAGACTTCTTATTTTACTCGTGAAAAGATGTATGCTTATAAAACTTATAGATTACTGATGTACTTTTAAAAGTGTACACTTACTATATACTTGCTGTTATTTGTTCATTTGCGTTTCTTCGCTTTGGTTTAAATCCCATCTCTGTCGCCAATTTATGTCCTAATACCGACTAATACTCGACAAGAACGAGAAGAGTGATGATTTACACCGGACGGCAGACCCAATACTAATTCGCCCCAAACAAAGAGGTAGAATACAAAACCAACGATGATCAGTCCAAGATCGTTATTATATTCTAGACATTCATAGGTATATATACAAGACCTAATCATAACACACAATAAAATAAAAAGTAACAATTATGCATTATCAATCCAAAAGGTAGATGTGAGTAGAAGAGACTGTGAATGATAAAACTGACGTAACATTAAGAATAGTTAGTCATAAAACATCAGTTAATGGGTTATTCGAAATCTTATGATAAGAGGAATATATATAATAATAATCTAGTTACTTATTCATTATACGATAAAACCATATGTTTAATAATAGTCCATAAATAAGTCTTGCAAGTCACCATTCATTTAGTCTTCGTTCGAATATAGTACATACGGTAACTTCTTTCAAACTTTCACAATCATTCAAACTCACAACGAATTCTCTTTTTAAAGTAAAAAAACAAACTAATCTTCTAGAGCTAGTTATATTATAATATATGTACTTTAATGAAAATACTATCTTATTAGTATTAGTGAGATTAGTTAAATATTCATATATGACAGATATAATACATGACGTCATAGTACGACATTATATTCGTTGATTAGAGTAAAGATTCTGTGTTTTAGATTTAAAACGATGATGTTACATAGTTTGAATAATTCTGGTGATTATAGTGATTGTTACTGAACTAACCAACGTACTTAGTAAAATTATCTTAGATTGATTAAAAATGTATATAAAGGATTATAATTTAACCAAATGAATGATTGGTCTCAGTATATGGGGTTTGTGAAGTGTGTTTGATTTTCAAAGTTTACATAGCCCACTGAAAATAGTCAAACAACCATCGAAAACCAACAAACATTAGACAAACTTTTTCACCCAATAAATGACTATTCAGTATTGCACGAACAAGACCTTATCCAAGACTGAACTCAAATCTTCAGATCTCTCTGCACGCACTTAACCATAAGACAATTGAACCACCCAATAGTGTACTCTTTTAAATTTAATCGATTCGTCATATTGTGCAACTATATTTCATTGAATGAAGCAGACAACCATCTCACACCTAGAATAGTTTGACTTCCTTATCCATGACATTTTGTTTGGATTCCTGGAATTCCCTGTCGAATTTTTTCAGTAGTGAGTACATAGTTCTTATTAGTATAAAGGTTTGTCGATCATCGATATTTTACTACTCAATAAGTCATAGGTTGCTTAGGTGACATCATCCTATTTACTGTTTATTCTCTTTGTACAGCACAATCCATTTGTTATTATCCTTTCAATTTAATCGATCACAACAATACGATATACTAGTAAGATATATACTATTTTTCAACTTCAATATCAGTAAAAAATTTATTGTTTAATAGATAGATTTAATTACTAACGTATTTGCCAATCGAATACGTTTGATTATTTATCGATAAATAAGTCCTTTTTTATATCAAACTAATAATTACAAGGCAAAGTTACTATTAGACAAATCGAAATTAATACAAATATATTTATTGTAATGACGAATAATATGAATTATATGAATATAATTTTTACTTATTAAAATTTACCATTACAGAAACAATTCTCTGTACTTGAAATGATTGGTGCAGTTGTTGGAACATTTACTGTGACATTAACACTTTTTATATTTGGATGTTGTTTGTTACGAATTCATAAACGTAGTCGATATAAAGTTCGTTCAAAAATTTTATTACATCATACTACTTCAGAAAATTCTTATCGAAATTTTTCACCAGCATCAGAAAATTTAAAATCACCTCCACATTCATCTACTAGTAATCACTTATTGAGTAATCCATCCAATAATAATAAAGATAGTGGTATTAATCCTAGTAATAATAACAATAATGTATCATATTCTCTCAATCCTGTACCAAATACACTGGTCAATTCTTATACAGCAAACAATTTTATTACTGGGAATGGAACACTTGTAAATGAATTTAATGGAATGAAACATTTACCATATGTGACACCAACATATGAACCAATTAATAGTACCGGTGATTTTCAAACATCTACAGGATATTCAGATTCACAAACTTATGATTTACCACGAATTCTTCCAACACACTCACCACCAACTATTCCTTTACCGCCATTACCAAATGGATTTATTAACAACGCTAGCAATACTAACGTAATTACCCGGTTAAATGAAATGGAACATAACAGTACTAACGCTATCAATACAGATAAAAACAGTAATAATAATAATAATAGTAATAATAATCATATACCACTTCTAATGACAACTTTACCTTACATAAAGACAGCACAGTCAATAAATGATGATATAAATCGATGTGTAGATACTTCAATACTATCCCCATTCCTTATGAATGATACACAAACTTTATCAGCAGCTATGTCAACTGCTGCAGCTGCAGCAACATTAAATTTACACATGAAACATCAACAACAATATTTCAATTCAAATCATAATCATAATCCAATTCTTCAGCATAATCAACATTTTACACAAAATAACACTAATGATAAGATGATAGTACAAAATCAATTAATCGATTTAATTACTCGTCAAAATCTTTTCAATCAACAATTACACGATATACAACATTAACTAGTAAAGATTGAATAAGTTCAATTTATAAACATTTTATTGTATATATATACAAGACAGCATACATATCTATTTATTTATTGCATATAATATTAGTAAAACTAATGAACAGATATGATTTCAGGTGTTAAAAACTTTATAAATATACATTCATACTTGCCTCAAATATAGTACTTGTATCAAACTACTTTAAACAATTGTACTAATTATCTTTTTTCTTTTACTCAAGATTATTTCTGTTCATGTTTATGACAACTATGATTAGAATCATTCACAATACATGGATTTATATGGAACTTAATTAATTAATTAGAAAGGGATATATATTATTTTCTCCATATAGCTCAGTGAAATGATATACATGTCTCATATCAACTAGTCGAAGCCTAGTGAGACATTCGAGATTGTTTGACCACACCCTATGTAAACTGCCGTTATGATCAGGTCATGTTTTCTTAACTGGTAACAGAACAATGTGAAAGATAAATAAGTTTTAGGAGTACAAACAAAAACTGGAAACTATATGACTTTATTTCAGCGATTACCTAGATCCGATTCGGAATATACAACAAATTAAAGCATACAACACTTTTATAATTGTGTATTTATTCTAATGTCATGCTAGAAAATTAAAATCGGAATATATAGTATAGAAAACAAACTGTTTGTTTTAATTCATTAAGTTTTCAGAATTTCCAATTTGAAAATTTTTTATCAGGTTGCACAACTTTCTCATTCAGTTATTTTAACCACTTTTAATTATCTTGTCCCTATCAGTTTTCTTTGATTTTTAAGTGGTTTATAATTGAAAGTTTGACTACACATCTCATTTGTCAAATACTTTTCAATTTGATAAAACTGTAATATCAGTCTACTTACAAAGAAAAATATGGCAATTAAATTTATATTGCATTTTCAACCTTTCAATCGTTTCTGGATACAGTTTATTCTAAAATTTATATGTAAATAGACTCAGACATCTGAAATTATATAAACTTCACTTATTTTTCCCTATATACCACAGTTTCACTTTGTTTTACATCTCTATTTCTTTTTTGTTTGCCTTCTCAAACGGGATGATTGAATGTTATTTAATTACAAAAATATATTTGAAACTCATAAATATGATTTGTTTTTTCTCTTTGCTGGTATTTTATCTTGAAGTTTATTTCAATAAATACTATAGTATAATTACGTACATATCTGGTAAATTAAGCAGGAACAATTATGTGAATGTGATATGTATTTGAATTTATCAACTTTTATTGTCACTACCAAGGTCACTTTTCTCGCTTTATCTGAAGTATAAAGTACGTTATGATTGATTTCAAACGCTCAACAGATTATTTCCCCTCCTCTTATTCACTGTTTACGGGCACTAACTGGTAGGCTGAGGTTACATTATTGGCTGTTTGGCTAATTATTAAGTTCTCTTCACTGTCCGATCACCTCTCGATACAGCTTTTACGCGGATCGCTTTAACCCAGCTGTTATTACGAAACATTATTGACCCAATGATAACACACGACCTAAGACAAATCAGCAAACTAAATAACAGTGAGGTAACAATTTGTTAACAATTAATTAATTAAACGAACAGCAAGTGGACTGCTTCCTGCTTCTTGTTGGTTAGCCAACAGACTTGGTTGACCACAGACTATTAGTGACACCGCCCGACGAAAACGATGACTCAAAACTATCATTAGTAATATGTAGGGGATTATAACATAGTGTACATACATGCTTGTATACAACAGATCATTGCCTCATGCATCACCATACCTGATTGAGTACAGAATCATTCTAATTCACGTTGTGCTCCCTCATATTTAATATCCTTCCTAGGTTAGGAAGTTGCTTGACTCTCAGTCTTCTTGCCGGTTTTCGTCTGAACACTTTAATTAAGAAAATGTTTGGACGTTTCTGGCAAGCCATTCTCAATCTTCATACTAAAAGTCTTTATAAGACCATGCTCATTGATGTTTATACTACTCCAAACGGTCAGACACTTGAATCTGGCTTGTGAGCTATAGGTGCAAAGTTTCTACCTTGGAAGTTCCTCCTAAAGCTCTCCCATTTGTCTTGAACCTTAAGAGTGGTTATACATTACTTGAATCATCTCCTCCAACAGATATCTGCTAATTATTTTGTTTATCTCTATCTCTTGACGATTCAGTCAGGCTGAGAGTTACATCCGGGGGACCTTTCGTCGCTTCCAAGTAAAAAAGATTTATTCGGTATTAAAAACTCCAAGTCTGTAGCATCGTTTATCACTCAAGACTCTTTCGGCTTCAGTCAGAAACTTCTCTAGCGTTTCGTCTGTTAAACACTACTTCTTCGTTATAGCACTTAGCACTCATCTTCCTATTCTTGATAATCTTTCCCACAAACCTCTACTCCATATCTCGACGTATCAGGTCCTCATGTGTTCCTTCCTCTTAGTCCTTTGACTTTTTAATCAACTCCGACTGACTACCTCCTGGATCTGTTCCTCTATCACCAAACATTATCTTGGTGTTACCCCTTCGGTTTATGAATTTAAAAGGCCTAATGAGAAGGCATAAGTAGATAGGCAGTGAACCAGTTCAATAAGCACAGTCCTCGTCTTTAGACAAGCAAACAAATATCCATGTCGCTTACAAATGCCTCTCCATCTTTCAATCACAAAAGATTCAAACAAGTTGACTCCAACATATTCAAATGGATAACTGACCATTTCCAATCTGTACTCTGAAATGCGATCCGTCATCAGTTGCTCTTTGCGGACGTTTCTTCCTCTACATTCAACACCTTTATTGATCAAATTTCGTACTACTGATTCCCCCATGAGAATCGAACATCTAGTTTGGATGCTGGCTTACACCTGAGTGGAGCCTAGTAGTCCTTCAGTAGTTCGATGATGGACAATTATCATAGATGGAACGGAATGATAACTAGGCAGGGTGGCCAGGTGTCATAGTCCTGTAAACATGTCTCTGGAGTAATTACGCCCTGCTACTCTGACCACTTCCCCACGACTATGGAAGTTAGTCGTTCGCTTAGTATTTTAACGTCCGAATACTCTTAGTCACCAATCATTTTTACGTCTCCCCATGCCTCTCACTGAGTAGCCCTAATGTAGGATCTTTCTGTATTTCTCAGTTCGCTAATCTTTAATGATCCCACATCTATGCTTCCGGCATTCAAGTTAGCTATCCAACGCCTCTCAGCAGCTTACACTACCTGGAATAGTAAACGAACATCGGTTGCAGTGCCTGAAACAGGTGCTCAATGGCCTTCAATTTTAGGCTACTTTCACTGTGGTGTGTGCTACTTATATCTACATAAGTAGTAATTAACGCTAGTCGAGAATAGAATGTCTGACAGCAGAGGGTCGAGGAAATCGAGAAGGAAAGAACGGGAACAGAAAGCGATAGGTATGAAAATGAAGGAACAGTGAAGTCTGAGATGATTGATTGACATTTGCAAAAGAATTGTCAAGTTTGAAACTTTTGATTGATATTTTGCGAATCAAGTATTTACTGTATGATTCTCAGATTTTACTAAGAAATTCTATAATTTTGTGTTCAAATACGTCCGATTATCCTCACTCGTGTTCTCGTTTACTGCATCACCAACAGGTGGTTCATCCTGCCCTTTTTGGCCAGCTGCACTCTGGTTCCCTTAAAGGGGATACTAGGACCTTTTCTAGTAACAATAACACGTCTGTTTGATTACTCCCAAATAAATAAGAAAGATTGGTACTTACTTAATGTTTCAATGGGTGTATTACGATTACCACCAAGTAAACAAGCGTATATCGCTGCTCTATATCCCACTTATGAGCCATCGCAGATTATTTGCAACTCCCATCGTTGGTTGCTTACGTTCAATGCTATATGTCGTGGAATGGCTAAAGGCACAACAGAATCGAAACAATGCATCCATTCTGTCCGGCGCGTGGCCAGCACACCATCAACCACTCGGTCCTAACTCAGTTTGTTTTTACAAATCTCCTGCAATACCAATTTAGAGTAAAGAATGAAAGTGGCTGACAGTCTAAGTGGATCAAACAATGCGGATAGCATTGATAGTATTTCTCTTCAAGTTGTTGGTTTCCTGACCTTATCTACTTCAAACCTTATTGTATCATTCAATGTGTTTCACTGTAGTTCAACAGTGTCCTCTGTATGTGGTGGCACCATAGTTAAATCGCGCATTTTCTATTTCTGATCTGGTGACTCCATTTTTCGCATTGCTTCCTTGGGGTTGGAAACAAATTTTGTCAACTTAAATCCTCCCTCCAGCAATATATGTTGAATACATGTTGAGAAACATTGTGCCACTGTGATACCCTCGAAAAACGGGAGACAATGGTCTACATAAAAGTGCCTGTCTACCACTCCCATCAACTCTGGTTTATCCGGATCAAAGTCGTTATCACTCGATGCAAGGCGTAGTTAGTACACAAGGGTGATGGCGGGGCATCATACGGACAGGCGGTCGTCCTGTACTGAGAGATGGTCTTACTTGATTCATCATCCCACCAAGGAACCTCAGGTTATCTCTGTCTACTTCGAGCACTTTAACTTCTATTAACATCTCTTCTACATCGGCTGCTATGTCGATTGGATACTATATGAACCTTAAGCAAACACTCAATAGTTATGCTATGCGATTAGGTCCACTCAGCAGTATGTCGTTAATTGACAGACTATCATGCTTTGTCGACTGTGAACTTACTGAGTTTCTTTATTTTGATAACTGAACGCTGTAGCAAGTACCACTATCCCGTTGTGTGTTCCGATACCCTTTCTTTATGTGCTCGTGCATTACTTCCTTGTAAATTGTCCACAACTCAGTGTTCATTTCAAGTCTTTTCTTTCATTCATTGAGTCGATTAATTGCTGCTCCACGATTACACGGTAACCTTCGTCTTTATGTTCTCCAGGGAAGACTTATAGAGAAATTTCCATTGTGGCAATCATACGGCCTGTCAGCGTTCTCCACTGCCCTGACATATTTAATGGGCTATGCTTTTGCTTCTGGATTACTGTCGTTAACTTCTTCGTTGAATATGTGCCTTACTACTTATTCGACATCCGACCTTGACCGTATCGTGGCACAAGCGACTTCGATCGTCGATGGCACCAAGCCTCTTACCGGTCAACCCTGGGATGTTTTTGTTTGATTTAACTCATCGCTACATATAAATCTTTGTTCTATAACTTGATTAACCTCTGAAATATTAAAACCAATCAAAACCACGAATCTTTTATTCAACAGTTTCGAAATGCACGAATAAGTCAGACCTAGCATTTTTCATTGTATGGGGTCAGCTGGCAACGATAGGTCTTCCAATATCAAGTGAGCCATTGTATAGGCTATGGGAACGCCAATCATCTCGTCTCGTGCTAAAGATTTCAAATTAAATGATACTCTTTCACACCGCCACCCTACGGAGTAGTTTATCACATTAACTGACAAGTCATTTTCTTTGCACTTAAGTCACAGTCAACCAGTCAGCCCAGCAGCGGTTAATGGTACATTCAACCTGTTATCCGATAATGCATAAACCTCCTCAAATGATAAGAGTTCATGAGTCCTATCCAAGATGGAACCAAGGTTAACCTTTTCTGTATTGGGCATCGTAGCAAGGCAGTCCACTTGATTTACTAAGCAGCTGACCTGTGTCTTATTGGTCCCTTCACCCCGAGAACCGAACAACATAGATATTACTGTTCTTTATGGGCCCAATGTCTGTTCACACCAATTTTGGATGGCAATGATAATATATAACTTCAGAAGAATAATTATGATCATTCGTACTCATCCGCCTACTTATTTATTTCGCATGCTCATCTGAACAGTAGTTTCTTAAACTAACTACTTACATTTTAGATCGACAGTGATGCAATCATATATATTTACCCTACATATTCTATATATCTATCCACTGAGTAAAACCAAGATCTAAATAGTATACTGACAATGAATAATAAAGTCGGAAATCGCTGATAGTGTATAAAGTTAAGTAGCAGGCCAGCTACAAATGGCCAAATCAGAACATATGCTGTGCCAGTCAGAAATCGCCAAACGACAAGTGAAGATGATTAAGCATGAATGGCGGCTTTTGAAAAGGAAGCATCAACCACTAGTAGGCTTGATTATCTAAGTTAAAGACACTCATGTTTACTTGAGTAACTGTATATACATGTGAATCAGTATAGCTCAAAGAAACTAAAACACTTCATTTTTCCTCTAGAATGACTGGGCTTGTGAATAGGAAGATAGTATCACCATAAGCTTGCGGACAACAAATGTTACAACAAAATGTTTTTTTCATTTAGAAGTTTCTCATTACCAGTATTATTAAGTGAACTTATTCCTACAGAAATTTCCAGTTCTATCAAACACTTGCTTTCGCAGTCCTGTAAAAAGTAACACTTATGCATCGAGGATAGCTATGATTACTCACGGTGAAGGCCGAGATTCCTTGAAATTCTGTGGTGTTTAAATAAATCAATGACTTCTTCATATTGATGTCTGTTGTAATTTTGAATTCCAAATACAATACATTCGTTCGGGCTCATCTAATACTTCTTGATCACATTGAGTTATTCCTGGGATTACTAGTTTATACTATAATTCAAATACTTCTGATTATCATAAATTCACCAAACTCTTACCCCATCTAACAGCCAGAATAACAACTCATATAGGTAAATGAAATTTTCGAAAAATGTAGGAGGAGCGAAAGACCACACAGGTGGCTACGAGGACGACAGGATACCACTATTTCTCTTCTTGGAATGAGTGAGACCCATTGGATACAAATTGTACTGAAAGGACAGACCTTGGAAGTGGCGGAGCTGAATTATGATCATGAAGAAGAAAATCCCCGACAAATAAGGAGCCGATGATGCTCTTAAAAAATGTATGAAGAGTGTTTTAAAGGTGAAGAAATCGTCGAATCACCATTCAAAACTGAGAAAGAAGCGATCACAGCGAATGTCGATTTAAGGCAAAACATTTTGTTTGTTTCAGGTTCTTCATGATTGAGTACGAGGCAATCAAACAGTAATACTGAGGTCGTTCCCCTACGTTTGCTACTCAGACTCATATTTCTAAATTTATGTTGAATTCGCTATTCGACTAAGTTAACCTATGACATGTTGAGACTTTACTGTTATTATTATTATTACAGGCAGAGAATCCAAATCAAGTCCAAGGTTATCCTAATGAATATGAGGCAGATGCATGTTTTCAATTCGAATGTTTGGCAGGTGAATCAAGCCTGGATGAATCACATGTCTTAATCACATATATCAATGCATATCTATCTATGCATTCTAATATGAATAACAAAAAGAATATGTATTATAATTTTTATATAAGTCATAGTTACATGATGGAATACCTGAAATTATATAACAGTGTGTATCTCCAAATACTCACATACAGTAATCGAAGCGTCAGATTTGAGAAGATAACGTAAATTGGGAACGTCATATTGGTTGTAACATTGCGACGTAAAAATCCAACATTATTTCATAGGGGAGGATAATCTTTTAAAGTCTATTATTCAAATTCTAGTGGTTCCACTACACAACCGGGATGATGATTGTATGCGATTCCAGGAATCAGGTGAGTCTGTTCCAATTATGGTTGTTAATTCTTATACTAACGAGTGTATTCTAGATTGTACAGAGTCTATATCTATTACACAATTCGGCAGATACGTGATGAACCTTAAGAGGAAAGGCACGATTGATCGCAGAAATTTGGTTTCTCATTTTAGTTATGGCGGGTGTGATGTTTGTATGAACCAATGATTCCTTTGTATTGATGAATGTTTGATTTTTAATTCCAAACACAATAAATTCGTTCGAACTCATCTAATACTTATTGATTGATTTGCGTTCTTTCTGGGATTACTAGTTTATACTTTAGTTCAAATATTCTTAAATATCACAAAACCTGAGACCCAGCTGGACGATCTCAACCACAGACGATCAAACCCATCTATCCCATACACAGTAAGATGTGTAGAACAGGGAGGCTAGCGTAGCAGCTATTTCTTCGCAAACAAACCTTAACACTCAGTCGACAAGCAAAACCCTGAAATACATCACGGCAATAGGCAGAGAAATTTCAACCGTTGACGAAGTACTATAAAGAGTTGAATCCTTTAAATACCTTGTCAAGACCGTTAATAAACAATGAGGAACTGATGTTATTTTTAAATTATGAATTGAAAAACTAAGTAAAACAATCCGTTTAGGACTAAGAACTGTCGCTTAAGAACGAAGTCACACTTCTCAATACAATCGTCGAGACAGTTCGCTTGCACGGAACGGAAACCTACGGAAGCACCACAATTATCATCAACAGGTACAAGTTGTCTGAGCAAACTATTCCAGATCCGTTGACTCGAGACAACAAAAGCCAGCAGTGACGAATAACAAACCAAATTCCAGTTGAGGAGAAATTTGGAAAACAATGCTGGAGGTTGATAGAATACACTTTGTGAAAGTCAGGAAATTATGACACAGGGCACGTTAACAACTTGAAGTTCTTAAGATAAAGGGAAAAGAGGTAGACTAGGAAAAACATCCCATTGCGAGATGGAAGCAGACATCAAACGAATGGATAAAACTTGGCGACAACTAAAAACGAGGGCAAAAACAGAATTGTTTGAAGATTTCTTGTCTATGGAGGCGTAATGTGCCTAATTAAACAAGTAACTAGGCACCATTTTCGTCCTACTTATCTGTCTCTGGATTATTTGGTTTGAAAATCATTGGTTACCGATGGGGTCTGATCCTGTCGAATACAGGGCCACTGCTAACACTACACTCGACTTAGCACTTTTTTCTTTAACGTGATTGAAAAACATTTTACAGCTAGAAAGACTTTTAATTGGAGTTTTCCAATAATCTGATTATAGCTGATCCAAGTTCAAATGGTTCAAATGGTTGAGGACGGAATGGAAGAAGCTTTCGCTTAACGGGCTTCCGTGTCTGGTAGCAGTGGATCACCAATACCTCACGGCAAGAACCTAGGTATATGAACGATAATAGAGGGAGAAAAAAAAGAATTTGGTAAATCATAATAATATGTTATCCTTAGTCCTTAAGAATAAGTCAAGTTTTCTCTTAAAGGACTCCTGGGAGGTCGCTTGGACTAGCTCAGTTGGCAGCGAATTCCAGCACTTGACAACTCTAACGGAGTAGAAGTTGTGTCTGCAGTCTGTTCTGCTATGTAGGGTCTCCAATTTCTGGGTGTTACCTCTGAGGTTAGTGTTATGACTAAGCTTAAGAAGGTGTTTAAGGGGATGACCAGAAGTATTAAGAATACTATAAGTCATAAGAAGATCACCTCTAAGACGCCTATACTCTAACGGGTAAAGGTTAAGTGATTTGAGGCGCTCTTCATAAGGTTTGAATTTGAGACCCCGAACTGATTTCGTGGCTCGACGTTGTATACGTTCCAGAGTGACCTTATCCTTTTGGAGGGAGGGAGGAAATACTATGTTTCCGTACTCTAAGTGGGGACGAATAAAACTGTTGAAGATTATGTGGAAGGTTCTACCGTCAAACTGGCCAAAAATGCGCTTCAATGTTACCAGTGCAAGGTTTGCTTGAGAGGCGTTTTTGTCACAGTTCGCGTATGATTTCAGGTCGTAGGGTACCAACACTCCTAAATCTTTTTCAACTTGGGAAACTTCTAGAGGGGAGTTACCTAAGTTATAACTATAGTCTGCAACATGTCTCAGATGGACTACCTTACACTTTGAAGTGTTGAAAGTAAGTCCGTTGTCGTCTGCCCAACTTTGAAGTCGAGTCAGATCCTCCTGCAGAACTAGTATATCATTGTGAGTACGTATCTCTCTCCAAAGTTTCACATCATCAGCAAAAAGCAATAAATCAGATGAAACTTGTTGAGGAAGATCGTTAATATAAATCAAGAAGAGAAGAGGTCCTAGTATTGAACCCTGGGGGACCCCACTAGGACATTCCATAGCCTGAGAGAGAGTGAAGTTAACCCTGACCCTAAAGTGTCGGTTTTCTAGGTATGAAGTGATCCAGTCAATTAAAGGGGGTTTTATACCCAATCGTCCAAGCTTCTTGATAAGACATGCATGGTTGACCCTATCAAAAGCTTTTGAGAAGTCCAGGTAAATGACGTCAACCTTCCCCTTGCGATCAAGGACGGTTGTCCATCTATCCACCGCAGTCAGCAGGTTGGTCATACAAGAATGACCTTTTCTGAAACCATGCTGTTGAGGCGAGAAGAACTTTGAGGATGATAAGTGTTTTAGTATGCCGTCGAATACTAGGGATTCCATAATTTTTGAAGGTATGGAGAGAAGGGCCACTGGTCGGTAGCTTGAGGGTTCACTGCGTCGACCTCCTTTGAAAATTGGTGTGATGTGGGCCAGCTTCCATATTTCCGGTAGTTTGCCTCTGCTTAGCGAGTGTGCAAACATCACGCTAAGTGGTGTCGCCAGGATTGAAGCTGCTTCCCTCAATACGGCGGAATGAACCATGTCCGGACCAGGAGAAGTGTCTTTCTTTAGGTTCTGCAGTTTACGGAGCACCAAGTCAGCACTCAGGTCCACTTCGGAAAGTCCTGTACAGGTGCAGGTGAAGCTTTCGTCAGTATGGTTGATGTGGGTCAGTTGGAATGTCCGGGAGTAATGTTCAGCCAAAAGGTTAGCGGCATCACTGTCGTTGTTGGTCGGGCCATTAGGACCAAGCAGTTGGGAAACTCCAGTTTTGCCTTGTCGAAGAGAAGCTGCATAACTGAACAAGCTTTTCGGATTGGAGACGAATCTATCGATAAGCTTGGTCTGGAACTGCAGCCTGTCTTCTCTTATTGCCTTTGTGCATGTGTTCCTTATATGTTTGTATTGCCTGTACGCGCCGTAGTTATCCGTTCGTTTATATTCAGCCCAACAATGCCTTTTGCGGCTTAACAAACGACGAGTGCGGTTCTTGATGATTGCAGGTTGCTTGTAGCTTTTTAGGACCATTTTAGGAACTGAATGCTCAGTAGCACATAAAATCGTGTGCAGTAAAAAATCCCAATGAGCATCCACTTCAATTTCAGGGCGAACATCCCAATCCACCTGTTGAAGATAGTCCTGTAAAGCTAACACGTTCAACCGTTTGAAGTTCCAGCGCTTGTTGCTAGTAGGATATCGTAGCTCCGTCTTGCTGATAAAGCTGAATGATAAGACGGCGTGATCACTTTTGCCCAGGGGAGCCAGGATTGAGAGGTCGTCAACTAGGAATTCTTCGTTTGTGAATACCCAGTCTAAGCGTGACGGCGTCTGACTGTTTCTCCAACGGGTTGCCGACTTTACATTTTCAAATAATCCCAGGTCGCCGATAAGGTTGAAGAACAGAGCTTCAGTAGAGTTGGCACCACCAGTGTATGTATGTTCCACGAAGTTGATTCTAGGGAGATTGAAATCCCCTAGAATCAGGATATGAGAGAATCCAAGACGCGTAGAGCGAGTTAATCCTTCCAGCAGACGTTTGTCATATTCGATGTCGGCAGTGGGCTTCCTGTAAACGACCCCAACTAGGCACCTCGAGGTGGTAGATAACCTTACTGAGCACCATACTGACTCGTCAAGATTGTGAAACTCTTGGTTGTGAAGTTGGTGCGCATCCAGGCATGACCGTACGTATAGTGCTACCCCACCCCCCAAGTTACGAAATAGTTATTTATAATTATTTGCGTCAGAAGCCTCAAAATTATTGTCTTCGTGTTTCAGTTTCTTCTCCCAGAAAATCTGCTCTTACGGTTGATCATTTTCGTCTGAGCAAAACCATTTTTTACAAAAATAATTTGGCTCCGAATTATGGCGACCTGAGTAATAATAAAGCATTTAAGCGAAGTAACCAGAGATCCATGTCCTCATTTGGGCGTGTTTGTTAAACTTTCATACGACTTTTTCAGACCATGGTTGTTAGGTAGTAAGTCGTTTGAAAACAGACTTTACTCATTTCATGTGCATCCGGCTTATTAAACTTCTACATTTAATGAGTCGAGTCGGTTACTCATAAAGCGCTCTCGTCAAAAGTCAAGGATGTTGTGGATTATCGTAGCTTTCTCGGATTATTCTTATGACATGTACTAGTAATGCTGTGATATTCATATCATAAAACAAAAAATTTTGCTCACTTATTATTAGAATATTTGCTACTCCTGTTTTCGTTCCACACAAAACAACGATCGTTGTAAGTTCCCAGTTGATGTACATTATGCCGAGAAAATAAACCATCCAGTTTATTCCAAAAATAGATCCCAAACTTGCATCAGTGTTTTTCATTATTTTAGCCTCTTTTTTATCACTTATCTAGGTGTTATTTTGTCTTGTAAAAAGTAAATTTTGTCATGACGACAAGAAACCTGTTATTGCAACCACAGGTTTCTTGTTGCAGGCTCATGTATTATGATGTTACCAAGCTTTATCATATCACAATTCAACCATTATTTTGTTTGCCAATCAATTAAGTACACCAGGGGAAGTTGTAGAGATCCTAGCCACTCTATGAACAATGCCATTGCAACATCCGAGTATTCTACTTCAAAAATATAATGCCTAACAAATGTAAGCAAATATCGGAATAAGGTCACCTCAAAATTTGAATTTCTTCGAGATGTATAGCTTTCGGTGTCTCATCGTTGAAGTATTAAAAAAACTAAGCGTCGTGGACACAACTTTATCACCGTGTCATAAATCAATAGCACCTATGAATACGCAACTGAAGAGCAGTAAATGACCCTACTGAGTTATTATGGATTAACTGACCAAAGGTGATGTTTAGAAGTATCTTACGGACTAAATAACCGTCACCGTGATTAAATACTAATTGGTTGTTCTCGACATTACCTATATCGTGTTGCCGGTGGCTTACGTCAACCTTCTGAAGATGACAATGACAAAATACCAGAAGCTATCAAACTTCTCCACTTCAGAGAGGCCGTATTCTAAAAACAAACGAAAAAGTACCATCCCATGCAAATTTTACCATTTATAAATTTAATTAATGCGACATTAAGTGCATCATTTCATTGAAATCACGAGCCGACTTAAGTTAAACCACCATTCAGAGTCTTGAAGCACTGAACGTCTGTTTTGCTCTTCTACGGGGTTCTTTGACAGTGGTCACCGACGGTCCTGCACACGGGAATCGAACTCAGGTCCCCCCGTCTCTCGCAAACGCTTAACCTTAAAACCATTGAGTCGGCACCCAGTGGTGTTAAGGTACAACTTCAGTCAATCCACGAAATTGCATGACCGTATTGCATTGTCTTCGGTAGGCAACTACCCCACATCTGACGTGGATTAGCTCCACTAGTAACGGCTTTTCACTAGAACTCCGTAAATTTCTTCACCAGTGAACATGTGGTAGTTGTCAGTGATGAGTTGTGGAGATTGTTAAAATCACGAACCAATCTAAGTTGGACTATCACTGAAAGCCTGCAAGCACTGGGCAGTCGTTTCGCCATAGTGTGCGACTCAGCAGTGCGCATCCGCAATCGCCACATTAGTACAAAATAGCCATCCAAATCCTCCAGGCTGTCAATAGTGGTCTGACTTAAATCGGTTCGTGATTTTAATGATAATAAGGTAGTTTAAATTAATCATACATCCCAATTCAGAGTAGAGTTTTATCTTTTCAATTATCTTTCTAATTAACTTCTTTGTAGACTTGGAAGTTAGCTATTTTTAATTATTCACAATTGTGAAAACCATTATCTGTGTGTAGTTTTACCTTGGTTCTCATGTTTAAAACCATAATTGACAGTCACGACATACGTTCTCTGACTTTTCTGGTTTTACGTAAGTGTGTATAGTAACGATTCTCAGTGTAATACGACGACACTCTACTCTGAAGAATCAAAACTTCAAAATCAAGTGACGTATGAACAACAGAAAACAAAAACACCAGTTTTATCAATAGTTATTATTAGTTGGCTACCTCAGTACTACATATAAGCGTGTAGTTACAGCAGTACACTACGTTTAAAACTTTTGAGTTAATTTTTTAATTCTTTATTATGAGCAGTTGTGGTATCAACATTTTCAAATAACAATAACCCTACGTTTATGACATGGTATATTTCAAGTTCATCATCCATAGCTATAGTTTGTCATGTATATGACTTCGTATTCAATGATTTCTCGGAGCTGCTTAACTATATACGGTTGTGTTATTCCACCCACCATTTAGATTTGTCATAAATTCTTTTAAAAGTGTAAATCTACCATCTTGGTTTCTATTATGACTGCGTAGTCACCATCCTTTCAAAGTATGTATCTGTTTCCTTGGCTTCAGAATACTTCAATATTGTTATTCCAGTGAAGTAGAGTAACGAATACCACAAGGTATAGGCAAGACGGAAAGAGGTTTAATGTTGTGATTTTAAAAAATAAGAATTAGGGGAATAGATACCTATAATATTAATTATATGTTAACTTCAGGCTCAAATGAATTTATTGAGATTGTACAACCTGCTATTACTGAACTTATTAGTACAAAGCCTAAAAGGTATGTCAGTCCACGTATTTCTTTTCTGGTTTGATTTTTGTCCAAAACATTCTGTACTGCTTTATTTCACCGTTCTTGTTATCATAAAATACTCTTATTTGTATAGGACAATTTCAAGTACATCCTCTCTATGTAAATGAATTTTGTTTACTGGAATCAAAACTTATTGGCAATTATAGTGAGGATTTAGCAACTTCATCGGACGTAAGGTAAGCTCTTTTATATACTCACTTTCTAGTCGTTATCTTGATATTTTAGTCTGGATACCTAGGGCGTAAAATCCCTTAGATTGATTTAGTGTCTTCTATTACTGGAGTATATAGCGTGAATTCTTATTCTGTTTGAAATAATAACCTCTACATGCATTACTTTCAACCCATTTTACTTATTCTATTAACTTCCAACATTTATTTTCAAAAAATGTCTTGCCAAAAAATGAAGTAAAAGTGTATAAACTGACATTACTGACTAATATACCTAAAAGTGATTATATATTTGCCCAGTAATGTGGGAATTAAGTTAAGTATGGTTTAGCCACAATGAGTTTTACCAAGCCTCACTACCTAAAACTGCCGAAGCGAAATTAAATTTAGACACTTTAATCAGAAACTTCATTTTGTTAGATATGAAATCTATAAGATTATCGAATATTTTCACTAAATCTTCATATGCCATCACTCGCACGTTCTTATGTCAATAATCAGTATGCTGTAAAGTAGAACCAAGGAACATAGATCACATATGTTAATTTATAATCACTACCATTTTTGAATCGTTACCTTTCTTCGTTATCGATGTAATCAACTCTTTTCCTAATCTTTACTATATAAAATGAAGCACAACTGATGGTTTCGTTTGTCTTATTCGATTCAGAAAGTAAAGCATCAGACAAAATAACGAAAATGTAATTGTGCTGCTTATATTGATTCAAGTTATTTACTAGTCTCATCCGCATTTTTAAAATACCAGAATACCATATATAGTGTGAGATGCTGACATGTAATGACAATGAAGCAGATATTAATACAGAACGTTTCGCTTCCTAAAGTTTTTATGCTATTAATAAAACAAACAAAGTAAGCAGAATCTACATGCTATGAAGTACTATAGTACTTACCACCCGAATTAGAGAATTTTGATGTACCAACGGATGCTAGTTCAAATCATCTCTCAATTCCTACAGGTTCATATAATTAATGAGTTAGATAAATATATCAAACATGGTTACCTTATCGACCTAATGATAATAGTTCATTGAACTGGAGACTTATTAAGTTTCAAGTGTTTTTCGGCATACTTCATTTTGCACAACTTAGCATTCTCATTAGATCTCACAAAATGAATATACCACATACTTGTGATCTAATATGATTGTGGAGCTTTGTTTTATGTTATTTTTCAAGATTCCCGAACTAACGAACAATGAGTATCTCTCATTCGACATCACCCAATTTTGGGGAAAAGTCTCACTTCAAAATTACCGATCGACAGCAATCATTACCTGGTGTAGAATACCTACAGGGAAATAATAATTGTTTTGAAGAGGAAGAAGAATGGCAGTCGGTAAGGACATTCAGTGATTTTTTCCAGTCGTTTTTTCTGATCTCATCCTTTGTGTAACATGGAATTTTCATCCTGAAGTATCTAAGGACAGTAAGTGATGACAGTTGATTTCGAAACTTGAGGTTGTCTGCAGAAGGAAATACAGCTAAATACTTTAAGTTGTTGACATTTCTTTGAAATCAACTTATATACCAAGATACTCGACGTTGACTTCAAGTCCGTCGTTCACCACCAGCATCCTATGTTTCAACAAAATTATTTTAAGGACTAGAGTTATAACTATATAATAACTTGGATCCTATGGCCTCAGTCAGTCAGTCAGTCAGTCACAACGTAAAACTTCGTACGTACGTACATCAGTTCGAGTTGCCATACCACATTAGCACAGAGATGCAGTTGTCGATTCAATTCCCATAGTGGTAGAAGTAGTAGGAGTATAATCAGAAATCCAAAAGATTAGGGTTTGAAGAAATTATTGAAGGAGTATAGTACAGTGAAATAAATTTGGAAAGAGAAAAAGATAAATACATGAGGAATTCAGAAGATTAGAATTTGGTAGAACACAAAGAGTGGATGCATCTTCGCCATTGCAAACGATTTTGAGCCATGTCATTCAAGGTCTCTAACCATCGGTTGCTGTCATCTCGCGAATCCCAACCAGGTAGTCTACACCTACCAACATGGCCCAGTCCACTTGTCAGTGACTTCATTGATTTGTGCCACGTTTTGGTCTGGCCACCCCTAGCTTTCTTCCAACCTACTCCTACACCATGAAGCATTGCACGTCGGGGCAGTCGGTGGTCGGGCATACGTAACACATGTCCCAGCCATCTCAACTGATGAAGTTTCACTACTTCATCAATCGATTTGCCATTCCTACCTAGCACTCGTTTCCTAACAACTGCATTACTTACCCGGTGGTCCCAGGATATACGAGCAATGCTTCGAAGACACCTATGATCGAATACTAGTAGCCTACGAATATCCTCTACTCTTATTGGTCATGTTTCACTGCCATAAAGTAGGACGGAGCGAACTGCTGCACAGTAAACCCGTCCTTTGGTTGCTAGACGGATATCTCGCCTACTCCATAAATGACGCAAGTTGGCGAAAGCTAGACGAGCCATCTATATCCGTGCTGAGATTTCGTCACATACCAGACCACAAGGGCTGATGAGACTCCCAAGATAAGTGAAGTGGTCTACACGCTCAACTACTTCACTCCCTATCATTAGTTCAGGTGTCGCTGCAACCCAATCCTGAAGTAACATTTTGCACTTCGAGGGAGAGAATCGCATCTCGAACATGCCTGCATTGTTGCTTATAGTGGTCAGAAGACTCTGAATTTTGTCAGCGTCTTCACGAAATAAAACTATGTCATCAGTGTATTCTAAGTCAACAAGTGAGTTCTCCCGGTAAAAGTTCAACTCCAGGAGATTGAGATGATGAAAGTGCTATTTCTAAAAGTATGTCAATGACAAAGTTAAACAAGAATGGGGAGAGTGGACAGCCCTGACGAACGCCACTTGTGGTAATCAGTTCTGATGACAATTCGCCATAGGCTCTAACTCGACCAGTTGTGTTCGAGTAGAGAGCCTTTATGAGGTTAACATACTTCTTTGGTACTCCTTTCAGTGACAAACATTGCCATAGAACCTCACGATCAACGGAGTCAAATGCCGCCTTAAGGTCAAGAAATACTACTATTGTGGGACGTCTGAATTTGTGTCTATGTTCTAGAACCTGACGTAGGGTGAATATCTGGTCTATGCAACCACGTCCAGGTCGAAAACCAGCTTGCTTTTCTCTAGTCTGCTCTTCACGAGCTTTGGTTAGGCGACCTAGTATTACTGAAGCTAATATTTTAGACACTATATTAGTCAAACTGATCCCTCTGTGATTGTCACAAGAGGACTTTTGTCCTTTCTTATAGACTGGCGCAATCAGTGATTGGGACCAGTCAGATGGAATTACGTCCAGTTCCCAGATTCTACCTAAGACCTTAGTCAATCTCACTGCTAGTACTGGACCACCATCCTTAAAAATCTCAGGGGTCAACCTGTCAGGGCCTGCTGCTCTCCCTCGCTTCAGATTTCCTATAGCTTTTTCAACCTCACAGAGGGTTGGAGGACTTACATCAATTTGCCATTCAGGGCGACTGGGGATCGTGGGTAATTGAAGTGTGGCTGAAGGCCAGTTGAACTGATCCCTAAAGTGTTCTGCCCATCGATCCAATCTCCTGGATTGAGAATGAATAATATGCCCATCTTTATCTGAGATGGTTTCACTGATATTCGGGTTCCTAATACCGGTTTCTTTAACGAGCCTGAGTAGCTGCCTACTGTTACCTATTGCCGCTGCCTTTTCCATCTCTCTTGCTTTCGCTACCCACCACTGTTCACGATCATTACGTAGGCTTCTTATACGCCTGCGCTTAAGTTGACTCCGCTCTTCGTTATGCTCAGAGCCAGGTGGGATGAGTTTACGAGCATCTATCAGTGCGGTAGATGCTGCCGAGATCCATTGTTTCTCCCTAACGTCATGGTTTACCTTACTAGCGGATATCACTGCTGTTTCCACAGCTTTTCGGATGTCATTCCACGCTGCCTCGGGGGGGGGACACAACTTACATGGCTGCCTAACTGTTTTCCTAGTTGTTCCTGAAATATATTCTTAGCTTGCCTATCATTAAGTAGAACCCTTAGAGGCTTCCCTGCAGTGTCTTTCCTACGTCCAGTAAGACGCAGACAGATACGTGCTCGCAACTAGAGCATGATCTGAATCTAAACATGTGCCCCAGAATGAGCGACAGTCTTCTACCGAGCCCCTCCATCGGTGGCTGATAGCGATGTGATCTAATTGGGTCCGACGTTGGGACGAATTCGGGGGTCGCCATGTCAAAAGATGTTTTTCCTTATGCTTAAAGTTAGTATTTGCAAGAAATAGGCGGTTATCTGAGCATAGCTGCAACAGACGGCCGCCATTATCTGTTCTTTTCGCCATGACACCATAAGATCCACCCAGGTGTCTTTCCCTTTCACTTAGTTTACCTACTTGAGCATTAAAGTCACCTGCTACTATTACTACATCAGAACGCCTAGCTTCTCGGAGAAGGTCAGAAAGTTTCCTGTAGAACTCATCTTTTATATCGTCTGAGCTGCAGTCAGTGGGAGAGTAGGCAGAGACGACGAAGAGGCAACGACGAGTTTCCCTATCTTTCCGTGTCCTTACTGATCCGTTTAGTCGGACAGCGCATAGACGACTGTCTACTGGGATCCAGTCTAAAAGAGCTAGTTCTGCCCTAGGACTTAATGTTATACCTACTCCAGCGAGGCCACGGGAAGCAGCATCAGGGCTTCCAGATACACGAAGCGTGTATCGAGATGAAACTTTAATTTGATTAGGTACGGTCAAATGAATGACACTACTCGGATCTTGTATGCGCGTTTCGGAGACGCAGCACACATCGATGGTGTAAGATTCTAGAGTCCTAGCTAAGGAAGCCTGTTGTCCTATTTGGCACAATGTTCGGACATTAAAAGTTCCTACATGTAGTTTAGAGCGTGGTTTCAGGAGACCAGGAATAACGTTCTGTGTACTCGAATCGTTTGCCCTAGCGGTGCGAGGTGATAAAAGGACGTGGGAAGGGTTAGTCGTGGAGGTAACAGAGTTATTAGGTGTAGGAAGGATTTGAAAGCGACCAACTTGGTCTTGTGTGCAGTTAAGGGTATGAGGGCTAGTATCACTTCCCGGCTGCCCACACAGTGGAATGGTATTTCTTGAGGGACCTGAAAAAGAAGTTGGATTAGTGTTGGTCTTAACGACCTGGGAGCGTGACCGCAGTGCCCAAGGGACATCTGCTTGAGGCCGGTCACGCACGGCCTTTTTGTGGGGGATTTTTGATGTGTTAGCTCCGTTCTTCAAAAGTCCTTACCGCCGGAGACGGAAATCCGTGGGATAAGGCGAGGTGTGCATTTTTAGGGTCGACCTTTTCTAACCCCACCCCTCCTTGTGGGAAGGCAGCATCGCTGTCATGCTGGTTGTCTGAAGGAAACACCTTACTGCTTTCACACCTCTGTACAGTCAGCAGTACGACTTCGCCTTCGGACCTTGGGATTGCTGCTTTTAGTCTCACCGCTCTTCAACCGACCTGTCTGGCATGGTAGGACCTTGAGGAACGATTGTTCCAGCCAGCATAGCTCCATTGGATCATCACGATAGGCAAGCCCGACCACCACGTCAAGGTAGCAGAACGGTCGAGTGTTTATCAAATAATACTTAGTATTTTCAGCTTACAGATGTACTGGTTGTGTCAGGCAATCAGTTATAATCAACGTACAGTTTATCACTTATATTTATTGGTTTAAGTTGCTAGAACATATAGGCACAACAGGACAAATGCCACGGCAATGAAATTAGTAACAGTATCAATGGTAATAAAGAGCATTACGCTAAGATACGATTCGAGAAGGATGAATCCCTGTTATAAGAAGTATGTATCAGTTCTAGAACTTAAAATGTAGTAGTTTTACATGCATGTCCAAGCTAAAGCGAACGGAAGAGGATAAAAAACTTCAAACTATTGGCTGAATTACTTTGCAGAATATTAGCAGCATTTGCACAAGAGAACATATAAATTAGTGGAAATTTTTACAAGATCAGTGACCAGTGAATGAAAAGTTAGCGCTTGGGGAAATTTACTAAATGTAAAGACGTCATACATCTAATCCATTATGTATCGACTGTCATTAAAAGTTGGGTATGGACAGTATTACCTACAGGGCTATTGAGGCATTGTCACATCTACATCATAAAAATATTAGACCCAAAGGTCAGCCATTTAAAAATGTGATGTGTTCACTGTGTAACAGATCCAAATTTTATTCTGCTAGGCAACTGCATCTGAAGACGCAGCGTACAAAACTACACAGGTCAACTGAAATACATTGATTTAAGACCGTTTATGAAATTTGGATTGAACAAATAAAAACAACCAAACACTATCAAAAAGGTTAGCATACGCAATTTTTCCTCCAAGCCCGAAATTAGTCATGGCTTTCTCGTCAAAGTTATTTTCTGTTATCCAATCATCATCATCCGGTTCAGATGCTTCAGTATCACTAGTTTCAGTTCCAGATGTTTTTGTCTCATTCATTACATCAATGGATGGAATACATTCTGTGTCCGATTTCGGCAATTCACAACGAGCTAAAGACCCAAGGTTACTGGGCAAAGGTTTCTGATGGCATGGGTATTTGTATAGTGACATGATAACGACTTACCACTTCCTTAATTTTTGGTTCACCTATATATCTTTTATGCAGTTCATAAGTTAAAGCGATCAAATTAATATCCGTTGCAGAAAGAACTGACAGATCTCCAGTTTGTTTTGCAATGCCTTTAACTGTGATGGCCTCAAGTATACGACATATACTTAGAGTATCGTGTATATCTTTTTCTGTTCTTTTCTCACTTCGTCGTCAAGGTATGGGGTCTAGTTTTCTGTACGTCATTCGACATGACGACTGATGTATTCCTTTTGGCGGTCATACTTTTTGCATTTTGAAACACTTTTGTGTGACTTATGTCAAACATTTCACCATTGATAACTAATCAGCATCACGCATACACTTCGATGTTTCTTTTTCTATTCACTTCGTTCCGTTTTAGGCAAATCGTGTTTTATGACTGAACAAGGTTGTGATAATTTTTTCTCTCGGTCGACCCCATCATTTCGTTATCAGAGCCAGTCAAGTAAAGCTATTTGTCAGCTCCTTATTGTTCTAAATGAATATGATCGTTGGTTATGATAGTCTTATGACGTCTTGTATTTTTATGTAGTCACCAATATACTGTTGGGTTGGTACATAGCTTGGTAATGAGCATACGCTCGGTCACGGTCAGTTAACTAAGTATACATCAGTAATGTAATTCAGCAATTAAGTGGAAATTCATTGAACATTCACTTATCAAAATATGTAACAGGGTTTTACAGTCTCTGATAAAATGGTAATCTAAACCTAAAATGATGATGGCCCAAGTAACTGTATTCATCAGTAGCTGAACAATAATTACTTAAATTTATTTCTTAAGAGAAACACTGTTGCTAAACAACTTTTTAAATGCTGTTTGAACACCGAATACTAACATTAAACATTTTGCTCTTATCATCAGTATCCATTAGTTGCGTTATGCATTGTAAATATTTGCCTTTGAAAAGTATCTTTTATCATTCGGATATCTATTTAACTAAATGTTATAATTTTTACTGTACTGTTCAGATTCTTAATATTATAGATTTGGTTCTAATTACCCAATCTCATTCGTCATACATGAGATTTCTTAGGTTTATTAATTTTCTTCTTAATTGATAGGATTTCTGGTCGACTGTAAGTCCTATAACCGATTATAAATCATATCAGTGAACAAACATCGGATTTATTCTGTTTTTTTTTCCAATTATGTACTACATGTTTACTTTTAGAAGTTGGATGTTTGGCGTGAAAAACGTCGTCAGGCCTTACGCACTGAGGCAACAAAATTTGCCCTACTTCAAGAACGTGAGAATAGGGAAAACGAAAGACGTAAGGAAGAAATAAAAGATCGCCTTCGTAAAGCCAAGTACGTAAAATGTGTAGTTGTCTAACATTTAAAATATTTTATATTCTAAACGAACAAACGATTGAACATAATAGGGCATTAAATAGATCATGGAAATATCTGTACTAAGACCGAACCACCCTAAAGTTCTCATAAGCGTTTATTATAAGCTTATAATTTATAAGGTTTCCTCGGATATGGCAAAAGAGTAAATTAGCAACTTGTTATAGTTAAGAAGATACTTGAAAATACCATAAAATTATGTGTTCATTCAAAATTATAAGTTAGTAAAATAAAGTTATTGATTGATAGGATTTGGAATTATAATCTTAGTTGAAAAATATATTAAACCAGTTATTTTTTATCCAGTCAGTTTGTGACTGTCATCTATCAAAGTTAGGTACCTCTATCCGTTCTGTGTTCTTGAATTTTTCGTCACATGTGTATGTGAAGAATACTCTGTGTTTGTTACGTTTCGTCTCATCGTATAAATGATTTTAGACAAAGTGTGTGCTTTAATGGAAAATTCAGTATCGATAGTGTCATATCTCTTCAGATTTTTTTTCTTTTTGAGCATGTGGTCAATGATCCAGAGCATTCCATGTTAATTCTTCATACTACTGTATTTATCAAATGTTGAATATAATATGCATTTAGTAGATGACGCCTTGCAATTCAATTAACTGTTTTCATTATTTTTCTTGCAATCCTAGGAGCCAACGTAATCTAATTTCCAGTGGACATGTTTCATCCTTAGATTTAGCTCCACCACCAAAAATAAATAGTCCTGGCGTCGCATTACTAACAGGTAGCGACTTTGATTCGCTCACTTTCGGTCATTTTGAAAAAAATCAAATGGATGCAGTCTCACCATCACAATCGGTTTCTTCAAATAAATTTCAGCACACAGAGAGTTCAGATCTTTTTAAGTCAAATGACTCCGAGACTAATTCGAAAGCTTATTCCGATTGTTCTTCACCTGTATCTGAACTCAAAACTGAAGTCCAGGTAAGTGTTTTAAGAGTCGACTTCTTATCCCTTTTATGTTTTTTCCTCTCTAGGCGTTTTATTATGTGGCTATTTTGAGTATTAATAAAGATCGGTCTCATAGTCTAACTGGCATAGTCCGTTGACATTTTAATCTGATGTACATTAGATGGCAAAGTAGTGACATATGGAAGATGAAGTTTAACTAAAACCATGTGATATACTTATGCAGTACCTTTCAAATAATTTGATTTTATATTTAGTCATTAATGTATCTTATCTGAAAATGAAATAGGATTGTATGAACTAATTTTAATACTAAAAAATAAGAGGAAATACAGGTAGGGAAAAAGAATAACAATCTTTTAGATGAAATCACTAGACCAAAGTTTTTTTTAAACAGATAAAGAGGATTAGACATCCATCTCTTTAGTTTCCCAACAAATCGAAGCATGCTTCACTGATCGTTCCCACTCAATGATTTTTAAGCTCTTTGCTGATTATTTCTGTGACTGTGGATGACGATGGTTGTTTATTGTTTATGATTATCTGAATTTCAGAAAAGAAAGAATCTGTTCAAGACTGTCTAGTCAAGTTAAGTAGAACAACCAAATTTTGGAAATGTCTCCTAAATCGGTCTTTAGCGAAACTTATTATACCAAAAACATTAACGTGGATAACATTACGAAATCTGTTCTTTGAGACAACATATAAACGATTGCATTATCGTGTCATATTTTCCAGTCAAACTTGTTTGTGCTTGTACGTATATTGTGTGAAATAATTGATACATTAGGCCACGGTATTAGATTCCGTGACGAATACTTGAATGATTTCAAAACTATTGAGGTGTTTAAATCCCATTGGTAGACGAATTTTTCTTCTGTAGTTGAATGTATCTCAATAACGATTCATAAAGTCTATGGGAAGATAGATTTCAGCTCCGTACGTCAAAAGTTATCATATATGCAAGCAGGCGTTTAGATGTCTCAGTTTTGAAAATATGGTCAGTTTTTTCTCATCTTTAATTTGCCTCAGAAGTTTCTGTCTCTTTTTAATGACAAAACTGGCAAGTCCGATAGTTTATCGGAATATTTAAAACAATGTAAGCCGGTTGGAATTTCTTACGGATGAGAATTTACCATTGAGAAGTAAAATACTGCTTAAGATAATCAATAGTTATTATATTTTTATGTCTGTAGAGCAATATTACGGACAAAACAATGGATGTTTCTTCTTCAAGTAAAAATTCTGTCGAGAAATATGCCAATTGTAATCGAATTGAAGTAATTCGTGATCTCATATCTGAACCGGATAATTGCAATGTTGCAGTCACTCCGGAAACCAAACTATCTTATGATGCGAGTTCTGAAGATAATGACTATTCAGAATGCAAATTACGTTTGTCATCAAGACCTGGAGTATCAGAAGTTCATTGGGGACTAACAGTAAAAGCACGAGGTCCTTCAAATACTTCCCCTTTTGTTGTTGAACGCGTTAAAATTGGTAGGTTTTTATATATCACATGTTTTCATGTATTTCGAATTTTTTCTCTTTCCATTCATTTTTACGTTTGAAATAGTATAGGATTGAGAAAGAAATTTAGCGAGTAATTTATACAGCGACTAATTTCACTCATCTTATTCTCCATTTGTTTGTATACAAAGTTCATCACACTGTTTCCCATCTACATTCGTCATAAATGACACTTCTCGGTGATTCATTCACCTAAAATAATTTATGTTCCTATTCTTACTCTAAAATTGTACCTCAAAACTGCATGAAGAGTCGACCGTAATAATTTTCAATTTTTTTATTTTAATTTCGATAGTCGGGATCATGAGTCAACTGAAGCTAGACCACCATGGAAAACCTGGAAGCACTGGACGGCCGTTTTACTCAAAAAATTTTAATTCTTAGCATTTGGTGGCGACCAGTAGTTGAATGGGTACAATAAATTAGTTATAAGTGGGATCGATTTTTAGCGACACAGTTTCTAATTTGAAGTGCCACACAACTACTTTGGTTTAGCTAGTAGTTTATTAATCTTAGTTCTCATACATAAAATTGACCTAAACCTTCAATATTTGGAACCTACTTCTAGTAAATAAGTGACATAGATTAATAGTGGGACACAGAACTCTCGTCCAACTATAGTTGTAACTTCATCTCTTGGATTATGTCACAGTAGTTAACTGTGACACGCAAATGTTAGGCAAGAACTAGAATAAAATATAGTATCTTCTATATCCTTTGACTGAGTCAGTCAGTCATACGCAACGTGGAACCTGGCACATGTATACATCTGTTCAGGTTGCTACTCCTCACTGACATAACATTCTCAAATTGTCAAGGTAAATCACAGAGTAGTGGTGCTAGTAACAAATTCAAACATACATAGGTTGACTTTCGCATCATTCGTAATGTGCTCCATAGCTTAACCAAAATATAGTTTACAAATGTAAAATGAATCGAGTGAGTACGTTAATTAATTTACTTATCTACAGGACTGAATTAATGGGCTTTCTTTATCTACACTTAGATCTTCAGTACAGATTTTCCTCAATATATATATATATATATATATATATATATATATATATAATCTTTTAGTGCTGTTGAATTGTTTGGTGACTTTGATGTGATTATTTGTTAGTTCAGACATTACTTTTGTCTTTTAGCTGATATTTCGCATTATGATATCCAGATTACACTAGGTAGCTTTTCGTAGTTTCCTATCAATTTTCTGTCCCCTAGTCTAGCTGATGACATTTTTTGCTTACAGTGAGCACACGACTTTACTTGTTCAACCTATCTTTTAGTCATCATTATAATACTTTCAAATTCATAAAGCTGTCGAAAGGAGTTTCGCAAACTTCAATTGCACGGTTAGGTTTTAAAGATGAATTTAACCGAAGCGAACTAATGATGCCATATCACATGGATCTCTGTGTTTTCATGTCTACCTTGGTAGGTAGTTAACTGTATAACAATTTTAAATTATTGTTGTCGTATCAATAAAAGTCGGTTGTTTTCTTTTTACTTCAGAAAGCGTTAAACTTTTCATGATATGGATGTTACATTTTTATCATTTACTAAAATTTTTTCCAGTAAAAATCTAATTATCTCGTGAGATTGGTTTCAACGCACGTATTTAAACATTGAAATTTACCACCCTTACTTAACTTGGTGGTCATTTTTTCACCTAAAGTGTGTCAGGATTAGCATTAACTTCTAAATATTTTCAATTTAACAGTTTTGAATAAAATTTCTCCAGATTCTGAACTTATCGTACAAGAATCCTCTGAAAAAATAATTTACTGTAAGGTTCCTTCAGCACCTCATGATTTATTTTCGCCCGTATGGTAGTACTAGTGTTCTAACAGGTATTCCCTTTCACCTTCCTTGTTATTAACACACAACATTCCAAACTTTGTGTACAATTATAATACTTCATTATGTTCCTGAGTTTTGCTCTTTCGCTGCGTGCATCAAGAGACTAGGTTATATTATCATGAGATAAAGAGAAGATCCGTGTTTTATTGGTGTAGGGGGATTTCTGGAGATTGCAGAATTTTCATAGCTCAAATCATATACTGTTATACTTGTGGCCGAGTGGATGCCTAGTTAATGTGTGACTTGATGAGACCGCCAATTAGGGAGCAGCGAATTATCGATTGGAACAGTGACACGGAACCCGTACGAGCAGACTAAAGTGCTAACCGGTTCTGCGATCTGCCTAGCCCAGCCAGTTAAGTCCAAAACACCAATATCAGCCTCAATGATATGAATCATTGTATTTCAAACATACTGAGTTTATATACCAACCAAACAGACCATATCGACCCATAAAATAGATAATAACATTTGTACAATATTTAGCTGAATGTGGCTGTAAAAGGTAACCAATAAACTGATGATAACTCAAGGATCGTATAATAATAGTTTAAAGGTCAAAATAAAGTTAATGATAAGAGGAACAATGAATATGATTTAATTAGTTATTTAACAATTATACAATATTAATTACAGAAGGGGTTTTATGGAGATTTAGTATTTATCATAGTTGAAAGCGTGAGTCGATTGAAGCTAGACCACCATGGAAAACCTGGAAACACTGGACGGCCGTTTCGTCCTATTATGGGACTCCTCAGCAGTGCGCATCCACGAACCCACTCTCGCGAGCGAGATTCGAACCCAGGACCTACCAGTCTCGAGCCAGAGCCCTTAACCGATAGACCACTGAGCTGGCATCCAATGGTGTTAATGTCTAACTTCAACTGATCCACGAAGTTGAGCAACCATTCACCAATTGTCTTCATTGAGTTCCTATCTCACAACAGACGTGGTTTTGAACTCCACTGGTCACTACTTCTCACTAGAGCTCCTAGATATACTTTTCGAAGTCACTAGTGAGCATATGATTATATTAATTACAGAAGGGGTTTTGTGGAGATTTAGTATTTATCATAGTTGAAAGCGTGAGTCAATTGAAGCTAGACCACCATGGAAAACTTGGATCAGTTGAAGTTAGACATTAACACCATTGGATGCCAGCTCAGTGGTCTATCGGTTAAGGGCTTCGGCTCGAGACTGGTAGGTCCTGGGTTCGAATCTCGCTCGCGAGAGTGGGTTCGTGGATGCGCACTGCTGAGGAGTCCCATAATAGGACGAAACGGCCGTCCAGTGTTTCCAGGTTTTCCATGGTGGTCTAGCTTCAATTGACTCACGCTTTCAACTATGATAAATTATACAATAGGCAATATACATATTACATTGACCAATAAATAATCCTTAAAAGTTACCACTCGCAATTCTCTTCGGGATACAACATAAACCGATCTTATCTAAACACCGCTGAATACCTTGAAGTACTGGACGACCGTGTCATTTTAGATACCTGCCATCAGATACCTCTACCGTAGTCTAGAGGTTAAGGGTCTGCTAGTGAGACGGCTTTTCAATGCTTCCAGGTTTTTATAAGTGGTCTAGTTAAGATTTGTTCGTTATTTGATTTATATCTCAGTTTTATGGATAAAAGTTCTTCGAGGATTTCCATTAGACATAAAATCTGAGATACCAAGTAACTAAAACTATACATTTTTTGTATAATACTCCTCAGGTAAGTGAGCTTATTGTAGTTCGTTGAGAAATCGAACTATTCTGTTTGACATTTCTCAGACTTTCTTTATTCGTTTACATCTGTTTCATTAACATGCAACATCTAGGTAGTTCTGCAGATATCTGTGAATTTCAAAAAGGTGACATATTAGCTTCGATTGATGGCATAAACCTGGGTATCGGTCGAAAGAACACTAACAAAAACACAAGTCAAGTTGCAAACTTAGAGGATCTAGAAAACCTGATGGCTCGGTTAGTTTTAACCAACAAACCGATTACTGTTTCGGTCTTCAGGAAAATGGATGAGTTTGGTAGGAGTTTGTGGTATTTTTCTTAAGATTCATAACATTGTAACTGACTTACTAATTTAAGCCACGTACTTTATGCGACGGCCAGTGGTACTGTCTGGTAGCTCAAACCAAGGCATGTGGAATGAGGTTTGAACTCGCGAGCTACTGGTTAAAACTTGAATCCTTTACTCTCAAACATTATATACTGTTTTTTTTACTTGCCTCAACCGTTTCAGTCTTATTCTTGTTGTTATACAGTATGGTTAACCTTTTGTACATCCTCAACAACTCGATTCGCTTGTTTTGTTACACAGAAAGCATAAGAAGTATTTGTGATAATTGGTTTGTTTTGTCAGAGAAATCATAATATCGTTTTGTTGATCAATATGAAAGAAATTTCTCGTTGTTGTAACAGCTAAACTAAACACGGAAATGTACTGCCAGTTATTATAACTTTCTGCATCCCAGAAATTCACTAGACACTTGGATTTTAAGTTTTAAAAGTCTATCCATTATGTAAAGTTTTCTTCTGATCATTAATTATTTGCCTTTATATTAAAACCTTATTATACTCTGCTTATACAGTTGTTTCCTCTTTTCTTCTAATATTGTCTCTTTGCTACTGTCTTTTATATTCAACGTTATTCAGAAAATAACTTAATTGTTATTATATTACTTCACGCTTGAAGGGTGTGAATTCTGGATCACCATCCCCCATACACTTAGTAACGAAAATGTTTTTTATGTTAGAAGCAATCCAACTCCTTTCATTTCATTTCAGAATTAAAATTTGTTGTTTTTGAATATCATTTGGTATTTCATCACTAAATATGTATCTATGATGTTAATTAATTTTAAACATTATTGATAAGATAGACGCTTGTATAAATTAACATAAAATACACTGATTTTTATGTAACATAACAACAAAACTATGAATAAACATTCTTAACAGATAGATATTCTTCAACCTTTCCGTTACTTACACTTGTAAAGTAGTGATTTAATTTATTCAGACATTGTCTACAAAATAAACTGTATTTGTTAGGGTGGGAAAAAAGTTTTTGTGAATGTGTCGTGATCAACATGAGATAATATAGGATGTTCCACTAATAATTACAAGAAAGTAATAGAGTAGAGCGAAATTCCTAATAAAATGCTATAAGAAGACATCACATAAGTCAGTAGTGAAGTTTGTCTGTATTATTAATAGAATAAGCTACTGACTTCAACAAAAATCGAATTGACAATATTTGAGGTGACTAATAGTCATTTTCGATTCCTAATTGAGAGTACTAATATAATCACTTGAGGATTTTTTACATTAACATCAACTATTTAGCTTTCAAAACAAAAAAAAGAGGTATCCACAAACTTATTGACTAAAATCTAACTATATCATGTCAAAAGTTATTTCATTAAATTTTAGCTTCGTTAATTATAATACATACTTTGTTAAATTTATGTTTGAAGGACAAAGTTAATACATCTCTCTATTCGTATTTCAAAACAGAACTAGGTATTTTGTATTAAACAATTCAATCAGTCGATGTTGTTTTCAGTTCACGAATTCTTGTCTCAATTGATATCCACTCTAAGTTGTTATAGATTTTGGAATATCCTATCAGCGTTCTTTACTTAGATTTGTTTTTGGATTAGAGTGTAATTACCTATATTTGTACTATAATCATTTAATAAGATTCTGGTATATATTTTTTGGGTTCATGATATATCTAGTTTTAGCCTACTTTAGCTTACTTTGATAAACTTGCCATCGTACTGCTTACAATCTTTCAATAAGAGTTGTAACCAAAACTAAAGTAGAAATTCGTCTCCATAGGAATTGTTCTTGAAGTGCTATTGACATAAAAGTATGTGAAATCGTTTGTTCTCTAGCATGTAGTCGATGATGATCATGTACTATCAGACTCAGCGTTCAAATTCATTTATAAAATCTAATGGGTTCTAACGAAACGCTTACACACACATCTTCACATTACAGAAGCATTGGAAATGCTTAAGAAGAAGCTATATTTATGTATATAAAACAATTTTCAAGATCTCTTTTTATACTGTTTCCTCTACATTTTTCTTTGCACACTACTTTATAAAATATTTTGGTTGCTGTTTATTACCCCCGTTTTATCTTTAAGTCACATGTTATATAATCTCTACTTTTTTACATCCGAGTATATTGCACCAATAATTCATTTATTCTATTTATTATCATATGACCAGTCACCTTCAATCAATTCCTGTCCTCATTTATATTGACCTTCATCTATCTACTTGAAAAATCATAGTAAATCTCTCATTTTTTTTAGTTGTCTTGTATGTCCTGTAGTTAATAGTCAGTATGATTATTCATTTATCAATAATTAATCGGTTTCACCCATTAACAGAACTGTACATAGTGATTTCCACCCATTATACACAGGCACATTAATATAAAAAGCTTATTCATTGCATAGATTACCTTTTATAAATACAATTGTACAGGTTTTGAAAATGAAGTTGTTGGAAAGAAACTTTTATTTGCTGAAATATCTGTTTTGTTGCAGAAAGGCTTTTTGAATAATAATTACAATAATAATAATAATAAAAAGCAAACTCTTTTTCTCATAAAATGCTTCGAATGGACGATACATTTCAGATGAACTGAACGATGGTGAATCGGACACAGGTGGAGATTTTTCTGTCGAATCAACAGCCATGAAATTCAAACACACACCAAGTAACATTAGTGATTCCGATAGTGAATGTCATGAGTTACTTGTTTCTCCTGTTGTCAAAGATTCTCACAAAACATCTCTTGTTGATACCCCAGTCTTACAAAGACCTATCACAATTACACATTCACATCATAGGTCACCTTCTCGAAGTTCAATTCAAGTAAGTCATCCTTGTTATCCCTTGAAGATAGTCGATATATACTACCAATAATGTTTCATAACAATGAACCTTTTTCACTAACATATCTGTTTCCTACTTATTTATAATCACTGAAAAAAGCTTGAATATTAGAGAACCAAGAAATGCACCATAAAAATAAGATGACAGTGCTATGAAAAATTCGAAGGAAAACTTTTCAATCAACCGTTAGAAAACTGACATAAATGGCCACTAATTACTATCAATCTTTTTCGTATTAAATTTCAGATGTCTAATCGTTCTCATCGTAATTGCTATTGCATTATTTCAATCTGTCTTGAAATTCATCTTGTTAGTTTCATCAACCTAATACGATCTCGCAAATTTGGCGAACGCTAATCTATACTAGGCTCTATTTCAGTTATTGATTGACTATTTACTCTAATAAATTATGAAATCATCTCTAAAAAATTATGGTTTACACTGCGTATCGTTCTCAGTGTATTGTAGTTCTCTATTTTCTTGACATGAGTTTAACACCAGCAACTGTTACTATAATCTACTTATGTTATGCCTCGTTGACCCACTGAACAATGTCACGTGTCCAATCATAATCCTGATTCTAATTTGGCTTTTTATTTACTCTATGGCTTAGTGTCTTTGACTTAACCAATTACACGACCTTCAACCAGTAACCAGGTTCCTATTGGTCCACTATGCGCTAGCCCCTCCGTATGCCCCAGCCTTGAATCCATAAGTCGACAACGAGACTCTACCATATCTGTATTTCAAACAAACGTGGTTTATATACAGACATACATGACCGTAGCATACTGTAATATAAAAAATAACAATTATACATGAACAAGCTCAAAGTGACTGTGAGTAGAGGAGACTGTTAATAATAGAATGGCAACAAAATAGGAATAGTCAGTCATATGACATTAGTTTATGTGTTAACAGAAAGCTAATGATAAACGGAATACCTAGGTATAGTAATCTAGTCCTAATAACTATACAGTAAGAATACATATAATGATAATAATCCAGAAATTAGTTCTGGGAGCTATCATTCCTCCAATCTTCCTTCTGACACAGCAATTTTATTAACAAGTTGATACCCGATATTTAAACATTCTGTCAGGTTTACTATCACTGATACTTTCCGTGAAAATACTGTTTCTAATCACTTCATTTTTATTTTTTCCTGTCATTTTATCAATTCCTTGAAGATTTCTGATGACGAAGTTAACAATTCATCTGTTTCATCTAACTCTGAAGTAAAAGAGTATGTTATATTCAAAATAAAAAATTATAAAATTTATTGTATGTATAGATTCTACGTGTATTTTACGTATGCTTAGTGTCAATTTTAGTTTATTACTGCTTAGATATAAACTAGAATCTAAGTAGCTCATATTTTATGTAAGCTGAAAAGTTTTTACTCTCTTTTCGAATATGCTGGCTCCCTGAAAAAATGATACTATTGAATTTTGTCACTGTAGGTTTGCGGGTAATTAGTCGAATCACTTGATTATCATTCGATCTATCACGAGTTCAAAGGTACTCCATTTATTTAGGTCTTATGGTCAGGTGGTATTGCTCTTGCTCACACGATAATAAGGTCACCGTACATATGTGCAGATAAATTAATTTTGAATGACACCAAGTTACAAATTCTTAAAAATTCATTATTATATCTCTTACTCCATTGCCATTTCAGCTCAGTTTTGTGACAATCCATTCAAAGCGTACCTTAGCATTACATTACTGTTCGATATATTTTTTAAAAACTGAGTTCTTATAGTTACTGGAAATAATTTTCATCAAACCCACCATAGAACGGGCTTCGTCATTTAATTTTCATGTGTATCACTTCGTTCAATTATGGAGACAATAAACGAAAAACCGCAAACGTCTACATATAATAACCATCAATGTCCTTTATTCGTGAATGCTATTTATAGTTTGTGACTTGTGAGTCAAAAGACCAGTCAGTCATTAATAACGTAAAAAACTTGACCCATATATGAATTCTTACAAGTTGTAACATTGCACCAACACAGTGAGATAAAATTATCGATATAAATACCAAAACAGTAAAAGCAGTGTTAATAGTGATACCAATGATGGTAAAAACGATTGGTTATGGAAAATATAATTCGAGAAGAATGAATTTCCGTAAGAAAAAGCATAACATTAGTTTAAATCTGTTAAAATTGTTGGCCTTGTACCTTATCAACATATAACGTAACAATGTCGCCAATCAGAGAACAGTGACTGGACCAATGACACATAAACTCGTACGAGCAATTTAGAGTCCCTATCGGTTCTTCTTCCTGCCTAGCCCTGCCTCTTGAGTCCAGAACACAAATTTCAGCCTTCACGATATGAATCATATATTTCAAACATAATGAGTTTATATACAAGACAGACAGACTACATCACACTATAAAATAAAAAAACATTTGTAAAACACCTATCCAAAAGTGGCTGTGATTGTGGGAGATTGTAATTAATCAACTGGACATTAATTAAGAGTGGTAAATCGTATAAAAATGGTCTATAGGTCGAAATAAAGCTTGTAATAAGAGAAATATGAATATACATGGTTTAGTTTCTTAACGATTATACTATAAAAATGTAAGTATAGTATTAGTAGTCCATAAATAGATCCCAACAGTTACCATTCATTATTCTCGTCGGGGTATAACAAAATCTCAGGACCTAAATGTATCTGCGTTACCGTTACTGATGTGTTGCTTAACTATCGGATAAGATTCTAAATAGTATTAAAAAATTTCTGTCATCTACTTATTACATAGGAGTTCTTGTCGTCGCAATACTTTTATGCTGGAAGTTACAAATATAACAAAAATGATAGCCAAAATACAGCACACAACTAGCGTTGTTGATAACCAGGTTTACATATCAGACAAATTTTAAGTCCTTCTTCAGGTCTTTTTCTTTCTTTAGATTTTGTGTATATTCAATCTTATTTGTGCCAGATAATTGACATTATCCGGCCTCATTACTACTGTTTACACTCCATTTTTAGTTGTACATAGTTCGTTAATAATATATTCTCGGCTTACTCGTTGGTTAGAAATATTTATTTTTGCGCGAAAAGCCTTTCTGTCTACTATTCAATTTAATAAATATACGGTAAGTTTTTAATTGGTCTAATTAGTTGATCAGACAACAACCATTACTACTATCCAGCTAGATTCCACTGGTATTCAAAAGTGTAAATATAACTATTTTTGGAACAACTCCTATATTTTTAACTAAGCGTTTGTGTTATTGCCCTGGTACAGCTAACGTAAAAACGAGTCTGCTCTCCCTCTCAGAATGCTATTATGAGACCATTCTCTTATAATATCTACCAGGGAAATCCTACTAACTGCCTCCAAACGGTGAGAGTATTTTTTTAAAAAGTGAGGAAACGAAAAGCGAACATCAGGCTCTTAAATCGTGTTGGTGAATACTAAGGGTTCACACAAGGGAGTTGAGAAGTTTTGATTTCAGATGAATTGTGCTTTAGAAACCTGAGGTTACAAATGGCTTATGAACCTACTTTTTGCCACTGGGTACTGTGAAGCGGTATCTTTTGACGATACTCCATCGCCTTTTGAACTATATCTCTAGGTTAAAGGCTCTGAGAGTAGCCTTCGAAGGAAATCACCTACTTCTGTCTAGGCACCCAGACAGTATCCCAGCCCACACAAAACTTTTTGTAGGACATATTATTTTTTGGTACTCGGTTCTACCAGATTTTATATAAATTAAATAATATACATAATAATTTCACTGAAATCACAAACCGATCAATGTTCGACTACTATCGAACTCCTAGAAGCACTGGACGTCAGTTTCATCCTAGTATAAGACTCCCTAACAGTGCACATGCACGACCCCGTGTACGGGAATCAAACCCAGGACTTTCAGTCATGCGCTCTAACCCTTAACCTCTAAACCACTGAGTTGGTATCCAACCGTGATAATTTCTAACTTCAACAATCTTCACAACCCTATACTGATAAACAATAATTAAAAAATACTTGCTATATTTCCAAACTGTACCTTTGTATTTGGTTATTTTCCCGGTCATTTTATCCTAATAATGACTACATCAAACTTCAATATTGTTAAAGTAATAATTGTTTACGCTATAATTTTTCCCCAAATAATAGATATAATTGTCTAAAGGGGAACTTTAATATTTCATCCAAGTCAGTTGGTTTAATTCCCAAGAATGAAAATTTTCCATTATTTAAATCAAATGAAGATAAGTCTAAAGATGGAAGTAAGTGAATTATTTGTACCATGGTTTGATTTCATTCATATTGGTATCACTGTTTATCTGACTACTTGACTTTCGATTGACTGTTATGCACTGATGAACATATTGTTGAACAACTAAATAATGAATGGTTAATCATTTCGTCTATTCATGTGACTTTTTTATTGATAGGTCAATGCTAAAATGAAGCTCTTTACTATTTATAAGTATAGTATATACATAACAGTATAAATCTGTGTACGTGATAGTTTTTCAAGATTTCCTGTTAAAAATTCTAGATATCTTCTACTCCCTCCTTACTAATTTTTCCTATCTAAGGACACAAACATTATTTATTAACCAATCCGTCAGCTTACATAGAGATGCTACTCATAAACCTCTTTACATAGTTGTATGAAAAGACATATATTGAATCAACACAATACTGATAGATAGTAAACTACGTTTTTTTCCAAGTAACTGATTACCATCATCTTCCTCAATTTGTCATCTAGCCACTGTTAAGAACTAAGCCAACTTTAGAAATAAATCTTCCAGTTTCAGTATACAACTTGTTATTATCACTTATATATTCTTTGTTATCTCTATACAACAAAAACAGTTACCTTTCAATCCTTTCGATTTACATATATAAATGCAACTTAGCATTTACAAAACATAAATGCTTGTATTAGTATTTCTGTCTAAACTATATATCAGTTGATCAATTCTTAATATAAAACAATACCTGCATAATGCTTTTATTTGAAAGTGTGAATAATAAGTACTTAACTGTTATGCAACAGCAGCCTATATGACCTTAATATTTCAACATTTGAAATGTCTGTAATTCTTATCACCAATTTGTGTTTTTTCTTAGTTTCAATGTACAGTTATTGATTTTTTTACTCTCACTTTCTCCTCTCTTTTAATAACGTATACCGTCTGAGATTTCGCATAGCTTTTTTGGCTGACTATTCTGTATAATTTTTGGGTTCATTTAAGGTCAGTCTGATCAAAATACATTACCTCTTTTCTTACCACTTACATTTAATTTTTTCTCAAGATTTTTTTTCTTCATAAAGTCGATCAAACACATTCATAAAATCAGATATTATTTTGTGAACATGTATTTACTTGTTATCATTACATGTGAAAAAGTAAATCATCACATTTCGTTCAAGATTAGGTTATATATATATATATATATATATATATATATATATATATATATATATATATATATTAGTGACTAACGAAGTTTACTTCTCATCAGCATCAGTTTATTTACTGTGTTGTTATTTTACGATACCTCTGCTAATTTTCTTAAATTGCTTCAAATGTTCTGGTCGAAAAAACGTTCTATGGACCCGAATTTCCCATACATCATTGATTATCTATTAACTGTTAGTCTTTATATTTTAGTTTTATTTGGTCTTACTCAAATATCTAACTTGATTTTCATGTGTCTGGTACTCAGATGCTTGATAATGACTTCCTAGTCGCTCTATAGTTCCGCACAATTCTCCTAAACTTGATCTTCCAAAGTTACAGATAAAACACAAAATAAGAACAGAAGCTTTACTTCAATGTTATTTACAGATGTATGAATAGCCTTCACATTCTGAAGACTCCCGGAAGCACGCTAGATTTAGTAACAAAGTTGTTTTGTTTTCTGGTTAGAATATGGGACATAGTCCTTCCTTTTGTAGAGGTTTCTGAGAAGTTCTAATTAGGTGTTGATTGAACGGAATGGTTTTCAGCATTTTCAGTGTTTTCTGAAAACGTCTTCGGGGAATTCTCGAAGATTCCTAACAAATCTCCGAATTTTAACCGTAATCAGTACTGATTAAAATTTTTAAGGACATTGATGTACCATATATATATGGTTGAGTTGCGTTCTCTGGGCTTAGCATTTCAACTGCGAACCTTTAATCGTCATTCTGGGCAACTTCCTCGGCACTTAACGTACATGGAATTGTTATAATTATTCCATGAGTTCTAATTCACCTTATCCTACTCTCTGATCTTGTCTTCGGAGGCTTTATCAACATGATTTGTCTTTTCACCTCTATCGACTATTGTTCATTAAACCTCTGAAAACATCTACCTGGGCTAGAAATGTTCATCATTATATTTTATCTATATCATTTTGGATTTCGGAAATGTCAGTAACACAGTATCGATTATTGTTATAAAATATCTAGTAAATATTTCAAGGTTTCATACCTCCTCATGAATTTCTAATATCTTTACAAAACATCATTCTTTAATTAAACTAGTGCTATGGAAATAATTTATTTGTCAAGTAAAATTTTAACATCAAACGAAAATTAATCTGTGCAAACTCGAGTATTGTACAGCTCTATTATCGTTTTAGAAAATATATGCATTAAGCCACAAATTTAGAGAAAGTGAGATTTTTACTAGAATCTATTCATGAAAAACAACGAAAAATTGAACAGTTTGATCGGACTTCGTGAATAAAACAAAGATCATTTGCATATATTATATATATATATATATATATATATATATATATTACTTGCATTTATTATCCTGTTACAATATACAACCTAATTTTTTTGCTATTTATCTATTTTCTTTCTTGTCAAAACACAAAACTTCGTTGTCCAACTTACGTTGTAATGATGGATGTACGTGTATGTATGTGTATATAAACATATATGTAGTTTAGTTATATTTTAAATGTGTGTGTGTACATATATATGTGTTGATAGATGTGGTAGATATGATAGATCCGTGGTTCTATCCCTCCATATGCAAAATATAAAAACGTATTTGTTACTGCTTTATTTATTCTACTGGTAGTTTTTGTGATTTTATCATGTTTTATTTACTCACTATGTTAGTGCTTGATATCCTAATTCATTTATTAGTTTTACATAGCACTTTAATTATTTTCTTTGCAAAAATAGAAAAAAAAACACATTGACTGATATGTTACTGTATTTTTAATGACTGTTATCTTTTAATGTGTTTTCCTCGTTGTATGTTTTGTTTTTGCTGACATTTTGTCATTCATATGCACAATTATATGTACTTTTACTGTAATGAAGTACTCCATGTTTTTTTTTCTATTTAGTCACTTTCTTTATAAATTCGTATTTTTCTCTTACAATTGAACGGGTGTCAGCTGTTAGTAGTAAATAGGTACTACTGCGACTTTAATTACTTTTATTGGTGCTTTTACGTCACATTAATTATATTCAATTTTAACTATTGTTATTATGACGTAATTTCTTTGACTTATGTATGTATATCTTTTAGCTTCCCGTCTTTAGGATTTTATCATTGTTAACATTACTCCTTTTTAGTGCCTATAAATACAATAATGTTGTAGCAGTTGTTTTATTATCATTATTTGGATCTTTTCCCATCGTTCTCACCTCTCTCGAGCATCGAAACCAGTATAAATCCGTTGTTAGTCACTTAATCTACACAGTTTTACAACTACATGTATTTCAATCAGGAAACGGATTGGAGTATAACTTATAAATACATTTACTGGCACACACTACTAATCTTTTTTAGTTTGGCCTAATGAGGTAGGTTTCAAATTTCTCCGTTTCTAAAAAGAATTGCCACAAATCGTTTATGTTGTGTGTACATACCAGTTTTTTCTACTCTAAAACTACTCATATTAATCATTTACTCAAGCCTAATCTTAGTCACATTTGGAAGCATCTCTTTGTTTGATTTAACGAAAAAGCATAGATCAAGTGAATACTCTATTCTGAAACATATAGTGTTTTTAGAGCATTCATCCTCGAATAATGCTCTCGATTTACATTACTTATAAAAGCACATCATTTACCATAATATATAATTTTTGCTTATGGACAGTTTTTTATGTGGCTATCGTACATAGCTTTTTTTTGTTGATACCAGAACATTACAAATTCCGTTTTTTGACCATTTTTCTCAGAACATAACTAAAATGCTCGATTTCTCCTTTCCTGAATTTCATAAGTAGGTGCTTAAATAATCCTCTGTAATTATAGAAGAAACTAACATTGTTTTTTTTGCATAAAAATATTTCCATGCTGCTAATTCTTATTTTTCCAATAAACAGTTCTCTGTTATTTCATACGTAGAGTTGTTTTTCGTGCAAGAGCTGTACTCCAATTACATTCACAAAAAACTTGGTCTTTCAACTGACTTAACAACTGAATCTCAAGTTCAAACCTCATTCGACATGTTTTGGTTTGAACATAAGCATTATTTCACTAACCCTTAAACGTTAAATGTCGCTGAAAATCAAGTACATACATTTACATATTCGATGACTGATTTATATTACTGAACTGCAAGACGCTCTAGTAAATGTAGATTTATCTGAAGTTCAGAGTGTTAATGGCATTTAATTGATGCATCTTCTTCAAAATCATGTGCTATATATAGTTTCTACAGTGTATAAAATTGAGATTATGATATTGTTCATTAGATAGTTCAAAGTAAGCTCTTACATTAACACTAGAGGTTAGTATCAGAAAATTTTCAAGACAAAAACCAATAATTGTTAAGTTCACAGTTTAAACAACAGATCTTTATTGATAATTCTGTATTTGAATATCTGTGAAAGATGGCAATACATTAACAGTTCAAATTTTTGTAAATCCATTGAAATTCTATGTGTTTTTTATCCTCCAAGATAAATATAGAGGGTTCTACAGTTTTACAAACACAAAAATCATAAATATTCATATGTCAATCTACAATTATACCTGAGGCTAAAAACGTCAGTATATATATTTTGATACAATACAAAACTTTATCAAGCAATACAATTGGCGGTTTTTTTATCGTCGTTACTCTGATAAGGAAACTAAACACTTGAACCATTTTCACAGATATATTGAGAGATGTAATCCAGATTATAAAGCAACTAGTTCATTATCAAAAATAAAAACTCACTCATAAATTAAGAAACTTTCAGGGTTGGCTCCACAGCTATCCTATATATTCGAGAATTCCAGGTTTTAACTATCAACTTATGTACGATATTGATTTGCTTTATTTCCGTTCCATTTTGTGTGCTATTAACAGTTAATTGTTATGTTTAACCATAAGAATCCTTACCTGCAAACTCACGAAATAAGGGTATCTAGGTCGGGCGTTTTGTCCTATGTGCGAACTGTCGTTCAGATCTACCTTCATCTCATAGTTCATATTCACTCTGAGATAAGACGAAACCCTCGTTCTGGACTCCACTTTTAATCAAATTTCATTTATTCTATAAAAATAGTGATTTAAAGACCATATCAAGGCAATTTGTACGAAATACTAAGACTGATCAAAATATCAGCCGCGAAATAATCCAAAGTAATCCAATTTAAGATAATAAAATATGTATTTTTTTATTTTATTTCTGATGATTGTCGACATTGTAAAATACCGAAAGCTTCATTTTTATATTATACAAATAAGTAATCAACTATTTATTTTCACTTCATTTTAACGTAGTTTACTAATAGTATTAGATATTCAATTCTATTTATGAATTAGTTATTTTCCAAACTTTTGCTTCATTGATCAGTCAGTCTCATTAATACATATCACTAATCACGTGAAGCAAACAAAATGTTTTGTCAATCAAAAACAATTTAAAGTGTTATTTTAAATTGTATATCAAAGAAATATATCCTGTTGTTTTAATACCATTCTACAAAAGCTGTTTAAATAAATATTTGTAATGGATTGTTGCTTATAATGAATTAAATTGGAACTTGTAAACAACTTCCTTATTTCAGAAAACTAGTAATAATGACAAGTTATATAAACTTACTTTCTTTTTTTGCAATGACGTTTTTATTATGTAGAGATTTATTATTCATTCGTTACACATTTCAAAAAGTGAATTGTTAGTAGTACATGTTACACAAATAGATATTATTTTTATGTTTTTCGATTATCTAAAAATGAAAAGGTACATTTCCATGACAATTTTCTTTATCACAAGGGGTTTTTTTGTGGAGATTTAGTAATTTTATAGTTAAGATCATGAGTCAATTGAAGCTAGACCACCGTGGAAAACCTGGAAGCACTGAACGGCCGTTTCGTCCTATTATGGGAAGTCGTGGCGAGTGGAGCTAATCCATGTCAGGTAGAGACAGGTATCTACCTCAGTACATTGGAAGTTGGTTGCGCAATTTCGTGGATTGGTTGAGGTTAGACATTAACACCGTTGGATGCCAGCTCAGTGGTCTATCGGTTAAGGGCTCTGGCTCGAGACTGGTAAGTCCTGGGTTCGAATCTCGCGAGAGCGGGTTCGTGGATGCGCACTGCTGAGGAGTCCCATAATTGGACGAAACGGTCGTCCAGTGCTTCCAGGTTTTCCACGGTGGTCTAGCTTCAATTGACTCATGATCTTAACTATACAATTTTCTTTATTTACTATTATGCAGATCAATCATATGACTTCAACTTTTTCTCTGTTCAGATAGTTTGGTTGTACTGAACAATCTTCTTATTTTTCGTAATCCTCGAGTCAGTTGTTAGTATTCAACTGTCGATGTTACAAACCAGTCTCCTTGATGTTATTGGATTATTATTAAAGAGTATCTATTCAGTAGTATGTAGTAATGTTTTCGTATTTTCGTTATGGCTATGCTTTACGTCTCTCTACACATTTACATTTTTTAGCATATCCATTTTTAGTGGTCCTTAACAAATCACATTTTTCCTTCAATTATGAATGCTTTTCGGTTGACAAATATAAGCAAAACTTAGTTTCATGTGTCCTATATAATCTGAAACCAGATAAAACAGTACACATGTAGTGACCAGTATGTAGTTTCACTATATATTACTGCATCCTACCTGATGTCTTAAACTAATTTATCCAAGAGCTGCGATCGCGAATATTTTAAAATGCAACTAAGTTAAATGTCACCCATTAACAAACTGCTTAACAAAAAGTGACTTCTAGTAAATACAACCAATATTTTGAATTATGAAATTTGCAACATTATTTAAACAATAACACTAATGTTCTGAGCTCCGACCAACAAACAGTGACCAAATATAATTCTTATGTTCAGGTTTCTCTTAAAATTAATCCATTATTAGCTTTTGTATTAGTAACAAAACTTCATTTTTTTATTAAACTTGATAAAATGTGTGCAATGAGTTTATTCATTGATCTTGTATAAACACTTCATTAATTTAAATTTATTTAGTTATTTTAATACATAGTTACTTTTTGCATCTAAATTCGGTAAAAGTAGAATTTTGTTACTAACAGAGTTTTGCTTTCATCTGTAAAACTAATTGCAAATAAATTTTTTAACATACGTACGATATTTTATCTTTAACTAATAATAATTTATAGAAAATAGATTAGTAGTGAATTTTTCTCCTTTTTTTTAAGTATATATATACCCTTTCAACTATTTCATTTTGATATTATATAGTTATTATTATATTTTATCGGAATAATACTAGCTCTCCTTGTAGGTTCTTCTAATTGCTATCCTATGAACGTAGAAAATAGATTATTAATGTAATCATCTGATTAGTATAGAATAAATGTGATCATTTTTACTACTGACAAGTTTATTTTATGTAATAATTTAATGTGAATTTTTTCTTAAATTGTTCTAGAGTGCATAATTTTAACTAAGTAGAAGAGTACAGTAGAATTCTAGCGACGTATATATGTTGGCAAATTTACTTCAAATATTTAGCGTTTTGCTAAGTTTATGATGTTTAACATAGCTTTCAAGTTTTATTGGGTGACCGAAATATTTTATCAACTATATAGTTTAGTCTTAAATTAACTTAAAATTTTTTGGAGATATATGAGTTATGCTAGTGGTGAGATCCAGGACGCGCGTTTCGTCTTATTTCTGACTCATCAACTGGATGTGTCATGATTTCAGTATTGGTGTTCACTTTGAGACTCGAACCCAATATCTTTCGCCATAAACACCAACGTAATATTCACTGAGCTTTTGAGTCCGCAAAACGACTAACTTGTTCAATCTGTGTAATGTTTTATATTATTGGCTATGGTTTTATTATTCCATTGCTAGTCACAATTCATATACATTCTAAAACTTGATTTTAAAAATGGTTATATCGAGACAATTCCGTTCAAAGTACACTTACTCCAACAATAACTGGTCAAAATTCAGTCATAGGTAGCAATAGCAGAATAATACAACCCTTACTATTGTTATAATTACGATTCCATTTATTCTTCTATAGACTTACAGTCGCTTGAAAACACATGCATAATCTTCAATCCATATTTTGCATGCCTTTGATTTCACCGAACGCTTTGTCAGTATATTATTATTACTCTTTATAAACATTTATCTGTGAGTACTTGTTTTGTTTTAAATGGATCAAATTTTTCAAGCCTAAAATAAAATAATTCTGGTTTCTTTTCTAATCTCCATGATATTTTGTGATTCTATCCTGATTACAAACTGAAATTCATTTATATTCATTCTATAATTTATTTTTCGCGCTTGTCATCGGTTAATATAGTTCTGTTTTAGAACTTATACCTACGGTTTTATTTTGAATTGCTTTAAAACGAGTCGAATATGCGTTCTTAATTGACGCTCTTTAAATAATTTCTTAAACGAATATCTCCTCATTACTTTGTGTAAGTTAAATTTATTGATTCATATAATAAATAAACCTTCATAATCAAACGTTCTTATATAACGTGGAACCTGGAACAAATATTCATCGTTCCAGATTATACCATCTGTACTAGTCCAGTTAATCAGAATATATAATGTAACACCACGAAGTAGGAAGTCAACAGATCGGAAATTATAAACTCCAGCCAGAAAAACATCGAAAGTTCACAAACAGACTTCTGACTCTTGAAGAAGACAAGCAACTGGGATATTGTTGTTGTTGTTGACAATTCATCTCCATTCATACATGTAATATGTTTACGAGTACTATCACACTCAGTGATAATCAAGGTAGAACCTGGCACAAATGTCTAATAACATAAGTTGATGAACTGAATCAACATTTTGAGATTAAATTCACGAAAAAAATACCAAATGAGTTGAAATAGTTGTAGTATTGATGACAGTGAAAATGACTAAACATTGAGAATCTCATCCGAAAAGAAAGTATACCTGTAGGAATGCTAAAACTCAAGATTTAGGAAAGGTAAAAAGTGTCCAACCACCGATCACAGTTACCGTGTAGACTCAAACTAGGTAGTCTCCAGATACTAATGTGTTTCGATCCAGCAGTCGATTACTTCGTGGGATGATCTCATGTGTCGGTTTCCGCTCCACCATTTTTCTTACAACTTGCTCTACTCAATATTGTACATCGAAATAGGCGATATCTGGACATATATAATACAAACCCCAACCAGCTCATTCTACAAAGATTTACACAGATGCCTAATCCTCAACCTCAGTATTATTAATTCGGTCACTCCACGATCCTCTGGAAATGTCTCGAAGACACTTGTGGTCAATAACCTGCAACTTATGCATGTCCTCTTCATTTAAAGCTATAAATTCCCACAGGTTGCTCTACTTTTTTGTATACTTTATCCATCGTGGCAAACATCAACCTAGCTTTCTGAATCCCTGTGAAGATTCCATCGGACACCAACCAATCAGAACTGATGAAACTTCCAAGTGAAATATTCAGCACATTGGAGACCAGTTTTGAAGCAACATTCTATATTTTAAAGAAAAATAATCCATCACAAACAAACTTGGACTGTTGTTTAAGGTAGTTAGAAGACTTTGAATTCTGTCCAAGTGAGTTTTCAAGAAGAATACCAATCACTAAGTAACTGGATAAAGAAAGTAGTTTTAGGACATCTGTGGGTTATTTAACGTAAACCATCATGTTTAGTGGTCTTTGGAATTGATTCATCAGGTGTTATTGACCCCCGTTCGCCTGAGATTGGTCACAGATTTTTCATATTCTTTTAGAGTCTGTAGTTCTTGCTGATCTCTCATTTAAGTTGTTTTAGAATGGCGTGCCATTGAAAAGTAGCTGAAGGCCATTTGATCTGTCCCTAAAATATTCTGCTTATTGTTTCAATCTCTTGAACTGTTAGTGGATCACCATCCCATCTTTTACCAAGACAATCTCACTAACAACTTGCGACTTACTGATTAAATAAAGGCTTCTGTGATCCATTGATTTCCTTAATCTCCCGGTTCATGTTACTAACAGACATTATTTCTGTTTTCATAATAGACTTCAGATCATCTTAGGTTCCGTCTTTTTCTCAGTCAGTTGCAATAATTACTGACTTTCTAGTACCTGTTTTCTTCGTGAGTAAGCATCTCTGTCTAGCGGTATCTATTGCTTCTGTCTTTTTCATCTCCGGTCTTCGTTTTGTTGCAGATATGAAATCTTGGCATATATTTAATGGTCAATATTTACATAATTTTGAAGAAATGCTAACTTTGTTATGGGAATGGATAAATATTTAGCCGTATTCTTAGTCTTTCGGTTAGCATAAACTATTAACAACTCATTTCATTGTATTTGTGTTAAAATGTTTTACTCAACTCAGACTGATGATCCATATACTAGGTTAAATTCTGTTGATAAAACTATTACAAAACAAGACAATGATACCTGTATAGTTTAAACATTATTTAATATAATCTGTGTAGCCGTTGACAAGCGTGCTTACATTTGTCTATATTGGTACTAAAATTTTTCGAATAAATAGATAAATATGTGAAGGGTTTTTTGGAGATTTCATTAATTTTATAGTTGAAACCATGATTCAATTGAAGCTAGACCACCATGGAGAACCTGCAAGCACTGGACAGCCGTTTCGTCCTATCGTGGGACTCCTCAGCAGTGCGCATCCACGATCTCGCCTCGCGTGACTCGGACCCAGGACCTATCAGTCTCGCAGTGGCCAGTGGAGTTCAACCGTGTCTGTTGTGAGATAGTAAATCACTGAAGACAATCGTGGAGTTACTTACGCCTGTTACCCCTCGTGGAGGAGCATAGGCTACCCACCAGCATTCTCCATCCAACTCTGTCCTGGGCAATCCTTTCCAGTTAACACTGCTGGGGAGTCCCACAATAAGAAGATAAATGTCTGTTTTGTAGACTGCTACTGTTAAAAATCCTATCAATGTCTATATTTAAATATACACTTGTTCTATACGAAACTACATTTACAGGCATATTTCTGGAATTTTATTTTACCAGTTTATCATCTTTGTTTCAAAATAAATTATTCACCGATGATGCTTATTCATGCAATTAAAAATACATTGATTAGCACTTGATTTATAGTATACGTCTATTAATTGTATCAAATTTTGACAAACCCAAGTGATACTTTATAGAAGACACATTTTTATGAATGATGATTGTTAATAATACAAGCAGACACACATCGTCATCGCCATCATTGGTCCCGCTGAGTAGAAAGAAATCTTTTGCTTGTCATAGTTGTTAATTTAATTGGAATATCTGTTTTTATTGAATTACTGATTAGTGTACAATAAATAAATCTATGTATAATGTGAATATATTTTTAATAAATATACAATTATTTCTGAATATGCGACATATTTTATTGAACTTCCAATAACTGTAAAATACTGTAATACACCTGCTTTCATAGTTTTCATCTTTTTCTATAAATTGTGCAAATTTGTGTAGATTATGGAAATGCAATTGTGACTAACACTGAACAATACTAGATCCCTAATGTAATATTTTAATTTATCTCAACTATTGTTTTATACATAGACCAAGTGTTGCTTGACTGTCTCATTATTATTACTATTATTATTATTATTATTATTATTAATGGCTTTATTCAATATTATATTTCTGGTATAACATAGAATTCTCAGCACAAGGTATTTCAAAAAGTAGATAAACTAACGGGAATTAAATGAAATGTTTTTTTCTTAAGTTCGTTTGAATCCGTACAACTTCCAAATTAGAAATATGTTTAGAAATAAAAGTTGTTGACTAGGTAGACTCTAACAACCTATTCTTCACGTAGTACATTTGCTAGATAAGGTTTTATAAAGCCTTTATATCTTTCCTTACGTGCATGGATTCTAATGTATTGACGTCTCTTTCCACCAGAGAATATACAAGGAGAAATATATGAATGAAGAGGATGGTTAGTACCTGATAAAATAACTTACTTCCTTACGCCTGTTACTCCCAATGGAGCATAGGCCGCCGACCAGCTTTCTCCAACCCACTTTGTCCTGGGCCTTCTTTTCTAGTTCTATCCAGTTCTTGTTCATTCTTCTCATGTCTGTCTCTATTTCTCGGCGTAATGTGTTCTTTGGTCTTCCTCTTCTCCTTTGACCTTCAGGATTCCATGTGAGGGCTTGTCTTGTGACACAATTAGGTGATTTCCTCAAAGTGTGCCCAATCCACTTCCAGCGCTTCCTCCTGATTTCTTCCTCCGCTGGAATCTGGTTTGTTGTCTCCCACAGTAACTTGTTGCTGAAAGTGTCTGGCCATCTGATCCGAAGTATCTTGCGTAGACAGCTGTTAATAAATACTTGTATCTTCTGGATAATGGATTTTGTAGTTCTCCACATCTCCGCCCCATACAGTAGAACTGTCTTGACATTTGTATTGAAAATTCTAACCTTGGTGTTGGTTGACAATTGTTTTGAGCTCCAGATGTTTTTCAGTTGTAGGTATGCTGCTCTTGCTTTGCTTATCCGCGCCCTCACATCTGCATCCGATCCACCGTGTTCATCAACGATGCTGCCCAGATATGTAAAGGTTTCGACATCTTCCAAAGCTTCTCCATCAAGTGTAATTTGATTGGTGCATATTGTATTGTATCGGAGAGTCTTGCTTTTCTCTTTGTTTATATTAAGACCTACTGCTGTTACACTGGTCGTTTTCTCCTGCATTTGTTGTTGCGTTTGTGATAGAAGAGCCAGATCATCCGCGAAGTCTCAATCGTCAAGCAGCATCCTGCCTGTCCACTGTATCCCGTGCATTCCTCCAAATGTTGACGTCTTCATGATCCAGTCGATCACCAGGAGAAAGAGAAAGGGTGAGAGTAAGCAACCTTGCCTAACACCGGTCTTTACTTCAAACGAGTCGGTGAGCTGTCCTCCGTGGACGATTTGGCAGTTTAGTCCATCATAGGAGTTCCGTATGATATTGACTATCTTCTCAGGCACGCCGTAGTGTCGAAGAAGCCTCCATAGTGTCGTCCTGTCCACACTATCAAATGCCTTCTCGTAGTCGATGAAGTTGATGTAGAGTGATGAATTCCATTCGATTGATTGTTCCACAATGATACGTAGAGTTGCGATTTGATCTGTGCACGATCTATCCTTACGAAATCCAGCTTGTTGATCTCGAAGTTGGGCGTCCACGGAATCCTTCATCCTTTTTAACAATACTCTGTTGAAGACTTTTCCTGGTATTGAGAGAAGAGTGATGCCGCTGTAGTTATCGCACTTGCTGAGATCGCCTTTTTTGGTATCTTGATCAGAAGTCCTTTTTTCCAGTCTGTTGGTACTTGTTCTTTGTCCCAAATCTTACTGAAGAGGATGTGGAGTATCTTGGCAGTTGCTGCTACGTTTGCCTTCAGTGCCTCTGCCAGGATGTTGTCTGGTCCCGCTGTATTGCCGCTCTTGATTTGTCTAATGGCCATGCTGATCTCTTCAATTGTTGGTTGGCCAACATCGATTGGGAGGTCTGTGGGTGCTGCTTCGATGTTGGGTGGGTTCAGTGGAGCTGGTCGATTCAAGAGTTCTTTGAAGTGTTCTACTCACCTGTTACGTTGTTCTTCAATGTCGGTGATTACTTTGCCTTCCTTGTTTTTCACTGGTCTTTCTGGCTTACGGTAATTTCCAGTTAGTTTCTTTGTCGTATCATACAGTTGTCTCATGTTTCCCTCTCTTGCAGCATTTTCCGCTGTCGTTGCTAAATCTTCCACATATTTACGTTTGTCGGTTCTGATGCTCCTCTTCACTTGCTTGTTTGCCTCTGTGTATTCGGCTTGTGCCTTGGCTTTTTCCGCTCTGGTTCGGCTGATATTGATTTCTGCCTTCTTGTTCCTCCTTTCTTCAATTTTATCCAGTGTACCAACAGTGATCCATTCCTTATGATGGTGCTTCTTTTGGCCCAGAACCTCTTGACATTTTGAAACGACTGCCTCCTTGATACCTTTCCAGTTGCTCTCCATTGAGTAGATCATGAAAGGCCTCGAACCTGTTGCTGAAGGTTATGTTGAATTTGTTGAGTTTGTCAGCATCTCAAAGAAAGGCCGTATTAAACTTTTGTGATGTTGTCCGCACCGTTGTCCAGTGCTTCTTGAGTTTTAGTTTCATCTTGGCGACCAGCAAATGATGATCGGATGCTATATCAGCCCCTCTCATGGTTCTCACATCCTCCATCGTCCTCCTGAACTTTTTGTTGATGCAGATATTGTCGATTTGATTCTGTGTAGTGTGATCCGGTGAAATCCAAGTGGCTTTGTGTATGTTTTTGTGTGGGAATATGGTGCCACCTATGACCAGTTTATTGAAGGCACATAGGTTTGCGAATCTTTCACCACTTTCGTTCCTTTTTCCCAGTCGATGTTGTCCCATGACGTCTTCGTATCCAGTGTTGTCCATTCCAACCTTGGCATTGAAATCTCCCATCAGAATGGTCAGGTCCTTGGTTGGGCACTTCTCGAAGATCGACTGCAACCTGTCGTGGCATTGGTCTTTAGCGTCTTCATCGTAGTCGTTGTAAAGCGCATAGCATTGGATGACGTTCATTGTAATGCCCTCTCTCTTTGTTTTGAAGGAGGCTTTGGTGATCCTTGGTCCATGAAATTCGCTGATTCCAAGCACTTCCAGGTTGTATTTTCTCATTTCTGCAGCGATTTGGAAGACTCTTCCGGTCTCCCACATTGTTCGGACATTCCGTGTACCTATAAAAATTGTCGCTCTGGTTGTAAGAAGGTGCATCGGCCTCATGACTTCCGAAGGAACTCGGCTTTCATCATGAGACGTCATAATTATTCCTTCTACTCCCAGGGCAGAGTTTGAATTGTTTGAATGATTTCTGGTTAGCGTTTTTTTAGCGAGTTGATTTTCTACGGGATGGGGTCGCTAACCCCATGCCCAACCCTCCTCCTTTACCCGGGCTTGGGACCGGCAGTAACCCCCAGAGGAGCTACAGGCGGAGTTTGATAAAATAACACGTGCTAGAATTTTGCAAGTTTTTGGATGTCCTATCCACAACCATATTAATAACCTCAAAAGACTCATCACACACCCTGCTGACTGCCTTCAGCACTCTCCGCAATGTAGCAACTTCTCTTTTCAAAAGCCCTGGAAAAATGATAAAAACTGTAAAGAATAATAAGTAATGTGCAAGAATTGAAAAATTGTAACAGTAAATGTCGAGTAATCCCAAAACCATGGAGTCTCGATATGTAGTAAGTCCGACAGAAAACTTTCTTGGATAACAGTAAAACATGAGAAGATCAAGAGAGATTAGAGGAAAAGCTACGCCAAAGTAAATGACTTTTGACACTGTTTATCAAAGAATCTCCACTAGTATAAGCTTTACGGCATTCCAACAGGGTGTTTAAATGTTGTTCATGTCTCAGGCTAAAGTTAACAGTTCGACACTTAGACGGATTAAGTGTGAGCTCATTAACAACAGACCACTATTCAATACGAGACAAGAACTCATTCATTTCCAGGGAATATAAAGAAGTGGAAATCGGTATACATACAATGAGATCGTCTGCATATTAAAAAAGTGTTTTCTGTGGAATATGGCAGGTCATGCAAAAAAAGTGAAAAGAATAGCAAAAAGAATAACTCTTTGTGGTACGCCTTCATTTAGCAGTAGATATGTTGAACACTTTCCTCCAAACACAGTGTACTGTTCTTTTTCAGACATGTTTATTTTATTTAAACACATATATATTGGTACAAAAGGGCACCAGATACATATGCGCCACACAAAATAATGAAAGTAGGAAGAGAAGGGATGAAAAGATAAGGCGGACTGAAATGTACAACCAGAAAACTCTTTCAGTTAAGAAAGTTAGAACCACTTTATGCAGAAAGTAAAAGAAGGTTACAGCAGGTTCGCCACTGGCTTCTATTCTGAGCCATATCTGATAACGTCTCTAACCACTGTGTTGCACGATCTCTCGGACCCCAGCTAGGGAGTCGTGAAGGACCAACAGAAGCTAGCCCTTTGCAGCTTTCTTTCATGCCACAACACCATGTCATACACTGACCTCCTCTTCGCTTTTTCCAACCAGTCCCAGAGTCGGCAAATAATGCACGACGTGGAAGTCTCTGGGACGACATTCGTAAAACATGTCTAAGCCACCGAAGTCGGTGTTTCAAGATGGTGACACCAATTGAATTATCGTCTCTGCACCCGAACACACGATGCCGAACCTCTGGATTACTAACATGGTGTTCCCACTGGATGTCAGCAATCCTTCGGAGACAACGATGATCGAACACAGAGAGTCGTCTAACATCCTCAACTCGGAGAGGCCAGGTTTCACAAGCATAGAGCAAAACTGCTCTCACCGACGCGTTGTAGATCCGACCTTTTACAGCCAGACTAACATCACGAAGTCGCCAAAGATGGCCCAGATTGGCATAAGCCGCTCTGGCTTTCACTATACGTTGATTGATCTCATCACTCACGCCACCACCAGCACTTATGTAGCTACCTAGATACACGAACTCCTCAACTACTTCAATCTGCTCACCATCCAGGGTGAGTACAGGATGAGAATCCTGCCAGTCTTTTAGGAGTACTTTGCAGTTGGAGGGTGCAAAGCACATGCCTTACCTGCGGACATGTAGGAACATATCTAGTTGTTTATCCAGCTGTCAGTGTTGACACTGATTAGCTGGTTAAGTAGTTGACTAGGAACAGAGTCAAGGGCAGAAATATAGTCCAGAAAAATTCATCAAATATACTTCTTAGTCTTTCCCAAGCTGAACACAACATTATGATGCAGAACAACAACAGCATCTAAGGTGCTTCTTTTGAATTTTAAAAAAAAACTGATACGGATCATTGTGCTTTTTTAGAGCAGGTTGAAGTGGGAGTATCAATAATTTTTCCAGCGTTTTGATAAAAGATATATTGCTATAGGTTTAAATTTCACATTCTTATCTCATGATACTTTTTTAGATATTGGGATTATCCTTATCTTTCTCCACATTTTCGGTATGAGATTAGTTGAGAAGGATCTATTTAAGATGCTCCTGAATGGATAATACAGAACATCAGCACACTTTAGAAAGGAGGTTTGTGATTTCATCAGGTCCCAAGCATTGCCATAAGTTAAGTGACTAGTGACATATTTGGACATCCGTTTCAGTGATAATTGAAACACTATTATTGTTCAAACCTGTGTATATAGGAAGCATGACATCAGATGGCCGACATACAAACAACTCATATAAGTCACAAATATTCAGCTAGTTATCGCTTTTAATGTGTCTCTCACCTGTAAGTTCTTTAAACAGTTTCTACATACTTGAGTTTTTACAAGATTTGAGTTTCTTAATAAACATTGAGTTCAGATATCTAATCTCATTTTCACAGCTGTTGCAAACCGTGAAATAAAATGAATTTCTTTTTACTCGTTAAATCATGCTATTCTCGCCGTGTAAAAAAGAAAATACATGCCGATAATATTATGTAAGAGAACTGTAAATTGTCAGTCATACATTAAGTGTATCTTACTACCAGTTATTAAAGAGGGCAAACGATTTTATGGAGTTTTTATCACGTCGTTACCTCGATATTTGTCTCGTTTTTTTTAACTTATTAATATTTCGCATATTTTTCTTAAACTTTAGAAACTCACCTATCCTATTAAAAAAGGGGGTAATAGTCCTCCTGTCCTACATTTTTTTAAAAACATCTTGATTTTTTCTGAAATCCAATATATATTTTTATTAGATGCAAAGAGATGCGTAAATCTATGTTACCTTCTTTGTCAAATTATCAGATTAAATGTGTTTTGAGGACATAAATCGTATTCAGATATAATCTTTATGTCACTTAATTAGTGTACGCACACCTTTTAGTGAAAATACGTATATTATTATATGTTGTACCAGTTGTATTTTCAATTAAATAATAGTGTTATAACGATTAATATTTCTGTTTGTCAAATTTGTATTTTAAAATATACAAGTTCCATTCGATACTGTTTTGATAGTTTACATCTTATTAATGATTTCGACGACAGATTGGTATTTAACCTTGACCATTTTAGTCTCAGGTAGTTTTCAACAGTTCTAAAATCTTGTTTAGTAATCAAATAAACCTCGGTGTATCTTCTATGTATTAGCGTAAAGTTTAATGTCTTATAAATATCTTCATGCAGTTTCTTTCTTCATTAAATTCAACCTTTGGTTAGGAAAAATTTGGTGTGATTTTTCGAAGTAAGTACTTAAAAAACGGATAAATATAGATTTTTATCATCTTGTTTGCTGATTAAGCTCAATTACACAATAAAATCAACATCTTTCTAGCAATTAACTTTGAAAGATACGGTTCATCCCTCTTTTTCTGTTAAAAATTCGGATTCAAGTAAAGGCATCTTCATTATCCGTTCCTTAATATTTCCTCATTTTCTATGTATGTGGCTTTTTGTAAAACATGTTGCGATTTCCTCGAATTATTATTTGAGTAATATATCTATGTTGTCTTTAAGCTATCTAAAGCCAAGTAGTGTTAAGAAGGGTATGGTTGTTGTGTATTTTTAGATCTTGATAAACAACTGAGTATATTGAGGTTTCCCACTGGCCTACGATACTTGCGAATTAAGGAACGATTCACCTATTTTTATTTATGAAGTTTTATTGCGGACTCGATAACCACAGCTAGTACATTGCACTTCAATAATTACCCGTTAACACAGGAAAAAAAGATGAAGTGTTGGAAAAACTTAATATTCCAGCAGAACATCTTGAATTGGTACAACTGTATATATTGTAACGAAAACATGGCCTTCAAGGATGCAGGAAATAAACGAACTAGAAGTAACGGCAGACAATTAAAAAGAACAGAGGTCATGCGAAAAATGGTGTTGGAAGAAAATCATTTTTATTTGAGTACTTTCCTAGTCAAGTTTAATAAATATTTCAATTCGACAGGTTACAGGATACATTAAACACTATTTAAGAAAGAACGTGTTCTTAAAACAGCTATGGCGTTACATAGCTTCCTGGTTAAGCTTAATTCCATCAATTTTTTTTCGGGTTTCGCAACAGATGTGAAAACGCCCATTCAGAACACATCAATAATCCTAACCCATAACTAAGTGTTCCCGGTAGAAAATCGGCGCTAATATTAAGTGGAAAGATCAACTTATATTGCATCGTTAAATAGTCACTGAAGTATCAGCGTAAGAATAATTAACTGATATTAGAGGTGTTTTGTAATAAATAAAGTGAAGAATAGTCATTAACACCCCCGAATTTTACATTAAGGAATGAATTTTAAAATGATAGTTCCTACTAGATCGACTGTGAGTTTTAATTTACATTTAATTTTCAAAAGAATTCGAAATATATACACACTAGGAAAATGAATAGATTTCAGATTTTACAACATTTATGTGTATTTAGCATTCGACATACAAATGTCCCTGAAATGAATTCATCTAACTGATTTAAAGACTAAACTGTTTAAATCCAACTGTAACTGTTTTCAACGTTTTCATTTCGTTTCGTTATCACTTTGAATGTTTTTCTTTTATCATTAGTTTCAAATACTATGGAACTTGAAATGTCATCAAACACACCAACTCCATCGGATTCAGCAAATTGCAATAGTACTTTATATCATAAACAAAATGTAGAAGTAACTTTAACGGAACCTGTTTCTTTTTCATTAGTAACTGCATCCACACTATCTGTAAGTCGTTTTTTTTCTAATATTCACAGGATTTTTATTGATTTTTAAAACTGAAAACAGCTATATAAAAGTTCTAAAATTCCGTACACATTGTATTACAGTATCTCATTGATTTTAAATAAAATTGACATTTTATTACACGGCGTCTCATCAACTTTAAACAATCCAATTTACAACTGATCAACCAATTCCAAAAACGCGAAACTGAAATTTGAAGATCATTAAGAGAAAACACGAAATCAAATTATAAATTGCAATCAAAGTTAGTTGTGACAGTTTTTGACTAACCGGGGAATTGGAATAACCTACAACTTGAAGCGGTACTCCTTCAGCATATCATCTGTGAAGTAACTAAGTAGGTTAAATCATACGATTGGAAGTTTCACAACTGTACTTTTTAAACTTGTAGTCACTTTACTATGCTTGATAATTACTTCCAAATCGGTTTTAATCATCACACTGATATGCACTTAATAAAGTTTTGAGTATGTTATCCTTTATCGTATGGTGACCGGTTCAGTAAAATTGTGTAAACCACAAAGACTTGGAAATAGCAAATCATCAAGGCATTTTCGGACTTTTGTGTACGTTATGTAACAAGATAAATCACTTATAAGCTGCAGAATGTTAAATTTGTAAAGCAGATTAGAAACATAGTGTTTCTGGAAGTTAAACCCGTCTTATTACCTCTTCAACTTTTAGCCAAGCATTCAAATGACCCATGAAATACGACCAACTGTTTCTATTTTGGATAATATTAAGCCTACTGATTTTACACATAAGAAAATAACTCGTCCAGAACGATTTGCTGTGAACAGATCACTTAGACAAGAGGTAACATCTGTTTCAAATAATTTTGGAGATTCCTCCACATCAACACCCACATTCCCAAATGAAACGACTTCGCATCCTTCGTCGTTACTCAAAACAAGACATTTATCAAAGCAGCGAACATTCCATATTCATCCCAAACTGCCTGAAACATGGGATGATATTCCCTCTCATATATCTGGTATTCAATGTTCATTTCCCTCAAACTATAAAGAGAATTCAGTGTCCAATGCTCCTCCACAATCTTACCCTCTATATAGTACAGATTTGTGTAAATCAAAACAACTAGATTCCTTCCGACCCCATGTCCCTCCACGGCCTATTCCTAAAACAACTCGTGCTGCATCCCAGTTTAGTGGATTCACTACGATTGTTGAGTCTGAGTCACGTCCATCCATCTTCAGTTCGAGTAACCAAACGATTCCAGCTAAGTCCGATCCATCTTCCGACACAACAAAAAACAAGTTCTTACGTGTCTCAGAATCCGATATTTATGTCAACGCTTCGAACATTCATTCTTCACCACAACCTGCTGCACCGATACCAATGGCTAAAACGAAACAGCCACCTCAAGGTTCGCTGAATGATGATAAGCAAAGCGTCACCGAAAATTTTGTTAATGAATACGGTTTAGAAAGGTCATCTGTTAAATATGCTTTGAAGTAAGTTCAATATAAGTTTTTTAAATACATGTCGGGTGTTAGTTAGTGTAACCAGTACATTTTGTCGTATATTTGATTTTCAAAATTTAGCTTATATATATTGTTGTATGTCTTTGTTCTCGAAGATAGAATTTGTAGTCTCATTGGAATATTTTATTGGCAAAATCCATGTAGAACAAATTATTTTTTAACCAGACATTTTTTCTTGTTTAATCATCTTAGTCGTTTTCCAGTGGTTTCAATTATCTGTTAATTGATCTTACTGACTTAAATATTAGGCTGTTTAGTGTGCTTTTAATTTAATCATACATATCCTTGGTAGCTTCATTTTTAAAGAGATCCAGTTACACATAGGGTCAGAAATGTATCGATTTGATACTAATTGCAAGTAGATGTTCAAGCATGAAAACTAGAGCCAAGTACCCAAACCACCAGTCAGTCAGCTACAACGTAGTACCAGGCACATATATGCATCGGTCCAAGTTGCCATGCCTCATTAGCACAACAAGATGAACACCAAATTTATAGAAGTAGTTAATTTAGTGGTGGTAATATATAAAAAAAGATTGTATATAAGGATATAGTACAGGAAGAAAGATATGAAGCAATTTTAATCTCACAGCTTAATGGAAGATAAAGAGTGTATACACCTACGCCATTGTGATCGATTATGAGCCATGTCACCCACAGTCTCCAAACATTGGTTACGATAGTCACGCGGACCCCCAACCAAGTAGTCTGCATCTACCACCATGGCTCAAACTAGAAGTTAGTGACTTCAAGCACTGATGCCATGTTTTGGTTTGGCCGCCCCTAACTCTCTTCCAACCATCCCCTACACTGGTCAACATTGCGCGTCGTCGTAATCGGTGTTCAGGCATACGTAACACGTGACCCAACCATCTCAATCGATGAAGATTCACGACCTCATCAACTGATTTACCATCATTCCCTAATACCCTGTGTCTAATCCCATTATTACTTACCCGGTGATCCCAGCAGATGCGAGCAATATTTCTAAGGTATCTGTGGTCAAATACCAGTAACTTGCGAGTATCTTCTACTCTCAATGGCCATGTTTCGCAGCCGTAAAGTAGAACAGAGCGAACTGATGCACAGTATACTCGTCCTTTAATTGATAGACGGATATCTCGTCTTCGCCATAGGTGACGTAAGTTGACAAAAACCAAACGAGCTTTTTGAATCCGTGCTAAGATTTCGTCAGACACCAACCCATTAGGGCTGATCAGACTTCCAAGATAAGTGAAGTTGTCGATGCGTTCGACTACTTCACTCCCTATCCTTAGTTCAGGTGTTGACGCAGGCCAGTCCTGGAGTAACAATTTACATTTGGATGGGGAGAAACGCATCCCAAACATCCTGGCATTATTACTGAGTTCCAACAGAAGACTCTGCATTTCATCAGCGTCTTCACCAAACAGGACTATGTTATCTGCGTATTCTAAGTCGAAACCCAAACCACCGCTATTGAATAACAGAATATTATTAGTCGCATAGTTATTCGATGAATGCATATACATTTACGGTCAGCATCAAACTATATATATATATATATATATATATATATATATATATATATATATATATATATATATATCTGATTAATCACATGAAATTGTTTGATTGATCGGAAAGAAGAAAATCGAATCGATTTTTCATTCAACACAATTACAACACTTGCTTTTTCTCTTGTAATTGCAGCTCTTCCGATGAAGCTGAAAGATTTCCACTGCCAGCACCACATCAAATTTGCGAAAATTTGGAAGCTAAAATACCACCGATTCCTCCTCGGACGCCACGCGTGCGAATAATTGATATTAATCAATTATGCGCAGCATGTAATGCCAAACTAGGTAATCCCAATAAGCCAATTTATTTGGTTCAAATACTTACCAATTTATCAATTACATTTTAGAATCATTAATAGTTCTATCCTATTTATTATATAAGGCTGACAGTACTTAGTTGTGAGCTGAAATAATAAAGTAAGATCAAATAACTTTTATTTGTAGCTTGAACAAGCTTATTAGAGTTGTGGTGAGCTATTTACCTCAGGATTCCTTATTTACTGGTATATTTTCCTACAACTCTTGCAACTAAAATATTTACCGGCTATCCTACACTGTTTCCTGTGTAACACTGGTTTGTTTTGTCTGCACAAATCCTACATTCACAAGAACCCTAAAATTTTGCATAGAATTTGGACCAATTGGTTTCTTAGTGATTAAAAAACTCGAGAGTGCCCTCTTTATTTACTTTGTTTTTAGGAGCCCAGTAGTTGTAATTGATTTATGTTGAATAAATTAAAAAGTTCGTTTAAAAATAACTACCGACATATGGGTACTATATGGAAACTAGATGAAGGAAATGGTCTGAACAATGATCGGTTAGCCAAAAAATTAAGAGTAGACCTGACAGTTTGAAAAAACTTTATACGCACTTTCAACCTCCATGGATATCAATCTTACACTTTGGTAAGCAGAGATGGATAGTGGCTAGCAGTGGAATCCAGGACTCACGTTTCGTTCTATTTGGGACTCGTCAGCTGGATGTACCTGCATCTCAGAGTTGAGTTCACTCTGGGACTCGAACCCAGTACCCTCGCTTCAAACGCCATCGTGTTATCCACTCGGCCACTGAGTCCTGATAGCCACTTGCTTGTGCGATGGGGTGAAGTTTAAATTCTTACACTTTGCCTGTGAGATTCGATTACTATGGATTCCTAAGCCTTTATCAGATTGTATGCATCGGGACTTATCCTCAATTACATTTCGTATCAAACTTCAAGTTTTTATAAAGATTTAAAAAGTTTATAGGGACATATTTCAACACCCTTCATTTGAGACTCCTGTGTATAAAGTTAAGAAACCTAACTACATTTTAGATCTCAAAACTCTATCTCCGTAAATGCTTTTCTTTTTCGATGTTCGTTGTTTGTTCTAGATTGTCGATAGATGCATGCCCCGAAATTTGAGTATTTTGAACCAGATGTAATAGCCTCGTTGTTTCTGTTTATTATTTGTTGCCGCCCAGAAACAGAGTCGGTCATCTAGAATAAACACCTCTAGTCTCCTATTTTAGTATCCATAATAGAGACGTTAACGCCGGAGCAATCAAGCCATAACTAACCCCTATATTACCGAACGACATACAAAAGTCCGTTGTCACATTACGGTTTTTTGTGCTCGTCAGATTCTATCCATTCTTGACCGCCGCAAAATATTTTTAACAGCAATTACAGCACAGGTACTAACATTAGAGGTCCCATATGGGTTTCAGTTCTCCAGATTATCCATAGCTAGTATAAACATTGACAGTTTAGTTTGTGTATAAATTAACAGTCTCTTTCATCGCGGATCGATTAAAATGATTTACTTTATTTGCTTCCTACACAGATTCTGAGGACTCAATGGTTATTGAATCCTTAAATCTATACTATCATTTACCATGTTTTGTATGTGCAAGATGTGGAATTGCGCTAGGTGATGGTCTATCAGATGTGGAAGTTCGCGTTCGACGTAACTTGCTTTACTGTTCACATTGTCATTCCAAGAATCTCACTGTATCAAATAATAACAAAAATGAATGTCGTCCACAGATGCAAAGTGTGCAACCTAGTTCTCAATCTCTAAAACCGCTTAAACCCACTGATAAAAGACACCGAAACGGTCCAGAACAGCAGTTATCATCAAATTTAAATAAAGTAAGACCCGATAACAGTCATTATAATTTAAATGACATTATTATTTACCTAACCCACAATACGACTGTTATATAAGTTTTAAACCTTAGACATTATTAAAGCATATTCACATAAGAGCAGCTTATTTTTGATATAATGAACGTAAACTAACCGATAAGAACCCCAAATCACCGGAAGTTGGTTAGATTTATTAGGATAACTGGAATTCCATTGTCGATATTAAGAAAATGCACACATTCACAATATAATGGGAATACGAAAATTGAAAATAAGATTTTAAGAACACATTATTCAATATACTAGTCACAGAGGCTAGTGACTTGTTAAATGATTCATACGTTCCAAAAGAAGCTTACGTTGGAGACAAACCTACTAACTGATAAATTATAACAGCCACCAACGCTGCACCAAAACCTTATGTTTCCCTGGTCATCAGACCAATTTTCGAAATTTCACTGAATGATGAACGGTTAATATGTAAACTATAAGTTTCCTCTCCAACCTTTGTAAGTCTTTAGGTGTAAATATCAGAGGAGTCTATTTGTAATGTAAATTCTATCCCCCCTCACTCAATCTGCGATATTATCCGCTCGATATCGACTCGCGAAAAAAAGCCGCAGTAACATCAGACAGAATATTAATCACTGTGTAGTGATCAATATCACGTTTATTTTGTTCCTCAGTGCTGGTCGAATTATATCGATCAAGTTGCAATACGGCCCTCTCGAAATGCTCTCACATGGCCAGCGAATATATAGCCTCTACCAGGGAAGTCCTACTCACTGCCTTCTCACAGTGGCATTACTGTTCTTTACGAAACTGAGAGGACGAAAAGCGAATGTCCGGCGCTTTAACCGGGTTGGTGGACATGGAGGGTCCACCTAGGGGAGTTGGAAAACCCTGATTCCAAACCAGTATCCTGATGGAACGAATGGCGAATGAACCTGCTGCTGGTCAACGGCTACCATGGGACTGCATCTCCTCACGATGCTCCACTGCCTTGTGGATCAGACCTTTCGGTCAAAGGCTCCGGGTGTGGGCCCCTAAGAAAACCACCTGCTTCAGTTCGGGCACCTGGACAGTATCACAGCCCTCAAGCAAATCGGATGAGATTTGTATGGCGCATATGTATCAGGTGCTTCCTTGTACCAATATTTATGTGTTTAAATAAAATAAAATAAATACGGCCACTAGTCTAAGCCCCTCGAATGACCCAACAGTAAGTTCTCAGATTGTAGAACTAGGTGACGCAGTTTGAATCCCCTAGAGAGCACCAGTCCCTCCGAGATTATAGGCACACCTTGAGTACAAGCGCAAACCGGCACAGAAACTAATTTTGGGGTTTCCTTTCGACTACCAACAACCCCTTGACTCCAGAACACTAAACTGATTCGTAAGAGTTTACATAAAATACACTAGTTTAAACCATATTTTAACCATCACCCATTAAAATCCACAAGTTTTACACAAATTATACAGGGGAAATGCTTGACTAGTCAGCTCCATGTATTTACCTTCATCTAAATGTAAACTATTTTAGATTGAAACCGTGTGGTTATAAAAACAAGTTTTCTTAGGAAGTTATAAATCTTCACTTGATTTTCATAAAAACCACTTTTTTGTTGATTCTGGAGCGATTTGGTTGCCTCATTTCAAAAAATGAATGTAATCTTACCCTCAAAACACAAATTAGTTGGCTTCCTTACATTTTAACACAAAAGTGTTATTTCTGTACTGGTTTACATGCAGAGGTTCATGAAAGATAAACACAATGAAACTGACATCATGAAGTTAAAATCTCTGTTTATCTCTTTTAGCATCATATCCTGTAAACTGCCTTCGTTTTTCTTGTTTTCACTAAAAGAACACAATTTCTCAATATTGTGCACTATGACTGACGATTCGAGCTTAATAACTGTGATTTCGACGGGTTCAAAGGGGAAATTTAGATCACTAGAAGGCTTTGTAGGATGATTCTTGCTTATTCATAAATTTGAAGTATAATATGCACTTTTATCTTTCATAAAAACTGAAGCTACAATTTTGTATGCATAATTTTCTTTTGCTTGGCGAAATTCTCTTATTTTGCTACTATTACTTTCACAATTGATTCGTTAGCTGTCCTATGAAATACCATATATATATATTATCATCTAATTTTCCCTGTCTGCGATTATGTCTTCACACTTATGTACAATCCTTTTAAAAATATCGTAATTTAATCTATATAATCGTTATATATGTAAGATATCTTAAAATACTACTACTGTACGTTTATAGTAGCACTGAAACATCAAAGTAAAGATGTACGATAAAACTAATGATTTTTAATTTACGAAACTTTTTGGCAATTGAAATACATTTATTATTCAAAGTCTACAAGCTATTTCGTTCTTTAGGTGGGGCCCAAAAGTAAGGTGAACGAGACTTTTGACTTCTCCTAAATAAAGAAAGAATACATATCGTGTTGTACATTAACATACTTAGGTCGAAAATGAAACCATGGAACACCGAAAGCTTTTGAAAGTTCTACTACAGTAGGCTCTGCAGAATTTTTGATAATTGTATCGGATACATTGATTTTTAGAGGAGAAGTTGGAGTGCGTAGCGATTTAACGTCATGTGAAATAGGCTAAAACAAAATGATAGGCCAAGAAAACCTACTTTAGTACACTCATAAGGAACTTTTCTAACTGGATGCCAACAAACAACAACCGCTCCATCGGGAGAAAGAGTTATAGCTGACTCACCACTTTAAAGTGATTTCAATAGAAATAAAAATACCTTTCCATCAATTCTTTCGATGATCTATAAACACGGGTTGCATTGATTTGAAGTGATCTAGGAAAAAAACAGATCAATATTTAATTAATTATGAATACGCAACACAAAGATACTCAGTTACCAACAAATAATGATGTTTATTTGCTTACTCGAATATAGCCTACATATATGGTACGAAGTCCAGTAATACAGTCTGGTTCCATGAACCTTAGAAAGTTAAGTTCAAGTATGTAGTCCATCTGTTGGAAACAATGCTCAAAGCTATTGAGAAACATCGTCGTGCTTATTCAGTGACAAAATAGTCTTAGTGATCATTGTTCCATCTCTAAGGTGGTACAATAATCAGTTTGCACTTATTGTATCGAATGAAGTAGCATATAATAGATCTAGCTCACAACTCAGTGGATATGTTTTTCTTTCGTACAAAACCTAAGTGGGCTCAAACAAATTTTTGTTAAACATCGATGCACCTCTCTGGATCCTCTGCAGTGCACTATAGTCTAAACGCTTACGGGTGGACCAATCGCTTTAACCAACAGACAATTATTGGTTCGGTCAAAGTAGGGAGGGAATCTCTGAGGATGAACCGTAAGAATAAAATACACATCGAAATTTAGCGCTCGTATATTCTGAGACAAAATCCCACTTAACTACTCTTGGTTTGCCTCTCACTTAGATGAGAGATACATGTAAAAAGAAATACAACCCACAATAATAGCTTTAGATGTCCATCAATTCTCCAAACTTCTTTTGGAAGACATCTACAGTTGGATTTGCTGCCAAGTTTTGTAGTGTACAGCATCAAAAGCTGATTGTCTGTGTCAGTACTCATTAGATGACTTATGTTGCATGTTCTGGTCAACTAAATGGTTTCGGAGGAAATATATGCCTGAAAAATTCGTTGCAGAACTGTAATGTTGGGGTTAGACCAACTTTATGCCTTTTATAAAAGTCCTGAGAAATTTACGATTTTTCTTCAAACAGGAAATAAAATTACGTATAAATACAGAGTAAGGAAAATTAATTCTACCAACATTGGTATGTAAGTTTCTAACTAGATTAATAAACTAAAAGCTGACATGTGAAAGCCATTTTATTCCCGCAAGAAGATAAAATGAAAACAAGTCTCACTAACCCCATTTATTACTATCTTTTGATAAGCCAGTTATTTTATAAGAGACTAACAAATTTCTACCTTTAGACACGACTTTAATCAAACAACTTTGAAGAAAAATGTCTCAAATGGGATGTAGCCAAAGCAAGTATCAGTCTGTAATATTTATTTGTACTAGTATAAATCAGTTTTCGCTCTTCTTATTTCTAGCACATTAGGTCTTCCAATAATTTCGAAATGCAATGATATAAACTCACGTTACTTTCTAATCTATCAAAATGAATGTCTACAACTTACCTACGAATGAATGATACTGCTTTCGATATCAGCATTTCAGAAAAAACTACCCTTTGTTAGACTAGGCAGCTAAAACGAAGAAAAAGATAAGGCTAGCCATTATGAAAAATATTGTACATTAAAAGGTATTGAAATACATTCCATTCCACAAGCAAGCGAAATGTAAGCACCCAGTAGGTCAATTTGCAGTAAAACTTGAATACAGTAAAGTAGACACAGATGTGTTGCTATACTACCTTTTTAACTCGGAATTTAGCTGTTTAGACAACTGACCGTCTTTCTTTGAACATTTATCCGCTATTATCATTTGTGAACATTACTAAATATTGAAAATTGCTCCCACCACTAAAAATCAAATATGGTGAGGCTACAACCTTCGAGCAGCGCTAAAGTGACTTTAGGGAAACCCATCAACTTACTAGGGTTATAAATTAGCAATATGATTTTGAGTTAGAATTTGGGGTACGGGTTTTATTACAAACTGACATCAGGTATAATCCCAAAGTGCAATGTAATTATATAGATGAGTGATTTTCGCGCCGGAACCCAAGACTTGCTATTCGTAATTCAATTGTTTCGTCCATAAACTGTAATCTCACCAGAAAGGGTAAATATGAAGTCTCGTATGGCGTCTCATGGCAGACCAAACTCACATCACTGCAGTTATTGAGAAAATACTAACAGGTGGTAATATCAAAGCAACAAAGAGTTAAATGAAAAAGGATGAGAAACATAGTAACACGAAACAAATTGTCGCGGTTATTTTTTGATTGAGTAAGCAGATATCTCACTTACTCAAAAACTGATTTTAGTAAAAGCGGATATTCTCTCAAACATCCACTGAGGATATTTTCTTATGAACTCAAATTACGAACACTCTGATTAAAACCTCAGAAAGTCTGAGCAATTCCTATCATTATTTCATCTTGTAATCCTACTACGGGTTAACAATGAACAACAGAATTGTACCCTGATTACATTTTCACTATCTCTTAATGGTCACATCATTCTTCTAGTTCCCTGTACACATAAATCTTCGAATCTTATTAGTGGATAATGGTCCTGCCACTCATTACTATTGCTGGTTCATGAGCAACCAAATTAAAACCCACAACCAGGACATCATCCCACTGATCTCGGCCATAAGAGTAAGTAGAGACAATAATTTCTGTCGAGTGTACTTGATTGGTGCCCTCGCAATTACTGTGACTAACTGTCAAAGACACTGGACATCGTGAATCAGAATCAGTCGCAATGTGGCATATGAACAGACTTAGTCTTTTCTAAGATCCTGAGCTCCAAAATTACTTTGCTTTCGAGAAGTTCATAATGAATTTTCGTATTAATTACTACAGCTTTAAAAGTATCAATATGATTCCCGAACGGTGTATATACCAACATTAAGTCCGACAGTTCATGTACAGATCCCCAGAAACTATTAGTTACGTACCACAGGCCATTAACATGTCAAAACCTGGAATGTTTAACCTTGAATTGCGAGCTAGATTTGGACTAGCCGCTTTCCAATATATCCAATATCATCATGACGACCTTGTATAAACCGGTTGGTTTCTTGCATTCGCTTTTTTTTGCTTCAGCACTGTTCCAGGCATTTGGAAATTTCCAGTGAGTGATAGCCCATCCACTTCATTGCACTAATTCTAGTAAGTTTGTTGAGGATTTGTTCATATCCGCATCTCCCTATTTTTGAAAAAATTTTGTCCGTTTTAAGGGAATTCGGGGGAATCTGCTATGGAATTTTCGGGATGGGGGAAATTGCATAAAAACCCCGAAAGTTTGGAGATTTACACAACACTTCCTCTAGAATCTCATAACATTGGGGAAATCGGTCTATATTTATCGAGAAAACACTAAAATCGCAAAATATTTCGAAAAAGTTCAGCAAAATTTTGGGTTTCTCCCCAATATTTCCACAGAATTTTCGACATCTTTGAGGAAACTTATCTTCATTGTGTGATCAAACCTCAATACATTCAGAAAACAGCAAAATTATCGAAGGTACAGAAAATCCTGTCGATTCTATAATTATTTCTCAAACTTTCTACGCAGTTATTCAATTTTTAAGTCAACTTTGGAAGGCTAACCCAGTTTCAAGGCAATTAAATCATAGTTGATTACAAGAACCGGTCTGTCACGATGTATCAGCATTGCCATAATTAAAAGACTGATGGGTTATGGATGAAATAAAGTATTAAAGTTTAGAAAGGTACAAATTAACCATTGATAAATCACTTCCAATTCTTAACAATTGCTTATGTGTTTCGAATAAGTACATCAGGTTGATGTTGGATTTCCATTCTCAGTGTTCTACAAAAAGAAAAATGTTATTCTTCAGCATTACAAACGCAGTACCAAAACAGCGAAATTGCTTATAGTAAACAAAAAATGCACTATGTCATATTAATCATTCAACGTGTGAATCCACAACGCCATGTGAAAGGTTGGTATGTGTTTGATGAATAAAAACTTAAAGTTACATCTGGTAACACTTGTGAAGCCAACTGAAAATAAGATAGACAGGAAATAATTATTTCAGTATAAATGTTTATCACAAACTAATATAAAAACAGAAACCGGTATTTAATCACAGATTAACTATATAATGGTTTCGGTGAGTGCAACTGTCTCAGGGCAGTAGGAATTCTGGATGCCAGTAGATATCATACCATCAGACACAAATTTGGTTGGTTGCAATGCAAAAATAATAAAGCTATAGTTCAAGTGCCAAAAGAAGAAATTCTATGAAGAAATACATGGATATTTTACTTATTGGTAGTGTGTAAGGAGACAGAATTGAAGAAATAAGTGGAGAAACGGAGATGATAATAATAAAGTCAGAAGGCAGTGACTGATATGCGACAATTGTAACCGCGGCAATCTGTGAGATGTGCGCTAGACGCAGCTGGTTCAAGAGGGAGATAGTAATCCATTGATTAGTGTGTGTTCGTCTAGCCTTCTATTAAAGCTATCAAGTGATGAAGTAGTGGTTATCAAAATTAGCTTATTCATGAAGACCCGACTGCCTTTTCAATGTAGATTTTACTGAATCTAGTTTAACACTTCATGACAGAGAATAATAATCGGATATATATTAACTATTTTATCTTGGATTAAGATGTTGGACACTAGAGTAAGGCTTCCCATGGGGATGCACTACTTACAGCATGACATTTCATTTAACAACTGCGGAGAGCTCTATTAGTGAACACAGAATAATTTATGGTATTATTAATATATCAGTTACGTAAACTAATGAAATTTTATCACACGTTTATCAACATATTTGTTACACCTAGACAAGCCAAAATAATAGCTCCAAGGGTGGCCGAAGTTATTTTAGTTAAGGTACACTTTCATTTACTCGCACTAAAATGACAGATAGGTTGAAATTACCCACAACATATGATGTTCCTTTACGGTTCACAAGCCTTAACAGGAAAGCTGTTTTGAATCGAACACAATGAGTCAAAGAATGACAAATAAACGAAAAATTTTAAAGGATAATGTTTTAAAAAATGAGGAACAGTTGCAGCATTGAAGGTGTCACGAATATCCAATACCATTGCCTATAAGACCTTTATACTCGAGGGTGACACACACTTAGCCAAACCAGAATGACAGAGTTCGAAGACATATTTGGGAGTCCGTCAATATATTGAGAAGTATGTGACCTATGATATGCATTTGTTCCCAGAAATGCGCCGCACAGTACTCCAATGTTGTCCTGGTGTTGATGTATGACCGAGCGGACTAATCAAAAGTTCGTTCAGTGTATCAGTACCAATATTGAAGGCTTGCAGAATCATTTATTTTAAGGCTTCATTTAATGCTACGCTATAAAGATTTCGCTAACAAGAACTTATCTGTAAACACAAGGATCACGATGCTATCTCGAATTTAGCTAAGCTACTGTCCAGAATTTTTCCTTACGGAAATCTGAAGTCGTTCGACTTTTAATTGATTTCACTCAAATAAGTTAATTCGGTTGAATTTTACGTACTCTCTAAAGACTAACTTCTGATCCAATTTTGCCTTCCACTCTGGGATTTGAAAATTTCAGCTTTGGGTTTATCCAGGTCTAGAGCATATTATGGAAGCTTCCATAAGGTTGCTTCACCAACCCTTCAAGCAAACATAATATGGGGTCTTTTACTCGTTGTCATTTCCACCACAAATTATTTTATTTTCTACCCACAAGCCTGAGGATTAAGAGGAAATGATGACACATTTCTCCACTACAATAAATATATTCTTATTAAATTTCAGGTAGGATAAGAACTGGCGGCCTCCACCAGGACTGAGTTAAGCATGACAAACAGCACAGGCCTGCCTCCAACTGTTGTATCTTTAAAATTCGAGACGTATTTGACTACAAAGTATACTTTATTGTTTGAATTTCTAGACTTCGCTGATGATCGAGATACGAATATTCCACAGAATGACAACTTCAAACAAAACAATGTCAAGGTCATGTAAATTCCAAAATCAAATGAAAATTTATTGATCATAGTTGCAAATCAACGGAAATATTGTTCTTTCCTATAATTATAGAAACAAACCAATTACAAACCTTCAGTGTTTAGGCATTCTTAAGTTCAAGGGTAAAGGGATGATGAAAAAACAGGGATGAAGACAGAAGATCAAAGTCAACGTCACAAATAAGACAAGCTCAATACTGAGCAAAATAAATGTGTTAAAGGAACATTGAAATGGGATAATATTTACTTTGATAGTTCAGCATTCAGTTTTCATTAATTGAAATAGTAGATTGACTGAACTGTAAAAACTCCTAAAGCCTGTTTCACGATGGATTTTGGGCTTAGCCTTGAAAGTGTTCATAAAAAGGCCGACAGCACTCGTTCAAGTACAGTGTTTTAGTAGTTGACCATTTGAGAAGAGAGAAATCCCGCTCTCTGTTCATTTGGGCTTTCTCATGGTGATCTACGGAATAAACAGTTATTATTATTATTATTCACAAACATCTTATGGGTACACAAGTGCTGTGAATAAACCATTTCGGGTTTCTTCAAAAACGCAATAATACACAATTTTCAATAATGTTAGTCTTACATTTGCCATGTTTGAGAAAGGAAGAAAAAGGAAAATAAAATATTAATAATAGAATAGTAATAATAAATCAGGTTCTGTGTAATTAGCAAGAATTTTGAATTGATTTTGAAGAAGGAAAGGAAGAAACTAAGGAAATAGAAATGAAAGAGTCGCAGAATACGTAAAGATCTTAACGCAGAACAAGAATAAAGAACTATGTATGCATAGCAAAACGAGTAATAAAAATAAAATAAAACAGAATAAATTGATAAGTAAATAACTTATTATTGCAGTAAGATATGACGTTAGAATAAGTGATTGTTCGTGCAGACAGTTTTGGGTGATGCTATTAAAGTCTCAATTAAGTGCAAAAGATAATCAATATGTATGAGGTGTATATACATGGTGAAGATAAAACGAGTCTGATAAGTTGAATTCAACGTAACTAAAGTTGTTGTCTCAATCCAAAGCTTCGTAATCTTAAAATTAATATTTATTTAGAAGGAAAAAAAGAGAGAAAAAAAATGAACACATAGTGAAAGGGTCCAACCATGATCATAATAGTGTAATGGATATAGACTTTTGAGATGAACGAATAATTTTAAAATAATAATAACAACAATAATAAACCCTAACGGATAAATACGTGTAGATTTATGTAACAGTGTACAGAGTGAAACCGGGTATTAGTATAAACATTAGTGCAATAATAATAATTTAGAATGATGCTATCATAGTCACAATTAATTGCAAAGGATAATTTAAATATAAATTTCTATATGTTACATATATGTGTGTGATGAAAATAAGATGAATCTGAAAAGCTTATTTGTAACATCGAGTTTTTTGTTTGTTTTTAGTTATAGACTTTGGATGTTTAGGAATAAAATATGTTTAGAAGGACAAGAAGAGATGAAAAGAATATCTAATGTGTCGAAAAACCAATAATTGTATTAATAACAGTAATAATTATAAATACGAACATAAGCACACTTCATATATTAAGATAAATAAAAGTGAAATAGAATAGACATGAAAAGTTTCAAAGGTTTCACTTTGCTTTTCAGTCAGTTAGATAGATGACGGACCTTTTTTGTATAAATCATTGTTAAGCACGTTGATATTCAATAGGTGACACAATCCACTTTCGGAAAGAAAATCATCAAGAAGACTTCGGAACCGGATTATAATTTCACTGCATGGGAGGTTCATTGGCAGTCTATTCCACACGGTTGAGTAGCGAATAACGAAAAAATTCTGGCGTAAATTTGTGTGGGTTTTTGGAATCGCTAGAATATTTTCCTTATTGCGTAGATTGTGGGACGGTATCATAGAGTATGAAGGGGTAGATAGCGAAGAGTAAGAAATACCGTTAAGAAGCCGGTAGAGAAAGATAAGGTTTAATTTGATACGCCTGATCCAGAGAGGTTCTAATTCTAAAGAGAGTGACACGACGTGGTAAGTAGATGATTTAATTAAATGAGAAAAACTGACTATAATTTCGGAACTGGATCATCTAAATGATAGCTTATGACGCATGGAGTTGAATTTTATTTCCACATATATCCTATGGATCATTCCTGAGATATATTCATCTTACGGACAATACCATTTCCATCCAATAAAGTGGCCTTAATTAGTAAGTCAGTTACAATGTTATGAATTTTAGGAAAAATACCACAAACTCCTACCAAACTCATCCATTTTTCTGAAAATCGAAACAGTAATCGGTTTGTTGGTTAAAACTAACCGAGCCATCAGGTTTTCTAGATCCTCTAAGTTTGCAACTTGACTTGTGTTTTTGTTAGTGTTCTTTCGACCGATACCCAGGTTTGTGCCATCAATCGAAGCAAATATGTCATTTTTTGAAATTCGCAGATATCTGCAGAACTACCTAGATGTTGCATGTTAATGAAACAAATGTAAACGAAGAAAGAAAGTCTGAGAAATGTCAAACAGAATAGTTCGATTTCTCAACGAACTACAATAAGCTCACTTATCTGGGCAGTATTTATTTAGATTTATTAAGCGTTCATCGTTTTCGCCATCACAACTTTGAAGAACTTTTATATACGATCTATTTGTGACACTTTTTAGGTATCTTGAAACAATCTATGGTTATCACATTGATGGACGAACGACTTTCTCTTGCTTGTTCTCATTTTTAACAATAACTAATGAGTTTGTTAACCATCATGTTTGGGTGTTAACAGATTATATGACACTATAAGTCTTAGTTGCCTATTCCAGTTTGATTTTTCAAATCCCTTGACTAATAAGCTTTCTCGACTGATAGGTCTGTTGTCAAACACTACCTAACTCTTTCCATATTCAAACTTCGGGCTAACGATATCATTCTTCCAGTTTCAAATGAGTTAAGTTTTGTAAAAGTGAATGTCAGACAATGTTGTGAGTAGTTCTGAAACAATTTGGATGAGGCATGACAGTAACTGTGGATGTAACTTATCAGAGCCTTTTGATTTATTGGGTTTTAGGCTGCGAAGTGATCGTAGAACAATTTTCTTTATCACAAACACTGGTCCTGTAGTTGGCATTTCTTTAATGTGGCTATCAGAAGCGTTGATAACTATATTATTGGGATAAAATTCTCTGAGACAACTTATTCGAATTATTATACAGAAGTTATAAAGGAATTATACAACTTCGTTTCGTACTCTTCCTAATGTACGAGAACAACTGTTTTGAGAAATTATGACCATCATTTGCCAACAGTCCCTGTCAGCAGTACATGGATTGGACTAAAACATGTTCCGTGCACGATTCTATCAGTGCATGCTGATTAGTTATTGCCTACCTATTTACGGCTAGTCGATACTTGGAGAGGACTCTAGAATCTTTTCATGTAAAAGCTCTAAGTGTACTAACGTTTTTATTATTGTAATTACTACTTTCATCTACCTCTGTTATTTGGAATATAATTACGTTCCTGTTCAACCGTGTTCTGGCTTAGGGACTTATGGAGTGAATTGGTGTCCCAAAATACTCAGCAATAGGAATAGCTGGGTCCTAATAAGAGGAATTAAAACAGTCTCTCATAAGTTGTACGAGATCTAAGCATAGCCATTTACAGATGTCCCTAATCTTTTAGCAGTCATATTTAAATGATAGGTGTCCGGTTTTTAGGAAGAAGCCTTCAGACTGTCTCCTACTCTTCAATAACCTTCGGAATTCTCCCTCGATCCATAGAGCCTAATGTGACGGCTTGCGTGGAGTCGACCGCGTGATGACCAACATCGCTGCAGCTTCAAAAACGGCTGTAAGCTCATCATATTCATCTTCAATCGACTAATCTACATTGGTTGAGCAGTTTGATGTGACATCATAGGCTCTGATTGTCTGAATATTAGCCCACCGGTCATTGAAATAGGATGGAGCTGACACATGCCGTATATCGCGTTCGGAACTTGAAGTACAATGCAATGTGATTGGCATTCACCTGTGAGGGTAGAAGCAGAATGTCAGCAACACCACAACGATGAGTGGAAACAATGTCCAACAGTGGTGGCTCTATATAGAAGCATGTGAGCCTTAAGACACACTTTGCGAATGTTCATCAAATACTATTAGACATCTAGTTACCATCAGAACGCCTACCTTAGGTTTTAAGCCCTACCTACTTGACGTGCCGCTTGTTAAAGTCCTCAGTGGCAGCGCAACAGCCAGCTTCACTCTACGCGCATATATGTGACTTATGACAACTCCACAGTAAGATTATTCGAACTTCGACATCCTCTTACAGTCACCAACCCGTGTCTATATTTGGTTGTAAAACTAGCTACCTCGTATGTGCCATTACCGTATCCTTTGAATGTATTCGGTTGTGCTCAGTGACCACTAATATGTAGTATTATGCTTTCTGTATTGTGATTTACAAATCCACCACCTATAATGCAGACGTACCTTGGGACAGATCTAAAGAATTCACATCTCTGATGAGCAATGTTTCACTGGTAACAATTATATCGCGATCAAACTCTTTCTTCATTAAGCTTAGTTCAAATTCAACTCATCTATAGACGCCAGTGAGTTTTTAAATTTCTCCAGTTCATTGAAACAGAAACAGATTTTCAAGGATATTAAGATTCTACCAGATAGAACACCATGCCAACGGAAAGCAGGTCGAGATAACTACAGACTACCAGCATCAAACACCCAAGTGTATCGTAATCCTAAAGGTCATAAAATTAAGTCAGATCCTAAGCAGACATCTAACTTTACGAATATGCAACCACCGAAAAACTCTCCTGAATCTCCAAAAGTTCAAAACCCAAAAGAAAGTAGTCCCAATGTAGGTGATTCCCATCCTTTTAAGAATGTTAACTTAGATTCAACCCCAAGTAGTTGTACTGATTACGAATGTGATAACACAGTCCAAATCGCTGTTAGTGCAACAACCAGTTACAGTGACTTTGCAACGGATAACGGGAAAACTGGTCATAAAAATTATCTGCCTGACCACACGCTTAACGTCGATATACTCGAACCTTGCAAACCATCTCAAGCATCTTTAACAACACACGACCCTCCTCAAGTTACGAAGGAGTCAAAATCAACCACAAACCTTGGAAATAAGCGTTTAGAACATGTTCCCTATACGTCAGGTATAAATAGCAGTCTAAATTGTAAACGGCCACTTGGTCGCACACATAGACCTGATAGCCTTCTTGGCCCGGATCCAAATATGTATACTATTCCTTTACCAAATGTTATATCCAATAGCAATGAGAAGACATTTTTTGCACTTCCGCCGGCTTTTGTGCCGGCAACATTAAACATAATTCAAATAATGACAAAGTTGTTGAATCTATTTCCGATTGCAACACAACTCTCACCTTAGCTAATCCTACGAGTATTCATGAAAATACCAATATTGACTGCTTGCTCTTTGATTGTGCGGTTTGATTTTGACTGGGATCGTGCATTTTTGGTTGTAATTTGGAGCACTTTCCCAGAAATTGAAACACTTAGTGTTGTAGAACAGCCGCTCAAACGGAATCTTACTTGATCTATCCAGAAAGGATAGAATAACACTTACCTTTTGGTGTTTTCGGTAATTTTCATATATTTTTTACCACTTTGCTATTCATTGTAATTTAGATTAAATATTTTGGTATCAATTGTTGGTTGAATAACCGAGTGGTAATATTTGTTTAGGTAAATCTGTACATTTGTATATATGATGAAGTTTAGAACCGTTGTTACTCAAAACACTTTGTTCTGATTTCGATTGGGACACGAGTCTATAAACCTATTCCCCCGTAATTAGGCCACATCCAGACCTATTGGAATCTAGGTTTGGATCTTACAGTTCTAAACAAATATTGGTCGGCAAGCTGCTCGAAAATTGATCGCTAATCCGGGATGCCCAATAAACTTGGGGATAAATCCCTTGATGCTATAGACGACTCCACCTGGGCTACTGTAAACTGTGGATCTCAGAATTATCTACTGGTGAGATGCATATACAGACCACCTCATGCAGACTCTAGGTTTGACAGATTACTAACAAACATCTTTTCCATTGCTTCACACCAACCACATACTTTTAAAATCATCGGAGGTGACTTTAATCTGCCAAACATTACATGGGATTCGACTCCGGTACCAGGTCGACATGACAAGTTAGTTGAAACACTAGAACTTTATGGATGGGTCCAACAGGTCCGACAACCGACTAGAAAGAATAATATACTTGATTTACTATTTACAATCAACATAGATTCTATCTCAGTGCGTATCAGTCATGAGTCTTTTAAGAGTGATCACAGAGTAGTATTGTGTATCATTCATTCTTTTGACGCCATAAAATTGAATTCTAAAGCTGCAATGATGTACAAGAGTAGACATTTTGATCAACAAACATGGAAACGGACTGAAAGTCTTATTCGTTATCTACCATGGGAAACTTATTTTACCACAAATAATATTGGCACTGCGATCTCTGATCTATACCTTAACTTGATGCACTGCCTCGACTGCACTGCTCCAATTATTAGTCATGTGGCTTATAACGCCAATAGGGGCCAGAATAATTTCAAAACTTTTAAAAGAAAGCTGAGGAAATTAAAACACCGTTACCACAAGCATAATGACTTGTATGCACTACAGAGCATACTTAAGTTAATTGACGAGAGTGCTTCATCTAGACGCAAGTATTTTATGAATATAGAAAATAAAGTCCTAGGTAATAAAAGCCCAGAATTATCAATACTTCGGCTTTTTAAATCGGGTGTGAAGTCAAATTCTCTTGGCGCGACCAAATTCTTCGTAGTTCATGGAAGAATTATTGATGTCCCCGATATTATTTGCGAACAATTCAGTCAGCATTTCTCGCAGTGCTATAACAATGCTGACGTGCAGATACCTGTCGAAAATTGATTTCGTACCCTCCAACATCAAACAGGCCATAGCTGCCTTGAAAAAGTTCTATGACGGTGGACATGACGGGATTCCCTCATCATTTGTGAAATATGGTAGTAGATAATTCCCATTATTTTGTTTAAAACTTTTCAACCTATCTATGGAATATGGGGCCCATCCATCTGTATGGAAAACATCCCTTATCACCCCCAGATTCAAAACCGGATCACGCAGTGACATTGTTAACTACAGACCAATTAATTTGACATCCGTGCTGTCAAGAACTATGGAAAAAATAATCCACAAACAGCTATTATCATTTTTGCTTTCGGCTAATCTGATAAGCCCATCCCAACACGAGTTTATGACCAAACGCTCATGCTTCACATTGCACCTGGAATTTTTTGATTAAGTTACCCAGAGAAGAGATGTTGGTCAATCAGTGATAATTCTGTACTTCGACTTTGGTAAGGCCTTCGACAGCGTCTCACACAAACTTCTTCTTATAAAACTCTCTTCATATGGACTACAGAATCCCCTTTTATCTTGGCTCAAGTCATTTTTAGAAGGACGTAGCCAAATTGTCCGCTTTGGATCTTGCTACTCCAAACCTGTGAATGTAACCAATGGGGTTATACAAGGAAGTGTAATTGGTTCATTACTATTTCTTCTTTTTATCAATGACGTTTGCTCCCTCTTTCAATACGGTAAACCTTTTCTTTTTGCCGATGATCTAAAAGTGGTTTATTCCTTCTCATCTCCCACCAAAGAAAGCTATATTTCAACGGTAATCCAAGAGGAAATAAACAAGTTTTACGAATGAACTATTTCGTGGAATTTGCCACTTAATGTTGACAAAAGTGAATTTATTAACATCGGCCGGTGCCTTAACCTAAATCTGGCTATACACAAACATACACTGAAACCTCTCAACACTGTTCGTGACTTGGGTTTAAGATATAGCGACAGTTTGAACTTTTCTAAACACATTGCATCTCAAATATCCAAAGCTATAAAGCTCGTGGGATTCACAATGATTAATTTCAATAATACCGAACCGAGATTATTATTATTATACAGAAAATGTATCTTACCAATTCTTGAATATGGTATTTTAGTTTACAGTAATTGCAGGCATAATGACCTGATTAAGATTGTAGGTGTTCAAAGAACATTCACCAAAGCTGTTTTGGGGGATTCTAACAACAAAGACTATCAGCAAAGACGTCAAAAACTCAAACTAGAACCTCTCTGGATCAGGCGTATCAAATTAAACCTTATCTTTCTCTACCGGCTTCTTAACGGTATTTCTTACTCTTCGCTATCTACCCCATCATACTCTATGATACCGTCCCACAATCTACGCAATAAGGAAAATATTCTAGCGATTCCAAAAACCCACACAAATTTACGCCAGAATTTTTTCGTTATTCGCTACTCAACCGTGTGGAATAGACTGCCAATGAACCTCCCATGCAGTGAAATTATAATCCGGTTCCGAAGTCTTCTTGATGATTTTCTTTCCGAAAGTGGATTGTGTCACCTATTGAATATCAACGTGCTTAACAATGATTTATACAAAAAAGGTCCGTCATCTATCTAACTGACTGAAAAGCAAAGTGAAACCTTTGAAACTTTTCATGTCTATTCTATTTCACTTTTATTTATCTTAATATATGAAGTGTGCTTATGTTCGTATTTATAATTATTACTGTTATTAATACAATTATTGGTTTTTCGACACATTAGATATTCTTTTCATCTCTTCTTGTCCTTCTAAACATATTTTATTCCTAAACATCCAAAGTCTATAACTAAAAACAAACAAAAAACTCGATGTTACAAATAAGCTTTTCAGATTCATCTTATTTTCATCACACACATATATGTAACATATAGAAATTTATATTTAAATTATCCTTTGCAATTAATTGTGACTATGATAGCATCATTCTAAATTATTATTATTGCACTAATGTTTATACTAATACCCGGTTTCACTCTGTACACTGTTACATAAATCTACACGTATTTATCCGTTAGGGTTTATTATTGTTGTTATTATTATTTTAAAATTATTCGTTCATCTCAAAAGTCTATATCCATTACACTATTATGATCATGGTTGGACCCTTTCACTATGTGTTCATTTTTTTTCTCTCTTTTTTTCCTTCTAAATAAATATTAATTTTAAGATTACGAAGCTTTGGATTGAGACAACAACTTTAGTTACGTTGAATTCAACTTATCAGACTCGTTTTATCTTCACCATGTATATACACCTCATACATATTGATTATCTTTTGCACTTAATTGAGACTTTAATAGCATCACCCAAAACTGTCTGCACGAACAATCACTTATTCTAACGTCATATCTTACTGCAATAATAAGTTATTTACTTATCAATTTATTCTGTTTTATTTTATTTTTATTACTCGTTTTGCTATGCATACATAGTTCTTTATTCTTGTTCTGCGTTAAGATCTTTACGTATTCTGCGACTCTTTCATTTCTATTTCCTTAGTTTCTTCCTTTCCTTCTTCAAAATCAATTCAAAATTCTTGCTAATTACACAGAACCTGATTTATTATTACTATTCTATTATTAATATTTTATTTTCCTTTTTCTTCCTTTCTCAAACATGGCAAATGTAAGACTAACATTATTGAAAATTGTGTATTATTGCGTTTTTGAAGAAACCCGAAATGGTTTATTCACAGCACTTGTGTACCCATAAGATGTTTGTGAATAATAATAATAATAACTGTTTATTCCGTAGATCACCATGAGAAAGCCCAAATGAACAGAGAGCGGGATTTCTCTCTTCTCAAATGGTCAACTACTAAAACACTGTACTTGAACGAGTGCTGTCGGCCTTTTTATGAACACTTTCAAGGCTAAGCCCAAAATCCATCGTGAAACAGGCTTTAGGAGTTTTTACAGTTCAGTCAATCTACTATTTCAATTAATGAAAACTGAATGCTGAACTATCAAAGTAAATATTATCCCATTTCAATGTTCCTTTAACACATTTATTTTGCTCAGTATTGAGCTTGTCTTATTTGTGACGTTGACTTTGATCTTCTGTCTTCATCCCTGTTTTTTCATCATCCCTTTACCCTTGAACTTAAGAATGCCTAAACACTGAAGGTTTGTAATTGGTTTGTTTCTATAATTATAGGAAAGAACAATATTTCCGTTGATTTGCAACTATGATCAATAAATTTTCATTTGATTTTGGAATTTACATGACCTTGACATTGTTTTGTTTGAAGTTGTCATTCTGTGGAATATTCGTATCTCGATCATCAGCGAAGTCTAGAAATTCAAACAATAAAGTATACTTTGTAGTCAAATACGTCTCGAATTTTAAAGATACAACAGTTGGAGGCAGGCCTGTGCTGTTTGTCATGCTTAACTCAGTCCTGGTGGAGGCCGCCAGTTCTTATCCTACCTGAAATTTAATAAGAATATATTTATTGTAGTGGAGAAATGTGTCATCATTTCCTCTTAATCCTCAGGCTTGTGGGTAGAAAATAAAATAATTTGTGGTGGAAATGACAACGAGTAAAAGACCCCATATTATGTTTGCTTGAAGGGTTGGTGAAGCAACCTTATGGAAGCTTCCATAATATGCTCTAGACCTGGATAAACCCAAAGCTGAAATTTTCAAATCCCAGAGTGGAAGGCAAAATTGGATCAGAAGTTAGTCTTTAGAGAGTACGTAAAATTCAACCGAATTAACTTATTTGAGTGAAATCAATTAAAAGTCGAACGACTTCAGATTTCCGTAAGGAAAAATTCTGGACAGTAGCTTAGCTAAATTCGAGATAGCATCGTGATCCTTGTGTTTACAGATAAGTTCTTGTTAGCGAAATCTTTATAGCGTAGCATTAAATGAAGCCTTAAAATAAATGATTCTGCAAGCCTTCAATATTGGTACTGATACACTGAACTCTGGTCTTACTTTTACTCCATGCTCTGCAACTCCTGTTGCACCAGATAATAGTGGGAGTGGACTTATTCCACACATGTTGCTGGATGACTCTATGTCTAACTTAATAATGAGTTCTAACTCACGAACAGATGGTATCGATCTTATTAAGAGCGAATTAGCCGCTGTCTTTAAGCAATTAAGTGATATGCGTTCTAAAGTGGAGTCACTTGCGGGCTCTTTATTAAAGCATGATGATCTTAAACTAGAACTAAAGACACTGTCACCCCTTCGACTGCTGTTGTCAAAGGACATAGTTCCTTCTGAACTCGAAGACAGGATCAAAGTAGAATTCGCTATTGACTCGATAGCTAGCGAAGTCACCAAGCGAATAATCTCACGAAATAACGTGATTATATATAATATACCTGACAAGGTTGCCATCAAAACTGTAAGAAACTCGATACTAAAAGGCAGCTAATCTCCAGGACAGTCCATGCCAATGTATCCGACTTAACAAAAAGCATCAAAAATACTCGTGCCCTATCCTGTTTAGATTCGATTCCCATTTATTAGCGGAACGTTTGATAGAATCTGAACAGCTTGTTTGTGCGCATACGAAGTTTAAAAACGCTCGTATAGTCTCGGACAAAACCACAAATCAAAGATTAACACAAAAGCGTACCATAAACGAAAATAACATTGTTGAGGTCACAACAAATGTGATCGCGCCAGCAGCTGAACCCACAGGTGCAGCTAATTTATCTCATGTTAGTCAGTGTACTGATATACCAATGCAGTGTGTTAGTTTGCCTCTCATACCCCTAGTGGCCCTAGATAACCAGGACATATCTGATGGAGACTCTAATGTCATTCTTTCCAGTGTAATATCGGAAGCCAAGGATCGTACACCTGATTCTATTGTGAAGGCTCATAAAAACACCGCTAAACCTAAAGAGAATATATCAATTAAAAAGAAAGTAAATAAAAAACCTTCTAGTTCCAAACCGATTACCAAAAATATTTCAACGGCTTTACCAAACAAAAGTATAGTTTCTGAAACTATGCTTAACCCTACTCATCGTAAGGGAGGTTATAAGGACACGTTTCGTTCAAACGTTACACAAGAAGGCCACTACAACCATCATGGAAGCAGGCCTACTATTAGACAGACGGCAATAAACCAACGTGCCCCATGGTTTCCCCCATATGTAATAAATAATAAACCTGCAAGATGTAACTCTTATCATCACTCTCGCAGTGGAGAAGATGGTATACTAGGTTATGCACCATCAACGCAACCCCAACATGTAGGCACCTGTCTTAATTGTCCACCAAAACAAATACAACAAATTATTCAACCTTACCAAAATAAGGATTTTTTTCGGCCTCCAGAGATCCCTTGTTCCACTAGCACTACAATTCGCTCATGCTATAGCCCATGCGATCCAGCAAACACATTGAACCATAGTCCAGGCATAGCTAGAACTCATACCTTCGATAAGGATGCTCTCGGTTTTTTACACTACACACTCCCTTTTTAAACTTATTACTTATTAACGCACGTTCACTTCTGAACAAAATTTCAGCCTTGAGAACCTTAGCCTTTCTAGCGAAGCCTTCTTTTATACTTATCACTGAAACTTGGTGTTATCCAGCAGTGGCCGATTCCGAATTAAATATCCAAAACTATCGACTCTATCGCTGTGACAGAGAAACTAAGCGAGGAGGCGGTTGTCTTATATTTGCTTTGGATACCTTAACAACTAATAAAGTTGAAGATAGTATCTTGAATAGTTTACCAGAATCGATCTGGATATCAATCAATACCCTAAACCATAGTCTACTCCTAGGTTGTATATATAGAGCTCCTGATAGTACTGATAATTTGAATGATTGTGTTATCAATGCATTTATACACGCATCTACTCTAAACTTCAGCGCTAAGATTATCACTGGTGATTTCAATTATCCTGGGATTAACTGGAGTACCGGTAGTTGTCAGTCTAGCAATGATGAATTTTTATCAATCCTTAATCTGTACTGCTGGTCACAGTGGGTTCGTACCCCAACAAGGGGTGATAATACACTTGATCTAATATTTAGTAGAGATATCATTCCCCTATCTGTACAAGTATACAACGAGTTTGAAAGCAGTGATCATAGGTTGGTAACTTGTGCTCTCCCCATCTGTCCCTCCTACAACCGACCAATTCAAAGAACCTGCAATTATAGAGACTATAAGCATACAGACTGGGACCTCTTGCGCTCACTGATCAAACTCTCAGCCTGGGATGAATTCTTCTCATGTAATAGTCTGACAGATGCCATCAATATATTCTATTTCATTGTTAACTCTTGTCTAGACTCCTGTGCACCAATTAAGACTTACAGGATTAGTAAACATTACGAATTATATATACCAGCTAAATATCTTAATAAACTAAGACGCCTAAAGAAACGTTATTTTAAATCTAACGACTTCACAGCAGTCACACAAATAACAATAATTTTTAACCAAATTAAAGAGAAACATAGGTTAAAAGCCATCAATGAAGAGCTATTAGCACTACGTACTAGCTCAAAAGTGCAAAACCTAATCCACCTTTATAATAAACGTGCTAAATCAACTCAAAATGTTGATATACCATGCATCCTGCATAATAATAGTTTTATATATGACCCAAAAACTATAGCAGACCTTTTCAGTGGTAATTTTGCAAATGACAAAGAATCCATAAATGGCTCTGTTTCTAGAGTTATATGCTTGACTGGTAACTCCATTAAATCTATCTCCTTCACATGTCTGAAAATTAGTAAGGTTATAAATAAGCTCAAGGTTTCGAAAGGTCACGGTGCAGACGGGATTTCATCATTTCTCTACAAATATGGTGGTCCAGATATCCAACTTCTTCTCCTTAAACTGTTTACCCTCTCTATGGAATCAGGCTGTTATCCTGACCGTTGGAAAACCGCGTACATCATACCACGTTACAAATCCGGAGATAAGACTGACATGAACAACTATCGGCCAATAAATATTACTCCAGTTATCTCTAGGATTATGGAAAAAATTATTAGTGACGAACTATCCAACTATTTATTGACTGAACAATTTATTGGTGATTCACAACATGGATTTCTTAAAAATCGATCTTGTATGACATGTCATTTTGACTTCTTTAATTTAGTCTATTCGCTTCGTAGCCAAGGATATCTAGTATTAGTGCTATACCTGGACATTTCTAAGGCCTTCGACATGGTCAACCACCAACTTCTCATAGGTAAACTCGCATCTTATGGGGTCGAAAACCCGTTACTAGCCTGGCTTGATTCCTTCCTCAGCAATCGACATCAAATAGTTAAAATCAACTCTTCATTGTCGAACGCAGTCCCTGTTAGAAGTGGGGTAATTCAGGGTAGTGTCTTAGGTCCTTTGCTCTTTTTAGTTTTCATTAATGATATTTGTGAGTGTTTTAGTGTGGGTAAGTCCTTTTTGTTTGCAGACGATCTTAAGGTGGTGTACTCATTTTCTCCACATGAGCTGAGCTATATTCGAAATTGCATCAGCATGGAGCTTAACAAGGTAGCACAGTGGTGCTCAAAATGGCAGCTGGAGCTCAATACAGCTAAATGTGGTTGGCTATGCTTCGGTGATACATCACTCAACCTTAATCTTACTATAAATGAGGAAATGTTATCTAGGTTACACACAGTAGTAGATCTAGGACTTAGGTACTCCGATGACTTGTCGTTTACTGAACAGGTAATGAAACAAACGTCCAAGTCTCATCGCCTTATAGGTCTCATAACTCGAAACCTTCATAACAGCGAATCCCGTATTCTAATGTACAAAGTCTGTGTTCGACCACTCCTCGAATACTGCGCGTTTCTCCTTAGTAGCACGCGCATAAAGGATAAGTTAAGACTGGAATCAGTACAGAGACGATTTACATTTCGTACTCTTGGACCTGATAGTGTCTTGACATATAATTCGAGGTGTAGTAAACTAGGGCTTGACCCTTTATGGATGAGGAGACTGAAACTTAACCTTATCTTCTTTTTCAAAATACTTAACAAACTCTCCTTCACATCCAGTCAGGCGATTCAATATGCTAAGGCTTCACATTACGACATTCGTAACTCCTTGTCTTTAGCGAAACAAACATATTCTAGGTCTTCTCTCTATATGAATTACTTTACCTGTAAGTTTTCTAGACTATGGAATAATTTACCCCAAACTATCCGTATGTTAGACTCTCTCCCATTGTTTGTTCGGTCAATTAATGCTTTTTGCTCCTCTGAAAATGCATTAAATGCTCTAGCGCCTGCAAGTGTATCTTACTCCACAAGTGAGATTATAGGAACTTTAAATGTTTAACCTCTTACTTGCTATCATTGTTTTGTTGTTCCGTGCTCTTTGCTTTAATCTTACTTTCTCTAGTTGTAGATAATTAATAATAACTCGCTCTGGCACTGGTAATGACCTTACAGAATAATGTTGGTCAATCATCAGGCTATCCACTTAATAAAAAAATGACAAGTTCCCTGGTGTTGCATTGGCTTGCCGTGATATATGCCATATTTAAACTGTTTATCAATTACTAAACCAGCAAACATAAAACCTTCTTATAATTCATGTTTGTTCTCTACATTAAATGTTGATTTTTATAATAATCTGATCATGCCTGTAAACTGGTGTGAATTCTGTAAATATTATTTTCAGAATATATTATTATTATTAATATTTTATTTTCCTTTTTCTTCCTTTCTCAAACATGGCAAATGTAAGACTAACATTATTGAAAATTGTGTATTATTGCGTTTTTGAAGAAACCCGAAATGGTTTATTCACAGCACTTGTGTACCCATAAGATGTTTGTGAATAATAATAATGTCTTATTTATTATTATTATATATTTCTGCAGGGGCAGTCACACGCCCTTTTACAAGCATGGTCTACAGGTTGCAACATATCATGGTTCTCAGTATGCATCCCATGCAGGGTTGTTCAGTAAATGTAATCAATAAAAGTCAATAACAGTTCATTCGTTCAGATATACTGTGTATTCTTCGAAATATTTTCCAAGGGGACATCGCATCCGCGTTACATACCAACAACAACGGTTCTAAATTTCGTCACAAATACAAATGTACAGTTTTACCTTAACAAATATTACCACTCGGTTATTCAATCAACAATTGTTTTCACAATAATCGATCTAAATTACAATAAATAGACAAATTCATAAGAAATATAAGAAAATTACCGAACACATTCAAAAAATAAGTGTTATTCTATTCTTTCCGGATAGATCAAATAATTTTTCGTTGCTTTATAACACAAAGTGCTTTCAATTCTGGGAAAGTGCTTCAGATCACAACCAAAATGCACCATACCAGTCAAATCAAGCAACACAGTCAAAGAGGGAACAATCAATATGGCTTCCGCCAAGATAAAATATTAATTAAAACAACATAGATACAGTTCAAGAAGAAACATAGAAACCCAGTGAAAGCAACAGAAAAATTGAGAAAACTATTATGGAATGAAACATTACAATCTCAATTGGCATCAAACTGAATAACAATATGTACAAATATAGAAACCATTAAAAAGAAGTTGCAAATGTACACATCGAGGTATTTACACCCATAAAGCCTTCAACATGGATCTTACAACTAGTTCTTGTTGCTAGAGTGAAATGTGATCAAAGGCACCAGATGAGAGAATGCAGTAATAAAAAACAATGTGTTGCTTTATTTATCAAGGTGGAGTAGGCTCGAATGAAGGAAGGGAAGTAAAGGTTGGAATGAGGAAGACTGTTTGTTAGAACAGAGAGTGCATATAGAGAGTAGAGTTTTAAATAAATTAGCAACCATATCCTTTATAGTCTGTTTTTTTAAAAGGCTACAAGTGTTTGCGTAGAAATCATTTATGGTGTTTTGGGGATAACCCGTTCTAACGTTCAACTGTGTCGATATCGCTTTCTTCCTACTGAATAAAGCAATCTTTCTTTTAATGACTCTCTTCGTATAGACTTGTTCATACTATCTAGTCTGTCTCATAGAATTTTTCTCTCCTCATGTAGTACATTTGCATTTTCCCCGTCGATAATGATTACAGTAAGTGAGCTCCCAACGGGTAATAGTCTCTTTGTCACTATGGTCAGAGACTTATGACGATTACATGTGACTACAGTCTGGTATGAGGATTTTTCAAATGTGCTTACAATCGGGTCTCACCCCTCCGGTTCACATAAGAGCTGAACAGGTAGCTCCTTTTCATCTGGCAACGGACTGACGGAGGGGATTTCAATACTTGCCAATGTCTTAATCAAAGTAAGAAACTTCAAGACTTCATCTAGAAAAATCGCACTCGTCAGGCACCATTCACTGGACAATTAGAATGAAGTTGGTTTGCAGCAAAGTTCATATTCTGTCGGTGATAGATTGGTACGTATCTTATGGTACCCTCTCCCAGAGTTGCCACACTGTGTGCTTTCTTCAGTGTAGAAAAGATGGAATGATCAAACACACTGTGGATTTTTAACAATCATTTTCAACAGTATGTGGGGGACAAAACAATGAAGCTTTCAGCAAACAGATAACAAAAATTGGAAAACAACAACCGTCACTAGAGTAACGCGACTTACGGTCACCATGGTTTAAAAGATGTTACTAGCCGCGCTGTTGTGTTCGGGATCTGAATCCACTAAACAGTCTGTCCAACACTAAATTTCACCAACGTTACTATAGGGGATTCAGAAAAGGTTTCTGGGTTTCTTATACCATAGGGTGTTAAGCTTACCTTCAATCAAATCAACCGCACGGGTCAGACATTCATTAGTGGCTTCCAATAATTAAACTACCTTCATGGGTCACAAGGGTGAATGTTCAATAATAATGATCCATGTGTAGTGTCACGTTCATCCAGACAGGGTATTTATTACATGTTTATATGTTGCTTGAGGTAAGATGGTGGTTGGATGTGGTCAACAGGAAACCCTGGACCCGGGTTTCGTGCTACTTGGTACTTGTCAGCTCAGTCCTACAGGAGGTTGGTCGTGGCCCAAATAGCTCAGTGGTAACGTCTCTGACTGTGAAGCTGAGTGACACGGGATCGAATCCGCCAGGGGGCATAGTTCCCTCAAGATTACAGGTACACCTTGCTGACGAGTGCCACGTAGCACGAAACCCGGGTCCAGGGTTTCCTGTTGACCACCTCCAACCACCATCTTACCTCAATATATATAGTGCACGCAGTGTAGGGCCACCTAGACTGGTGGTCACATTGCAACTCGATCGATAGCATTCGATCAGCACTAAGAAGGACCTGACACGCATGACATTGATCACCACCCAGTGATCAATCAATTGTGATTATACGTTGCTTGCACGTTTTAAGGCAGTAATGTCCGCAAATACTTTGCGATTCAGTCCACGAGGGTTTTTTACTCTAAATCATTTACCATCTACAGTTATTGCTTCTTCATTTATAGTTTTGGCCCTTTTAATTTGCTTATGCTATCATATGATGACTCCGAGGATGTCCCAGATATTGTTTTATCAACTGTACTGATCTTGGGCTTAGATATATTGATTGTTCATTCCTGATTTCACGTATATTGGTTGGTTGACTCACCTTATTGTTTGTTGGCATAATATCATCTCTCGTTTTTGATCTATTTTGTATATATTTTATCTATGCTTAGGTACCAATAGTCTGATCAAATAGATGACTGTTGTGATTGAAACAGTTGTATTGTAGCTCAGAACGCTAAGTAAACTTGTTACCGACCGAAGATGCGCAATAAACAACAACCGTGACTGCGACAAGTTTATTAGACTACGCACCAGGTATGTAACTTGATCACGAAATCAGCGTCACATTGTGAACAACAAGACAACAAGTATGTTTGGGAAATACATAAGGCAGAATAATTCACCAATGATAACTCCCCTCTCGATAATCAGTGCTCTTGAAGAGAAATTTCATGGGTGTAAATTGTCAGTTTTATCATGAATTTTAAACATTACTGGGGGCGTTTTGTCACCAAACTCTCACCATACGATGGATCAGATTTTTACTCATGTTTCGTGATATTTTTGGGCGATTGACACCCACTATTCCTTCCAAACAGTTTTAAATATAACCAGAGTTGGTTGTCGCAAACAGAATATTAAGAGCCCACCTAGCAGGCTGTAAGATTTAACCGTTCTCGACTTTCCTCCTTGCTATCGTCAACTGCTTACATTCCCAAACCTCTTTTTTCTGTAAACTTTTGGATATGCAAATAATTAGATATTAACATATCATATTGCTTCTTTTTTCAATATATTGTCCATTATATCTGCATCCAACAGGGAAGCTGATATAGATTTCGTTCTGCTGATAACTCTTTAGCATTGCCCCCCACGGTGTATGAAACAGACATGCTAAAAAACAGTTGTATATTCATTTTTGACTGCGTTGATCAACTGAGCGTATGGTGTTCGAATCCGTCAGTTCAGCTATATTGGTTAAATTGTGTGTAAGTTGCTTGACTAACTCGAGTGTCTTATATGTGAATCCTCCCACTAGCCCTTTTATTTGGCGTTCTATCTATTTATTCGTCGATCGTGTTCTACTACCACATTGATCCATTAATACTTGAAACGATCTGAATAATTGACACTCTAGACAGTTTGTATTCATTTCCGTAGAGTGTAGATTATACCAGTCTAATACACTCAAGGACTTTTTCACCATAATATAATTGCCGATTATTCTATTGTTGGTGTTGTTCCTATTACAAAAGAATCTCTGATGACTCTGAGTGGCAGTGTTAATATAAATCCAATTCAGTTACGAAAAGGTCTGTTTCTGGTGTTAATTCAATACTACTGCTATTCCAGTTCAGTTGTGTTCATCCAATCCAATTTTATTTTGAATGTTTGTAACTACTGTATGTGGTGGTGAATTAAATTACCTTAATATATATATATATATATATATATAAATTTTCTGTTTTGGAAGACAAGGAAAATGAGGGCATATCAGGTGCAAATTGATCACTACGCAATTTGAGAACTGAAATCAAGTCAACTCTGATTATTTTATGTGACAGCGGGAATAGGTCTAGCTTAGTCAGTCTGGTATCATATGGGAGCTTCGCTATTCCGGGAATCAGATTAGTTGCTGTTCTCTGAACCTTTTCCAAGAACTCACTGTCTTTTTTATGCAGGGGCTAGCTTCTTGTATGCAGTACTGAAGTTTAGGAAGCACGAACACTGTATACAAAGTCAGTAACGTTTTAGCGTCAAGATAACTAAAAGCCCTGCGTATGGACCATAAAGATCTAAAAACTTTGGCAGCTATTGCACGGCAGTGTGCAGTAGTCTTTAAGTCTTGACTAACGGTAACTCCTAAGTCATTGCGTGTCTGGACAATAGGTAGCTCAGTATTATTCATCGTGTATGTATCCCTACCCTGGTGGCCAATATGCATCACAATACACTTGGAAGTATTTATCGGCAATTGCCAGGTTTGGGACCATTCAGATAATTTCTCCAGGTCGTTTTACAGTTCTAAGCTATCACCCTTAGTTTGTATCGCTCTCCATATCTTAACACCGTTAGCATATAACAAGACTGATGACGATAGTAGACGGGGGAGGTCGTTTACGTACAAGAGGAATAACACTGGTCCCAAAACTGTACCCCGGGGGACTCCACTAAGCACAGTTTCCCAGCTAGACAACATGAAGTTCACCCATACTCTTTGTTGACGACCAACTAGGAAGTCGTTTATCCACATCAATAGATTGCCTCCAATCCCGACATTCCTTAGCTTATATAACAGCCGGTTGTGTGGAACTTTGTCAAAAGCTTTGCTGAATTCGACGTATGCTACGTCTATAGGTAACTTTTTGTCCTCAAGAGCGCGACAGCTTTTCACGAGCGACTAATAAGTTGGTGGGACAAGAATAACCTGTTCTAAAACCATTCTGCTTCTCCGAAAGGATCCCGTTTTCATCGAGATACTTAAACAACTCCTTCCGAATAATCTTTTCTAAGATTTTGACAACCACACTAGTTAGGCTAATCTTTTGTACCTGTTTTGAAGACAGGACTTACTATGTCTTTTGTAGACGACCCTGGGTTACGGATAGATACTTAAAGGGTTCGCAACAAAGTTAGCTAATTCCTTTAGTAACCTAGGATGCAGTTCATCGGGTCCCGTGGATTTGCCTATGTTTAATTAGCAGACCAAAGACATCGAGTTCTTTAATTGTCACGCTGTCTAGTGTTTTTGTTGGGGGGCTGGTGTGAAGGGTGTTTGTATGGTATATACAATGGAAAAATACTTGAAGAATACTTGGGCTTTGCCAAAGTCGTCCTCCACTAGTGATGAGGCAGTACTGTCTCCCCATAGTGAAGGAACATTTCTTCTTTTTGTCCTTTGGTTTATATACGAATACAAGCGTTTAGGGCATTCCATGTATTCCTTAACAATTTTATCTTCATAGAGCTTTCTAGACTTACGGAGGGTCGAAGGACAGGTATTCCGAGCTTTTTGTTACTGATATTTTGCCTCCAATAACCTAAATCTATCACACATTTTCCTTCTTTTACGGAGAAGGATGCGAACCTTCCTACCGAACCATGGTGGGGAGTTTCTCGGCCCCCAAGGTGTAGTCCAAAGATTGTGGCGGTTGGTAACTTTTAAGTATGAATTTCGGAATGCGTTTATTTAAAGTTCCCTACAAACGAACAGGCACACTTGAACGGACATGACGGACTACTGAAAATCAATCAACTCAATCAAAAATCAAAGCCAAAAAGCTAAGTGTAAACTGTAACGCCAATTTTGGGCCATCGCTTTTGTTTCAAAGCTGAAAAAGAATAGCAGTTGCGTGATGACTAGTAGTACTGAATTATTGTACAAATCATGAATCTCAGAAATAACTGAATTTAAACAAAAAGTACAAGATGAGCACGGACGAATGTATTGTATTTGGAATCCAATATCTAGCATTCATCAAGCACCAAGGAATCATTAGTTCACACAAACACCACAAGTTCGTCAAAGTAGGAAAAATAGAACTAACTATTAGGATGATAAGAATCGGTATAACTTAGCCCATAGGCCTTTCAGTAGCAACGTTACACAACAGCAGCATTAGAGTGAAATATGCTTGTTTGGGGTAATATTCGTCTTTCTTCAACATGGTTTTCCCATGCATTTCCTCCATGAGGTTCGATAACACCTCGCTACATGGCCACGTTGAGGTAAACCAGTGTAGCAGTTATAGATGAATCAGGATCAATGTGACTTTACTCACCGAATTTTATGGCCTGGACACGAGTCTGCTAGTCCTATTATGAGTAGCAAGTTAATTTTGTTTTAATCAGTGGCACGCTTGAATACTTAAGCGCGGTTAGTACAAACCGCTCCAGTTTAGTCTTGTGAAGTGCGGGCCTGTTGTTCTGCCGAAATAGTTGGTGATGCTCCTATACCGTACTGGTTAACCTCTTCCAGTACCCCGATTTTCGTATTCAGCAATCAAGCTCTTCAGATTTTCGAACATTGACGCTGAAAAATTGATACTACTCATAATATCTCAACCTGTTCTCATTACTGCACAAAAGCCCTTGCAATAAACTCACTTCCTTGTTTTGAGAACTTTTGAAATGGTTCGTTGCAGTGTTTTTTTTAATTTTTTACAGGATATACCTACCCCAACGATTATGCTGCGTGGTTTGACTTCGTCAACAACGGAACGCGATGTGAGTGCAGATTTACTAGAGTTTTATTGTTTAAGGTTCGACGTACACTTGATAGTGAACACGCAAATTACACTGATGTACGTCTTGTTCGTGACAAAAAAACTGGTAGATGGATTGGATTTGTTGATTTTGTATCAGCAAATGATGCTAAACAGTTTATGCGAGATTGCCAGGTATGGTTCAGATTTTCAAGCTGTGTATTGTCTAGGGAGAAATTGAGGTCCGAAAAACGATAATTAGACTTAACTATAGCAACCCTAAAGAAAAGCGTGATGATGAAGTAAGATCGTCTATTAAAATTAATCCTTTCAGTTCGACGATGCATCACCAACTATTATGCTGCGTGGGATTCCCACTTCCCTTGATCATCGTGATGTACGTATTGTATTAACTCGATTTATTTATAGATTCGTGACGCTCTTGATGATGCTCGCGTGAGTTACTTAGACGTTCGTGTAATCAAGGATAAAACAACGGGTATGTATTTATTTCCTTCCCGCTTCAGGAAATTATTGGATATAATAGTTGTTTGTTAATTATAAACTTGCTTTCATTTTTACGTTACTAATAATTGATTAAATTATTCGTATTCCCAAGTGGAAAATAATATTCTGAGGATACGTCTTTTTCTGGATTGTCTGTGTATCGTTATATGCAACAACGTTTTTAACTGTCATCAACTCATTGAACTTCCTAACAATACTTTACAAGTTCTTCATTATATCTAGTCCTCTAAAGATCCCTATTGTGTGGACGTATATCTGACCACTAGATTGGTTTTCTTAGTATCTTGTTTGATCTCCATTCTTATAATACTCCTAGCTATTGGTCTTAGCTAATCATACGTCTGCTTCTTGTTACTGTTTAGGTTTCACTTATATTCTCGTGACACATCCATATATTCTGGTGAAATTAGTCATTAATCCCGAAAAGTGTAAAATCAACAGTGATGATTCTAATGTAAAAGAACTGGTTAGCAAAGTCCGTCACAATCTTTGAGTGGCAAAAATATTTTGCACCATGGGTTCCATGTAGTTATTAGTTCTGCACTGGATGTCATTTACACGATGATATCCAAGATGTCAACATAAGCTTTTATTTCTAAACTAAGAAACTAAATTAAGAACTTGGTTTCGTTGAAGCGAGTAAAATATTTCGTGAAGGAGATGTCTCATTCGATTTGTGTGACGGCTGTGGTACTGCCCAGGCGCCCAAACCGAAACAGGTGCTTTTCTTAGAGTGACGCGTCCCGAGCCTTTGACCTAAAGGTCTGACCCCAAAGGAAGAGGAGCATCGTGAGGAGATGCAGTCTCATGGTGGCTAGTGACCAACAGTTGGTTCGTACGCCATTTGTTTCCTCAGGATCCTGAAGCCCATGTGCACCATTGGTTTAGAATCAGGGTTTGCCAACTCCCCCAGGTAAACTCTCCGTGTCCACCAATCAGGTTAAAGCTCCGGATATTCACTTCGTTTTCTCTATTTCGTAAACACCAGTGATGCCTCTAGAAGGCAGTAAGTAGGACTCCTCTTGCAGAGGCTGTATACGTGTGGCTGTTAGAGCATTTCGGGAGGGAGGGTGACCCCGCCTCCACTCTCGGCCGTACCAGGGCATTTGGGGACAGGTCTTCATTCTTATAATACTACTAAGTGTGGCGCACATACATTTGGTGCCCCCTTATACCAATATTTATGTCTTAAAATAAATAAGATGGTTTCGTTAAAGTCTAATCTTGAAGGTTAATATTTTCTCCAACGTCAAAATTTTTGAATGTTATGCGTTATGAGTGTTGTCCTCATGTGTATAGTGTTTGAAAAAAATATACAAGCTTCTGCGCTCAGGTCTCCAAGTGTTGGCTTTAAATAATCCATCACAGTAAAAAGTAAGGAAAGGAGAGTTTATTTCGTAACTCGTAGATATTCAACTGTTGTAACGATTAAACCCAAAGCTTTAACGTGAAGATAGTTCATGTAATCACTTAGGCACAATAAATTTCAAACTTTGTTTAGTGCATTTACCGTTTGCAAATTGAACCTAGATTATGTGGAAAAGGCTATTCTGCACCGTTTCTTTGCCGAACTTCCCAGTTTTTCGAGTCGGGACCTGTAAATCGCATTCCTAATAGTGAATTTTGTCGATTAAGAATTTTTCTCTGCAGTTGCTTTATTCCTGTCTTATTCAAATCTGTTCGCAGGTATATCGAAGGGCTTCGGTTTTGTGGATTTCGCTTCTGTCCATGAAGCAAGACGTTGGATGGACCATCAAAAAGTAATGCATTCACAGTACAGGTTATCTTTGTCAAGTTTCCTAAACATGCTTATCTTCACCTCGTAATTGTCGTATAGTTTGGAATCATGGGCCTAATCTGTATGAAAGAGCCTTATATAAATGTGTTTCCCTCTTTATTTAGGGTATATTTCGTGTGCGACGCTATGAAATACGACTGATGTACAGCACTCCTCGAAACCAGCTTGATTCACTGATACATCATTCTGGAGATGCCCCCGGGTTACTTGGTCCGTCAAGCTTTATGACTCGTCCTCCTGCGTTGTCAGAAGTCTCCACCGGAGACTGGATCTGTTCAAGGGTGGGTATTATTTAAGTATTTCATCTCACAGTTATTTCGAAATTTAAATTTATCGTGCTGGGAATAACTTCTAAAGTAATAATTCATCCGACCCTTCTACTGGTTAATTCTTATCTAGTGTTCTAGTCACAACTTCAGAAGGCGAGATCAGTGCTATAAATGTCAGTTGCCAAGGTCTCAAGTGCAATCTCTCACAAACTCAGTCGATGGTGTTGATCTCATCGGTACAACTCCATGTAATAGTAAGTAAAATGTTTAGCATTTTTCACCGTTCTTCCTTTTATATCACTCCCTAGGTATGCTCAGTTATTCACAAAACAATTGTTGTGGCATAGAGCACCAAAAATGTCACAGTGGAATGAAGTGATAAGAGAAAGAAAGGTCATAGAAACAAACGTATAAACAAAAAAAGTATTCGGTATAAAATACTGTGCGATGATGAAGACTACCAAAGTCAATTTCGTCCATTTAAAATGGGCTTCTTTATAAAGAATGTTAAACCATATCTGATAATGTCCCAAGTCATTTGATTTGACCATCTTTAGGTCCCCACCCGAAAAATTCGCTACTAACGATTTAACGTCAGTTACTTGTAATGACCTTTTTAAACTCGTCACAGCGTTTAATACCAAGATGCAACTCCAGAAAATAATGTACAATGAAGAGACAACTAAGGCAAGTCACTGTAGCCGATTTTAAATATGTCATCAACAAATTTATTGACTTCACTATCATACACGTTTTCGGTTGTCGGAAATACTAACACATTCTCGCCGTACGTGAGCAACTTTTAAGAGACCATCTCACAAGTAGACAGACCTTACGACAATTCCGATAGTCATTATAACTCTCTTCGTCCTTCACTACATGTGGATCGATCTCGTATGTCTCCATCACTCACGCAAACTAGCCGGGTACATCAACCTCTCAATCATTCCTCACTACCTCATCATATTAGTGCATGAAGGCTCCTTTCATCCTCTCATTTCAAAAGTTTTAAAAATATACTCAATGTTTTAAGATGTCGATCGATAAGTAAGTCATAAATAAATGTCGTACAAATATACATCTGTTTTCCACATCAGAATGAGGTGAATTTAACTGAATGTATGATAAGAGTCGACGTAGTACTGTAATGAACAAGAACTCAAGTGGGGACAACCAATGTTTTTCAATACAAAGTTACAGAATCTCTCGGCAACATGTGAGAACCATACGTTGAATACTTCATCTGCAATCTTCCATAATTTGCCCTTCACATTCTATATAATTCTTTCGATTCACAATTCCTTCCTAGTTCCGTTTCTGTTTTCTTCAAGCCGACCTTCATAGCCTTCTGCTACCAGGTTTTCAATTTCCGATAGGCGTTACATACTAATTATATCTACCGACATAAGTAACATGCCGCAGTAGTAGTGTTTATAGTTGTAACAAAAATTAGACACAATATGACCCAATTAGGAGATGAAATACTAAAACCTAAGGTTTATGGAAAGAGAAAATAATGAATACATCTCCGTCCCAGCGAATGGTTTCGAGTCATTCTATATAAGGTTTGACTCACAGTTTTCACCAAAAATATCCGTCGTCACTGTGTGGAGGAATCCCACGCTTTGCCTAATATATCATTGGATTTTGACGATTATGTAAAACCAACGTTTTCAAATACCTTTATAAGTTAACCTGTAAGGTCCTACTGCTCTTTTTGATCCACTTTAGTTACGGTGTTTTTCAATACATGACCCATTAATACTATCGGTGACTAGCAATCGAGGAAAGGCCAGTTGGGATGTTCTTCGGAGTTTATTGGTCTTCGTTCAGATCTAGAAGTGAAGAGTGACGGTACCGCCATCACAGATATGTTCCTAGGGAAAATAGCATTTTGTCTAACTTCACGAACTGATGTACAAAAGATATCATTATTGTGTGTAGTTACTGTTCTGCTCATAGAGAACGAACATTCAGTCCCACTTTTTGATTGTGAAATATAGCTTAGTAACATCAAAGTAAACCACTACAAGATCGGTAGGTCACTAAACGAAGTGATTATCACTGATGGAATAAGTCTATATATGCTTGCTTAAAGTTTTCTTTACTGGACAATGCTGCTTAAAGAGAAAAAATGTGTTTAGGACTAACCATATAAATATTTTTCTAGAGATACTTCCTGTTATCTAAATAATCAAATGGAATTCTTATACCTGCAGTTTGAGATTATCATAGTAATAATGATAGTCAATTTGTGTCAATTAAGAAGTAGCTATTCGTTTGCATTTAATTTACCCGCACCTGAAAACCATATTGGCAGGTTTCGACGTGAATCAGTGACACACTCAAAGCCTAGATACAGTATGACAAAAAAGTTTTTGCTTTTCATAACACTTGTTTTTTTAATGTTTCGTGCTATTTATGATTTATTTATTGTTTGAAATATCACTGAATAAATATTTTGGATTTTCAGCTCTCGTCTTGAGATGCTTGGATGCACTAACTACGGAAGATGACATTTGCCAGGTTTTTCAAGATACGGCCGACGTAAAGGTGCGGCAGTGTCATGTAATGAGAGATGAAGTAACACATGCTTCCAGGTGCTTTGCTTTTGCGGAGCTTCCCACGGTTGCCGATGCTTACAAAGTCATGGATATAGTGAACAAAGAATTCAAGCTTTTTGAGGTCGGAGGAAAAGCAGTAACAGTCTCGTACGCAAAGAACACTTTCAAGTTAGTCTGATATTTGCCTGACGTTCATGAAGTGTTTCCTATCTAACAAGCAATAATTGGTCTCGGCGCTTGTTTTACTTTATAACCCCGATTTTGTCAGCAGTAGAGTAGTCCAGTAATTTAACTATTTGGATTTCAACTGTTGTGCCTCAAGTCTAATCGTTGTTCTGCCTACATTTTTTCGCAAGTGGGTAGCATCTCTTTAAACCTTATGGCAAGTGTGAACCAAAGCTCCGGTTCTTAGATCTATACGTGTATGAGTCGGAATAAGTTTAGTTTAACGAAGTTCAAGAATGTTGCCACTCAACATCGTGTCCAGATTTCTGTTTCTGATATCTATAGTCACGCTCGTTCAGCATGAAGCTAAATGCTTTTTTGATTGTTCTTATTCTGCTGCAATTAGGTTATATTTTTAAGTTATCGGTTGTGAGTCGGCACTCCCCTGTTAAGGCTTAGATATTGTTGGGATACAGAGTGAGGATTATTAAAAGATTTCTAATACAAAGGCCTGTCTAATGCGGAATAGATGGATCGAATGCTACTACACGACGTCTCAACTATGGTAACTGTCAATGAATGAAGAATACAGAAAAAGACGGGGTTTTCAAAAGTGCCTTTGTTTAAAGAAAAAAACAATTACACGAGGAAAAACAGGTGTAGATTACGTTACCACACTAAAAATGATTATTATTAATAACTATGAGAGGTCACAATAATACTGATTTCGGTCAGCCATAACATTTCTCAGGTTTCCATTAATTGGAAATGACTTGCATTCACTTCTGTAGTCATATGGATTTCCGCTTTTATGAGGCTAAGTTAATAATTCTATTCGGGTACATGTTGGTTGTGACAAATGTATCAAACATAAGTAGTGAAAATGAGTTTCTGATTGAGCATGATATTCATTCTCCGGGTATAAAAAATCACCTTGCCTTACTACTACGTAGTTTTCTCTTAAATGTAGTATTTTACTTAGTCTAATTTTGGTTCTAGGACTACATTCCAGTCTATATGTATAAATACCATTCTTCTAGTAAATTGCTTAAAGAAATAAATTTAAAGAAACCACGCTCATAAGGCAACTAACCGTGAACAGAAACACCACTACTCATCACTTAGTGATACACTTGGATAGCCAGGGATACAAAATTAAAACCCAAATTTGTAGTAAACAGTATTGTTTATTAACCTCAGTGATCTCGTTTTCCTGCTGCTGATATTCTCAACTGAATTATTTAGTCTTCATTGGATTATAGGCTTCCTGAAAAGATAAGCAAACATTTTTCGCATGCGCGCTTTTGGTAAGATTTCTAATAGTGATTGTCGGTCAAGCTCAGATTTATTTATTTGAACACATAGATATTGGTACCAATGAACATCAAAATATAGATGCGCCACAAAAATAAGGTTGTAAAGTGGTAGAGATAGGAAGGTGGATGTAATAAGAAAGAACAACAGTAAATAGAAACTAGTGTACGAGAGTCAAACAATAATGAGAGGAGCAGTTCAGCTAGGAATAATACAACCAGAAAGAATTTCAGTTAAAAAAGTTACTCTCACTTTTACGAAGAAAGCAAAGTTACAGCAGGATCTACACTGGCTTGTATTCTGGGCTTTGTCTGATAACGTCTCGAGCCACTGTGTGGCACCATCCCTAGAACCCCAGGCAGGGAGTCTCAAAGGACCGATAAAAGCCAGTCCTGTACAGATTCTTTATACCACGACACTAAAGCTCATAACGCTTGATTTTTAGATCCTTTAGCAGAACGTATATGGATTTTGTTGTTGACGATTCTTTCAACAGTGCTTGGCCTATTAAACTGTACTTCATACTTAACTTTACAGGAATATACTAATAGTTGCTTATGTTCAGGGTGTTCAGTTGCAAATAAGTTCTAATCTTCGCTAGAAGTAAGGAAGTTAAGAGTTAACATAATGCAAGTCGTTCATATTTGTGTACATTTAGAAATAACTCAATGTATGCTTTTACTTGCTTACGCCTGTTACTCCCAATGGAGCATAGGCCGCCGACCAGCTTTCTCCAACCCACTTTGTCCTGGGCCTTCTTTTCTAGTTCTATCCAGTTCTTGTTCATTCTTCTCATGTCTGTCTCTATTTCTCGGCGTAATGTGTTCTTTGGTCTTCCTCTTCTCCTTTGACCTTCGGGATTCCATGTGAGGGCTTGTCTTGTGACACAATTAGGTGATTTCCTCAAAGTGTGCCCAATCCACTTCCAGCGCTTCCTCCTGATTTCTTCCTCCGCTGGAATCTGGTTTGTTGTCTCCCACAGTAACTTGTTGCTGAAAGTGTCTGGCCATCTGATCCGAAGTATCTTGCGTAGACAGCTGTTAATAAATACTTGTATCTTCTGGATAATGGATTTTGTAGTTCTCCACATCTCCGCCCCATACAGTAGAACTGTCTTGACATTTGTATTGAAAATTCTAACCTTGGTGTTGGTTGACAATTGTTTTGAGCTCCAGATGTTTTTCAGTTGTAGGTATGCTGCTCTTGCTTTGCTTATCCGCGCCCTCACATCTGCATCCGATCCACCGTGTTCATCAACGATGCTGCCCAGATATGTAAAGGTTTCGACATCTTCCAAAGCTTCTCCATCAAGTGTAATTTGATTGGTGCATATTGTATTGTATCGGAGAGTCTTGCTTTTCTCTTTGTTTATATTAAGACCTACTGCTGTTACACTGGTCGTTTTCTCCTGCATTTGTTGTTGCGTTTGTGATAGAAGAGCCAGATCATCCGCGAAGTCTCAATCGTCAAGCTGCATCCTGCCTGTCCACTGTATCCCGTGCATTCCTCCAAATGTTGACGTCTTCATGATCCAGTCGATCACCAGGAGAAAGAGAAAGGGTGAGAGTAAGCAACCTTGCCTTACACCGGTCTTTACTTCAAACGAGTCGGTGAGCTGTCCTCCGTGGACGATTTGGCAGTTTAGTCCATCATAGGAGTTCCGTATGGTATTGACTATCTTCTCAGGCACGCCGTAGTGTCGAAGAAGCCTCCATAGTGTCGTCCTGTCCACACTATCAAATGCCTTCTCGTAGTCGATGAAGTTGATGTAGAGTGATGAATTCCATTCGATTGATTGTTCCACAATGATACGTAGAGTTGCGATTTGATCTGTGCACGATCTATCCTTACGAAATCCAGCTTGTTGATCTCGAAGTTGGGCGTCCACGGAATCCTTCATCCTTTTTAACAATACTCTGTTGAAGACTTTTCCTGGTATTGAGAGAAGAGTGATGCCGCTGTAGTTATCGCACTTGCTGAGATCGCCTTTCTTTGGTATCTTGATGAGAAGTCCTTCTTTCCAGTCTGTTGGTACTTGTTCTTTGTCCCAAATCTTACTGAAGAGGATGTGGAGTATCTTGGCAGTTGCTGCTACGTTTGCCTTCAGTGCCTCTGCCGGGATGTTGTCTGGTCCCGCTGCATTGCCGCTCTTGATTTGTCTAATGGCCATGCTGATCTCTTCAACTGTTGGAGAGCCAACATTGATTGAGAGGTCTGTGAGTGCTGCTTCGATGTTGGGTGGGTTCAGTGGAGCTGGTCGATTCAAGAGTTCTTTGAAGTGTTCTACCCACCTGTTTCGTTGTTCTTCAATGTCGGTGATTACTTTGCCTTCCTTGCTTTTCACTGGTCTTTCTGGTTGACGGTAATTTCCAGCAAGTTTCTTTGTTGCATCATACAATTGTCTCATGTTTCCTTCTCTTGCAGCCTTTTCCGCTGTCGTTGCTAAATCTTCCACATATTTACGTTTGTCGGTTCTGATGCTCCTCTTCACTTGCTTGTTTGCCTCTGTGTATTCGGCTTGTGCCTTGGCTTTTTCCGCTCTGGTTCGGCTGATATTGATTTCTGCCTTCTTGTTCCTCCTTTCTTCAATTTTATCCAGTGTACCAACAGTGATCCATTCCTTATGATGGTGCTTCTTTTGGCCCAGAACCTCTTGACATTTTGAAACGACTGCCTCCTTGATACCTTTCCAGTTGCTCTCCATTGAGTAGATCATGAAAGGCCTCGAACCTGTTGCTGAAGGTTATGTTGAATTTGTTGAGTTTGTCAGCATCTCAAAGAAAGGCCGTATTAAACTTTTGTGATGTTGTTTGCGCCGTTGTCCAGTGCTTCTTGAGTTTTAGTTTCATCTTGGCGACCAGCAAATGGTGATCGGATGCTATATCAGCCCCTCTCATGGTTCTCACATCCTCCATCGTCCTCCTGAACTTTTTGTTGATGCAGATATTGTCGATTTGATTCTGTGTAGTGTGATCCGGTGAAATCCAAGTGGCTTTGTGTATGTTTTTGTGTGGGAATATGGTGCCACCTATGACCAGTTTATTGAAGGCACATAGGTTTGCGAATCTTTCACCACTTTCGTTCCTTTTTCCCAGTCGATGTTGTCCCATGACGTCTTCGTATCCAGTGTTGTCCTTTCCAACCTTGGCATTGAAATCTCCCATCAGAATGGTCAGGTCCTTGGTTGGGCACTTCTCGAAGATCGACTGCAACCTGTCGTAGCATTGGATGACGTTCATTGTAATGCCCTCTCTCTTTGTTTTGAAAGAGGCTTTGATGATCTTTGGTCCATGAGATTCCCATCCTATGAGTGCATTTTGTACTTTTCTGGACAGCATCAATGCATCTCCTTGTGTATGTGGGGTGTTTTCTTCTTCATGACCGGAGTATAACAGAAATTCCCCTGAAGACAGTCGTTGTTGTCCAACCTGCGTCCAATGTGTTTCGCTGATTCCAAGCACTTCCAGGTTGTATTTTCTCATTTCTGCAGCAATTTGGAAGACTCTTCCGGTCTCCTACATTGTCCGGACATTCCATGTACCTATAAAAATTGTCGCTCTGGTTGGAAGAAGGTGCATCGGCCTCATGACTTCCGAATGAACTCGGCTTTCATCATGAGACGTCATAATTATTCCTTGTACTTCCAGGGCAGAGTTTGAATGGTTTGAATGATTTTCTCTGGTTAGCGTTTTTTTAGCGAGTTGATTTTCTACAGGATGGGGTCGCTAACCCCATGCCTAACCCTCCTCCTTTACCCGGGCTTGGGACCGGCAGTAACCCCCAGAGGAGCTACTGGCGTAGTTAATGTATGCTTTTAACCATCTAGAAAAGTTTATGATTAACGATGAGTATCATAATAGTTTATTTCCTCTTTCTGTTTCCATCCTACAAAATGTTAAGGTATTGGATAGTCTGATATCGTAATTTTAGGATTCATATATCAAGTATGAATGTCTCACATTTATAAATGATTAAGGTCTGAATGCCTATCAAGATGTGGACACTATATGCTACTTATCTCTAAACAATACTTCTTAAAATAGCATTTACTTTACATTGCAACTCTTGCTAAGTCAAAACCGTTTGACAATCTTGTATAGAATAGATGAAATTTGGCTAGCAGTTGAGTCGACGATTCACGTTTTCTTTTGCCTGAGACTCATCTGTTTGTATCTAGATCTCAGAGTCTATGTTCACTCCAGAACCTGAGCCCGGTTCTTTTGGCTCCAATTCTGAAATCTAGGTACATCCAAATAATTAGTCTCAAACAGGTGGAAGCATGCGTCGTGAATCCCACTATCAGCCACATTCCATTTACTCTACTTGAACATATATATGCAACCTATGCGGTATGCGCATATCATTGAAGGCTGATCAGATTTCAGTCGAAATCTCAATGACGGGATAATTTAAACCATTACAAGTTAAATTAATATTTGTCAGTCGTTGAAACTGGTTAAAATCAAATTTTCTATAAGTCTTATCAGGTAATTGTTTCACCCGGTCTTATTACTAAACATACTTAAGTTGTCACGTTTAATTCGATTCTTGAATGCTGAACCATAAATTGACTCAAGTTTTTTTTAGATTAGTGCGGTCGTACAATATAGTAAAGCAATGTGCGTAGGTTTTTTGACGCATTCAAAGTGCTGCTGATTCAAACATCTTTTTTACTCATCATATGCCATTCCACTTTTCCATTATCATCTTTTAAAGTACTATTATGGCAACACTAAAAACGGAAGGATCATATAACGCCCAGTTAAATAGTAGTCGCAACTTGGCTCTGGATTTAGCGCATGCAGCTATGGCCGCACAAAATAATAACATATCACCTGATACTGTTGCAATGAATGCTGTTGCTGCATCAGCATTACTGAGTCAAACTTCGAACAATGGTGCTGCTGTTGCCCAGGCAGCGATACAACAAAAACAAACTGAACAACATGTGTTATCAGCTCTGACGAAATCTTTGCGTAACCATTCGGAACATACTGTCTCGTCTAACTATGCACCGTCTATGGCAGCACTCGTGGCATCTGGTCAGCAGCTCCCACCTCCTTCGTTCCCGTTCAATGCTGTGACGGCATCTACGACTACATATCGTAAGGCTATATTACCTAATATTTTGGAAAATAATTATGATTAACGAAAACTAGGTTTCGACCTTTGCGATTTGTTGTTTGTGTTATTAGCATCAACCATTTGCTTTGTACTTGATTCAAATACCGAAGTATATGTTATTGTATATTATTGTATTTTGCATTTGGTAGTTTATTATTCAAATGTTATTGCCAAATCAGTGTCAAGCCCCATATTGTGGTCTGTTTGCAGTCTTGATAAGTCATTTTTCGTATATTTATAGGTTAACGTATTCAATTAGGTCAGTTTTCCTAAATACCTTAACTTGGTAGATTTATTGGTTTACTGATTCGAGGTCTGTAAAGTTTCTCAGTTTATCAAGATATAGAAGAAATAAAACTAATACTTGGGTTATAATTTTACTGATTATTAAGTGGTATAAAAAACGTCATCATAATTTTGTTCCTTTTTCACGTTGATTAACCACTAAGTAATAGCCAGTATCATGCTTTTCTGACCCTTGGTGTTGAGCGGATTCTCTCAGTGGAGTTGAAATATAGCTTCTAGTCTAAGATATTTGACATCCCATGAACCTTTTCCTGGTTTTGGGCGGTTGATAGGATCCCTTGGACTTTGGTTTCGCCCTAGTTAACACTCACCAGAAAAGCGTAAATATTATGCGGTTATGTTTATATTTTGTAAACGTGTTACTTTACTATGAAAAGCTTTATTTATCCGTCAGTTTTATTGTGCTTATCAGTCGATTATATCTTGTCCGATCCGGTCGGTCAGCATTCTACTCATTACTTTAACAACTAAACGTGTTCATAACATACCTAACCACAACTAAATTATTTCCACAACCACGTAGGCTTAGGTAAACTGTCTTTTAAATTGGCGCAAACCATTCATCACATCGTAGTCATTTATGTCGTTAGTATGTTGCAGTTGCTGTTTTTTATTTTGACGATTAATTTCAATATGTATTCTAAATTAAACTTAAGTAGATAGTGATGATACTCAGCTCATATTGGATTGGTTAATCAATCAGCATTCCTCCGAAAATAATTGACAGAGTCTTTACATCCTGTCATAAAATTTTTGCAGTAAGTTGTATCGAACATCTCGTTTTTGACATCATGACACTAGTTATTGCTATTAAAGTTAATATGCACGTGATATAGTGTAAATAAGCCCCCAAACAACTCACTGTTATATATTTAGCTAATTAATACAGAAGACAACGTATATTTTGATGCACAATCGTGTTGGTTTCACTTGTGTTACACAATCAACATAATAAGAGAAATATAATTATCATTAGGAAAGATATAGGCTTTTTGGTACAACAAAAGTCGATTGAGAACGAACACTTGTGAAGTTTACTAACAAATAAACTGTCTAAAATTTTTATCACAGCATTTCCGGACACATCTAAGTACATATACGATGAGTCTACTCGCTTTTACTATGATCCTGTCACTGGTCTAATGTATGAACCTAACTCAAAATACTTCTATGACCGCGGAAGTCAGCAATATTATTACTGGGATCAAACGAAGAGTACATATCTTCCTGTACCACAAACAAATCCTCAATCCAATTCCGTCGATAATGCGGCTTCCAACTCTCAAACCGATACATCAGATGCTCCTAAAAACAAAGTAAGTTCAATCCTAATTTTCGTATTCTTTACGTATTCTTAAGTCTCATGTATATCAAATTAAAACTTGAAAGCAGCTTAAGATTTGACGTTTTAGCTCGTCGTTTCATATTTTTAGCGTTTTACATAAACACACTAAAGGTCCCAGGTAGAAAAAAATAACAAGTAATCCTAAAAGTAGTGTGTAGGAAACTAAATTTTATCCTTCTCTGCGTTTTAGGATGATCGTGGTAAAACAGCTCAACAGATTGCACGAGAAATGGAAAAGTGGGCTAAGAAGATGAATGCTCAGAAAAAAGCATCATCCAGTGTCGGACAACGCTCTGATGTGATAACAGTGAGTTTACATAAAATAATTACACATCTGTTCATGTTCATGTGATAGAAAGTCCTAACAGATTTTTGTAGAATTACTAATTTTTGTGACACCGTATTTTTTTAATTATTTGCAACAAATAATGGTCACCAAAATAAATATACTCCACATGAGCAAGAAAATGGAATCATGAATCAACATTTGGAAAGAAGGGAGTTTAGTCTAGTGTTTAAAAATAAGTAAACGAGATAAGTTTATGATTATAGATGCAGTTAAGTTAAAAATATGGCCAAGAATGGCGTGCATTCAGTTAAGAACGTTCCCCTCAGTTTTGTGAAGAAAGCAAGATCTACGAAAAGACGTTAATTAATTCCTGTTCGGAATAATCCCTGGATACGTCTCAAGCCACTGAGTCATACTATTTCCAGGACCCAAATTTGAGTGTCTTGATGGACCGACTAATGCTAGTTTGTCTAATTTATTACTGTTATTTGTGATATGCTAGTAGTTTTCCTACATTTAATTTTGACAATGTTGCTATTCTCGACTATAATTTATTTGTTGGAGTCTTATTATTCTCCTTGTTATCCTGTTGGTTTTTAAAGAGCGATACCTGAGAATTCCTATTCCGTTTTTCCTTTGTGATTAATTTTTATATTCGGAAAACTATGATCATGTTTTAAGACAAGTAGCTGGAGGTGCTGTACTGAATACCTTGGTCTTGTTTTATGCTGTCTGAAACTTCTAATACAATTTGGATCTGAACTGTGGAGACGCATTTGCCTCTTAAATTTCTAATTTCCATAAACTATTTCATTTTTAATTTTTTCATAAAGGAGTTTACTCAGTAGTTTATACTCCGTTTATTTTAGTCTGAAGCCAGTAGAACAGCAGACACAGGGTACGCAATCTTGGAGGCGTCTGCTAACAATCCACTTACAAGTGACTCACACACACCTGAATCTGCCAGTTTGGTTGCAGAATATGGCGGTGTTGAAGATAGTGACGACTCTGGCCAGGATGAGACACATAGTGAAAAACAAGATTCATTGTTGTCATTCGATGCTGAAGCTGAAACAAAAGTTTCTGAAGAAGAAAACAAGTGAGTTTATGTATCCTGCATATCCATACGTTTATTAATCTATGGTGTAAGTAGGGAATGGCCATAATTAACTGATTACATATCTGACTATTCCAACCTTTGGAAAATGTTGATAATGATGTAGTCCTAATTTATTAAAGAATTCTTTATTTATAACATCTAATTTACTTTTTCCACCTGTTAAATAAGTGTTCCATAATTAAAAAAGTTATTTGCTCTTTGCGTTTAAAATATGATCATAGTCAATTATTCGTTTTTAATTCTAGACTTTTGGATTGGGCCAAGCTTGCTTGTATGTTGTGCTCCCGCGGTTTCAAAGATGCGGCAACTCTTCAAAAACATAGAGCATTTTCTGGCCTCCATTATGAAAATTTGAATAAATTACGCGGAAAATATGGTTTACCAGCAATTCCTGTTCCAACCCCTGTACAAAATCAAGAAGCTTCAACAGCTGTTAATTCACCTAAAAATTCTCTTTCAATAGCATCGTTAATGCAGATTGGTGCTCAAACGGCCAGTAATCATGCGAAATCAGTAGCATCTAGACAAGTTAGTAGTCGGCCAAGCGCATCCGGTCAATATCGTGATCGAGCCAAAGAGCGTCGTGAAAAGTATGGGATACCGTCGCCACCTAGAATGAAGTCTGTTGAAAGTCAACCGTCAGTCATACAGATAGAACAAGACTCATTCGTTCCTCCACTCCCACCAATTCCACCTCCACCCCAGTCAGGTATGCGCAAGTTTAGTTACCTTAGTTTTCGATCATTAAGACTAAGTTTCAAGCAAGGTTTTTAGTTATTCGTTTGTAATACCTAATCAGGTATTAGCTAGTTGCTGTGTTTATTTATTTATTTAAACACATACATATTGGTACAAAGGAGCACCAAATACATATGCTGTATAGGAACTACTTTTTATCAACCCTTTATAATAGTGATTTTATGAAAATTAATTTCAAATTTAACTTGTGTTGTGCAGGTTTTAAACTTAGTTGTTATTAAAGGTTTACTAATAGCACAAATTGTCACCCTCATGACCTAAGTCTGGTAAAATTACCTCTCCTGAAATGCATCAACTGCTCAAATTATATCAAGAACCAATGCGTCGAAGACTGTGCTATATAATGTGAAGTATAAAGCATTCCGGTGGTCAGAATTTTATGTTACAAATGCCTCTCATCGTTACACCAACTTTAAGGTAATGACTTAGTTTTCTTTGTCCCAACGTACTATATGAGGCTATTGTGTTTGGTGTCTTTTTGTCCAATAAAACTAAGGCGTAAGGGGTAGGTAAGTTTATGTGGTCGTGTGTAGTAATTTATTTTAAAATAGTAGGCAACATATGTAATCCAGTTTATGGATTTCAATAGTTTTATGTCTGATAAACTGTTCATTTTATTTTTGAATTTTCCGCTATCACATTTTCAGTGAAAGGTGTAAAACGTCTTCAGTATTTTTATGGTCAAAAAATGATTTCGTTTGTATAAGGAAACGAATATATGAATTCATAATAGTCATCATTGAATTAGTACCAGAGGGTTTCTTATAAAATTTGTTTTTGAAGAGTTAGCTATATTCACCTAATTTACGAAGTTGGTTTATTTATGGAAACTTTTTTAGTTAGTTGTTAGCTTATACGACAAACTCATTCAGTCAGTCATACATAACGAAGAATTTGACACATGTTTATCGGCTGAATTCGCTACACCACATCAACCAGCACAGCAAAATGCTAGAGTAGTACATGTACTAAAAGTATTAATGATAGGAAGAATCAATAGGCATCAAAGATGTGATTCAAGAAAAAACTATGTGTTCATGAAATAAAAATGTTTTAAGATAGTTAAGAGACTTGGAATTAGGAGTGGACCATTTAAAATTATCTTTTGTTTATTTGCATATATTTATTATTTTCCTTTCGATTGTTTATATCCTTATAGTCTAGAATATTTCCATTTCTTTGTCATTTTGTACAAAAATGGTTCTGTCTAACGTAAATTTCAGAAACCTATGAAGATGCTTTTCATAACAACCATGTTACTTCACTGAATCTAATTCTCATAAATTTTTTTTAGCTCCCAACGTCGGGAGTCGGCTTATGGAAAAAATGGGCTGGCAAGCTGGTCAAGGTCTTGGCCGAAGTAATCAAGGACGGACTCAAATAGTTGAAGCTGAATTTAGAGAAGCTGGTGTTGGTCTTGGAATCAAAACATCAAAAAGAGGACCTCAGTCAGACAATTATAAAGATAACGTTAAGCGAGCAATGTTTGCCAGATTCCACGAATTAGAGTAACTACTCGTGGATTGTTTCTTTGTATATAATCGTTTTTTCTGACGTTACTTCTTAACCTGATCTTCTAGCATTTCTGTAAATCTTATCATTTTTGTTCAGTTCCTGGGTTTATTGATTAATCTTAATCTACAACACACTAATCTGTTGAAAAACCTGATTGACTAAAATATAAATCTTGTATAAAATGCAGTTCTCTTGTTTAATACTTTACAGATCTTAATCAAATGAAGGTCTCTGTAACCAAAAATTTTGTCATTTCGTTACACAATTGCATATTACTTTCGAAACTCAAATACAAGATCTAATATGGTTAATCATCACAGTTTACTTTTTGAAGATTCTCTAACCAAAGGTGTAGGGTTTTCTCCTCTGCATAATATTTCATAGAATTAATACTTAAATATGTATTTATATACATAAGTGAGCATATTCATGCCCTAGCTAATTTTTTACTGCAGCTCAGAGAAATACGACTAGACACATGAATTCAAAAAAAAACTTGTGCTTTTTCTCCTAAGGATCCGTGATATACTACTTATTTCTTACATCATTTTCTTTAATCTATCTAATGTGCTAGACAGCTTTCTGTAACTATGTTGTTCATGCTCATGATTATTATCTGATATTAGTTCCCACTATTCGCGTGACTTTTTTAAGTTATGTTTTTTCTGTGAGCCTCAACTAATAATAAGTAAATAGGAATTCATTTCTGTGAATAAATGATAAAATAGTGGTGTTTCAATAACTTGTTTTCATTTCCGAAATTAAACATCCCATGAAGAACGAATTGGTGCGATTGAGTAGGGCTGAGCTTCATTAATTGATAATGCGAATCGAATGTACCATTTTCAGCATTTCAATCATAGGAATGTAGATAATAAACATGGACTAGTGCGTTCTATTCTTTTTCTTTAAGATTCATTTATGGTCTCCAAATTTATTAAGTCTGAAGTAGTCATCTTTTTTAATGGGTTTCTTTCATGGCTGAATTCAGTTGACGAACATTTCGTTACTTGTCCAAAGAACTATAATGTCAGCTGTGTATTTGTCTTCTTCAAAACTCCATAACTAAGTGCTTAAAACATTGAAGTTGCTGGGATATGGTTATTACTCGTAGTTATTCTAAAAAGAGTTCTTGTGATTCATAGTTAATTCAATCTAATTATCATTAGGATTTGTCAAAAGGATCCAAAGAATGCCAGTGAACTTTGGAGACGTTTTGTTTGGTTAGTGTTAGAGTTATTAACTATGCTTCGAAATACAAAGCTATTTTGCACGAAAGGTGTACATATTCATGTTTAACTACGAACTATCAGTTGGATATGATGTGTACTACTACAGGTGTAGGCATAGCCCTAATTACAAGGGCTGGCTATGTGAACAATATCTACAGAATGACACCACGAAAACTGAGTAGTCCACTCATTCATTGTTCCAGTCCTTCAGCACTGCTTGGCAAGTGAATTATTGTAGTTGTAAGATAACTCAGTCAGTTGGAAAATATGTCCAGTGAAACTACTATTTAATTGCTTTGTAAGAGGTGATTAACTTACAGAGTAAAATGACTGGGTTGACTTTTAGGAAAACTGTTTAAAGTTTTTATTTAAAGTCAATGTTGTACAAACAACAATGAAGAAAGTTTATCTCTTCTGGATAGTAATTAAGTCATAAGCCGTTTTACTGGAATACGCAGTAATATAAGGGCTATTAAATTTGAAATAAGAGATGTCAAATAAATACAGCATTAATTTATATGAAGTTAAAAATTGGATCGGTTAATTAATATTAGTGTTCCTAGCGATATTTCTACTTTTGAATGAAAAATAGGTTTATTTTGAACGGTCAATTACACGACCGTTGCTGCTACCTTGACGTGGTGGTCGGGCTTGCCTATCGTGATGATTCAATCGAGCTATACTGGCTGGAGTAATCGTTCCTCAAGGTCCTACCATGCCAGGCAGGTTGTTTGAAGAGCGGTGAGACTAAAAGCAGCAAACCGAAGGCAAAGTTGTACTGCTGACAGTACAGAGGTGTGACAGCAGTAAGGTGTTTCCTTCAGACAACCGGCATGACAGCGATGCTGCCTTCCCACAAGGAGGGGTGGGGTTAGAAAAGGTCGACCCTAAAAATGCACACCTTGCCTTATCCCACGGATTTCCGTCTCCGGTGGTAAGGTCCTTTGAAGAACGGAGCTAACACAAAAACTACCCACAAAACTGTTGTGTGTGACCGACCTCAAGCAGTTGTACCTTGGGCACTGCGGTCACGCTCTCAGGTCATTAAGACCACTTCTAAACCAATTTCGTTTTCAGGTACCTCTAGAAGAACCCTTCCACGGTGTGGGCAGCCGGGAAGTGATAACTGCCCTCATACCTCTAACAGCACTCAAGACCAATGTATTCATAATCAATCTCCTTCTTCAATTCCTACTATTCCTTCTACCTTGACTTTCATCACTAAACTTCCTCCTCAAGTGTCACCATGGCCAACGATTCTAGTGCGCGAAACGCTGTCTCAGGTCTACTAAAACCTCGCTCTAAACTACACATTTGAGCCTTCAACATACGTACTTTAAGTCAAATCGGTCAACAAGCCTCCTTGGCTAAGACCCTAGAATCTCGTACCATTGATGTATGCTGTGTCTCCGAAACACGCATACAGGATCTCAGTGTGGTCATTCACTTGACCTCACCTCGCCAAAATAGACGGCCAACGAAATACACCCTCCGTGTATCTGGCGACCCGTCGGTTAGTTCTCGTGGACTTGCAGGTGTAGGTATAGCACTAAGTACAAGGGCAGAACAGGCACTATTAGAATGGATCCCCGTTAAAAGTCGCCTGTGTGCTGTCCGGCTAAATGGCTCCGTAAGAACTCGGAAGGATAGGGACTCACATCGTTGCCTTTTCATCGTTTCTGCCTACGCTCCCACTGACTGCAGTCATGATGAAGTAAAAGATGACTTTTACAGAAATCTCTCTGAGCTTCTTCAGAAAGCTAAGCGCTCAGACATAGTAGTCGTAGCGGGTGACTTTAATGCCCAGGTAGGCAGCTTAAATCAAACAGAAAGACATTTAGGTGGGTGTTTTAGTATTCCGGCTCAACGAACCGATAATGGTGATCGTCTGTTGCAACTATGCTCAGACAATCGTTTACTTTTAGCAAACACTAATTTTAAGCATAAGGAGAGACATAGTTTAACATGGCGACCACCTGCACTAAACCAACGATGGACTCAAATAGACCATATTGTCATCAGTCATCGTTGGAGAGGCTCATTCGAAGATTGTCGCTCGTTTTGGAATACTTGTTTAGACTCTAATCACGCTTTAATACGAGCGCGCATTTGTCTGCGCCCCAATGGACGCAGGAAAAGTACACTAAGAAGACCCATTAGGATTGAACTGGAGGACGAGAAAGCCAAATGCGAATTCCAGAAACAACTGATTTCACATCTAGGCAGTTCTGTAAACAAGACTGACACAGATGCTGCTTGGAAAGACATACGAACAGCTGTGGAAACAGCAGTAACATCTATTAGCTATTTAAACCATAAGGCTCCAAAAAACCAGTGAATCTCTTCTAAGGCTATTTCACTGATGGATTCGCGTAAACTCATCCCATCAGGCTCTGAACACGACGAATAGCGTAAACAAATTAGATCTAGGTTAACTAAAATTCTAAGGAACGATCGTGAGCAGTGGTGGGCAACGAAAGCAAAAGAGATGGAAAAGGGAGTGGCTATAGGCAACTATTCAGACTAATAAAAGAAACCGGAATTAAGAAGTCAAGTGTAAGTGAGACAATCTCGGAAAAAGACGGAACCCTTATCTACTCTCAACCCAACCGTTTAGAACGATGGGTGGAACACTTTAAGGAGCAGTTTAGATGGCCTTCAGCTACTGCACAACTACGCACTATTCCCAGAAAACCTGAATGGAACATTGAAGTAGGCCCCCCGACCCTACTTGAAGTTCAAAAGGCTATAAGTAATCTGAAACGAGGAAGAGCAGCTGGTCCAGATGGATTGGCTCCAGAGGTATGCAAATATGGTGGTCCAATTTTAGCGATTAGGTTGACTAATATTCTGGCTAAAATCTGGGAGTTGGACGTAATCCCACCTGACTGATCACAATCTCTGATTGTCCCAATATATAAGAAGGGGTCAAAATCATCCTGCCATAACCATAGAGGGATTAGTCTGACTAACATAGCATCTAAAATACTAGCCTCAATAATTATCGGGCGCCTAACTAAGACTCGTGAATTCCAAACACGAGAAAATCAGGTTGGCTTCAGACCTAGTTGTGGCTGTATCGACCACATATTCACCATTCGTCAAGTTTTAGAGCACAGACATGCTTATCGGCGTCCGACAATGATAGTTTTTCTTGACTTGAAAGCAGCGTTTGACTCTGTAGACCGAGAGGTTCTGTGGCAGTGTCTGTCATTGAAAGGTGTACCTGAGAAGTACATAAACCTTGTGAAGGCTCTTTACTCGAACACTACCAGTCGAGTGAGAGCTTATGGCGAACTGTCATATGATTTTACAACCTCAAGTGGTGTCCGACTAGGCTGTTCACTATCCCCATTTTTATTTAACTTCATTATAGACCTGTTGCTGGAAATAACACTCTCTTTGACTGAATTTTCAGTAATTGATCTTCTACCAGGAGGTTCACTTATCGACTTAGAATACGCAGATGACATAGTCCTGTTTGGTGAAGACGCTGACAAACTGCAGAGTCTTCTGTTGGAACTCAGTAATAATGCCAGGATGTTTGGGATGCGTTTCTCCCCATCCAAATGTAAATTGTTACTCCAGGACTGGCCTGCGTCAACACCTGAACTAAGGATAGGGAGTGAAGTAGTCGAACGCATCGACAACTTCACTTATCTTGGAAGTCTGATCAGCCCTAATGGGTTGGTGTCTGACGAAATCTCAGCACGGATTCAAAAAGCTCGTTTGGCTTTTGCCAACTTACGTCACCTATGGCGAAGACGAGATATCCGTCTATCAATTAAAGGACGAGTATACTGTGCATCAGTTCGCTCTGTTCTACTTTACGGCTGCGAAACATGGCCATTGAGAGTAGAAGATACTCGTAGGTTACTAGTATTTGACCACAGATACCTTAGAAATATTGCTCGCATCTGCTGGGATAACCGGGTAAGTAATAGTGAGGTTAGACACAGGGTATTAGGGAATGATGGTAAATCAGTTGATGAGGTTATGAATCTTCATCGACTGAGATGGTTGGGCCATGTGTTACGTATGCCTGAACACCGATTACGACGACGCGCAATGTTGACCAGTGTAGGGGATGGTTGGAAGAGAGTTAGGGGCGGCCAAACCAAAACATGGCATCAGTGCTTGAAGTCACTAACTTCTAGTTTGAGCCATGGTGGTAGATGCAGACTGCTTGGTTGAGGTCCGCGTGACTATCGTAACCAATGTTTGGAGACTGTGGGTGACATGGCTCATAATCGATCACAATGGCGTAGGTGTATACACTCTTTATCTCCCCTTAAACCTTGATATTAAAATTGCTTCATAACGTTTTTTCCTTCCTATACTATATCTTTATATACAACCTTTATTAATATACTACCACCACTAAATTAATTACGTCAATGAATCCGGCGTTCATCTTTTTGTGCTAACGAGGTATGGCAACTTGGACCGATGCATATATGTGCCTGGTCCTACGTTGTCGCTGACTGACTGGTCAATTAACAGTGTTAAAACAGTCGACACATAAATACATGTTACCATCTACCTTTCAAGTTCAGAAAACTATTTTAAACTCAGTTGATGGATGGTAACAATAATGTTATATACTAGTTACGTTTTGTAATTGTCGACACAATCCATTTGAAATCGATACATTTTGCAAATTGATAAATAAAATATAATGAATAACTCGTTAAATCATCCCATTGTTTTGATGTCTCATCAAAAAATGTATGAACTGGTATATCGCCTGACGGGTCTGTGATTCATAACTGAAGAACATGATTTCTTGAGATATCAAAAACTTTCTAATTAGTTTTGGCATAATTGCAGGAGATTAAAGTTCATCTGTCTAGTAACCTTTTGTAAATTTGCTTTACGCTTTCATATATGACATTTGAGAATTACGGAACTATTTTCAATGTCTATTATTTTATAGGGTGTTTTTTGTTCAATGTATATAAACGATGACATTGTGCTTGGATGTATCTTCAGTTAAGTTTATTGTGAATTGAATAGGTTTTAAATCAGTCAATTAAAATCGCGGCCAATGGTTATTTAATCATATGTGAGTGAATGAAGCGGTCATTCTCATGTATACAGAAAAATTGGAGGTTATGTATTAATAATTATTCCTAATTCTTGATGAATCATATGTTTAAGATGTTAAAAGCCAGTTTATTGATCTCAATTTTAATTCCATTGAGAATGAGTAGACTTTGACAATTGTGAATTTTTGTTAGTCTACATTTCACTATGAAATAATTTAAGCATTTCACATTGTCTTTTCTTTACTATTGATTACTTAATAAATATGTGAAGGATACAAATTTTCGTGATTTGACCGATACAGAAAAACACAATTGTGTTGTAGATTTAGAAGGTTGATAATAGATTTTCTTGCACTCTTTAACATCAACGATGGGATGATTCAGACAACTTTTGCAAATGAATTATTATTGTACCTTTTAAAATTGTACCATGTGCAATATTATAAAGATTATCTAAATAGAAAATATTATATACACATTTTAATAAGATTAGTATAGATCTGTATAGTTTAGTTAAACGAACTGAATAAACTTAAATGAGTCTTTCTATCTAAAAATTGCCTTACAGCATAATTTATAATGCAGCTGATCTCTTCTTCATATCTCAAATTCAAACAAACAACTGACTACTAGTTAATTTAAATGTCACTTGGAACCACTGGTTGCCAATTCAGTAAAAACATTTTCCTTATGAATAGTTTCTATTATATCAACTATGTATTTATTAGAATGATTTTTGCCCGCGATAGCTATTAACGATGTTGGCTAGATTTTCATACCAATAAAGATTTGCTATGACTGCATGGTTTTTGTTGAGGAACATATTCTACTGTTAATTATTATAGGAACATTTAGTAGAGATGGCAAAGGAATATAAATCTAAGCGAATGACCACGGGTGAGTTGACTGACTAGATACTTAACATTACTTCCAGTAAAAAATTCTTCACTCAACTTTGGTGAACTGCAAATTTAGCGTGATTAAAAAAAATTCGTACAACCATTTAAACAATTACATTTCACGCTTTAAATTTGACTCTGAAAGCGTTTGAAAACAGTGGATGCCCATAGATCCTAACCACTCATAACATAGCATAAAAAGGATAAATACTAAGATAGGAATACATCATATAAATGCATAATGCTTAACCATAAACAGTGTATACTGTGAAATCAATATTACGTTACGTAGCATATTCATATGATCAATAGTAATAGTGTTACGACTATTGAATGACATACCAAATAATACAAGATGCATCTCAAAATACTTTTCTTGCATCCCCCTGTCCCTAATGCTTAGTTAATTATGTGTGTTATGAATACTAGTACGACACAAAGCCTTGCCGTTCATATAATTGATGCTTAACTTTTTTTGTTCATGAACAAATATATTACTACAAAAAGTTTGTTCGTTTGCTTTTCAGATATCTTCAGCAAACTAGATGGAAAGAGTTTTCAGAGAAGTTTTCGGAGTATTTGAGATCATATTAGTAGGTATTACAGTAATGAAACTAAATTAAAATTAGGATAGATTTATTTATAGTGGAATGTCATTTCCTCACAAAGTCACAAACTTTAAAATGAGATGCTTCAAATGTTTCACGGCTCTTAGTAGATTTTGGGTTAAAGGAATTGTTTCCACGAGTGATTTCTTTAACTATACAAGTGTCAAACTATCCTATATGAAACATAGTTTTATTTGTTTCAATTACCAGCTAGGTTCTTTTTAAATTTTCAATTAATTCACAATGAACTGGTCGCAATTTGCTACCCGGGACTAAATGTGGTATTTTCACTAACTGATGATTCTTTTATACCTGAATGAACGCCAATAACGAACTCTAAATCTTATACGTTCATTTGTACTTATGTAGTTCAATCTGCCTTAAACAGCACTATTTCGGTAATTCTAAGTTAGCACATTAATTCGAGTACTTCTAATCATCACGGCTGTTCTCCATATACTTCATTGGACAATTCGATGAATTAATACGGTTGATGATGCAACGGATATTCTAGTTTTACAACTAGCTACCAGTAGCACCTATATTCGATCGTTCCCAGTTAGATAGAAATCAGAAGTCAGACGAGGAGAGGTAGGAAAGATATATTTGATGCGTTACCAATATATCGAGAGACATCGTTCTGAACTGGCTATTGTAACGCAGGAGCTGTGTCCCACGCCGAGTTGAAACGTGATCTGGTACGGATGCATGACCGAAAGCCTTCAGTTAAACAAGTCCACTTAAACAACGTGGCCAGCATCCAATGTCGAACACTTAATGAGCTATTGATTTTGGGGAATTATTTACAGCTACAGATCACTCCCCTCCCCCTAGTGAGATAGTGATGCCCCTAAGATGTGACCAGCCAGAAGTTTAAACCCAACGAGTTTGTCGTTGGTAAACACTCCTCTGATAGCTTGCTTCATTTAGCAGCGTCTGGTCGTCTTTCCTTAAACTATGGGACCAAAATGTACAACATAGCAATAACGAAATATAGGACAATGAAAATGTCGGTTCCTTGCGAAACTTCGTCGTTCTTTTCCAGCCGTCCTGGAAAAGAGGAAAACTAAAACGTGTGAGTGCATGTCGAAAATACACTCGTACTAGCGTAAGGACACAAGATGAGCGAAAAAAAACTAATACACTTACAAACAGCGTAAAAGCGATGGGGAAAAAGGGTTTTTTGGGTTTTTTATACATAAAATATATATATATATGCTCAAAAAAAAATAATATTTTGTTTTGTTTTTTATATAAATAAAAAAATGAGCATATTAAAAAAATTTTTTTATCATAAACTATGAAAGGGTAATTCAAGATAAAGCTTATGTCCTACGTGCAATATTCGTTAAGATGTTCTGGTAATCCTACTCGTCTTCCAGAACGCGTTGTTTTACGTTTATCTATCGACGTTGACGAAGTATCAAGTTGTGTGTCGGTTGTCGTGTAGGGTACTACGAGTGTAGTGGCTGTGTCGTTTGCTTGTACCGAAGGAAAATCGACGTAGCTAGGGTTTCCTTCTAAGTACGCTGCTTTGAGTCGATCGATACTGATGCTATCGTTCGTACCGTTCTTATCGACTACATAATACTTAGGTTCGCGTTGAAGAACTTTGAAGGGTCCTTCGTATGTTGATTTGAGGGGTCGTCGATGTGAGTCTCGACGAACGAAAACGTGTGTACTATGTCGTAATTCGGGTTGAACGAAATCATCAGTTGATTGAGGTCGAGTGTGAGCAGGTTTAACTGAACGCATAGCGTTTGTAAGCCTACTCATGTAAGAGTTTAGATCCATGTTCAATGAAGAAGCTGAAGGATCTACGAATTCTCCTGTGAGTCGGAGTGTCGTTCCGTAGACGAGTTGAGATGCCGTGTATCCAATGTCAGCTTTCACTGCATTGCGGATACCTAGCAAGACGAGTGGAAGAGCGTCTGTCCACTGTGAAACATTTGAAGCTGATAATGAAGCTTTAAGTTGTCGATGAAAACGTTCTACCAACCCGTTTGCTTGTGGGTGATAGGCGATCGTTCGGAAGCGCGTGATTCCTAAAAGTGAGGTGAGACAACGGAAAAGTCCAGATTCGAACTGGCGTCCGCGGTCTGTAGTGATGGTTGAAGGGTAGCCGAAATTTGCTACCCATCGTTCGACGAAAGCGCGGACCACGGTTTCAGCAGTAATGTCCTTAATCGGTACTGCTTCTGGCCATCGAGTAAAACGGTCGACGCATGTTAATAGATAAGAGTATCCGTTTGAGTCGGGTAAGGGTCCTACCAAATCTAGATGGACGTGGTCGAAACGAGCGTCAGGGGTTTTGAAAGAGCCTAAGGGACATTTGTTGTGTCTTACGACCTTAGATTTCTGACAGCTTACACAGGAGCGTGCCCACTCCCTCACGTCTTTATTCATACCAGGCCAACAAAAGCGTTCGGCTATAAGTTTGACGGTTGCACGAGCGCCTGGATGAGAAAGATTGTGCAACGTATTGAAGACGTTGCGTCGATAATGTTTCGGTACTATTGGACGATCCCTACCTGTAGATGTGTCACACAGTAAGGTTTCCTTACCCGTTCCCATCTGCTTAATACTTAGTTTAAGAGTTGTCGAGGATTACTCGTGCTGAAGATCAATGTCTTCTTTTTGAAGCTGAGCGAGTTTAAGAAGGTCGATTCCTTGGAAACTATTCAAGGAACTTATTCGAGACAAGGCATGTGCGACTATATTGTTAGCTCCAGAAATGTGTTGTATGTCTGAAGTAAACTGCGAAATGTAGTCGAGTTGTCGAGACTCTCGCGGTGAGTACTTGTCTGAAGATGAACTTAAGGAGAAGGTAAGAGGTTTGTGATCTGTAAAAAGCGTGAATTCTCTTCCTTCGATGGAATGTTGGAAATGCCGTACAGCACAATACATAGATAGGAGCTCCCTACCGAACGTGCTGTACCTAGATTCCGCGTCTAGCAACCGACTCGAGAAAAATCTTAAAGGTTGCCACGAGTTGTTAACCCATTGTTGTAAGACTCCTCCGATTGCTGAGTCGGATGCGTCTACGGCGATACTAATGGGCGCTTGAGTATCATTTCATCCTCCAACAAATGTTATAACACCAACATATTTACTAAAGGCCAACAATCGCAGTGTTTCTTGATATCAGGACGGCCTTCGATTCGTTGGACAGGACTGTTCTCTGGGATTGTCTGTTAAAGAAGGGTATGCCTGAGTAGTTTATTAACATTTTGAAGCCCCTATATACTACAAACACCTCAGACAGAGTGAGGGAATACAAACACCTCTCTCAATTGTTCCATTCAAGCAGTGGAGTTAGATAGGGTTGTTCAATCTCAACATTCCTCCTCAACTTTGCTATCAATGACGTTCTGGAAACAGCTCTGATGGATGTAGGTGATGACGTTGTGGATCTGTTACTTGCAGAAAGACTTCCCAACCTTGAGTATGTGGATGATATTATCTTACTGTACTATGATACCAAGGCCATGCAATCCGCACTTAATCAGTTGGCAATCAGTGTCCGCAGGTACGGCATGTGCTTTGCACCCTCCAAGTGCAAAGTACTCCTACAAGACTGACAGGATTTTCATCCTGTACTCACCCTAGATGGTGAGCAGATTGAAGTAGTTGAGGAGTTCGTGTATCTAGGTAGCTATATAAGTGCTGGTGGTGGCGCGAGTGATGAGATCAATCCGCGTATAGTGAAAGCCAGAGCGGCTTATGCCAATCTGGGCCATCTTTGGCGAATTCGTGATGTTAGTCTGGCTGTAAAAGGTCGGATCTACAACGCGTCGGTGAGAGCAGTTTTGCTCTATGATTGTGAAACCTGGCCTCTCCGAGTTGAGGATGTTAGACGACTCTCTGTGTTCGATCATCGTTGTCTCCGAAGGATTGCTGACATCCAGTGGGAACACCATGTTAGTAATCCAGAGGTTCGGCATCGTGTGTTCGGGTGCAGAGACGATAATTCACCTGGTGTCACTATCTTTAAACATCGACTTCGATGGCTTGGACATGTCCTACGAGTGTCGTCCCAGAGAATGTCACGTCGTGCATTACTTGCCGACGCTGGGACCGGTTAGAAAAAGCGGGAAGGTGGTCAGTGTATGACATGGTGTCGTGGTATGGAAAAAAGCTGTACAGGACTGGCTTGTGTTAGCTCTTCACAACTCCTTGATTGTGGTCCTAGAGATGATGCAACACAGTGGCTAGAGACGTTACCAGACATGGCTCAGGATAGAAACCAGTGTAAGATCCAAACCTAGATTCCAATAGTTCTGGATGTGGCCGAATAACGGGGGAATAGGTTTATAGACTCGTGTCCCAATCGAAATCAGAACAAAGTGTTTTGAGTAACAACGGTTCTAAACTTCATCATATATACAAATGTACAAATTCACCTAAACAAATATTACCACCTGGCTATTCGACCAACAATTGATACCAAAATATTCAATCTAAATTACAGTGAATAGCAAAGTGGTAAGAAATATATGAAAATTACCGAAAACACCAAAAGGTAAGTGTTATTCTATCCTTTCTGGATAGATCAAGTAAGATTCCGTTTGAGCGGCTGTTCTACAACACTAAGTGTTTCAATTTCTGGGAAAGTGCTCCAAATTACAACCAAAAATGCACGATCCCAGTCAAAATCAAACCGCACAATGAAAGAGCGAGCAGTCATTTTTGCAGCCGCCAGAATAATAACAATTAAGACAAACTAAATACAGTTCAGTAAGGAACAGAGACTCAATAAAAACGATAGAAAAACCAAGAAAATTAAACGTTATAGTCTTAATTAGCATCAAAAAAGTTAACAATCTATACAAATAAAGAAACCACAAGGAAGAAATCACAAATGTATGCATGGAGGGATTTTCACTTTCAAAATGGATCCAACAACCACTGATGATCCTGAGGTAATTTTCCTTTACTTCGTAAAAATGAACGTAACTTCTATAAATGAAAGAATCCTTTCTGGTTTAATTTTTGCTAACTGAACTGCCTCTCGTTATTATTACTTCATTATCATACACTAATTTCTGTTCGTTGTTGTTCTCCTTTTTCTCATACACACTTTACATTCTTTATCTCTTCACATTGCCGTTGTTTTGTGCTTATGTATTTGGTGTCCCTTTGTACCAATATTCATGTGTTCAAATCGTAATAAAATGATAATAAAAACAAGTGATGAGAGGATATTTATATAGATAGCAATGTATATGAGGACACAATCTCACTTCTTGAATTTATTCTCATAACTTCCTTGGTAATGATATCTGGATAATTCTGGAGTCACATCAAAGACATGGACTAATCAAGTTTCGTCACAGCTACAATGAGTGGCTTTATTCTTATGCTCTACTTATGCTCCTAAACCGCGGATTTTATTTCTTGGTCTACGAGCATTTGCATACAAAACTCATAGAGTGGAAGACTCATCCACACACGCCTTTGCAGCATCCGCTGTCAAGATTTGACCATTCAAAAACACACTAAGCGGAGATTTTCCTCACCATTTTGTCGACGGGTTTCTAGTTCAGCCGCCCTCGTTTTTACTCTATCTTCTAGAGACAGGTCAGGTCTTACGCGAATGTCGGTACTCTCATGGCTACTAGCGTTACTTAACTCATTGTTTCTCCGACCCTAGGATTATATGAAGGTGTCTATGTGGTCGCAGTTCAACACTTTTGTTGGTTCCCTTACCTATTTTCAACAGTTATTTGACCTAAACTCCTTTAGAGTTCTTTGGAAAATAAATGTTATGACTTTTTCCAAATCATGCTCGTGTCCCAATTTTGATCAGGGGCGTTTGATCCAAACTCCGCCTGTAGCTCCTCTGGAGGGCTGCTACCGGTCCCAAACCCGGATAAAGTAGGACGGTTGGGAATGGGGTTAGCGACCACATCCCCTAGAAAACCAACTCGCTGCAAAAACGTTAACCCGAAAAAATTATTCAAACTATTTAAGCTCTGTTCTGGGAGTTTAAGGAAGAATTATGATGCCTCATGATGAAAGCCGAGATTCATCGGGAGTCACGAGGCCTATGTCCTTTCTAACAACCAGAGCAACAATTTTTATAGGTGCATTGAACATCGGGCAATGTGGGAGATCGGGAGAGTATTCCAAATTGCTGCAGAAATGAGGGAATACAACCTGGAGATGCTTGTGATCGGTGAAACACATTGGACGCAGGTTGGACAACAACGACTATCTTCAGGAAAGATTCTGGTACAAGCCGGTCATGAAGCAGAGAATGCTTCACATACACAAGGAGTTGCATCGATATTGTCCAAACAAGCACAAAATGCACTTACTGGATGGGAGTCTCATGAACCAAGGATCATCAAAGCCTCCTTCAAAACAAAGAGAGAGGGCATTACAATGAACGTCATCCAATGCTATGCGCCTACCAACGACTACTATGAAGACGTTAAATACCAATTGTACGATAGACTGCATTCAATTTTCTTGAAGTGCATAATAAAGGACATGACCATTCTGATGAGAGATTTGAATGCCAAGACTGGATTGGATAACACCAGATATGAAGAAATCATGCGACGACATCGACTGACTAGGAGAAAGGAACGAAAATGGTGAAAGATTCGCAAACCTATGCGCCTTCAATAAACTGGTCATAGGTGGCACCATATTCCCACACAAAAACATACACAAAGCCACTTGGATTTCACCGGATCACACTACACAAAATCAAATCGACCATGTCTGCATCAACAAAAAGTTCAGGAGGACGATGGAGGATGTGAGAACCATGAGAGGAGCTGATATAGCATCCGATCACCATTTGCTGGTCGCCAAGATGAAACTAAAACTCAAGAAGCACTGGACAACGGTGCGGACAACATCACAAAAGTTTAATACGGCCTTTCTTTGAGATGCTGACAAACTCAACAAATTCAACATAACCTTCAGCAACAGGTTCGAGGCCTTTCATGATCTACTCAATGGAGAGCAACTGGAAAGGTATCAAGGAGGCAGTCGTTTCAAAATGTCAAGAGGTTCTGGGCCAAAAGAAGCACCATCATAAGGAATGGATCACTGTTGGTACACTGGATAAAATTGAAGAAAGGAGGAACAAGAAGGCAGAAATCAATATCAGCCGAACCAGAGCGGAAAAAGCCAAGGCACAAGTCGAATACACAGAAGCAAACAAGCAAGTGAAGAGGAGCATCAGAACCGACAAACGTAAATATGTGGAAGATTTAGCGATGACAGCGGAAAAGGCTGCAAGAGAGGGAAACATGATACAACTGTATGATACGACAAAGAAACTAACTGGAAATTACCGTCAACCAGAAAGACCAGTGAAAAGCAAGGAAGGCAAAGTAATCACCGACATTGAAGAACAACGAAACAGGTGGGTAGAACACTTCAAAGAACTCTTGAATCGACCAGCTCCACTGAACCCACCCAACATCGAAGCAGCACTCACAGACCTCTCAATCAATGTTGGCTCTCCAACAGTTGAAGAGATCAGCATGGCCATTAGACAAATCAAGAGCGGCAATGCAGCGGGACCAGACAACATCCCGGCAGAGGCACTGAAGGCAAACGTAGCAGCAACTGCCAAGATACTCCACATCCTCTTCAGTAAGATTTGGGACAAAGAACAAGTACCAACAGACTGGAAAGAAGGACTTCTCATCAAGATACCAAAGAAAGGCGATCTCAGCAAGTGCGATAACTACAGCGGCATCACTCTTCTCTCAATACCAGGAAAAGTCTTCAACAGAGTATTGTTAAAAAGGATGAAGGATTCCGTGGACACCCAACTTCGAGATCAACAAGCTGGATTTCGTAAGGATAGATCGTGCACAGATCAAATCGCAACTCTACGTATCATTGTGGAACAATCAATCGAATGGAATTCATCACTCTACATCAACTTCATCGACTACGAGAAGGCATTTGATAGTGTGGACAGGACGACACTATGGAGGCTTCTTCGACACTACGGCGTGCCTGAGAAGATAGTAAATATCATACGGAACTCCTATGATGGACTAAACTGCCAAATCGTCCACGGAGGACAGCTCACCGACTCGTTTGAAGTAAAGACCGGTGTAAGGCAAGGTTGCTTACTCTCACCCTTTCTCTTTCTCCTGGTGATCGACTGGATCATGAAGACGTCAACATTTGGAGGAATGCACGGGATACAGTGGACAGGCAGGATGCAGCTTGACGATTGAGACTTCGCGGATGATCTGGCTCTTCTATCACAAACGCAACAACAAATGCAGGAGAAAACGACCAGTGTAACAGCAGCCTCAGCAGCAGTAGATCTCAACATATACGCAAAGGGAAAAACGAGATTTTCCGATACAACACAATATGCACTAATCGAATTACACTTGACGGAGAAGCTTTGGAGGACGCGAAAACCTTTACATATGATTGATGAGACCGGTGGATCTGATGCGGATGTGAAGACGCGGATCGGCAAAGCAAGAGCAGCATATTTACAACTGAAGAACATCTGGAACTCAAAACAATTGTTAGCAACACCAAGTAGATAGTGAAAACCATGTAATTTCCTAGAAATCTCCAGTAAGGAGTACTAATGCTATTGGTAATGTATATAGCTTTGTAATTTATGACTAGATCTGAATCAACTTCAGACAGATATGATATTATTAAGTAATAAGAACAAATTGCACTAAGCTTACCTAAGATATATATTGTTGGTGATACCATACAGTCGAAAAACACATTGCATAAGTTTCTATTAGAATAATTGTGTTAATGAAGTGATCGGGTATAGGTCCGTTGATATGACTGCTTTTCCTTTAATTTAATTGGACTATCAGTAAAACTAAACCCTTAGATACTGATAAATGTACATTAGCTTAGCTTGATTTTAACACATTGATTACAATGATGTTTGAGGATATAAAACAATTCATTACTCTGCAACAAACTTTGTTTGAATATATAATGTGGTACATAATTCACAGATGGTCTGGTTCTTCTATCACATACGCAACAACAAATGTAGGGGAAGACGACCAGTGTAGCAGTAGCCTCAGCAGCAGTAAGTCCCAATATAAACAAAGGGAAAAGCAAGATTCTCCGATACAGCACAACATGCACCAATCGAATTATAATTGGCGTAGGAGCTTTGGAGGATGGAAAAACCTTTACATATCTGGGAAACATCATTGATGAACATGGTGGATCTGATGCAGATGTGAGGGCGCGGATCGGCAAAGCAAGAGCAACATATTTAAAACTGAAGAACATCTGGAACTCAAAACAATTGTTAGCAACACCAACATCAGAATTTTCAATACAAATGCCAAGACAGTTCTTCTGTATGGGGTGGAAACCTAAAGAACTACGAAGTCATCATCAAGAAGATACAAGTGTTCATCAACAGTTGTCTACGCAAGATACTTCTGATCCGTTGGTCAGACACTATCAACAACAACCTACTGTGGGAGAGAACAAACCAGATCCCAGTGGAGGAAGAAATCAGGAAGAAGCGCTGGAAGTGGATAGGACACACACTGAGGAAATCATCCAACTGCATCACAAGACAAGCCCTCACATGGAATCCTGAAGGTCAAAGGAGAAGAGGAAGACCAAAGAACACATTACACCGAGAAATGGAGACAGACATGAGAAGAACGAACAAAAATAGGATAGAACTATAAAGAAAGGCCCAGGACAGAGTGGCTTGCAGAATGTTGGTCAGCACCCTATGCTCCATTAGGAGTAACGGGCGTAATTATGTAAGTAAGTAAGTTTGATCCTAGCACCACTTCTTACACTCATCACATTGCATTACTTCCTTTATGGGAAAGAAAAAGTTGGTGTTCCTTGTTATAAGTACTACCAACCATTGTAAAGGTGTTAACAGGGTCAAAAAACAACATGACAGCAATATGGTTACTGGTGTCAGAATACATTGGAAAAAAGTAACATAAGTCGGAGTTAAAGAAAACTTCCAACCTTAACTGAAACAATCCCAGTTAAATTAGACCAATTATGCTTTTGATGCTATGAATACACAAAAGCAATGTTAGATTAAAACAAGCCCTAGATCATTACCGCTGTTGAAACGTTTTTAATAAGGAGAGCGATCGACAACAGTTAACAAAAACCCAAGCATGAAACACAGACAATTTATTAAGCGAAACTAGAAGTTGGTCAGTTAGGGTTCGATGTCGAAGTTGGAGCTTAACAGAATCAAGCACTGGAAATTACCAAACACCTGGTACATTACTGAAACAACAAGAAGCTAACGCAAATAAACCAATCGGTCTATACAAGCCCGTCATAAGGATATTGGATATTGCATGTTTGAGTGGGCGTTCTGAAAGCTGTGTGGTACATGATCAAGCGTGTAGTCATGTGATTGCATTGACGGATGAAACACAACAGCGTCTCTAGGATAGAAGCTTCAGAGTAATATGATTAACAAGCTAAATACTAAGTGTCGTTCTTAGTTTAGGCGTCACAGCCTCGAAGAGAAAATTTCTTCCAAACTTATCCAAGGCCTTGAATAAATCTCGTCAAAATGACACGTAAGTGGTGTTAATGTTGTCATGGTTGCTTACTTTGTGCTGTAGTTTGGAAAATTTTCTAGATAATTCACGCGTCGTTTCTATATATTCATGTGTTTGTTTCGTGATCATATCGTTTTGTGTAAAAGATGCAGTTTAGTTTACTGTAAACAATCGACAAAGCATCGGTCCCTGCTTTCTAATATAGCGTAAATGATTTCACACTATTTTTATTATGACACTGTTGACGTTCTGAGCCAAGATTGCTTTTTTATTTATACTGCTTAAGGCAACCAGGTTGACTTGATGTATTGAACGATGTCGACATAACAGTAGCTGAATAGGACATTTGGGATTGTGTTTTGGTGGATGTACAGGCTCATGAAGAATCTTGGCTTACCAACTGGTAGGTTTATTCACAGATAGTACGGACTTGTCACTTCCAATACTGCTGCTAGTTTAATAATCCGACGCGGCTATAGTTTATGGACAAACCAATCAGATCTAATTTTGTGACTTCTGGGTTTTGGAGCGATATTCATTCATTCAAATAGCCGAACTACATTTTAGCATTATATCTGATAAAAATCTATGATGAAGACCTTAAATCTTATTCCCAGTGCTAACTGATTTCAATTTCTAACTCTAATTGATAATCCCATTTCGACCGTATTAAGTGGTTGGTGTTTGTCAAGGACACCTTATATCACTCAAATGCTCATAGATCATACTCTCTGTAATATTCTAAATAAACATAGTACATCTTAAATCCCAGTACTTATATATGCCTTCCTATTTCTATTTTGAAGATGCACCATACAAAATGGTGAGGCTGTTGAAAAAGGGTTGTAAAAGGTCCTACAATCAGTATACAGATAATCAGAAGCAGTATTTTACGAGTAGTACGGTCTAATTAAATAGAAGTGGGACTATAGTAGCTTTCGTTTACTTGAATGGGTTCATATTTTATTATTGTAATCAAAACTATGGTAGGTTTACCACCAACTTGTGTGTTCTCAGTTCAGTGATTACGAAAACTCCCCAGCCTGTTTGTGAATTAGCACAGCTCTTTGTGTTGTTTATCATAGAATTTCATGTACATATTTTGCTTTATTTATGATTTGCCCTGGTCATATTGTTTTTTATATCACTTTCGTTTTTGCCTCCTTATAGTGCTAATAGATGTCCAAGGCAAGATGTCCCCAAAACTCGTCCAGAACCAAGGTCAACTAGATCTTATCAAAACGATACTCAGCGTTCGGGATGCCAAAGTACAAGACCACAATTTGTTCACAGTTATTCAATCTTTGAAACTGGAATAGGCTGTATCGCTAAACCAGATAGGAATGCTGTTGAGTTATGTAAGTAACCAGAATCAGAGTTCTTTTTCAAACTGAAATAAGTTGATTACTCATCCCTGAAGTATTCATCGACCAAAGCGCTAAGACTTCACTCATTTTGAAGTCAGTCCTAAATTTTTTTGTAGCACTAGCTTATCTGAGTCGGGTAGTTTATTTTCCAAGTATTCATAGTCCTTCTGTATACCACCTAAGTCACTCCAACCAGTGGTTGCGGTTATTTAACGGGTTCTAACCAACCACCTGCCTGCTCGGTTAAATCCAGAAAACACTAACTTCATGGACTGGTCCGATGTTTTCATTTGCGTTTCCATAGCCTTCTTCTGACTTACTTTATGCTAGCCAATTTTTGACCTCGGCTTCAGAGAATGCTGGTGAGCGGCCTATGCTCCTCGACGAGGGGTAACAGGCGTAAGTAAGTAAGTTCAGATCTTAGCTCAAGTAAATGTTAATTGTCGTTATATATATAGTTCCGACATCAAAATTGTCATTTTTAATACATCTCATCACTTTTCGACTTACTTAAATTCCTTTCAACAATCGTTACTCTAAATCACCCCATATATTTGTTCGGGTAGCTGTTGAATTGTTATGGCCACAATAGAGTAGCCTAATCTCATGGAGCGTGTCATTCATTAAAAGGTTAAATGTGCTTAGACAACTGTCAAGATTGAGGGTTAAAAGCAACCAATTTCATCCATTTTCCAACAGCAGCTCATATCTGTGTACAGCGACACAGTATGGTTTTTGGGATTATCAATCAGGTGCTAAACTAATTTAAAGCGATTGTTGTACAAAATCATCCTTTGTTAAAAGCTGTAACGTTTTAGGGTCGATTTTAAGGAATTTCTGTCACAATTTGTGGTATCTGGTTCTCATTAGTAATAAAAATCTGTCAATCAATTAGACGTATGGGCACTAGGCTACGTTGTGCAGTAATTGCTTGAAATGATTAGGAGAGTTTTTACTAACAGTGTTTAGTGCTATAACCACTCAAATTGCTTGTTTAAACAAGGTTTTGTTTAGTATAATCTTGAACTGTCATTATGCATAGAGTATTTTTCAAAGAGAAGATATTTGTCTGTCCGTATTTTTGTGGCACACAACATTCCTAGTATGATATACTCATTACTTTCATGAAATTTCCACTTTATACTTTCTTCTGTATGGCTTTTTGCATCTTGTTACAGGCGAAACAAAAGAATCTGTTTTGCCACAGACTGAGGCCGTGGAGTTTGCTGAAACAGAATCCAACTTAAATCCTCTCAATCAGTGTGAAGCATTTGTAACAGATATCAAACAATTATTTAAAAATCCTCCAGTTATAATGCATGATTCTGCTGCTGGTCAAGACTTCGATCTAGGTAAAAATAATTTCATGTAACCATTTCTTATGTTGGTAGTGTTATCCTAGTCATTCAGTAATTTTTGTAGATGTTCCCTGTACAGTTTCACCCGCGTATGGTAATTAAAATAGCTTTCAAACGAAATCATTTTGTTGTGTTGAATAGAGATTATACGATAATCTATTTTAAGGTAGAAAATACGTTTTACTGAGAGAACAATAAGGAACCAAAGTACAATAACTTCTGATGAGTATTTCTAAGTCGTGATGTGGAGATGAGTATGTATTATGTAATGACTTATTTCCTATAGATATTGTTATAAAGTTCGACAGGTTAGCCAATTCTATGGGAACGAGAAGCGTCCACAATGAAATGTGTATAGATTGGGATGATTTATTGATGTAGATGGTGATGGTTGGGCCTTATCTTACGTCAAAATTACTGATCACTTATTGGGACAAAATAAAGCAATACATAATAACTTTCTCTTTATGGTGATAAATATAGTACAATGATTTCAGCAAAGTATTATAAGGTTCTCTTCGAAGAAGGGACTTAACTTGTAGGCTCATTTTCATGAGTACAAGGAACTTTTGGAACGGTCCCAGTAATGAAAATAAAATAAAGTTCCAGTAACTTTAAATTCAAAAGCTTTCATGTCCATCTCTTCTGGTGGTTGACTGGAATATGAACACCACAATTCAACGGAAGCATGGAATACAATGGAGAGCTTTCATGCAACTAGACGATTTGGACTTCGCAGATGACCTAACTCTCTTATCCCATGTACACCAACAAATTTTGATGAACACAGTCAGTGTAGCAGAAGTCTCTGGAGCGCTAGACCCCGACATACACAAGGGAAAAAGCAAAATCCCCAAATACAACACGGAGAACGCCAACACAATCACAGTTCATGGAGAAGGTCTGGAAGAGGTGGAAGCTTTCACTTACCTGGACAGCCCCATCCATTAACAAGGAGGATCGGACGCAGACTTAAGGGCAAGGATTAGCAAAACAAGGACTGCATTCCTACAATTGAAGAACATATAAAACTCAAAGCGACTGTTAACCAATATCAAAGTCAGAATCTTCAATACAAACGTCAAGACAGTCCTACTGTATGGAGCTAAGACTTGGAGAACTACCACATCCATCATCAAAAAAGTGCAGGTATTTATAAACAATTGTCTGTTGACCAGATACCATCAGCAACAGCCTACTGTGAGAGAGAACAAATCAGCTTATAGCTGGAGAGGAAATTAGGAAAAGACGTTGGAGGTGGATAGGACATAAATTACGGAAATCATCAAACTGAATCACGAAGCAAGCGCTAACTTGGAATCCTGAAGGGAAAAGGAAAAGAAGCAAACCAAAGAACACATTGCGCTGGGAATTGGAAGCAGACATGAAAAGAATGGACAGCAACTAGAAAGAATTGTTGAGGACAGAGTTGGATGGAGAATGCTGGTGGGCGGTCTATGCTCCTTCACGAGGGTTGATAGGCGTAAGTAAGTAGTTACAGCTAACGAGATGACGGACGATACTCATGGATTCAGAGATTTCTTGACTTAATACACTATTTGTCGCTCACAAGCAAAGTAGGTCTTGGAAAATTCCAAAGATACATATTATGTGTTTTAGAGTTGAAACTTGGTTAGTGAGGTTCAGCCAACGTACAGGTTATTTTTGTGTCATAATGGTTAAATATGAACTAGGATATTTTTTTATCTAGTCTAGCCATTATGAACGGACGAGCATTTAAACAAGAGAAATTAACTAGATTGTATATATGTCAATTGAAAATATGGAAAGTTTTAGAAATCAGTTGGTAAAATAAGTAAAACCGAACCAGTAATACGTCGATGCTGTTATCAATAATAATAGATAAACAGTTCAATAGCAAAAAGTTCAAATGCTTAAATTTCCATATATGATATTGACTGATCGAAATTTACTCGGTACTTTTAATTTTTAGTAGTTTTTCCCATTAAAATATACTTTCGCTACTTACATTTAGATCCTTTTAGAGACCTAGATTTATCTGATGGGTGGAGTTCTAGATTTCCGTTTAATTTGTTCTCCGATGGTACTACTTCAGGCAGACTATTTACTTTACAACTACCAGATAAATTGTTGCCACCGGTAAGTACATGTTTACTATTGAAAATTATATTTGTTATACGCAAGTTAAATATTGTAATACAAAATCACATAATTTACTATTTTGTAAGAAGTTATTGACATGTTTAGGCATAAATATTTCATTATCACCGTATGACATAAAAATTTGATTTTTCATTTAATAAATGTTTTGTATTAGTTGTTAAATTCGGAAACACTTGGTTTCAAGCTATATTACACCGTTGGGTTTCAATTGTGAATACTCATTGAATATCTTGTCCATTGTATTTAATATTATAGTATTTGAGTCGATTTATATATTTAATATCGTCTATCCGATCATTTTTGTTTAAACACCACATTCATCTGTTGATAATATGATTTTAAAATTCAGCTCCAGTTCAGTAGATTATACTTCATTTCAGAGACAATAGATATGGTAGGAGTGGTCAAGCGGTCTAAGCCGCCAGACTCAAGGGTGTTCTGATCAACGATATGGGCGTGGGTTAGAATCCCACCTTCGACACATACTTTACCCTCGAATGCCCTGGTACAGCCGAGAGTGCGGAGAGTCAGCTCTCCCTATCGAAATGCCCTCACGTGGCCAAGCGTATACATCCACTGCCAGGGAAGTCCTACTCACTGCCTTCTCGCGGCATCACTGTTGTTAACGAAATTGAAAGGACTAAAAGCGAATGTCTGGCGCTTTAACCGGGTTGATGGACACGGAAAGTCCGCCTAGGGGAGTTGGAAAACCCTGATCCCAAAACAATGGTACACCTGGGCTTCAGGATCCTGAGAGAAAAAATGACGTATGAACCAGTTGTTGGTCACCGGCTACCATAGGACTGCATCTCCTGACATTCCTTCACTGCTAGTGGACCAGACATTATGATCGGAGGCTCCGGGTGTGGCTCTCTAAGAAAACCACTTGCCTCGATCTGGGCACTCGGGTAGTATCACAGACCACACACAAACCAAGTGACTTGTGTGGTTCATATGTATTCGGTGCCCCTTTGTATCAATATTTATGTGTTCAAATAAATAAAATAAATATGGTAGGTGCCTAGTAGATTTGTTTATAAATATATTCAAAACAATTATTATTTGCTGTCCACAAGATGTATGTTCTGTAGGATTTATTTTGTTCTACAGATATACTATTAAAACTGTAAACGCGATACTGGCGATCTCAAAGTCTATGTGAAAGCTATAGTCAGAACAAGGACAACTTAGCTTTAAACTTTATCTGTTTCTAAACATAAAAACAATCAGATTAGTACAATAATTAAAGAATTACAGTCATTAAGTGAAACGCACAAACATACCGACCAGTATTGCGTGTCTTAATAAAATGAATAAAATTTATGAGTCACACTAATATAATAGGATAATAATGTCTTTCAATTGGTAAGTCACATGCAACAGGGATAGTTTACAGACATATCAAATCAGATTGACGTGGTGGGAGCTTAAGCAACGATTTGATTGGTTAGTTATGGACATAGCTAACATTCCCCTCCAAGCGGACACCACGTCCAGGCCTCATTACTGTCGCGTCTATATAATCGGCTTCTCCAAAGAGACAGGTTCCGTATATCCCGGCTGATCTCTTCAGTTGCTATCTTCAGTCGAACTGTTCTGAATCGTCCATTTGGACCATAATTGACCCGTCCAACTATAGCTTTCGGGCACAGATTCCTCGGTGAACCAATATTGTTTACTAACACAATCTCATGGTTGTAAATTCCTCCTCATGTCCAACCACTTAGATCTCGTCTGAAGGGTTGGTAGGTACTCCCGTAACCACCTGTTCCAGAATAGGTTGGCTAGTTTTTGAGCTTCCTTCCATCTCTCGTTATATAAGCACGTTTTACTCATCTGCGCTTCGTCGAATGATACACCTCTGTAAACTAACAATAACTTATTTGGCGTAAGTACATCCAGGTCATCACAGTCGTTAACTAGCTTTACGAATGGTCGATTGTTCATTATCCCTTCAATCTCTATTAAAAACATCTCCAAAGACTCGTCCGTCAATACCTTTTGAAACAGTAGTGATTGTAGAATCCTTCTTATCGACTTTACAATGCGTCCACATACACTGCCCCGATGACTAGCTCTAGGAAGTTTAAAACGCCATTCATAACCTCTTTCTAAAAGAGCATTTGCTATCTTATTCTGGTTCCAACTACACATAATCTGTCTACGATTAGCATTGGCATTTTTAAATTTATCAAAACTATCCTTACTCTTACTCACAACTCGCACAAAGGCGTCTTTCCCAACACCATGTACAATACCACGGCGAATATGTGCTGTCTGCTTCTTCACGGTCTTATTTACTAACTTCTTTGTTAAAGTGACCTTTGGCTTTTTCGGTATCTTCACTTTCGGTTTGGTGATCTTCCTTTTCTTAGGCTTTCTTAGAGTTGTTTTGGGATTATGATCACATGGTGCTTTTATTTTTGGCTTAGCAACCCTGGACTTGGCTAATAAAAAGGAACGATGAACTTGACGCGAGACATCTTTAAAACGAGCATACGCCACAACACCATATGCGAATTCTGTGGCGTCGACAAAGCGATAAATCTGAGTAGGTAGTGGTTTGTATAATCCTAGTACGAGACATCTTGGAAGCAACAGTTTACTTAGGCGCGTCATACCTCTGAGCATACAGTTCCATCTTACAGAGCACTCTCTAAGAAGTTCGTCGCATGAAAGATTTAGCCGACAAGCATCTGGCGAAATTAATTTAGCTGGTAAAACAATTGGAGCTATAAACCCATCTGGGTCGAATATAGATGCTACATACGACAAAATGGTTTTCCTTGCAGGAGTCACATCCAACTTGCACATCCTGAAGATCTTATCCGTTCGAACATTCCACTCTTTTCCTAGAATCCTTTCATTTCCTTTCACAGATAAACCAATATCTACGTTCCTGTCTATATGGTCTCCCTCTGAAATAAACTTTATTAATTCAACATTGTTGCTGGCCCACGTGGTTAGATTAAAACTCCCTAAACGTAACATTTCCTTCAGCCGAGAATATACTAACTTAGAATCTTCTAACGTATCAACACTGGTTAATAAATCGTCAACGTAGAACTGTTCATTCGCTGTCTTTATAATTCATTCGGGAAATCTAGCCTCTTTACCTAGGATAGTCCTTTGTAGAGTAAACGTTGAGCGACTTGGTGATGAGATCGCACCAGACAAATGTACTTTCATTTTACAGGTTTTTGGTTCATTTTTAAACGATAAATGATTTATGATACTCATATTTCTCGTGGTCTCACTGTAAGGTCCAAACATCGTCCACCCTGAAGGAGTTTTTATAGCGCATGGTTCATTAGATTTTCCCACCCTCTTCTCTTCTATCTCATGTGCCTCAGGTACATTGCACCCTATCAGTATCTTGACGTCTTCATCGTCAACTGTCGGGAGGGTCACACCACGCAAGTGCAACCATGATACCATCTGAGATGCTATTGGTACCATCCTGCGTAACAGAGGTAATCTCTCGACTGTCCATACCTTTGGAATCCTAAATGATGAAGAAGAATCCAGGGAGGAAACTTCTATTTGAACTTCTTTACAATGAAATGTGGGCTGGCTATCTAACGTTTTCAATAGAAGCGTTTTAGACTCTCCCTCTAAACCCAACCTTATAGCTAGATCTTCTGTAATAAGCGGAGCATCTGAGCCACTATCTAAGAAAGCGCAAGTCTGTACTGATCTTTCTCCATTTTTCACCAATACGGGCACTATCGCCAATGCTACTTGTCCCTGTACATGCTTAGCACTTTCCTCCGTACATAGTTGGGTATTAATATGGACATTACTGTTACTATCTCTCTGCTCCTCCCGCTTTCTGTGTAACAAGGTATGGTGTCTCCAGCCACATCCATCGACGACGCATGATCTCGGTGTTCGACAGTTTCTTGCTATATGGTTCGCCTTCAGACAGACATTACATAACTTCTTCCTTAATACAAACTCTATTCTTTCACTAACATCCTTATCTCTAAACCTTTCACATTGGTCCAATGGATGGTTCTCAGTACATAATAAACATGATAACCCAAGAGTTCTTGGTCCTACGTGTGGGGAGACATAAGATCCACTCGTGTTAACAAACGACACTCTCGCTTTGTACTCTGAATCAAGGGGCTTTTTTGTAACGGTAACCGATTGCCTTTAGTTGTGGTTAGAAAGATCACCACTGACAAGTAATCCATACCTAGTATTAGCAATGTCCGATTGCTCCATCACAAATTCACAAAGGTCCTTGAATAAAGGCTCTCTACCTGTCTTAAGAATCCTAGATGCAACTTTAACCCATTCTCTCTGTAAATGCAGTGGGAGTTTTAAGAACATACACTCGATGGTCTTTGTAGAATTAAGATCGGATACATAGTCCATCTGCGTGAGTATGAGCTCACAAACATGCATCTCACGAGACAGTCTTCTTAAACTATCTGGATTAGTTCCCTTAATAGCAGGTATACTCAGCATCTTATCAATAAATGCATGGGCCACGATGTGCTTCTGGCCAAATGCTTCCTCGAGAAGCTCTAACGCCTTTCGATAGCCTTCTTCTGGCTCAAGCAATGCGCAGTGAACAATGGTAGCCTTAGCTTCACCATCACAATATTGAATCAAATAGTTTAACCTAGATCGGAATCCAACTCTTTCGTCAAAACAGTCTTCGAAATTTCGTATGAAACTCCAATAGTTCATGGGATTACCATCAAACCTTATAATCTCTCTCTCTTTGGTAGGTCTAAAGCTCTAGATATCATTGTTATCCAGTCTTTTCCAGGAGGAATATCAACTGCAGGTGAGGCAAATGTAGACTTATACATCATCTTGTCGGCCATAACTTGATTATAATGTTCTCTTTCTGTTTGAGCCAAGCGTATTTTGGTTAACTCTAACAAGGGATCCATTCGACAGCTATTTCCTCCAAACTGATCATCATTATGAGTTTCCGAATAGTGGGGTGACAATTCAGGAATCTGATCCGTTTTATGATTCTCCATTGACATTTAACAGTACTCAATGTGTGAATTTTGATGAGATACTGGTCGAAACTATGTAGGATTTATTTTGTCCTACAGATATACTATTAAAACTGTAAACGCGATACTGGCGATCTCAAAGTCTATGTGAAAGCTATAGTCAGAACAAGGACAACTTAGCTTTAAACTTTATCTGTTTCTAAACATAAAAACAATCAGATTAGTACAATAATTAAAGAATTACAGTCATTAAGTGAAACGCACAAACATACCGACCAGTATTGCGTGTCTTAATAAAATGAATAAAATTTATGAGTCACACTAATATAATAGGATAATAATGTCTTTCAATTGGTAAGTCACATGCAACAGGGATAGTTTACAGACATATCAAATCAGATTGACGTGGTGGGAGCTTAAGCAACGATTTGATTGGTTAGTTATGGACATAACTAACATGTTCATTAATTTTATTTGCTTGTATTAATATAGTCAGCCAGCTTGAGGTGATAAACATCTGATTATAGCTGACTGATCAGTATACACGTTATTACGTATTATAATATTTGTTAGTTAATTTCTTTAATTCTCCTTGTCAATTAAATTTCTTTTAATTTCAGGATAATGAGCAAATAAAGGAAGGTTTATTCGGGAAAATACAATTATTAGATAATCAAGAAGTTCGTCTAGTTGTCGGTGATGCTCGATTCAATTTATCTTGTCCACGTCCATTGCCTATAGCTTCTGTAAGTTTTTTTTTAGTATTCATCTTTTCTATTTGTTGAAAGATACTATTGTTAATAAGTTTGTTATTAATCAGGATTATTTATTTAATGGAGTTGTCATGAAATAGAGTTTTGTTTATTGTATCAACGTTACATTTGTTACCACGTTAAGTGACCAATAGATCACGCTTTTCACCTACTTATGAATAAATATATGTGCTGAAAATATGCTCAAAAGAAACAGTCTATTCCGTATGTACGAATAATGTAATTTGATTAATCCCTTAGTTAATTATTGAATGCCAAATACATCTAGCATTAAACCTATCTATTTATTCAGTAAATTAGTAAATATTTTCATATGTAGTAGGATAAAAAACGATATATTTTAAAAAACAATGGATGGAAGTGTGTAACAGTATGTATGATTGAAGACTATTTTGTAGATAACCAACTACAATTCAGCAATTTTCGTTTGTAAATGAATGTTGAATTAATGTGAACCTTTGTCTATTAAATCTTATTTCTGGCAAGTAAATCAAGTTTATTTAAAATATGACAAATGTATATAGTGGCTAAAAAATTGCAAAGTTATATATGCGGGATACGTCAGTTATTTAAAATAATGAATGTGTTGTGTGGTGTCCAATTCTAATCCTGATACACAAGCTTTCTATACGCGCGCCTAAACCAGTTAATAAGTGTAGATGAAATTTTATTCTTCAGCCACTACCAGAGAAGTCCTACTCACTGCCTTCCTGCGGCATCACTGTTGTTTACGAAATTGAGAAGACGAAAAGCGAATGTCCGGCGCTTTAGCCGGGTTGATGGACACGGAGAGTTCACCTAGGGGAGTTGGCAATTTATTAATTTAAACACAAATATTGGTACACAGGGGCATCAGATATATATATGCGCCGCACAAATATGATTTGACTTTTGTGAGGGCTGTGATACTATCCTTATGCCCAGACCGAAGCAGGTGGTTTTCTTAATGGGGCCGCGCCCAAAGCCTTCAACCTTAATGTCTGGTCCACGAGGAACAGGAGCGACGTAAAGAGACGCAATCCTATGGTAGCTGGTGACCAACAACTGGTTCATACGCCATTCGTTCCTTCAGGATCCTGAAGCCCATGTGCACCATTGTTTTGCTTACTTACTTATTTTCGCCTGTTACTCCCAATGGAGCATAGGCCGCCGACCAGCTTTCTCCAACCCACTCTGTCCTGGGCCTTCTTTTCTAGTTCTTTCCAGTTCTTGTTCATTCTTCTCATGTCTGTCTCTATTTCTCGGCGTAATGTGTTCTTTGGTCTTCCTCTTCTCCTTCGACCTTCAGAATTCCATGTGAGGGCTTGTCTTGTGACACAATTGGGTGATTTCCTCAAAGTGTGCCCAATCCACTTCCAGCGCTTCTTCCTGACTTCTTCCTCCGCTGGAATCTGGTTTGTTGTCTCCCACAGTAACTTGTTGCTGATAGTGTCTGGCCATCGGATCCGAAGTATCTTGCGTAGACAGCTGTTAATAAACACTTGTATCTTCTGGATAATGGCTTTCGTAGTTCTCCACGTCTCTGCCCCATACAGAAGAACTGTCTTGACATTTGTATTGAAAATTCTAACCTTGGTGTTGGTTGACAATTGTTTTGAGCTCCAGATGTTTTTCAGCTGTAGGTATGCTGCTCTTGCTTTGCCGATCCTCGCCCTCACATCTGCATCTGATCCACCGTGTTCATCAATGATGCTGCCCAGATATGTAAAGATTTCCACATCCTCCAAAGCTTCTCCGTCAAGTGTAATTGGATTGGTGCATATTGTATTATATCGGAGAGTCTTGCTTTTCCCTTTGTTTATATTGAGACCTACTGCTGCTGAGGCTGCTGCTACACTGGTCGTTTTCTCCTGCATTTGTTGTTGCGTTTGTGATAGAAGAGTCAGATCATCCGCGAAGTCTCAATCGTCAAGCTGCATCCTGCCTGTCCACTGTATCCCGTTCATTCCTCCAGATGTTGACGTCTTCATAATCCAGTCGATCACCAGGAGAAAGAGAAAGGGTGAGAGTAGGCAACCTTGCCTAACACCGGTCTTTACCTCGAACGAGTCGGTGAGTTGTCCTCCGTGGACGATTTGGCAGTTTAGTCCATCATAGGAGTTCCGTATGATATTTACTATCTTCTCAGGCACACCGTAGTGTCGAAGAAGCTTCCACAGTGTCGTCCTGTCCACGCTATCAAATGCCTTCTCGTAGTCGATGAAGTTGATGTACAGTGATGAATTCCATTCGATTGATTGTTCCACAATGATACGTAGAGTTGCGATTTGATCTGTGCACGATCTATCCTTACGAAATCCAGCTTGTTGATCTCGAAGTTGGGCGTCCACGGAATCCTTCATCCTTTTTAACAATACTCTGTTGAAGACTTTTCCTGGTATTGAGAGGAGAGTGATGCCTCTGTAGTTGTCGCACTTGCTCAGATCGCCTTTCTTTGGTATCTTGATGAGAAGTCCTTCTTTCCAGTCTGTTGGTACATGTTCTTCGTCCCAAATCTTACCGAAGAGGATGTGGAGTATCTTGGCCGTTGCTGTTACATTTGCTTTCAGTGCCTCTGCCGGGATGTTGTCTGGTCCCGCTGCTTTGCCACTCTTGATTTGTCTAATGGCCATGCTGATCTCTTCAATTGTTGGTGGGCCAATATCGATTGGGAGGTCTGTGGGTGCTGCTTCGATGTTGGGTGGGTTCAGTGGAGCTGGTCGATTCAAGAGTTCTTTGAAGTGTTCTACCCACCTGTTTCGTTGTTCTTCAATATCGTTGATTACTTTGCCTTCCTTGTTTTTCACTGGTCTTTCTGGTTGACGGTAATTTCCAGCAAGTTTCTTTGTTGTATCATACAGTTGTCTCATGTTTCCCTCTCTTGCAGCCTTTTCCGCTGTCATCGCTAAATCTTCCACATATTTACGTTTGTCGGTCCTGATGCTCCTCTTCACTTGCTTGTTTGCCTCTGTGTATTCGGCTTGTGCCTTGGCTTTTTCTGCTCTGGTTCGGCTGATATTGATTGCTACCTTCTTGTTCCTCCTTGCTTCAATTTTATCCAGTGTACCAACAGTGATCCATTCCTTGTGATGGTGCTTCTTTTGGCCCAGAACCTCCTGACATGTTGAAACGATTGCCTCCTTGATACCTTTCCAGCTGCTCTCTATGGTGGTTCCCTCTCCATTGAGCCCCTAGAGGAGCTACAGGCGGAGTTACCATTGTTTTGGGGTCAGGGTTTTCCAACTCCCCTAGGTGGACTTTCCGTGTCGTTTCTGCGAAAACTATCGACGAATGAAACCACTTTCGATTGCGTCCAAACTACTGGTTTCCATCATGCTTCGTAGATTGTTTAAAACCCGAGAAAAATTGACTCGCGAGGAGCAGGCTGGTTTTCGTTCTGGTCGAGGATGCATTGATCACATCTTCACCCTCCGCCAAATGTTAGAACACCGTCATACTTATCGCAGGCCTACGATCGTAGTGTTTCTTGATATCAGGACGGCCTTCGATTCGTTGGACAGGACTGTTCTCTGGGATTGTCTGTTAAAGAAGGGTATGCCTGAGTAGTTTATTAACATTTTGAAGGCCCTATATACTACAAACACCTCAGACAGAGTGAGGGAATACAAACACCTCTCTCAATTGTTCCATTCAAGCAGTGGAGTTAGATAGGGTTGTTCAATCTCAACATTCCTCCTCAACTTTGCTATCAATGACGTTCTGGAAACAGCTCTGATGGATGTAGGTGATGACGTTGTGGATCTGTTACTTGCAGAAAGACTTCCCAACCTTGAGTATGTGGATGATATTATCTTACTGTACTATGATACCAAGGCCATGCAATCCGCACTTAATCAGTTGGCAATCAGTGTCCGCAGGTACGGCATGTGCTTTGCACCCTCCAAGTGCAAAGTACTCCTACAAGACTGACAGGATTTTCATCCTGTACTCACCCTAGATGGTGAGCAGATTGAAGTAGTTGAGGAGTTCGTGTATCTAGGTTGCTATATAAGTGCTGGTGGTGGCGCGAGTGATGAGATCAATCCGCGTATAGTGAAAGCCAGAGCGGCTTATGCCAATCTGGGCCATCTTTGGCGACTTCGTGATGTTAGTCTGGCTGTAAAAGGTCGGATCTACAACGCGTCGGTGAGAGCAGTTTTGCTCTATGATTGTGAAACCTGGCCTCTCCGAGTTGAGGATGTTAGACGACTCTCTGTGTTCGATCATCGTTGTCTCCGAAGGATTGCTGACATCCAGTGGGAACACCATGTTAGTAATCCAGAGGTTCGGCATCGTGTGTTCGGGTGCAGAGACGATAATTCACCTGGTGTCACTATCTTTAAACATCGACTTCGATGGCTTGGACATGTCCTACGAGTGTCGTCCCAGAGAATGTCACGTCGTGCATTACTTGCCGACGCTGGGACCGGTTAGAAAAAGCGGGAAGGTGGTCAGTGTATGACATGGTGTCGTGGTATGGAAAAAAGCTGTACAGGACTGGCTTGTGTTAGCTCTTCACAACTCCTTGATTGTGGTCCTAGAGATGATGCAACACAGTGGCTAGAGACGTTACCAGACATGGCTCAGGATAGAAACCAGTGATGATCCTGAGGTAATTTTCCTTTACTTCGTAAAAATGAACGTAACTTCTATAAATGAAAGAATCCTTTCTGGTTTAATTTTTGCTAACTGAACTGCCTCCCGTTATTATTATTTCACTATCATACACTTATTTTTATTCGTTGTTGTTCTCCTTTTTCTCATACACACTTAACATTGTGATCGTTTTGCGCTTATGTATTTGGTGTCCTCTTTTACCAATATATATATGTTCAACTAAACAAATAAATCAATCGAATGTCGAAATAATTGTACGTTCTTTTACGTACATATATTTGTCCGTTAAAAATTTGAGACGTGTTTTTCCACCGATAGGTTTAGCTTCATTCCTTAGAAAAGAAATTCAAATCTCGGTCAGTCGCCTGAGGTAATCGCTTGTCCGATATCTGATTGTTCCTCTGTGTCGCTAATTCGGTTTATTTTATTGTCTTGTAAGCTTAATTCCAAATATTTGGATTAATTTCGAAATAAAATTTTCAATCTCTTTATCAGTGGTATTTTAATGAGGATCAACTATACGTTGTCAAAATCACATCAATTTCGAAATAAAGCATATTTAATCAGTTAACATATTTGCTCGGTAGCTATAAATTAAGGAAATTAACACTAGAAACTGTTAGGGATTACTTTGTTTTGAGGCGTTAAATGGACACTATAAGCTACAAAAGTAGTTTAATAAATATAACGGTTTTCAGTTTTACAAAGATAATTAAAGCCTTGAGGTATTCACTGCTTTCCCAACATCTACAACAGTGTTAAATTTGAGAATTTCAGTCATTGAACTATATGCCTTACTATTGAGGGTTGAATGAAACCTGAATGTCTCACAACGAACTAATTTATTATTTGAGAAGCCAATTTATTTTAGTTTTTTCCATTATTGGCGGCTGTCTATGCAACAGTTGTTTTATGTAGGCCGCTAATTTGGTTCACAAATTGTTATGTAAAAGCGCATAAATAATGTAGCCAACTAGTCCCTAGTAAATCTTTATTTTCAGTGTAAAACGTCAATGCCACTCATTTTGCGTTGTCCTCGAAATGATATTTGTTTAGCTCAATGGCGGTATCTTCAATCATAATAATCGTTGACAAATGTAACTATGTTTAGCATCTGCGTCCGTTTACCAAATCTCTGATGTTTGTATTAGAAAGTGAAGCTCCTAAATCTTAAGTTTATTCACACAAGATGTAGAACTAACTAACTGTCAAAATATGTATTTGTTTGGTCATTTTCCTAACATAAATATTTCGACGGAACCATTATATGGAATGTTGATAATACATGTATTTTCTTCTTTGTAGTACGTCATCAAATTAACCCATTCAAAGTATCTCCGTCCCCTACGTAAAAGCATGTTCGTTTTTTTCTCTTTTTCTCACCAACAGGATGTTGTACTTGTGAATCAGGACAATCCTGAGCTCATTTGTTTGGAGTGTATAGGTCATGTAGAACAAACTATGGCAGCCGTTCCTGACCTGGAAACTTATGTACATTTGGGCAAATAAATTGTTAATCTCTGTTAAAACTGTACATATAAGCATTCATTCATAAATATCTGCGGTTTATCGTCTGCTAGTATTTTTTCAAAATTATTTCTCAAATGCCTCTCATTCAGTATATCATTGATTTACCTTACAATAAGTATTAAAGATTCCCATTGTGAAAATTAGAACAACAGTTCGCTTGCATGTTTTGTTTTTACAATAAGTGCAAGGAGCTTAGAGTGATATAATCCCTACTTATTTATTCGTTTCCTTTTCTAAGGTTTTGATGATGGTTAATGATCGACACACTTATAAAGGTTAGTACTTCATACCAGGTTGTGAAATCAACCCTCTATTTTTAAGGGATGAACATACAAAACGAGTGGCCTCGTAGTCGAGATTCGAAAGCTCGTGTAGTTAGACTACGTCTGCAGGGGACTTTTCATTTTATTTGAGATTACTGATTGGTAATTTAAAGTGGTGTAGTGTAAATGTGTACCAGTCCACACAACTGTGCGAAGTTTGTCAATACCGTGCAGGACTATTATTTTACCACTTATAATGGATGGAGGATACCATTCTGTAAAACGTGAAAAAACCAATGAACTTTTGGTTACACTAAGTGGCTCTACAAAACGATGTAAGTAGAGAATTATTTGATTCCGCACTCAAGCTGTATTAAGTTTCCAACCATATAATTTAACTGAATAGACAATAAGTCCTGGTAAGATAAACTGTTCGTATATATTTAGGTACGTTTGAAAGATCGGTCAAAAGAATGATTCATGTTCCACTTAATAATGATATTGTTCATATAATTTTGCTGACGGTTAAACTCGAAACTTTGTTTCGTGTTACAAAAACTCCAAATAACACCTGTTTAGCATAAAACATTTATCCAGTTATATTTATTTCTTTATTATTTTGTTTGTATAAACAAGAAATATGATTAACTTTAAAAGACTGTCTTCATAATCGTTTATCCTATTTCATCATAACTGACTAATTTAATGAGTAAATTGAAATCAATCGCAAGATCTTTGCTTGAGTTAGAACGGTAATGATTTCTCGTTTGGATAGCATGACAGTTAGATTTTAAGCCATTTGTAACGGAATACATTTGCCAGTCGATGGTGTATCGAAATTTACAATAAACACTCTTATTCCTGTTTAAAAAATTCTTTGTAAAGAGAGTAGACCCAATTATCATAAATACCATATGTTTGTGTCCGATACTTATAAAACGTTTATTACAAGCCAATTTTATTAGTAAGAACAATAAACTTATAGTGATATTTTATCCAGTACAATGGTAAGAAAATACAAAAGACCAGTTATTTTACTATCTTTAAAGGTTTGCCAACAAGATTTTGGATTCTTTAGGTCCGTTTTCTGTATCTGAAAATCATAAATTTCAATTTAAGTAAAATAAATACATAAGTAAAGTATATCAATAACTGCGACCAGATGAATCATCTAATAAAACTATTTAGATAGTGAAGTATTGGATGAATTTTCGAGAATAGAATAAGGATTATACCGAAAAGTGAATTAAAAGTTAGAAAAAACGTGATGTGTCAGTTCTCAATTACTAAGAATTATAATGGGTTCGAATCTCGCGATATCGTGGATGCGCACTACTGAGGAGTTCCACGATAGGACGAAACGGCCATCCAGTGCTTCTAGGTTTTCCATTGTGGTCTAGCTTTAATTGACTCATGATCTCAACTATATAAAAGTTATAATGGTTTGAAAATTATTGTACTAACTATACAAACGTAGTTTTAGATCCAACTTTGTTACAGTTAGATATTATTTGTATAATGGCATACTGGATAACCAGACAGACACTAGGATAAAGCCTCAATGCTACTCCTTGTTTGAAGAGCAACCGAAAACTGAAAGACTTAACAGAAAATTAGGTAAACCAACTTTAAATGCACTTTGTTTTCCTACTAAAGTAACCTGAGTATGAGCTAAATCCGCGGCTTGAAATTTTAACAATTTCTAGCCCAGCAGATCATGATTATGAACTAGTAAAAAAATCAGCACCGTGCTCCCTTGATTAAAATTATGGAAGGTTACATGTTCATAAACCTTTGAAATCCCATCATGTATAATAATGCCAAAACAATACAACAGAAGTGCATGTGACTACTCGTTTGGAGGGTTAAAAGGAGCCCGAAACATGAAGCTTGGGTGTTTTTATTTGATGACCGTTTTTAAACGACAAACACCATGACATTTCGAAACACCTTACCCTCGTGAAATTAGAAGCATTGAGAGCTGAGTTACTTACGCCTGTTACCCCTTGTGGAGGAGCATAGGCCGCTCACCAGCATTCTCCATCCAACTCTGTCCTGAGCCTTTCTTTCCAGTTGCTATTCATCTATTTCCCGGCGTAGTGTGTTCTTTGGCCTTCCTCTTTTCCGCTTCCCTTCCGGATTCCAAGTTAGGGATTGAGTCGTGATGCACATTGGTGATTTCCTCAATGTATGTCCGATCCACTTCCAACGTCTTTTCCTAATTTCCTCTTCAGCTGGAAGCTGATTTGTCCTCTCCCATAAAACGCTGTTGCTGATAGTATCCGGCCAGTGGATGTTGAGTATTTTGCGTAGACAATTGTTTATAAATACTTGTACCTTCCTGATGATGGTCGTAGTAGTTCTCCACGTTTCAGCTCCGTACAGTAGGACTGTCTTGACGTTCGTATTAAAGATTCTGACCTTGAAATTGGTTGAGAGTTGTTTTGAGTTCCTGCTGCTGCTACATTTGCGGTCTTCATCTGCATTTGTTCGTGTGTATGAGAGAGGAGGGCTAGGTCATCTGCGAAGTCCAAATCATCTAATTGATTCTGAGAAGTCCATTGTATTCCGTATTTCCCTTCAGATGTCGAATTCTTCATAATCCAGTCAATCACTAGAAGGAAGAGGAATGGGGAGAGTAGACAGCCTTGTCTGACTCCGGTCCTTACTGGAAATGCATCTGTCAGCTGTCCTCCATGCACCACTTTGCACTGTAGTCCATCGTATGAGTTTTGGATAATGTTGACGATCTTCTGAGGAACTCCATAGTGTCGAAGAAGTTTCCATAATGTTCTCCTGTCCACGCTGTCAAACACCTTCTCATAGTCAATGAAGTTGACGTATAGTGATGAGTTCCACTCAACTGATTGTTCAACGATGATCCGTAGTGCCGCAATCTGGTCTGTGCACGACCGATCCTTACGGAATCCAGCCTGATGATCCCTAAGTTCAGCGTCTACTGCGTCTTTCATCCGATTCAGCAGCACTCTGTTGAAAACTTTTCCTGGTACTGATAACAAACTGATACCTCTGTAGTTCTCACATTTGCTCAGATCTCCTTTCTTTGGTATCTTGATGAGATATCCTTCTTTCCAGTCCGTTGGCACTTGTTCCTCTTCCCAAATCTTCTTGAATAGAAGGTGAAGCATGTTTGCAGTTATTTCAATGTCTGACTTCAGTGCTTCTGCTGGTATATTGTCAGGTCCTGCAGCCTTCCCACTTTTGATTTGTCTGATGGCCATCTTGACTTCTTCGATCGTTGGTGGAGTGATATCTATTGGAAGGTCAGTGTGGGCTGCTTCGATGTTCGGTGGATTCAATGGGGCTGGTCTATTCAGCAGTTCCTCGAAGTATTCTGCCCATCTTTTCCTCTGTTCTTGAATTTCTGTGATTGTCTTCCTCTCTTTGTCCTTGACTGGTCTCTCTGGTTTGCTATATCTCCCTGCCAATTTCTTCGTTGTGTCATATACTTGTTTCATATTCCCTTCTCTTGCAGCTTTTTCCGCCGCCGTTGCTAGTTCTCCCATATATTTCTGCTTGTCGGCTTTAATGCTTTTCTTCACTTCTCTGTTTGCTTCTGCGTAGTCTGCTTGTGCTGACTTTCTCTGCTCGTGTTCGGCTGTTGTTAATTGCTAGTTTCTTGTTCTTCCTTTCTTGAATTTTGTCCAGGGTTCCCATAGCGATCCATTCCTTGTGATGATGCTTCTTAGGACCAAGAACCTGCTGACACGTTGAAGTTAGTGCTTCTTTTATCCCTTTTCAGTTGTCCTCCAAAGTAGTTTCTTGTTCTTTCAGTAGATCCTGTAGAGCTTGGAACCTGTTGTTGAGAGTTATCTTGAATTCATGGAGCTTGTCAGTATCTCGAAGGAGGGCTGTATTGAACCTTTGTAGTGCTGTTTGTCCAGTTGTCCAGTGTTTCTTTAGCTTCAGTCTCATCTTGGCCACAACAAGGTGGTGATCTGAAGCTATGTCAGCTCCTCTCCGGGCTCTCACATCTTCCATTGATCTTCGGAATTTTTTGTTGATACAGATGTGATCAATCTGGTTCTCTGTGGTGTGGTCCGGTGAGATCCATGTAGCTTTGTGTATACGTTTGTGTGGGAATATTGTGCCGCCTATAACCAATTTGTTGAATGCACATAGGTTTGCAAGTCTCTCCCCATTTTCATTTCTCTCTCCTAATCCATGTCGTCCAATTACATCTTCATATCCTGTGTTGTCCACCCCAACTTTGTTAGAAGGTGCATCGGTCTCGTGACTTCCGAAGAATTTCGGCTTTCATCATGAGACGTCATAATTATTCCTTCAACTCCCAGGGAAGAGTTTAAATGGTTTGAATTATTTTTTCTGGTTAGCGTTTTTTTAGCGAGTTAGCTTTTCTACGGGATGGGGTCGCTAACCCCATGCCCAACCCTCCTCCTTTACCCGGGCTTGGGACCGGCAGTAACTCTAGAAGAGCTACAGGCGGAGTTTGAGAGCTGAGTAGGTAATTATTATTTTGACTATTATTGATTCTGTAGTATGATTTAATAGCTGAGATTTTTTTTTAAAGAATTAGTGACTACAGCACATATTCTACAAAACATTTACTCCCCAAAATACGAAAAACAAGTATCTCAACTTGGATGTCATAACACAATAGATAGTGAACTCGATTAGAATATCTCTGTGTGCTTACTTAAGAAATAAACCACTGACTAGTAGAGAAATCAAACGACATTATTGTAGATTCTTAAAGCTTAATGAATTATTTGTTAAAGATTCGAACATGCTCTACGTTCATCCCTACTTAGAAAACAAGCGGTTGAGTTCTTATAGTTCCACAAGATATTATTTATTTAAACACATATTGGTACAAAAGGGCACCAGATACATATGCGCCACACAAAATAATGAAAGTAGGAAGAAAAGGGATGAAAAGATAAGGCGGACTGAGAAAGATAGAACCACTCTTTATGTAGAAATTAAAAGGTTACAGCAGGTTCGCCACTGGCTGCTATTCTGAGCCATATCTGATAACGTCTCTAACCACTGTGTTGCACGATCTCTCGGACCCCAGCTAGGGAGTCGTGAAGGACCAACAGAAGCTAGCCCTTTGCAGCTTTCTTTCATGCCACAACACCATGTCATACACTGACCTCCTCTCCGCTTTTTCCAACCAGTCCCAGAGTCGACAAATAATGCACGACGTGGAAGTCTCTGGGACGACATTCGTAAAACATGTCCAAGCCACCGAAGTCGGTGTTTCAAGATGGTGACACCAATTGAATTATCGTCTCTGCACCCGAACACACGATGCCGAACCTCTGGATTACTAACATGGTGTTCCCACTGGATGTCAGCAATCCTTCGGAGACAACGATGATCGAACACAGAGAGTCGTCTAACATCCTCAACTCGGAGAGGCCAGGTTTCACAATCATAGAGCAAAACTGCTCTCACCGACGCGTTGTAGATCCGACCTTTTACAGCCAGACTAACATCACGAAGTCGCCAAAGATGGCCCAGATTGGCATAAGCCGCTCTGGCTTTCACTATACGCGGATTGATCTCATCACTCGCGCCACCACCAGCACTTATATAGCTACCTAGATACACGAACTCCTCAACTACTTCAATCTGCTCACCATCTAGGGTGAGTACAGGATGAAAATCCTGTCAGTCTTGTAGGAGTACTTTGCACTTGGAGGGTGCAAAGCACATGCCGTACCTGCGGACACTGATTGCCAACTGATTAAGTGCGGATTGCATGGCCTTGGTATCATAGTACAGTAAGATAATATCATCCACATACTCAAGGTTGGGAAGTCTTTCTGCAAGTAACAGATCCACAACGTCATCACCTACATCCATCAGAGCTGTTTCCAGAACGTCATTGATAGCAAAGTTGAGGAGGAATGTTGAGATTGAACAACCCTATCTAACTCCACTGCTTGAATGGAACAATTGAGAGAGGTGTTTGTATTCCCTCACTCTGTCTGAGGTGTTTGTAGTATATAGGGCCTTCAAAATGTTAATAAACTACTCAGGCATACCCTTCTTTAACAGACAATCCCAGAGAACAGTCCTGTCCAACGAATCGAAGGCCGTCCTGATATCAAGAAACACTACGATCGTAGGCCTGCGATAAGTATGACGGTGTTCTAACATTTGGCGGAGGGTGAGGATGTGATCAATACATCCTCGACCAGAACGAAAACCAGCCTGCTCCTCGCGAGTCAATCGTTCTCGGGTTTTAAACAACCTACGAAGAATGATAGAAGCCAATAGTTTGGACGCAATCGAAAGTAGACTTATCCCCCGATAGTTATTGCAGGAACAACGTGAACCCTTTATAAAGATAGGGACGATTATCGACTCATTCCATGATGTTGGAACACTTTCTTGTTCACAAACCTTTGCAAACAACACCGTCAGTTCCTTAACCAGAAAGTCACCACATTCTTTAAAACAGCCGGAGGTAAGTCATCTGGGCCCGATGATTTGTAGCGCTTCAAGAGTCGGAGTTCCTTGCGGACTTCCGCCTCGTTTGGTGGATCAGTCGTCACCGGCCATGGGGGGCAGGACAAACTGGTTGATGTTGCCGGAGCAGCAGGCCAGTTGAACTGCCCCCGTTCGAAGAATTCCGCCCATTGTCGAAGATGTCGAGAGATGTTAGTGATTGGCATCCCGTCATCCTCGTAGATTGTTTCACTCACACCAGACTTCTTGCTGCCAGTGACTCGGATGAGTTGGAAGAGCTTCCGGCAGTTACCAGGTGCAGCTGCTGCTTCCATCTCATTAGCACGCTCCGACCACCAGGCTTCTCTGTCCTTACGCAAGCTTTGCGCGATTTCACTACGTAGCAGCCTTCGTTTGTGGTCATACTCACGGTCACCCAGAGTAGACAGACGGGCTTCCATCAGTTGTAAGGAGCCAGAAGAAACCCAGTGCTTGTAAGCGGGACGTTTCGCGAAGCCGCAAGCGGCTTTACTCGCCATTTTTATGGCGTCGTGAAGAAGCAACCAATGCTCATCTATACTTTTCGGTGGGGTGGTAGCTAGCCTAGAAGCTAGCTCCGCTCGATACTTACTTGCAACAGAAGTTGCAGCCAGTTTACTAACATCGATCCGTTAGTGGTGGTCAATCCTTCGGCCACTGAAAAGTAAGGTGAGATTGGCGCAGACCAGGGCATGATCAGACTCCAGATAGGTACTCCAAAAGGAGAGGCAGCCTTGTACACAACCACGCCAGCGGTAGCTGATCGCGATGTGATCAATCTGAGTCCAGGCTTGGGATGCAGAGGAAGGACGCCAGGTGGCACACCGGCGATGACTGTGCCGGAAGTTAGTGCTGGCCAGAAGCAGGTTGTGGTCTGTGCACAGTTGCAGCAAACGGTCCCCGTTATCTGTCCTGCGACCAACAAGTCCCCATCGGCCACCTAAACGACTCTCTTCTGTGCCTAGACGCCCGACCTGTGCATTCAAGTCTCCGGCTAGTACTACAATATCTGTCGAACGAGCTTTCTGGAGAAGAACTGTTAACTGATGGTAGAACTCATCCTTGATTGCATCCGGGCTGCAATCTGTCGGGGCATAGGCGGAGATGACGAAAAGACACCGTCTCTCACGCCGATTTCTTCTCACTTTGATGGAACTTTCTAATCTAACAGCACATAACCGACTGTTAATGGGGATCCAATCGATTAGTGCTGCCTCAGCCCTAGCGCTTAGTGCAAAACCAACGCCAGCAAGACCAGACGAAGATGCCACAGGGTCCCCTGATAAGCGCACGTGAAACAAGCTTTTCGAAGCGACAGATGGAGAGCGGATTTGTAGTACTTCACTAGAGTCTTGAATACGAGTCTCGGATAGACAACAAACATCAACATTAAGACCTTCCAGAGACATAGCCAGCCCTATCTGTTGTCTGATATGCATTAGTGTGCGAACGTTGAAGGAAGCCAGCTTGAACGGCGTACGTGGTTTCAGAAAGACTGCTTCAGTATTCATAATCGGTGGAAGCATTCACTTTCAACCAGACAGTGACTGGAGATCGTTTAGATAGGACATATTTTCCACCATGGGCGAGCTGCTGCATACGTTGAAAAGTAAGGTAACACAAATTGGGGATAAAAGGGGGTGAGTTAGCGATATGGTAAGTAATAATAATAATAACAATAATAATAATGGTGATAATAATAATAATAATGTAAATTGTCTTTCTTCTATTAGGAACGAGAGCAGTGTAGTTAGTGTAGTGCGTCATTTTATGTCATTTGTGTGTGGGCTGTGATACTGCCCGGGTGCCCAAACCGAAGCAAGAGAAAAACTCGGGAAAGAATCAAGAGCGACTGTGAAAAGGTTGACAGAATCCGTTTATTGACCACATAATATCTTGACATTTCGAAGCAAATTTGTAGGAACATCCGAGTACACTGTAGTCTAATAAATACTTAGTTATCGATGAAATACTTACACAGAGGTGAATAGAGTACGAAAATATTCATCTGACGTAGAGTACTTGTTGTAAACGAAAAAAAGACCACCAGAATCGGTATTCAGATAATAAAAGACTGGTTTGATATAGCAACATAACTGTACCTCATTACAAAATGACGGTTAGGAACTTTGTCAGCTCAACTACAGCAATTATTTAGTGGTTTAACGATACAAATTGAAATCAGATAATTTTTCGGGATTCTTTAGCATTCTAAGATATCAGATATTTGTTGAAAATAAGATATCTTCAGGTTTCATAGTAATCAAATATGAAGAATTTCTTGAACTACAATGAAGCTTTCCATTGTCCACCTTGACTCACGATGATGGCTGGTGTGACAGGTCTAAAGAACGTTAGGAGAGGCCAAATCAAGACGTGGAATTAGTCCATGAAGACACTGACTGTTGAGCAGGAGCGTGCATATAGGTTCAAACTATTTGTGTGGAATCCATAAGGCAATCATAATCGGTTGCTAGAGACCTTGAGTGATATTGTTTAGAATCACCGACAATGACACAGGCCCAATCACTCTTTGTTTTATCTTAGATTCCAGGTTTTTTCATTCCACCAATCTATATTTTCTTTTCACATCACATTTTATACTTAACATTTCTATCAACACTAATATTATTACCATCTCTACTACTCTAGGATTTCCTTTGACAAATTCATCTCATAATGTTAATATAGGAGTGCAAACTTGAAAAAGTGCATATATATGCCAGGTTCAACGTTACGTATAACTTATAAATGACTGTCTATTTGTGATGGAAAAAAAGAGTAACAAACTATCACAGTACAACCTACATTTAGCATCACTGGGATGTTTATAAGATACTTATTTTTATGGTTATTATCAGCTCTATTCCTCACTTCGATTAGAAATTATCTCGAATTTGGAATATGTGGGACATTTGACCGAAAAGATTAGGGATTTGAAAACAATAACGATTCATATATAATTTCTACTGGTAGAATTCAATGTATGGTGCATTGAATTTATATTTTCAATGATTAAGTCACGGGTTCTGTTCTCCGTTTTATCTACTTTTATTTAGGTATCTGGATGACGTCATTGGTCCATATAATACAATGTGTCTCGAAGATGAGTACAAAAACAGGTACTTGATAAATTACCGTGATGTGATAGCCAAGCTTGGACATCGTATTAATCCAGTCAAGCCATATTGGTTGGAACACTTGTTCGTTTAGGTCTTAACATTCCAAGAAGGTCGGTTGGATAGTGGTAAAACTAAAAGCAGCGTATTAAGATTCGAGGGAGAAGTCATACGGCTGATTGCACTGAGGTGTGACAGTAGTAAATTGTTTCCCTCAAATAACCAGCAACTACAGTGATGGTACCTTATCACAACGGAAAGGGGTCAGAAAAGGTTGATCCTCAAAGTGTCACACTTTAATTTATCTAATAGATTTCCGTCTTTAACGATAAGACCCTTCCAAGTACTGAGCTAGCGTGAAAAACTCTCCATAAAAATGCTACGTGATTGACCTTAAGTTGTCCTTTGGGCTCCCAGGTCGATAAGATTCTCACTAATTCAGTTTCTTTTTCAGGTGATTAGTTACACTTAAGCGTCTGACAAATATAGGAGTGCATTAGGTAGGCTTCAAAGAGTATGTAAATCAGACTACTTTACAGCTGCTTAACTGATCTTTAACTGGCTGAACCACAGTTCCAAGTAAAAACCGAAAAATGAAACTAGTTCAAATCAAAAATCGGTAGCATGGTTGTACCAATTTTGGAGGGAAATGGTACTAGCTTAATGTCTAAGTCAACACGGGAAAGGATGTTTAAACCTGTCACTTGATAATTTGATATCAGACATCTAAGCTAATAAGCCACACATTGGCAAAAATCTTATCATCCAAGCACACAATAATGTACTGGATGCATAGAGAAACGTTACATGGATTGTGAACGTCAGGAATGACCAGTGAGTTGAAATTACTGATTTACAGGCTGTGAACCAAATATCCAAGCTTCTACACTACACACTACCATTAAGTACTAAGGGAAATCTAAATATAAAGGTGAAAACAGCAACTTACTAAATGAGCAACATGAAACATGGTAAGGAAGGTCCCGAGGTAATATACACAACCAGCATTTGCGTTAATTCCAACAGTGAGGAGACACGCTGTCATTCCCATATGAAAAGCGCCCAAATATAACTTTGTTTTTTCTCCAAACAAAATTGCTGTTGATTTTACGCCTATACGGATGTCATCATCGATATCCTAGAACAGAAACCCTCGTTATAGATTCAACATAAAATGGCAAACTTCAAAGCAAGCTATGAGCACAAACCTGATGTGCATAAATTGTGTCGTATATAATTGTCCAATTGAAGCCACCAAAATAGAGAGGTATTGAAATCAGAGGGTTAACAGAACCTGTGACAGCAGAATAGCCCAGCAAAGCACCCCAGTTGAATGTAAGACCTACACAGAACAAACAAACCTAGTCTTTAAATTTCACATAAAAACAAAAAGGTGCTACCGGTTTACTGGGCGGCAAGTCAAAACACAAAACTAAGTATGCAGAATCGCAAAACTATGAGTCAACACCACATGAATATTCGTAAAATGCAGGAAATATTAGCGCGAAAAAGATTGAAGACATATGCAAAACATCCTCACTTGATGAGAATATATGGTATCGTACGTGCATGTCCAAAACACTGCAGCTAAATACAAGGGAGTGCACACGGAGAAAAGGCAAAAACCATTTATAGCAGAATACCCAAGCCAAACACCCCAGTTCAATGTAAAGCCTGTAAAACCACATAGCAATGAACCTAGGTTAGAAAATGCTACACTGATACTTACCAAGTACAAGCTGCGGCCAGTAGGTAACACGTTTGAACAAAGGATACGTGATGACAGGAATCAATGACAGGATACCAAGAAATACACTTCAAGAAATAACTAAAAAGCAATTCAAACCAACCTGTACCAGTTCAATTGCAATAATATTACAAGCGAAGTCGCTAGCTGAACAGCAAGAAACAATAACGCCTGAGGAAGGTTTAATGAACCTGAAGCTAGTGGACGATCCTTTGTGCGTTTGACAAGCATGTCATATTTTTTATCCCACATATCATTTATTGTGCAACCCGCACTTCGCATCAAAATGGAGCCTACGCCGAATAGGGTTAGCATATAGATATCTGGTAAGTGACCCGGTGGTGCAGCTAGAGCAATGCTCCACGTACAAGGAAGGTATAACAGCCACGTGCCTGTTGGTCTAGCGAATCGTCCAAGTTCAAAATATGAATTCAGTAACTGTGAGGATTTGCTTGGTTGAATTTTAGGTGTATTGACATAACAAGACGTGTAGAGAAAACGAGTACATCTATCAGATCCAAACCGCGAGAAACTACGTAACATCTTGTCTGATCTAACGATAAAGTTTAATGTAATCTATTGAGGCATGCTGTATTGAACCAGGAACTGAACCTTCAAATGGATGACCCAAAATTGTTCACGCAGCTGAAGGATGAGACTGTACTATGAATGGACTTCACAATATAGAATAAGAGACTGAAAACTACACAGAATTTAAAAATTAGATGATCATACAACAGTTTAAATCGACTAGTTAAAAAATTCGCGCGATAAGCATATTTAAGTGACTACTTTTTTAGTATAGTACATCAAAATTATCCGCCCGAGCTACGAATCTCCATTATTTTGACTGTAGCACAAAGCTTTCGGTATAACAAGGGGTTATTACTATTATTTAAACATATAAACATAGGTACAAGAAGGCACCAAATAGATATGCGCCACATAAATCATTCGATTTGTGTGAGGGCTGTGATACCGCCCGGGTGCCCAGACCGAAGCAGGCGGTTTTCCTAATGGGGCCACGCCCAAAGCCTTCGACTTTAATGTCTGACCCACAAGGAAGAGTAGCAACATAAGGAGATGCAGTACTATGGAAGCTGGTGACCAACAATTGGTTCATGCGCCATTTGTTTCCTCAGGATACTGGAGTCCATGTACACCACTGGTTCGGAGTCAGGGTTTGCCAACTCCCCTACGTGGATCCTGTGTCCACCAACCCGGTTAAAGCGCCGGACATTCGCTTTTCGTCCTCTCAATTTCGTAAACAAGTGATGCCGCGAGAAGGCAGTGAGTAGGACTTCTCTGTCAGTGGATGTATACGCACGGCCGAGTGAGAGCTGAATCTCGGCCGTACCAGAGCACTTGGAGTTCAAGAAGAATGGATCACAAAATAGGACATTACCAATAAATGAAGATTGGTAAATTGAACAATCAAGTGTATCAAATTTCTTCAGCTATCTCGCTATGTACCACTTTCTGAACCTCATTCTAACATGATGCAAGAACTAGTCTCAGCCATTAGTCCTAGTCAGCATTAAGATTGATGATGTACGCAAACCTGGAATCCAACAGCATATAAGTGGGAAAATTATAATGAATGGTGATTTTAGTGGCAGGCATTTTGGAATATGAAGTCTTGTGTTGTAAATCACGCACAGACTAATTATCGGAAAAAGACGAACTGAACGTCAGAAACATACTTCTGATATTGGTGAAAACCCTAAGTTCCCCTAGTCTCGGGGACTTCCCCAAAACACCTTTAATCATAGGGCAAAATCCAAAGCTGGGGGAAATTAAGGTTTCCGTCGCATTCCCCCAAAAACTCCTAATACCGCTTTCCCCAAATACCCTCAGAATCGGGAGACTGGGCAGTTATTTTACTACAAAATGTATGAAACTGCTTTCGAATATATTAAAATGGGTTTCAGGTTTACAATCAACACTTACATGACAAATATGTCAGACTTTGAACAGCATAGTTTGTACTGTGCACGATGTCATTTGAGGGTGATATCATCGAAAAGTTGATAACTATAGCGAAGAATGAGCAACTAATGGTTAACTTTGCAAGCAACCAATAAAGGGAAAATAAAGGCGCACAAAGGTGAAAATACTCTGGAAAATGATGGAGAAACGCGCCTAAATATCTGCTTTTTCGCCTGTCAGAGGGGAATAATGAGGATTTTTCCCTTTACGTCGCTGTTTTAAATTTCGCTTAGTTGTCTACTTTTCGGCTAGATACACTCCAAACTAGGTCTGCGTCTAACCGTAGTTTAATGAGTCTCCACAGAAAAACAACTAGTTGGCAAACTTTGTTTATTTGAATTTGGTAAGCTTAATTTTCTATCTAAGGACGTCCGCAATCGACTATGAACTAGCCTTGTCACATATATCCTTGTTTGATACATCATTCGTCATATTTTTTGAATGTAAAGATTACCGGGTTATCTTAGGCATACAAATGATAATAAAAGAGTAATCTGGTGACTTTAATAATATGTGACCAATCAAACCCACGCACAGGAACTGATAACTTAGACATTTTTAACTTCCCTCTGACAAGACCCCATCTTTAAATCATCATTGATCATCTAATTGGTCAAGTGGTTGTGGACAGAATAAAAGAAGCTTTAGCTTAACGGGCTTCCGTGTCTAGTAGCAGTGGATCACCAATACTTTCAAGCAGGAACCTAGGTATATTAACGATAATGGGAAAAAAAGAAATTGGTAAATCATAAAAATATGTTATCCTTAGTCCTTAAGAATAGGTCAAGTTTCCTCTTAGAGGACTCCTGAGAAGTCGCTTGGACTAGCTCGATCAGCAGCGAATTCTAGCATCTGACAACTCTTAAGGAGTAGAAGTTGTGACTACAGTCCGTTCTGCTATGTAGGGTCTCCAGTTTCTGGGTGTTACCCCTTAAGCTAGTATCGTGACTAAGCTTAAGTCGATGTTTAAGGGTGTGATCAGAAGTGTAAAGGATACTATAAGTCATAAGAAGGTCACCTCTAAGACTCCTATGCTCTAACGGGAAAAGATTAAGTGATTGGAGGCGCTCTTCATAAAATTTGAATTTGAGTCCCTGAACTGATTTCGTGGTTCGACGTTGGATAGGTTCCAGAGTGTCCTTATCCTTTTAGAGAGGGGGAGGAAATACTATGTTTCCGGAATCTAAATACGGACGAATAGAACTGTTGAAGACTATGTGGAAAGTTCTACCGTCAAACTAGCCGAAAATGCGCTTCAATGTTACTAGTGCAATGTTTGCTTGTAAGGCGTTTTTGTCACAGTTAGTATACGACTTCAGGTCGCAGGGTACCAGCACTCCTAAATCTTTTTCGACTTGGGAAACTTCTAGAGAGTAGTTTCCCAAGTTGTAACTATAGTCTGCGACATGTCGCCGATGGACTTCTTTACACGTTGAAGTGTTGAAGGTAAGTCTGTTGTCGTCTGCTCAACTTTGAAGTCCAGTCAGACCCTCTTGAAGTGTCAGTATATCCTCTTGGTTGTGTATCTCTCTACAAGGTCTCACATCATCAGCAAAAAGCAATACGCCAAACAATACTTGTTGTGGAAAATCGTTTATATAAATCAAGAAAAGAAGAAGTCCTAGTAATGAGCCCTCAGGAACCCCACTAGGACATTCCATAGCCTGAGAGAAAGTGAAGTTAATCCTGGACATAAAATGTCAGGTTTTTAGATATGAAGCGAGCCAGTCAATTAAAGGTGGTTTGATACTCAATAATCTAAGCTTATTTATAAGACATATGGTTGACCCTATCAAAAGCTTTTTGGGAAATCAAGGTAAATGACGTCAACCTTCCCCTTACGATTAAGGATGCTTGTCCATCAGGTCAGCAGGTTGGTTATAAAGGAGTGACTTTCCCTGAAACCATGCTGTTGGGGTGAGAGGAACTCTAAGTATAATAAGTAGTCATGTATACCATCACATATCAGGAACCCCATAATTTTAGAAGGTATAGAGAGAAGGGCCACCGTTCGCTTGCTTGAGGGTTCGCTGCGTCGACCTCCTCTGAAAATTGGTGTGACGTGAGTCAGCTTCCAAAATTCCAGTAGTTGGCCTCGGCTTAGCGAGTGCGAAAACATCACGCCAAGCGGTGTTTCCAGGATTGAAGCTGTTTCCCTCAGTATAGCAGAATGAACCATATCCGGACCGGAAGAAGTGTCTTTTCTTATGTACCGCAGTTTACGGAACATCAGGTCAGCGCTCAGGTCCACTTCAGAAAATCCTGCTCAGTTGCAGATGAAGCTTTCATCACTGTAGTTGGTGTGGGTCGGTCGAGATGACCCTGTTAACGTGGGTCCAACCACCTACAGAGTTTTTGGGAACCACTGTTTCATTCAAGGACTCTGCAGTGGGAGACCCATGTTTACTGAGGGAGTCAATTACCGTCGACGTTAAGATGGTGCTGAGTTTCAGCATGTTATCTCTAGTGCTTTCACTTGCACCATCGATAGTAGACCTGTCAATATCCCTCTTCTTATTTACACCGCGCGTCCCTGTTTTTCTACCCGTTTTGTGACTGTCATTTACCAAATTTTCAGACAACTTGTTTCTCAGACCTGTCAGTAGGGCAATGATGTTACTCAGCAAAACTACAGTATCCGTGTTGCGCATAACACATGCCCACCTAAGATCTAACTTGCTGAGTCTGTTGTAAGCAGCTGCTGTTAGATCTATGCACGCTTCGCGGAACCAGAATAGATTCTTTAGATCAGAAATAGTACTTTTGTTGCGTAAGAATACAGCACAAGTTTGAGAAATGCAAATCACTTTGGGACTGAACTTCCCGTTCAAACCCCACACTTCCTTACTGCGTAATGACTGACTCTCGGATCCTGGGAGCGAAGATTCAAATGAAATTAGCAGAATTTTAGAAATAAGTTCATAGATGCTCCATTCTTTGTTCCCTAAAAATAACTGTGAGTTGCTTTAAATTTATATCTGGAGAGTTATTGATTGCGTATTTGTATACAGCGACAAACCAACCCTGAAAATAAACAGCTCTGTAGGTATTAGGCATTGCTACTGATCTCGTCAGCCGTACTGGATACACCCTAGCTGATGGCGCTCGGTCAAGCATTAGCACCAGATCTCTTTTGGGTACACCGTGCTACTCATCATTACTAACAACTAGCCTGCTTCGATCATATACTACTGAACAAATAGACTACCTTCAAACCGTTTTCATTCCTGACTTCTTGTTTAGCTAGGTTTGAGGGTTGAGATTACAAAATTGTTCCGGATAATAGCACTGTCAAACACTGAATATCCGTGATTTACGTATAATTCACGTGTTAGACTCTGAGGTTCGAAAAAGTAGAACCACAGAGAACAATAGTATTGTTAGAAGGGTGGCAAATACAGTCGTCTTATAGTATCTATTAGTGACTGGATAATGATCAAACCCAAATACAATGTACATCCTACTAACTTCACATATGTTATGCAGAAACATCAGTCTGATTCAACATAGGTAGTAAGTTCAGTACTAATTGTGTTAAGGATATGCATATTTGAGACATGGTTGTATTGAATGACATGCAAGCAAATAACAGATACACAGGCTGTACAAAACGTTTGAGTCTGGGGATTCATTGACTCCTAGAATAATAAGGCAACGGAATTTCGTCTAACCACGCATGATATAAGGGAAGTAGGTAGACAAAGGCTGCTGTTACATGCATGTACAGAAAGTAGTCAGAGGTACACTTGGATGGCTGACATATTAAAATACGTATATTTAACAGAACAACTGGAAAGACTGGAGTATCAGTAAAGGGTTGGGGAAGTTGTTGAGTTTCTTTGAAGCCATGAGCTGATAGATGTGCACATTAACTGTGTCGGGTGTGAGGCAGTTACACACCAGAGAACACTGTAGATGGTATGGAATGTCGTGAATCGACTGAAATTAGACATTAACACAGTTGGATGCTGACCTAGTGGTCCTGGGTTCAGGCGTTCGCGCGCCAGACTGAAGGTTCTGTATTCGCTTACCGAGTGCAGATTTGTGGACGCACACGACCAGTGAGTTGCATTCTGGAACTAACCAGCTGTTCAGTGCTTTCAGGTTTCCGGTGGTGGTCTACTTCCAATCAATTCATGATTTCAAATATTAGAATAGCTTGTGGTATGTCGTTCAGACGCTGAGTGAAATCACATGGCAAAACCATCAATTGGGATTCTGATTTCTGTGAACTGATCTTATAGAATTATGGTCTGCTTCGTTATTAGTATTGCCCTAATAATAAAACTAACTCTTAAGTCGTAGATTTGTCATGATATGACTATCTAATCTATAAGATCTTGCGTGGAAGTCACGTCGTTGTCTACACTGACTCGTCCTATCGTAAGAATCACTAATATGGTGTAACATTCTTCTGGAGAACATATTCAGGCTGAAGATAGAATAATATACTTAATATGAATAAACGAGATAAGTTACACAAGAATGAACACGAATGAAAGGCTGAGCCGTGCCATCCGACCAGTTCTCGAATGCATGTTTCCATATTCATCATTTTTGGCCTTCTCTCCGTGTCAAATGTCGAATACCTATTTTCTCAGTTGTCTTGAGTTCAGCTTTGAGGATTGTATGGTGTAGACCAATACCACTACAATATCATCCTGGATTGATCAATTGCACACACAGATAATACCAGCAACCTTTAGTCAATTACTGGGTCCTTATTAATCATCTACCATGTAGTTTCTCTCTGAGCTCCACCCCTTCAGTCGAGAATTCGATAACCAACCTTCATGAAATTATATTTCAAGCAGACGTAGTTTATATACACCATGCCAAATCCCAACTCCGCCTGTAGCTCCTCCAGGGGCTACTGCCGGTCCCAAGCCCGGGTAAAGGAGGAGGGTTGGGCATGGGGTTAGCGACCCCATCCTGTAGAAAATCAACTCGCTAAAAAAACGCTAACCAGAGAAAATCATTCAAACCATTCAAACTCTGCCCTGGGAGTACAAGGAATAATTATGACGTCTCATGATGAAAGCCGAGTTCATTCGGAAGTCATGAGGCCGATGCACCTTCTTCCAACCAGAGCGACAATTTTTATAGGTACATGGAATGTCCGGACAATGTAGGAGACCGGAAGAGTCTTCCAAATTGCTGCAGAAATGAGAAAATACAACCTGGAAGTGCTTGGAATCAGCGAAACACATTGGACGCAGGTTGGACAACAACGACTGTCTTCAGGGGAATTTCTGTTATACTCCGGTCATGAAGAAGAAAACACCCCACATACACAAGGAGATGCATTGATGCTGTCCAGAAAAGTACAAAATGCACTCATAGGATGGGAATCTCATGGACCAAAGATCATCAAAGCCTCCTTCAAAACAAAGAGAGAGGGCATTACAATGAACATCATCCAATGCTATGCGCCGACCAACGACTACGATGAAGACGCTAAAAACCAATTCTACGATAGGCTGCAGTCAATCTTCGAGAAGTGCCCAACCAAGGACCTGACAATTCTGATGGGAGATTTCAATGCCAAGGTTGGAAAGGACAACACTGGATACGAAGACGTCATGGGACAACATCGACTGGGAGGAAGGAACGAAAACGGTGAGAGATTTGCAAACCTATGTGCCTTCAATAAACTGGTCATAGGTGACACCATATTCCCACACAAAACATACACAAAGCCACTTGGATTTCACCGGATCACACTACACAAAATCAAATCGACCATGTCTGCATCAACAAAAAGTTCAGGAGGACGATGGAGGATGTGAGAACCAGAAGAGGAGCTGATATAGCATCCGATCACCATTTGCTGGTCGCCAAGATGAAACTAAAACTCAAGAAGCACTGGACAATGGCGCAGACAACATCACAAAAGTTTAACACGGCCTTTCTTTGAGATGCTGACAAACTCAACAAATTCAACATAGCCCTCAGCAACAGGTTCGAGGCCTTTCATGACCTACTCAATGGAGAGGGAACCACCATAGAGAGCAGCTGGAAAGGTATCAAGGAGGCAATCGTTTCAACATATCAGGAGGTTCTGGGCCAAAAGAAGCACCATCACAAGGAATGGATTACTGTTGGTACACTGGATAAAATTGAAGCAAGGAGGAACAAGAAGGTAGCAATCAATATCAGCCGAACAAGAGCAGAAAAAGCCAAGGCACAAGCCGAATACACAGAGGCAAACAAGCAAGTGAAGAGAAGCATCAGGACCGACAAACGTAAATATGTGGAAGATTTAGCGATGACAGCGGAAAAGGCTGCAAGAGAGGGAAACATGATACAACTGTATGATACAACAAAGAAACTAACTGGAAATTACCGTCAACCAGAAAGACCAGTGAAAAGCAAGGAAGGCAAAGTAATCACCGACATTGAAGAACAACGAAACAGGTGGGTAGAACACTTCAAAGAACTCTTGAATCGACCAGCTCCACTGAACCCACCCAACATCGAAGCAGCACCCACGGACCTCCCAATCGATATTGGCCCACCAACAATTGAAGAGATCAGCATGGCCATTAGACAAATCAAGAGCGGCAATGCAGCGGGACCAGACAACATCCCGGCAGCGGCACTGAAGGCAAATGTAACAGCAACTGCCAAGATACTTCACATCCTCTTCGGTAAGATTTGGGACGAAGAACATGTACCAACAGACTGGAAAGAAGGACTTCTCATCAAGATACCAAAGAAAGGCGATCTCAGCAAGTGAGACAACTACAGGGGCATCACTCTCCTCTCAATACCAGGAAAAGTCTTCAACAGAGTATTGTTAAACAGGATGAAGGATTCCGTGGACGCTCAACTTCGAGATCAACAAGCTGGATTTCGTAAGGATAGATCGTGCACAGATCAAATCGCAACTCTACGTATCATTGTGGAACAATCAATCGAATGGAATTCATCACTGTACATCAACTTCATCGACTACGAGAAGGCATTTGATAGCGTGGACAGGACGACACTATGGAAGCTTCTTCGACACTACGGCGTGCCTGAGAAGATAGTCAACATCATACGGAACTCCTATGATGGACTAAACTGCCAAATCGTCCACGGAGGACAACTCACCGACTCGTTCGAGGTAAAGACCGGTGTTTGGCAAGGTTGCCTACTCTCACCCTTTCTCTTTCTCCTGGTGATCGACTGGATTATGAAGACGTCAACATCTGGAGGAATGCACGGGATACAGTGGACAGGCAGGATGCAGCTTGACGATTGAGACTTCGCGGATGATCTGGCTCTTCTATCACAAACGCAACAACAAATGCAGGAGAAAACGACCAGTGTAGCAGCAGCCTCAGCAGCAGTAGGTCTCAATATAAACAAAGGGAAAAGCAAGACTCTCCGATACAATACAATATGCACCAATCCAATTACACTTGACGGAGAAGCTTTGGAGGATGTGGAAATCTTTACATATCTGGGCAGCATCATTGATGAACACGGTGGATCAGATGCAGATGTGAGGGCGCGGATCGGCAAAGCAAGAGCAGCATACCTACAGCTGAAAAACATCTGGAGCTCAAAACAATTGTCAACCAACACCAAGGTTAGAATTTTCAATACAAATGTCAAGACAGTTCTTCTGTATGGGGCAGAGACGTGGAGAACTACGAAAGCCATTATCCAGAAGATACAAGTGTTTATTAACAGCTGTCTACGCAAGATACTTTGGATCAGATGGCCAGACACTATCAGCAACAAGTTACTGTGGGAGACAACAAACCAGATTCCAGCGGAGGAAGAAATCAGGAGGAAGCGCTGGAAGTGGATTGGGCACACTTTGAGGAAATCACCCAATTGTGTCACAAGACAAGCCCTCACATGGAATTCTGAAGGTCGAAGGAGAAGAGGAAGACCAAAGAACACATTACGCCGAGAAATAGAGACAGACATGAGAAGAATGAACAAGAACTGGAGAGAACTAGAAAAGAAGGCTCAGGACAGAGTGGGTTGGAGAAAGCTGGTCGGCGGCCTATGCTCCATTGGGAGTAACAGGCGAAAGTAAGTAAGTAAGTATGCCAAATCCCACTACAAAAAGAGGATAATGATTATACATGATCAGGCCAAAACTGGATGTGACTAGGTGAGATTGTAAACAGCAAACCAGGAATGAATCGAGAATAGTAAGTCTTATGACATCAGTTGATGTGTCAATCGAAAGATTAAGGGGATACACATAATAATATAGTTGACTATTATATAACAAGAATATACACAATGGTCCGAAATATAGTCCTGAATTTTATCTTTTTTTTCAATATTCGTCCTGAAATAACAGCTGAAGTGTCCAAAAGGTAGCATAAATCACAGGGGATTAATAATACGAATTCCTCCTGTCCACCTCAACACCGTTGGAATTTCAGTAGACATAGGCAGTACCTAAAAATATTAGTATAAGGTGCCACCACAGTATCGTCGGATGGTGAATTTCACATTCTACAGACTGTTGCTATGAAAATTTTCTGCTTTATCCAATGTCAATTATGATCAACATCCCTATGATGATTCAGTATGTACCAGCTGAACTCCAAATATGTGTTACTTACATCACGTAGTGATTTCCAATATGTGAGGCGGTCCCGGTTACGTGTATTTGGTCGTTCGCCTGCAGGAGTTCCAGTAATAAATACTTTGAGACGCGGATCCCTTTATCTTTTCTTGTTTTACTTTTTTATTTTCGTCTTTAAATTCGTTTTTTCAATGAACAAGGTGATTGCCGTGGCCACTGATTGTCGCGTCACCAGTTTGTGGGTTATTCCGTCTTGTTGAACCATATTAGAATGCAAATAATGAAGCGTTTAACCCTTATTAACGGTCGGACTGATAGTATTAACAGATGATATAAAAATATTGGCGGGGAACCTAGATAAAAAAAAGAATATTAACACAATATAGGGGGGAGGTTGTTAACACTTAACCCATGTGGGACTTCATTTTTCAGCAACCCAAAGGTAGCTACTCTATTTCCAAATGATCTTTTAGTATTCGCTATAATTTGTCGACCTAAGAGACGAATATTTATGTCAGATAGGTTTTGTAAGATCACGTTTGCGTGTCAATGCTCATATGTGTGGATTTCTCCGCATAGTTTTGCATATAGCAAGAACGTTTTGTCCCGTCCTTGAACGAAAGGTTGTTGTTATCAATATCTTTATCTGCGCATTCAACTTATTTTCGGCTCCATATGGCATCAATATTATTTCCAGCTGCAACTCCAACTTTCCTAATTTGTAACTTTATTTTTGTGACTTTTACTAACCGTTTAAGGTTTATTTTACTTGAACTTTGAAATGTGCGGTTGTTATTTTCGTCGCTTACGTTTGATTTTTTCTTTTCAGTGGAGTGCCCTCAAATGTCTCTGAAAGGTGTACTCGATTTTCTTCTTTCACTTGGACACTTCTTTTCCTCCCGACAAGTGAACGACCTAATCCTTCTAAACTTTATTGTACAAGGTTCGTAAAAAACTGACCATCCGAGTTTGGGTGATCGTATTGTTTGGTGGTTGGCTAGCAGAGTTATGTTCGCTGCTTGGTTGTCACTCACAATCTCTGACAAGCAGCTAATTCTTTGTGGTTTTACTTTACTCATGGGGAAGAACAACTAATTACACTTAGTTATAGAATACAAGGAGCTCACACTTATAATGTTTGAACGTTACAGTTAATTCATTTGTGTGTTGACGAAACTGGGGCCCTATAGAAGGTAAAGGATAAAGGTATCTTTACTGTTTGGCACAAACAGTTACCGCTAATGAATGTTTGGGTAAAGAAGTTTTCTGACAATTCACTAATCAATGCGGCTCAACTCCACATCCACAATAATTTTACATTCCTAAACATCTTAACGTTCTCTACGTATGAGAGTGTCGGAATTTAGACGCCATCTCAAAATAAACTGCATTCATTGACACAACTTTACTCGGATCAATTATTGGGCTCAGTCTAATACGGGGTTAACTGGAACAGTGTATCAGCCCACCCTACGAAACAATACATTGACGCGATATCGCTAATGATTATGTAGCTTGTGTCCACCCTAGCCTATCGGTCGGGCTCATCTATTCACTTATGCTATCTAAATTCATATCACCAAGTAGCATTTTAACGATAATACAAGTAAGGAACAGCAGACAAAATTTTACCAGAGTGTAGCACTTACCCCATGTAAAGTGTGATCGATGAGCGAACTCACCACTGATAACATAAAACTCCTACCACCACGTTAACTTTCTTTGGCCTTGTATGACTATGCCCTGTTTATTCACCAATCACAGTTCTATGTTCATTATAAAACATCATTCACTTTGTTGACTCATTTTTTCTATACTTTAGTCACCGTTCGGTATGTTATTTATGTCTCTCCATTTCCCTTTGTAACAGACTGTATTGTTTATTTTGTATACTACCAGTGTTAATTTACGCTTTGGAAACAAATAAAGTTCGTCAAGCCGAATAGCTTACTTGTTCTGACTTTGGCTAAGCTAAGACTCTGTGCTCGAAAGTCTAGAGAGTAGTTTAGAATTACACCTGTAGGAAATGACTTCCTACAGTTCGGTAATTTATCAGTGCTGATCGTTAGTTATCACGATTATTTGCGACAAATCACCCAAAGTTGAATAGGAATTTTTGTTACCAGGGTGATGAATAGAAAAACATCAGAGTTTGAACGGAATTCAGTGTTGTTTTACTGACCTTGACTCGACAACACACTACAGCTGATTCCAATTACATTTGACATTACCCGCCAAATAAGCATTAACACATAATAGATCACCAGGAGATAGGTTCTTTTCTCTATTCAGAGGCAGATCGAACTGCAGAGTGAATTAGATGGTAGGACGCGTGACAATTTCTTCCATAATAGATTACACATATTCAAGACCCTATTCGACATACATCAAGCCTATCAAGTGACCACTGAAGGACTGTAAGAACTGCAACAAGAGCGCGAAAAATAACGTCACGTAGATAAGTCAAGCACCGGTTACTGATTGGCATTCTTCCATGCAGATGGTGCAGAATTGTTTTTTTGGAGAAGAACGATGCTCAATGGCTTGAACGATAACCTTACTGACAACCAACATGATGCATGCTTTATCATAGTTCATGTTTTCGACATTATTTCGCCCACATGTGTCGATTCTCAACCAAGTCTATATTAGTGGGCTATTCAAGGACTAGGAGCAACAGCTCAAAAAAATTAGTTCCTCGCTTTATAGCTTACTTTGAGGGGCATGTCAGTCGATGGAATGGGGGAAGGTCTATCTCTGCATGCTCCATTATTGGTTTATGTAAATGAACTAGAGTTCATATGGCTAGAATATTTTTCAGAATCATCCAATAAAAAACGTATTCATTCTTTCCGTAATTTCTGAATTAATTCCCTGTGAACATAGGCTTAGTTATGAAAATACCGAATGGTAAGCAGCCATGATCTAGGATGAATAGGTTTGACACTTGGACATTTCGGTTAGTAAAATTATGATCCGACCTAGAAGCTTCATCAATAAGTTCCCAGTCATTTCACTGATCTAATTTTCGTGACAAGCCGAGTCTCTCTATGAAACGCTTGGAATTACCGTCAGTTTGTTACCGTTATCTAGAGGGAAGAGACTCGCAACTTTGAAGTCGTCCAATGATAAAATCATTAAAAATTCCATTCTCATAGTTTAACGATAGGTGTAGAAATAGCAATTCAGGGTTCTTTGGATTATGGGGTCTCGATATAATACTCCTACCAGTTAAGAGCTTCATTTTCTCAAATCTATACAGGTGGACATTTTCAAAACGCAGTCTGAAAGACTAGGTCGTAGGAACTGGGACTGAAAATAGTCAAAACATAACCCTAACACCTACAGTGTTTGATTAAGTATCTCACAACATCTGAAAATCATTGAGGTAAGGTTTTTCAAGATCAAATTAGCGGCGATGTGGGTTTCACATAAAGCCATCAATTCTGGGCGTTTATGGTATAATAGCTCTCTGGATTCATGAAATCTCATCACATCATCAGCTGTTGTGGTAATGAATAAGGTATTTGGAAAGAGGTATTGCTAAAGGTTAGACTTTCATTGTAAGGTTGTAGAATCGTGGTCTAGTTCTGTATTGGCACATTAATCCTTTTCACTATAATAATACATCTGATCCCGAAATTGTAAATTTTTCATGGCGTGACTACTTAATCTGGAAGGTCTTTTGTGGAAGTCACTACTTTTCTAAACTAGCTCATCATATCATGACAGTCAACATCACGAGGTTTCGCACTTCTCAAGAACATATTTGAGTTGAGGATAGAACAATATATTTAGTGTGAATAGGGATTAGTTACACAGAACAACCAAACCTGCAGTGCCGAGTCGTGCCATTACGACTACCTTTCTCGAGTTTACCGTTTTTGACCTTCTGTAAGTGTTACATGTCGAGTGTAAATCTTTTCAGTAATTATATGCTCGGCTTCAAAGACCGTGTGATTAGGAACCAATACCACGGCAACGTCTTCTTGAGCTATTAGGTATTTTGGGTCCGGTTTTACAATCTGAGTCATTCCTCTCGTGTGTTTTTTTCTACCATTAATTCACTTGTGAATGGATACTCGAGTGCGGCTGGAGGCGTTGCACCTCTGCTCATAGTTTATCAGCTACCGATTAGTCGACTTATGAATAGCTGAAGATACTAGTTCATTAATAGAATTTTCAAGTCACAACCGCCAAGCATGGGGAGGCATATGTCTCCTTGGTGTTTCGTAAGTCTTTGTGAGCTGATACTTAACTAAATCTCAGCATAGATTCAAAATGCTAGGGTAATTTTTGGAAACTTATGTCACTTGTAAAATGGACGGAACGATTAGTAGCATTAGGGTGTTAAACTTCGTAGCTTTTAAACCGCCTTTAAAAATGGAGAACACCGATCGATATTAGTACCCAACATTAGATCCTCCAAAGAATTGTAGTTCCATATTGTGATAATGGAATAGACACTGTGGAGGTTAGACAACGGGTAGTAATCGGGGTTGTCATTCCGCTTCTTTAAGTTGCTGATCCCCACCTGTATCACGCTAGTCCAACCACCACCTACTTCTGTGTGTTATGGACGATAGTGAAGTGGTATATCGAAATAAAGCTGTAGGTGACAAAATCACAACATAGGATCATTTCATGAGACTACAGCTTGTGTTACTCAGCCGCTTTTGAAGAATTGGGCCACCCAGTTTGGTACTGCATATGTTTCGTAGACAATGATCGGAAACTTCTGGTAGAACGACTCAAAATCAAACACAATGGATCAAGTGTGCTTACTCTCTCTTCACATATATCCTAGGTTTCTAAATCAATTCATACTTTTTTTCATTGCACTGGTCCACATTATCTTTTTGAATCATTTCTTCCGGGTTTTATGTTTTTTACTGTCATTTGTACTGTTATCATTTTCCTATCTAAGAGTTTGTATCAGGTGATAAGCTACGTACGATAGACGTGTGGCGTGGGCTAACTTTAGTTGGGGGTATGACGTGGGGTATTTCGGCGTTTTCTATCATGCGTGGCTTATATCTTTATTGAGCCTATCTTTTCCTAAATCTATCTCCACCGGTTTGTGTCTCGGGGAATCTAATCGGACGTATTTTGTGAACGTCGTAAGTTATTACGGGGCACTCTTGTAATGTGGGTGCTATAAGCGTTGGTGAAGTTATCATTTACAATTCAAGGTCCTTTTAATCATAGCACTTGAGAACTTTATTTCGGCTAACGACCAGGACTTATGAACTACTAGTTCTGAATGCCTAATTTTATCAGTAGTTTCGCAGCCCCCTTGGTTGTGGGTTGGGAAGGTGGAAATTCCATCGGTGCGCATACGTATAGTTACTAGGATAGGTTGTTCTGTTCTCAGACTTTTGGGAAAGGTGGGTCGTTTTCACGAACGTTTAATGAGATTAAGGGTTTAACGTTAGATTTGCATAGAGTTTATGGTCCACACCTTTATCGCGATCGTTGTATTTACGATTGATTCCGAGAACAGAAAAGTTGTCAAAATTGAGACAAAAGGCTGATCGCTCCGGAGACTAATTTATCCATAAATGATCATCAACCCTAATTAATTGTATGCAGCGACAGTCACTCGGAAAAAGGCCTCAGTTACGAGACATCTGAATATTAATAATAATGGCTATAATGATAAGCAGCATCAATCCCATTGTTTGGTATTTCACCAATTTTCAGTTTTAGTCACAAACTTCAAACACAGTAAGCACAATGCTCACTACGGTCAGATTGACCAAAATGGGGATACCAAAGTCGAAGAATAGGACTTTAGGACAGCCAGATGAATTAGTCGGGTAAGTACTGCAGTTCGGTCGACACTCGGAACGACAGTTAGGGATGCGGCTTGTTATCAGGACAAGATGTTTTTCAGGGTTACTACATGATTCCACTTAACCGTCACATGCTCGATCACTTAAGTACTAGCTCGCTGACAACATTTGGTTCCTCGTATTTTTATCAAGACTAAATTTGCTTCCCCTCTGAGTGTGGCGTGATTTAGTCTGGAACTACGAAGTGAGGGGTGTTTTCACTCTTGACCTTGTTTTTGGTTTTTCAGGAAGAATACTTGGCACTGGGCTGGTCTACCTTACGCCTACTTGGAAGATTTCTTCCCTGATGATTCAGATAAAATCCACCACATATCAGACCCAATTAGCTTTAGATCTATCCGACGTTTTTATCAAGGTTGTTGAATTTTCTCAAAGACGAATCCTTCACAGTTTTCGGTCTTCCCTCTATTCTATGTGTTTAGTTACTCAAAACACATTTTCACCAGGAGTATGATGTTCTTGAACTTAACGAACTTGATTTTTTATGGAAATTGACATAGTGAAAGTCTTGTTGATACTGATAAAAGAGCTGGAAACCAGTTTTAACTTGATTTCAAGTTTGAGAATATAAATATAACATGTCTTATCAGAAAGAGTTATTTTAAATGAATTACATGAATATGACGACGCTTTGAGTAAAATAAGTTATATGTAAGCTGCCGCTTTATGACAGCTGTTAGATTCCATGTCATTATTCTTGAATTTTTACCTAACTGAGCGAAGCAACATTTCTCTCTATCAAAGAGTCTAACTTTTTGCCCTCTCTTTTATATCTAATTACACTAAGTTCATATTGACATCCAAATATATGAGAGATCAGTATTTCTCCCAGTACTTTATGAATTTGTGGAGAAGCGATAACCTATCACTGTTGCTATATATGAAATCTTTCATTTGTTAGGTATTTTGCTTTCTTACCTCAACATGGTATATCAAACAGTGATTCAGTTTTTCTTTCACATAAGTAATACCCTAATTACCCGTACAAGGTTTTACAGCCTTCCGTTGTGAGGAGCAAATTCACGTAGATCAATTTATTGACAGTCTAATCTCGAAGTTCGAGACTGAACTGACGGACTGCGTCGTTAAAATTTCAATCCACATCCCAAATGTAAATTAACGTAGCAATCTCTGGAAGCAAAATTATTGCAGTCCATTTATTTAAATGAGCTACAAAAACGGCAAATAGTGAACAATAATCAAAGAGACACAACACAGGATTCTAGTAACACAGATATATCTAAACTCAAGGTATTTTCTACAAGATGTTGAGTGGTTAAAGAAAAATGTTGAAGGCCAATTAAGGTCACTGCGCCAATATCATTTAGACTATATAGAGCAGAACTGCAGACATGGCCATATCATGAATATCTTCTACCATATGTTGAATATCATATTTCAAAGGTAACAATTCATCCATCGTTCAAAGATTCCTGGAAAATGGGGAACCCTGATCCGAAATATCGAGCAGAGTATGGAGGTTGATGATGTGAATTTAACATGTAATCACATAGGTTAGATATCACATCATTTAAATTCTTATGCCGGCGCTGCAGATATTGAGTGTTTTTACCTTTTTATAATTTTGATTCAATTATTCTAGGACTAAATATCCAGTATTGTAAACTGATTCATTAGTGATTATCACAATCAGCCCAGTAATTTACTAAAGTGAAAATTTTAATAGTTGAGATCATGGTCAGTTGAAGCTAGACCACAATAGAAAACCTGGAAGCACTGGACGACCGTTTCGTCCTATTGTGGGACTCCTCAGCAGTGCGCATCCACGATTCCGTCTCGCGAGATTCGAAATCAGGACCTACCAGTCTCGCGCCAGAGCAGTTAACCGATTGACCACTGGGCCGGCATCCGGTGGTGGTAATGTCTAACTTCAACCAATCCACGAAGTTTAGCAACCGTTCACCAATTGTCTTCAGTGAGTTCCTATCTCCCAACAGACCTGGTTGAACTTCATTGGTCACTGCTTCTCACTAGAACTCCAGGAAATATCGCTTGAAGTGAAAATTGTAACTTCTGTAACAATTTGATCGTGCCTGTAAACTGGTACGCCTCATGTGACAAACAGTTATGTGAGAATAAATTATTATTATTAATCGTGCAGTACAAGAAATAAACTAATAAGAATTTTACCATTTTTGTAAAACTTTATTGTTGTGTGATTAGTAGACCAACGAATACTCAGTGTGAGAACAAAATAAGTTTTAGCTGGTAAGCTTTCAACTCAGTTGTAACAAGCTGATTAGTTCATACTGATCGGTAATGACATACACACACGCTCATTCATAAGGTGAAAGACGAACGGAAAGAGTAATAGTTCAGCTCTGTGTGGAAATTATTTGATTTGTTAAAGATAGTTTCACCGTAACCTCAGTATTTTGGACTACTTTGGTGGGAGTCTTCTTTAAGTGAGACCTCTAATTTTGCTTCCTCCATCTGCGCTCTGGATACTGTGAATATCTGAGAGCTAAAAGTCTCTGAGATGATAAGTAGATCTGATGTAACAGTATGAGAAGGAAAAAATCAAGTGCGCCAATATTGGTAACACTACATATTATATAACCTCCATGTGTGCACAAGAGCACACTTGAAGAACCAGAATTACAAATGGATAAAATGAAGTCTCATGTGCAAAAACACTCGATCCTAGAGATCATTATTAATTATAAGGTGAAGAAAGGATTATTTTCGCGAAGAATATCTACCGTAGGGATATTTTTGCACAAAAGTTGTCACAACCGTTACCAATCAGAAACGGACACTTTGCTTCACCAACATTTATAAGGTTCCAAATTTGTCCAAACTGTGAAACTTATTGAGTAGTCAATGATTATGATACTTTACGTGACTCCACCTTTACACAGTTCCAACATTGTGTACAGGCCGTCAACCATTATCTAAGTAAAAACATGGGTTTTTGGCGATGGGTTAGCTAACCTTGACCAGGCTTTTGTTTATAATCCCCTTACTTTTGCGTATAAGTCAGTTGGATGAAGAAAATCCCGGGTCACCTTACCACAGCCTTTAAGTTGCCTAACAGTGATTAGGTTATTGCTAAGGAAATGATACACGCATGAGAACCTGAAGCTATGCTATGTTATCCATTCATGGTTATAATAATAATAATAATAATTTATTCTCAAATAACAGATTGTTACATGAGGCATGCCGGTTTACAGGCAAGATCAAATTGTTAAAGAAGTTGCAATTTTCACTGTTGAAAATTACTCAGCTGGGTTGATTTGTTTGGGCTAGCAAATAAATTCTATTTACAATCCTAACACCTTGTCACTTTGAGAATCTAACAAAACAACTACTCTTCAAGAGAGAAATAAATGACTATGATTTAACTTCTTATACTGGGCTTGCAGATATTGAGTGTTTTTACCTTTTTATAATCTTAAGATTGTTCAAAAGTAGGCGTTGTCAATGATGCTATGTGATGCTTATAATTCCCTGTGTGATTTTAAAAACATCCCTTTTACTCACATCGTTGAAAACCTATCCAGTATATTAATATTTTATCGGAGAATCTAAAGTGAATAGCATGAGCTGACCCAATTACTCTTCTTAAGATTCTCTTGTAGTGGCCCCAATCAAGGACTTAACCAGAATTGAATAATACGTGCGCTAGGCTGTAAACAGCAAATGGATGTAGGAAATTATGCAAGGCAAAATTATGCATAGTGGCACAGATATTACTCGAAAAGTGTTACTCGGTATTTCTGTCAGAAAATACCACAGAGACCATATAAGTATTCTTTACCATGCTTGAAGCCGGTGGTGTGAATGAAAGCAGAGGTTCAATTATGTTTTTTAAATTTTCATAGACCAATAATCTTGAGCAGTAGAGAGGAGACAAAAATATGTGCAGAATTATAATATTCTTTCATATAAGGCCTGAGTCAATGAACTAGAACAGAATTAACTAGGTGTATATGTATTTGTACACTAAGTATAAATGGGAGTATCACCTAGATTACCAGTGAAGTGTAATCAAAACTGGTCAATATAAATAGTACTTAATGGATGCAGACATGAACAAATACACCCTATACAAATAAAGAGATATGACACGTTTTTGTGGTTATATGTCGCTATTCGCTCCAAGCAGTTTTTGTCATTGTATAAAGAGGATGGAACATATTTTTCATAACCTCATTGGGACCGGATAAAATCTCTGACAGAAAGATTGAAACCCATATCATTTAAAGTAACCGACATAATAATGAGTCAGAGAGTATTGCTGTCTAAACTTATCATATCGAATTTTAGAGGGCTAAAGCACCTCAAAATCCAGCCGCCAGAGAAGCATGTGACTCATTCTACTTAAGAAACGTGTGAAACGTGTGTCAGGTATTGACCAGGCAATTTCACACTATGTAGGCCTGAACGTCATTCTGCAGTGCCGGCAAAACGGGACTGAGATCTATTAAAGTCACCCATCACGTTAAAAAGTGACGAAATTTCAACCAAGAAAGATAATAGATATTAGACCAGACTAAGTCCTCAAGAACATAGGTTAATCCATTAAAATAGGGTTACATGTAGGCTTTCGTTCTTCCGTCCCCGAATGTTTAGGAAAATCCTACGCTTGCCTTTCGATGAAAAACTGTGATTTGGCACCTGTTGGGAATTAAATTTCCTTTTTCATTGCACCAAAATTTACTTTTTGCATTGAATCATACTTGGTCTACTTGAACTTGAATTATTTACTCTTATATTTGAAACTCCCTTTGAATCTATTTGGTGGTACTCGTTTTTGCTTGATTCTCACGCCAGCGTTTATCTTGAGTATTTTTGTTAGGTCATTCTCCTCTAAATTTGTTTATTACGGTCGACTGTGTTTAAAAATATGGACAGCCAAATTGTTGCTTATCTGTGAAGGAAGGGATGAAGTGTGATGAGTGTAAAAATTGGTTGCACATATGGTGTACCCCTTTAAGTCTGACCGCATACAAAAGATTCTCAAAACCTGACTCCTATTGGATTTTCATGTTTTGCTATTCAAGTGAGATGTTGCTAATCCTAGAGAAAATGGGTTTTCCGTCGAAGCCCAGTAAGACTTTTGATGGCAGCTACAATGATATCATGAGTACTAGCAACGAAAGACGTGTTAGGGTGGAATGCGTTGTTGAGAGATGAGTTGAATACCTGACAGCAAAACATAAAAAAGAGGAATTACCTCTGAAATATACAAAAAATGAAACACAACTGGGCATCATCGGTCACGATTTTAAAGTAGTATTTAAAGACCCAGATAAAACCGTCACCTTCAAGCACCTCATATGGGGCTGTCCTGAGTGACGGGTAGTGGGTGACACTGGTCAGACAAAGGGGAAAAAGCTACAAACAACGCCTTTCTGGTTGATAATCGTTTGGTAGATTTTCATTTTCAGTCACAGAACACTCTACAAATGTCCAAAAGTATAACTAGACCTAACTCTGGTGTGTTAGGCGAAAAACTGATATAATCTGATATTATCGTAAGTAATTTGCTTGTATCGAATGTCCTTCATCCGATAATTAGTCACGCTCTTAATTTTGAAAAGAACAGAGCATTTATTCGTAGCATCATACTTGATAACGTTACAGGAGTTCAGATCAATAAATTGATAAGAATAAGTGAGAAAACGAGAGAAAAGGTCGAGCCCCGACCAAAAAGACTTCTTAAAGTAGTCACGGGGTCGGGTGAATTACGAAACCTTACGTTGACTGGTGCTTGAAGTCAAGACAACACCGTTATTCAAGTAAATTCCGATATGAAAAAAGACCGTACTAGTTGAACTAGAAAAGCATCAACAAATGGCAAAGAAAACCCCTCCTAGCGAGTTTTCGAGTAGTCACATCTTGGAAACGAATATGAGCAAGACCTGTACGGATATGTCGTTCCCTTTATGAGCTTTATTCATATATCCTCGTAGTCTAGGAAATAGATTTTATGAACTGGGAGTATCAGCCGATGCTTCCGAGACCTGTATAGGTAGAAAGAGTAATTTTCGGAACACCTCAAATGTGTGCAACACAAACGCTCGATGTCTTAAGAATAAAATGTCCGAGTTAGGCTTGATGATGGACAAACTAAGTTCCGATATAATTTCATCATAGAAAGGTGGCCCATCGCAGATGAAGAATGTTCTCCAGCCATTGCAGCGTACATCTGTGTTAGAAGTGGTAAAGTTGTAAATCACAACAGATGAGTCATAATATTATGTTAGATATTACTTCAACGTACAATCAAGTGCATCAAAGGCGCATGCTAATAGTACATGTGAGATAACTTGCTGTACAATTGAATTTAAACATGGGTTAGTAGCTACAGGAAGAATATGCCATACCCCACGTTTTCGTCCCGTATTTTATGCCTCAACAAAGCAAGACCACATCTAGAGTACTGTATCTAAGCAGCTGGTCCATGTCTTATTTAGAATGCTGACATACTTGAGCGTTCTCATCGTTTGGGAACATGGATATTGAAAAGTTTTTACAAACTTCCTTACGATGAGAGTGCAAAACTCCTGAACCCTTACGCTTATTGTATCGTATCCGGTTTCTGTATCTTGAACACAATGAGAGTGTCAATATGTCCTGTTTTTCCCTCTCTCCAGTATCAGTTATCTGTTGGGCCAGAGAAAGAGGATTTAATAACAGATCTAATAAACTCAGGGTGGAATTCTGTTACTCACATCGAGAGTTCAATAACAGGATCTCTTCCCTTAATTTTTTACGAACGACCTTCCTCAACGAGTGTCGTCCGACTTATGACTTTTCGCTGATGATGTGAAACTCTGGAGAGAAGTTTGTGACCGAAATAACAAGCTAGCACTTCAGGAGGATCTCACTCCACTTCAAAGTCGAGTGGACAACAACTATCTTTAACATTTCAAAGTTTAAAGTAATCCTTCTGAGATATATTGCAGATTATACACACAACCTAAGTAACTACCTACTAAAGGTATCCCAAGTTGGAAATGATCTAGGAGTGTCGGTACCCCGTAATCTGAAGTCTTACGCTAAGTGAGACAAAAATGACTTTCTAGCAAATTTTGCACTGGTAACATCAAAGAGTGAATTTTCGGTCAGTTCTATGGTAGGACTCTCCATTTAATGTTAGACAGTTTTGCTAGACCCCGGTTAGAGTATGGAAACACAATGTATCCTCCCTCACTCCCAAATTATGAGGGTACATTGTGATGTATCCAACGGTGAGCCACGAAACCAGTTCGTAGACTCGAATATACTGTAATTTACAAACATTTTTTTCTCTTTCATTGATAAATTTACCTCGGTTCCTACCAGGAGGCATCGGTGATCCACCGCTGATAGATAAGGGAGCTCGTTAAGCAAAAGTTTCTTCTATTCTGTCCAGAACCATTTAATCCATTTGAGTAATCAATGACTGGAATGCCTTAACCGAACAAGTAGTGTCAGCTTCATCAGTAAACATTTCCAAGGAGAAGTTGGATATTCACTGGAAAACGAGCTGTAGGAATTAAAACAGGTTTACCGTCCTACTTTTTTATTACTGAGGACTGCGACCGAAGATGCCAAAAATCTCCCTTTTTCGAAAACTAGTGACTTCTCAAGGTCGTTCGGCATTTGAGTTCTCACCAGGGGTTTGCTAGTTCCTTGCTAGGTTGTTACCCCTTGCTGCCGTCTTGCAAAAGTCAGTCCAACATCAGGCAGTTTTATTGGCCAAAAATGAATCCCTTCTGGTGTTTATGGGCAATAGACACTTGGTCATCAACATTTTGTACCTCGGTCGAGGGACCACAAACTCCTAACTTTGGGACAAAATTGACCAAATTTAGGTAAACCCTGAGTAAAGATTCTAAACCTGGGTAAATTTCGGGTTTCCCTTGTCTCATCAACGCCAAATTCGCACAGGTTTAGGATCTTCACTCAATTTACCGATAAACCATCTATGCAGGGAACTCTTTTCAAAATCGTTTACACGCATTAAGAAAATCCTATTAGCTGTTAATAAGAAGAATTGATCGCCGATGGAAAGTTTATCCATCGAGTTTTCATCACCAGTGAGGCTTGCTTAGATATATCAATCGAAACTTAGTGACATCGATGTCGTTCTTCAAGTTAAAGTAACTGACCAGTACTACAGTTTCACTTGATGTGTGGATCCACTAGTATTTAGTTACCTTCTTGATCACATGCTAGAAACTAAAGCACTTAGTAAATAAGTGGACGATAGTTCACTCATATATTGAGGACTGACCGTATCAAAACACGTATTCACTTTTCTTCTCAAGAAGTCGAGTCAGTTTTAGTATATGCAAACAACGATGTCAGAAATGTATAGTTTCATTCTTTACAACAAGCATATTTCGATGAATGGCAGACATTTCGACCAACTGTTTGTCAATGAGCTGATATTGAGACGTTCATTACGTTTACTGTCTGCTACAGTGTCTTAATCATTGACGTCTCTTCATACGAAATCGAAGCAATAATATCACGCTTTTGTGTGAGGGGCAGTGATACTATTCAGATACTCAGACTAAAAAATATGGTTTTATCGTGGAATCTAATAGCTTCAAACCTAGTGCTTTAACCACCAATGTGTTAATCCATAAGCCTTGTATTTTCATGGATTGGGTAGTCCTTAGCAGCTAAATGCAACGTCGTTTCGATTCAATCCGGGTTGAACGAAAAAGACGAGTCCATAATAGTCAGTGTGTATAGTAGATCAATTACATCCATCTTCAGGCTGTTTTTATAAAGGCCTTTTGACGAATATTTTTGCCCCTAGTTTTTCATATTAGCTGCGATGTCGGAGACAATTTTAGATCGTTTATATTTGTTTACATTTCAGATTGTGGTCAATTCGTCTAACATTCGTATTTCTTTTGATTTTTAAACACAAAAATATTTGGGACTTCGGCCCCCACCTAACAATCAATTATCTGTTACATTATGAACTATTATGAGCTCAACATTGAGGTAAGTGATTTACAATAGGTAGATGTAGACAAAATTGCGGTCTAGATTTCGTGTATAGGCCACTGAGTAGGATTGTGTCATATGTTAATGATAATTTGCACTTAACATCCATTACGTCATGATTGGTTACGTAAAAACATCCTTCATTGTCCACTTAGGTTACATGTTACCTAAGTCAGTCAGTCACAATGTAGAACTTCGTACGTACGAACATCAGTTCGAGCTGTCATACCACATTAGCACAGAGATGCAGTTGTCGATTCAAATCACATAGTGGTAGAAGTAGTAAGAGTATAAGCATTATGTGAAAGATTAGGGTTTGAAGATGTTATTGAAGGAGTATAATGCAGTGAAATAAATTTGGAAAGAGAAAAAGGATAGGGACATGAGGAATTCAGAGAATTAGAATTTGGTAGAACGCAAAGAGTGGATGCACCTTCGCCATTGCAAACGATTTTGAGTCATGTCATTCAAAATCGTTTGTTACCTAAATATCTATTCAAACCGATAACGGTTTCTGTAAGTTGGAAAGAATGGTGAGATCATAATTTGAGATGTATAAAGGAGCTTTAGTAAATCATAGCTTTCTGAATGTACTGCATAACAGACCAACCAAATTATAGTATCCTTGTTGAACACCTCAACATAGCAGTGGGTTGAGTGCCAGAAAATTTACCCATGTAGTTGGTTCCAGATCCTGACTCTGCTACACCTACTTCATTTTGAGTAGCTGGGTGCTATTATGACTGCTAACAAGAAATGTATAAGAGCTCAATATATAAAAGATAAACTTGGTAGGTGAACTCAGTCTTACTTCTTTTCACAAGTATTTTCCATTATCCCTGTTAGTTTTAAGTAAGCTTATTTCCCAACTAGTTTGAATAAAGGTAAGTAATTTATTGAAATACTGATTTGAAAGAACTAAGGTCTCTTCTCATCAGTGCTATGAATTTAATCTTTATGGTTACTGAGATGTCTTAGTGTTGTCTTCCAAATTTAGACGTAGTTTAACTGAGATATAAAGCGGTTCACTGAGATAAACATAACATGTAAGCTCAAACTCTGAAAACTCAATCATGTTAGCTTTTAACTGTAAAGATTCCGGTGATCTAGAAATCAACTACAAGAAATAACCTGTTGTAGACGACAGTTGGAATGTGTATTTCGAGTAACTGCATTAAATTGTACAAGTGCGTTGGATTAAGGTTGATGAAACCATGACTTTCCGATAAAATCTATCCATAGTTCTCTAATAATCAAATAAGATTTTGATTGTCTTAGGTAACTAACTACATACTGCTGTCATTTATTTTTCCGTGATTACACAAAGTTTTAGCATCTTTAGGTGAGTCAACCATATTCAACGAAGGACCTGACGCCTGCCTAGGTTCAAGTTGCCGTATCACATTAACGCAACGAGATAAAATTATCAAAATAAATCCCAGAGTGGTAGAAGTAGTAGTAATTGTAGTATTAGAAAAGGTCAGGTATAGAAAAGAGAAAAAAAGGTACAAGGAAATTTAGGGAATAATTGAAAACAAAGAATGGATGCACGTACGGTATTGCGAACGATCGTAGGTCATATCACCGAAAGTCTCCAACCATTAGTTACGTTAATCTTGCGGACCTCAACCAAGCTGTCTGCACCTATGTATATGGTTCAGTTCATTTGTTAATGACTTCGTGAATTGGTCCTTTAGGTAACATATAAAGATGAAGTCTTGAAATATTTGAAATCAAGAGTTACTTTTCATAAATAGACAAATTATCTAGTGGTCTTGCATTTTAAACGAACTTTGTGGGGACTCAGATCACTATACTGACTTTAAAATTTTCAGTGAGAATGATGAATTATTTGTTGAACAATTGCGGTAAAGATACTAAGTTTATTTGGGATTTACCGGCTCAATTATCTGAGTGAAATATCTAATTAGTCATTAAATATCGAGTACATAACACCGTAGTCTTCTCTGAAATACTACATCTACAGTCTCAAAAAAGCGTTCCTGGATTAGGGATATTTTATCGCTTTCCCAATGCCCACTGGGGTTTAATGAAAAATCCTTGGATGCCTAATGGCTTTATGCGTCATCCCTGAAAGGGTCACGTAAGCTTTTGCCTGTTTTTGGGGAAAGGTTTTAAATATTGTCGTTTACATGATGTGATTAAGTAGACTTGTGCTAAACAATTTATAATTTGTCGGATTTTTGATACATGCTATATACATATTAATATTGTGCATCTCTTATCTGGGAGGTTTGTGAACACAAAGTTTATGGGAAGAAATGACTTAAGGTAAATAATGCACTGTCTAAACAACGTTCGCAAGTCTCTTTTATTAGAAATTCTAGTCACCTTGAAGTAGATTACACTTCCTTACTACCATAATTAAGGTAAAAGTAGAAAATAAATTACATTCCCAGAAGTATATTTTCGTAGCTATTTAACTTCGAAATATTGGTTATTATGTGTTTACTAAATACCCTGTCAGCAGTGCTTATTATTATTATGATCATTATCGTGGAACGGTGACATTATGTTTATATATCGTATTTCTTATTATCAATTTGTTTTAAATGGCGTAGTCTTACTATAACAAATTTTATTCTAGCCCTTTTACAGATTTGGTGGATTCCTCAAGTCTAGGAAAGGTTGTTTACAATGGCAGTGAGTTGGCTGTTTTAAGCTCGTTGTTAGATAACACTTCTAAGTATGGACATGCAAAATTAAAAATATTCATTCGGAATCTCAATTTATCCCCATCACATCCCATACGTAAGAGTCTTTGGTCACAGCTTTTATCCACCAAATATTCCATAAATTTACAGGTTAGTGCTCTAGTGTCCTTTTGTAAAGTTCATCTTCAAATATTTGTTTATTATAAATTATGAAGTATTCCATAGTTCCACCTAATTTTTTCTCTTAAATGGCCTACTATCATATCTCCAATAGTGTTTTTGCTTGGGAACCGGGTTTGCAATTGTTATTTTTTCTTGATGTATTGTACTCCTTTTGTCGTAACGTCATTTATAATTACACCGACTAAATTAGAATTTGTCTGGAACTTCGTGCCTTACTTCTGCAATGCGGACTTGATTCTTTCACCATACACTGACAGTGATGCCTAGGTATCAATAACCGAACACCTTCAACTTCCATATTTCATTTTTAAGTGTCTAATTCCCGTAGTTATAGGGTGGGGAAAGGAGGACTGCTGCACGACATGATCATTTTGTGGATAGCTAGATACTACACCAGTGTTACATGTGACGTAAGCGGGCAGATGCAAAACAAACCAACTAGACTGTGTAATAAGTAAATTAATCTACAGACCTAACCGTATCACTAAATTCTCTAAATAAGTATAGGCACAAATCATTCTGAAATCATTGTTTTGCACTTAACAGGTTTGGAATATCTGCTAAACAATCTCAAATGTTTACGTAATACATTTAAAGACCATGTATGTATTCACTGTATTCTCTTGAACGATATCATCTGGATATACTAGGTCTATTGAAGTGTCTGGGAAAAAAAGATGGATCTCAGCAAAGTTGGAGTTAAAACATGTTAGGTCCATTTGTTTGCTCACAACAAAGGACAAAACTAATGACTGTAAACATTATTGACGACTAGGGGTTCTACTTAGTGATAGCGAAGCCAAGAACGTATTTCAGGAACAACTAGAAAAACTATTAGGCAACCATCTAAGTTGTGCCCACCCCGAGGCAGCGTGGAATGACCTCCACCAGTATTCGCAAACTGACTGAGGTCTTAGGTAGAATCTGGGAACTAAACGTAATTCCATCTAGCTGGTCCCAATCACTGATTGTGCCAGTTTGGAGATAAGAGAGTTATTATGAGGTTTAGGAAGGATTTGAATGTGACCAACTTGGTCTCGTGTGCTGTTACGGGTATGAGGGTTAATATCACTTCCCCGTTGCCCACACCGTGGAAGGGTATTTCTTGAGGTATCTGTAAAGGAAGTTGGATTAATGTTAGTCTTAACGACCTGGGAGCGTGACCGCAGAGTCCAAGGGACAACTGCTTAAGGCCGGTCGCTCATGACCTTTTTGTGGGGGATTTTTGACTTGTTAGCTCCGTTCTTCAAAGGGCCTTACCACTAGAGACGGAAATCCGTGAGGCAAGGTGAGGCGTGACATTTTTAGGGTCGACCTTTTCTAACCCCACTTCTTCTTGTGAGAAGGCGGCATCGCTGCAGATGCTGGTTGTCCGAGGGAAACACCTTACTGCTGCCACACCCCTCTATGGTCAGCAGTACGGCTTCGCCCTCGGATCTTGAGTTACTGCTTTTAGTATTACCGTTCTCCACTCGACCTGCCTGATATGGTGGAACTTACAGAAACATACGTTCCAGCCAATATAGCTCGGTTGGGTCGTCACAATAAGCAATCCCAACCACCACGTCAAGGTAGCAGCTACGGTCGGGAGAGATATCCGTCTACCAATCAAAGGACGGGTTTACTGCGCAGCAGTTCGTTCCATCCTACTTTCTGGCAGTGAAACATGGCCGGTAAGAGTAGAGGATATTCGTAGGCTACTAGTAATCTATCATAGGCGTCTTCGAATCACTGCTCGTATATCCTGAGATGGCATATCGTTTGATGAAGTAGTGAAACTTCATCAGTTGAGATGGCCGTGACACGTGTTACGTATGCCCAACCACCGACTGCCTCGACGTGCAGTTATTTATTATTATTTTATTTAAACACAAATATATTGGTACAAAAGGGCACCAGGTACATATGCGCCACACAAAATAATGAAAGTAGGAAGAGAAGGGATGAAAAGATAAGGCGGACTGAAATGTACAACCAGAAAACTCTTTCAGTTAAGAAAGTTGGAACCATTCTTTATGTAGAAAGTAAAAGAAGGTTGCAGCAGGATCGCCACTGGCTTCTATTCTGAGCCATATCTGATAACGTCTCTAGCCACTGTGTTGCACCATCTCTCGGACCCCAGCTAGGGAGTCGTGAAGGACCAACAGAAGCTATCCCTTTGCAGCTTTCTTTCATGCCACAACACCATGTCATACACTGACCTCCTCTTCGCTTTTTCCAACCAGTCCCAGAGTCGGCAAATAATGCACGACGTGGAAGTCTCTGGGACGACATTCGTAAAACATGTCCAAGCCACCGAAGTCGGTGTTTCAAGATGGTGACATCAATTAAATTATCGTCTCTGCGCCCGAACACACGATACCGAACCTCTGCATTACTAACATGGTGTTCCCAATGGATGTCAGCAATCCTTCAGAGACAACGATGATCGAACACAGAGAGTCGTCTAACATCCTCAACTCGGAGAGGCCAGGTCTCACAAGCATAGAGCAAAACTGCTCTCACCGACGCGTTGTAGATCCGACCTTTTACAGCCAGACTAACATCACGAATTCGCCAAAGATGGCCCAAATTGGCATAAGCCGCTCTGGCTTTCACTATACGCGGATTGATCTCATCACTCACGCCACCACCAGCACTTATATAGCTACCTAGATACACGAACTTCTCAACTACTTCAATCTGCTCACCATCCAGGGTGAGTACAGGATAAAAATCCTGCCAGTCTTGTAGGAGTACTTTGCACTTGGAGGGTGCAAAGCACATGCCGTACCTGCGGACACTGATTGCCAACTGATTAAGTGCGGATTGCATGGCTTGAGCATTATCGCACAGTAAGACAATATCATCCGCATACTCGAGGTCGAGAAGTCGTTCTCCAGGCAACATATCCACACCGCCATTACTTACATCCATCAGAGCTGTTTCCAGGATGTCGTCGATAGTAAAGTTGAAGAGGAATGGTGAGATCGGGCAACCCTATCTAACCCCACTGCTCGAATGGAACAAGGGAGAAAGGTGGTTGTATGCCCTCACTCTGCCTGAGGTGTTCGTATACAGGGCCTTTAAGATGTTAATGAACTTCTCAGGCACACACTTCTTCAATAGACAATCCCAGAGAACAGTCCTGTCCAACGAATCGAAGGCCGTCCTGATATCAAGAAACACTACGATTGTAGGCCTGCGATAAGTATGACGGTGTTCTAACATTTGGCGGAGGGTGAAGATGTGATCAATACATCCTCGACCAGAACGAAAACCAGCCTGCTCCTCGCGAGTCAATCGTTCTCGGGTTTTAAACAACCTACGAAGAATGATAGAAGCCAATAGTTTGGACGCAATCGAAAGTAGACTTATCCCCCGATAGTTATTGCAGGAACAACGTGAACCCTTTATAAAGATAGGGACGATTATCGACTCATTCCATGATGTTGGAACACTTTCTTGTTCACAAACCTTTGCAAACAACACCGTCAGTTCCTTAACCAGAAAGTCACCACATTCTTTTAAACAGCCGGAGGTAAGTCATCTGGGCCAGGTGATTTGTAGCGCTTCAAGAGTTGGAGTTCCTTGCGGACTTCCGCCTCGTTTGGTGGATCAGTCGTCACCGGCCATGGGGGGCAGGACAAACTGGTTGATGTTGCCGGAGCAGCAGGCCAGTTGAACTGCCCCCGTTCGAAGAATTCCGCCCATTGTCGAAGACGTTGAGAGATGTTAGTGATTGGCATCCCGTCATCCTCGTAGATTGTTTCACTCACACCAGACTTCTTGCTGCCAGTGACTCGGATGAGTTGGAAGAGCTTCCGGCAGTTACCAGGTGCAGCTGCTGCTTCCATCTCATTAGCACGCTCCGACCACCAGGCTTCTCTGTCCTTACGCAAGCTTTGCGCGATTTCACTACGTAGCAGCCTTCGTTTGTGGTCATACTCACGGTCACCCAGAGTAGACAGACGGGCTTCCATCAGTTGTAAGGAGCCAGAAGAAACCCAGTGCTTGTAAGCGGGACGTTTCGCGAAGCCGCAAGCGGCTTTACTCGCCATTTTTATGGCGTCGTGAAGAAGCAACCAATGCTCATCTATACTTTTCGGTGGGGTGGTAGCTAGCCTAGAAGCTAGCTCCGCTCGATACTTACTTGCAACAGAAGTTGCAGCCAGTTTACTAACATCGATCCGTTGGTGGTGGTCAATCCTTCGGCCACTGAAAAGTAAGGTGAGATTGGCGCAGACCAGGGCATGATCAGACTCCAGATAGGTACTCCAAAAGGAGAGGCAGCCTTGTACGCAACCACGCCAGCGGTAGCTGATCGCGATGTGATCAATCTGAGTCCAGGCTTGGGATGCAGAGGGAGGACGCCAGGTGGCACACCGGCGATGACTGTGCCGGAAGTTAGTGCTGGCCAGAAGCAGGTTGTGGTCTGTGCACAGTTGCAGCAAACGGTCCCCGTTATCTGTCCTGCGACCAACAAGTCCCCATCGGCCACCTAAACGACTCTCTTCTGTGCCTAGACGCCCGACCTGTGCATTCAAGTCTCCGGCTAGTACTACAATATCTGTCGAACGAGCTTTCTGGAGAAGAACTGTTAACTGATGGTAGAACTCATCCTTGATTGCATCCGGGCTGCAATCTGTCGGGGCATAGGCGGAGATGACGAAAAGACACCGTCTCTCACGCCGATTTCTTCTCACTTTGATGGAACTTTCTAATCTAACAGCACATAACCGACTGTTAATGGGGATCCAATCGATTAGTGCTGCCTCAGCCCTAGCGCTTAGTGCAAAACCAACGCCAGCAAGACCAGACGAAGATGCCACAGGGTCCCCTGATAAGCGCACGTGAAACAAGCTTTTCGAAGCGACAGATGGAGAGCGGATTTGTAGTACTTCACTAGAGTCTTGAATACGAGTCTCGGATAGACAACAAACATCAACATTAAGACCTTCCAGAGACATAGCCAGCCCTATCTGTTGTCTGATATGCATTAGTGTGCGAACGTTGAAGGAAGCCAGCTTGAACGGCGTACGTGGTTTCAGAAAGACTGCTTCAGTATTCATAATCGGTGGAAGCATTCACTTTCAACCAGACAGTGACTGGAGATCGCTTAGATAGGACATATTTTCCACCATGGGCGAGCTGCTGCATACGTTGAAAAGTAAGGTTGTGGTGTGGTCTACTTATATCTATATAAGTAGTATATGGTGTGGGTCAGACATAGAATGTATTTTCGCAGAAGACCTATGACGAAAGAACTGAAATGAAGCGCAATCGTTTGGAAAATGCATGAGCATTGGAATAAGAGAAGAAACAGTGAAGATTGAAACAATTGGTTGTTAATTTGCAAATTGACTGTTCATTGCTTGGTAATCAGAATTTACTGAGATAGTCTGTAATGTTTGCTTAAATACATTCGATTGTCCCCAACCAGTCGTGTTCTGTTCATTACAAGGTTACACAAATTGGGGATAAAAGGGGGTGAGTTAGCGATATGGTGAATAATAATAATAATAATAATAATAATAATAATAATAATAATAATAATAATAATAATAATAATAATGATAATAATAATAATAATAATAATAATAATAATAATAATAATAATAATAATAATAATAATAATAATAATAATAATAATAATAATAATAATAATAATAATAATAATAATAATAATAATAATAATAATAATAATAATAATAATAATAATAATAATAATAATAATAATAATAATAATAATAATAATAATAATAATAATAATAATAATAATAATAATAATAATAATAATAATAATAATAATAATAATAATAATAATAATAATAATAATAATAATAATAATAATAATAATAATAATAATAATAATAATAATAATAATAATAATAATAATAATAATAATAATAATAATAATAATAATAATAATAATAATAATAATAATAATAATAATAATAATAATAATAATAATAATAATAATAATAATAATAATAATAATAATAATAATAATAATAATAATAATAATAATAAATGTAAATTGTCTTGCTTCTAGTATGAGCAAGAATAGTATCGTCAATAGAATTCATCATTTCATTTATTTGTGTGTGGGCTGTGAAGGCAGTGAGTAGGACTTCCCTGGCAGAGGCTATATATTCGCTGGCCATGTGAGAGCATTTCGAGAGGGAGAGTAGACTCTCCCCACTCTCGGCCGTACCATGGCATTTGGGGGGCGTGCAATGTTTTATGGTGTAGGAGTAGGTTGGAAGAAAGCTAGGGGCTGCCAGACCAAAATGTGGCATGAATCCATGAAGTCACTGACAAGTGGACTGAGCCATCTTGGTAGGTTTAGACTACCTGGTTGGGATCCGCGAGATGATAGCAACCGATGGTTAGAGACCTTGAATGACATGGCTCAAAATCGCTTGCAATGGCGAATGTTCACCCACTCTTTGTGTTCTACCAAATTCTAATTCTCTGAATTCCTCATGTCCCTATCCTTTTTCTCTTTCCAAATTTATTTCACTGCATTATACTCCTTCAATAACATCTTCAAACCCTAATCTTTCACATAATGCTTATACTCTTACTACTTCTACCACTATGTGATTTGAATCGACAACTGCATCTCTGTGCTAATGTGGTATGACAGCTCGAACTGATGTTCGTACGTACGAAGTTCTACATTGTGAGTGACTGACTGATTGACAACTATTACTAATTGCAATTACCTCGGAGAACAATGTTTCATTAGTCCTTGTACCACTGCATAAGTCTACATGGAGTGGCTTGAATAACACAATTTTTCTGAGACTCCCCTCAAAGCTGGACACTACCATTTAATTGTTCTTTCTACCACTGCAGTTACGTGTCTTTAGTCCACTGTGACTAATGCACGTACGCTCCAATTTGATAATACCAGCCTGATTTCACGAAGCCACTAATCCTATCTCGTAGTATGACTATGTGGATAGTTTTTCATATCAGTTTCCTGGTCATCACTTTTATTATATGAAAGTATTTATACAGCAAATGATAAAAAAAACAACAGTTTATTTTATCACATAATACAACGCAAACACTTCAAGGATGTTATCTAAATGTTTTAGAGAATGATGCACTTGTATTTTTTTTAACACTGTATGATCATCTATATCATTACCTATTCTGGTAATTAATTTTCTAAATACTTGGATAGATACAAGCTTTTCTCACTGGATGTCTGCTGAGTAGTATCGGACAAATTGACTGTTCATTTTCCACTTAATAGCGACAATTACTGGTAGTTAGTTAGTCATAGTCAACGTGAAGCCTGTGAGATATATGTGCTATCCCAAGTTGCTATATCACGTTAAGATGACAAAATAAAATCAAAATAAACAGCATCCTTGTGAACGATTTTGAGCCATATCATCTAGTCTCTAGCTACTGATCATGTTTTATCACAAGGACCCCGACCATTTAGTCTAAATATGCCAGCATAGCTCAGATCGACAGTCTGATGCCACATCATCGTTTGGCCGCTCCAAACTTTCTTCTAGCATACCCCTACACCAGCAATCATTGTCTATCAAAGTAAACGATGGTTAGGCATACACAATATATGTCCTATCCACCTCAGTCGGGGAAGATTTACAACGTTATCAACTGATATGCTATCTTTACCTGGTATCCCACGATACGTGACCGATTGGAAATATTATTTAAGTGAATATAATACTTCTAGTTTTTTTGACATGATCAGAAAATTATAACAACAAGTTTACCATATGCCCAAGTGTTTTGTTACTCGTTTGTCCTCAATTCATCTTAGTAGTTGCGAATTTCCTCTAACAGTGTGATCCATATATTATGGTTTTTTACCCTTACTTTAATAATGGAAGATAATCTGAAGTGTGCCTAATGAAGAACACTTCATATATCAATCATGCGTTTCAACCAGGAGTAAAATCAAATGTTTTCTCCAACCAGCTTTTTTAATTCTTCATTTATATAATAAGTGACACTCCTTTCAATAGAACATGAATAACTTTAGATCAATTTACGTTGATATATCTTAACAGTACAATGGTAGTTTACAAACATTCATAATAAAAGGAGTTCATAATGGAGGCCTATCAGAGTAAAGTAATGAGTATGCCAAATTTTATATGAATGTTTAGTGATATCGTAGCATTCACTCATAGTTTTTCTAGTGTATAAGCATTTTCCTACATTTCTATGGAGTCCAGGCCATTTTTTTGTAGTTCTATGGATAATTACTTTGCTGCAGTCTAGATTCTTTAAAACTTACATATCGTTTCTAACTCATGTTTAATGCAAATGATAAAGTAGTTATTACGTATCTAAAACATATCCCGATTATCTCACTACATAGCATCATCAGTCGATTTTTATCGCTCATATAATACACCACACTTAATTTATTGGATAAACAGTTCCTGTAGGTGGAAGTGATCATGTATGTACATCCAGTTGAAAAGTCCCAATGAAGACGGAACGCACGTCCTGGACTGAACTGCTAGTCACTACCCTTTTCTCCTTATAATAATTATTTGTTTATCGATATGAATTTTTTTGTATTGATAAATTTCATCTTGTTGCATGTTATTGATTTTACTTAGATTTCCGATTCAAGCATCCATAGTAATGATACTTCAACAACCAATGTTACAAACATTGGTGGTTCATCATTATTGGCTGGTTACGAGTTTTCTAATCAAATGTTATTGCCAACTTTTTTCTTAAATACACTTGGTCAAAATTGTTTACGGACAATATTACACAATATTTTTATTGACCGCCCAGAACTTGTTTATGCTCCACAGCTATGGCCGTTGACAGCATTATTTCTACACTATATGCCTATTACAGTTGTACGTAAATGTATACTCACCTTATTGGATCAACCTGGTGTTTTAATTCAAACAAAATCTGATTGGAAAGAACATTGTTTGTCATTAGAAGAGTTAGCCTATTTATGTAATCTTTTACGAAGAGATAATCAGAAACGTACCATATTGTTGACTTCCAAATCAGGTGAGAAAAATGTTAGTGCTACCTGCAAAGAAGATCAAAGACGGCTTCAGTTGTCCCGTTGGTGTTTATTACTGTGGAAGTTACCTTTTGAACATCTTGTTTGTTTAATTGATAGCTTTTTGTTAGAGGGACCAAAAGTGTTCTATCGTGCTGGTTTAGTTGTAAGTTTTTCATATCACTGATTTTATATTATTTGTAATCACTGTACGATACATCTGTCCGAAATAGTATAATGTGTTTCCTGTTTTTGGATATGATGAAAGCCAGCTCATCCATGCAGCATTAATAACAGTTATTAATTACGTTATCATGGTTTGAGGTTCACTAAAAGATTCTTAAAGTTATGTAGACACATTATTATGATTTGTTTCTCAAACTCACTAATATTACATTCTGCTTGTTTGGCTTTGATCTACCTTATTAACTAACCACTTCCTTAAGAGTTCAAAAATTTGACTGTCCTTTTTCCCCCTATTCATATGAACTGCAGTTCAGTACATGGGGCTTTAGACCTTCGTTAAGTCATATTTGTTAGTTTTAGACTTAAGTCTCATGTTAGTTAGGAATTATCAGCTAGACATATGTACAGTATTAAATGAACTGATACTCCCTGTTAGACTTGAACCCACCCCACTCAGTTTCACAGTTAGAAACATCACCACTAAGCCATTCTAACTGCAACTGACTTCCTGTAGAATTAACATATTTACATTGTTTGGTCACTGAATAATAATATCATGCTTGTCTAATACTTATTATTCAAGTCTTATGCTTTACACTACACTGGAGACGAGTGGCAAATAATGTGTAATCAAACAGATTTATTAAAAGCGCACGTTATCGATTTGAGAAGCAATCTTTTACAAAGGTAATTTACTGTCGAAAACCTACCACTAGATATGAAATCACAATTTATGAACTGTGTCAACACGGTGGTGAAAAGTAGATCGAGGAAAGTAAGGATAAAATCATTGAAATCTCTGTAATATCAAAAACCAGAAATTAAGTCTCCTGTTGGCCTAAAACAATACGTGTACAATTTTTCCGGTGTGAAATTGAATATAGTTTTATTAGAAGCCTTATCGCTTGCCCCTAAATTCTGTGACTATCGATATGAAATTAACTAAATACGGATCTGTAGTTTGGGAAATTATTTTCATAAACAACAGATTTGGTCCCAACCTCATTCGAAGAACTTACTAGATTTCAGAACACGGTTGACTGATAGCTGGCAGTAATGCGAAAACGGTAAACATCCCGTCAAATCTCCACTTACCAAACAATATCAAGATGCTTTACGTAAGTTTAGAAAAGATAACACTGACCATAAGCTAGCCTTATAAAGGAGAAAGACTAGTTCTTGTAAACAAAACATTGCATCAATCAAAGAATTTATTTTTGAATTATCTGACTACATTTCAAAAACTCAAAGGCGTTAACGTCATGAATGTAACATCAGAGAAACTATTGACTAATTCACTTCATAAATATTGATTGTCACAGATAAACTTTCCTAATGAAAGTCATTGAATTATCATGTTGATGTTTCAGGAGTGTGATGATGTATTTTCCTTGTATAATTTTAATTAAATTAAAGTCAAATAGTAAACAGTTGTTTATTGGTAGCCGACTTGTGCGTTAAATAAAGTTTTGAAGGTTATAGTACGACTTAATTTTACTACAAAGCAGATTATTCAGTAATAAGCCCATTATGGAAGTTCGATACTAATAGAAATCTTAGCCACTGTATAATCTTCATTTTTTAAATTATCATAGTGTTGAATCGTTTCTAAAGAAACTATACCATTGTGCTAAGCACATTAATTGTGTTCCTTTTTTGCAATCTATCGTTCAGATTCTTAAAGCCTCCTTATGTGGAAAGTATTCAAAGCTTAGCAGTGGGACCAATGGAATCGGAAGAAACGTTGGTGATTATTCTAATGTGTTTGCGTATGATGAAGAAATATTCAAACATATCCCATTGACACCATCAAAGTTGATGAGTAAAATGTTCTCACTGCGTGGTGTGAGTCGGATAAAAATTGCTCAGGCAATCAAAAGTGTTCAGTCTCTTCAAGGTAATTTTTGCTCACCTAACAATTTGTAAAATATTTATGATATTTTAACCATATTTGTTTTTTAATACTAAGAGTTTTCTTTTTAAATGATGTCTTATTATGAAACGAAACACCAAGATTACACAGTAAAGTGAAGTTGTTCACATGATAAATGGAAGCAACAAATGATCTATCTAGTCTTTATAAGTGTCCTTAAAACAGAGGATAAACACTATGATAGTGGTAGTTTATTGCTCAGTAAGTCTCATGGATATCGAAAGTTATTTGTTTTCATCGCTAAGTTCGTAAACGCGAAACCATATTTTTTCAACGTTGATTTATGGGGAACTACTAGTCCAACAGTGCGATAAACTGTCCATTAAGATTATTTGAACCAAACATTAATAAGAATTAAAAATGTACAATAAACAGTATTTTTGCGGTGATCGTATTTCTCCCAACCTCGCTATGTTTGAGTAGATTACGGGTTCACCTAATCTGCAAACAGAACGAAGACTCAGAGACACAATGACCAAATCAGCTAACTATTCCGATGCATCCCAGCCCCGCTAACTAGAGAGAAAAGTCCAAATTCAGAAAAGGGTAAGATATTCAATAAGCAGCTAGAAGCACAACTCAAGAGTATATATACCGCGTAAAAGTGTACCTTAGAAACATAACAAAATAACATACTGAAAGAGACAACGAACCAATAGCATTTAACGTCCTCTCAAGTGGGAAATACAACATGAAAGTGAAAATGGGTGCTTTTGGCGCGAAAACAAGGAATTCAAATATTTAAAAATAGAATTACAAAAATTAGGCATTTACCAAGTGAGTTATGGCGATCTAACATACCCAACAAACCTATTATTGCATACTTTTACATCCCAGCTTTACCTCAAGATATCGATTGAAATATTCCTGTCCTACTTAAAAAATATTATATATTGTTTTGTCAAGTCCTAATCATCAACTACACGTTGAAACATTTTTCTTTAATGCGAGTAAATCGATTATTATTCTTAGACCAAATAATTATATATATATATATATATATATATATATATATATATATATATTACTAGTCTTAATTCAATTAATTTTTTTCTTTAACGAAAGTAAATTTCGATGTTGACAAAGAGCTAATTCAACTATGTAATAAAAACGGAAAGAATACATTCGCTGCTTACTTACTTGGTGGTGATGCTGAAAAACAAATTCATCCCTCTGAGTGTGTATCGAGTAATGAATTAGCTTCAATTATCACATCGGTTGATGATCGCAAATATTCCTGTTTATACAAACCATATCGAGTATTTTCATCCAATGTAGATGGTAATAGCCTGCGTACATTTTATGCTAAAGCAGCAGAGACAGAAAATCCTGCAACAATTCTATTGGTACGTAGTTTGTCAAGGAATAGTATTATAGGAGCTTTTTGTTCAGACAGATGGCAACCTCGTGTTGAATCTGTTTACTATGGAAATGGTTTATGCTTTCTATTTCGCATTAAACCTGGTCCATTTGTTATATATAGATGGATTGGATCAAGTTCTGATGATGAAAAGATTATACATTCCATACAATACCAACGCTTTCAAAGAGCTTCAAATAATGGTATAGAACTTGGTGGCAGTATAAGTAATGGACCTCCAGGTTTAAGCTTGGATAGTTGTCTCACAACGGCTTCAAGTGGTCCAACTCTAACTTTTTCTAATCCGTGCTTGATTACTGATCCAGTTGATCTAACACAAACAGTTCAGTGTGAAAACGGACAAATTGGTTGTATGTTCACTGTTGGATTGGTCGAACTAATCGGTTTTCGTGATCTCTAAACTGTTTAAAATTACATGAATTATTCAATCATCTTATGATATTTTTTTAAAATAAAATTTTCCTTGATCTGTTTATTTATTACATAGTTAGCCTGTTTTACGTATGCGTGTATGAGATATTTATAAGTTGTTTTTGTTCTTCCTATTTGTTTATTATCGATCTTTGTATAACATATATTTATGTAGTTTTAGACAAATACATTTGGGCAACTAACTACCTATTTAACTATGATCTGTGTTAAATAAAAACATTCCTATGCGAAAAAATGGACAATATCACAAATGATAATGATTATGTATATTCATTTCTTTTCTTTATAAAAAAATATTTTTAACTTTCTACTAGTACTTCTGCTACTATTATTATAATTAATATTCTCATGAAAACCTAAATGATGTGCAATTTATTGTCTTTTAATCGTCAATCCTGTGCAAAACTCATTTATTTTATATATTTGTTAATCTCTAGTCATATTCTCTTGCTCAATCATACCAATACTTATTTATTTAAACTAAGAAAGATAACTAATTTATTTACTGCTTAATAGAAATTTATTTTATTTGAATTTCTGTTTCTCAGTCACTATATATATATATGTTAGTACATCTTTTCATATTCTTCAGTTGTTTTAATTAACGAATGAATAATAGTTATTTGGTATGTAGCTTCTTTATAATTAGCGCATGATCATATTTCAGTTATTGTTGTAAAATTGCTTGCTTCATATGTTTTCACGGGTTCATCTAGGTTTCTATTTATATAAAATGGGTTTTGGCTAGCAGTAGAATTTAGAATATTTGTAATATCCCAGTGAGTAGAAAAATTAAATTTTCTCACATTTCGTGTAAGCCACTTCTTCAGAGAATAAATAACCAAATTAAAATAGCCCCAGCCGTGGGGCTGTGGATGCGTACTGTTGGCGATTTCCATGCCGGGATGAAACTGTCGTCCAGCGCTCTCACGTTTTTAGTGGTTGTTTAGTTTAGATCGGTTCGTGATTTTAGTAGAATTCAGCAATTGTCACAACCCTATACTGATAATAAATACTTCTTATTAGGTCGGCGAACCATTGGTGGATAAAGACAATCTCTAGAACAATCCACTAAACATACAATTATCAATATTCGGTAGCCATAGCTAACTACTTGCAGTAACTGAGCTAGTATGTGAACAATCTATCGATTGTGAGTTAGAAAGGCACGCTTTATATCTAATTATTTAATTTCTTAACTATATTCATATTTCAGATATAACGGTTGCAAGGCATTAAAAGCTTCAAAACCTGTTAAAGTTAATAAAGAATAAAACTTTTGTTACAATAAGCAGCAATCACAAAAGTAGGTCGTGCTATAGCATTACTTTTGGATGATAAAACAATCAATTTAACCATGAGAATAGGCTGTTCGAGCAGCAAGCAGGAATTAGAGAGAAAAATCACTACATAGAATTATTCATGATAAAAACAACGTAGGAAGACAGTGATCCCCAAACACACTTCACATCATTATTAGTACCAATTTCTTTAGGTAAACTATCATTTTTACTTAAAAAGCACATATTTCAGTGAAACTTTATCTGTTCAGTTATTTTACACTGACTTGTTGAGCCCTAGAGATTATGCAAACAGTGAAGTTTTCACTTCGTTCGTTCAAACATTAAATTATATTAATGACAGTATATTTGAAATCTATGCCATCTCGTCACAATCATGTACCCATTATAGACGAATATACATACTTCGAAACTCGTGCTACTGTAGTGAACGAGAACACGGGTGGATACAACCGGATGTAGTTGAACAAAGAACAGTTTAGTAAAATCTGAGAACCATACAATGGATACTTAATTTACAAAATATCAATCGTCTCAAACTTGACTATTCTTTTGCAAGTATCGATCAATTGTCTCAGACCTCACTGTTCCTTCATTTCCATACCAATCACTTTCTTTCCTTCTGCTGCCAGACATTATATTCCTGACTAGCGTTATGTACTACTTGGGTCGATATAAGTTGCACATACTACTACTAGTTTTTTGTCTACAACATTAGCATACATTGATCTTCTAAATCTTACCGCAGATCGATTATTCCTCTGGTTTTAACGGACGATCTCTTACTGAATAAAGTCAGAAACAACATATTTCTTACATGAATTATGTTTAATTTTAAGTAGTAACATTTCATCTTATTTTCATTGCTTACGTTCAGCTGTGAATTATGATCACTCTAATAACATATAAATACATAATTTAGTATACGGTGGAAAATAAACCGTCTGTAAACATTTATTGTACGTTTTGTAAGCCACTATTAAAATGATTGTTGTTATTGTAAAACCGCCTTACATTTTTAATTAGACGATTAACAATCTGCAGAAACTAGGGTCTAAACAATAATCATAGTGTGAGACAACACAACGGGGACTAGATATAATTCAGACGCATGACATTTTTTCTCTGTCTGAGGTTGCAGAGACAACGCGAGTAAGCATTGAAGAAAAACACTCGGGCGCTTCATTCTTGCTGAAGATTATGTGTGTTCGTGCAAAAAATGTGCCAACCTAAAGTGAAACACAATACTGTTAGGTTAGATGCCTTTTTGTAAATGATGATTACATTAAGGATATGCCCAGTGAACTAACTAGAATAATTATAAGATGGTAACGTAATCCAGCTGTTTTCAAGAATTGAAACTGTTCGTTAGGTATTCGATGATTTTATTGATTCACATGACTGCAAATGTGATGTGGCCATGTAAAACAAAATTTATAATTCGTTGTAAAGTTTTTGAAGCGGACATTCTAAAAACCAGATAGTTTTCTTCGAAAATTTACTAAAGTTTGGTCATTTATAAGTAGTGTCGCTTTATCAAGTCAATTCTATTGTTAACAATCACTTTCTTAAATATATTCGATATGAGAAAGTTATATTTTGAGTTTTTGATCAAATGAGTGAATTCTCTGTCATTAATTGTTTTCATTAGGTAGATTATTAATTATGTGAATTTAAATGTATAAGACTATTTAGTAGAATCGAGTTAATGCTTTGGTATACACTGAAATATTTGGCAAGTAAATTTAATTACAAATCTTTATTAATGTAAGATTTGATAAACAATACACCAGTATGAAATCAAGGGAAGCGAGTACATAAAATAAAATGCAAGAGGCCTACAACAAGAATATAAGACAGACATTTACAAATCACTGTTATTTAAGCAGTGACCTTCTTTTTCTTTGAGTTTCCGGACATTTCTGCAGTTGAATCAGAGCCAATCCCACCAGCTGAAGTTGACTTCCGCTTTTGGTTGGATACTGTGGATGTGTTAGATGGTCCGGAATTTGCAGGAGTGAGTGGTAAATTATTCGCGCCTACTCCACTGCGCTGTTTTGTTCGGTCTTCCAAGTCACATATTTCTCTCTCGATCAAAGTAATAAGAGTACTGCAACGTCTTTGTAGCTCCTAAAATAAAAAGTGAACAGGTAAGAAAATAGTAACTGCAATTTTCCCAAGCATATAAAGTGAGAAGTCGATAAATAAATTGAAAACTCCACTAAGTATAAACAATCACCGGCGATTACTTGACACTACTCACCATTGCTGTGCGAGATCGCAAAAACCAATCAAATCGAAACTGTGGGGCTAAGCGAACTGCAAGACGTAAGTCATCATATACATTGTCACGATCGAAACCAAGTTTGTGAAGCATGCAGATTAAGAAGCGATCTTCCTCCTCGACATAGTTCTTCCCTTTATTTGTTCCATATTGTATTCGAAGTTGGTGAAACGGTGCTCGATATCGAGCCATCTTTAGATCAAGAGAACGTTTTACGGCAGCTCTTCTTTGGATTTTCGCTTCACCACGCTCAATCTGATGAGTAAACAAAAAAGTGAGATAAGAATATTTTTTTTAAAACTTCACGGTGAAGATATATATTTTATTTATTTGAACACATAAATATTGATACAAAGGGTCACTAAATACATATGAACCACACAAGTCACTTGGTTTGTATGTGGTCTGTGATACTGCCCGGGTGCCCAAACCAAAGCAGGTGGTTTTCACAAGGGGCCACGCCTAAAGCCTTCGACCTAAAGGTTTGACCTACAAGGAAGAGGAGCAACGTAAAGAGATGCAGTCCCATGGTAGCTGGTGACCAACAATTGGTTCATACGCCATTTGTTCTCTCAGGATACTGGAGCCCATGTTCACCATTGGTTTGGAATCAGGGTTTGCCAACTTCCCTAGGTGGACCCTCCGTGTCCACCAACCCGGTTAAAGGAGCCGGACATTCGCTTTTCGTCCTCTCAATTTCGTAAACAACAGTAATGCCACGAGAAGGTAGTGAGTAGAACTTCCCTGGAGGTGGCTGTATACGCGTGGTCATGTGAGAGCATTCCGAGAGAGAGTCGACGTTAGATTAGTAGGATAAACTTCCGAAAATAAGAAATAAATTACTGCTTTATTTTTATAACATGTGGACTTAATTGATTGGCGCCTGTAAGACTGAAAATGCATGTGGTAATAGACCCCTTATTCATTCTGTCGTAAATCTTTCCATAAGTAGTTTAAAAACAGATTAAAACATACTAATATTTAAACCGCTCATTATAATTAAAATGATTAGTATTGTAAATATAAATTATATACACATATATAAATATATCACATATCATATCCGGCGATATGTGATTTCAGCAAACATACAACATTCAAACCTAGCTTTTATTAATACGAAAGTGTCCGGGGAGATTATTACGACTGGTTAACTTTCAATAACCGCATTTATGTAGTCACTAATCGTAATATATGGAAATTCAAGCTAGACAATGTCTTTCGAATCACCAACAGGGATTAATATCGATATAAATTAACAATTACCTGAGCCATATGCTTGTCGACATCTTGTAACTCGTTACATCTTGTCCAAAAAACACGGGCATACCGTTTAACCTCATCTGGAGTTTTACCTTCTACATCTACTGAAATTGCTTCTAAATCGTCACGACCGTGTTTTTCGTTGGCTTTGATAAATTGTTGAAAATCACGTTTCGACCAGTTTGTGAAACCCTAAAAAAACACACACGATTATTTATTTGGAAGCGATCTTAACTAAATAATAAGGATTTGAGTATGCCAAATAGTAGTGAGCTATATCATATCATTTATTCATTTACCTGTGTTAAAAGCTCTTCCTTCTCGACCAGTTCCTCTTCAGTTAATGGTTCAGCTTCATCTATTCTAGCTTGTTCTTCCAGACGATCACGCTCACCATCTGGTCCAGCATCTGGGTTACGAGGAACTTTATAATTAATACTCTTTCTGAAACCAAACAAGAAATAAAGAATAGTGATACTTCAACAAATTTTTATTAAATTGTTTTAGCATAATTACCATAAACACAAGGTGAGCAGGGATCTGTCAAAGTAATTTTCCTTTTCCTATACCTTTCTGATTTAGTTAATTAGTTTCAAAACGCCATTCTTAGTTGTTTTTATGAAGTCGGTAGTTTGGTCATTTCAGTAGCTCATATCGGACGTTTAAAACTGTAATCCTACAGTACTTTGGAAATGTGAATTAGTCAGTATTTAACGAACAATCAGAAGACCATTTAAATAGTCCCAGTTATATTTCAACCTTAGCTGATTTACTGACTTAATAGACTGATGCCACATTTGTTTTTCCCAACATGTTTTTACTCAAGGTAGCATGGCACGTCGAGGTAAGAGCTTGTTTAGCATAGGTAGATTTCAAAAACACTTCAACCGCTGATGATTCTTAATTTTATTAACCTTTTTAGTATATTTGACTAGCACTCAACATCTAATCTCAATATTGATCACTCTCAGTGGTCCCGATGTATGGGAGGAACGCATTGAAGGCATCTATGGTCAAATACTAGTAACTCTACATTTAAAGGTCATCCAGTAAAATAGAAAACTACTGCGGAGTATACTCCTCTCTTTGTCAAGATACGGATAGCCGTGTGATGTAAATTGGTAAAAGTCAAGTGAACTTTCTTGTTTTGGGTTGAGGTTTTGTTAAACATCAACCTACCAGGGTTGATTAGACCTTTAAGGTGAATAGAATGGTTGACGTGTTCAACTACTTCACCCCCTATGGTCAATTTAGACGGTGACATAAACCAGTCCTTAGGCAACATTTCGCATTGAGAGGAGGATAAACGCATCTCAAACATGCATGCATTGTTGAGTGAGGCTATCAGAAGACTATTGTGTCAGCGTCCCCGTCAAACAGGGCTGAATCATAAAAGTATTATAGGTCCGTAAGTGAATCTCTTGGTAGGAGATAAATTAGGTTATCTTCATTTTCTGTTACCCACACCCTCTGCCGTGATTAGTACCTGAGAATCTACTAGGTTTTCAAAGGTTTGTGAAACTAACCACAAGACCTTTGGCCATATGTACAACAATGTTTATGTACAGCTATTGGTAGAAAATTTAGATGTACATAAAATGGTGTGTAATAATCTTTAGAAACCACATACTATTCCTTCTGTTTGTATTTACACTTTCATTCCAGCTTTTGTAAGTTCAGCTCAAAAATAGGGAAAAACAAGAATCCAAGGTTTTGATTAACCTAAGAAAATTAGACCAACCTGAATGCATATATTTCCTTATCTAAAAGCTCAAAAAGTCTGGGGGGAAAAAACTGGAAATCTTGCACATTCGGTTGCTTCGGTGGTCGAGGTGGTTTCGGTGCTTTAGGTTCAGAGACACGAAGCGCTTCACGAAAGTATGCGTCTACTGCATAATTTGCTTTGCGTTCACGTTTCGGAGGTTCTATCCAACCCTATTAGAAATAAAATATTTATTAAATTAGAATACACAAACCACAAATGGTGAACAGTAATGATTTACAAATACACATCATCATTAGTAAACATAAACGACTCAAATGACAGTTGCAAAGAGAAAACATTAAAAATGGATTACTCTGACTTCATCTAAACTATATCATTAAAATCACATACATCTAATAGGGAAGTGCGACTTTGTTTTTCTCGATAATCTTCTCCCTCGAATATATATGCTGATGTTGGTGCACCGTTTTCATCTGCCGTATCGAATTTTAAAGATCTTAAATTAGATTCTCCCAATTGAGCCAGTTTTTCATTCATTTCAGCAGTCTTTTGTTCACCTCGAGCTAGGATAATATCAATATCCTCATCTTTGAAATCACTATCTTTGCTACGGAAAATGTAATTGGCACCATGTCTGATCATATCTAAAACATCACCCTTCTGAAGTTGGTTTGATTTTTGTTCAACAAGACGACCTGGAAATAGACAATGAATAACAAGAAAATGGACTTAAAGAAGTATTTCACACGACAGTTTGTGAACACCGAAATTGGGTATTGTAGATACAAAAACAATACTTTAATCCGGCAGCAGACTGTGATAAGCAAAATTAAAAATTAGATTTCCACTAAAAAAATAGGGTGATGTAACATAATTTCAAAAGAATTAATATACTTGACAAGATTGATGTTTATGCATATTCCAGTTGACAAATCTGACCTTTGGTAGAGAAAAGAGTTAAAGTTAATCGGAATCGTATTGGAGTTGTGGTTTAATGATTTGGGTCACCGATTTTTATACGGTGGATTTCTCAATTTCAATTCAAGTCACTTACTCTCTATGCTGTAAGATAATAGTACTAACCAAACTGTGCTTTTGTAGAACAATGATCAGTGAATAAACCTGCATTTGGCTAAATTGTCAAAGCTGAAAGTTAAAAACGTGAAAAATGTCGAGAATATCCGTTTACAAACCAAGGCATCAGAGTAATTTCAACAAATATATGACTGGTGGTGGTGCTTAGCTTTTTTCTAGTCTTTCAGACCACGAAAGATAGATATGGATTATTGTTGAGTCGGCTTCCGGAGAACTTCAACGGAGCCTCCAGAGGCCCAAAAGGAACCGAGGAGCCCTAGCCAACCAGAATATGATGGAACATTATAGAATTTCAACGTGGCGTGTTATTATTGGTCGGTAGCATATTATGTCGTTAACGGATTGGCTGAAATATGATGTTGATTTAACAGACGCTAACATCTACAAATACCCATGATTTTCTGTACAAGAACGAACCTTGGAGTAAAGTATTTTTCCTCTCATACTTGCGTCTTCTCTCTGGTGTTGAAGTCGCTGAGTAGTTCTAGCCTGTGGGTTACCAGAATAGCTTAGAAAAACGAATATAGAGTTCAAATCGACAAGACATATCAATTATTATGCTCGAAGTCATACTCAAAGCTTATAATTACGCCGGTCTGCGATTCACCAACGAAATTAGACACAAGTTGCCACATTTTGCAAGCTTAATCTTGGTTGTCAAGCAATATCGATCTTGTCAAATTGACGGGATGAAGATCGTAAGTTACTGAATCTACCTAACGAACACGAATAAACTAGTTATTATTGGTAAGAAATGGTTAGTTTCATGATTAAAAGTTACTGCTTTTAATATGCAACATACTTTTAAGACCATGGATATTCATATATACATCGAAAATCTAACATGCATAGATCAACAGATCCCTTAAAAGTGGCAGACGTTTAAGTCAGAAAAGAATCATTTGATCATTGCTAATTAGGGTTCATATTGTGAGAAGAAAGAGTTAACCTGATCTACAAAGTTTCACTGACCTAGTACTCTGTATTCAATTGGTAATGACATCTCAAATACGAATGTGCTGAACAGATCTTATGTTTTAAAGGAATGTAATAAATAAACCTATCAAATTCCTTAAATGTATTAACAGGAATCAGTAGTCGTCTATTTAGTTCAAGAACATCCGCATCATTTCCTAGTGCTAAATAGTCGTTAAAAAATCGAGTAGTTTCTTTATACACAAAATTGCTTAGGGATTTTGAACTAGTAACTGATATTTTAAATATGCAAGGTGTACTTTATTTTGAAATAGTCAGGTAAGTTTCAGGTCTAAAAATGTATGGACCGTGACTCGAGACGCCAACTTGTATAGGATTTATACCGTCTACGGGTTTCACAGCGATTGGGTATGGGACTGTGGTAAGCATTAGATATGGTAATTTTAGCACGATACACAATTGACTGGAATTTCAGTAACCATTATAAGTGACTGTAACATAATCTGGAGTAACGGTAAGTCGATCTTTAATGGTACATTATAAGTCATTCAGTTTAAAACGGATGGTTACGTATTTAAAGATTACCTTGTTGAATAACCAAGTTATCCAATTTGAGCTTCATCTCAGCACGCATAATAATACGCTCTTCAACTGTATGTTCTGTAATTAATCGAAAAACGCGTACAGCTTTGGTTTGTCCGATACGATGTGCTCGATCCATGGCCTGAAGGTCAACTTGAGGATTCCAGTCTGAGTCATAGATGATAACTACGTCGGCTGTGGCCAAATTGATACCCAAACCACCAGCTCTTGTAGAAAGCATAAAAAGAAATTTGGTAGAACCTGGACGATTGTATTCATCAATTGAAATCTAGATTATAATTAGAGGTGACAAAACATGCAAAAAGAAATAGAGTATTAAATGTAGGTTTTCATAATTATAAACATACGGGTCAAAACTAAGGAGATTGGAATATAAACGACAGTCACAAAATAAGGATCAAATGTTCGAGACTTGAAAGATAGTGATTCCTCACAGCCTTATCCCAAGAGTACTTAATAATAACAAGACCATATGTTAGTAATAAGATTGATCCTTTCCTCATAATGGCTAGTAAAACTGTTTTATGATATTTGTTATTGGGTCCAAATATCGAAATTAATCAAGCGCATCCACGTCAGTGGAATAGTTGATAACATCGACGGATACACATATTTGAACCGAACTTGGGGAATAGGCAGAATTTATCATTTTGTTACCTGACTGGTAGGGGAAAAAATACAGTAAGGGGTAAGTGACCACTGTCAAGGACGCTATCAACACACTAAGCAAGTTAAACATATTAACATGAAAACAGGTCAATACAAAGTGTGAAAACACTCGAGGATTCGGGTGAGATGGAGAAACGATCAATATATTTACAATCTGAACGAAAACCAGCCAGATTCTCGCGAGTGTCCACACCGTGGGAGGGTTCCTCAAGAGGTACTTGAAAAGATTGGATTAGAAATGGTCATAGTGACCCGAGAATGTGACCGCAGTGCTCAAGGGACAACTGCCTGAGGTCGGCCACACACGACCATTTTGTAAGTAATTTTTGTGTTAGCTCCGTACTTGTTGGAACCTTACCACCGGAGACGGATATCCGTGAGGTAAGGTGAAACGTGACATTTTTAGAGTCGACCTTTTCTAACCCCATCTCTTCTTATGAGAAGGCAGCATCGCTGCAGATGCTGGTTGTCCGAGGGAAACACCTTACTGCTGCCACACCCCTCTATGGTCAGCATTACGACTTTGCCCTCAGACCTTGAGTTACTGCTTTTAGTCTTACCGTTCTTAAATCGACCTGTCTGGCGTGGTAGAACCTACAGGAACATATGTTCCAGCCAATATAGCTCGGTTGGGTCATCACAATAGGCAAGCCCGACCACCACGACAAGTTAGCAGCACCTATCAACACTACCATGACCAGAAGTCTGTGGCTTCATGAAACGATACTACGACCAATTCTGTCTCCTCGGACTTCCTTTGATGTGCTCCTACGTTATGCAGCACCGCACGCCAAGGTAAGCGGTGGCTAGGTACGAGAAACAAATATCTCAGAAAACCCAGTTTAGGATGGAATAATATCTATATTGGCCTGAATATTTGGTATCTCATTACTACCCTCAACACTAGTTATTTCGTGATTCCACTATGTGCGAATGAAGCTTAGGAGATGTTTACGAACGAATATTATTACCTTTCGTATATATTCTATCCTCAGAGGTTATGTTTTACGACCATGAATTAAATCTTGGATATCAAAAAAACCATAATATCTATTTTACAAGTTGACGATAAAAGAGCATTTATTACCGTTCGTGAGGTGAAATACTGACCTGGCGTTCTTCATGGGGTGTGGATCCGTCTAGTCTAAAGTACTCATGGCCGCGCCACAAACAATAATCTTCAAGGATGTCCATCATTCGCGTCATTTGACAAAATAAAAGGACTCTTGATCCTTGTTGTTTGAGTTTCGGTAGCAGTTTATCCAGTAACATCAGCTTTCCACAATTATCAACAAGATGATGGTCTGTTGTAAACGGAGGGCCTGGTTCTAGCCCATCGAATAAGTAAGGATGATTACAGCATTTACGAAGTTGCATGAGAATATTTAGCAGACGAAGACGATCCACTTTATTCCCTACAGAGTTCACCACATCAATATCTTTCATTAAAATCTTGGTGTACAAGTCACGTTGCATTTTACTAAGGCCAATATAAATCTTGCACTCCTTTTTTGGTGGTAAACGTTTCTCCACATCAGCTTTAATTCGTCTTAACAAAAATGGTTTTAGAACTGCATGTAGACGTTGAACTAAACTCTCTTCGTGATCATTATTTGTTTTGAACATATCATCAAACATTTCAGATGAAGAAAATAAATCCGGCATTAGGAAATTTAATAAAGCCCATAATTCATGTAAATTATTTTGCAAAGGTGTACCGGTAATCAAGAGACGGTTTTGAGAGCGAAAATCCCGAACGATTTCTGATAATTTCGACTTCTCATTTTTAATCCGGTGGGCTTCATCGATTATCAAATATATATAGTGAAATTTTTTCAGAACCGACTTCTCTTTAATACACATTTCATAACTTGTGACAATAACATCCCATTCCTTTTTCAAGATCTCCTCTTGTATTTTATGACTCTAGAAATATGAAAAATAAGCAACTCAGTAATAGTGGCATTTACCCTTTCATCCTGGTTTCCAATTAATGAAACTGTGCGCAAAGAAGGAACCCAACGAGCAAATTCATTCATCCAGTTAGAAAGTGTAGATTTAGGCACAATCACCATATGTGGCCCATGTTTGTGTCGACAGTGTTTTATATAACCAAGTAATGATATTGTTTGTAAAGTTTTCCCTAATCCCATCTCATCCGCTAAAATCCCATTTATATTATTATGATGGAGCTGAATCATCCAATTTAGACCTCGGATTTGATAGTCACGCATCTCTCCTCCCTTTACATCTAAAGCGTAAAAAATATGGGCAATAATTTGTTACTTACACCACGGAGAAGCTTCGAAACGCTGAATACCAGATGAACTATGCTTAGTTTCGGTCAACAGTTCTTCATCTTCTTCCTTTTCAGTACGACGATGTCGATGGCTGAATAAACAATGCTTCGAATAATAATCGCATAACTTACTCTCCAAAAGAATGAGAAGTAGGAGAACTAATAGGCTGCTCTTGTTTGATTCTTGATGGACTAGACAAATCTTTTGTTCCAGAACCAATAAGTTTCACCTGAGCATAGTGCTCTGCCTTTTCGACCAACAAATCAAGCTGCCGAAGTGCTCCCTAAAAACGAAACAGAAGCAGCTGAACAGTCATTTATAGGTATAAACTTTGTATGAAAAGTGACGCGATTGCAGTAATGGCTAACAAAATTACAGAAGCACATCTACATCAAAGTGATCGTGAACTACGATACCAAAAATATGATCTAGTTTTCGATATTTTACATTTATATTGCAGTTAACAGCGGAAACTCGCTTTAGACTAAACCTATTGGAGCTTTTAACCGTAGGTAGCAATGACAAAAGACAAGGAAAGAATTGACACACTAAAATTAACGACTCCATTCTTGTTTAACTTTGTCGTTGACATGCTTTTACATATGATACTTTCATCATCTAAATCTCTTGGAGTTGAACTTTTACCGTGAGACTCACTTGTTGACTTAGAATACACTGATGACATAGTTCTATTTCGTGAAGACGCTGACAAAATTCAGAGTCTTCTGACCACTATAAGCAACAATGCAGGCATGTTCGAGATGCGATTCTCCCCCTCGAAGTGCAAAATGTTACTTCAGGATTGGGTTACATCGACACCTGTACTAATGATAAGGAGGCCCCCAAATGCCCTGGTACGGCCGAGAGTGGGGAGAGTCACCTCTCCCTCTCGAAATGCTCTCACATGGCCACGCGAATATATAGCCTCTGTCAGGGAAGTCCTACTCACTGCCTTCTCGTGGCGGGGGTGTTGTTTACGAAAGTGAGAGGACGAAAAGCGAATGTCCGGCGCTTTAACCGGGTTGGTGGACACGGAGGGTCCACCTAGGGGAGTTGGAAAACCCTGATTCCAAACCAATGGTGCACATGGGCTCCAGTATCCTGATGGAACGAATGGCGGACGAACCTGTCATTGGTCAACGACTACCATGGGACTGCATCTCCTCACGATGCTCCACTGCCTTGTGGATCAGACATTCAGGTCAAAGGCTCCGGGTGTGGCCCCCTAAGAAAACCACCTGCTTCAGTCTGGGCACCTGGGCAGTATCACAGCCCTCACACAAATCGAATGAGATTTGTGAGGCGCATATTTATCTGGTGCTTCGTTGTACCAATATTTATGTGTTTAAATAATAATAAAAAAAATGATAAGGAGTGAAGTAGTTGATCATGTCGACCACTTTACTTATCTTGGAAGTCTCATCAGCACTTATGGTCTGGTGTTTGACGAAATCTCAGCACAAATAGAGAAGGCTCGATTAGCTTTCACCAACTTGCGTCCTTTATGGCGTAGGCGAGATATCCGTCTAGCAACCAAAGGACGGGTTTACTGTGCAGCAGTTCGTTCCGTTCTACTTTATGGCAGTGAAACATGGCCGATAAGAGTAGAGAATATTCGTAGGCTACTAGTATTCGATCATAGTTGTCTTCGAAGCATTGCTTGTATATCCTGAGACCACCGGGTAAGTAGTGCAGTTGTTAGGAAACGGGTACTAGGTAAGGATGACAAATCGACAGATAAAGTAGTGAAACTTCATCAGTTGGGATAGCTGGGACACGTGTTACGTATGCCCAACCACCGACTGTCCCGATGTGCAATGATTTATGGTGTAGGAGTAGGTTGGAAGAAAGCTAGGGGCTGCCAGACCAAAACGTGGCATGAATCCATGAAGTCACTGACAAGTGGACTGAGCCATGTTGATAGGTGTAAACTACCTGGTTGGGATCCACGAGATGATAGCAACCGATGGTTAGAGACCTTGAATGACATGGCTCAAAATCGTTTGCAGTGACGAAGGTGCATCCACTCTTTGTGCTCTGCCAAATTCTAATTTTCTTAATTCTTCATGTTTCTATCTTTTTTCTCTTTCCGAATTTATTTTACTGGATTGTACTCCTTCAATAACATCTTCAAACCCTAATCTTTCCGATTACTGCTTATACTTTTACTACTTCTATCACTATGGGATTTGAATCGACATCTGCATCTCTGTGCTAATGTGGTATGGCAACTCGAACTGATGTACGTACGTACGAAGTTTTACGTTGTGACTGACTGACATTAAAGACTCAATAGTATCGGCAAATGTTATCTCCTAATTATCAAGCGCATGTTTATGTATGACATTTTCAAATACATGAAATACTTGGTAGCAGGTGAAAAGTTGATTCAACTAATGCGGTTTTGGTTGCGGAGTTTTATTGACAACCTACCTGTACCTGGTACGAGAATTACATCACACTAAAAAGTACTACTTATGGTCAGATGCATGAATCTTTGATCCGTGAATTAGAAAAAATTCAAATTTCTGAGACAAGAAATGTAAAACACTAAAAATTCCAAAAATATTAATTAACAGAACGGTCCACAATTCATTCAAGGTGAAGGATAAACAAGTAGTTGATTGGATCCGAACCCAGATCCATTTTATAAATTGTGTCCTTGTTTCAGTAGCATTTAGCTTCTAGTACAAACGCATAGGAACGCGTTAATAATTTGTAATTGTATATATATATATATATATATATATATGTATATCTTTTTTGACTTCCTTCGAAAAATGCGGGTTAATTTGGACGAAATTAGCAAGCTTAGAGGAAGACAAACCTTTCAAGCAGCTGTTGTCACCAAACCTAATCTTTTATCAAATCTACTAGTTTAATGGACAGATAAACTTCATGACACCAACACTGAAATATGTAGACCCCACAAACTAACACATGGACACAACGAAGAACTCTGAGGATAAGTTAATCTTATGACTGCTCTTGTCCAAACTAATTAATGAACTGTCACCCAATGAGCAGATTGTAGGTGGACACTACCGAGGGATATCATACTGGGACGAAACATGTCTAGGGCTGAGGCTTTTCGTGATAACCCGTATGATGAAAACAGCTTAAACATTGACGCGACCTCCGCGAAACCCATCTAGCTGATCGAAAAACTCTTAACCTTATATACACAAGTCTACCTCGATCATCTTTAGAATTTATTTAGTTCACTTCGATTTAATTGCAAAACCTTTTACGGCTTCATGGGATAATTTATTTTGATTTGTCCACTTTCGTAATAACTGGTCTAAATTAGGCAAGTTCTGAAATAATGACAACGTTGAACTTAATTGAAGAAATAGTTACTAGCACGTCAAGTCGAAAATCAGCATTAACAGTGGATTAATACTTAATTTAATAGAAAATGCATGGTAAACTTACCTGGACATTATTTGCATGTGTCCCTGAGTTGGGTTCTTGAGCTGGATCCATCTACATAATATACAAATTATTAAATTAAGGTGAATATGACTAATATAGATTTGAGAGTAGAAAAATACTTAACCCATGCAGCTTTAATCAATCTAACGCTGTAAAACCTTACTCAAAGAGTATATCATACAACTTTGAGCTTAATCATGGAAAATGTTTTGACCTAAGATGTATGGGTTCCCAGAGTAAGGCTAGACAACTGAAAACAAAGAAATTAGAACGGGATTTAGACCTACATTTTATTGGTTTAGAGTCGCGTTCTTAAATTAATGAAACTTACGTCTCCCCCACTCAGCAGTTGTCACAGTTGTGTAGTAGTGTACTGCTACATTTTTAATCATAAGGTATCATTTTAAAACATGGAAGCACGAGGAGTGAGACGGAATTTCCAGTATTCCTCTTAAGACCTTGGCTGACATTGCTTGACTGTCAAAGTGGCTAATAAGGTTGAAACACCACACCATTATGAGCCGCCACATGACGTGCTTCTATTACAGTAAAACTGCTTCCGCAGCAAGCTGCAGAAATATATTGGCCGAATACATTACTGTAGTATGCAATAGGTTGATAATCAATGAAACACGACACAATGTTGCAATGGGTGATGGTTTGGAATGTACGGCAATTGGCGTATTTTCGGAACGTTTGTATTTACCAATGGACAAGACTACTTTGGTTGCATGTGCGATTATCCGGATAGCACTTTCACTGAATAACTTAAACACAGCTTTACTAGAAACTATTTAATGTGTTGTTTTGACCAACTGTACGTATATTAGCGCACTTGTAGAATTAGCTAGATACTTAGGCGCAACATACAGATATCAACGGATTCGGAGTCACGCTCTGTGAATCCTAACTTTAGACTTTTAAAACAATAGCACTCCCACAGAGACAGGGTAGTCATTTAGGTCAGCTCGAAAAGGTATAAAAAATAGGGATTATACATATATTTTGACCATCAACATGGTAAAATCACGAGGACATGTAACCTTAAGGACTTTTGAAAAGTGTGTAGGCTTGTGTTTAGTTATAAGATGCTTTGAGAATTAGGGGAGCAAGTAGAAGGGAGAGTGAGGAGGGCTGGAGAGAACATAAGGAAACGTGAGTCAACGACTCAGTAAGTACAAGCAATTTACTTGCACCCGTTAAGGAAAGCAAAAGGAAGCAGTCAGCATAGAAGCAAGTCTTACATTACGACAATATTGGATTCGCAACTACAAAAGTCAACAAGCAACCAACCCGCCAGACAACAAATGTTGATTTGAGCGCCAAAAATGATAACTTTAAGAAGGACTCGAATAGTTCTTGTAGGAGTAGAAGACGTTTTAGCTTAAAGAGCTCCCATACCTATTGACAGTGAGTCACCGATGTCACCTGGTAGTAACAAAGGGATACTTAACGATGAAAGAGGAAAAATATTAGTAAATTACAATGAGATACTAATTTCAGTCCTTAAGAATATGTCAAGTTTTCTCTCAAAGAACTCCCGTAAAGTCGCTTGAACTGACTTAGTCGACATCGAATTTCAACGTTCGACTACTCTTAATGAGTAGAAGATTTGTCTATTGTCCGTCCTGCTATGTTGTGTTTCCAGTTTCTATGTGTTACCCCGAAGAATTATGTTGGGACTGAGCTGAAATAGATATTTAAGGAGATGTCCAGAAGTATCTAACACGCTTCAAATTCAGTGACCTTAGGGGCTCTTCGTAAGAATTGAATTTGAGTCCCCGAACTGAGTTCGTGGCTCACTATTGGACACGTCACAATGACCCTCATCATTTTGGGGTGAGGGAGGATACATTATGTTTCCATACTTTAACCGGGGTGGAACAAAACTGTCGAAGAGTAAATGGGAAGTCCTATCATTGAACTGACCGAAAATTCGCTCTTCGACGTTATCAGTGCACAATTTGCTATAAAGACATTTTTATCGCAGTTAGCGTAAGACTTCAGATCATAGGGTACCAACACTCCTAGATCATTTTCAACTTGGGATACCTCTAGAAGGTAGTTACTTCGGATTAATTTAAACTTTGAAGTGTTAGAGATTGTTGTTGTCCACCCGACTTTGAAGTAGAGTGAGATCGTCCTGAAGTACCAGCTTGGTATCTTGGTTGCAAACTTCTCTCCAGAGTTTCACATTATCAGCGAAAAGTCATAAGTCGGATGACACACATTGAGGAAGGTCGTTCATAAACATTAGGAGGAGAAGAGTTCCTAGTACTGGAACATAGGGAACCTCACTAGGACATTTCTCAGCCTGAGAAGTTTACCCGAACCCTGAAAAGTAAACCATTTGGATGTGAAATAAGCCAATCAATCAGCGGTGGCTTGATACCTTACCGTTTGAGCTTACTGGTAAGATACATATAACTGACCCTATCAAATGCTTTTGAGAAGTTAAGGTATATGACCCTTTCTGAAACTTTGATGTTGGGGTGAAAGGAAGTTTATGGACAGTAAGTCGTCACGTAGACCTCTTTTGAAAATTGGTGTTATTTAAGCCAGTTTTCTTTATAATGGTACCGTGCCTCGGCTTGTCGATTAGCTTTATCTGATACTGAAGCCTGTCTTCTCTTATTGACCTCGTACATTGGTTCCCCGTGTTTTTGAATTGCCTAAATGTACTGTTGTCACTAGTTCATTTTTGTACCGTCCACTAATGACTTTCGCGTCCTAGCATTCGAGGAGTGTGATTCTTTGTGACTGTACGTTGCTTGAAACCTTTGGGGACCGTTCAAGAGACAGATTGTTTTGTAACACATAAGATCGTGTGCAGTAATAAATCTCAACGAGCATCTAAATCAAGTTGAGGTTAGGCATCTCGGTCTACCTGCTGTAAATAGTTCTGTAAAGCTGGCACATCAGCGCTTTTTGAAATCCAAATGTCTATTATTAGTAAGATGTTTTAACGTAGTCTCGATAGCGAAATTCAAGTCTATCACGGCGAGATCACTTTTTAACAAAAGAGCTTGGATTAAGAGGTTGCCACTTATGAATTTTTCTTTTGTGAAAATACAATCTAAGCATGAGTATTATTAGCATCACTTAATTCAGGCAGCTCATCCATTTTGTTAAGTAAACTTTTTGCGTTCGTATATAGGCAATCTATGCTTTCGATTTGAAACGTGTGAACTTCCTCAGCCTGTTTATTTGAATGAGAGTGAGTTGCAAGGCAGCCTACTTTCACAGAGTTTCCCAAGTTGATAGTCTTTGTCTCTTCTACATTTTTCCTTGATAGCCCATAAGTGTAGTAGTCATTTCTCATTTCCTTATCTGTCTAATCTCTGGATCATGTGGCTTGACCTGATACGCGTGGATTTCAGTTGATAACTGGAGTCTCTTGACAAAAATTGGCAGCCATCATTCGAGAGGATTGGAAGGTCAACTTCATTAACCGCGGTCTAGAATTCCTGTCCTCCTTGTATAGTCGGACAGCTTATGCAGTCAGTATGTTCTTGAACCTCAAACACTGCTTTATGAAATTCCACCATAAAATATCATAGTCTGCATAATCAGGGTCCTTGTTTTCTGGGACACCTTGCACAATGATACTCTTCCAAAGAAAGAACATCTCAGGAAGTTTCCCAGAGAAATGTCCCTTTTTAGATTGTGCTTAGAATATGGTATGTCAGGCATTTTCCTTACATCTGATTTCAGCCAGTGACTGACAAGCAGACCATCACCTATAGCAGTGGTTCTGGCGAACGCTACAGGAAGGAGTATTGGATAATTTTGGTGCTCGAAATTCTTTACACAGGTAGGTTTTGTAACAGCTAGTCGCTCACGTTTGGGAATTTTGAGCTTCCTATTTACCTTTTACCTGACTATCCTGACGTCTCTGTCCCGTAGACCTAGAGAAAGGTCGAGCCATCTTTAAGCTTCATAATCATGAGAAAAATCATCTCGAACCGCGTTCGTTTTCACAGGTCTTGTCGTTGAAGTCAGGGTACTTATTGTTTGAAAGTTGGACTGCATTCTGGATTCCTGTGGTATTAGCTGATCGTTTGGGCAATCTTAGGGGTAGATCTCAAGACCAACTGTCTAACTGATTTACCTACAAGACTTGGAGTGTTCAACGTTTTCGATGGTGACACTCGATCCTTTTTAACTCTATTGATGAAGACCCAGTCATCCATAGAATTTTCGGGAAACACAATCGCACATAGGGGCCTATGCTGGGAGAAACAAGTTTGCTGAGAGAGTCTATCACCATCGATGTTATGATGGTGCTGGGTTTCACCATGTCCTCAGTGGTGTCGGTGCGTGTTCCATCAATACTGATGTTGCAGAACACCCTCTTTTTTACTTCACTGAGCATCTTTGTTTGTTTAGCGGTTCCAGAACTGCTTTTATTCAGGGCTTCTATCAGTGTATTTCGCAGACCTATCAAGAGAATGATGATATTGCTCAACAAATCCTCAGCACTCATATTGCATGTGCCAAATACCCAAATGTCATCTGACTAAATTTATTGAAACCAGTTACAGTAAGATCTGCGCATGCTTCATGAAATGAACCCTTGTATTTGTCACACTGAATCCCACAAGTGACAGCATAACAACATTCAGATAGATTACATGAGTCCTTCATGACCATAGTGAAATGTGAGTTGTTGGATAGATCGCAACAAACATTTTGAACCGTAAAATAAGAATTCACTGAAAATGGATAGAACGGGTAAAGCATTTGGTAAAAGGGCTAGGACATATTAAAACTAGTTTTGATGTGGAAAACTACAAAAACCAACTAGCAAGCCGGGGCAAAAGCACGGTACGCAAACCTTTGCAACAGCCTTACGAAGGACCTTTTCATGTGATTTCCCGTCATGAAAAGATCTTCAAGGTTGATCGACATGGCGGCGTCGAGATAGTCAGCATTGATTGTCTCAAGCTAGCACACGTCGAGCTCACCAGATGTAGATGGCGTGAAGTCACAATTGACTATGTTCACTACTACAATAAGATTACGTGCCAGATGTTGACTTGGATCCCCCGATAGGCCAAAAACCAGAAGGTTGTTAAAGGTCCAGGTAAAATATATTTGTTGGCGATCTCGTGATATTGAAAGAATATCGAGACGTACCAAATATTACAGGCAAAATGGCAGAGTGTAAGAGCGTCCACACAAGCAAGATGGACAACGGGAGGCAAAGTGTTTTTGGTACAGTTACAAATACAAGTACAGTAAAACAATCGCTGGTACAATGGGTTATATTAATAATAATTAAAAGTAGTTCACTACAAACTATTAACTCGGGTAAAACTCAAAAAGAAAATTAATCTACCAAACGTTGAGCTGCTGCAGGCATAGGTTCAATATAAGATTTCTTATAAGGTTTTCTTTTTCATCTGGGAAGAATTGACACCTTCCAGTCTTTCTTTAAAGGGGGCATCTCAGTGTTTAAATAAATCTCCATTATTTGGCACAGCTGATAGACTTTTTCTTTGAGTCCAGCATTTTAAATCATCTTAGTATATGTTGAGTGCACAATATATTGTCGGCCGTAGTATTGAAGGCTCTACGGAGTGTCCTTCATATTAATAAACACCGCTTAGTATTTCGGTGTTTCTGATACCAAAGGTTTCGATGACCCATCAACCACCGTTCTATGTAGTTATAAGTGATACAGAAATGGTTAATTTTTCTTAAATTGTTGCTAACTTAAAGACAGTGAAGTATCTGACAGCAATGATGTGAGTCAGTGTGCATTTGCTCCTCGTATTGTAATGCTTTCTGTAATATTAAAACCGAATGTCACTTCCAGGCTCACGAAGTTTAACTTCAAATTGTTCAAAATTGTATATAACGGAAAATGTCGAGAGGAATTTTGCAATTAGTAAAGTTTCATGACTGTTGTGTTACCGTATGAGAGTGGCTATAGTGTTTGAAGAAAGCTAACCAGTGGGTAACGTGAAACATAGTAGTTTGTAGATGGTTTCAGCTTTAATTTTACCCCTTCCAAATGAAGGCGTAGGTATTTGTAGCGAAATAAATCAGAGCGTAAATGCACATGATGATTTTGGCGTGACATATTCAAAATACGTCGTAAGAATGAGTTTTTTATTCAACTGTGTTATACTGAAGAAAAGATAGATTTGGACAACTATGTAGTTGACAAAAGAAAAAGGGCCAGCATATAACCGGAAATGTAGACTGAATTCAATATATCACTAGTATTATCACTGTACTAGTGTAACAACGGGGATTCCGATATGTGATCTAAATGCAGAGGATGATCCAATGAATCAAAATTTATTTGGTTAGGCTAAACTATGTTCTTTTACAAATAGCGTGTAGAATTTTGGAGTTATTCACATTAAATCTCAATAAAACACAAGCTTTGTGAATAATTCGAGTAGTTTTAATTTAAAAAAGGTTATAAATTATATCAAAAATGTAAAATAGCTCAAAAATACAGCCTGAGCTATGTATTTAAAGGTACCCCAGAATCAATGACAGTATTGACAGCATATTGGGATCAAATATCTACTTGAAAGTATCCCAAACTGTGTTTCCATAAGGCAGTCAAAGGTTTGCAGTGATTATCCACATTATTTTGTAACCTTGAGTTCGGGCAAATATTATCTTGTTGTCAGTTACCAGTCATCACGTAACCATAAAATTACATTGAGTCACACAGAAATAGTAAAGGTATAGTTAGAGAAGACCAAGAAATATCAAGCCATGGTTACACGAGTTCTACATAAAAATAAAATACAAAACGAGAAGAATGATTAAAAATAATAACGATGTTGTCCAATAAAACGCTTTGAAGGGATTTTCAAAGTATTTCTTCTATCGTGACTAGATTTCGCACTCCTTATCAAACCAACGATTGAGGACCAGGTATTGGCTATACAATAGTTCGTTGGTGTAAGGTACAAACAGTCAACATAAATTGAAAAAGCAATCAGGTCAATGTGAGATACAAATTAGTCAGGTATATTACTATGGGTGAATATATATATATATATATATATATATATATATATATATATATATATCCACAGATTGATAATCGACTCCTAATCCCCTCCATATGCTAGACAGTTGCACAATAACTGATATACTCGAAAGATGACTACTAAGGTGTCATATCGTTCCACTAGCTGTTAGCTCGATCACTTTGTGGAATTTGGATTTATGAGCATTATCAGAAATGGTTAGGGTCTTTGACCAACGTTTGGGTACATTGTTTGTTTGTCAGACCGCAGGTATGTTATGAAGCTAAATTAATCTGTAGTAGCGTCGAGTCGAGGACGGACTATGATCACTATCACAATTCGATTAGGCGCCCAGAAACGACTTGGTTTCTTTGATAACTCGTAAACCAGAAGGTTTTAATTAATCCAGATAAAGTATATTTATTGGCGATCTCGTGGTATCGAAAGAATACCGAGACGTGCCAATGGGTACAGGCAAAATGGGAAGAGCGTGAGTAAGTTCGAACCGAACAAGGCGGATAGCGGAACAAGAAGTGAGTCTGATACAGTTAAACAAGTACAGTAAAACAATCACTGGTACAATTGATTACAGTAATAATAATTGTTTCTGTTATTCCAATCGTGTTCTTATCGAGACAGGCCGGTCACTACAAATCTTCAATCTACAAGTATGTCTTAAACCTGATGTACATATACCAATGACATTTGAATTCTTTATTAAGAAAATGTTCGCAATTTGTGTGATCAGGACTTGGACTTGGACTGGGACAAAGAAATAGGGAACGTATCCGTGATTCGGTAGCATATCTGTTGACATTATATAAACAAGGACTTAAAATACTTACTATATGGTTATAGATATGATTTTTGTAAGTTATTTCATTCAGGGTTTACCAAAGAAGAAGCTTCTGTCATCTGAAATTTAAACTTTTGCATGTGTAATTCAAATAGCTCCTCAGAAGTTATAACGTTTTGTTACTGGAAACGAAGGGGCTCTTCAACTTTCCCTGAGTTTTGTTGGTAAATGGACTGTCCATTTAATGGTGACTGACTGACAACTAAAGTCTACCGAATGTATAGATAAATTTCTGGCATATTACACATATTTCCCAGGTTTACCTTAATGTATTCACACTTGAAATTATTCTGTGAATCATATAAAGATGTCACGGATATTCAGGGATGACAACGCTGTTATCCGTAACACATTTATGATCAAGAATTACACAGTCAACCGAACAAGAAGTGAGGAGTGATGAAGTTCAGGAATATATTTGGAAGGTCGTCGATATGTTGAGAAGTATATGAGCTAATCTGACAGTTTGTTATGAAGAATGCATAGCATGGTGTCCCAAGTGGTGATTTAGTGCGGATGTGTGACCAAGAGCCTTCAGGTATAGTGTGTCCAGTGAAACTAATGAGGTCAACACCGATTTCGGAGACTTATAGAAATATTTATTTTGGAGGTTTATTTACTGCTACACATATATCTATCTTTAATTTGACTATATGAGTCTTTGGTTTTGATGCATTTTTTAACTGCATGAAGCCATCAATTTTTTATCTACAAAGTTCAAGTATTGATCATATTTATTTCCATTTTACGAGACTGGTTATTAACTTTGGCATTTTTAATCTGTCAACTTTTCTATCTCGTTAAGGTATTTAAGTTTAATTACACCAAATTAGAATGTACATATGGATAATAACGTATTATTATCATTTTTCGAGTTACATTGCACACTACAATCAATATATCATTGAAAACTGTGTTGTATGTAGTGTCGATACAAAGCAGGTATCCACCAAAGCAAGATTCATTGCTTTCGATCACTTTCTTAACACTGATTGTTATACGAATAAGAATTTTGAGACCATGTATCATTTAGTAGTGCCTTATTATAAACTGATATCAGCGTATGTAATCACTTATTTCATTTATCAGTTATTTAACTGTAGATTTGTCTACACAAGTAAATTCAAAAACTAATCGTTTGTACAAGGAAAGTTTTTACTACTTCAATTTGTTATAAGCTATTTAAATAAAAGCCTAATAGTTACTTAACATGGACCATATTAATGGTAATCTCTGATGTTTAAATTTCTTCTTATATTAAAAAAACAATATCATAAAATCTATCTAAGCTAATTGCTTCAACAACAAAACATTCATAGAAGAGCTACATTATACATTTAAAACTTTAATTAATCTATCGAATTCTAATATTTATTCCACTATGCAAATTGTCCGGTTGCTGTTATAATAGTTTTTATTCTACTGAAATACGAGAAAGAAAAGAAAAAAGAGAATAAGTCAAAAATGAATAAAAGTAAAACGAATAAAAATAGGCCTTCATTCATCGATATTATTTTAAAGAAACAGAGTAAATAAACAACTAAATTCAATTTTTTGTATGTATTAAAACGTTTTCTTTAAAATGCTTAAATTCATCATTTCGCATTGATTACTCATTGTGATTTTCTACTATTTTATAAGTAATAATTTCCCTAAAGGGTTAGAATTTTAATTTTATTTTAAAAACAATAGAATGGAATAGTAATAATATCAGTATTAAATGAGCAACTTACATACATACATATATCTTCTTTAAGAACTAAATTAATTTCCAACCGTCTGTTGATGTTTTTCCAAATAACAATTTCGCCTATTCCAAGTGAATAAATCATTCTTGTTGAATAAACAGTTTTTTTCATAGTTGAAAGCGTGAGTCAATTGAAACTAGACCACTATGGAAAACCTGGAAGCACTGGATACTAGTTTCATCCTATTGTGGGACTCCTCAGTAGTGCATATCCACGATCCCGCCTCGCGAGATTCGAACTCAGGACCTACCAGTCTCGCGCCAGAGCACTTAACCGATAGATCACTGAGCCGGCATCCCATGGTGTTATTGTCTAACTCCAACCAATCCACGAAGTTTAGCGACCGTTCACCAATTTTCTTTAGTGAGTTTCTATCTCACAACAGACGTGGTTTGAACCCCACTGGTCACTGCTTCTCACTAGAACTCCTGGATTTACCTTTCGAAGCCAGTAACTAGTGAGCATATAATTATTATTATCAGAAAGGGTTCTTGTGGAGATTTAGTATTTCTTCATAGTTGGAAGTGTGGTTTAATTGAAGACCGGTAGGTCCTGAGTTTGAGAAGGAGTCCCACAATAGGACAAAACGGCCTTCCAGTGCTTCCAGGTTTTCCCTAGTGGTCTAGCTTTAATTGACTAACGCTTTCAACTATGAAAAAATACTAAATCTCCACAAAACCCCTTCTGATAATAAACAGTTTGCCTACTTAAATGTTGGAAGTTATTATTTGTGATTATATTCCACGTTTACTGCTGAATGACTGATGATAATTGAATAAAAACGTTAAATATGTTTAAAATACACCGGATAGTGTTAATGTGAATAAATAAATAAATATATCAAGTTTTTCAAACCCAGATTCAATTAATTTCATCCCTTAGTTTGATAGTCGCTTGATACTTAACTTCTTGGTATTTGTTTAAGCATAAAGCTTTCTTTTTCTCATCATCCAAGGAATAAACTCACATGTACAGTAAATTAATATAGTATAGTGACATAGGCAGTGTAATCAATTCAATGAAAAGCTTGGAAAGACTAATCTAAAAAATGCCTAACATTCATGTTAACTATTCCAAGTAAAAAACTATTATGCGACCAAATATTCTACATTTTTAAAGCCAGTGAAATGTTTAATTATTTCCAGTTTAAGCGCAAATAGTAAGATACGTCTATTTTATATCCTTTACTAGTGTGATCCTTATACATAAGTCACTCTGTAAACATTCGAAATATGTTGTAACTTGGTGTGCTTTGAGTTTTGATAGCAAATATCGTTATCAAAAAATGCATTAAAATAAATTGTTGTACTGGAAAAAATTTATCATTAAAATTATATGCCTGATAAAAAGTTTAGCACCAGCTATGTTTTCATATTTTCAAACTTCTGAAAGTAGGACTAACCACGTAAGTGAATTTCCATAACCTTAATGAGACGAAAAACCTGAGGCTCACTTTCATACAGTTAGGTATCGTCTCCAAAAATTACATTTTTCAATTTAAACTCTTTATTTTGAGACTATTCAGGAACACAATTTGTCTTTGATATTTTTTAGATACTCTGTGAAAGTTGTGGTGATCATGGTTTCAATTTTTTTTATGAAATCAATGTCAAACATACCAGAAGTCAAGTATCAAAGTAATTTATATAACCTTAACAGTTATCAGTTTAACATAAATAGAAACCTTAACTTCACTATATTTATATTAGTAAATATTACTATGGTTTTATATGTAAACTCTATTACTTCAATTTCAAAATGATTCATTTTTCAAAACATGGGACATAGCAAAAATTTTAAATCACTAATTAATATTTTACTCACCAGCTGTTAGTATCTAAAATTTCAGTAAAATGTGCAATATGTAATAAATGGATAAAGAAACTTTATAAAGTGTTAATAAGAATAGGAGGGGAGGCGGATAAAGGATAAGTATTCAATAATATAACTTTTATCATTAAACTTTTCAATATTAACAATGTTACAGTCGTTATCAATATTGTTATTCTTTCAACTTATATTTCGGATATATACAATATATATATATATATATATATATATATATATATATATATATATATAATTTTACATCTATAAATAACTTGGATAGATTCATGTTGCTAGTATTGTCAACATATGAATATGAAAATGAGTTAACTCTAATTTATTTATCTTTATTCAAATGTAATTTGATTCCATTTTTAGTGCACAATTTAAAATGATTAAAAAGAAATTAATTTATATTGTTTACACACAAAATACAACAGTCAATGTAAGTAAGCTAAAAACAGTTTAAATGTTTAAAAGTAATACATATGTTTATCTATCTATCTGTTTGTCTACCTATCTATGATTGTTTGTTTATTTATTTATTTGTTTATTTGAAATAGTCCGTTTTGATTTACGATTGAGTTACACTTTAAAATTATTTATTTTTTGTTTGTAAAATGATCACATTTTCTCATTATTAAGTAGTTGAAATTTTCACCACTTTTATTTTATTTGTAAGATAATTTTCATTGTGTTTTATAATGAGAAAATTATTAAGATTGTTAAGTGTTAATAGATTAAAAGTTTTATTTTATGTGTTATTCATCATTTCTAATGATTGTGAAATACTTTTTTTAATGATTAAAATGAAGAATTTGAAATAATAGTAAAGAGTATCATCTCTTGGGATTGTTGAGTTGCTTGATATAGTTCTTAGTTGATAGAGAAGATTTGTAGCTTAGGTGGATGATTTTGATGGAGTTTTGTTCTCTGAGCTGGATGGTTTAGTCGTGAAGCTTTCATCGTCCTTCTGAACGACATCATCAGCACAAAGTTCGGGTAGAAGTCTACCCGAAGTTTGATATAGTTGTTATAATTAAAAAGTTTTCATTATCTTTCTCGGTCAATATCATCAATGTTTACTTCACTTAGTAATGAGCTTCTTATATATATTTCACTTATCTTAAATTAGACTACCAGAACATGTCAATTTCAAATTGGTAGAGTAAGAAATAGATTCATTAATAAATGAAGTTAGCAATGAGGATTTCGTGAAAAATGACAATAAGAGCTCGATAATTAAAATATCCATTGCAGGCAACTCAACAACTCCAAAAGAATGGATTTGAACTGGAAATATTCTCCATCACTTTATTATGATCTATTTTCACTCACATTACACCAGTAAAGTGAGGGTTATCTTTCATGTTAATAGCTAAATTCAGTAGTCGTGGTTTTTGCTAACTATTATTTATGTAGTATATTCACTGTATAATGAAAAATATATGTAGAAATCGAGAAGTATGTAGTTTCATTAATACAAATTCAAGTTAATCTCCTAAAGAGTTATTTTACACTCATAAGCAATCAGACAAAGACAAAAAAAATTTGTAATTATTTATCTTTGTATCCAATATATTTCTTTCATCAAAGAATTGATATTTATCAATAATCAGCATGATAACTTGGTATTTCTTTAACAGATTGACACTAGAAATAATCATTCAAATAAAACTGATTAAACAAGAAAGTAATCCTAATAAATCATCAAAGTTAATTTACGAAAAATAATATCAACAATTTTATTACTGATTAATATATGTTATAAGTTTATATAGTTTAGATCGTTAGTCAATTGAAGCTAGACAACCATGGAAAACCTGGACGCACTGGATGGCCGTTTCTCCCTATTGTGGGACTCCTTAGCAGTGTGCATCCACGATCCCGCTTCGCGAGGTTCGAACCCACTAGCTCACTAATGACTGGCTTCATGAAGTATTTCCTAGAGTTCTAGTGAGAAGCAGTAACTAGGTCTGTTGAAACATATCAACTCACTGATGACATTAGTGAATGGATTCTCAATTTCGTGGATTGGTTGAAGTTAGCCATTAACACCGTTGAATGCCGGCTCAGTGGTCTAGTGGTTAAGCGGTCGCGCGCAAGACTGATAGATCCTGGGATCGAATCTCGCGAGGCAGGATCATAGATGCGCACTGTTGAAGAGTCCCACAATAGGACGAAACGACCGTCCAGTGCTTTCAGATTTTCCATGGTGGTCTAGCTTCAATCGACTCACGATCTCAACTATATAAAATTACTAAAATCTCCATAAAACCCTCTTCTGATGTGCTATAAGTGTTTATTCATGGTTAATTATATCTAGTAAATATTTTATTATTATTTTTATTAAATAAAAAAATATCACATTTAGTGCATTTATATTGAATGCCTGCCTATATTTACTACTACTACCATTGTTAATGTTTATTATTATCGTCAATAAATTACGTATACTGTTACTTATTTAAGGAATGATATGATTATGTATTGTTTAGATAAAAAAAAACATCATTCATTATCATTATCGTAATCACTACTATAATCATTAGAATCATATCAATAAACGTCTACGTAAGTATATACTCCATTTACAATCAATGTTACTATTATTATTATTATTATTAATATTAGTATTATTATAACTTGTAATAGTAATAAAAATTGTCGGTTGATCAAATTAATGATGATGATGATGATGATGATAATATGAATGTGAATAAAGTATATTTAATCATTCACATACTATAAATTACTATTGAATAATAGTTGAAACATTTTAGCCTAATTTAAATCTACATGATACTTTCCTAATATTAATGAACCGGTATTTTTAAAAACTTTTTATTCACATTTTAATTATACAATTTCATCGTTAAGAATGGTCAAGTAATTAATGTCTTTATTGTTATACATAGATTATATATAAATTAAATAAGATGAAATTGATTTGGCAATCAAACGGTCAAGAATTCAAATTTACATCAGTTTTTATTATTGATTAATGATCAATTAAATGATTTAATTATCATAATGATTATTAGTTACTAACCATAATATAAAGTTTATTCACAAAAATAAAGTCAGAACACAATATAGTTTATGGTTATTTAGTTCTCAAATTCTGAATGTTCTAAGTAATTATCCATATTTGTATTTGATGGGTATTATCAAATTCAGTATAAAATCTTTAGGGGATTGGTACTGTAGGCTAAAATTGTAAGGACGGCTCGTCGGTAGACTCTAGGAAGCCTTAAGAAGTCCAGGAAGAGCCACAGACATTCCATCCAATCACTGCTAGGGGAATGTTCTAGAATGTCGACGTGTAGCTCCCCCATTGGATGGATTAGAATGACCCCTATATGTCTATTGGTTGACCAAAATGATGATTTACATTCAGCCAAAAAACTATAAATACACGAGATTTCTGTACTATATGTTGACACTGATTTGGGGAATAAACTTATTACTTACTAGTCTTTGTCTTCTTTTTTGTGCGACGTTGCGGGTTCTATCGTTCAAGTAGTCTAGTATCAAGGCTCTAGATATAACAAAAATGTTATGTTGGACCTATTTAAATGAATGACAAATTAAAAAAGGATAAAATTAGGATAAATTTTGTTCATCTAGTGCTTTTTTCTATTGCCTTTAACCGTATAACAGAAATAGATTTTGATAGTTTTGTAATTAAGATCTAAGTAGAAATTTTATCAAAGCTTCACTCTATTTAAGAATGATTAGTATTTTTATTGAAAATTTAATGTAGGAAATGATTATTCTTGATCAAATACCAACGATAGGAACAGCTTAGATACTTAACAAAATTTTCTGAGATATTTAAATATATGATAAGCAAGTATCGAGTTGATTGAAGTATAAGTGACTTATGGAATTAATTTCTTTTTTCAGTTTCTTATAGCATTGAGTTACACTTAGAAAACGAATTGTTATACAACCAAAACAAAGAAGTAAACAATGACAGATTTAAGGTCAACAAGAGCCAATCAATATCGAGGTGTACAGGACAAGCTGTGAACCACATGTGGAGAAATTCGATTACTTCACTTCTATCCGAAGTTTGTGCTGATGATGTCGTTCAGAAGGACGATGAAAGCTCCACGACCAAACCATCCAGCTCAGAGAACAAAACTCCATCAAAATCATCCACCTGAGCTATAAATCTTCACTATATCAGTCATATCTGGTGGTTAGAAATGGTTAATTTTATAAAATCTTAAATCCATGTTTATTTAGAAATTTATCGGTAAATTAGTATCAAGTTTAGTTTATCAAGATCTGACTATTCATCTGAGTAAATAAAATATTTAAAAATCAATGTTTCACACGAGTTTTTAATTTTTGATCTTCAATCCTTATTTATTATTTCTGTGTTTTTGCTGATATTAAGCAATTCACAGTTTCTAAAAACAGTACCAGTTTTTTTGTCGTTACAACACAATGAAAATAATAATCAAACAATAGTAGTCTGTTATTATTAGTCTTGAATTTCTAGGCATTTTGGGAATTGAAAAAATAGACATTGTAATTAAAACTAGGAGATTTCGAAGATGATCACGTGAATGTGCTTATTAGTTCACATTTGTTCACTACTAATAAAAATCTTTTTTTGTATTCGTGTTACGTCGTATGAATATCGTAAGAATATATACAAAAACGAAATTCACTGATAGTGAGAATATAAAGTAGTGCGGTTTCTAAACCAGTTTGCACAATTTTACTAAAAGTACTAAAAGTGATGTATAAACAAATTACTTCATGAAAACAAGTAGTATTCCCTTTGAAATATTGTCTTTGTTCTATCAGAGAGTTTACTTTGAGAAAAATGTCCGGTTGCACAATAAGATATTTAGTAATTCATAGGCTATACTGTTCATCATAAATACCATTGTATATAAAGCTTCTGTCAGTATGTTTTGATTGTTAACTTTGAGTAACCTGACATTATTCAGAAGTAAATATAAACTAATTGAAACAATGTATCGTCTGTGTCTTTTAATACAAAGATAAGTGGAAGACAACATGGTTTAGGCGAATGATATTTAGCTTTGTCATTAATTGTCAATAATTTTTGTTAGTATCCTTGAAGAGAATACATATATTAATTCTTGTCATTATTGAGGTTGGCAAATTACTTCAGATCGAATGATTTTTAAAGATTACTTTGGAATGTTTTATCTAAATTAATTTTACACATGAACATTAGCCATTAAACTGAAGAAAAGGAACTTCTCTTGTGAAGCTGAGATGAATTAACAATGTATTGTCTCATTTATGAGTAAGCTAGGGATGATTGAATTAAATAGTGGATATAACTTTATTTAAAAAATACATAATTACCAATTCACTGGTTGATGTGAGTTATCCGTTACCATGTTAGACAAAAAACTAAATTGATGTTGATGTCAGCTATTAAAACATCTAATTTTGACACATTCATTCTTCCAAGTTCCGTTGTGAAATAATCTCAAAAGATATCCATCATAGTAACATAATAAAAAACTAGTTATGCGCCAATGTTCTAAAGTAGAAATACGGTAATTGGTAATAAATACAATTACTGAATCTTACAGAATAACATTTCTTTGTAATCTGAAGGGATTTTGTGGGTATAATTGTTATTTTGATAGTTGAGATCATGAATCAATTAAAAGTAGGCCACCATGGAAAACCTGATTCATGATCTCAACTATCAAAATTACAATAATATCCACAAAACCCCTTCAGAAAATAATCAATATATGCTCACTAGTGACTGGCTCTGGAGTTCTAGTGAGAAGCAGTAACCAGTGGAGTTCAACCAGGTCTGTTTTAAGATAGTAACTCACTGAAGACATTGGTGGATGTATCACTCAATTTTGGAGATCGGTTGAAGTTAGAGATTAACACTGTTGGATGCCGGCCCAGTGGTCTAGTGGTTAAGCGCTAGCGCACGAGACTGATAAGTCCTGAATTCGAATCTCGCGTGGATTAGTGCTGCTGAAGAGTTTCATAATAGGACGAAACGGCGGTCCAGTGCTTCCAGGTTTTCTATGGTGGTCTAGTTTCAATCGACTCATGATCACAACTATATAAAATGATTAACGATTAAAAGTTAGACCAACTTTTTCTGTGTACAAATTTCAATTGTTATTTTATCTTCACAGACAAATTGTATAAATTAACAGAAGTTAGCTAACCTTCTCAAGGAGACATATATATATATAATGATATGAAGTCATTATGCATATAAACAGAATAAAATTAATTAGATATTAATTATTTATTCATTTTTCTCAATATAGGTATATAAAAAAATCACATAATATTGTTTATTGTTTATTACACCTAGTATGAAGTAACTATAACTCCAATTCATGAATATCAAATCTTGTAGGTGACCCTTCAAAAAAAACTAAACAATAACACTTAGGTTGATTTTTTGTTGTTGTTGCTTCATTATTACATAAAGATAAGTAAAGGCGATTAATTCAAGTAAATATATATGTTGAATAATTAATTACATTGAATATTTGTATACTTCTACACTTCACTACATGATCAATAAGTGTTCATAAACATTGAATAAGTTTTGATTGCGTGTAACATTACAATTATATCCTTGTAGTATATATATGAAGGTATCTAATGAAGGCAGATTTATAAATAGTACAAGTGTACTCATATGATCGAATTAATTTCACATTATTTTCATATGATTATGCAAATTGTTTGTTCAGTAGTTTGAGGTGGTTGTTTTTTTTTTTCTCATTATATTTCACTATCTGAATGAAATTAGGTTAATTATTATTCGCAAAACATTTTTATAAATCCTGTAGATAGGCATTTTTCTTACATTATTCGATATGAACTAATTTTTTAAAATGATATGGATTTATTTTGTGATAATAATATTATTTTGTTCTGTTCGACGATTATTTGAATTTGTTCTATCAAGATAGAATCTTTGTCAATCGTAATTATTAAGAAATAACTCTTGATTATGGATTATCTCTTACTGATATACCATAATAGGCTCTGTTCTGAGAGAGTTTTTGTGAAGAAATAATATTGGTTGATGACTATTAATCAAAAATCAGACAAGGATGAGCAGTTGTTTCATCTTTGTATTTGTCATGTTATCATTTATCATCTATGGTAAAAAGCTTATATTTAAACTCATAATGTTTATTTCCGAAGTTAACATTGGTTTCTTTAAGCTGTTAAATCGGAGTCCATTGGTTTTTTCAGCTGTGGCCGATTCACGGTGTATAGAACTGTTAGAGAGTTTGAAACAAAATGAATTAACTCTTTATCATTAACGGATTTTTAGTAGTTCTTTAAGTGATTACAGTCCTCCACAAAACATTTATGATATGCTTGAGTTAAATCGATTCCGCGGTAACGAACGAAAGCCAATGACACAATGACACGATAAGCTATTCTAATCTGTTGTCCCAGGCCCCGCTAACTGGATGAAGAAGTCCAAGGCAAGTAGGGGAATATTTATGTATTCCGTAAGCAGCCGAGTACAAGCAATCAAATAAGGGAAAAAGTCAAGCGCGTTTATACAGCAACAAATTGTCCTTGAGCATCATTAGTAAATAGCACACACAAGGAAACAATGGACCAATAGCGTTTAAGATAGTTTACAAGTGGGAAATATGACGTGAAGGTAAAAAGAGCGCGTTTGGCGCGAAAACAGCTAAATTCAAGTTTCCAAAATAAAATTACAAAACTAAGCCATTTACCAAGTAAGTTCTGGGGATTTGACATCCCCAACACCTCCCCTTTTTAGTAACGGACATTCTTTGGGTCCACCTGCATTCCAACTGTCTGTCGCCGTTGGCACAGTGACCATCTTCGGGACCGTAGATCGACCTTTTGTGATTCTTCTTGGGTAGGGGTGACCGGCAGATTGAACGTATCTAATAATATGTCTAGCGGGATCCTTCCTTCGGTTGTTGGGCGCGCTGGGGCTGAACGCTTGCGTAGTTAGTTTCGATGACTCGATCACCTATCTGCTCCTACCTCGACCTCGTACATGACTCTACCGACCCTTCTAACCACACGTGCTTCGATCCAAGGATCACGATTTGCTCTTTAGTCTCGAGCGAATACTGGGCATCCAATGTTGTATATGGGTAGCTTCCGGGACGTAGTTTACGCTAGTGGTGGTGCGGTTTTCGGTAGCATCAAGTTGTGGATAGTCCTCAACCTACTTCCCATGAGGATCTCTGCGGGGGACTTCTGCTCCGGCAGCGTTTCATAAGGCGTCGTTCTGTAGGCGAATATAAAATTCTGCAGTGTTTCCGCTGGCGTCCCCTCCCCTTTTGACTTAATCAGTGCCCTCTTGAACGTATCCACGAACCTTTCCGCTTGCCCATTCGATCGTGGGTGATAAGGTGGGGCGCGAAAATGCCTGATGGATAGGTGTTAGCAGAACTCTTGGAACTGCGCTGAGGTGAACTGCGACCCATTGTCGGATACAATCACTTCCGGTTATCCGTTCAGTGCGAACAACTCAGTCAGATGTTTCAGCGTCTGGGTGGTCGTTGGTGGCGTGACGGGTACAATCTCAGGTCATTTTGAGAAGGCGTCGACTACGACAAGATAAGTGGTTCCGTTGACTGGACCGGCAAAGTCGACATGTATCCTAGACCAGGGATACTCAGGCTGTGGCCACGGAACCGGTGGCACCTTTGCATTGGACTTTGCTGCTTGCTGACACTGAATGCATTTGTTTACTAGATCCGTGATATGCTGGTCCATGAGGGGCCAGTAAGCATAGCTTCTGGCGATAGATTTCATACGCATTATTCCGGGATGACCAATGTGAAATTGTTTTATCACTTTTGCGCGAAGAGACTCTGGTACAACCACTCTTTCACCAAACATCTCGCAGTCGTTCACAATGCATAGTGAATCTCGCCGCCGATACAGCTGTTTCATGTCTCCATCGAACTTGACAGACGGCCACCCATTGGTGATATAGCTCATAGCCCTCTTGATGATGGGGTCATTCCTTGAAGCGTTTTGTATGTCTGACGCGGACACCGGCAATGTCCGTATAGCGGTTGTCAGATAACATTCTGCGTGATCTTCCACTGATAGAGATGCGATTGCCATATTTTCCTCAATCGCCAAATGATCATTAATGAGACGTGATAGAGCATCTGCTTGCCCAAATTGCTGGGTGCGTCGGTATCGGATTTCGAAATCGTAACCCAAGAGTACCAAGGCCCATCGCTGAAGACGGTTTGCCGAGTGGGCTGGTATACCAGACTTCGACCCGAAAATTGCGAGAAGGGGCATGTGATCCGTAAGGAGTATGAACCTCCGACCGTACAAAAATTTGTGGAACCGCCGCACCAGGGCGAGAGCCTCCTTCTCTATCTGACTATACTTTCTTTCTGCCGGGGTCAGCGTTCGGGATGCGTGCATGACAGCCTTCTCTGATGCGTCTGGAAACTGATGAGAAATGACGGCTCCTAAACCATACGCTGAGGCATCTGCAGCTACAATGATCGGCATGCATGGATCGTAGTGCGTTAATAACAATTTCGATCTGATGATGGACTTCAGTTTACAAAATGCTGTATCACACTCTTTAGTCCAGTTCCACGTACTGTTCTTGCTCAGTAGACCATTCAATGGGGCACGAATGTCATGCATTGAAGGGACGAACGCGGCATAGTAAGAGACCAGTCCCATGAAGGAACGTTGTGCGGAGATATTCGTGGGCGTGAGCATCTGTCTTATCGCTCGGACGTTTTCAGGATCCGATCTGCGGCCGTCAGCATCAAAAATAAACCCCAAATACTTTACGGACCGTAATAAAAACTGGCATTTCTCAGGTTGTAACCAGAACACGTTTTCACTGATGCGTTTCAGTACGAATGTCGTTCGTTCCTGTAGCTGTTCTAACGTTGCCTCAACAATTAGAATGTTGTCAAGGTAAGCCGCGACTCCCGGGATGCCAGACAAGATAGTATCCATTAATTGTTGGAAAATAGATGGTGCAGTCTTGACACCGAATGGTAAACGGTTGTACTGAAATAACCCACGATGAGTGTTGATAGTAAGCAGCCCCTTCGATGCTTTGTCTACTTCATCTTTCAAATAAGCATCAGCAAGATCCAGTTTTGAGAAGAATTTTCCCCCATTCAGCATCGTAAACAAATCTGCAGGAACTGGTAAGGGATAGTGATGTTGTTCAAGGGCTGCATTTAGACCTGTAGAAAAATCAGCACATATTCGTATGGTTCCGTTTACCTTCTTGATGACCACTATCGGTTCTGCCCAGGTGGAGTAAGAAACGGGAGTAATTACTCCTTGTTGTTGGAGGCGGTTCAATTCTTCATCTACTGTTGGTAACGTCGCATAAGGCACAGGTCTTTTGGGACGAAAGACAGGCTTAGCTCCAGGTTTCAAACGAAGCGTTGCTTTTATGGCAGAACACTGTCCCAAACCAGGTTGGAAAATCGATGAAAACTGCGCCATTAGCTTCCTGGTATACGATTCAGTGTCATGAGGTTGTGATACCATGTGGCATATGGTATTTAGTGGGACATCAGCCAATTTCAGTTGATCGAATCAGTCTAAACCAAGTAAATTTAGATCAGCTGGAGTTATATGACATACCCCGGTAAACGACGAATCCCGGAAGGTCACTCTACATTCCAATTGTCCTGATAAGTGTAGGAAATTACCACATGCAGTACGAGGCTTTTGAGTTGTTCGCTGCAGGCTTGGGCTACACATTTTGATCCCATTTTTGTGTGAGATGATGGTGATGTCTGATGCTGTATCTATTTGCAATCTAAAAAAATGTCCATTAATATTAATGTTAATGAATTTCCTCTCACCTGGTGATGAGCTCTGACAAGAAGATACTAAGCTCAAAGAAGAGGTACAGGGCTTCGGAACAATTTATTAGATTAATAATTACCTACTTATATTTGATTAGTGTTTTCGGATCACGTAAATCCACTTTTAACTGCTGAGATCTGTTAAAATCCCTCTTATATAATTTCAGAAATGGCAATTGATGATGTGTCTTTAAACCTCAAGCATCAATTATACATTTACATTATTCATTTTACTAGCTCTAAGAAAAGTCATGGGTAACATGCGACTTGTCTGACCAATGCGAAAATACAGGAGTAACATAATTTTGGAAATAAAACGAATTCATTCTACATTAAGGCTTCGTATCATCATTCATGATTAGAGATCGTGAGATAAAATGGGAGAATTGAGAGAATGGATGAATGTTAATTTATGGTTTAAAAAAAAAGTGTGTAACAACTGAAATTCCATCACTACAGTTATTTTATTTTACTATGGCAGAGAGGGATTTACCTCACTTCCTTTGTAAAGAAATCAGTTAGAAAGTGCTTAATGACAGTGGTTTCTTCATGAAAGAGTAAAGACGGCTTTCGTTGTCTAATCATTGTTAATACTACTTCAGTCTTTCATTCAAAAGAGCTAGTGTAAACATTTGGCTGCTTAATATTGAAAATTCCCATTCTGTGAATTAGAACAACATATATAAGCGAATAATATTCTTTTCAATTTGATTCTCATCAAGCTTTGCTCTAATATAAAATAATATCTATATGCATATATGAAATTATCAAACCAAACAAGTCAGTTTATGAGTCAGTGATAACAATGAAATAGATTACATAAACAAACATGATAAGTAAAAAGTACAAATTGATAATGTGATGACAGGTGTACTTGTTTTGATAAGAATAACCAAGGCGTGAGTCAATGTTTCATAATAAGAAATAGGTCAATGGCTTGAAAAATGTAGATACTAAAATAACATTCATTAAAAATGATAAGATTTCGTAATAAGATGTGCTTAGATAATAGAACAATGAAGCGTGGATTTAAAAAAGAAAAAGTGATGGCTGAAGGAAATGAATGAACAAGGAGTACGAAAAATCATAAATAGAATCTTTTATTAAGGTTAATTCGAACAAATTTCTTATGATTGAATTCACGAGTCACTTTAAGCTAGACCACCATGGAAAATCTGGAGACACTGGACGGCCGTTTCTTTCTATTGTGGGACTCCTCAGCAGTGCTCATCCACGAGATTTTCCATGGTGGTCTAGCTTCAATTGGCTCATGAATTCAACTATAAAACTACTAAAATCACCACAAAACCCCTTTCGATAAATTTCTTATGAATGTGAAGACTTGGGTGATTAACTCGAATTCCAATTACTTCTGCTATGTCTAAGGGATGAAATCTAACCCCATAAAGGAAACTAGTAGGAATGTGATAAATCACTTTGAATGACCTATATCCCTCTGCTAAATGACCACTATCGATGAAATATGATAGAACAAAGCGGTACATTGTTTTGATGATACTCTTCCGTAACCATGAAGGGAGGTATTTACTAACTCATTGGCTCAGTCGTCTGGTTGTGCGCCGAATAAAGTTTTCTTCACAGGAGCAGCTGAATTAGTAGATATACATAAAGGCGGCAAAAACAGGTAACGTCCTTTAGTTGATGAATTCCAATAGGTCGGTTTGAGAACGATAGACAGAGGTCAGCTGCATGAAATATTGTCTTCATTCCTCTGGCCAGTCTATCTCATAGAATATTACCAGACATATCTCCATTAAATTGTAGCCTCAGGAACAGAGGTTTCTGACTAACAACCGATTTCGCTATTTTTCTGTTCATTACATGCAATTGTTTCTTCAGAAAACCTTCCGGATAACCTATTCTAATCAACATATCATAAATAAGCTCCAGTTCTTTGTTTACAGTGTCGTCTTAACGTATCTTTCTCAATCTACTTGCAAGATATCTAACCAGGTTTCTTTTATAATGAATATGTACAAGGTTCGAGAAATGTGTGTATGGACTTGAAGACCAACTTTTTCTATGCACACTTCTACTAATAGATCCACTTCCTCTTCTGTTTAGCATAACGTCGAGGAAATGTATCTTACCTTCAAGTTCGTCTTCACATTTAAATTCGATTGGTGAGTGTTTATTGTTAAATAGTTCTAAGAGTTCCTTTTTTTCAATGCTCTCATAAACGATTATCAAAGTATAATCCATGTAACGGAAATAAAAGTTTATGTAATGTCTTATACTGTTATCTTCCATTATCATCACTGACTCATAAAGTGACTTGATTGGTTTGATAATTTCATATGTGCATATAGATATTATTGTATATTAGAGTAAAGCTTGGTGAGAATCAAATTGAAAATAATATTATTTGCTTGTATTTGTTGTTCTAATTTAGCTTTCTGTTATTACTGCAATATAAATGTTGTTTTTAAAGTCTTTCAATCCATATTTTGAACTCTCTAAACATTTTCGTCAGAAGGATGAATTTAACTAAAAATTATCTGTGGATAACCTTTAAAGCCATTCTCATATTGCTCATTTGCAGAAAACTGAATGACTGTGTTTCGTATAATAAAAACAGACGATGTCAAATACCTTTTTTTCCTAAGTGCTTGAAAAATATATTTACAACTACTCTGATATTCCATCGTTGACCTTTCAAATGCAAGAAATATCGACTGATTCAAAGTTTTGAGACAGATAGAAATGGAACAACTCCACATAAATACCCAATTGGAAATTCTCACCAAGCAAACAAGCTACTTCACCTCAGTCTTTGAAAAAAATTTCAAGTGACTTAAATCAATCTTTATCAGTTGTCACTATCAATATATTGACACAACTCAACTACGCAATGGCTTCTATCAAGGGAACACGAATGTTGATGATACTTTAGGAAGTGATGATTTACTGATGCTTCTATTCATTAAAGGGTTTGGCATAATTATCCTATATTTTGACGTACTTACAGGCAAATTAATCTGTAAACTGATAGATGTTGATAATTTCTCTAGGGATAAAAATACAACCAATAAAATTGAATACAAGTTTACGGAACTTCAATAAAACATTAAAGACAAGAAAATCACCAACGGGGACTTTTTCGGACATTTAAGACCATCGAGTTATTCTACTTCATAATTGTATGGCATACCAAAGATAAAATGAAAAGTTTTCCCCTTTGTTTGAGGATGAATACCAATGACTCTCCCTACCGATTAATTTTCAAATAGTTGGTTGGATTTCTAAAACTGGTCAGAAAACAGATTAGAAGTCACAGCTGTTGTGATTCTTTCGATTTTGTTCATTCTACAATCTAGAAAGGAAATGATATCAGTTGATATTTCGGCTTTCTTCAAAAATGATCTTTTCACAAGAACGATTTACTTCTGATATGACTAAAGAGACTAAAGTACAGGCAGATTGATGACGTTGCAGTTGGATATCTACTGGATCTTCGTTTAAACGATTAATTTATGGTCAACCTAGAGAATATTCTCCGAACAACAAACAACAGGTTTCATTATTATAAAATCACTTTATGAAAGTGAACGTCTATACATTCCAATTTTTTCATAAAAATCATCAATATGAATAGATAGATACAAGAAAAACACATTTTTATCTTAAAATATATATAATATGGAAATATTTCTAATTACATACTGATTGCACCTAAAAGCAACAACAATAACAACAACAGAAAAAAAGAAAATATACACAATGAATGTTTTACATTTTATTTAAATATTGTTTCATTTTAAAAGAAGCATCTTTTGAAACCTAAATTTTTGTTGTTGTTGTTGTTGTTGACCTATTTATGAACAAACATTTGATCATTCAATATTCTATTTCATTATACATTTTGCAAGTGTGAAATAAATTTCAAATGAAACAGTAAAATATTTTTTCTTTACAATTTTTTTAATTTTTGTTTTAATTAAACAAATATTTATGTATGTTAATCAAATAAGTTTACTGATGTGTACTTTAAAATAGAATGATTGAATATATTAAAGTTTTAGTATAATTGTAACATAGTAGTTATTTCAATTCTTAATTTCTTTTTAAAAATACTACTAATGACGAAATTAGTATTAGAAGTAGTATGTTTACTACTTTTTTTAAGATGTAACATAATTGAAAAGAAAATATATGTATATTATATTTCATATTTTCATAATTTCTATATTTGTTTACCATAAGCTGTTACCATTAAATTAAGAAAGAAATAATGATTATGTATTTGATTGATGAATTTGAATTCATTGAATAGACCATCAAAATGGAGAAGAGCAATACAATCATTGATGATGATGATAATAATAATAAAAATAATAATAATATTAATTCTATACATGATTGATGACTTAAGTTGTATTCATTTGAAGTGTTAGGGTACTTTTTTGAATCACTTTTATTATGATATAACGGGAAAACCGTTATCTTAGAAATTCCAAATTATCAAAGATCTTCTCAACCGATTAAACGTTAATATTAATGTCTGTATTAATGGTGATTGAAATGCTCATGTGTTTTTTGAAGAGAATAAATCTTCAGAAAATGATGTTTTCTGATGTTTATTTTGATTAAGATTTCTTTTGTCATTATTCATAGATGTAGTTAAATGGTTGTGAAAATTTGGAGTGGCATAATATTTTAAATTATATTTCATATTCAGATTTTCTTCATTAAACGTAGAGGGATGATGTAAGGATGATATTTCGTTCACTTTGGGAATACTAAATCCTTTTGATGTAGATGATCCTAGAGAAAAATCATCATTATTAAGGGAGTAAGTTCTTTTATTATTACTTGTTGATTGACTTATAGTTGAAGTATGAGATATTCCGTCTTGGTTATCATTAGAGGAAGTGTTTAACAGATTCAAACCATATGCATTAAGAAAGGAAGAATGTTGTGGATTAATCATTTGGGTAGGTGATATATTAAGTGGATTGGATTGGTTATATTTTTGAAACCATTCCTGCTGATGTTCAAGTGATTTAGACATTAAGTTTAATAAATTTAGATCATTTAATTGTGCTTGCTTGCAAGAATTACTATCTTTATCCAAATTAATTGAAGTTGATGATATTTTCTGAGTATTTGTGTAATCGACTCCCATAGATATATTATTATTACTTACTTCAAAATTATCTCTAATAGTATTGATAGGAAAATTGTTATTGGTAGTAATTGGGATAGAGAAAGTTACATTACGTTTTTGCTCATTATCCATTTCCGATTGATAATTTTGTTCTAACGGCAAATGATTTGATTCTGGTCTAGTCATATTTACATCATCAGATGAAAAACAATCATCTCCACTCATACTTTCACTTCCTAAATCCGTATGATCATAATCACCACTAGCTAATTGTACAGCATTAGTAGTTAAATTAGATGTTGGATTTTCTGTGAACAGATTAGATCTACTTGACATCATTTCAGCTGCATTCTTTTTTCGCCATTTTGTTCGTCTATTTTGAAACCATACCTTGAAAGATAAAATGAAAAATTGTGTTTTGATTTCAAGATAATTTGATGATAAAAAATATTTTAAAAATTATTTTAATGCTTTACTAACCAGTTTGGTTCGAGCTTATTTATATATTATAAGGATTATCCATTAATTATAGTGGAACATACTTCTTATTCAGTTACCTATAGATCCGTTTATGCTTTGTAACTATAGACTAGGGAGACTAGAGAGCAAGCAAATTATCATGTTCATTACTGTTAAAGTAAAATTAAGTATAAACTGAAGTCAATATGACTGAAATGAATAGTTTTTGAAATTCTAATTTATGGTGAGCAAAGTCGATGAGGTAGGAAATATCTCAGTATATTTCGATTACGCAATACATATCTGTCTTTTCAATGATGCTCCTATTCCGCATAGAAGTTATGTATAAACTAATACAAATGTACAGGTATTATTTTATTAAAAAAGCTGATCCTATTCGAGTGAATACTATAGCTATCGTCAATTAAGTTTCTAATATTAAGAATGTCTTCGTCATAACGTTCAATTCTATAAACTCGTAAGTTAGAGGAAATTCGCTAATTGAACTTATAAGAATATTATGAAATAGATCCATGATTCTATAAGTTATTATTTATTTCTACTAACAGGAGAATTAGAGTAATTATTAAAATATTTGTCTAATCGTTTATAACATTCTAACCAAACGGTTCTCTTATTTTCATTTATAAGGTTTTGAATCTTCCCGTTCTTGATATTAAGGACTACAACTAATCAATCCCTTTTTGGATAAATGTATCCTGAGGGAACTGGTACGATATTGTCATCAAGTTATAAGATTTGCAAGTGAAGTCCAATAGTGGATAGTAATAGAACCCTTTGGACATGTATTTAGCCTTATTAAGAACTCGTCTGTTGGATGTACTTCAACCTAATAACTATCACTTCAAATACTCAACGCGTTATTCACTAAGAATTCTTTAGTGGGACAATTTAATCGTTCTGTTTTTTATCTCACGTTTTGCTTGATAAGCCTACCCCTAATCATACATCATTTATCAGTATAAAAACAAGGTCAACACTTTTCAGTTTTTGATTTCTTTATTTAGAAAAACATCTTTTGTGTCCATTAATAAATTTGAGCATGCATAGCCTGAAAATAGGGTGTGAACTAGTTTTAATTATGTTTTACGGCAATATTATAAAAGAAATAATAACATAACATATTAATGTTAATATGCTTTTATATAGAAGAGAATAATAAAACCGACTGGAACATTTATCTCATTAATTTAATAAAACATAGGTCATATTCAACAAAAGATGACAGTAAGGATGTTTTTTTGAAAATTTATGTTAAAATATTTTTAATTTTCTATATTTCGTGAAGGTGTGCTCATCATTATTATGATCATTACCGTATAAAAGAAAGAAACGCTAATCCTACATTTAATCATGTTCAATTTATTTGAAATCAATCTGTCCTTTTAAATACAATGGAAAGATTTAAATTTTTAAAAAAACATCCTGCCCAAATCTTATTATAACCAGTGTTTCACTGAACATGATATATATATATATATCTATCCGTATTCTATGAGGTATAAAAAGTTGTTAAACAAAAGAAAGATAAAAGAGGAACCCCTTTCTCTTTTTCTTTCCCCTTGTTTGTTACTATTATTTGCGTAGGTTTCCTTCATCTCATTGTGTTGTTGAAGTTTAAAGAAAAGCTTGGAATAAACTTGTCATATAAACCAATAAATTAATTTATACACTTAGTAGATTGAATATAATATCACTATTACTGTTATTATTATTATTATAACCAGTTATTATTATTATTGTCACTATTATAATTATTATTATTAAATCAGGATAAATGAATAATTATAAAAATCTCTTATATACATGAATACTCTTTTGATTAATGGCTTTATTCTTTTTCCTTTTCTCTTTCTTTAAAAATCAACTCTTTTCTTCCATCTGTTTACTTGTTAAATTATTTCATTTTTCACAAGTGAATATGATTTTGGTGCTTTCATGTGAAATGCACTTTGTTTAATTTTTCTTGTTTGTATTAATATTTTCAGAGGATGAATTGAGTGACTCAGTAAATATGTCACTTAACTGGTGATCTCTATTTTTTGAGTTCTTATTGAGAAAGATAAAAAAATTTAATTGTTGGTATAGGTTGTAGAGACCGTTTGATTTCATTGAAATCACGAAAAGATTTCTGTTAAACAACTGTTGTAAACCTGACAGAACTGGACGGTGGTTTCATCCTAATATGGGATTTATGAACAGAAAGTACTCACGAACTCGCAATAGGGAATCATAATCAAAACTTTGGACACCAAGCTCAAACACTTGACGTCTAGACAGCAAAAGAATTCTAGTATGAAGATGAGACGGCCATCCAATGACTCTAGGTTTCCAATGGCGACCTAACCAAGATCAGTTCATGATTCAAACTGTAAGAATTCTACAGCCTTCATAACTACGCCTAAACTTATAATCTTTTTTGCTTTATTCTCGATTTGTACAAGTGATGTTTAATAACGTGGTAATCTGACTAGTTGAAAAGCGCTTTACTCAGTGATGTCCTTAAAAAAATTTGGTTTGATTTGTTTAATGCAATTTCAAATGGTTTTAAGGTTAGAATACATATTTTCACAGGAATTGAGCTCTGAGTGCATGAAAGACAATTGTCAGGTTATTTTTATGGCTGTCATCATATTGATATTCTTATTTGGTTGAGAAGTTTGTGAACATCAATTTGATTTAAAATCAGCTTCCGCCTGTTCCTGACACCATCCCAGGAATTATCTAAAACGGAGGAGCCTTTGTCTCGTTTTTGGCCACGTTTGCAATTTGACAGATGAATATACATAATAACCACAATAATTAATAGGTCTTTAACCATGACTGTAAACGTTATACGATCACTGAATTACAAAAGAGTTATCACGCAGACATCGAAACAAACGTTATATCATGAATATATTACTCATAAAACTGAGTGAATATTTAATGAAAAATAGAATTTGTCCATTATTTATCTTTGACAATTTAAATCTTAATTATTCCTTTAAAAAATTTAATTAAGACCGGTATATAAAAAGTACGTTGGAGAATCATTAGATTATAAATCTTATGTATACATTTCCCTTTACTGTGGTGTGGTCTACTTATATCTACATACATAGTATATGGTGATGGTCAGACATAGAATGTATTTTGGCAGAAGATCGATAAGGAAAAACAGAAATGAAGCTCAATCGGTACGAAAATGTATGAACAATGAAATCAGAGAAGACGGACTGATATTTGCAGAAGGAACAGTTAAGATTGAGACAATTGATTATTATTTTGCAAATTAACTGTTCACTGTATGGTTAGTCTGTAGTTAGTGCTTAAATACATTCGATTGTCCCCACTCGTGTTCTTATTCACTACATTACTACCATGAAAAGGTTAAAAATAATGGTTTGGTACTGCTGAAATCTTCATTCTTGCTCTCTCTCTCTCAGAAAATCTAAAGAATATAATCCGTCTTTAAGAGCTTCAGGTTGACTTATCTGGGTTTTTTGTCACGTAATCGTATTTTATAGAACATGGGAAATCAATATCAGAATGAGATTAGCTATAAAGGCTAACCATAAACAAATAAATAGTTTCCAGTTATAGAATAAATATTCAATAACATGTCTTATATGATCTAGACGAAGTACAATATGTATTTTTATGTATTGTTAGTTCATAAATTCTTGTATTTAAAACGGTAAAATAATAGTTTCACTCTAATTGCACGTTTAACTTAATGAAACAAAATAAAACACACAATATTAGTTGTTGATAATTTAAGTTTTGGTCCTTTTCATTTTGCTCTCTTGTTAGTTTTTGTTTGCAACTTTTAGTTATCGTCGGTAAGAGAAAATATTAAACTTTTTTAAAAAATAATTGTTACTACTACTAATGTATTAGCATTATTTTCTTTTAAATCAAATGATCATCTTTACATTGACTAATCAAAAACAAAACTTTCACTGAATAAATTTTAAATGATCATTTATATCATAATGTTGTAAGTGTTTGTCTTAATCCCTATTGTTATTATTATTCGCCTTATTGTTTGTTCTCGCTCTCTCTCTTTCTAGAAATGAATGAATCAATAGTAACAATATGCAAATTTCTCTCTCCTTTTTAAAGATACGATAGATATAATAGAGAAGGATGGATTAAGATATTGAAATGAACACAAAAGGACTGTGCATATATACAGCTGTTTATGATGTGTGGTGGTTGTTGAAATGTTCATCAGAAACAATGACAAATACAATATTTAAACAAACAAGACATCATCCTAACTTCTAGTGAAAATTTCAACCACTATGAGCATATATATATATATATATAATGGTCATTATTATTAACATTGATACTGTTGTATCTTGTTTTCTTCTTTTGACCAATCACTTTTAATTTCTCCTCCCACTTTACTATATTTTCCTTGTTTAATAGTTATTTAGTTGACTTGTAATCTGCATTGTTTTTGTTATCCTGTCATTTTTGTTAATCTGCTCATTATTTTCGAATATAAATTTTAAATATACGGCATCATGTCATAATTATTACACTATCATTGTTCCAATTGTATTATGTCGAAGTGATAAATTATTTGGACATGAATTAGAACTTTCTATTCTTAAAAAGTTTTGTATGCAACTACAACCATATATATATATATATATACAATCATGGTACCAGTCACATTATTATGAATGAATGAGAAGGATAATTATGTTTTAAGTTCAAATTGGGTATTGAATGTAACGTTTCTTTTTTTGAAAAACTAGTATGCGATTAAGGTTGATAAACATGAACAGAATAATAGTTGATATAAATGTAAAAAAATTTCAGAAAAATGATTTGAAAATAATAAGACTCATTTATTATATACATAGAATAGTTTACTAAAGATAAAGTATAGTGAGGTTAAAGTGATAAATTTTATTTAGATAGTGTAATAAGAAGACAAAGATTATCCGAACTATGTGGTATATTAGCGTAATACATTTTGAACAATCTGATCACACATATACTTGTTATTAAAGAGACTAATTGATTTAAATTTCTTAAAAGAAGACTCCCTGCACATACTATTAAGAGGTTAGATGAACTTGTCAACCTTAAATGTAAAATTTTATTTAACCAAGAAATATTTTTATAGTCTATTAAATTTACAGTGATAAAAAGTTTCCGAGAAGATAATGTTATGTCGGACGACCTTTGAACGAATCTTAAGTATTCTTGAGAAAAACTAGCCAATCAGAAGACAGTTAGTAAAGACTAAAATATATTATACAACACCAAAGAATTAGAGTGGGTACACTTCTTTTACATGGTCCAAAAACTTGTCGAGGATAGAAAGAGGTTCAAAGGTTCTAAAATCGTAATGCATAAGGTAGAGGAACTCATCCATATGGCTCCATAATATGCGGTCTCTGGAGCCATGATAAGGTCACAAAATCTCTCTCAGCCTCGACCATATAGCTTCAATATTGTTTGTATGTACTTCGGTTGTGTAAGTTTGTCATTTTTATAACGCATATATCCCTAAAAGAACTCATACCTCTGAATAGCCGAAGCTTCAGTAACATCTGCGAATATTGCAGCCAATAATATTGGTGTTTTTATTATACAGTTCACAGCAGGTATTATAATTTGCCTTAGTCTCAATCTGGATAGAGAGAAAAAAGTTCCTATTCTAGCAGACTTCTTCGTCTAACATATATTGCATCGAAAGATCACATCATCATGGTAGTCTGCGCAAGGTCTACAAATCAATTGATTGCCACGATTGCAAATAAAGGGACTTCTTAGTAGTCCCATTTATTGTAGCGGCTTAATTGTCACGTTTTCTCTAAAATCCTCTGTGGACCGATTGTACATGAGCATTAGGTTCTGAAATTGGTGCTGTGACCTTGAAATCCCTCAAACGCTTCTGATTGGCTCGTCTATAAATTATAGTCTCGCCGTTATTTCATATATATAACGACTAATATTAACGTTATGAAATTCATAACATACAAATGATAATTGTGTTTAGAAATAAAACTGGTAACTTAAAACTAAGAATGGCTTACTTACAAGGTATAAATGGGAGGAATACGGATTTCATTTATGTGCATAACATTTGAAAGAAACAAACTCTCTCTCCCTATATATATATATAGAACAGTTTTGAAATTATTTCACCCACCGTTTTTTCGTGATTATTTAATTTTCTATGGAAATATAGTTTTATTATTTATTATAATGAAGAGCTTAGTATCGAAACGTTGAATGTTTTTCAATAAACAGAATGTTTATTAGATAGTTAAACATATTTATAATTTGTATCTTAATAACATTTCTTAATTCCGCATGTAGCCCCTCCGAGTTCTACTGTCGGTCCCAAGCCCGGATAAAGGAGGAGGGTTGGGTATGGGGTTAGCGACCCCATCCCTTAAAAAATTAACTCTCTAAAAGAACGCTAACCAGAAAAAATTATTCAAACTAATAACATTGCCCAATAAACTTGACTTAAATGTTGGTAAATATTTGACTATTAGATTAAATGTGAAAATTTTAATGAACAATGAACAAAATCAAAGAAGAACATAAAATTGATCATTATTCAACAATCGGTTGATTGATCAATGAGTAATGAGTAGTCTCATATTATTCTTGGTGTTAACTGAATTCTACTAATCAAATTACAATTTGGCCAATGATGTAAGTGATTTAATGTCATGTACACGGTTTTAAGGTATGAAACAGTTAAAGGTAACCAGTGGGGAACCGTAGACCTGAATTTCTTCCTATTTGGTACCAGTGGGCAAGAAGTACCTGTTATCACACAATGTTAGAGGTACATCTGTATACCAAGGTGACACGGGATCGAACCCATCAAAGAGAATAAATTTACTTTAGATTATGTTTAAACCTTGCTGGTGAGTGACAAACAGATCGATACCTGGGTGCAGCGTTTTCTGTCAAATACACCCAATCACTACATTTAAATAATTTAAAATGATGTTATTTAAAAAATTGGGGGAAAGTAATTCTTTCCTCCTTTTCGCCTTCAACAAAAATAAATTATTTTAATATATCCAAGTATAATTCAAAACCTAATGACAGATAGCATGTATCTGTTTAGAACCTAAGAAAATACTGCCGTTGTTTTTTTTACTCAGATGCTTAAAACTGATAAATATGTGAGGACGGGAGAAAAGATCGCAAATTTAAAAATCTAATGATAAAGTTCCTTGTTACACAATACCAAAGGACTAACTGCATAAATATTCACCAACACAAAGGTGTAAAGCGTTTATGTCTTAGATTTGTTTTCAAGACTTTTAATTGTAAACGCTATTTTCCAAGCCTAATCCGAACCCCTAACTCAACCACTAACCCTGATACCTAATGGTAATTTAACTCCTAACTGTTAATCTTAACTAAACTTCGAGTCTTTTTAGGCTTTTATGTAATAAATTACTAATTTATATTAAGAAAATATCGTGGCTGGTTGTAAATTGATTTTCTCAGGTTCACTTTGATAGTTGCTGATGATCATTAGTATGGAATATTTTTACTGATATCTATATCTAATACGCTATATTTCACTTAGTAATTGACTTAAATATATTTAATAGCATTGCTTTTCATTAGAATTCTAACTTCATCAATCTTTTCCGATATCAATATGAATATAAATTAATTTTAAACTATAGTCATATGTTGAGTGCACTCATTATCATTGAATGAGATAATCTAGTTTTTCCTATAAAAAGTATAAATAATTAAATGTTTTTATTAAGTAGAATTCGTATATTTCAAATATGATTATCTGCGTTCGTAACTTTGAATAGCTGAAAAACTATGACCAAAGACTTCAAAAATGTTTACAGCTAAAAATAAATATTTATCTTGTTACCTTATTATCCGTCCTGTTTAGAAGTTTACAAATAGGTCTTTTGAAGGTAATTAAGACATCACTTATTGTGATAAACACAATTGCATGTCTCAGATTTTATTGATGAATATGTAAGTTACAAGCAATCGAAATTTTCGATTATGTGAATACCTTTTCAATTTTAGTAAAATGTCTGAGATTCAGCAGAACTTTTTCGACCACTGCTATGATGATAACTGCATAAGGATCTAATAATATCTTTGAGTTGTTTTGCTGTTGCAATAACTATACGGTGGATTTATGATGAATGATAATGCTGTATTTTTAGCAAATGAACACAACAAATACATTGACAATAATCAAGTCTTTGTCCCTTGTTTTTTCATTCTGGACAACCGTACACATTGATACTAATGAGAAAGGTTAGAAAATGGCTAAATAATCAATCATTACCAACTCCTTCAGGTGATTATTTAATTCAATTCTACTTATAATTAGTAACAGTATTGAATTTTGGAAATCTATTATTTGTTTTCACAATGAGAGTTACACATAACACAGATAACAACTAGGAAGTTTATCCAATTAAAAATAGATTAGATTCAACTACATTCAATAAGTCATGATCGTCAACCACACTTATTCTAACTATTAGTATATGCCTAATGAATAGTATAAATGACACGTTAGTTAATGCATAAAGGCTTGTTAATTATGTACATCACTGTCTAGTACATTATAATTCCTATGAACATTTTTTTAAAAAAATAAACCATATTTATTCGTTTGTCACTAATTTTAAAAGCCTCATTTTAAAACGAATGACATGATGAAATCTTCATAAATCTTTAACATAGGGTACATCATATGAATCAATTAAAAAATATTATATTATTGTTACTAATGCATATAATTAATTGGTTTGTAAAATAAAGAAATATTTACTACTTAAGAGGTGGTCTAACTCATAGTTTCACTACATTATTATACAGTTTCCTATTGATTGTTAGATTTTTACGTCTAGACTATGAAAGAAAATCAAAATTTATTTAAACAATCTGTAAACCATTAATAAAGTTATTAGTATTTTATTCTATTGATATGTAAACAGCATATGCGTACTCTCATCAATGATAAGTATATTTCACTGTCATTAAACTATTGATGTGGTCATTTTATTCTTTTAGTCAAACAAGAATATTTTTGACAGGTGATGTACAGAATGTCATTCGAGCAGTATATATATATATATATATATATATATATATATATATATATATATATATATATATATATATATATATATATATATATATATATATATATATATATATATATATATATATATATATAATTAGTTATACCATATTCATCCCTAAGTAATTAAATCTAACACTATCTATTAACATTTTGTAAGTGGATATTTCTTGTTTGTTCATATTAATATTTTCAGGTTTCTGTTCAAATTGTAGATGGCATTATATTGATGACTGAAAATTGACTGAACTGTTTATTAGAATAATAACTCTACAAACTGGATTCACTAAGTAATTTTAGTTTTAAGATAGATTCTTTTATGAAATGATGAAAATGAACTATTGAAAATTATAAGTAATGAAAAACTATTTTATACTAGTTTGAGACTTCTCAGGAGTGAGTACAGAACAGAATCGAATCAGTGAGAATTAAGTTTCAAAGCGAGTATGATACATTCGAACTACAGAGTTTGAATCCAGTCATCAGGATTTGTAAAATCAGTCATTGCACAATAAAGTACCTTATCAATGATGCTCGAAGCGTGGAAAAGACAAATAATTTTCGTTTACTTCTCAAAAGTCCAATAAAATTGACGGGGACGGAAGTCTGGAACGGGAATCATTTCGACTCCGCAGTTCTATGTATCGTCCTCGGTAATAGACCTATGAATTTATCAGTAAGTAGAGAACGAAACTAAAACAAATGAGGAGTCCAGTGCTTCCTAGTTCCAGAGATTCTCTAAACAATAATATTCCTTAACAAAAGTCTATCTTCAAACAAAAATAATTGTCAATATTCATTCAACTAAGAAAGTGGTTTGAATTTATGAAAATATAAACATATTTACCTGTTCTGGTGTTATTATTTCAATTCTCAAACTTAGGATATAATCAACAATGCAATACATGTATTGGGTGATTGTGTTTTGATGTCTCTGACAATTTTTTTGATTTTTCTCAGCTTTGTTATGGTTACAATTCTGATATATGTACCAAGATTTTGTATCTTAGACCAGTTTTAATGCTACATTATTCCTCATTTTTAATTTTAGGTATCAGTAATCGATTCCATTAATGTCTCAGTTACTAAACATGTAATTTCTTTAACCTTATTTTCTTTTAATGACAGAAGTATTAAACAAAATTTTCAAAGGCTTACTAGTTTTTTTGTCACAGACTATATAACTGAAGAAAAACACTTCAATAATTTTCTATATTTTATGCCACATATCATATTATCAATATTTAATTACTGTTGACAGAAATAAAACGCTGAATCATTGAAAGTTGTGTATAAAAATAATTAACTGTCAGATTTGCATTCAATATTTACACACTAATCAGACTTGTAGATTTAGTCGAAAAAGATAACCACCAACATTCCACGTAATTTCAACACAATAAACTTTATAGTTGAAAACATGAGTCAACCGAAGCTAGATCACCATGAAAAACCTGGAAGAACTGAACGGCCGTTTCGTCCTACCGTGGGACTCCTCAGCAGCGCGCATCCAAGATCTCGCCTCGCGAGATTTCAGGTTTTCCATGGTGGTCTATTTTCAACTGACTTATAATTTCAACTTTAAAATTGCTAAAATCTCCACAAAACCTCTTTCTGACAATGAACTTTATTTCAATATATATATATATATATATTATTGTAATCCGTTATATAAACTCATTGAGAATTAAATTTTTTTGACATCAGTTAAATGGTATGAAATATGTTGAGTTAATCAGAGAATAACAATTACAGAGGTTACATGAATACGTTAGAGTAGTAAATACATTTCTTTTGGATTGTCTATTTAACATTACAATATTTTGATGGCAAAAACCGAGGAAATAAAAATTTTGTGAATATTTTAATTATAGTTTTCTAGATCACAGTAAAGTCTCATTTTTATATTCAGAATTTCTGAAGGTGTTATGACATAACCATCTGACTATAATATGTTTAGTAACTGGGATTACGAATGTAAAACTTCGGTTGATGGTATCGTCTAAAAGATTTTTTCGGTAAATCGTCTTTACTGATGTATTGAACCATTGTAGTTTATTTATTACTCGGGTGTGTATGGAAAAGTATGGTGCGTAATATATGGATGAAGATGCACATAACCCCCACCTGTAAATAAAACTAATGAGATCTACTTTAACATTGCATCTGGTCTAATTATCAACTTTTACCATCATTTTGCATGAGGTCTGGCCACACAAATTTTAGTAATGAGTATTTATTTATGTTACATTTATTATCAATATGTCAGGTAATTGGAGGTAATCAATAATAAACCTTGGGCCTAGTTTTCGTGTTATTTGGCGCTTGCCAACAACGTGTACCCACCACACTAATGAAACTGAAGCCTTCAGGTAAATTCAAACCAGAAACTCCCAGTTCTACAAACTGAGAAGTTACCTCTGAGCTATTACAGGATTTGTTGAACTTCTGGAAGGCTGAAATATTTACAACTGACTGATCACTGAGTCATAACTAATATCCCATTTGTCTAGTCCATCAGCTCTGATGAAGCTTTGCTGGTCACGTTCTTGACCAATACTACGAACTAACGTTCCTATAGATTTATGTAATTCAGTAATAAATTAACAAGCTTTGATAACCTTCGTATTTAGAACTCCAGTGTTTCAGATTTCTTTCCACCAAAGTTGGTTTTAACAGACACAAGATTATTCCAGTATGATATTAATAATAATAATAAGAAGAAGAAGGAATGTGTATGGTTATGAAATAATGAGCTTTTTGCGTAGTAATCTTTATAAAATCCACTGAAATTTCAGGATCAAAGAAAATATTTAACCTTCATTCTTCTTGTCTGACTGTAATTTTAGATATGAAATAACGATAATTTACAAAATTTTAAAATTATATATTACAACTCACTTTAACCTGACTTTCAGACATTCCTAAGAAATAAGCTAAACGAGCTCTTTCTGGACCAGCTAAATATTTTGTTTGTTCAAATGTTTTCTCCAATGCAAATATTTGTTGGCCAGAAAACGTTGGACGTGTATGCTTCTTTTTTCCATCTTTATCGATAGCACCAAGTGTATTTTCTGATTTGAACAAAAAAAAATCGATACAGAAGAATAAATATCACTCACTTATCAATTTCTTAATATAATAAAAGCTACTTATTCGATAATTCAGAATGCTAAAATAAACAACAACAAAATATTATCAGAAAGGTGGTTTTGTGGAGATGGTAGTAATTTTAATAACTGAATTAATTAGTCGATCTAAGCTAGGCCCCCATTGAAAACCTGGAGGCACTGGATGGACATCTCGTCCTGGTATGGGACTCTTCAGCAATAAGCATTCACGATCCCGCACATGGGATTTGAACCCATGACCTTCGGTCCGACGCACCTCTAAACCACTGAGTCGGCATCCACTGGTGTTAATGTCTAGCTTCAATCGATTCATGATCTTTGCTCAATCTTTCATCTACTATATGTGGTGGATAACTGTCTTCAAGATGGATTTCCTGCAGTTCTAGTGAGCAGCCGTGACTAGTGGAATCCAGTCCTTGTCGAGTAGAAACAGGCGTCTACTCCATATAATGGATGAAGAATTATGCAAGACCATGGATTGATCGGAGTTGGACATCGTTACCACTGGATGCATACTCAGTGGTCTAGAGGTTAAGCGTTCGTGATTGAAACTGAAGGTCATAGGTACGAATTACATGTGCAATGCTGACCGCTGAGGAGTCTCATACCAGGACAAGATGTCCCTCCAGTGCTTCTAACGATCCCGCCTCGCGAGATTCGAACTCAGGACCTTTTTTATATGGTATTAAAAATAAGTAGTAGATAGACAATGACTTGATCTAATCATATTTTTTATATTCGATTAACTACTATTTGGATGATATTGAAACTTAAATGTAACCATTTACTGCTTTTAATAGTGAAAATTGTTTAATGTAACATTAAGTTAAACAATAATTGTCGATAATTCCCTTAATTACATACAAATTATGGAAGCTTTATAGTCATACTTAGAGTAAAAGGTAGTTTGAATACTTTATTATTTTTACGTCTACCGTTTTTACAGGGAATTCATAAATTTAATTTCTTTTTATAGATCTAAATAAAACAAATATATTCAGCATTCCAATGTACGATGAAAAGCTTTTGCACATCAGTTATCATTTCTTTTTAAATCGATAAACGACTTAAAATTATACCATCCATTATGATAATCCAGTAATAGATGTGTTAGCCAATAAATACAGAATGACTATCTTTTGAAATAAATCAGTTGCATTGTATAAAAACTATGTCGTTTCATTCTTATCCTTTTACATGTTCTCTCTGACGTTCAACACACATTTAAATATCCGACTAATGAGGATGAGTTCCTTTTGAACATTGAAAGGTTCACTCGTTTCGGTGTATCTATCTGCGAATTTATCATAAACTTTTCAATAGTTTACAATGGCTTTTGCATCATGATTCTATATTGTTTGGTTAATGGGTTGTTTTAAGAACCTACTCTTTTCGTTTATTATAAATTTATATTGTTTGTAATTAACAAGAAGCTTTTCTATTCTACAAGTTTTCTTTTCTTTTTCCTCTCATTTTATTTCATTGTTTTAATGACTGATTATAATCGTTTCAATCAATTAGCCTACAATATGCATGTAATGATCAATATCGGTTGTAAATTTTAAATAATCATTATTATTAGTGATAATTTACACTTATCTTATTACGGCTTACGTTATCATGTCAGACAACTTTTAAAAAAAACACATGAAGAATTAACGGACAATTAACAGTGATAAAATATACGTCGACCGTTGAACTGTTATTAACTTAAACAATAATATTTACATTTGAGTAAAAAATAAAATCGCATAAAATTTAATTATCGTCAATAAACACAGTAAGAAACTGTAGTTATTATTATTACCAATATTATTATTATTATTGTTCAAATAGATATACAAACAAACGTTTATGACGTGTTTATTGTATTTCTGAAATTAATTGTTTCGTTAAGTTACTGAGATAGTTCATTACTATATTTTAATTATATGTAAGTTTCAATCGCTTAATTATTGTTCCGTCAATGGTATATATATGGGACTGTTTAAGTTAGTGTAGACAGATATTTCAGCATTTAGATAAGTGATAAATTCAGAAAACTATCCTTGGAAAAAATAAGAACCAATGAAAAATTTATAATTTTAATAATGCCATATAAGGATAAGCTTAATGTTAACCTTGAAGGGGATAGTGATTTCAAAAACAATCTATGTATGTATGACGGTTTCATACTATTGAGGACCTTCACACTATAATAAAACGGATGTCAATTTGTCATTGATTTCTAATGCTCACTTAAATAAGTGCACTCTATGAGATAAGCTGTAGTCAATTTTCAACCGTCTCAACAACTCTCTCCTCCTGTTATCGTCCATCACTTCGAGTTGAACTTGTGTCACTAATAAATTGATCATATACATTTTATTGAATTTAATTCAGTGGTGCTTGATTCACAATGGAACCCCAGTTAATAATTAAGCCACACATTAAATCTTTAGACTGTGTTCATTGTTTGTTGGAAACTTCATGAGAAAATAATCACAGAAATTTACACAGATTTTATATATTCACATGTATTTCTCGATATTCAAGCAGTTTGTATCTGACATTTAAAGTGAATTAAAAGTTGGTATTAATAATAATAATGTTATTGTAAACTTCTGAGCTAGGCAAATCAAGTGCGCTGTCAATAACTGACTGAAATTCATAACGGGATTTGATGCGTTTCAACTCACTGACGCAATATTGTCTTTTGCCACAATTTCTAGACGACTTATGCTTAGTCCTTCACTTAGACTATAAGTGTTCATTAATCGAAATTTTCAGACTTGGTTGAAAACACACATACGATGACTTCTGTACTTGTAATATAAATCACCTCTGAACTCAAGTATGATCAAAGGAACCTTTGTCATTATTTATACCTTCCCGCAGAAGATTATTAATTTTATTTCAACTGGTGACTTTTATCCAAAAATCAATCCTTCTAGATCAATCTGGACACATACAAACAAAAATTACATACATGTCACTTATGAATCACCTTGACCGCAATGAAATGACGTGACATTGATTTATTCAGACCTGTTTTCGATTGATCACCTAGTATTCTTGGATTGTTCCGTTGTACTATTTAAACTTGGATTATTGTTAATTTGGTTATTTATTCTCCGAAGAAGTGGCTTACACTGAGTCACAAAACGTCAGAAAATCTTATTTTTCTACTCATTGGGATATTACAAATATATTATTTATTTATAACAATCTACCCAATGCTCAATTTATTCAAAATTATCAAATCAAAACTTGGTAATGATACCTACAAATAAATTAAACATTTCATTTGCAAATCTTCCATCAATTATCCTTTACATCCTTCATGATTCTTTTATTTCTCGATTCTTTATATTTCCCTTTCTGTTTTCTTCAGTATCATCTCCACTACCTTCTTTTGACAGGCATTCAACTTGTGACTGGTGTTACATATTACTTGTATCGACAGACATAAGTAGCATACACCACAATAATAGATGAGGAAATATTGGAAACCTAAGAATAATGGACTGTTGTTTTATCATAGTTTAAATCTTCTTGGGTGTATATAATATTCATCCATTTTTGAGGAGTGTAGCATTGTAAGTTATAGTTTTAATTATCTCGTCAAGAAAGAGAACTGAATTTCGATCATTTTTTTGGTAAATGTATATTCTGCACCGATTATCTAGAAATAGTTAGTCAAAATATCAGCGTGAGATAATTAAGACCATAACTAATGGTGGTATAGACATTGTCTCTGTTGTATGAAATAGTAACTACATGGGCTCACTTGCTCAGTGGATCACATGTTTGAAGCAAAACGTGTTGGATTCGAGTAACGATGTGAACATATATGTGCGTAAAACTTCATATTTAGTAATCAAATAATATTTTTTAGTTTGTATAAATTCATCGCTACAAATATCTTCAGATTTATAGGTGAACCACAAAAAAATAAACTGCTGATATTTATTGCTCTATGGGATTTGTTTCTTCATTAGGATATTATTATATTATATTATTATTATTATATTATATGAATGTCATTTCTACTATATAAGTATAAATATATATTATTCATCATGTCTTATTTCTTGTACTATATTTCCTCAGCTAAAGAGTTTATTTCAGTTTATGTGGATACTAACTTTTGCATATCATTTAAGGAGTTCATCTATCCTTTTATCATATAAACCTCTGTAATATAATTTTCAATGTAATATTTTCAAGTTATTCATTATATGGGGATTGTTCGTGGAGAATTTTAGTAATTTTACATATAGTTGAAATCATGAGTCAAGTGAAGCTAGACCACCATGAAAAACCTGGAAGCACTGTACAGCCGTTTCGTCCTATTGTGAGACTCCTCAGTAGTGCGCATTCACGATCCCATCCAGTGTTTCCACGTTTTCCATGGTGGTCAAGCTTCACTTGACTCATGATTTCAACTATATGTAAAAGTTATTCATTATGTTTTGAGAAGATAGTCACATTCATCATATTTTCGTATTAGTCTTATTAACATTTAATTTTTTTCTTTGGTTTTCTAATTATCTTTTCAAAAATTCACATGAATCCAACATCATTTTTCATGTTTTCTGTCGCTATCTAATTCCCTTTCTCCCTTCCTAATTTAAATAAACAAAAATCTACTTGTTCAATAAAACTCATTATATTATTGAAATGGGATTAAGCTGAATATGTTGACTGTAATTTCATTATTTATCATTATTATCACAATCACGAAGATAATCGTTCAGTTTTGACTACAGCAAAAACATTTCTAGATATTCTTGATAACAAAACTTAAAATAATGGTCTATTCGGTCAATTCTGGTTATTGATTGGGTGTACATACATCCTCATACATATACTGATTGAAAGCTAATCCATGCTCACACTATTACTGATTTGTACTTGCGATTTAGTCTATTTTTGAAGCATCGTATGCTACTTAGAATGAATTTATATGATTAGAAGTGATAGATTTCTTCCCATTTGTAAGATCTGCCAGCATACTGTAACATTACTACTATACTATTAACGTCATCTATTAACTCGGCTGTTAGTGCTACAATAATTCACTGTAATTTTCTGTACTTGTTCACGTGAGAAAAGCCTAACAAAAACTCTACATTATCCAACTTCAGGCGTTGATAATTCCATCAAAACTTAAAAGTAATATGTATCACGTTGTGTAAAGTTAAGGATACACATTATTGAATTGTTCCCAGTACTAAAGGAAATGAAAAGGTGGATACTACTAATTTTTAACTGATTCTCCGTTCAAAGTTGGATAATGGCGAAAACCAAATTCAAAAACCCTTTGACAATGTATACCGAATTTAACATTTGACGAACTATATTTAAAAATCAGAATGAAAGTATAATATAACTAGTACTTAACACTTAGGTCACTAAGTAGTAACATACACTAGGTCAACTGGTTCTAAATACTTGTCAAACTATGTCGATCTGGTTGTAGTGCGATGTTTTAGCTGAGTAACTCGAGATTGTGGTGTACTTCTCATTTTCAATGTTAGTTAATAGTAAGTAATCAGAAGGAAGCCTGGGGCTTAAATCTTGGGCTCAATAACATTTATCGGTAATAATTGAAAACATGAACCGATAAATATTAGACCACCATTGAAAACCTGGAAGTACTAGACGACCTCCCCAGTATGAGACCACTAAGCAGTGTGCACTCGCTACTCCGCACACGGGATTTAAAGCTAGGACCTTCAGTCTTACACGTGAATGCTTAACCTCTGGATTACTGAGTCGACATCCAACGGTGTTAATGCTTAACTTCAACCCACTGAAGATAATGCAAGATGGTCGCGCAATATTGTAGATTGGTCAAAATCAGATATTAACATCACTGGTCTAGAGGTTTAGTGTTCATGTGGGATCAAAGGTATTGCAATCGTGAATGTGATCTGTTGAGGGGTCCTATATTATTAAGAAGAAACTGTCGTCTATTCTTTTCATGTTTTCAATAGTGGTTTAACTTTGATCAGTTCATGATTTCAATGAAATTCAACTATCTCCATAATCCCATACTGACTAAACTTGAATGATTTAATCACTAGACCATCGATGTATAATATAATTATAATTCAATAATCTGAAGTAACAGTTGAATTCATTACAAAATATCCATCAACTGCTTTACATAATTCTATTTCGCTTTAGTCATAGAATATATTTGGTGGCCAATTTATATTCAGTATGAATATATTTATCACTTCATATCAATTATTATCGTTCATGATACACTTTTATAAAATTAATTACAAATATATGAAGTATATAAACGTAGTCAAATGAATGAACATAATGTTAATGATTGACTATTAAGAACTAATAGTATTGTTGCTGGAATAGATAATAACAAATCAAAGTACATCTGTAGAATATATGGTCCCAATACAGCATATATCAACAAATATATATATATATATAAACAAACAAAGAAATATATAATGATGTACAGGTGTTACATTTGACTTGTAGATTATGTAACATTACTAACATTTCAATTATATGGCAAACATATATCACTATTAATTAGTTAATCATTTGACCAGCTGATTATTTGAAATAACAATAACAATAAATAGGTACTAATATCATAGCAAATGAATAATCATGTAAGTTTAATTATATTCATGATTAATCTTAAACAATTGTTAGAATATAATTTATGAAAGTATATCTTTTATATATTATTGAGTATGAGTAAGCATATATATAAAGTGTATTTTTGCATATAAATAGTGTATCATACGAGTTTGAACAAACTATGTATTGTAATTTGTTTCTACATTGACTATATATGCATATAGTCTTAAATTAAATGTAATGGATGATTTGATTGTATATTCACAATATAGAATAATGACACTGAATAAAAATGGACAATGAACAGCTGTCAGTACTCACAACAAGATAATAAGTCATTAGAATGATCATTAGAAATTGTAAACTATCCACAAAACATATCTTTTTATGTATGTATACAAGTGTTTATATATGTATGCTTTCCTATAGTATTGATATGAATATCCCCTTTATTTGCTGAATTACATTTATCCCTATTTTACATTTTTTTGTTGATACGTATGTACGTACATATATATATTTTTTTAAATTTATATTTTAAAAATCACGTAAACAGATACAATAAAAATAATTGTTCAATAAAGAACAACTGTTAAACCGTTAGATCATAATTTGCTCTTTTAAATGATAGTAGTATATATACATATGTATACGAGTATGCATATATGGGTTGTGTGATATATACCCTTATGATAACTTAGAATCAGATATATAAATCACCATTTTAATTAGTCTGTCACTAATTAAATCAAATTATATTTATTCAATATTGGAATAATCATAATTCTTAATTCTCAATTACTTTTCCATAATAAAACGTGTCTACACCTATTGTTTTCAGTTATAATTATTATTACTATGGCTATTATTATTATGACTATTATTATTATTATTATTATTATTATTATTGTGACTATTATTATTGTTGTTAGTAGTAGTGCGCGTACACATACATACATTGGCATTAAAAGAAAAAAGACAAATTGTGTTTAATTCGACCAATGTAGTAGTAAATGAACACTTCTTAAATCTACAAGTTCGTATATGTTCACATATACAAACACATGTATATTGTAAGTAATTATAATTTAGTCGAAAACTTAGATAATTTAGTATGTCAATTTCAATTGACACCATTGTAATTTGTTAATTGTTTATATGGTTATTCTTTGTACTCTTAATATAATTAAACTAAAGAAATTTAAGTGTGACCATTTAAGTCATATTATAATCGGTGTTAATTAAAACTGAAAAATAAAGGTGTCTGTTAACATGATATGTATTAATGTAGTGAGCAGTGATTATAGGAGCTAATATACACCCAGAAAATGAAATGTTTTCAATTGAATCCAGAAGTGAGTACATAATAACATTCAAGATTATTCTCATGTATATTGTTATTGTGATAAACATTTCAATAAATGAGAGTTTTTCTTAACTTGTTTACTTGCTGATTAATTTGAGAACTATGTCAAATTTATGGATATATTATACAAGTATTTTGCATTAAAATCTGATACCATTTATAGAATCGTTCGTAGGTAGAAAATTTGGAACAATTGTTCTATCTATCTTTCATTAGTGAACTTTAACAAATCCACACTAGTTCTAGGCCATGGCCTTTAGACATGTGTGACAAATATGTACACTAAACAGTTGGAAAATCTTGGGAGGCATTTGTTTCACAAAGATGGTACATAAGCTTTGCTGATAAGTATCAGTATAGGGTTATGAAGATGGTTTAATTTCATGGAAATCATGAACTGATAAATGTTAAACCATCATTCAAAACATGGAAGGAATAAAAGACCGCTTCTTCTTAGTAATATAGGACCCTTCAACAGATCACATCCACGATTCCACACAAGGTACTCGAATCCAATACCTTTAGTCCCACATGAACACTAAGCCTCCAGACCAGTGATGTGAAACCCAACGATGTTAATATCTGACTACAGTCAATCCACAATATCGCATGCACATTCGAGTTCGACGGATTATGATACAAGTGTGAATCCTATTTTTATTTTGGTTTACACAACTGGACTGTATCAATAGTCTTCACACTTAGATTTGAATGAAAGTAATGTATGGAAGTCTAGTCTTACTGAATCGGAGTAACTTCATAATTATTATATTTTCAAGTAGCTACTCAACCAAGAAATAACTTTCTTTATTGAGTTAACTTTAAAGATATGTGTGAACCAATCTATTGAAACAGTCTCTAACTACGTTGATAACGATTCAACTGATATAGACTGCAATATAAAAATATTATTCTAGATAGAGCAAGAAGAAATGTTGTAAATCGGATTTATGAGATGATGAAAAATATTATTTTATGAATATTTTCTGGAATAATATCTTCCCATTCTTATTTGTCCACGAAGTATAAAAATGCACCATCCTGACTTCTAAGAAGAAATTATTATCAATCAAAAATACATTGCTAACACAGTTTGGAACAGAAGTAACACAAACCTAAAGTCTATATATTTTATTTTATGCGAATTCTTAAGTGGAACAATATAGGGGGATAGACCATGTGTCGTCCATAAAATAAACATTAATAACTATGACAAATACTACAACAGAAAGTATGGTCACCTTATTAATCTGTATCTGAGAGAAGAAAAACTGGAAGTGTGAAGTAAAGCTATGTCTTCAAGTATAATAAGAGATGCGGGAAATCGTGATTGTAGGTCCAATTAAGATATGTCGATGACATGTGAAGAAGAAAATAAAGGGATGTTGAAGGTACTTTAGAAAATTGGCGTTAGCGATCAATAGGCCTGTTGACATTAATTTATGATCAATTTCATGTATGAAGTCATAAAACAATCAGTAGTAACAAAATTATATATGGTGATAGCATTGTTATTGATAGATAGTAACCACATTCTAGATCATTAAAAAAAGCTACTGCGTTACATAGCAAGTAATTCAAATCATCCCTCCATTTATTATGTCATTGAGAATGTCGGTGAAAATTAGACTATCAAACTATCCAGCTCTGTTAGCGGTTTCAATTAATATTCTATGTTTACTGATAATTCAAATACGAAAATTCTTGTGTTTTCAGTAGATATTGTGAAGACTAATATTTATCTTAAGTTATTTTAAGATAGGGAAAAGTAGAAGTGAAGCTGTTCAGAACAATGAAACAGACTCTGAGTAATTATCTAAAAGCAATAAATATTGGAACTTGGAAGATGATGACGGACTCTGGTAGACATAATGAGTAGAAGAATAAGAGATAAATATTATCCTATAAACAATACTTTCTATACCCGACACTTTATACTGTTTTTTTAATATTATTTTAATTGTTTTACCTTAGTGTGTTGCAGGATGTGTGATGAAAACAGAAAATGCTTTTCAGAATATGTCTTTGCGGAGGGCCATCTCTGAAGCAACCTTTTTTGTCGACACTTGAAAGAATATATGTGTTTTGGTATCTTCATTAGATCATCAGAACATTTTCAACAATTTACCTTAATTTTTATAACATGAATGGCGATGAATGTGAATTGATGGAATGACTTGACTTCTTTATCCTCTAAATTTCGAGTTGTAGTACTACATTTTAAATTTCATTCCCTGAATTCAATTGTTAATTTCTACTTACACTTCGTATGTTTATTTTTTATTACCATCGATGACACTTCTTAGCACCTTGGCATTAAATAACTTATAGATTTATTTTTTCGACATCCTGATGTGGTAGCTTGGATAGATGTATTTCCAATCACCTAAAGTAATTACGATAACAATTAACTTAAATACAATTCTCATTATACAAATCACTAAACTTGAACAAAAAATTAGAAAATTGTAACGTATCCGTTTAACTGTTCTCTGAGCTCACCTGTAGATAAGATGGTGCTGAGTTTATTTCTATGATTTATCGTTCTTGTAAACTGTTAAGGATGTTCAAAGTAGGAGAGAGCAAGGGTCTACTAATCCTTGATTTCTAATAATTATCTAAGTGACATTAACTCCGCCTGCAGCTCTACTAAGATTACTGCCAATCCCAAGTCTGTATGAAGGGGGTAGATTGAGCATAGAGTCAGCAACCCCATCACATAGAAAACAATCTCGCTAAAATAACGCTAACCAGAATAAACAATTAACATATTTAAACTATAAACGAAAGTTCAACGATCTTCATTTGGAAGAATTATGAAACCTCATGGTGAAGGTCAAGATTCTTCGGAAGTCATGAGACTGATGCAACTTCTAGTTAATAGAGGTAAGTGGAGTATCCGAAACATATGAAGGACTAGAAGGAACAGTCAAATAGTTACGAAAATGAGGAGACACAACATGATGGTGCTCAGAATGAGTGAAACACATCGGATCCAAGCTGGATGGAAAAAGTTAGATTCGAGTGATGTGCTCTTGTAATCTGGTCACAAAGAAGAGTATGCCTCATATAAACAGTTAGTTGCACTGATGATGTTTAAAGAGACACGAAAAGCACTTACAGGATGGGAATTTCATGGATTCATAATTATCATCTTCAAAACAAAGAAGGAAATGATCACAATGAATATTATCCAGTAATATCCACCCACCGGTGATAGCAATGAAGACGATAAAGATCAGTTTTAGGAGAGGCTGCAATCAATCATAGAAAAAAGCTCAGAAAAGAACCTAACCATTCTGATAGGAGACTTAGAAGCCAAAGTTCGAATGAGCAACACTGCATATGAAGATATCATGAAATGAAATGAACTGGGAATAGGGACGAGAATGGTGACAGGATCTCAAATGAATGTACATCCCGATAATGTAATATCACATATTTCTGATAAACTTCGTCTTCTCATTGCACTATCGAAATTTATCAAAGGGACTAATTGTATGTACATTCAACAAAGTGCTTACGGAAGGCACAATATTCCACCACAGACGCATACAGAATGCTAAATTAATTCAGTTAGTCCCTTTGATAAGTTTCGATAGCGTAATAAGGAGACGAAGATTATCTGAACTATGTGATATATTAACGCAATACTTTCCGAACAATCTGATCACACATATACTTGTTAAGAACATTTATATGTAAAAATAAAAGATCTAATCTCCTATTACCCTCTGTTTCTAGTCTAGTTGACCTTTTATTTTGATATATAATTGTTCTCGAAAAGTATATGTGTGACCAGATAGTTCGAAATGTATTGAGCTGATATATCACATAGTTCCGATAGTCGTCATCTTCTTGTTACTTTATCGAAAACTAAATACGTCTTACCAGATTACACTACAGAGAACCATATCGACCATATTTATATCAGTAAAAAGTTCAAAAGATCAATGGAAGACAAGTTAAGGAAGGCAGGAGCTGGCATAGCTCCACATCACTACCTGTTGGTTGACAAGATGAAAATGAAACTAACGTAACACTGGACAACTAGAGAAACAGCGTCACAAAGTTTCGAAACAGCCTTCATTTGACACAGTGACAAACTCAACGAATTCAAGATAACTCTCAAAAACAGGTTCCAAGCCTTATAAGATATACTGAAAAAAGAAGAAACTACTATGGATAGCAATTGGAAAGGAACCGGAGAGGCACTAATTTCAACATGTCAGGAGGTTCTGGACCGCAAGCAGCATCATCATAATGAATGTATCTCTATGGGAACCCTTCACAAATTGAATAAAGGAAGAACAGGAAGACAAAAATTCACAACAATCGAACATGAACAGATAAAGTCAAAGCACAAGCTGAATACACAGAAGTAAACAGGAGAGTGAAGAGGAGTATTAGAGCCGACAAGCAGAAATATGTGGAAGTGCTAGCAACGAAAGTAGAAGAAGCTGCAAGAGAAGGAAATATCAGACAACTTTGTGACATAACGAAGATACTGAGAGGGAAATATTGTAAACTAGAGGGAACAGCGAAAAAAGGATACTTTAAAAAGATACTAAATAAAGATCTGAGCAAGTATGATAATTACAGTGGCATCACACTACTGTTGGTATCAGGAGAACTTTTCAACAGAGTGTTGTTTAACTAAATGAAGGATTCTGCAGACACCCAACTCCGAGATCAATAGGTTGTATTTCATGAAGATCAGTCGTGCACAAACCAAATCGAAACACCACGAGTTAATAATGAGTAATAAACTGAATGGAATTCGTCACCAAACATCAACTTCCTTAAATATAAGAAGACATTTGGCAGCATGAAGAGGAAAATATTATGGAAAATTCTTCAACACTATGGAGTACGTGAGAAAATCTCCGCCAAGAAAAGGGTGGGTTGGGAAATGCTGGTCAGCGGCCTATGCTCCATTGGGAGCAACAGGTGTAAGTAAGTAAGAGAAAATCTTCATCATCAAACGAAATTCATACGACAGATTACACTGCAAAGTCATGCATAGAACCCAACTGACAGATGAATTTCAAGTGAGGACGGGTGTCAGACAAGGCTGCCTACCTTCACCACTCCCCTTCTGGTGATTGACTACATTAGGAAGACCTCCACATGTGAGAGGAAGCACGGAATACAATGGACAGGTCGGATGCAAACAGATGATTTGGACTTGGTAGATGATCTGACCCTTCTATCCAATACACACCACCAACTGAAGGTCAAGACAACTAGTGTAGCACCAGCCTCTGTATCAGTAGGCCTCAACATACACAAGGGAAAAGTAGAACCTGAAATATAACACAAAGAACACCAACCCAATCTCACTTGATGCAGAAGCACTGGGTGAGGTGGAAAAATTCACGTTTCTGGGTAGAATCATCGATGAACAAGGGGGATCGAACGTAAAGGCAAGGGCCACACTCCTACACCTGGACAACGTATAGGACTCAAAACAACTGTGAACTAAGATCAAAGTCACAAACTTCAATACGGACGTGAAAACAGTACGAAGGTGAAACTATGAGAACAACAACAACCATCATCAAAAATGTACAAGTATTTATAAACAAACTCCGCCTGTAGCTCTTCTAGAGTTACTGCCGGTCCCAAGCCCGGGTAAAGGAGGAGGGTTGGGCATGGGGTTAGCGACACCATCCCGTAGAAAAGCTAACTCGCTAAAAAAACGCTAACCAGAAAAATAATTCAAACCATTTAAACTCTGCCCTGGGAGTTGAAGGAATAATTATGACGTCTCATGATGAAAGCCGAAATTCTTTGGAAGTCACGAGACCGATGCACCTTCTTACAACCAGAGCAACACTCTTTATAGGTACATGGAACGTCCGGACGATGTGGGAGACAGGAAAAACCAGCCAAATAGCAATGGAAATGAGGAGATACAACTTGGCAGTACTCGGAATCAGCGAAACCCATTGGACACAAACTGGACAACAAAGGCTAGGTACAGGAGAGATGCCGCTGTACTCCGGTCACGAAGGGGAAAATGCTCCACACACTCAGGGAGTTGCTCTAATACTGTCCAAAGAAGCACGAAATGCACTTGTGGGATGGGAATCTCATGGACCCAGGATAATCAAAGCATCATTCAGAACAAAGAAGCCAGGGATCAAAATGAACATTATCCAATGTTATGCACCCACTAATGATAGCAACGACGATGATAAAGATCAGTTCTATGAAAGGCTGCAATCAATTATAGAGAAGTGCTCACGAAAGGACCTCACAATCCTGATGGGAGATCTAAATGCTAAAGTTGGGGTGGACAACACAGGATATGAAGATGTAATTGGACGACATGGATTAGGAGAGAGAAATGAAAATGGGGAGAGACTTGCAAACCTATGTGCATTCAACAAATTGGTTATAGGCGGCACAATATTCCCACACAAACGTATACACAAAGCTACATGGATCTCACCGGACCACACCACAGAGAACCAGATTGATCACATCTGTATCAACAAAAAATTCCGAAGATCAATGGAAGATGTGAGAGCCCGGAGAGGAGCTGACATAGCTTCAGATCACCACCTGGTTGTGGCCAAGATGAGACTGAAGCTAAAGAAAGACTGGACAACTGGACAAACAGCACTACAAAGGTTCAATACAGCCTTCCTTCGAGATACTGACAAGCTCCATGAATTCAAGATAACTCTCAACAACAGGTTCCAAGCTCTACAGGATCTACTGAAAGAACAAGAAACTACTTTGGAGGACAACTGGAAAGGGATAAAAGAAGCACTAACTTCAACGTGTCATCAGGTTCTTGGTCCTAAGAAGCATCATCACAAGGAATGGATCTCTATGGGAACCCTGGACAAAATTCAAGAAAGGAAGAACAAGAAACTAGCAATTAACAACAGCCGAACACGAGCAGAGAAAGTCAAAGCACAAGCAGACTACGCAGAAGCAAACAGAGAAGTGAAGAAAAGCATTAAAGCCGACAAGCAGAAATATATGGGAGAACTAGCAACGGCGGCGGAAAAAGCTGCAAGAGAAGGGAATATGAAACAAGTATATGACACAACGAAGAAATTGGCAGGGAGATATAGCAAACCAGAGAGACCAGTCAAAGACAAAGAAGGAAAGACAATCACCGAGATTCAAGAACAGAGGAAAAGATGGGCAGAATACTTCGAGGAACTGCTGAATAGACCAGCCCCATTGAATCCACCGAACATCGAAGCAGCCCACACTGACCTTCCAATAGATATCACTCCACCAACGATCGAAGAAGTCAAGATGGCCATCAGACAAATCAAAAGTGGGAAGGCGGCAGCACCTGACAATATACCAGCAGAAGCACTGAAGTCAGACATTGAAATAACTGCAAACATGCTTCACCTTCTATTCAAGAAGATTTGGGAAGAGAAACAAGTGCAGACGACAGACTGGAAAGAAGGATATCTCATCAAGATACCAAAGAAAGGAGATCTGAGCAAATGTGAGAACTACAGAGGCATCAGTTTGCTATCAGTACCAGGAAAAGATTTCAACAGAGTGCTGCTGAATCGGATGAAAGACGCAGTAGACGCTGAACTTAGGGATCATCATGCTGGATTCCGTAAGGATCGGTCGTGCACAGACCAGATTGCGACACTACGGATCATCGTTGAACAATCAGTTGAGTGGAACTCATCACTATACGTCAACTTCATTGACTATGAGAAGGCGTTTGACAGCGTGGACAGGAGAACATTATGGAAACTTCTTCGACACTATGGAGTTCCTGAAAAGATTGTCAACATTATCCAAAACTCATACGATGGACTACAGTGCAAAGTGGTGCATGGAGGACAGCTGACAGATGCATTTCCAGTAAGGACCGGAGTCAGACAAGGCTGTCTACTCTCCCAATTCCTCTTCCTTCTAGTGATTGACTGGATTATGAAGAATTCGACATCTGAAGGGAAATACGGAATACAATGGACTTCTCAGAATCAATTAGATGATTTGGACTTCGCAGATGACCTACCCCTCCTCTCTCATACACACGAACAAATGCAGATGAAGACAGCAAATGTAGCAGCAGCCTCCGCATCGATAGGCCTCCACATTCACAAAGAAAAAAGCAAGATTCTCAAATGCAACACGGAGAACACCAACCCAATCACACTTGATGGCGAAACTCTGGAAGAGGTGGAAACATTCAAGTACCTGGGGAGCATCGTTGATAAACAAGGAGGATCGGATGCAGATGTAAAGGCGAGGATTGGCAAAGCAAGGGCAGCATTTCTACAATTGAAGAACATATGGAACTCAAAACAACTCTCAACCAATTTCAAGGTGAGAATCTTTAATACGAACGTCAAGACAGTCCTACTGTACGGAGCTGAAACGTGGAGAACTACTACGACCATCATCAGGAAGGTACAAGTATTTATAAACAATTGTTTACGCAAAATACTCAACATCCACTGGCCGGATACTATTAACAACAGCGTTTTATGGGAGAGGACAAACCAGCTTCCAGCTGAAGAGGAAATTAGGAAAAGACGTTGGAAGTGGATCGGACATACATTGAGGAAATCACCAATGTGCATCACGACTCAATCCCTAACTTGGAATCCGGAAGGGAAGCGGAAGAGAGGAAGGCCAAAGAACACACTACGCCGGGAAATAGAGGCAGATATGAAAAGGATGAATAGCAACTGGAAAGAACTGGAAAGGAAGGCTCAGGACAGAGTTGGATGGAGAATGCTGGTGGGCGGTCTATGCTCCACGACGAGGGGTAACAGGCGTAAGTAAATAAGTAAGTAATTTATAAACAGTTGTCCACGCAAGATACTCTATATCCATTGACTGGATACCATCAGCAACAGTCTACTGTGGGAGAGAAAAAACCAGTTTCCAAATGAAGGGGAAATCAAGATATTTCTTTGGAAGTGAATAGGACATACATTGCAAAAATCAGCAAACTACATCACGAGACAAGCAGTAATTTGGAATTATGGTGGGTGGCCTATGCTTCTTCTCGAGGGTTAACGTGGGTATTTCAGGAACTAAAGTGAAGTGTAGCTGATATGTGATAATAAAGATGGATTTTCGAACTGGACTTATTTTCGCAAATTACTTTAATATTGTAAATATATATTACAAAATATCAATCATAATAACAAAAGATGTATTCGATCAAACTAACTTATTCCAATATTTTTAAAAAGATGTCTATGGAACCTAATTTTCAATATTATGTAGATTGTGAATCAATAACTAATTTGTTAGTCAACAAATTGTTAACCTAACTCGTTTTATCTTACATAAAAGAAATAGTTATTTACAGTTCTGTAGAAATGATCTTTTTTATCAAACATATTATTAAAGGAAAAACCATGAACTTAAATTATAGGCAAGCAAAAACTCGAACTTAGGACCTATCAGTCTCGCGCGCGGGCGCTTAACCTTTAGCCTACTGAGCCGGCATCTTCACAAAACTGCTTCTGATAATAAAAAATTCATTCATATTTTCACTTTATGTTATGAACACTTAAGAATTGACTGTACTAGTAATTTGTTTTCTTTAAAATGTTCATTTTACGCTTCATTTCCAAATAAATGTATTTTATAGTGTTATTTATTGAATTAGTTTCTTTATTTCCTTAGTTTCATATAACATGATGGATTGAAGAAGACAATAAAATGGATATTATTTATTCTATTTAGAAGTTGATTAATTTTCTTGTTTTTTTTTTCAATATTGACACTTGAAAAAACATGCGATTTGTTATGAAACTATTAGTACAACTAAAACAAAACCTTGTGGTGATCAATTTTCAAGACGATGTAAAAAACTGATTTGATTATTAAAAAAAAAAATTTTTACATTTTTTGTACATGGTAAAATGCTTTGATTTACTTAAAATTAACCTATTGAGTTATGTAATATTTAATTATCATATTAGCAAACTATTTTTTAATGAAGGTCATACAGTGTAAATATTCATGTTTTCAGTTTTTGGGACATTTATTATGTATTTGATACATAACCAGAACATTGTTCTTTGATGCTAAGAACAACCCATGTATAGTCATATAAGGGGAAGAATATTTCATGTAGAATAATTCTTAGACTTATTAAATTAACAATATACAGCAATGAATGCATTATAAATTAAATTAGCTATTGAATCATTTGGTGTATGTAAAACATAATGTGATCATATTTGAAAGCATTAGTCAATTGAAGCTAGACCACCACGGAAAACCTGGAAGCACTGGGTGGCCGTCTCGTTCTATTGTGGGACTCCTCAGCAGTGCTCATCCACGACCTCTCCTAGCGAGATTCGAACCCAGGACCCATCTGTCTCGCGCCAGAGCACTTAACCGATAGACTACTGAGCCGGCATCCAGTGGTTTCCCACAATAGGACGAAACGGCTGTTCAATGCTTCCAGGTTTTCCTTGGTGGTCTAGCTTCAATTGACTCATGTTTTCAATTATGAAAATATTAAACCTCCACAAAAACCCTTCTGATCATAATGTAATCAATCAATGTAACTTTGAAAAATTAAGTAATTAATATGAGGCTAATGTATGAGTTGTTTGGTTGTAAACATAATAATAAGGTTTCCATATTTCAGAAATGACTACTTATTTAATTTTGAAATATCCTACCGAATACTTAATAATTATTTGACGTTACTCAATACATAATTGGTGATAAAATAGGAAATTCGTGTATTTACTGGATCAGCCATTTGTATTAATCAGTGAATATATAACTTTATTTATTCATTTCCAAATTATTATGTAACAGTAAAACTGAAAATTTTTATAATATTTGGTTAACATTATATACGAAATGTAATCGAACATAAATATATCATCAATATTATACGTAGATTGTTTTGTATGTATGATATTACTTACGTAACTCCTAATAACAAATAACAGATTTAACAGAATGATAATGATAATATGAGAGTATGGATTTAATAATAACATTCATATTGACGTTGATTTAGTCTTTAAAATATTTTAACTAAACAATAATAAAGGCAATATCAAAACTTATCATAACCACTCTAAAGCGACTTCAATTACGAACAAATATTATTGAAATAGATAAATATCGATGAAATTTAAAGAAACTTTACATATTGTAAGTAGTTTGTGGAAACTTTTCTTGGGTTTTAAAAAGTATATATTGAAAAATGTACGCTGGATTCATTCAGAAAAGTCTCATCCTAGTTTCTCAGAATGCTCGTATTATTACAATCGTGTAAATCGTGACCTTGAACATTATTTAAATTCAAACTAAACTTTCTTGAATAAGACGGACTTTAATGTGAACTTTTTATGAATATCTTTTCAGATCAAATATATAACAAGAAACGAAATGAAGTGATGAATGTAGATTCATGTTTAGTTAGTATCATACGATATATAACTTCTGTTTTTAAAAGAATGATATAGACAGCATTCCCCCTATAATTTGAGGTCTGACAAAACAGACTTGAATAAGTTAGAATTATTTTGTTGTTGAAGAAACCATCATAATCGACCTTAAATTTCTTAAATAGCTGTTATAAAGCATTTCAGTGATACATTTACCGACAAACCAACTACAGTTTACCTGATTTGTGCAGGGTATTTTGACAGCTGTGTATTTCAAGTTGAGTATTTCACTATGATCTTCAAAGGTGTACCATGTAACTTTAGTTGTATTTACTTGTTAGGGGATTAGAAATTAATTTGAATTTATTACGGACTGAGTAACGTTAAGTCGACTTCCTGGAAGTAGAAACATTTTTTAGTTAATAGTGTATGCAAACTCTATTCTGATAATATAATCAAATAACACTAAAGAAAGTCAGTTAAAACAAAGGGATACTCCATTGTCATCATTTTTAAAAATCGTATATGGTACTTCGATAATTGGACATACTGCTTATATGGTAAATACTTTAATGACTTAAGTTAGCTTTAACAGTTTATGGGTTTTACAGAACATTATTCAGCTATTCTTGTCAGAACTGGTTCTCGTTTCTATTGGGTAGATAGAAGCGCGACGTTTTTGTTCGCTTATTTTAACACATTACTCATATTCAATAACTGCGAAGTACAGTTCATTTCTGAATGCTGACCATTAACTTCGTATCTAACTGTTTAAACTATTAACTATGTTCAACTTAAAATGTGGTGTAGAGAATATTGTAACTAGAACAAGATAAACTTATTGTAGTGTCTTGTTTTATAGCTTTATCATTTTGTGTTAGTTCATAATGAAAACTATCGGCAACTGTAACTAATCTTCATACACTTCTTGTCTCCGGACAAATCAGTTCTGTATATTTACAATATGAAATAACAATAACAGAAATATTGTCTTCATAACATTTCAAATATCTCTCATTGAGTACTATCAAAAACTGGTAGGATATAATATGGTAACGGTATATTCAGTAAATACATGAAATTTAACTGTTTACAACTGCAATAAGCCTAGACATGGGGAAATAGATTTATAATTCGGATGATGATATTGATTCTGTTAATGCTTATTCCTCTCTGAATGCTAGATCCAAGATGTATACCAATCCCTATGTATACTGAATTAAAATCTGTGGATGATCTAATTAAAAAAATAATGCAATTTACAGATATTTTTATTTTGAAAATACTTAAAGTGTAGTATATTACACATTTTCGAGCGTATCACTATATTCTCAATTACATATACTAAGCAGTTATGATATAAAACGTGTATCAGATATAATTATCCCGAAAGTGTTAAATAACATGTTGTTATCGACATAATGGGAAATTAGAAACAACCAATGAAACACTTAAAAGGATAATAACATACATGAAGTCGCTGAACGAACGGTACTGGTCTAGTAAACAGTATTTATGTAAAAATGAAAAATTAGTAAGTTGATGATCATCATGATCCTTACATTAAAAGTAAAAAAAGATCTCTTTTTAACTAGAGTGGGTCTTTAGTTGAAATAGTTTTTTGGAAAATGATTTAATTTGCAGGTAGCATTCCGAAAAGTTTGATCTCATTTTGAGTACCACTGAGAGCCAGAAAGTATCAGTACTTAATTTATCTTTCATGGATATCATCTATAAAGTATATTTCCTTGAACATATTGTATAAACACAAATAGAAACATTTTGACGCATTATATTAGCACTACATACTCATTTTAAATTAAAAAATTATAGAATTTATACTGATTAAGCAATATACACGTTCGTAAATAATGATTTTTTTCTCAATTAAGCTCTAATGAAAAGAATATACCATGTAGGAAATTCTTTGAAGACCATACTTACTTCTTTCCTACTATTATTAATGATTTAACTAAAAGATTATTTCTGGAAAAGCCCTATTAAAAAATTCTCACTGATCTAGTTATTAATGACTATAATAGATTCCAGTTTTAGAGAGAAAAAAACATCAAATTAATGAATCAACTTACCATTTGTTCTTATCCAAGAATTTGTTGAACTTATTCCATTATTACTTGTACTAACAAGTGTCGAAGGTGATGGTGATGATGATGATGTAGGCGATGTTAATGAATGATGAATATTAGGCATGGCATTACTTGTACTATTCATATGTCCTGTTGATAATCCTATAGGTAAATGAATATTACTTATATTTGAATTAAATGAATTATTAGACGGAATTGATGTAACATTACTATTATTACTTGTAATATTATTATTATTGTCATTTACCGTATTTGCAGATGTAGTAGTAATGTTATGATTTGACAAATTATAATCAGTTAATGGAGGATTTTGGAATATATTCAATGAATCATATAAATTTGATGATGTATGATGAGTTGAATTATGTAAATTATTTAATGGTGAGTGATAACTTGTCATTGATGCTGCAGCTGCCATGGCAGCTACTGTGGCTGCAGCCATATTGAAAAGATTTTCACAATCATACGATTTATAGTGTTTATTATTTAAACAGTTTAAAAATGTATTACATCCTTCTTTTTTCATTAAACAAGGTGTCGTCGTTGTTGTTGCTGTTGTCGTTGACGTTATAAATGCCCCTCCTATTGTCGATGATAATAGTTGAGGTAATTGTTCATTGGTCAAATTTGATACAATTCGTTTGAATAAATTCATACTTGAATGTAGTTGATTCAACTTGGATTTAGTTTCAATATTTTCTTCTGAATCAATATTAGTTGTATAATGATTTTGATATGAAGAGGTTGATTGATTCGTGGGATTATTCTCTGTTTTATTCTTGTTTATTTGTGCTAAGTGTAATGAATAATTTGAATGAAAATTTTCTGGTAATGCTGACATTTTTTCAAGTAAACGATATTGTTGATAGATCAATTGAAGTGTATTATCATCTGTTTTATTTAAAGAATTATCTAATGTATTAGTTAAATGTGATGATGTTAAAGACTGTAATGTATTCCACCATGATAAATAACTCTTATTTAGTTTACTTTCGACAGATTCAATCTCATCACTTAAATGTTTCTCTGGTTTTTCACTTTTAATTATATCGATTTTATCATTGAAATCATTCGATTTTTGAACAATCTCATTGTCTTTACAGGAATCCTCTAGTATATCACGTATTCCATAAGCTGTTTTCCGTTTTTTCGGTGTATTATTAAGCTGTTTGGACATGGAAGTCATATTATTATTATCACTACTTTTTGCTGTTGATACATAGGTATGTGAAGAATCTGTGCAGTCCATAGTTACATTGAAGCATGATGAATTAAGTGGTGAATGGCATTTTGTCAGTTTATTTGCATCATCAATTTCTTTCTCAGGGGATGGTTTATTATTATTATTGTTTAGTAGGGTTGTTACAAAATTTTGCCATATTGAATAACATGAATTATCTGGTTGTTTTATTTTATCATTTATTGTATCCATGAGAAAATTGTTTCGACTGTTTATATCTAAAATTTTATCATTTATTTGTCTGGTTGTTTCATCAAATGAATAAGATACATCATTGTTGTTGTTATTTGGAGAATTTGTTGTAGTTTTTTCTGGAGTGAAGGTAATGCCATTATTAGTATGAGTATTATTAGTGGGAGTGGAATAGAAAGATTCATATTCTATAGAATTCTTCCATGAATTGTTCGATTCATCATTCAGTATAAAATCATTATTACTTGTAGCGATATTTAATTCTTCATTCATATTCATTTTGTTTATCGAAGATTCATTTTCATACTTGATACAGTTTAGATTAATAATGATATTCGAATTGAATGAAGAATAATGTAAGAGTTCACTTTTACTTGGCAAAATTTCTATTATATTTTTGTTTGTTTACAATCTAACAATAAAAATCAGTCATAAAAGGGGTTTGAGTTGACACCATTGAATATGATTGTTCCATTTTATTTTTTTAGTTTAATAGTGTGAGTTGATTTATTTTCGATAGGGTTGATAAATAAATGTAAATTAATGTATATAAAAGTAATAATGTTTTAATTTTATTTTGTCTGTTTGTGTTTATCAATATATCATAAAATGGATAAATAGTTTCTGATAATGAAAGGGGTGTTATTTTTCTTTATCCTACTGATTTCTTTTAACAAAGTTCACAGAAATGATAAATATATTATATTTCCTCTCTTTTCTTATTTAAGGGTATAGGAAAACAAATGTCTACTATCTAATCATTGTTAATTTAAATTAAAGCAACTATAGGCTCTCTTCTTACAGACAATAATACATACAAACAAAGTAACAAACTCATATAGACATGATACATAGATAGATGTTATACATCTCATTATATACTATTATTTGTTGCATATATGTATATCTTAACGTAACACTAATTCTTTAAAAAAAAAGGATCTTAATTGACTGTCATTGTATAGAAAAACACATACAATTATTTGACCAATTAAATAGTCAGTTAGTAGTCTATATTGAATAGATAATATAATTTGCTTATAAATGATTGGATGATTATTATTATTATTATCATTTAATTTAGAAAATAGGGTAGAAAAATTAAATTCGAATTAAATGTAAATATTTACAAGAAATCTATGTTCGTTTTTGTTGTTGTTGTATCAATAACACATAACTAACAATTATTATTTCTAAATTCACTTGGTAATGTTTGCTTGAATATTTCTTTTGATGTTTAGGACTGAAATTGATCAGTCTCTTATTGGCCATATGTGGGTATTGTCTTGATATTGCTTTAATTCTCAAGAATTATAAGCAATTATGGATAGCGGCTAGCAGTGGAATCCAGGATGTGCGTTTCATCCTATTTGGGACTCGACAGCTGGATGTATCTGCATCTGAGAGGTGATGTTCACTCTGGGACTCGAACCCAGTACTGTTTGCTTTAAACATCATCGCGTTATCCACTCAACTACTGAGTTCTGGATTCCACTGCTAGGTACGATCCATCTTTGCTTATAATAATTACTTCTGATTATTATCGCTCTTATTATTTCTTACTATATCATTAATAAATCTTACTAATTTTAATGAATGATTTAAAAGTACTTTTTTATGTGAACAGATGAGATTAGTGAAATTTAATTTGACACTCAGATTTTCACATTTTTTTTGTTCTTCATTGTCACATTCTTTAGTGGATTGATCAGTATAGAAGTATTTAAATACCGGGAATATTAATTCGTGTAATTCATTTCTTATCTTTATAAAAGTGTATATTTTGATTAAATTCTAATATTTTCACTTTTGTAGACGTTAATATTTTACTGTTAAAGTACCATTTAGACAACATGACAATACACTAGTTCGTTTTGATATAATATCCATTGATTTCTTATTATAGATAGCCCAATAAGAAGTTGATAAAATGAATGTAGAAACAAAATGAATTTATTTTCTCCTAAAGTATGATAATTCAGTTGAGTAGTTCAGTTTTCGTTTTTGTATCATCAAGATAGTTTTTTTTGACAAATTACCATCAACTTGAGAGTCATTGAAACTTGAAAGTTACAAATTGTAAAGTTTATTGAATTTGATTTCAGAAAATAATCTACTCCTGACCTAATATGGTCTGCTTGAACATCTGGGCTACCTGGTCATGCCATCTAGATATTTCAACAACTTGTCTAATTTTGTTTGTTTTAATACATCATTATGGCTGTTAATCACATAACCCATTCAGGTGCGTTTTTAAAAAGTGTACAAATTTTCGTTGTAATTACGTTACAAAAGGCCCAATCAGAGTTATCTTAGTTGCTGGCAGGCAATATGCAACGAAAAGAATGTAATTTATTTAGATGTCCACTGACTGTACTGCTAACTTCTAACTGGTGATCAATCAATATTTATCGTCAGGATCAATCAAGAAGTAAGAAACGGAAATTTGTTGAAATACATTGTGCTGAGAATTATATATTTTACCAGTTATATAATATTGAATAAAGCTAATAATAATAATAATGACTGAAGAACTTAAGATATATCACAAAATATATTATTGGATACCTACCATTTAGATCAATCAGATAGCTATCACTGTGAAAATTGAAGGTACGGAATTCTACTTCATTATGAACTACTTATGTTCACTTTTGTAAAACTTTTAAGTCAGAGTTCTTATTGAATACTAAATAAATTTTTAATGATTTCTCAACTAATGTTACTTTATGGTTTACATTGCTTTTAAGTTAAACACTTATTATTATTATTTGTGTTATGTTTTAAATTCCAATTATATGAATGTTTGATATTCACTTAATATTGTATATTTTTTCACCTAATTGTACATTGATTGAAAATCTGTTCATTATCACTGTAATTGTAATTACAGAAAATCATCAAAAATAAATGTCTATTAACGTAAGTTACTATATTGAAAACCAAGAAGGAATTTAAGACTGAGTGAATTATCTTCTTATAAATATATAAAAACATTATACTATTATAATAATTATTCAAATGAATATATAAATCATAATTTGATTGATAACTTTAAACTGATGATAGACAGAGAAATAATTGAATATACATAAACATATGCGAATCACATCAGTAATAATTAACTGTGCTTAATGTATATTTTTTTAAAAGAGATGATAAGAACAGAAAATAAGAAAAATGGGAGCAAAACACATCATTTTTACTAGTTCATATCGTAATTTTCAAATCTATGTTGAAAAATTTGATGTATTACATATCACTATGATTTGGGAGAAAAACAAGAAAATTTACTAGATATGTTGCTTTTAACAGTTGAGAGCTATTGAAAACTTCATGAATAAGCCTTCAGAAGTTGGGAAAAGTTTGAAGACACTTCATCTAATCAGCAGATAGTTGAAACTTCCAAGTAACTTTTGGAAAAAACAAAGGATTATGTCCCGTAGCTCGACTGATCTATTATAGTGTATTCTAGAAACTTCCAGAATGTCAAGGTTCCCTGTAAACCCACAAGTATCCTCACTTTCTATACATAAACTAACCCCAAAAACAAAGCCTCTTTTCATACGTCTCATCTTCTGTCTACTGCTCTAGACTCAAGTGTAGTGGGATTTCGCGAAACTAAGAAAGGGTCAGCAAATCAGGCATAGAACGTGTCAATTGTGATTACTTCTAACGCTATTATTCAATTTAAGCATCTCACAGAAATGATGTCAGCAATTTTATTGTAGAATCTCATAAAGTTGAACCAGTTTGTGAAAAGGATTTCTATGTATAATGTTAGTTTTTGTTGATGTCTTTCACGAATTGATATTCATAAGGAAACAGGTTGAAATCAGAAAGCATTGAATTGTTATTTCATTTCATTCAAATTAGTACTTGTGAAATTCTAATAAAATCAATGTTTTGTAATTTAATATAATTTTTAAATTATGAAATGATTTTAACCAGCTTCCTCTAAAGGATTTTTTAAATCACGGACTGAAATAGTTGGAAAAAAACTACTGAAGTCAGAAAATGTTTTCTTCTTTGTTCTGAATCTATCAGTTGCAACCATACAAAACACTGAACGCATTGTATACAAATCTCACTGACAATGTAATATAATTCAATTATTCATTATAAATCCAACAGAACAATGAATAATTCAGTCTTTAATTCCTAGATAATATTCCAAACAAGTTATTGTATCATGAGACTACAAATAAAGTGAATTCAGTGAGAGAAAATGTTATTTTTGACAAAATCATTTACTTAAGTTGTACATTCTTTTTCGTTCATTCTTGTTAGCCAGAGTTTGAAGTCCAAGATTGTCTAGAAAATTAATTGATAGTGACCTATGAAGATCAATCCACAATCGAGTTTATTTCATTTTATACAGATTTTATACAACATTCAGCGATTAATAATCTTAAAAATTTTCAAACTGAATAAATACTACATAAAATCGATACGTTTGACTATTATACTGGACGAAGGTCAAGGGAATGAAAATTGTGGCTGATTAATTAGTATAAATTAGTGTTAAGTTGAGAAAAAATTAGACTGAATTAATTCACTTGTTAAATGACTAGAAATTCTACTGGATTAATAAGAAATTTAATGATGTAGGAGTACGGGGATGAAGTTGAGCGGTTCTAAAAAAATCGCGGCAAATTTTACTCGTTTTTAGCCAATCAGAAAACAGCTTTTGTTTATCAGTGGTTTATTGCAAAACAACATTAATATTACAAAGGCTAAAAATATTTAAATTGGTTAATGAAATTGTTGATGTTCTGTAATCATATCTCTGTCTGTCAATTCGTAAAGATTGATGATTTCGTTCACGTGACCTCTGGAATCCTAGTACGGATGTAAGTGGTTCTTTAACCGGACCCGCAGTACATCTATATTGTTGGTATAAACGCCTGTTAACAGGTTCATCAGATGATTTTTGTATGCGACAACTTAATGATTGTATCCAAGTCTAGAGAGAAATTACCGTAAACTCCATTTATCCGTTTATACCGTTTTCCCACATATAACTACAGGTATAAGTGTTTCGTTTCTTCCGGTTACTCTAGTTATTCAAGTTGACTTTCAGTGATTATCTATCCCAACTACAAAAAACTTACTACGATAAGAAAATATACTAATTAATTCATTTCGCCTTCATACCCTTTCCTTTGTTATGTTTTTGCTTTCTGGTGATTGCTTCATAAATTTCTTTAATTTTTTCCAAACTAACCAATAGTTGTATCACTGTACGGCAGTAATTTTATTAATTTATTATTTCAAATCTGCTGAACTAGTTATAAAGTCGCTTAAAAACCAATATATGAGGATTAGCACCATTTGTCTTAAAACCAGCGTAGGAGAATAAAGCTAATCGAGCTAATTCTAATGAGTTTCTTTGACCAGAAAGAATGATATGTGAGGAGATAGCCACCATGTTTCACTTCAAAGACATCGCCATTCATTTGTCAGCCACGCTCCTATTGCACGTATTCTTAAAGACAGTATTTCGCAGGTGCTACTTAATAATGTTCTCATCAAAATCGTTCATAATTCTGTCAACCGTCAGAATTTTTTATTCAAATATTGTTCATAACCATGAAATTGTTATTTTCACTCAGACTGACTAGTCGGAATACTATGCAATTATTATGAAAAAGTAATCATATTTAAAAATCAATATATAACTGTTTACATAATTTATTCTTGCTAAATTGTATTTGAAGACTTAACATCGCCGACATGTTATCGAGACAATTTACTTTACAATGTGTTGTGAGTAACCTGACTGCTTTCATATCTAAGGTGTTCTAGGATTAAGATGAAACATGTTAACCGCTAATTTGTTTACAGTTGACTTAATTTCGTCATGAAAGTTTATATTCGACTACACAGAAATGTTTTACTATTATTTTTGTAAATAATTATAGTGTAACTTATTTCATGCTATAAATCCACTCATATATAACATGATTTAAGTTGTGAATGTAAATCAATCACGATAACATTACAATCAGTTAATATTTAGATTAGTGAAATGGAAAGATAGATCATATCATTAACACTAAATTCAAAGTACTTCAAGTTGTAAGTTGTAACTGATTTAACTTCCATTAAAAAGTGTCTCTACTCTTTAATCTTGTAATGATATTCATCAACTAATTATAATACGATGAAGTTATGCGTTATCACTTAGTTATATGTGAGAACAACAAATTGTAAAATTCAATTAATTTCCACAACATCAATATATAGAAAAGACAGTCACCTATCTAGCTCGATAGGTAAACATTTGGTTGAAATGGCTCGTAGAGTTTATCTTAACTTGGTCATTATATGTAAATATAATCTCTGAACCACTACTAACTACTTGACTAATCGTCTCTTATTCACATATGGTTCACATCTAATCATAAAGTGAATTATCATTATAGTTTTGTTGTTTAGGATTTTTTTAAACAAAAAGATATAATTTATCTTCCAGTAAATGTTTTATTTATTATTATAAGTAACATACTGATAGATAAATTCTCAATATGTTCTTTTATACACATTTTTGGGGGCAGAAAAAAACATGTGTATCAACAAACAATGTTATTATTATTATTAATTATCACTGATGCATAAAACAGTTAAATTCTAAGAAAATCTGTGGTCTAAAATTAACCACTATCACTTCTCTATAGTGTATATACGGAGTATCGAGTTCAAGTGGTATTACAATGTATTCATTTATCAAGTGTAAATTTTTACTCTCCCCACACTTTTCTAACTTGATTCTTTTTCTTCATCTTTCCTATTTTCACCATCATCATCATCATTATTATCATCATAGTAACAGTTTAGGTAAATAAATATGTAGAAAACTAAAAACGAATATAGAAACACAACAATGAATACTAAGTTAATTTATTTATTCAATATTTTTTTCTTGTGTAAATTCTATGAATGACATATAAGTAAACTTTTCATATATATGAAGATATCAATTAAATATTTGATATTATGTGTGTACATGTATTTTAAAAAAATAAAAACAAATATATATATACATATGTATATATATATATATATATATATATATATAATGTTAAACAGGTGTCATATCCCTGCCTACCTATCAACAGACAATTGAACAGTTTTCTTCTTTTTTATTTCTCTCTTTATGAATATTATTGTTTACTAGTTTCTCTCTTGATATGTATACAAAATGACATATCTAAATAAATGAATATACAACAATTTATATATATATATATATATATATATCCCTAGCTATTTGGTTAGTTTTTATTTCCTATACTATAAATACTTATAAACGAGATGTACTACTACTAATATTAATATTCGTGTCATTTTAAGATATGGAATTACATTAGATACACGAATTGTTCAAAGTTAGAAATTTGTTAGAAACCTGGAGGGACTAAGTGTCATTAGCAGTGCATACCTACAATATTGCAGACGAGGGACAAACCTGGAACCTTGCATGCGAATGTCTAATGTCTAACCAGAAAACGGTGGTGTAAAATTCGAATTTCAGCTAATCCACGATAGTGTGTGACCATCTTCCATTGGCTTTAGAGGGTACCTTCCTAACATCCGACACGGCTGAACTTTGGTTGGTGTTCTATGTGTTGTACTTCAGGGTTCTACTTTTCCCTTGTGTATGTTGAGGTCTAGTGATTCAGAGACTGGTGCTACACTAGTTGTCTTGACCTTCAGTTGGTGGTGTGTATTGGATAGAGGGGTCAGATAATCTATCAAGTCCAAATCGTTTGTTTGCATCCGACCTATCCATTGTATTCCGTGCTTCCTCTCACATGTGGAGGTCTTCATAATGTAGCCAATCACCAGAAGAAAGGGGAGTGGTGAAAGTAGGCAGCCTTGTCTGACACCCGTCCTCACTTGAAATTCATCTGTCAGTTGGGTTCTATGCATGACTTTGCAGTGTAATCTGTCGTATGAATTTCGTTTGATGATGAAGATTTTCTCTTACTTACTTACACCTGTTGCTCCCAATGGAGCATAGGCCGCTGACCAGCATTTCCCAACCCACCCTTTTCTTGGCGGAGATTTTCTCACGTACTCCATAGTGTTGAAGAATTTTCCATAATATTTTCCTCTTCATGCTGCCAAATGTCTTCTTATATTTAAGGAAGTTGATGTTTGGTGACGAATTCCATTCAGTTTATTACTTAATAATAACTCGTAGTGTCGTTATTTGGTCTGTTCACGATCAATACTTACTGAATATGGCCTGTCGATCTCGAATCTCGTCGTCGACAAAATCTTTCATTTCGTTAAACGGCATTCTGTTGAAAGGTTTTCCCGATACGGATGGTAGTGTGATGCATTTATAGTCTTCACATTTGCTCAGATCATTCTTTGTTATCTTAATGAGGTACTATTGTTTCCAGTCCGTCAGCACCTGCCATTTCTCAAAAATCTTCCTGAATAGAAGGTGAAACATATTTGCAGTTACTTGTATGTGTGACTTCAGTGCTTCAGTCATTGTATTGTCATGTGCTACTGATTTCCCACACTCTAATTGTCTGATTGTCATGCTGATCTCTTCGATCGTTTGTGAAATAACAGCTATAGGAATGTATGTGTTTGCTGTTTCGATGTTTAATGGTTTTAGTGGTGGTTGGTTTATTCAAGGTTCTTCAAAATGTCCTATCCAACTGTCATGCTGTTCTTGAATCTCATTGATTGTCTTACCTTTCTTTTTCTGTACTGTTCTTTCTGTGTTGCAATATTTCTCTCCTAGTATCTTCATTATGTCACAAAGTTGTCTGATATTTCCTCCTTTTGCAGCTTTTTCCACTTTCGTTACTAGCTCTTCCACATATTTCTGCTTGTCGGCTCTAATACTCCTCTTCACTCTCCTGTTTACTTCTGTGTATTCAGCTTGTGCTTTGACTTTATCTGTTCATGTTCGATTGTTGTGAATTTTTGTCTTCCTGTTCTTCCTTTATTCAATTTGTGAAGGGTTTCCATAGAGATACATTCATTATGATGATGCTGCTTGCGGTCCAGAACCTCCTGACATGTTGAAATTAATGCCTCTCCGGTTTCTTTCCAATTGTTATCCATAGTAGTTTCTTCTTTTTTCAGTATATCTTGTAAGGCTTGGAACCTGTTTTTGAGAGTTATCTTGAATTCGTTGAGTTTATCAGTGTGTCAAATGAAGGCTGTTTTGAACCATTGTAATGTCGTTTGTTCAGTTTACCAATGCTTCTTTATCTTCAGTTCCATCTTGGCCACCAATAGATGGTATTCTGAATCTATGTCAGCTCTTCCAGTTCTCATGTCTTCCGTTGTCCTTGTGAATTATTTACTGATGAGAATATGATCGATCTGGTTCTTCGTGATGTGGTCCGGTGAGACTCGTGTAGTTTTGTGTATGCATTTGTGTGAGAATATTGTGCTGAGTATAACCATTCTGTTGAATGCACAAGAACTTGAAAAAACTTCCCTCACTTTCGTTCCTTTCTCCTAATCAGTCCATGTCGTCCCATGATATCTTCATATGCGGTGTTGTTCATTCCAACCTTGGTCTCCAGGTCCCCTATCAGAATGGTTAGTCGATTTTCTGAGCTCTCCTCTATGATCGATCGCAGCCCCTCCTAAAACTGATCTTTATCGTCTTCATTGCTATCACTGATGGGTGGATATTACTGAATAATATTCATTGTGATTATTTCCTTCTTTGTTTTGCAGAGAGATTTGACGATTCTGAATCCATGAGATTACCAACCTACAAGTGATTTTCGTGAATATTTAAATGGCATCAATGCAACTACTTGTTTATATGAGCCATGCTCTTCTTAGTTACCAGAATACAACAGAACCTCACTTGAATCTCGACTTTCACCATAAGGCTTCAAAATTCTTCTAGAAGATCTTTGAACTTTCGTTTATAGTTTAAATGTGTTAATTGTTTATTCTAGTTAGCGTTATTTTAGCGAGATTGTTTTCTATGTGATGTGGTTGCTGACTCTATGCTCAATCCACCCCCTTTATACAGACCTGGGATCAGGAGTTAACCTAGAAGAGCTACAGGAGTAGGTTGAATCATATATATATATATATATATATATATATATATATATATATATATGATTTTTCACCTATACCTATATTTTTACATTCATCGTTATCGTTAGTTCTATCGAATTTTATTAATCCTAATCATTATCAGATTTAGTATGAAAAATTAAATACTAGACAAGTTTTTCCGTAGAATTCTCTAAGATATTTCAATAATGTAAGGTTATGAATAAATGGAGAGAAGAAATAATCGAGTATACTAATTAGTTGGTTCCTATGGGGATATGTAACAAGTGATTGATTAAGTAGGTTTATTTCTACATATTTAAATAGAAAAACCTAGACTAATTAGTTTAATATGCATTATGCTAAAAATACCACATTTTTCCTCTTTTATCAAGGAATTCAAATAAATGATGTAATCTTTGAAGATATTTTTTTAATTAACCACAGTACACTTTGTAAACATATGCTATTTGGAATTATTAAAGAAATAAATGTAACTCTTTTATTCTCTAAATTAGACTAAATTATTATTTTTTTTAAAATCAATGAAGAAATTATGTTTAAATAAGGGATGGTGAGAGTTCCTGATTTTTCACTTTTAATTTTATCACCATGGATTTAATTCATTAATTAATCATATATAGATATAGAATTACCGGGTTTTTTTTTGATTTTTAAACTCAAATAATTCTGTTACTAACATTGTAATAATTATAGAATGATGAATGCAAATATTCTCAGATTTGGTGTTTATTGCAATGTTTTATCAAATATGTTGAAATACCGTCTATTAGAAAGATGTCAAAGTGAATGTAATTTTTTTATAAATACTATAGGTTTTGAGAGATCTATAAGTCTATATGAATAAGATTTTTAGTAATACTTTCAAAAAAACAACATATTCTGTCTTCACTTGGTGTTGTTTACTTGTATCTTCCCATTGATGTTTAGGACTGAAATCGATCAGTCTCTTGTTGGCATATGTGCATCCTGTGCGGACTGTCTCGATATTGCCTGAAGTCATAAGTTTTATATGCAATCATGGATAGTGGCTAGCAGTGGAATCCAAGGTGTGCGTTTCGTCCTGTTTGGGACTTGTCAGCTGGATGTGCTTGCTAACAAAAGACTGATCAATTTCGGTCTTAAATTAACAATGGGTAGATACAAATAAACAACAGCAAGTGAATATAACTTCACCCCATCGCACAAGCAGGTGGCTGTCAGGACTCAGTAGCTAAGTGGATAACGTGATGACGTTTGGAACGAATGATACTGTATTCGAATCCCTGAGTGAACATCAACTCTTAGATGTAGGTAAATCCAGCTGAGGACGAAACGCGTGTCCTGGATTCCACTGCTAGCCACTATCTATCACTGAACATATTCTGTTTTTTTTTTATATTATTACTCAGCTAAGACCGAATATACATAATATCTAAATAACAAGGATTTCAACAATTTCATTGATTTAAAAAGATGTATACTTTCTTAACTAAATTCATTATTATGACTTTTCTATTCATTTGCATTTACGACAATTGTAGATTATTTTACTGTCAAACAATATATGTCTAGTTCAATTTTGAAGTTAGCTTGTATACATAGGTCATGATTTGACGTTCAGTTTCCGTCACAAATGTTATACTTAGTAAAACTGTTGATGTTTTCAAGTAAAACTTTGCTTGAAGATATTACTATTATTTGTAATTTTTAATATTCGAACTGACATATAAATATGTGATTTATAAATGAAGAAATTTTCATAATTGAAAGATTTCCTATAGCCTTGATCATAATGGCTTAGTTGATAACTGTTTCAAAAACCAAATAGTTTAATTTTGATATAATCAATAAACTTTTTACTAGACAAGATGCATATGGTTGTACTTTTGTTAAGCAGGACAGTAAATATAATTTAAACAATATTGTTTAAATTTACAATTTTTATGCAGTAATAAAATTATTGTGACATGAATAGCAGTCGTTTACGTAAAACTGAAAAAAAGGTTGATAGGATATCTACATGTCATAATTGTTTGACAAGCTTATTCATCTAGACTATCATAAGTTATTTGAAACATTTTATTGTATTATTTGCCATTCGAATGAAACTACTGTCAGTTTTCGTTGGTTTAAGAGAAGATTTAATCCTTCATTCATAAATATTGATTAGAAACTTAATATCCAATAAGATTGATGGATGAAGTATTAACCTGAAATCTTGGAAATGACGTTTTTAGTTTGAATGTTAAATACAGAAATGTCATATTAGTTATGAAGTGGTTGGTGTTGAAACTATTTTACATTTAAAGAATACACATATAAGTACAAGTAATCAGTAAAACAAAAATTCTCCTTATGACGTATAGAAGTATTTCTTCGCTGAATTCAACTTTTTCTACAGGCATTTATTTAATAGATTTTGTAATATATTGTAATATATATAAATATAAAGTATTTTGTTGTTAAGTATCTATAAATCAATTATGGGATGATATTGCTTTGATTGGTTTCAGTTGTTCAAATAAACTGGAATGTAATTATTTCAGTATTATAATTAAAATATTTCGATGTCTCAATTTCAGTTAAAGAAAATTAATGTCAATAATTATATATGTATTCTATTGGTGACACTAAAAATCTGGTATTAATGTACTGTGGACGAGATATTAAATCACTTATAACAGTAGCTACATCACAAATTGATTAACAGAATTTTTTTAGAATTGAAGACTAGAGAAATTTGAAGTTTATTTCTGCTCCGTAGTTGATCAGCTTAAATATCTCAATATATGTAACGATAGATAGACCTGGATCGGCAAAGCAAGAGCAGCATATTTACAACTGAAGAATATCTGGAACTCAAAACAACTGTCAACCAACACCAAGATCAGGATTTTCAATGCAAACGTCAAGACAGTTCTACTGTATGGGGCGGAAACTTGGAGAACTACGAAGTCATTATCCAGAAGATACAGGTGTTTATCAACAGCTGTCTACGAAAAATACTTTGGATCAAATGGCCAGTTACTTTCATCAATATTCTGCTGTGGGAGAGAACAAACCAGATTTCAGTGGAGAAAAAAATCAGGAAGAAGCGCTAGAAGTGGATAGGACACACATTGAGGAAAGCACCTAACTGCGTCACAAGACAAGCCCTCACATGAATTCCTTAAGGCCGAATAAGAAGAGGAAGACCAAAAATCATATTACGCCGAGAAATGGAGACAGACATGAGAAGAATGAACAAAAGTTGGATGGAACTAGAAAGGAAGGCCCATGACAGAGTAGAGTGGAGAATACTGGTCAGCGGCCTATGCTTCATTGAGGGTAACAAGTGTAAGTGAGTAAGCAAATAAGAGACGCTAATTTGTTGAGCGATAACGTTGAAACTTACTATTTACTAGTCGACTAAAATTTAAAAATACAGACTATCGGATTTATTACTAAGTGAATCAATAGAATCGCTCTGTTCATAATGGTTTAATCCTGGATTCATACAGCGTCACAAAGTTTGGAACTGGGGTGATACCATTGTCAATTCCTGTTTATTATTAATGATTTCTTAGTTGGTATCGATTCATAAAACTAATTTATTAGAAAATGTCAAAGTCAAACAAACAAGTAGATAAAGAAAATAAAGTTTCTATCTTTACTAACAAAGTAAATCCTTCATATTTTTTTTATAATTTTAAAGTTTTGAGCAGACCCTAAACAAAGTCATTCAAAGTATTAAAATTAATTAGTCAACTACTATTGATTCAATTGAATTTCCATCAGAAAACAAATCGTCTTATTTTGCCCTCTGGCATTGATTAGTTGATATTCGAATACATTTTTGATAGAAACTATATTTGCTGTTCCCTATGTCTTAACGGTTAACCTATTTTACATATTTATTTGGAAATCATATAAACATCATATAAAACTAATTTACAAATATGTTAAAATATGTTTATTCGTGCGGAAATACTTTAGCCATATAAATATACAAGATTTATTATACTAGCGGAAAGGAAGATTCACAAGAAAATAATTAAATTATTCAATAAAATCTTAGCAGTATTAACAATGAAAACACCGCATGTAATAACACATAGAATTCAATTTATTGTCTAACATATCTATCACCTTTGTGTAAATTAAACAGTAGTAGTGATAGATCTCACACCAATTAATGATGGTATCTTCTCAAAGATTCTTATATACGCAGGGAATAAAAATTCTTTTTTTTAAAAAAGAAGGAAATTTATACCGGTATTTAGACCCATGTTTTAATTTGAAAATTATGATGTCAACAACTGTATTAATACTCAAATAAAATGACAGATGATTTAGGTAAGCACTGTTATATATAGATGCAAACACAAGTACATTCTCACTTAAACACACTTATAATGCATAATAAAAACTTTTTTGTTGTTGAAAAAAAACATTGACATATCAAACTCAACTAATCATCTCCAGTCAAGAAATTTGTTTATTTATTTATTTATTCATTGAAGAGATGAAGTGGAAGAAAAAAAAGGGAAGGGACCAAAACACAATGTACAATATAAAGTATCGGTTGAATTATATCAGTGATGAAAATAGAACATTTATCATGAATTTATTACAAATTTAAGAAAAAGACTCCTAGTCAAAATAACAAATACAAATAGATTATTCATTAAAAACAAAAGAAATATTTGTATTCATTCCATTGAATAATATCTATGTATGTATGAATTATTCTTAACTGTTAGATAGTAAATGTACAAAATTGTCACATAAAAAATAAAATTGAAATTAGTTTATTTTTAAATTGTTGAGTTAAATGTTTCAATGAATTTTGCTTATTAACTCGGAAGAATATATATATATATATATATATATATATATATATATAAGAACTTCGTGGATTGGTTAGAGTTAAACATAAACACCATCGGATGCCGACTCTGTGGCTTATCGGTTAAGTGCTCTGGCGTGAGACTGATAGGTCCTGGGTTCGACTCTCGCCAGGCGGTATTGGGGATGCGCAATGCTGAGGAGTCCTGCAATGGGACGAAAGGGCCGTTTAGTGCTTCCAGGTTTTTCGTGATGGTTTATCTTTATTTGATTCATGATCTCAATTATTAAAATTATATATTCATTTATTTCTCTTTGCCCTTAGTTACGATGATATCGTTCTAGTAGTCTAGGATCTCCTAGAGGGTAGTAAATAACAAGAAAATTAATTTCCAAAATCCTCTTTAAAATATCATCCATGTTGATTACAATGAGGAAAGGAATATTTTTCCATTTGGGTTATCAGGAGTAAGCTGTATAGATTTATAATCTATTGATAACATACAGATTTTTTATGATCAGACCTCATCAGGATTTCACTACTTATCTGTATGAAATATTTACCTTGTTTTATTTATTAGTTGATCTTTATTAAATGTCTTAAGCCATAACCTTTCCTGTTATTAAGAAATCTAAATATGTAAAATGTTGTTTCCAACTAGATTCTTCTCAAGTTTTACTTTAATATGCAGTGATATTTATATGCATATGTGAAAACATTGATCACTTCTTAGAATATAACTTTAATAGTTTCTTAATGAACTTTATTTCAATGTCTATCTATTTTTTAAGGTTTTTGACCTACCGTAATTATGTGATCTATTTAGTTATTACCACTGACTTTGAAACTGTCTTGACTAGTTTAATATTTTCATATTGCTTATAAATGTTACTGTAAATTGAAGTCTGATATGGATCTAACTGAAAACAACATTGTCCACTTAAATGTGTTATTCTAATTTAAAATTTGGAAAACGTTAGTATTCCAAAATATGTAAAACACATTTATAGTTTCTGCTTGAAGATTATTCGTCTTAAATGATAAAGAAAGAATACATCCATCAGGGTTGATCTTGTTACAATACCTTCTATTATTGCCAAAGCTGAGCTAAATATTTAAAATATATATATATGAATTGGTTTATTTAGCTAAGATGTAAGTTTGTTAATACACAATGCTAAATTAAGCATAAACTTTCTTGAAGTAAAATATTTACAATTAAACTGAAGTAATAAGTGTAGGCCTACGATACACGTTTCGATTGATTATAAAGTCGAGAAATTCCACTGACTATTGATTTTCACAGTTTATTATTTTTTTAATTATTTTACCGATATAAATCGCAAACTGAATATTTAATTGTTTTTTAGTATCGCATATCCAAATTTTTAAAAAATTATTTCTCCTATGAAAGGGTTTCTTTGTGGATATTATTATAATTTAATAGTTAAGTTCATGAGTCAATTGCAGTTAGACCACGATGAAAAACCTGGAAGCACTGAACGGCAGTTTCGTCCTAGTGTGGGACTCCTCAGTGGAAAACTATTTTGACACATTATTGTTTGTTTTAAGTAATTATCTGTTTTCCTATTTTTTAAATGATGGAAGGCAACTTGAATTAGTATGTTCATAGTTTACAATGAATGTGACAATAAAGGATAATTATTAAACATTTAAAACAGAGAAAAAAGAGGAAATAAAGCACAGTAGCTTCACATTTTTATATTTATATAATGTGAAAAGTTGTTTACGTGCTTTTTTTTAAAGAGTAGGTTAACACTTTTTTCCCGGATAAATCTAGTCTCAAATGTATATATTCATGAGGAGTACGTCAAAAAACAACAACTTTTTTTATATTAATTATTCAAATCACTAATATGCACATTTCATTAGACACGTGTTTTTGACTGCATTCATTAATTGAAATCAATGTATAAGAATTATGTAGGTGTTTGTATTGACAAAATCAGAACCAAACTATACTTAACCACAATGATATGCATATTCTGTGTACTATTCTATGTGATATAATAATTGTTTCTTTTCTTTTTAAAAAAACAAATTAGTTTTGTCTAAATAGAATGCTTGTTTATGTGTGTATGTACTTGACTGTGTGCATGTAATCATCTATATACAGAATAATAAAAGCATGGTCTTATATGATTATTGATGTGTTTTGATTTCCTTAGTTTTCGTTAAAAATGGGGAAAATTAAAAGACTTGGAAACTGTCAACTGATTTAGTTGTGGTGGGAGTGAACATATGTTTTATTCTAATGCTTTATAGATATACATATCTAGTTTTTTTTATAAAAGTAACTGTCACCTTTGACTATATCTACGTGATTTTCATGTCACTGAAAATCATCTTTATTAAGTGTTTGTCTATCTATTTATCTATTCACTTTTGTTCGTGTGTGTTAGTCTGTACATATCAAAAATTATTAGTCTGTGGTTTAGTTTACATGGAAAATGAGCAAATAAATAAATACTAATTGTAACATCTGTATAATTTTTCAATAAATATTAGATTAGTAAATTATTTTGTTTGTCACATATAACTTTTAAAGTATAAATGTATCTAGGCAAATCTGCGAACCATGGAATTTCTTCAATAGGAGAATATTTTCCCCTTTGAAACCATAAATAGGTAAAGATAGAAAGCATTCTTTAAAAATACAAAGTTTCTAAATTTCAATACAAAATAATTAGTTTTTTCAAAATAAACATTATTGTTTACCATCCTATACACTTCTATTGTTAGTGTTTAAGCTCAGGTTATTTTCAGTATACGGTTGTAGAGATTGTTGAGCTTCACTGAAATCATGAACCAAATAATGTTAGACCACCCTTGAAAATCTGGGAGCACTGAATAGCCATTTCTTTCTAGTATGGGACTCCCTAGCAGTGAGTATTCACGATCTCGCACGCAGGATTTGAACCGAGGACCTTCTGCCTTTGTCTGTTTTGTTTAAAATCACCAAGCTAATCAGTTTCATGAAAGATATTTAGGTTTTTTTTTAAATGTCGAATACTTAGAAATATGAAACTGAAAATCAGGGAAATTTGAAAAAAAATCTTATTTTTAATATGAAACGTTTGTGGAGAATGCTTTATTTGAAGATATCAGTAGGTGGCTTTGGCTAACCAACCACTGAAGACCAGGGAGCATGGAACACCTACTATGTCTTGGTATAGGAGTCCGTATCATTAGGATGAACACACTTAATGGATCGAAACGAGAGTGACTTACGAAACCGAATTCTTTCTCAATCATCTATGATATATGATCTCATTTTAAGAAGGATTTATTTATCAATTTTGAATAAGTAATATTTTTTATTTACATAGAGCTTATTTTATGACTTTGTCCACTCAGTAAACTAATAATAAATTACTTTTAAATACAAATCTGACTACTGGTCAGTGTAAACAAATCATGTAAAAAATTAATGTGCTCAGATATCATTTTGATTTATTTTCGGTGTTAAACCAATCCTCGTTCATTACATCTGTACACTTAATTGAGTCGCATGATACACTGTTCCTCGTAGTAAGTACAAGATTTCCGCTTTTGGAATACACTATTATCAAGGATGTGTTCAAAAATCTTTTGTTAATTTAGAGATTTCCCTATTTGCAAACCATTTATAACAAAATATACAACGACTAGTACATGACTTCTTTTAAAATCGTTTCATTTCTATACAGAAAATGGTTAACTTTGTCAACCATAGACGCTTAAAATCAAACGTTTTAAACCATTTTTCTCTCATATTTAATTAGTCTATGTTATAGATGCTACCAATGAACATATCATTACTATATTCATAATACAAGTTTTTCATTTAATCAGAATTCAATAATTGGCTTTTATGCGATTGTATTTAAATGCTTACAGACTACAAATTGAAGGCTAGTGAAATTCACCACACAGCAATAATGAATATTTCACTTTGTAACAATTTTTCTTCACTTTCATTCTAATTAGTATTCATGGCATTGATATCAGAGAAAGAAGTCATTCTAATGAAGCATTTTTGATAAATGATTGACTGACTGAATTTTTGGCTAAAATTATCTATATTTTATACTCTATCTCTCTACTGATGTATTACACATACATGTATGCTTGCATCAATAAAGCCAATACACTTACATTTGTATCATACATATATCGTCTAATTATCACTTTAATTAATGAAAAAGAACCGAACGCCAGCTACCAAATCATTATCCCAATTAGTTATAAGTTGGTTTATGAAATATTTACACGGGTAAATATACTGACTACTTACACTGTTTTGTATTTTTAAGTGAATCGCTTGTCAATGTGTATTTATGTGTGTACATACGCATATATGAACCTTATTTATTAAAACAATTGCATTCAACACTTATTTTTTGAGAAAACTGTTTTCTGTCTGGGATTTTTTTAAAATAACAACGATTACATTTATAAAAGGATTCATTATTAAGATCATTGTAGTTTGAAACCTTTTCATAGTAAGAAATACAATTTAATATATTTATGAATAGAAGTATATTTTGTCTTAAAAATGAATGAAAACAACTCTTAGTCAATGTGATGATATGTTACAGTATAACCTATAATGTTTATTGGACATATTCATGATATATCTCAGTTTGAATATTGTACTTTACTCATAAAAACAATACCTTTGCATAAACATAAAGGTTCTATTAAGGAGTAGTGAAATCTAGTAAATTTGCTCATCGACTGACCGGCTCACTGATTGACTCGAAAACCTGATAGAAAATACATGAACATATTATTCGATCTTCAATCAGGTGAATGACTTCTGTAACTAGAAAAATGGAAAAAGTTATTCACTGACACATTGAGTTTTTAAGGTACATACATACTTACATACTTACACTCTTTCTTTCTTTCTTGAAGTTTTTACCTTTCATAGGCCATGGGGCTGCAACCATGGATCTCTAAGTAACTATATTTGGACTCCTTTTTCCAGTTGCTATGTATTACAATTCATGCTCTTAATATTTGCCTTGGATTAACAAAATTCAGCTAAATACTGATGGAATGTTTAATATTATAAAACATGGGACCATCCAGGCAACTGATAATCATCATCATCACCACCACTATCAACACTGTTGTCAACATCTGTTTCGTCTGATATTATTTATTGTCAATAGCTAAAAGCAGATGATGAAAAATCACTAAAAAGTTAAGAAAACCCTAATATATCTGTTTTGATACTAATTTACAGTGAAATATTTACGACTTGACAGGTTATTGAACTTATGATCTCTATAATCAGGAGGAATGTGACATATTTTTAAATTATGTATTTGAAAATCAATAAACCATATCTTTGAAAATCAGGCAATTTTACTGAATAACACAGTCTTCCTCTATTGTCATCAGTAAACTGTACTTGCACTCATTTCAGTTATCATACGATGATTCTATTCATGTTTGTACAAATGAAGCTATCTACAAACATATCAAAATTGTTTAGAAGAATAAATAGAGTTAGTTAATACCTATTTCTAAAAAAAATCAGAAAACAATTCTTTTGAATGGTCAACTATATTGTCATAATAAGCAAAGATGAATAGTGGCTATCTATGGAATCCAGAACGCGCGTTTGAGAGACTCTTCAGCTGGATGTACCTGCATCTCAGAATTAATGTTCACTCTGGGACTCGAACCCAGTACCGTTCGCTTCAAACGTCATCGCGTTATCCATTCACCTACGGAGTCTTGAGACTGATTAATTGCAGTCCTAAACATCAATTGGAAGATTCAAACAAACAATACCAATTGAATATTGTCATCAGTTTTCTCGTTTTTAGAAATTACACTATAAATTATTTGGATTTAGTAATTATTTCATTGATTATGTAAACATTTGTAAGAAAAAAATTTGTTTACGATTAATTTCAATCATTTACTCTCACCCCCCCCCGGTGTGCTTTTTCTTGTTTTATTATGTGATTTGATTGAATTTCATTCAACTAATAGCTATATTGATTAGATTAACTAGTCATCTCTTTTTTTCCGGGGGGAGGCATATTAACAATCATAAAAATGAATTTGATGATAATCATGCAAAATATTGTCATTAATATCATATATTCAGACTGGAACATCATATATATATAATAAATATGCTTTAAAACAATTAAGGTTATAACCATAATGACAATTTTAGATATTATAAAATATAAGATAATGAATAATTCAATTATTGTAATGTATTAATATATACATTGGGTACAAGCTCTGAGATGTTTGCACGCACGCACATGAACACACAACAATGACACACATAAGTGTACAATCATATATATATATATATCATACAAAATTTACTCCACTCATCTTTAACTTGGTTATTATTACTATTAGTATGATCATCATAATTATTGAGTGTAACCATCTAGTTGATACCTTTTTATCATATTGTTCTTGAAACTGATGGATAGAAATAAGCATATATATATCTTGTATATATATGTGCTGTAGTTTTCTTTTCTTTTCTTTGTAGAATATCTTCATAAATATTCTTAAATTATTAAATGTACCTTTTTAAAAAGGAAACAATAACAGTTAATAATGAATAATAAGCTTAGAGAGGTGAAATGAAATCGAGAAACAAGACAAGGATAAAATTAGTGGAAAAAAGACTGACCACTATATATATAACATTATTGTTTACATAAATAGAAAACAAAACACGCAACAAAACGCAATTAATAATATAACTACCACCTTTCACTTAGCAAATGAATATTAATCTTAAGAAACAATAGAACACACAAACACCCAAGTATATATATATATATATATATCACCAGTAATAACTTATATCTTAATTAGCATTTTTAACTAATGTAATTGAATGAATGGATTATTGAAAACCACATTAATCGAATAATAACAATAATATAAATGAAAATGGTCATAGAATAATTATTTTTTGATCATTAATAACGATAGTTATTTCGTAGTATTTCATTAATCATTTCATTGTTCTATAGATGAACAATAATTTTAAGAGATAACTAGATAAAAGTCCTTTCAGTTTAATATTATTGTTAATGTTAATGAAAAGACTGAATAAGAATTAAGGTAGTAAGTAGTGAAATATGGAGATGAGTGAGGGCAAATAAGAAGTTTAACAATTGTTGTAAGAAATCACTGATAATTGATTAAGATACTATTTGTCATATAATATCAAATATAGATTATATCAGTGACTATATATATATCACTTATCAATGCTACCCTATAACTTAGTGGTTTTAATATAATAAGAGAAATATAGTGTAAATGAAAGTTTTAAAAGTCATTTCTTTAAAAATTGAACATTCACTACAATAGTTTTGAGTGTTGCCAACTGATTTCGTTTAGTAATTCCTGTTCGCACCTTCGATTAGACTTGAATATTTTTTCGTATATTTCGGAAAAAATAAAAACTGAAGTTGAAAAATATGTTTAGAATATACTGACTACTGTTGTTTTGTACATTATGTCAACTTATTCAATTGTTTGGGCTATGTATTTTCTAATTATGTAAGTAGGACAATTAGACTAATTGTTTCAGATTTGTTTGAAATGAATAATTATCAATTCTACCTGAATGTATCCTCGTAGTTTTTATGAAGAGATTGAAATTTATTACAATGCTAAGTACTAGAAAAGCCAAGCGAAAACAACATATTTCTTGACAAAGAGAAATATATTTATATTCATGTATTCAATATAAAATGGATAGAAAAGATACTTGTAGCAGGTGAACTAGTTAAAAACTTGTGATTGAATACAGGTGACAAATTTCGATAGTTAAAACACTTAAAATTTATGTTCTACATAATAACAATTCTAACTTATATTGAACAGATATTTGTTGCAATAATCCACAAATAGTGTGTAGAATTCTAGGCTGTACCGAAAGTTCTATTATTAAATAAAGCTATTACTATGAACATTTCTAGCGGCGAGATCCAGAATTAATGTTTTGACATATTTGAGATTCACTAACTAAATCCTTATGGATCTCAGTGTGAACAATCATTCTGAGATTCAAACCAAGAACCGTTAGCTTCAACTCCCAAACAGGTTATCCAGTGAGTTATTGAGACATCGAAATCACCAATTTATTTAACGTGTATAATGATTATATGATTATTAGGATGAGTTAGAGTTATCCTGTTTTGAATTTTGAAAGGCTATGTGACAGCAAACATATTCAAAATATCATATAGATTGCGTCAAAACATAAAGTATTAAACAAAGATTGATATAACTGAATAAATTTACTGATGAACACACCGTTCAATACATTTAACATTAATTATTGATTCAATAGTTAAGATCTTTTTAATGAGATGAGTTATGGGTACTTATTCGATCTCTATGTAGTTGAAATCATGAGTCAATTGAAGATAGACCACCGTGAAAGACTTGAAAGCACTGGACGGCCGTTTCGTCCTATTGTGAGACTCCTCAGCGGTGTTCACCCACAATAATGGGTTGGAATCTCACGAGGTGAGATCGTGGATGCGCACTGCTGAGGAGTCCCGAAATAGGACGAAACGGCCGTCCGTGCTTCCAGGTTTTCCATGGTGGTCTACCTTCAATTGACTCAGCTATATGAAACTACTAAAATCTCCACAAAACACCCTAATTCTATCTCAAAATGAAATTCCTATTCTTATTATTGTAAACAAAGTAAACCAGTCAATATTCATTTTAATTTATTAGAGTTTGTCTTAATTCGAGAATTTTAAGTTATTATCTTTCAACGTTATTGTATTCAAACAAATATAATGAAATATAAATTGTTTGCATTTGGAATTTGTTATCATACAATTTTTTAACCATTAAATAGTCAGTTAAAAGCATTAAAAACATTTATAATGGTTACTGTTTCCATTTGTATATCTAAATAATCAGTATCAGTGGAAATATTGACAGATAATAAAAATGATTTATTAACATTAAGAGGCTGAAGGTTGACTGGAAACCCTACTTCACAAAGGTAACATTCTTGTTTGCATTTGTTCGAAAGGCGTACCTGAAATGTTGGTGAAACAAATGCTATCTGTGGTTTCGAAACTTGAGTTACTCGGCTTCATAGTCTGATTCGTTATCACTGTTTTATTCTGACTGCGAGTGACATCCTGTGGGCTGAGAGATTCACGATTGATTGGTTACTGGGAGCAAGCAATGTTGTATGTGTCTAGTATTATCATATTTCACCAAGAAATTAACATTTTCAAAGGGTCTAGGTGAAATCATATCACTTAGACTAGTAGCTACATTTTCACTCGATCTACCTAATTCTGTCAGCACCAAAGGACTAGATAAATATAGGGCTGCTCATCAATCAGTGATCGGTCAATTACAGATATCTCAGTCCCACAGGTCAATCTTTGTCCAAATAGATCAGTGAGAACATTTCAGACTGTGAAGTATGGCGATGGAGGTTTGAATTTAATAAAAAGTTTCAGTTCCTTTAAGATTACAACTAAATCTTTCGAAGCCGTGTGAATTAGCACTTAACGTTGGTGAAGTAGGGTTTTCTATCAACTACTTCTAACAACATAACAAATTATGCCAATGTTTTGTTAAGTGTCGAATCTCATTTTCATAAGCGATATATCCACTATCGAATTGAGCGAGTTATTTTGATACACTTATTCTTAACTTACTACAGTTTAAGACCAACCGAATAATGAAAAATCAACTAAGATATTAAGTTTTTTGATATCACTGAAATAGAGGGGGTTAATATTTTACTAATAAATTGATGATTTAACCATAATAAAATCATGGGATGAAGTAATTCGTAAATGAATTTTACTTGTTCCCAGAAATCTAATTATACTGAAAAATATTTTAGGGTGTTATGGAGATTGTTTCATTCCATAGATTACACTTACTTTGGCAACCAATACAAATCAGACTGAATCAAATAACTGTTTCATCCTATTATGAGACTTTTCAGCAATGCTAATCCATAACTTACCGATAACTGAACACAGGACACTCAGGTCTTTCGGAGAGCTCTTAAACTTTAGGTTACTAAACGAGAAGTCATTGACTTATAAATCGTATTTCAGTATGTGTATCGGTTTACAAATGTACCAATAACTACATGATAATTTTTGTTTTCGTAAAAGTATACAACATTATATCGGTTTTTCAAATTATTATTTACCATTATTTACGATATGATTACGAAAGCATTTCCTGCATTGAGAATAAAATTCTACTTATAATGTCTTTCATTGATGAAGCATTCATCTTATCTACTTCAGGAGATCACAATATACAGAATAGACAGTTCATAATATTATTTATGAACCATAGATATAGCGTTTATATAATTTTATAAAAATAGCATTAATTTGTAAAATGGAAACACGTATATTCTGTGTTACTGGAATGATAACAAGTGTGACACCTTAGATTGCAGATTAACAATTATGAAATCTTTAAAGTAGATCGCATTGGTTTGAACTGTACATTGTACAACATGGATACCACTTGTTTAAACTAATAATATATAAGAGTGTATCTCAGTACTTATCATAAGTCAAAGGATTTTAAATAATACATATTAAATGTAACTATCTTGAAGGATCAAGTGAATAAAAGTGAAAATAAATTTTATAAAATATTGAAAAGCTTGTAGTTTAACTAAAGTTAATTTTATAAGTTTGTTTTTCTGCTTCAATGAATATTTCTATTAACAATATGATTCAATAGATTCCCCTCTTTTTTTTCTTTTCGTGAATAATAATGAGGTTATTTCTTTTATACTATACTTATATTTTTCTTAATTTATTTGATTTTATAACTTTTTCGTTTGTATATCATTAACAAATAAGATAATATAGAAGGGATTCAATCAAGTGTACTATATATATGTTATGCTCATATAACTATATGGTAGATAGAAATTTAAAAGTTAAGATAGTATTAAATTGAATGAATGAGTGAGTGAATGAGAGATAGAGAGACTAAAACATAAACCTATACACATTCAGAGAATGATAATGTTTCCACATCATTTATTTTAAATGTAAATAATAAATTGAACTTATGCTGCAAATGTTTAACTTACATAATATTTAAATATACAGCCTAATTTATAAACTGTCAAAATATTGTCAAGCTAAGGAATATATATTTAAGCCAATAGTTTGATGAGCATGAAATTCATACTAGTTTCTCTTCTTTATTTATACAATTAATTTATTCTATGGTTTAATTATTATTTTAAGTTTGTGTGGAAATAAGTTGATTGATCAGAGGAATTTGATTATCATTTCGGTTCCTTCCTCTCTCTCTCTCTATATATATATATATATATATATATATTTAATATCTTCTATTTGTCTTACTTAATCATACTAGTTTTGTCTTCCCATCCTTCTCATGTCTCTCCATTTATCTATTTCTAAATTTACTATTCTTTTTTTTGCACTAAAGAAATGATATCACATTTGTTTCTGTATTCAGAATAATTTCCTTCTTAATTTGTTTATTTACACACGTACATTGGACATATGTAAGTAATAGGGTAGATTTAAACATAGTGAGAGTTTTTCATATATATATATAGCCATAGAAATAATCTTTTAAATAAAGAGAATTAATGTTTTATTTCAAATACTCATTAAAATGAAGTATTAGTTTAGCTGTTTACGCAATTATGCATATATTTATTTATTTATTTAAACTAGTTATATTTGATGACCAATAGAGTTAACTTTTTTATAAGGGGTGGGTGGAAAGATAGCGAGTGTATGCAAATACGGAAGCAGTAAAAAAAAACACAATGTGCGTTCATATCTAATCTACAAGCAGTAACTTTTACAATGGATTCAAATTCAAATCTACTGAAGTTAAATAGGACTAGTTAGCAAAGAGATAAGTGTTTATTTGTTATTTGGGTATTTCATTTTCTTCGAATTTGTCTCATGAGAATTTTGACAAATTAAACTTGGAAAGATAATCAGTCTGAAATGGAATTATATATATATATATATATATATATATATATATATATATCAACAGAGATAAACTCTGTGGTAATTAGCAAATTTAGTTACTTTTAGAGATTCTTTGAAACTGTTCAGAGTGATGACGGATGATTTGTGTTGAAGATTAAAAAAATACTGAGTGAGTGGTGGTGGTAAGGAAAAGTTATTCAAATAAGGACATCAGGTTATTTATTTTAAATTAATATATTATAATATTTCTACTAGGATTTTATTTTTAAAACAAATTTTTCAAAAAAAGAGAGATTATTTGAAAGGCAATTAAAATAAACTTTTAATCTAGATTATTATAGGGATATATATATTCTGTGTATCAATATATTTATGTAATTAAGGTCAAATAAGAGTCTAAATTATTTAATTCCAAATCAAAATTGGCAATTAGTGAAGATAATCACAGAAATGACCAAACTTTCTAGTGTTTAACATTTGTTTCATCACTATATATATAAACTTACAGAGTTTTCGTTTGCTAATTTGATAGTTGTACTGCTAAGTCACTTTTAAAGGAATCAGACATGTGTTAAAGCTTTTTAAAAGTAGGGCAGTTTTCTAACACATAGGAGTATCCGCAAATTAGTTGGCTCACTTCGAAGATATAATAATAAATTCATAATCGTTATGTATATAACTACATTGCAAACAGAATCATATAGAAACTGAACATCGAATGAATTACTTTTTAATGGAGATCTGATAATTCTAAAACTGTTAAAATGAAATTTTGTAATATATTTCAAAATTAGATGGGTTAACTTTCCACTTAATAAAATGTAATTAGATTTTATAAATATCAAACGATCTTATGAAGAAAACGTTTGGTTTACCTTTGTTGAATAATTGATAATTAGATTACAACTGACTATATGAAAAGTAATTACATTACAAGATAAGCTGTAAATTAAAAGGAATTATGAGAGAACCATATTGCATATTTGATTAAATTAGCTCATTATCAGAAGGGGTTTTGTGGAGGTTTAGTATTTTCATAGTTGAAAGCGTGAGTCAATTGAAGCTAGACAACCATGGAAAACCTGGAAGCACTAGACGGCCGTTTCGTCCTATTTGAGACTCATCAGTTGGATGTGTCTGCATCTCAGAGTTTATGTTCACTCTGGAACTCAAACCCAGTACAATTCGCTTCAAACGCCATCGCGTTATCCACTTAGCTACTGATTCCTGATAGCCTCTGGCTTGTAAACATCAACTCTGTGATGGAGGTACATCCAGCTGACGAGTCTCAAATAGGACGAAACGTGTGTCCTGGATCCGCTTGCCAGCCACTATTCATTTTTGCCTATAATGCTTGTAAAATTAAGCAATATTGAGGCAATATGCACAGCATGCACATATGCCAATAAGAGACTGACCGATCGCAGTGCTAAACATCAATGGGAAGATTCAAGTAAACAATACCAAGTGAATCTACAGTAGAATTCTTCCAATAAATTCATCTGAGCTAATAATAAGAATACGTAACGATAGTATTTTATATGAGATTATTTACCATATATTGAACTGTAGATGTGTCCAATGACCATATGAACGAATAACAATCAACTTGCAAAAATACACACAGAATGTTTAGCTATTTACGCTCATTAACTTAGTGGTGGTATTAATAAGGTGAAACCACATCTGACAAAACCTTTTTATAAGCTAAATTATTTGATTTCGCTATATCAAACAGGAGTCTTTTATGAATCGGTCAGTATTTTACATGTTGATTTCTAAAATGTGAATAATTAAAATAAGCTCTTGGAGATAAACTACAACGATTAGAATTTAATTTTCTAAATAAAACATACTACTTACATATTTGAGTAGTCACATTTAGAAAAACGCATTTTAACTTAATCTAACTGAAAGCCTGTCGATTTACTTGGTTGAATGTTCCCATTGATGTTTAGGACTGCAATTGGTCAGTCTCTTATTGGCATATGTGCGCACTGTACGTATTGCATTGATATTGCCCGAATTCTTAAGAATTATAAGCAAATAACACCAAATGAATTTAAACTTCACCCCATTGCACAAGCAGGTGGCTATCAGGATTCAGTAGATAAGTGGATAACATGATATCGTTTGAAATGAATTGTACTGTGTTCGAGTCCCAGAGTGAACATAAACTCTGAAATGCATGTACATCCAGCTGACGAGTCTCAAATAAAACGAGACACGCATCCTGGATTCCACTGTTAGCCATTATCCATCTTTGCTTGGAAGCCTGTCAGTTAGAAATGAATTGCCACGGGATTACTGTAGATCCTTCTGTACACATTTATATTGATACCGCTATATAATATTCTCGATGATCGTTAGTGTTTGTCAGTATATTTTAGTCTAATTAGGATTTGAGAACTCTAAAGTTACTCGGAAATCGTTAGCGTTATTAAGTAATCTGTCGTTGAATTGAAATAGTAGAGAAATGAAATGTAGACAGATAGGTATATAACTCACTATATCATTTGCTTCTGTACGACACGATTCGTATGCATTTACTTTGTAATTTGGCTTTCATTTCCTGCCTGATTAGGATGTTACATTCAAGGTTAAAATATATCTCTTTATATTTCGGATAATTATTTCGATAAAGGGCTTCATTTCCAGATATTCAAGCTATAACCTTTTCAAATATCTTGCGAGGAAAGTGATATGTCTGGATAGTAACTAGAAAATTTTAATCTGTTATAAGAACATTGTCATTGATACTATTGAAAATTTGGAGCTACTTACAGACCAAATAAACATAATTTCAAAAGATTGTTTTAGCTAAAAGTGTACTTTGTACAGGAGGGTATAAGTTGTATAACGGTTGAAATTCGATCCTCTGCTTCATGATACATACTCAAATTGGTCAAGATAAAAATACAATTTTGAGGAAATACTCAATTTTTAATGGGATGGTTGATACTGTACTTCAGTGATTTGAATTCATTGTACGATCAACAGTTTTTTTAGATCTGTAAGTTTGAGCATGAGTGAGACTTGTCAAATCATTGGGAGAAGAGAAATAAAAAGTGTCTGAACTCTGACCATTGGTTAATTAAAGAATAATAAATTATGGGGAAAGATTTTAGAATTTATTAATTACTTCCATACTTTGATGGAGTTCATGAAAAGTGTTAAAAAGGATAAAAATTCACCGAAAGTCAAATCAAACAAAAGTGCTTCTCCACCAAAATAAATAAACTGATGACATACATAAATCCATATTATTTAATTGCATGAAAGCAAGTTATTACAAAGTGAAGCTTAAATATTAAGAGAAAATCCGTCTACCAAAAGTGCTTTAACATAATGATGATTTGAAAATAATTTTTAATTATTAACAACTTGTTAAGCTACTTATAAAGTGAAAAGCAGATTGATTTGAAAAGAATTAACTGATTTAGATTGATATAACAAAGTTTAATGTCCAATTATTTATATTCTTAACCGGTTTGTATTTATTATTTAAATTAATATTGCTTTTAGTGATTGCTTGTAAGTTTAAGTGTTTCAATTTGTTTCATCACATAAGTGATTAAGGTTATGACTTATAAGCAAAGGATTATTACATAACTTCATCTAAAAACAGTTGCGAGATCATGGATGCACACTGCTGAGGAGTCCCACAATAGGACGAAACGGCCATCCAGTGCTTCCAGATTTTCCATGGTGGTCTAGCTTCAATTGACTCACGATTTCAACTATATATAAAATAAAAACAGTTTTGTTTAAAATCAGGCTGAATATGAAAGTAGATAGGGTTTACACTTGGTTCCATTCGATACTTTCTGAAAAGTTCTCAAATATTTGAATGATCATGATAATAACTTAGATTTCGGCTACTTATTTTAGTGTTATTCGGTTACATTTTGACACATTTGCTTTATTGTACAGTTAATGACTATATTTTTATTGTTGCTGTAATTCGACATATTACTCACCACATTAAGACACACAACTACCAAGTAATAATATTTTTTGTAATAGACCGAAGCTTATATATGAACGATACATCTGTATATAATTCTTAAAGGATTATTGATAGTTGCAAAGTGTATTACAGAGTGAAGAAATTTTGGTTCCAGAGGCTAAATGTATGTATTTAGATGACATGCTTTGTATAATATTTGAATTAAAATTATAAATAATGTCAATATTTAGTTGATCTTAAAACCACAACCTACTTCAACCTATTTCGAGCCTAGCTGTCTTTTTTCTCAACCAACTGCATTTATTAGGTGTTTAATTTTGTTGGTTCAATATGTGACTCGTAATATGTCATACTATTTTCACAAAGTCTATGAATATTATTTTGCATAAAATGGTTGTGTAGTGCTGAATATTGAATAACAATATTAAGTCTCACACGGAGAATAATTTAATGTGCTGAGTTGGACTTTTTCGAGTTGTATTTACTTGGTTTGACTTCAAAAGCCTCTTTTTTTAGATTCGTCAATGAAATTTTAATTGAAAATCATATTATTAAGTAAGTGGGAATATCTCAGATGGATATCAGATGTTTATAGAAGCATGAAATTTTCGTTTTAAATAGATAATATAGTAATTTAGTTTAGATTATATCATGATAGGGAACCAAGTAGTATTTACACGATTTGAATAAATAAAAAGAATTTTATTTTACCATGAAGAAGAAAGAATAGCATCAAGTAAACGCGAAAAACATTAGCTGTTTGATTAGTTTCCAGTTAAGTTGCATTTATAAATTAAATAAAAAATAGATTTTTCTTCATCTAATTGAATTTGACTAACAAGCGAATAATATTATCAGAATAATTTTGGATAATTAAAAGATTCCACTAAATTACAAGTGCTCAGATAGATTTAGTTATTTATTTATGCAAATGGTATTGAGTAAAATGTTCCGTAATGTCACATTTTTTCAGTGAATTAATTAATTTTAGGAGTAGAACCAGATTCGAGCATAGGAGCTATCAGTCTCGCGCGAGAGCACTTAACATCTAGACCACTGAGCCGGCCACCATCAAAAGTGTTAATGTATAACTTCAACTAACCAATGAAGTTGCTCCACCATCCACCATTTTTATCAGTGTGTTACTATTTCACGACAGATCCGGCTGAACTCCATTGGTGATCGATTCTCATTAAAACTCCAGGAAATACCTCTCAGATCTTACGAAGTGAGATCGTGGATGTGCACTGCTGAGGAGTCCCACAATAGAACGAGAAAACCGTTCAGTGCTTCCAGGTTTTCCATGGTTGTCTAGCTTCAATTGACTAATGAATTCAACTACAAAATTACTAAAATCTCCACGAAACCTCTTCAAATCAAATCACTTAATTGAATGAATAAATATTAGACGAAAAATAAAAAGTATTGTCTCAAGTGGAAAATATTTGATAAAAATCATCAATTCCTTTATCAATGCTTATTAACCTAGTTTTCTAGTTTACTTAAAAGAAAAATTATTTCCAAAAAAGCACAAGATTGTTATTATGAAAAATACCGTTGTCATCAGAGAAGTTTTTCTTCATAGTATTCAAGTTTTAAAGTTTATTTAAGAGATACATTCTGTTTTGGTTTATACTTTATTAATTTAAGATAGTTAAAAATATCTAGTAATATTGTAGTGAACAAAAACATGGGTGGGGACAATTGAATGTATTAAAGCACAAATTAAAGACTATCTCACTAAATTATGATAACCATATAGTCAACAGTTAATTTACAAAATAACAAAATCTTAACTGTTTATTCTGTGAACATCAGTCCGTCTTCTCTGATTTCATTGTTCATGCATTTTCATACCGATTGCGCTTCATTCCTGTTCTTTTCTTATCGATCTTCTGTTGAAATACATTCTATGTCTGACCATCACCATATACTACTTATTTGGATATAAGTAACTCATATCACAATCGTACAAATAAATGTCATTGTTTATGACTTATTTAAAAATTTCATTAATTTTTTAAAATTGAATTATAATATTTAATTCAGTTTAAGTTACGCCTATCATAAAATATTAATTTAAATTGAATTGTCTCAGGTTATCCCATTGTAAATATTTTGATTAGCCATTATGATACAAGTTTATATAATCAAAATATCAACAACCGAACAACTCAGATTATTACAAATTTAATTAAAATTCACACCTGCCGCTTAAGTAATTCACTATCTGGACTAAGTCTCTAAATGAATAATGTGATAGTGTTTGATGTTAAGGGTACTAAGTCGGAGTTGTGAAGCGAACATTAATTCTGGGATGCAGGTAAAGTCAACTGAATTAGTCTCCAATAGGACGGAACGAGCGGCCTGAATTAAATTACGTGCTTCATTCCATCTATCCTATATTATCGTATAATATTGTTTAATAAAGACAATTAGCATTAAAATTTGATACTAACGTAATGTAGACTGAGTTTTAATCACTGCATTTTGTTACTGTGTAGTAAACTGAAGGTTTAGAAGTAAGTTATATTATTGATCGCTTTATTGATATCGATAATGCATTAATCCCAGTGTATATTCTACCCAGGTGTTTAGAAAATATAAACTGATAACGGTTATTTAATTTTACCATCAACATCATTCTTTCCCTTTCATTGATGACATTATATAGAGGACACAATATCTTGATTCATATTTTATGTATAAGAAGATTTCCCAACAATTTATCTGACTCAAACTAGCTTCAGAATACTTACAGTATCCTAGAACCACTTAAAGCAAGTGAAATTTTAGTACCAGAAAAACAAGTTGGCAGGGCTGTAAAATTCCGGAGGTTTCTAACTTATTATTACAATGTATTCAACATGTTTAATAAGACAAAAACAAGGTATAAATTTTATCCTGATTGATAACGTAATAAATTACTTTAAAGATGCCACAAGTATTTTGAGTTTGACAACGCCTTTGCACATAAGACATTTATGATCGAAGTATGCCAATCCATTCAAATCAAAAGTCAGAAATGAAGATATTCGAAGATATATTTGAAACACTATTGATATATCGGGAAGCGTTTAATCAAAGCTGGCTGACAGTTGTAAGAGATGCGTAGTACGGCGTACCCACTCGTGACCTGGTGCGGTTGTGTGACTGAGCGCCTTCAGTTAGGTGTGTTCAGTAAAATTAATGAGGTCAGCATCAAATGCCAAAGACTTACAGAACTATGTATTACGGGGATTTATTTACCTCTACAACCTTATAAAAATATCTAACTAAAACGATCTCAGTTGTTAGTCTGTATTTTAGACTTTCTAAATTGAAAAAATGTTAGTTTTTGAAAACTGCTTATCACTTCTTTAGGGACAATACTTATTACAACAAGTTATCTTCGACATTATTTCTTTAAAAAGACTTCACATACAAAACTATTTGATGTTGATTGTTGATAATGTTGTATTTCAATACAATGAATAAATTTAATTTCAAATAATTATGCAATCATGTACAATGGTAAAAAGATTTACAGGCAAAAATGTATTCATTGATATAAGAAATAGAATATTCACTGTTCAAAAGTTGTTCATCAGTAACAATTCATAGAAACATTTACAGCTGATATTTATCAATAATAAAAAACCCAGTATAATATATTAATCTTTGTTACATAACAATAATCCTAATTTACAAATAGTATCAACTACCAGTTGATATAAGCTCCAAGACCGTCAAAACCTGGTTAAAGTAACTTAGTATGAGTCGTATACAACTCATTAAGGATTAATGGCTAGTTATATTTATAAATGCATGAAAATTGTCAACAATTTTCATGATACTTGCTCATATCATCATTCACATTATTCCAATTTCTAGTATTTCTATATGAATTCAGATTACATTGTAAATGTTATAACATTTTCAAAAGAGAAGAAATTTGACAAATGTACGGTAAACATATACATGTACAAATTTAAACAATAACTAATCATTTAAACGACCTACTTATTTATTCATATTTAACAATATGTGATGTAACATTTACCAACTATTATTACATATACTAGTTTCTGAATTCAACTATTTCATTAATCAAGTTTTTAGTTAAAAAAAGCGCTAATCAACGGTTAATAAATGAATAATAGTAAAAAAAGTCTAATTCTATTAGAAACAAAACAATACTCATTATTCAATTAGATACTTGATTCATTAATGAAAAGAATTGGTAAAGTTAAATATTGAACACAGTCAAGTGAATAATTTATTTTCTTTATTTTTTTATTATATAAGAATATCCATTTAACTTCACCGGTTCTTTTTTTTCTTCTTTTTTTAAAATATAAATTTTATTTCTTAAATGTTAAAAGAAATAATAAGCAATAAAAGAAAATAACAGTTTCCAACTAGGATCGGATATTTTTTGAATAATTTATTGTATATTTCAAATAGTTCAAAGAAAGGTATTATAGAGAAAAAAAAGGAAAGATTTTAAATGTATATTATTAAAAAGAAAGGTGTATTTATATACATATATAAGTGTTGAACTTAATGAATTAGTCGGTGATTATTAGATAAGTTTATTTATTTATTTTTCTTTCTTTCTTTCTTTCTTTCAAGAAGTCGACAAAATATCATCAACTAATAATGTTAATACTTAAAAGTGATATCATGCGATTTAAAAAAAATTTCTATTGAATATCATCTATCTTTTAAAAAGAAGAAAAAGAAACAACCAACGAAACCTAGTTTAAGGTCAATATATAAGTTATTAATAAATAGTATTATTATTATTATTATCAGAAGGGGTTATGTTGAGAATTTAGTAATTTTATACTTGAATTCATGATAATGATCATATGCTTACAAGTGATTGACTTCAAGAGGTAGTTTCTTCAATTCTAGTGAGAATCGGTCATCAATGGAGTTCAACCAGATCTGTTGTGAGATAGTAACTCACTGATGATAATGGTGGACGGTGGCGCAACTTCATGGATTGGTTGATGTTAGAAATTAACACCGTCGGATGGCAGTCGGCTCAGTGGTCTAGATGTTAAGTGTTCTCACGCGAAACTGACAGTTCTTGGGTTCGAATGTGGCGAGGTGGGATTGTGGATGCGCACTGCTGTATTGTCCTATATTATGACAAAATGGTCGTTTATTATTATACAGTGATTCTAGGTTTTTCATGGTTGTCTAGCTTCACTTGACTCGTGAATTCAACTATAACGTACTATTATTGTAGTGAACAAGAAGATGCGTGAGGAAAATCGAATGTATTAGAGCACAAAATTGCAAAATATCTCACTAAATTCTGACAACCATACAGTTAAAAGTTAATCTGCAAAATAACAATCCACCGCCTGAAACTTTACTGTTCATTTGCAAATATCAGTCCATTGTCTCAGATTTGATTGTTCGTGCATTTTCATACCAATTGCGTTCCATTCCTGTTCTTTCCTTATCGATCTTCTGCTGAAATACATTTTATGCCTGACCATCATCATATACTACTTATGTGGAAATAAGTAACCCACACCACACTATTATTATTTTATATTAGAAATAAATCAATAAATTTTACAAAAAATGAATTAGGCATGTTTGTATTCTAATAAACTAATCAAAGCTTTTGAAAATAATATCGGAACTAATTGGGATTAATAAATATGATGGAATTTACAACTTTTTACTCGGCTAATAAATTTTCGGAAAAGAAATACTAAGAAATCTAAATTCTGATAAGAATAAAGTCAGAATAATAAGTAATGACAATTTTTTTGGTTATTAATTACAAAATGAGAAATTATTATTCATATGGTAAAGTTTGTGGTTTTTATAATACGCTATAACTTTCCGACTTTTTATGATGGCAAATGATTGATGTATATCTAGAAAGTTAGGTGTTTTACTTGTAAAGCTTTCATTGCCATTCTGAACATTTTCAGAGTTTACTCTTTGCAAGAGTTTTTCAATTGTTTTACAAGTATTATGGTCAGTCATTTTGATGGTTTGGCTTACGATTGATAAGCTTCGTAGATCTTGTTCTTGTATTTATATAAACTGTCTTGGTTCATTGATCTCTGGTCTTGTGATTGATTCACCCCTTCTATGTAGGTCCATGAATCAAATCTATTTCAGTGTGCCAGTTGATGGATAATTATTCTGAGAGTAACGCATCTAGAAAATTTCTGGAGTTGCTAGAGTTTTCCTAGCGATTAAATTCAATTATTCTCCAATTGGATGCATGTCCATGGTTGTCTTTGTGCATTGAAATCAATAATTCAGTATCATGTCGCCTGACTGTTAGAATATGTTCATGTATGAATAAGTAGTGGAGCTACCTACTTTTCCCAATGTGATGTTTCTAGAAGTCTATGCAATTCATGTTGCAGGTGATTATGACTCTTTTTTCGTTTGTTGTTTTCTGTTAGTCTGTATACAATAGAATAAATTAATTGTGTTGGTTAGGTGTTGATTTCAAAAGGGCGAACAATGCAAAACTGATAGTATTAAATGCTTAAATCCTTATCAATCAACAAACTTAAATTTTGAATAAATCTTTCAAAACCTACTTATTTCATTTATCCTATTCGTCTTTTCCCAAAATATTCTTTAGGCCAGTTAAATTTAGGAAAATTTAACCTTACCCAGAAGGGTTAATTATAAATAGATTTTGGGTAAAGTGAAAATGATGTAAAATGACTTTTTCTTTTTTATTTATTCACTTTTAAAATCAATTATACTTATTAGATAATTTTTTTATTTTGTTAACAGGTAAAATTATTTTTTTAGAATTTTTATTAAATCGGTCAAACTGATCTCTGTAAATATAAAGGGAATTGCAATTGGACACTGATTACTGTGATTGTCATCAATACTAAAAATAAGAGATTTATATAAAACTTAATAATATGTTTTTAATATGTTTATCATTAAAAGGTAATTGAATAGGGTTTTTTTAAATAATGAATTAAATCAACATTTTGACCTCGAATTCGCCACAGACTAAGAAATATGAATATTTGAATATGGGTACAAGGTATGTTTATTCTTAGTTTAATGTTAAACAAATGATGTCATATATTTTTGTGAAAATAGATCTATGATAGAGATCAGTATAAACATAATAAATGGTTAAGAAGTATTCGGAAATATGGAAGTTGTGGTATGAATACTGTAAACATGTTTTCTCTGAAAAAGTGCTGCAAATACCCTTGTCGTTTGGAGATGTTATAAATGTAGTGGCGGGTGATAAATCTGTTATATGGAAAGAAAATTGCAATAGAAGAAGGAATGAGAAGGAAGACAGGGTTATTAGTTGGTTTATGCAACTGTGGTAGTGTGAGGTATATAGAGTGACACTTAAAGATTCTTCGTGATCTGTCAGCCATAATACTCTGTTTATAATTCAGAAAAATGTACTGTCGGGAAACACAAACAGGTGATGACTATGATTACAATTTAAAAGCTGTAGTGCATAAGCGTCACTTTGTTGATTTAACTCATGAAGTTCATTTGAACAAATTAGATTGGATTTGGGGTCGAATAAAAAAATATCTACAACCATATAGGTGTTCTTCAGGAAGATTGACTTGGAGTCATATAGACCGATATCATTATCGAATGGTATTTCTTTCCTAGAAATAAGACCATATAAACAACTCATTACAGTTCATAAACGCATTAAAATAATCTATTCTGTTTAACTTCATTTTATTTTGCATAATAAATCATTCATTGTATTTACAGTCTTATGACTGGCTGAATGAAGTTAAGAATTGCTCAGGGTCACATAGAGAGTCTCTCAAGTTCTCTCCTGTTCTTATTGTCTATCAACTGTCCGAGTTATCTTAAAAGAACCTTGAGAAGCCACCTTGAATCAGGTTACTAATAAGGATACAAGAGACTGTTCACTGTTCTTTGATGATCTTTGTTACCCTAAGTCATGTCAATCCATAGTGGATATCAACTGTAAAAATTAGATAATTCATCACTAAACTTTTCGATCAAGATTAAAGTAATGTGTGATGTTAAAGTGAGGGCCGACCTACTGATAAAGTTTTGTTTACGTTGTTATTTTGTTAAATTAAGTATACAATTAGGGATACAAATTTTCAAATTTTTCAGAGGCTGACATGGTCAGAACATGTATAATTTAATACTTTTCTAAATACTTCAAAATAAATGATATATATGGTTTATTCAAAAGTAATATAAGCCATATTGTTTTAACTGTCTAGCTATATTTTCTTAATGATGTTGAGCTGGTAATGAAATTTAGTTTTATTTTTCAAGGTACTTGGTAAGTTTTCGTTAGTAATCTTACAAGTATTCAAAGTTAGTTAACTTGGTTGTAACTTGGTTGATAATTCTTTAAAATGAAAAACTCTTAAAATTAAAAAAACTTCAACATCTAATAATCCTTTGAAATAAATATCCCCATTCAAACACTTGATAACTCATTGTGTTCTAATGAAATCTCAATTGCTCGAAATACATAAATCTGATGATAGTAAGTCAATCGAAAGTACTTTGGCCTATTTCTTTTGGTTTTTAGATATGCTCAAAAACGTTTTGTTAAATGGGAAACATTATATTGTCAGTATACTCTGTATTAAGTTACGTCATCGTTTATGAAACAAACAATACAGAGCAATAATCGATAGATTTCTTAACTGGGTTATAACCATAGATCTTTAATTATATATATATATATTTGCAATCGTAATTTTCCTATAAATTTCTCTTTATGGTTAGTTACTTTTAAGTCAAGCTACTGTGATGGATAAATCTTGATTACAAGTAATATTTAATTTCCAGGTCAGTGATGAATTTACACAAAATGTCAGACTAGTTACTAAGATAATTCTGTCAGAATTTTAGGTTACATTTTCTAAACACTATTATAACACCAAATTCAAATATATATATATATATATATATATATATATATATACAGTGAATTGTCTTTAAAACGTTTTATTATAATGACTTGCTGTCTGTGCTGATTTATGCTATGTCAATACAAACTGACAATAAAATACACCAATATACGTGTTATCTCGTTATGTAACATCATAAAACTCATTTCCTATCTTTAAAATGTATTTCATAGTTATTCAACTGTTAAATGTATATCGATAGAATCATAAGATAAAGTTGGACTACAATTTCTATGTTTCTTTTTATTTATTACCTTCGGGAATGCAATAGTGAGGTAAGACTTTTCCGAACTGATGAATAATAATTTAAATGTGCGCAAATTCTTTATAGATATTATTGCATAAAATAATATTTTGCTTTTCACATTTAGTTCATTCATTAAAATTGTTGTATATTCCTATCCGAATGGTTAAAGTATAGTAAAATATGTTAAGGAAATTATAAGTTTGACACGTTTAATGAAAAATTATAGTTTATCTAAATGGAAATAAAGTAAATATCATCCAATAGTAATTTGATAAAGGTAGTCGTTACCAGAAAAACTGATTTAAGTTGTATGGTTGTGTAGCTTTCAATACCAATACAAGCAAATTTAAATATCACGCAAAAGCTTTCAAGATCTATGCCAAATATTCTTCTGTGGAAAAACTATTGATATCACTTTTTTTGAAAATATAGTATCTAAATTCATTTCCCGAAATTAGTGTACTTGTTGAATAAATAAATCTGATAGTTTAACGACGGATGATTTATATAAGTTAGGTTAGGAATGAAACTTAGAATCTCGATTTCTAGATGTTGTTCTGAAAATTTAGGATGGATTCCTTCGTAATATTATCAGTACATAATTTGAAGACGTCACTGCAGCCGAAGTTTTGGAAACTATTTTGTTGAACACTGAACTTTCTTCTCAAACCTATTGTACGGTTCATGGAAGTGCTGTTCTACCAAGGTGAATTACCACAGTGCTCTCAATGAAGTTTACTTGGGTGCGTTTGCACAAAAAAATGTTAGTTTCAAAAGCTTTTCCTTATTGTATCAATATTAGCTACCCATGCACAAACCAAAGTTTATCAAGACCTTTATTCTAGAAAGATTCGTTACATTTGCTGTATTCAAATAGTATGTCAATACGTTTTATGTTTAAAAGTTCAGACGTCTTTTCATGGCGAATTTAAACTTGTTCAAAGGAAAATGACTTGAAGTTCAACAATCAAAACCAAAATACTATAAGGCGAATCAAGCTATCAAACACTTGTTACACCTCACTTCTAAGAAAATTATTCTACAGTTGTTGAGAGCTTACCTCTTCTTAATCTCAAATGATTCTGTCCAGTTAAAACTTTAAAACTCACATGTGATCAATAAAAAAGTTCCATATTTAATGCTTAAATAAATTATTAATTACTCATTTGTTTCTGACGTACTCTTATGCTAGGGTGGGATCTATTGTAATTAATGTTGTACAATGTCTGTATATTATATTATCGAAGTTTTCTTAACTGGACTGTCATTATTTTTTCTGTGAATCAGACCTTGCAATGATATATGGTGAGCATTTCTAAAGTACCAAACCACGGAATTATACTAAGCATGTCAATTTATTGCTTGTACTTTGTTTTAGCGCCCGAAGTTACAACAGTTTTCCGTATTTTACAATAAATGAACTGTAACTTACAATTCCCGTATGAACAAGTTGTAAAACAGTAACCATTTTCTCTAAAACGTATAAGTTGAAAATATTAGGTGTTTATTTAAAACAGATGGATTGCAGCCAGAAGTGGGATCCAGAGCGCTAGTCCCATCTCTTTTTAAACTTGTCACCTGGATGTACCTCCACCCCAGAGTAGATGTTCACTACTGGACTCGAACCCAGTACTGTTCGTATTAAACACCTACGCGTGGTCCACTTAGCTACTGACTTCAGGTAGCCGCCATGTAGGACAGAACAAATTTCAGTCTGCGTCAACGATGAGATAATCTTAACCTTTAAAAATTGAACTTAAGTTCATACCCGTTGGAAAAGTAAGTAGTTATCTGTACTCGATAACTAAGTGGAAAACATATTGACGTTTGACCTGCACAGTACTCGGACCGAGCCCAGTAGTGAACAACAACTCTGGGATGCATGCATACCCAGCTGATGAGTCTCAAACAAAATGAAACGCGCATTCTAGATTTCACTGCTTTCTGCATTCTACTTAATTCATAGAAACTTTTAATTTCATCTTTATGTCGTTTTTTGAAAGAACACCTTATCACAGCCTACTCGTAATACATGTTTCAAGATCTTACAAAAGTAAATGACAAGTAAAAGTGAATTCATCATTACTTTTAATGACCGTTCAACTATGTCTATTTTAATTGTACAAGGCCTCGAGAAATACGCAAAAACAAATTCAAAATGATACCAATTCATTTTGTTGACTTTTCCTCCATCTTGATTATCATATATTATTACCATTTGTAGAATATTGTAATGATTTTATTTTAACACCATCAGTTCAACTGACAAAATATTAAAACAAATACTAAGAACCAAACGAAGAATATTCTTCGTAATACATTCTCATCAGGTTGTAGGATTTTGAGTCGAATTAGTGTTCCAAAGGAACAGTGAAGCTCAAGGTAGGTAGATCTTCACAGTTGAGTTCACGAGTCGATCTGAGCTAGACCACAATCGAAAACCTGGAAGAACTGGACAGCCATTTCGTCCTAGAATGGGACTCCTCGAAAGTGCACATTTACGATCGCCTCGTGAATTCAACTATGAAAACACTGCAATCTTCACAAATATCCATATTGATAAGTTCATCTTTTAAAGAAAATGCAACATATGAATTTAACATTAATATAACAGTAAAGTGTTCAGTACATAACTTTAATTTGAATGAGCTTATACATCCCTTGTAAGATAAGTAATTTGTATTCTTTCTGATTGTTATTAATATAATTTTTAACTGACGTATAAACTTATTTAAAGCAAAAGAATGTATTAGGTATTTCAATTAGAGCAAATTTATTTTACCAACTATTCTAAACTCATATGTCCCGACGTGGTGGTCGGGCTTGCCTATCGTGATGATCCAATCGAGCTATGCTGGCTGAAACAATCGTTCCTCAAGGACCTACCATGCCAGACAGGTCGGTTAAAGAGCGGTAAGACTAAAAGCAGCAATCTCAAGGTCCGAAGGCGAAGTCGTACTGCTGACTGTACAGAGGTGTGACGGCAGTAAGGTGTTTCCTTCAGACAACCAGCATAACAGCGATGCTGCCCTCAAGGAGAAGTGGGGTTAGAAAATGTCAAACCTAAAAATGCACACCTCGCCTTATCCCACGGATTTCCGTCTCCGGCGGTAAGGTCCTTTGAAGAACGGAGCTAACACGTCAAAAATTCCCCACAAAAAGGCCGTGCGTGACCGGCCTCAAGCAGTTGTCCCTTGGGCACTGCGATCACGCTCCCAGGTCGTTATGACCAACACTAATCAAACTTCCTTTTCAGGTCCCTCAAGAAATACCCTTCCACGGTGTGGGTAGCCGGGAAGTGATATTAGCCCTCATACCCGTAACTGCACACGTGACCAAGTTGATCGCTTTCAAATCCTTCCTACACCTAATAACTCTCTTATCTCCACGACTAACCCTTCCCACGTCCTTTTATCACCTCGCACCGCTAGGGCGAACGACTCGAGTACACGGAACGTTATTCCTGGTCTCCTGAAACCACGCTCTAAACTACATGTAGGAACTTTTAATGTCCGTACATTGTGCCAAATAGGACAACAGGCTTCCTTAGCTAGGACTCTAGAATCTTACACCATCGATGTGTGCTGCATCTCCGAAGTGCGCATGCAAGATCCGAGTAGCGTCATTCATTTGACCTCATTATGTCATAATAAAGAACCATCCCGATACACGCTTCATGTATCTGGAAGCCCTGATGCTGCTCCCCGTGGCCTCGCTGGAGTAGATATAGCATTAAGTCGTAGGGCAGAACTAGCCCTTTTAGACTGGATCCCAGTAGACAGTCGTTTATGCGCTGTCCGACTAAACGGAACAGTAAGAACTCGGAAAGATAGGGAAACTCGTCGTTGCCTCTTCGTCGTCTCTGCCTACTCTCCCACTGACTGCAGCTCAGACGATATAAAAGATGAGTCTTACAGGAAACTTTCTGACCTTCTCCGAAAAGCTAGACGTTCTGGTGTAGTAATAGTGGCTGGTGACTTTAATGCTCAAGTAGGTAAATTAAGTGAAAGGGAAAGACACCTGGGTGGATCCTATGGTGTCGTGGCTAAAAGAACAGATAATGGCGACCGTTTGTTGCAGCTATGCCCAGATAACCGCCTATTTCTTGCAAATACCAACTTTAAACATAAGGAAAAACATCTTTTGACATGGCGACCACTTTACTTATCTTGGGAGTCTTATCAGCACTTGTGGTCTGGTGTTTGACGAAATACAGAAGACTCGACTAGCTTTCACCAACTTGCGTCCTTTATGGCGTAGGCGAGATATCCGTCTAGCAACCAAAGGACGGGTTTACTGTGCAGCAGTTCGTTCCGTCCTAAATTATGGCAGTGAAACATGGCCGTTAAGAGTAGAGGTTATTCGTAGGCTACTAGTATTCGATCATAGGTGTCTTCGATGCATTGCTCGTATATCCTGGGACCATCGAGTAAGTAATGCAGTCGTTAGGAATCGGGTACTAGGTAATGATGGCAAATCGATTGATGAAGTAGTGAAACTTTATCAGTTGAGATGGCTGGGACACGTGTTACGTATGCCCAACCACCGACTGCCCGGATGTGCAATGTTCCATGGTGTAGGATTAGGTTGGAAGAAAGCTAGGAGCGGCCAGACCAAAATGTGGCAAAAATCAATGAAGTCACTAACAATTGGACTAGGCCATGTTGGTAGGTGTAGACTACCTGGTTGGGATTCGCGAGATGATAGCAACCGATGGTTAGAGACCTTGAATGATATGGCTCAAAATCGTTTGCAATGGCGAAGATGCATCCACTCTTTGTGCTCTGCCAAATTCTAATTTTCTTAATTCTTCATGTTTCTATCTTTTTTCTCTTTCCGAATTTATTTTACTGGATTGTACTCCTTCAATAACATCTTCAAACCCTAATCTTTTACATGATGCTTATACTCTTCCTACTTCTACCAATATAGGATTTGAATCGACAACTTCATCTCGGTGCTAATGTGGTATGGCAACTCGGACTGATGTACGTACGTACGAAGTTCTACGTTGTGACTGACTGAAATTCATATGTATCCTTTCAAGTTGATGTTTCCTTTGGGACATTACATTATGTTTATAATTATAGAATTTATTGGAGAAAATAAGGAAACATTTTTCATTCAATTCAAATATATTTGTTTTAATAAAAATGGAAATTTTTAAAAATATTTAAAATTTTATGGCAAAATATCTTTAATCAAATCGAAATTACTAGTTTTAAATTTAAAAGATGGTTTTAAAACTAAAATCATTTTATATGAATATGCTATAAATGATTTTTGCTTAAGTTATTGACGATAATTGATTAGTTGAACTCATGAGTCGATTGAAGCAAGATAACCGTCAAAAACCTGGAATCACTGGACAACCGTTTCGTCCTACGTCGGGACTCCTGAACAGTGTGCATTCACCTCGCCAGAATGTAACCCAAGACCTATCAGTCTCGCGCGAGAGCACTTAACATATAGACCACTGAGCTGATTGGCATCTGATGGTGTTGTTATCTAACTTCAACCAATCCATGAAGTTGCGCCGACTTCCACCATTGTCATTAGTCAGTTACTGTTTCACAACAGATCCGGTTAAACTCCATTGTTAACGGCTTCTCACTAGAACTGCAGTAACTACCTCTTGGAGACCGTCATTAGTGAGCATATGATGATTATAATCAAAGAATATTGTGGATATTATAGTAATTTAATAAATATGTCCAGGAAATGTTATATTTTCATTCATTCTATTTTTATAATGTATTATTTTTAAAAATGTACTTTTCATATTTTAAAAAAGAGAAAAACTTGGATAAATTTCAGACGTATATAATTCAGATGAAAATAAAGATATAAATATGAATTCCTTATTGAGTTGTTTGTATTTACCCGTAAGAATGTGATTTGAGTAAATGATTGGTTATATTTAGACTAAAGACAACTTATTTGAATTGTCTGATGTACATCAAACTTTGTTTGTTTAGATATGAATTTTATATTATAATCAATATGCAAATGAATAAAATAAATGACAGATCAGATGATCTGTCTAAAATATTTTAGTACATAACCTAAATTAATGTTTGTTTGTTTGTTTGTTTCTTGACAAAAATGATGCTCATTACATAATCCGACAGAAGGAATATAAGATTTTTACAGTTCTCACTAAATCTCCAGTCTGACTTAAAACTTTTTGAGAAATAAATTCATTGAATGTAAAAGAAATAACTGATATAAAGAATGTAGAAAAAGAATTTGATTGTGATTAAGATCACTATAGGAGTTATACAATGATAATCACCATCTAGAAGATATCATAAATCCAAAGACTATAAGATTTTATAATGCTTTTTGAAAGATGAAGTAGAATTAGCTTTTTAGTATGTAATTTTTTTAAGTATACAAAGATCAGTTGATATGATGAATAGATATTAAAAGATTTAAAATCATCGATAGTCAGAATGTTATTTATTGTTTCATTGGTTGCCATGATGATGTTTGATTTCGTCCTCTTTCACAAACAAATAGACTTATGAATAGAATTATGAGACAGAATTGTCCACTGTATGTAATTTCAGGACCAACAATTCACGTACAGTGCAATTAATGATTAATGAATTTGCAACGACATAAATACCACTAATTTTGAGATGAGAAAAAGAAGATTTATAGCTCGAAAAGATTGTTTTCTTGAAATCACCTATAAAGTGTGTAGTTTAGTCGTTATGATTCCATTGTCTATCTAGATAACGTCATTAGGTAGGAAAAGAAGATTTCTTTGTAAAGTTTATTATGATGTTATCTGCAAGCACAATGTACGTATCACAATTAAGTAACCTCATTCAAAGAACAGCATTTCAGATAAAATCATTGTCCAAATGTTACAAAACGTGAAATATTTGTTTTTTATTCTAAAAAGCAATAAAAAAAGCAGAAATACCACTTAGGTTTTTTTTACGAATTGCGTTATTTTAATAAAAAAAAATGGCAACATATTAAAGTTATTGATGAAGTTTTGTTCTCTGAACCGGATGATTTGGTCGTGGAGCTTTCATCATCCTTCTGAACGACATCATCAGTACATATTAAAGTATGGAATTAATTTTAAATTTACCATATTATTTAGTTATATTTTGAATCAATCTAGTTTCAGTTACATTTTGTCGTTGTTGGTAGAATTAAACCAAATACCTAAGACATATGCTCAAATCACTTTCATACCAAAACTTTTTAAAAGCATATATTATCCAATGTTGATACATTGTAGGTGTACATATATTATTTCAATTCACACAAAGTTAACGTTCATTCACTTATTTTTAAAATTAATAATAAAAAGTATAAAGTTTGAATGGATAAGCTTCGGAAGAAAGTTAGTTTAGTGAATACACAGATTTATCCGTTTAAATTGCAACAAATTCATTTATATAAAAAAAGGGGGAATCGACATAAAAAGAGGTGGAATTAATATCAGATGGATTGAAGTGTAAAACATATGATAGTCAGTTTAAAAATAAAAAGTTCAGAATGCTGCCAGTGATTTTGACAGAATTAAGTCCAGATCAAATATAGTTTCAGTTGCAGCTAATTTTTAATCATATTTCATTTTATGAGTCCAACCAGTTATAAAGTGTTAACTTTCATTGATGGCTTTTCATTATGTTCTGCTTCGTTATCTACCACTTTTATTAGTCAGTATTTAGACTTCTTATTGATCTGAATTCATGTTCTCCTTTCTACTTTTGATGTTTAGGGACTGTCAGAATGAGATTCTTAGCATCATATAGTAAATAGGAACTTTTGAAATCTGCTGGTTCTTCCTAACCTCCCAATTTAGGTTGCGACAAGGTTTCACCTTTATTTATACAGTAGTTTATAGATCATTCAAGGGTAAATCTTTGATATCTCCAGGATCAAGGTCAGCTAGAAGTTATCTTTGTGCTGCAACATTTTGCTTTCAGTATAGCAAACAAATCTGTGTTTGGACCAGAACGCTGTTGTATTTTAGCGATGTACTCTACACGGATCAATAGTTTTTATCAAAGCACTTTATTAGTTACTGGTAGTAATGTGACCTATTTTTTTGAACCAATAATTTGACGTTGACGGTCGTCAGGTCAGTCTTTATTATCTTATTGTTGTAGCAAGTGATTATCTATGAATGACTTAAACGAGATGATCATTGTAATGGACTTGGTTAACTAGAACAGTGAAGTGATAGAATACCATCCTTCAGCGTGATCTTGCCTATCTGTTTAAGTGTTAGAATCGCTCATCAAGATTACAAGTAAAGAACACCTAGGTATAAAATTTTTGATGGAACTCAAGTTTCATTTGATTCTGGTTGCAGTCAGGAGTTTGTTCGGGAACCAGTAGGGACGTGTAACAACCTAATTTCTTACTTTTCTGAGTAATTATACGTTTGTTCACTTGGATACTAAATCATTGAATATTTTCTGAAATTAAACACAAATATGCCAGCTTTATTTTAATACCTAATGCTCTGCTCCAAAGGCAAATCTAAGGAATCACTGGATAAGAGGAATGAATACCATGATGTTTCCTCAGTCTAGTTGGATGAGGTTAGATGAATAATCATACATGCGACCCATATTCAGATTTTAGAAACAAAAAATTATTCCGTTTTATAGAATTCTAGTTTTTTTCTTTGTCAAGCTCGTCGATCTATCTGATTTCGGGATTGAGCTTTGAAAGGTCAAATAAATATTTTAGCAAATATTTAGTTTTCACTATGTGAATATCCAACCATCACTTCTAGATAGTAAGCTAGATTATTACAAAATTTAAATAAAACAACAAATATGCTTACACAATATAGTAAATCATTCGCAAGATGTGTGTAATTAATAAATAAAGGTTGAAAGATTATTCAATAAACAATTCATCATATAAAGTGATGAGTTTTGCCGAATGTTGTTGATTCTTCTAAAATAACGATTGTAGATTTATGTGTGTTAAAGTAAAATAGGAAACAATTAAAACGGAATAAAATTGTAAAAATGTGAATCATTAAGGAAGGTTTATTTCCTCTCAAAACGTACATAATGTCTACCAGCAAAACTAAACATCACAACATTTTCATTGAACATGGAGTTCAGAGAGGAAAAGTAGGAGTAATTCCTTCTTTGTAGATTTTCAATGTTCGTAAGACCATTTCCAGTTTTTGGTATAGCTATGACATATTTAATTTCATCTTCTCAATACATAATTTTAATCTGCATCTATTCCCAAAAAAATTGAACTTGGCAAGATTTTTTAGTTTTATTGGTAGGCACAAAATGACAGAAAGAAGCAAGTTATTAGTCGTTTTCTTCAAAATCTCTTAATCAAATAAATTTCGTGGTAGGTTTTATTGTTATAGTATTACTAATCAAATTTGAAGAAAAATACTGAAGCAGATATTGATGAATTTTATTATTAGAAACTTAATATAATCACTGATAAGTTAATATTCTATGTAACAAAATAGTAATTGAATAAAAGCATTTTCGAAGGGGGTTTTGTGGAGATTTTAGTAATTTTATGTGGTTGAAATCATGAGTCGATTAAAGCTAGACCACCATGAAAAACCTGGGAGCACTGGATGGCCGTTTCGTCTTATTGTGTGACTCCTCAGCGGTGCGCATCCACGATCCTGTGTTTGAGTCTCGCGAGGCGGGATCGTGGATGTGCACTGCTGAGAAGTCCCACAATAGGACGAAACGGCCGTTCAGTGATTTCAGGTTTTCCATGGTAGTCTAGCTTCAATTGACTCAAGATTTGAACTATATAAAAAACACTGATGAAATTTAAAATTGAGAATTTCAGCTAGCAAAATAATGTTTATGAAATAATCAGTTGAGTACATTCAAAGGTTTGTTTTTTTCTGTCTACTATGCTATTAAACTTACTATATTTTGACTACATTTTAGTGCTAGCCATAATTCGTACCAATAATACGAAAAGTATGCTCAAGGCTTTACTGTAGTTGTATTCAAGGACCTGAAATTCCTGGTTAGTTATTAATAACATTTTGTTATTTATTTTTGAGTTGACAGGGTTACAAGTCTCTTTAAACCTTCCTGGCCATAGTATAAAAAATATCTGATTGAGATGTTTTTTAGTTACTATATAGTAAGCTTATGTCTGGACAATAAACAACCATAGTAGAGCTTTTGTTTGGTCAGACACTTCAATTTTCACTGTCATATTTTAAAAATCAGTGCTCAATAAAACTTGATGTTTTGAACGATGCTTTTTTCTCTTCTTTCTCTTTTAACTTTGCCCGATTTCAGAAGCTTGCGTGCTGTTTATTACAGGTTAACTTCCTTTCTTTATATCCTTACGCTGAGCAGTCTAGTTTCTATTTCTTTATCTTTTTTTCACTTTACTACTTCTTGATTCTTTTTAGATCATTACTCCACTTCTATTGGGTATTTGAACATTTTAATGAAACTGTAAGTAGTGACGTAACGTTTTATTTTTTTATAAAAAGGCCATTATATACAGAATAACTACAATTAAGATCGCACAACTGCTTTCCGAACTCTCTTGATTAAGATGTTTTTCTGATGATGTATAAGAAGAACTATCTAATATAAATTAATAGTTTCTTTCTACTGTTTATACAGTTAATAATAAGCAAAAGAGATATTTATGTGTTATAAATTTTTACGGAATAGTAAAAAAAACTGTTTAAAGTATACAAAATGTGGTTACTTTTATTTTGAATAAAAGAAAGTGGGTTTATTAAGTTGTAAAGTTACATTTTATTTCAAAATTTTTTATTTCATTTGTTTCCCTAGAAACAGGTATAAATATAATATCCTGTTCGATAATATTAAGACTGGTCAGTTTATGTCTGTTTGTACAATAATTTAAATCAAAACTTGTGATAGATGGAGTAGAAATGGTAAACTAATCAAACAGCAGTCAACTTATAGGCTATTTCAAATGGTTGGTGATAATTATTTGGAAGCCTTTTAGATAAGTGGTGCGCTAACGTAATTAATCATATTGTAATATGTTTACTGAAATCAATGTATTACCTGTCATTAGAATCACAATAGTAGATTAATCGTTGCATTCACATAATATGAAGAGTTTTATGAATATTCGAGTTGTCTGTTATTATGTGGACAACCAACTGGCATTTTTTAAGATGGCTGTCTCAATTGAATGGCATCTTATGGAAAATTTTGCTCCAGGATCAAAAAAATATTGTTAATTATTTGTACTGCATGTATAAAATTATAAAGACTTTTTTTTAATATGTTGTCTTCTGTGTGTGGTTTTTAGAATCACAATGAAATTATCAGTTAATATGATTAATTGCGTTGTATTTTACTTAGTTGTCATTGCTGTAATCTATTTTTGCGTATCAGACAACTTAGATCAGTGACGTATGTATCCAGAAGCTTACATGAGAGTTTTTTACAATCACTCTTTTTTCTTTTGAATCAAAAATACATATCAATAAATTATATTGTATGTTGGATAGAATATATTTTCACTAAAACTAAGCCTTTTCTAGATCCAGATCAAAAAGCTTACGCATGCTAATTTTGTATCATATTTTCATTCTTAAAAACTGTCTAGATAGCACTAAAAAAAGATCTCACAGTGCAAAACGAAAAAAATAATTTAATGTAATTTACCGTAAGTTTCTTAAGAAAACTGATGGATCAAGCTTGAGAGGTGATCTATGTGGTTTCTCACATGATTTATATATAATTCTTAAAATGCGCTAGATTTACAATGAATATATCTTTTTTAGTGTTAAAGTGGGTAGCACTATTATCATACAATATCCATTAGTTTCATGATATTAACCAATTTTTCAAATGCCGAACAGACCAAGTGAACCGATTGATTTTCTATTGTTTGTAACATTGATTAATCTTTAATCCGCATGCCATTTATTGTTTATACAGATTGTTGATACAAACAGAACAAGATCATTTTTCGACTTATTCTCATATGCAAGCAGATGATTTTGAATCCCTTATCTTTTTGATGTGCGGTAAACATGAAAAAAGGTCATTCATAAAAAAGCATATATATATATATGGAGAGAAGTAATCATTAAAAATATACAATATAATATATAATATAATTTCTACGTCTTTTCTTCTTGCTACAAAATTCAATAGCGTATTTTACAAAAAGCAAACATAGTACTACATTTCAACAACGATTGTTTGATTTATGGATAAAGTGTTCACATGTTAAGCGTCCATGCGAAATGATTATTTTGTAAACACGAATTCATGATTCTAGGGATAATCACTAAATAGATATTTTGTTTAGAATACTGTCTGTGATTATGTACTATTCCTGGTACTAAATGAGGTCTAATGCTTATAACCAGACTGAATATTTCCTACCTATTTCTTATGTATACATTAAAACCAGTCGATATTAACAAGATGGATTATATTTGCTTATAACATTTTGTGGACTAAATATAAAAATCAGATGACTTGCCTCAAGTCCAAAGGAAACTTTTTGGTTGTATCTGTCTTTTGTCAAATATGAAAGAAATAAAAGTCACCAACTTCTCTCCATGTCAATTGTTTTAAGTATTCGGAAATCAAAACCAATAATCAATATCAATGACATTTAAATGAGGTCAGTATTTGCTGAAACATGAATATCGTGATTGTTAGCCGAATGTAACTTAAAGTTAACATGAGTAGAAACATAGAAAATATGTTTTTGATATGATTAGCAAAAATTAACTTATCAGAGAATCGTGATGATAATAAAAAAATACGATCATTATAAGCAAAAGATGGATAGTGGCTAAGAGTGGAATCCAGGACGCGCGTCTCGTCCTATTTAGGACTCGTCAGATGGATGTACTGCATCTAAGAGTTGATGTTCACCCAGGGACATGTTGTAATTTGACTCATATATTTTAAAATGAGTTCCAAAGATATAGTTAGGTTCAGGTAAGGGCTTAAAATCATTGCTTAGATCGAAACCTTATTGCACTAATTACAATAATCATGATTTCATAAGTTTACTTAATTAACTAATAACTAATATTAAGTTTATCTAATAGTATTTTGTTTGCTACAGATTTATTCAAAAGTAATTTAATCTGCATTTTAATACTGATGTTATATACACCCTTCAACATTACACTTAATTACAGAGTTAACAACTATAACTATAACTGTTTCAAGGTTTGATCATTTTTTTCACACATTTATTAGAATAAATCTTACTATAACCATCTGAAATGTTTACCGCTCTTACGTAGTAATCTCGATATGAGTGAATGTGTTGGCTGATATTTGTAATCATCATACTTCTCTTACTCAAACAAAATGTCTGTACAGGTAAATCAACTTTGATAAATTAGCATTCATTGATGACATTTTATACATTACGTTATGGTTATACTCAAATGTGATCACTGGAAGTTCTGTTTAAACCATTGCAAATATACACAGACCGCTTTACAAACATTTCTGAACATGATTTTTAAAACAATAAATAATGTTTCTTTTAATAAACTTCAACTAGAATTCCCCATCAAAGTTGTTTTTATTACATATCTTGTTATTTGTAAACTAACTTTTTAACCGAATTCTTCATGAATGTCGTCATTTGTAATGAATTAAAGACAAAATAACTAACAAACTATACAAGGTCACATTAAATAGGAATGATATATTTGTAAAATCTCAGCGAATGGATGTGAAGTAAATCCAACGTTTCGCATGGCAATCTGGTTTAAGCTTTTTCAAGATTATATTTCCTTGAAAAACTTGAACCAGATTGCCAGGGGAAAAGTTGGATTTACTTCACATCCATTCGCTGAGATTTTACAAATATATTCCTCCTATTTAATGTCTTACGTCAACTAGGCGCCCAAATACTGTGAAACTATTCGCTCTAATTTAGACGAAAGTTCTTATATACAAGTTTACATTAATTTACTATATTCTTTGAAAATTAAATAAAACATTTATGATAAAATATTTCTTATATTTTAATGACAATAAAATTTACATAGTTAAAAGCCTGAATCAATTGAAGCTAGACCACCATGGAAAACCTGGAAGCACTGGTCGGCCGTTTCGTACAATTATGGGACTCCTCAGCAGTGTGTATCCACGATCCCGCTTCGCGAGATTCGAACCCAGGACTTACCAGTCTCGCGCCAGTGTGCTTAACCACTAGACCACTAAGCCGGCACCCGATGGTGTTGATGCCTAACTTCAACCAATCCACGAACTTTGAGCAACCGTTCATTATCTTTGATTATGTAGAAATGACGAAATATTTTGATCATAATCTTATTTCTTAAACTATCTACTCAAAAAAATAAACAATTAATTCAAAGAAATAAATGGTGCTTTTATAGTGGACCGGAATAACTGCAGAATAGTATCAAAGAGTATTAATATTGATGGAAATTTCTAAAATTCAGTCAGATGGATTTTAATGTCACTTGTATTCATGAAAATCTTCTTGATAACTTCTCTTTATTTAAATGAATCGGCAAACGTGTTGATTTAATATATAGGTTATGCCATATGGAGTAAGAATACTATTGCAGTTTCATTTGTCTAATTCGAATTTATTTAAAAAGATTACCATTATAAATAAAGATGGATAGTGTTTAGTAGTTTTTATGTTGGTTTGTTCTCTGAGCTGGATGGTTTGGTCGTGGAGCTTTCATCGTCCTTCTGAACGACATCATCAGCACAAACTTCGGGTAGAAGTGAAGTGTTTGAATTTCTCCACATGTGATTCACAGCTTGTCCTCTGCACCTCGATGTTGATTGGTTCTTATTGACCTTAAATCTGTCATTGTTTATTTCTTTGTTTTGATTGTCTCTCCTATTGTTTTGATTTTTGTTCCTATGTTCCTGCATAATTTTCTTGATTGGTTGATAGATTGGATTGATTTCAATATGTTTGTTTATTGCAGATTGACCTGAGTGCCAAGCTTCTAAAAATTCTCTGGTATTTTTGGAATTGCCTCTGTCCAAAATCTGCACATTTTCCCAGTCGAATGTATGTCCGTAGTTGTCCACGTGTATTGATATGAGTGAAGAAATGTCGTGGCGTTTGACTGCTAATTGGTGTTCATGTAGGCGAAGATGCAGGGGGCGTCCGCTTTGTCCAATATAGTGTTTGTTGCAGTTGGTACAATTTATCTTGTAGATGATGTTTGTTTTGTCTTCTTTTGCCATTTCATCTTTTGGTTTGCATAAGATTGAGTGGAGGGACTTTGTTGGTTTGTGGGCTACACCTATTCCGAAGGTTTTCAGCAGCCTTGTTGTCGTTTCCGATATGCCCTTTATGTATGGTAGGGTGATCCTTTTGTTGATTTTTATACTTGACTTCATTTCTGATGGTGTGTGCGACTGGTATTTTTTGATGAAATTGATTGGATAGCCGTTCTTTTGAAGAATGGTTTTCAGGTGTTTTTCTTCATTTTTTCGTGCTGTGATTGTATTGCAGTGTGTTCTCGCCCTCTTGAACAAAGTTTGTACACAGTTGATTTTGTGAGTTCTTGGGTTGTTGCTATTGTAGTTGAGAATTTGATCGGTGTGGGTCGGCTTCCTGTACACTTGAGTCTCTAGTTTTCCTGTGTCCGTTCTGGTGATTAATACATCTAAGAAGGGCAACTTGTTGTCCGACTCTTGTTCCATTGTGAACTTGATGTCGTTGAAGACGTTGTTGATCTGCTCGTAGGTGTTTTCTAGTTCCTCCTTTTTGACGATGACGAATGTGTCGTCTACATAACGAATCCAAATTTTTGGTTTGATCACTGGTAGAATTGTGGTTTCTAGTCGTTGCATTACTGCTTCCGCGATGAGTCCTGATATTGGTGATCCCATTGGTGTCCCTTTTGTTTGTTTGTAGATTTTGTTATTGAATTGGAAATATGTTGTTAGACATAGATCTATGAGTTCAAGTAGGCTTTGACTTTAAAGTTTCGTGTATTTCGCGAGGTTTTCGTCGTTGGTTAGGAGCAAGGAGTAATCGTTCCAGCAGACAAAGGACGCACTACGGTGATTATGGACAAGGAAGAATACATCAAGAAAGCCGAGGAAATACTCGAGGACAAAAGTACATACAAACCGATGGACATAAATCCAGTCAAAAAACTAGACAATCGCATTTCAAAAACTTTAAACAAACTCGTCAAAGCAGGAGAAATAACGAAGCAAGATCAATGGAGAATGAAATCTAATGGACCAGTACTCCCTCGGTTCTACGGCAGACCAAAGATACACAAACCAAACATCCCACTACGTCCAATTGTAGCACTACCAGGAACACCAACGTACAATTTATCAAGAGAAATCTCAAGAATACTGAAACATTTAGTAGATTCGTCGAACCACTCCATCAAATCAGCCACACAATTCCTTGATCAGATTAGGAACATTCAAATCAACGACGACGAACTAATGATATCCTTCGATGTGACAGCACTATTCACTTCAATTGAACCAAACCTAGCAAAAGAAACTCTGTCCTTGCTCCTAACCAACGACGAAAACCTCGCGAAATACACGAAACTTCAAAGTCAAAGCCTACTTGAACTCATAGATCTATGTCTAACAACATATTTCCAATTCAATAACAAAATCTACAAACAAACAAAAGGGACACCAATGGGATCACCAATATCAGGACTCATCGCGGAAGCAGTAATGCAACGACTAGAAACCACAATTCTACCAGTGATCAAACCAAAAATTTGGATTCGTTATGTAGACGACACATTCGTCATCGTCAAAAAGGAGGAACTAGAAAACACCTACGAGCAGATCAACAACGTCTTCAACGACATCAAGTTCACAATGGAACAAGAGTCGGACAACAAGTTGCCCTTCTTAGATGTATTAATCACCAGAACGGACACAGGAAAACTAGAGACTCAAGTGTACAGGAAGCCGACCCACACCGATCAAATTCTCAACTACAATAGCAACAACCCAAGAACTCACAAAATCAACTGTGTACAAACTTTGTTCAAGAGGGCGAGAACACACTGCAATACAATCACAGCACGAAAAAATGAAGAAAAACACCTGAAAACCATTCTTCAAAAGAACGGCTATCCAATCAATTTCATCAAAAAATACCAGTCGCACACACCATCAGAAATGAAGTCAAGTATAAAAATCAACAAAAGGATCACCCTACCATACATAAAGGGCATATCGGAAACGACAACAAGGCTGCTGAAAACCTTCGGAATAGGTGTAGCCCACAAACCAACAAAGTCCCTCCACTCAATCTTATGCAAACCAAAAGATGAAATGGCAAAAGAAGACAAAACAAACATCATCTACAAGATAAATTGTACCAACTGCAACAAACACTATATTGGACAAAGCGGACGCCCCCTGCATCTTCGCCTACATGAACACCAATTAGCAGTCAAACGCCACGACATTTCTTCACTCATATCAATACACGTGGACAACTACGGACATACATTCGACTGGGAAAATGTGCAGATTTTGGACAGAGGCAATTCCAAAAATACCAGAGAATTTTTAGAAGCTTGGCACTCAGGTCAATCTGCAATAAACAAACATATTGAAATCAATCCAATCTATCAACCAATCAAGAAAATTATGCAGGAACATAGGAACAAAAATCAAAACAATAGGAGAGACAATCAAAACAAAGAAATAAACAATGACAGATTTAAGGTCAATAAGAACCAATCAACATCGAGGTGCAGAGGACAAGCTGTGAATCACATGTGGAGAAATTCAAACACTTCACTTCTACCCGAAGTTTGTGCTGATGATGTCGTTCAGAAGGACGATGAAAGCTCCACGACCAAACCATCCAGCTCAGAGAACAAACCAACATAAAAATCACCCACCTGAGCTACAAATCTTCTCCACCATCTCAGTGTTTAGTAGTGGAATCCAGAGCACGGGTTGGAGACTAGTCACCTGAATGTACTTCCATGTCAGAGCTGATGTTCACTCCGGGACTCGCGTTATCCACTTAGCTACTGAGTCGTGATAGCCACTTACTATTATAGACATGAATGATCCAAATATCGAAAAGTAGCAACAAACTAAAATAAATGTGTATTTATTTTGTATCTTATAAACTATATTACTGCCAGCCTGAAATCTTGGTGAGACTATAATTTATGGACGATCTTTGGGTGACGCTAAAGTGACCCTGAGAATGTTCAACTACATACCGCGGCCGAATGAAGGTTATAAACCTGTGTGAAGAATATGGATTATGATTTACATTTGATGGTTAGGGCTAGGAATTACATATAGGTTAAAATGCCAAAACGCTATTTGGCCAAATGGATGAGTGAATTTCTCGCCAAAATCCAAGATCTATTATCCTAAATTTGATTCTTTCGTCCATAAATTATAATCTCTCCGAAATCTTTTATAAATTATAAAAACCTTATTAACAAATCCTCATTTTACTTCCATTATATGAATGGTACATTTATCCTCTGCAAATATAATATTGGTTAGTTGGGAACTCACAGGTAAGAATGAAAATGAAGACAGAGCATTGCTTCCAAATACTCTAATTATAAAAATAGTATATGAATCACTCAAAAAGAATTTAAATAAAGAGAACTACTTAGACGAGTCTATCTAAAAACTTTCTCAGTTTAAACCATAATTAAAATCAGCATCATTTGTTTTCTGATATTTTGAGTATTTTTATAAGCCAGATAAAAAAATAGTCCTTTCCAATTTGATTTTGAGGAGTTTCTAGTTAACTCTGTAACCTTTACCTTGTTAATGCTGTTAGTATTACCTACTTACTTTATTTTTAACATATTCCAGTCAACTTGGATATATGTATATTTCAGTTACGATATTGAATCCAACTAACTATCATCGATCATTTGATACAATAATTCATGAAATGCATAGAATTTTCAGAGAGATGTTACTAACGACTTAGTAAATTCAGGATGATTAGAATCATATCAAAACCATTATCTAAATTAACCATTATGAATAATGTTTGATATTTAGTTGAATCTACTTTTTTGTAGTTGTTAATACTTTTATTTAACTTGATGTTATTCCGTGAAGCGAATGTTTTTTTACTTTAATGTCGTTCAAAACCCAAGCTTCAGTTTTGAGAAGGATTCCAAATTTTTCCATTCAAATATGTTTGTTAGTACTGCACTTTGAAAAACTTCAATATCAGGGCATGTGGGTTTGTGGAATACCTGGCTTCAATGCATAATCAGCTTACAAATGCTACAAACAATATATCAAAATCAAGTTTATTGAAGATACGGAAGGTCACAAAAACAATTTTACACTCATCGACTACCTAATCATGTTTAGATTTTCACCTTCATTTATGATGTGAATACTAGTCATTGATTATTTGATGTGTTTGAAAAGCAGTATTTGTTCATGCATGCCTGTCCAATATATTATTTAGATTTATGTATCATATATGATGTTACGTTGAGAATCGTAACAAAATTGTCAGTATGGTAAACAACAACAAATTTAAGTTGCCACAAAATGGGGAGACTAAAAAATAACTACAAAAATTGTACGTTTGTTATGATATTAATTATCAAAAAAGGTGGGTAGAGCAAATAAGCCTAAAAATTAAATTTATATTATCAGTATAGGATTGCGGAGACTGTTGAGTTGTTATCAAGATCATGAAGCGATCAATGCTAGACCGCTATCGCTTGAGACCAAAGGGGCTGGATTAGAGTTATGCATACAGTATTGCGGATATGCACTACCGAGGAGTCCTACACTAGAGCGAGACGATTGTACAGTTACTCCAGGTTTTCAGTGGCTGTCTAACATTGATTAGTTCATGATTTCAATAAGTTTGTATTGTTGTTATTGCTGGCATAAACATTTCAGCTTTGAATGGACAAAAAAGGAGTATAGTTTGATTTTTTATCATTTTTTGTTTACTGATAATTCTGTAATTTCAATGCAAAAAATAATGGTACTTCGTTCAACCTATTTAAACCGTTTGGATTCCTAGATATGTAATAGAGCTTAGATTGTTATTCTTTCTCTGTGACATAAAATATTTTTAAAAGAATCTAAAAAATTTTAATTTTATTTATGAGCAAAGGAAAGTGATTAGAATGAATTAGATGAGAAGTAAAAAATAGCAAATATTCTAAGGAAGTTGAAAAAAAAGAAGAAAAAACCTAACGCTCACTTGTAAGTTTTATCCACCTATGTTACATGAAGAGAAAATTTCTTCAAAAATGTTGATGTGAGAATTTTTCAAATATAAACTATGCTAAATTATTAGAGGTCAGTGTTCCTAATAAAAAGAATAATAGTAGTTCATTGAATAAAATCTGAAGATCCAGAAGTCATAAACAAAAATAATCCGTATATCTGTTGAAAAATGATGAAGTTAGACCAAATACAATACCTTACAATACATGATGAATATGATTTTATTCTTCGGGTTATTTTAAATACTAAAGGATATTTGAATCAATTCTGCATTAAGCTTTAGATTCGATTAGCTTACTTTTAATTATTATTATTATTATTATTATTATTAATGGCTTTATTCAATATTATAATCTGGTACAATATAGAATTCTCAGCACGAGTTATTTCAACAAGTTTTTTACCAAAAAAGGAAACCCGAAAAAACAAACAAAACAAAACAAAAAAAAACAAAAAAAACAAAAAAAAAACAAAAAAAAAAAAAAAAAAGGTCTAGGAAAAACCGACTTTATACAAATTATCGAATTTGAGACATGCTTAAGAAGACAGGTTATTTACTAGGTCAACTCTAACAGCCTGTTCGTCACAAAGTAAATTTGCTAAGTAAGGTATTACAGAACTTTTATAGATTTGCTTGCGTGCATGGATTTTAATGTATTTACGTCTCGTTCTACCAGAAGATATACAAGGAGAAAGATATGAATGAAGCGGATGGTTAGTATCTGATAAGATAACACCTGCCAAGAGTTTGCAACACTTAAGATGTCTATCCACAAGCATATTAACAATGACTTCAAAAGATTCACCACATACCTTGCAAACCGCCTTCAGCATTCTACGCAAAATAGCAAAGTCTTTTCTCAAAAGCCCAGGAAAGAATAATGGAGAACAATATAAAATAATAGGTAATATGCAGGAATTTACAAATTGTAAGAGTAAATGGCGAGTAATCCCAAAAGCATGCAGCCTCTTTATGTAGTATGTCAAGCGGTAAACTTTTTTCGATAATAGTAAAACATGAGAAGACCAAGAAAGATCAGAGGAAAAAGTAACACCAAGATATTTGACCCTCGACACTGTGTTTATTAAGGAGTCTCCAATGGCACAAGCATTATCGGATCCCAACATAGAGTATAGGTTCTGTCCATGTCTCAAGCTAAAATTAACAGCTTGACATTTAGATGGATTGAGCAAGAGACCATTACCAACAGACCACCTTTCAATACGAGACAAAAACTCATTCATTTCTATAGGATGTAAGGAGGTAGAAATTGGCATACATACAGTGAGGTCGTCCGCATATTTTACAAAAGTGTTTTCTGTGGAAGATGGCAGATCATGCAAAAAGAAAGAGAAGAGCAGAGGTGAAAGAACAGCTCCTTGTGGCACACCTACAGTAGACAGTAGAGATGTTGAACACTTTCTTTCAAATACAGTGTACTGTTCTCTTCCAGAAAGGTAGGAGCGTAGCCAATTGATTATCCAGCTGTCAGTGTCGATGCGAATCAGCTTGTTAAGTAAGAGGTGTCTTGGAATAGAATCAAAAGCAGAAGTAAAGTCCAGAAAAGCGCATCTAACATACTTCTTACCCTTTTCCAACCCGAACACTATATTGTGATGCAGAACAGCAACGGCATCTAATGTGCTTCTTTTGCATTTGTAAGCAAACTGAAATGGATCACAGTACTCTTTTATTGAAGGTTGAAGTGGTTGTATCAGTAATTTTTCCATTATTTTGAGGAAAGGTGAGGTTATTGCAATGGGTCTAAGTTTCGCATTTTTATCACCAGAAGCTTTCTTAGGTATAGGGATTATCTTTATCTTTCTCCACATTTTCGGTAAGACATTAGTTGAGAAGGATCTGTTAAAGATATTTGTTAATGGATAACATAAAACATCAGCACATTTTTTAAAAAGGAGGTTTGGGATACCATCAGGTCCTAAACATTGAGATGAATTCAGAGACTGGAGACATTTCCGGACATCATTTTCAGTAAAACTGGGGACACAACTATTCTTCAAACCCTTGGATATAGGGAGCATGATGTCAGATGACTGATGAATAAAGGACTTATTTAAGTCACAAACATTTAGCTGGTTTTCGCTTCTAGTCTGCCTGTCCCCTGTAATTTCTTTAAAGAGTTTCCACATACTTGGAGAGCTTCTACAAGATAGGAGTTTTTGAGTGAACACACAGTTGAGACGTCTAATCTCTTGGTTTATTTGATCATTTAACTTACGAACTTCAATAGTGTTTTTCTCCTTGTACATCCTTTCTTTTACCCTCCGTAGTCGTTTTAGTTGTGGAGATGTAAGTCGATCAAAACTTAAAAAGAAGGTTTCGGTAGGACAGCAAATATCAAAACAGAATTTAAGATAAGAGGTGATGACATCCGTTGTGTTTTCTATTGAGTCATCTGTAAGTACTTCCCAGTTGGTCGTACGAAACATGTTTTTCAGATTTTGTAAATTTTCTTCTGAGTAACTCCTATATATTACTTTTTTGGTATGGAGTATGTGTGTACTCTTTCCATGTTTACCATATACTTTAGGCAGGACACGAATTATACAGTGATCCGAACTAGACAATGGAGCACGTTTGCGAGTCACATAGGCACCCACATCATTAATGAAAACCAAGTCTAGATGAGCATTCAAACGAGTAGGAAAATCTACTACATTTAGGTGACCTAGTGATGTAAGGAAGCTACAGTCACATGAATTGAAATCACCACATACAATTGAAAGTGAATCACTGAAGGCAGTAACGGCGAATTCAGTAAATTTATCAGTGAAGACAGATAGCGCAGATGATGTGCAGTCTGGAGTCATGTAGATATTGGTAACATAAATATATTTGTATTTATTCAGGTGTTTTGGACGGCACCTTAAAGTTAGACAGTCAATAAAGTCGTTTGAAAACTTGAAACAGGCAAAAGTAGATCGACACCAGTTAACGTTTACAAAAGTAGCTACTCCGCCACCACAAGTCTTTTTATTGTTTGATCGATCCTGACGATAGATATTAAAATCACGTAATGACACTAAGCAATCATCCTGTAAGTCAGTTAACCAAGATTCTTGAATTGTGATGACACCACAATTACGATACATGTTTTGACTTAGCAGAAATTGGAGATAGTCCACCTTGTTAATTAGTGATCGACAGTTAGAGTTAAGTAGCTCGGGAATCGACATTTGATTGATGTTTATTCTCTTTAAAGCATATTGCCAACCACCACGATGTCTCTTATTGTGCTTGTTTGTAATTTTTGCAGCGAAAGGACATAAGCTTTTTATAAACGCGCCTGTGTAGGTTATGCGATTAATAGACATAATGATAGGTTAAAACAAATTAAAAAAAAACCCAGATAACTTGTTGAAATATTTAGATGGCAGAAACAGGTAGCCCAGGTATTCAAGCAGGCCGCCTTTTTTATATATAAGTGTTTATTACCTACTAGTCTTTATTATTTATATATATTTATAAGATTACAAATAAACTCAAATCAAACTCTTCTAGTAGGTCTTTCAATTCACCAAAAATGTTCAGTATATCTACGAATAAATGTGTAATATGAAAACTATGTACATATTGGCAGAATAACTAAACCGAATGAAGGAATATATGTGAAATATATCTACCTCTCTAATACAATAGATTTCAAAGCAAGAAAAGTGATGATTTAGATTCAAACAATTTATTAATTTGTAGTATATTTACAATTTACAGTAACTTAATTTGCAAATAACGAACTTGAAATTATAAAAATAAATAAATTCATTCAATTATTGAAAATTACTTAATAAACAAATAATTTAACATGACCGTTAGACCATAACCTCTTTACGAAAACATCCATATCAGAATTGAATTGCATCACATTTATTACCTCATTAATTTCAACTCTAAATTTGCAAAACATTTTATAACATTAAATTCACTTAGTATTGTTTGTTTGAATCTTCCCATCGATGTTTAGGGCTGCAAGTGGTTAGTCTCTAATTGGCATATGCGCATACTGTGCGTATTGCCTCGATATAGCCTTTTTTCACAAACATTATAAACAAAGATGGATAGTGGCTAGCAGTGGAATCCAGTTCGACACGCGTTTTGTCCTATTTGGGACTCGTCAGCTGGATGTACCTGCATCTCAGAGTTGATGTTCACTCTGGAACTCAGTAGCTGAGGGGATAACGTGATGGTGTTTGAAGTGAACGGTACTGGGTTCGAGTCCCAGCATTAACATCATTTCTGAGATGCAGGTACATCCAGCTGACGAGCCCAAAATAAAACGAAACGCGCGTCCTGAATTCCACTGCTAGCCGCTATTCATTTTTGCTTATAATTTTATAAGATTATTTTGCATCATTTGTTTAATCTCGTAATAATAATAAATGTAAACATATGCTTTGACTATTTGATGTACAATTATATGTAGAAGTATATTAGAATTGTAAATAACTTTTGATGGACTATGTATTCTGAATTAAATACGAAAAATGAATTAACTCCTAATGGTTTTACTATTCATTGTCTTATCAAATTAGTTACATTAAAAAAATTCCAATAACTTAAATCTTCATATCTTTTTAAAATTTACTTTAATTCAGTAACAAGATTTTTTAAAGAAAATCAATGTTCATGTTGAGGTGTGGTTTTTTTAATATATCCACATAAGTAGTATATGGTGATGGTCAGACATAGAATGTATTTTGGCAGAAGATCGATGAGAAAAGAACCGAAATGGAACGCAATTGGTATGAAAATGCATGAACAATGAAGTCAGAGAAGACGGACTGATATTTGCTGAAGGAACAGTTCAGATTGTCACAATTGCTTGTTATTTTGCAAATTAACTGTCTACTATTTGATTATCAGAATTTGCATTCGATTATCCCCATCCGTGTTCTTGTTCACTACAACATTATTACTTCGATCGACCAATGTTTTCTTCAAAGTGATGAATGTTAGGGATTATAGAAAATATTATAAAATACTTTGCGAATCTAAGTTCAATGACTTATTCTTCACTCACATCATACTGAAATCTGTATATGAATAATAATATTTAGTTTTTTAGATTTTTAATAGTTAAGAAAGAGATTTAGATAACAGGATACTGTATTTCACGTAAATTATTATACAAAGTTTGAAAATCATCAATTATTCACAACAATAAGTAAACGTAAACAATTACAGAGTAGAATACTGATTGTACATACTTAACATAGTACACATAGCAGATACATATTTATAGTGATTATGAATAAACACAAAGGTCATGTTGAAAGCTAACTTTAATCATCAAAAATATTAGATTTCAGAGATGTAAATGACAACGAAAATGTTTTTTTTTCATGGATTGACTTTTGTTTCCATGCTTATTATGATTAATAATATTTTGTTTATTGACTTTAATTTCTACAGTTGACACTTGTAGTTAGCGATCTTAATAAACAGATTATTCTAGTCATATCGTTTAAAATAGTTTATTTTAGGCAAAATTATAATTTGTTTAAATTAGTTTAATTTGCATAAATTGTATTGAGTAAATTAGGAAAACATTTCACTTTTGACATGAATCAATGTATTGTAGGGTAAAACAATTTTTTAATGAGCTTATTGTTGCATATTATGCGTTCAAATACTTGAGTTGGCTTTAGTTCATTTAATATGAAAATTCAATCCATTAACATTGATCATTACTCAATAAAATATCAATTACAAATGGTGATTTATTCTATGAATCCAATAATTCATTTATTCAATTGAAAATCAAGAAATAATTAGTGATAAAAAGCAAAATACAAAAAAGAAATGTAACACCTTGTTTATTACATAACGATTGTATACTGTTATATTCAAAATGTTCCCCTAGAAAGCAAAACTTTAAAATTTATTCATGAAAAAAAATTTAATTTCACACAATCAATCCCTCAAAAAGTTTTTTGTTTTGTTGTGAATTATCCTGAAAATAATAACTTTTTTAATAAATGAAAATTTTTCATTTAATCAAATTTTTGTATGATGAATTATTTATAAATATTGAATTTTGTCAATATAATATATTAGGAAGGGGGTTCAACCAGGTCTGTTGTGAGATATCAACTCACTGAAGACAATGGTGAAGGGTTGCTCAATTTCGAGGATTGGTTGAAGTTAAACATTAACATCGTTGGATGATGGCCGGCTCAGTGATCTAGTGGTTAAGCGCTCGCGTACGACCGGCCGTCCAGTACTTCCAGGTTTTTCATGGTGGTCTCATGGTGGTGACTCGTGATTTCAACTATATAAAATATAATATATTAATAGAAACTTCTATTTACAAATACTATTATGATTTTAATTAATAAAAAAGGTAACATTACAAAGAGTAATAAATTAAAAACAAGCATTTGTATTGAGAGAATAATCATTAACAAATAGACTGTATAGAAAATGCAACTAATATTATTCTTATTGAGCAAGTAAAAAAATACAGTTCTAGTTTTTAGTATTGCAATATTAAGTCAATAAGTATCTAACTACTGTTTAGTGTTTTTATTATTTCACAAGAGGTACAAAACTATAAGTTAATGACAATTATTTGTTACACTGGAATACTTAAGTTATAGACAAGATTTAGGTGTATCAGATGCTGTTTATTGTTGAATGTTATATGTGTTAAAAATGCATAGCCTTTAATATCTTTGTTGTCATAATATATATGAAATTATTCATACATAAGAATGTACTCGGTTATATTTGCAAATAATTTATTTACTACTGATGACAAGGTAAGACTTTTTCGACTATATCAAAATACTATTCGGACAATATTTTAGATACTATCCAATGTATAATTAGAGATATGAAACGCAATCGACAGACGAACAATAGTTTCATACTAATTTTGCCCTTTGAAAAAAAATAACTAAGTTACTTCAGATGATTCTTTAAACAATCCATTGCTTTCTACAACGTGAAAACTTTGGATAATGACAAATAAAACTAGTCCGTCAATTATCGCATGTCACAATTTTGACATTATTCTTATTATTCTTCAATAATTTTACAAAAACAAATCCAAGAAGAATTTTTGTTTACGTAGTCCTCAAGCGAAACAAGATAAAACTATTGATAATTGGTTTCAGTGATTTGAAAATGACTCCATTTTTCGAAGAAATTTCATTTGACTTTTGCCGTCAGAGAGATTACTTTTAAAAAATCTGAAAACTGTGATATTTGTCCTGCCTTTCAGAAATAAAAACCAATTATTATCTTTACACTTCACATATCGCTCAACGGTTTCGAAAGTTGATTTGTAAAAAAATACTAGACTATAATTTCTTGTCTAATGTATAGTAACAAAAGTTGAATCCATAATATATAGGCACACGTTGGATTCTTTTACTAAATGCAACTGGGATTCCCAATATTCCTTCAAAAGTACTGTATTGAATTTCACTGCTCCTAGGAAATATACAAATTATCAAAACATCTATCCATTTTAGTTAACAGTTTTTTATTAGTAATGAGGTTGTCGTGCATGCTGCTAATATTAGCAGATATAAGTAGTATGTGACATCAGTCAAATGTGGAATGTCTGCCAGCAGAAGATTAAAAAGATTGAATTAAAGAGAACAGGAAGAAAAACAGAGAGTGGTTGTAATAACAAAGGAAGTGAAATAATCTTGAAACATGTAAGGGACAACTGAAGGAAGATACACATATGATATAAGTGATGTATGGTTTTCATATTTTATGGAAGTACTCAACCTGAGTTCTCGACTTTTACACGATGTAACACATTTATGAACAATATTAAATATTATTATTTTTTAAATAAATTGAGCATTAGATAGAAAGGTAATAATAATAATGGTATATTTCGTTATATTCGAATGAGCAGGAATTTGTTTTCTGATGTTCCATGACTTAATTTAAGTCATTTCTCTAGAGAAATATTAAGTTGCGAAACGTCAGAAATATAGATTTCTACTTATTTGAATACCGAAAAAATGTAATTATGAAATCTTGTTTTTTCAGTAATAACTTATATATCTGTTCAATCATGAACATCATGACACTTGAATAATTCATTGTTGTGTTCTAAATCGGTTGTTTATTGAATTGCTTGATCACTTGTTTCCCAATACTCATAACGTTTAGAGTACTGTAAAAAACGCAATCTAGAAGTTGGTCGGAGATCTGTATTTTGTAGACCTTTTAAAATTTATGACTCTTAAAACCAAACTATAAAGCATAACTAATGCACATACTGGACTTAGCTTTGTACGGCAAATGGGTTTATTTTATTCTTGTGTATGATGATTGTTGTTAACGCATCATTTAGAAAAGTTTTTGTCATTTGATACTTTTAAAGACAGGAATTGTTATTCTGGTATGTAAAGCTCAATCTCACTAAAGATACTCAGCAACTCAACTTCAGAGTGCTCTTTATTTGATGTAATGTGGGTGCGTGTGGTTAGAGCCTGAAAGAATGATTAACTATGGTGTTCGGAATTAATGAAGATGCAATCTTTGTATTTGAAATTGTATTTCTGAACCTTTATATACATGAAAACATATTTAAAATCTGTACTTCAAAGAAATGAGGAAAAAGTTTTGTTTAAACGCATAAGATATTAGCAAGGTTGAATTCACTTTATTATGTTATAAAGGATTAGCTATGTTATTGTACTTTTTGCTGACTCAATAAAATCGAAAATAGTTTGTATCTGATAACAAGTGTCAATCAAGTAACTAGCAAATTTACTCCAAAAAATAATTCAATGTCATCTGTTATTTAGATTTCAAAATTCTCATCATACAAACGTTATATGTATTCATCATTATTGATCACTTGATTCCAAATGAAATGAAATTCTAATTATCATTTGTTTTCAAACTGTTGTACAAACCATAAAGTGATACCTACTTTAATATAATTAGATAATCTAAGATATTACACATGAATAACTTTTCATCAATGTAGCTTAAAACAGTCATAGCAAGGTAAAAAGAAAATAACAAAACAAAACAAGAAATATAGTTTGTATTCTAGCATGGGAAACTTTCAAAAACATTACTTTAACCAAATCAATTAACCACACACGCAAATTAACGAAAAGGATTATTTCATTATATTGAATACATGAATAAATAAACATATTATAATTTGAATATTGTTCATTAAATAGAAAAAAATGACTATGCATTTGAAGATAAAAGGATATACACATAAAGATGTTGGGCAAATATGTAACGAATAATACTTCTCTCTTTATTAGTTCGTCTTAGGTAGTTTTTAGATATATTGTTTACTATGAAAGGTTTTCAGTTATCGATCTACAGACTGCTATGTTAGCATATACAAAATGTACAAAATGGATTATCAATTACTTTTATTGCTTTCTGTAACATAGTTTACATGAATAAAATATGCTGACATCAATTTAGACATTGTGTTTTGCGAGATATTAAAATGGGTGAACTAGTTTATCGCATCAATGGTTCAGTTTCGAAGTGGATGCAATTAAATAAAGTGATCATTGTTACTAAAAAGCTTGGAACTACGCTGATAATTACAAATTATCGGCTTTTCGCTTCGGATTACCAGTAGTGAAAACCAGAAAAAGGGTAATAGATCATCTTTAATCCGCTATGAAGCTTTATTAGTTGTAGCTGTATATGACGAGTCGAATGAACAAATGTATCAAACTCATAGACTCATTAATGTTTTTGTTGTTGTTGCGAGGTGTTGAGATTATTCACAGCACAAAAAATTAAACATATTTTTATCAGATATGAGTTCAAAACAAAATTTTCATATGCCTAGCAAATGTATGATATGTGAAGTTAACTTTACGTCATTCCTTATAGAAGACCTAAGAAATAATAGTCTTGGAAAAATTGGCTTTGATGATAATGTAATTTTTGAAAGAATAATACTAACAACGAATAATTACGAACGAAACATACACTTATTGTAAAGACCTTCGGAAAAAGCTCAAAGAAGAATCTAATACAAGGATGTTTTCAGGAGAATGGTCAACTGGACTTCTTGCTAATGACGTCATTTTGTCTTCCCTTCCAAGCTCTTTGCTTCAAATGGACTTGTGAAAAATATTTTACATTATAGCATAATATAATCAGTATGTGATATAAGGGAACTTAAAAAAATAACTTTTGTGTACCAGGAGCATGGTATTTTCACATGAGAATTTCGATTAACAACACTGTCAGCTGAACATTTAAGTTTATTTAACATATTGCTGAAAATACTTAGGAATGCATCGATGAATGATGACTTGACACTACTATCTCAATTAGTGTAAAAACTGTAATGGGTCGAAGGTATGAAATAAATCTAGAATTCTCTTCTAGAGTTTCAACATTGCTAGTTGAGGTACAGTTTTACTTACTCTGTAAATTAAAAAAACACTAATAACTAATGAAAGTTGTACATTTGTAGTGAACGAGGACTTAGGCGGGTAAAATCAATTTATTATTTAAAACAAAGCTACAGAGTTCTTCGGTAAACTGTGAAACCATATATTAGATACTTCGTTTTCAACTCCTCCATCAGTTGTCTCAAACTTCATCTACCTTCATTGATATTATAATTATTCTCTGTTTGCTTTCCCATTCTCTTCGATTCGATCTTCTCAAACTTCTGCTGGAAGACGTGTTATTTCTGGTTGATTTTACATACTACTTATGTCGGCAGACATAAGTAGCATACACCACACGTTGAGAAGAATCAACTGAGGCTCATATTACAGACCAAATATATTATTATCCGAAATGAACTGATTGATTACATGTAGGTGTTTATTTACTACATTAAAACAATATTATTGATCAAAGCTTTCAGCATAGCTATTTAAAAACATTTACTCGGTTCAGGACATTGGGTCGATAGACTGAAATCTTTTAAGATTATTAATCTACGATCAAACTCTAATCTTTTTGAATTTATCGACGTCATAGCCATCAAACCTCTCAAGCCAAATTTATGTGTTCATATCTTTTCTGACAATTGTATCATTGTTGTCAGTTTATGACATCGTTTTTTTAAAATTCTTTCTCTAAATTCAATTGTATTGCTTCCTTCATATTCCAAATTTTATTTTTTATTGATCGATCTCAACTCCTTTCACTCCTTATTTATTTCATTACTGAATGAATTATTCTTTTTGACTCTACAATCCCTCGTTATTATCTTCGGTGATTTATTATATTTGCTTACATATTATATTTATTAACAACACTTTATATTTGTTCACTCTCTCTACATCTATTGGAATCTCTATCTCACCAATGATGATACATATGCACACTTAATTGGTTTCATTGTTATAATTACAGTAACTTTATGATAATTTTAATGTCAAAATATTGTATGTTATAAGTAGTTTATGCGAATCCAATGGAATGAAATGAACTTCTAAATTTATTCTGCTAAACTCTTTGTTCCTGATTTATAAAATTACAAATTTATAGCGCGAAATCACTGTAAAAGTTAGCTGCACAAAATCACTATAGTCAATAATGGGAAAATTTGGATTTTTTTTGATAAAAATTCCAACGTTTATAATATGTTAAGAAAAAGAGCTTACATCTCCGTAATAACAAGTGGATTGAAAGTGACTCTTTATAGTGAACGTTTAACGTTAATCATGACTTTAACTACTAATTTGTACAATTTCAAATGTTAGTTACCTTTCCATAATTATAACATCACTAACAGAAGCTGTTTGCAGAAGCAAACAAAGATATTCCAAAAGAATAAATTTTAACAAACGACTAGAATGTTAACAAAATTTACAAGGTTTAAACAGGTAATACTTGAATTAACTCTATAATTTCATATTCTGGATCTGAATAAGTGGTTATATACGTTTGCCACAAAGAAACGGAATGGTAATGTCATTTTAGATTGAAATATTGTCAAATATGCCCAACGAAATTAGACCATACAAGTCATTCATTTTAGAAGTCTTCGCAAATGATTTATTTGTCTTCTTTCTTACATTACTCCAGATTTTATATTCAGTTAGCTTATGTATAATTATCTCAAATCAAAAAGAGTTTGCATAAATCTATGACTAATTGATCAATTATCAAATAATCTTATAGTATACTGCTCATGTACTAACAGGATTATTTGATATATGTGCTTCCGTATCTGCATTTCGTATGAGGAACAATCTATTTTGGTTTTGAGTTTAGATTCTTTAAATGCATGTTAAATTCCATGAAACTAATGGCATTATGAGTAGTAAGTCAGTAAAGCATGTATTAGGCTAGTTTATTAATGCTTCTATTTCAAACATTCAGAATTTTTCACTGTTAAGTGTGAAGTTTTTAAATAGTTTGTACTATTACTTGTGTTAAAAGTATCAAATAGCAAGCAAAGTCAGCAGAGAAGATGGAATCATAAGTCTCACTAGATTCATATATCTTCGAAAATGATTGTTTACCACTACTGATATTTTATGCACATTCTCCATTCTTCATTATCTTCCTCACTTATCGTTGGGTATAGAAACATAAGAAATATTTTGACAGAAATAAAAAATCTCAATTGTTCATTTATCCACATTAAGGCCAACAGTTCTCAGTCATAATTTGTCACCTAAAAACGATTTTAGTTGACATTATTCAAACAAGTATAATCAGTCTAAATATGATGATAATTTTCTAAAACCGTCTTTTCATAATTAAGGGATATCAAGACAAATATAAACAAGTAGAATGCTAACTTCACATATTTCTGATTACTTAAATTGTCATCTTCATTCGATCCATTGCACCGCTGTTCCTAATACAAATGATTAGATCTTTTGAGTTGCAATTTACATTCGACAAAAAGCGAGGAGTGTTTAAAAGTCGAATAATGAATATGAATGACCTCAGCTAAGCCAAATCATTTCAAGACAAAATATGAACCATTGACTATTTCAGAATATTAAAAATTCTCATCGTGTAAGTGAAAACAACACATATAAGCTTTATTTTAATATACGCTAAAGCCAGATCTAGCTGAAAACAATATCGTTTGTTTCTACGAGTTTTTATAATAATCATTTCAACATTGAATACATCGATTCATGTTGGAGAATGAAACATTTTACTTTACTAGTAATTACAATCTATCCGAATTAAAGAAATTGCAACACATCATCATATGAAAATAATTTTGTCCAAAATCAACTACTTTAGGCCACATAAGTAGTATAATGTGTTCACAGACTTCAATAACCATGAGTTTTAATTATGGAAATCAAATAGACTAAACTAGTTATTTTGAAATCAAAAAGCATGAGATATGGAATTAATTCATCCGTGATTTTTATTATGTTCAAATTAGCTACACTTCTTTCTCTTCTAGAAAATGGTCAGGGGGATTAATCAAGTGTGCGTCTAATGTCAATACTTCTGTTGTATATCTGAATTTGATCTCCTTTTGTGATATACAGATATGAATTGGTAAATTAAAAAACATAGTTTTCTGTTGTTTTACACTTGATCAAATATGGAACAGTTAATAGGTAGTAAACTGTGAAATTATAACAAACATTAACACTACTTTTATTTCAGTGATAGATGTTAAATTTTTTCTACCATTAAATTATACACAATTGTTTCTGTGTGAATGACAGTATGACACTGTCTTAATGATTGTTCTTGAAAATATTCCAAATATTACAGATTAAAGATTAAAAAAAACATTTTTGTAGTTTCTCCATCTCATAGGACTTTGATATCTGAACTCTAAAAAACTGTCAAGAAACACAGTTTTGATTGAATGTCATTGTATTTGAAAATGAAGTGTCAAAGCATTGTATCTATGGAAATTTGAGCTATAAACTGTTATTTTGCATGATAAATTGATTTTGATTTTATGCTTCAGCCATGAGGTTAAAGCACACAATTACATATTGTCTCGTATAGTACGTTCATATTTCGAGTAGAAACTGATTTCCATAATTGATGATAAAAGTTGGATTATTTTCCAATAATATTCAAAAACAATTAAGATTTCTTTCTCCTGATACCACTTGAGTTACTAAAATATAAATTCTTTCAAATACATTTGTTTTTTCAGGTGATGCCAGCTTTCTATAACGGTAGTTGACTGAAATCTATTAAAGTTGGTTAATTTTCTAATCTCTCTCTAAGACCGATTTTAATCAGTGATGTGAAAAAATGTAAAATTCTGGAACAGGATTCGATTTTGATTTTGAAGAAAATGTCTCTCTTAAAGCATATTTTACTTATTTAATTTTTTAGTTAAAATTTTGGATACAGGAGATACTCAAAAGGAGGCATCCTGAAATCAAATTATTTGCTTAAAGATATAAAAGACATAACTTATTCTAAGATAAGATATAAGTTATCGTTTTTTATAGCAATCACTCGGTTGATATTTCGTGTAGCAGTTAGACACTTTTGGTGAGATTCTATTTCCTTACTTTCTTATAACTAGTAGGTTTCAGAAAGATAATAAAAATATTACGAAATAGAATCCTTTTCCTGGTACTTCAAAAGATGAAGTGGATGATGAAATTAAGAAATAAATCTCTTGAACTGAATGAATGTTATCAGTATAGGGTTGTGAAGGTTGTTAAGTTTTAATAGGGATCATAAACCGATCAATGTTAGACCACTATTAAAAGCCTAGAATCATTGGACTGAATGTTCTTAAATTTAAAATTCTTTGTATTCATGAAAACTATTTAAGAACTTTTATGTATTGGCACTGAAATCTAAGTGACCGTTTTTCCAGTAAACTGGTCTTTCGTATTTCGAAGACAGTGTTACGTATCCTTTCACATTTTGAGTGACATTTGTATCCCATGATCTACTGTAGATAATATTCTAACATTTAATTCGTTCATTTTTAGAAGAATGAACAAAGTTTTAACTAGTGGCCTTGGGTCTCATCAAGATATGACGTAATGATACCGCCAATTAGAGAATAGTGAATTATCGACTTGACCAATGACTTATAAAACCTGTACGAGCAGTTTAGAGTCCTTATCGGTCCTTCATTTTACCTAGCCCTGCCTGTTGAGTACAGAACGCCAATAACAGCCTCTGTGATCTGAATCATGTATTTCAAACATACAGAGTTTATATACAAACCAAACAGATCACATCGTACCATAAAATAGAAAATAACATTTGGGCAAGATTCAGCTAAAAGTGGCTGTAAATGCGAAGAACAGTAATTAATAGACCGGATATAACCCAAGAACGGTAGATCATATAATATTAGTCTGTGGGTTAAAATAAAGCTTATAATAAGAGGAAAATGAGTATGCATAATTTGGCGACTTAATAATTATACAATAAAAATGTATGCATCGTGTTGGTCCATAATAGTTCTCAAAAGTTACTGTCCATAATGCTCGTCGGGATATAACAATTAAATTTCTTCTCAAGGAATGTGTTGATGAATTGATCTTTTCATTAACAAATAACTACAATGAATCTTAAAGGCAAATTTTGTACCAAATGCAGGAGAGTATGGTAAAGTGATTCCTATATCGTAAAATACGTCTGGGGATAAAAATATCAAATTTAGATCCATGCCAATAACGGATTCTTTTTAAAGGATACACAAATGAATTCAACTTACACCTCAGCATTCACTAAAGTATCTTGTTCACCGATATTAGTTCAGTTACAAACTTTGCAAAATGTATTTCGAATACAAAAGTCGCTTTACATCACAAAGTATTACTCACCATAGAAAAAGGTTCTAAGTATATGATTTTTTAGACTACATTTCAAACTTGAGCTTAAGTTCAACACATATGCTATCAAACAAGCTTGGTAATGGGAACACTAGAAAAAGGGTATACAACACATTTTTCTGAAAAAGAACGATATATGATACATTAAAGAAAGTGCAGTATAAACCCTTTCCCCCACTTTATAACTTTCTGTTAATCGCCTGAAAAGGAAAAATTAAAATTGTTATTACTTTATTAGGGAAACTAAATTGATGAGAGGATAAATATTGAAACCATTCTGCGTTAATTCATTTTTTGTATTTAATTTAGGATACACAATCCATGAAAAGTTATTTACAATCCTAATATACTTCTATGTAGAATTGTACATAGAATACTCAAAGCATATGTTCGTATTTATTACCATTATTATTATTATCATTATTATTATTATTATTATTATTATTATTATTATTATTATTATTATTATTATTATGGGATTAAACAAACGATGTAAAATAATGTTATAAAATGTTTTGCAAATTTAGAGTTGAAATTAATGAGGTAGTAAATATGATGTGATTCAATCGGATGATGAATGTTTTGTAAAGAGGTTATGGTCGAACGGTCATGTTAAATTATTTGTTTATTAAGTAATTTTCAATAATAGAATTTATTTATTTTTATTTTTTTAAGTTCGTTATTTGCAAATTAAGTTACTGTAAATTGTAACTTTATAAATATTGGTAAAAATTAGTCAGCTTACTGTATTTGTAAAATGAGTTCAATCTGTGTTGGGTACGAAACAGTTATTCACTTCAGACCAAGGATGAAAAGTTGCACAAGATCATGGATCTATATAAGTTGGACATTATCAGCGTTGGATGACGGCTCAGTGGTCTAAAGGTTAAATTTTCTCTCACGAGATCAAAAGTTTTGGGTTTGAGTGCGTTGTACGGGATCGTGGATTGACACAGCTGAGGGGTTTCTTTATTAGGACAAAACAAGCGTCTAGGTTTCCAATGGAGGTCTAGCTTAGATCGACTCATGAAATCAACTGAGAAAGAAGAAATATGTCTAAGGTGGGAAAAATCTTTATATTGACATATTCCATTAATTTGTTTTAGAATGATATACATTCTAACATTATTCCTGTTACTTCTGAGTTTTTTATTTGTTGCAAAATATGATAAATTACTGAAGGTGAATAATAATAATTCTTTTAAACCACTTTACATTCCTAATGTTTGGTGCTTAACTTTCCATTTATTATGGCATACAGGTTACAGTAACATTTTCTTATTTCATATAAACGACTTTCACTATGCCAGTTTACAATTGGGAGTTCAGGAGAATTATTCATGAAACGTTTCTTAGAGTATTCATTACAACCTATCACTAGAAACAACAGTTACTGGTAAAGGAAAACTTGCCTCATTCTACCTTTTTTCCAAAATTACTTTTCAGTATAGAATAAATAATGTAATCAATGTATAGTATATCAAGATACATCACCTTACCATTTAGAGGTGATTCAAATAGCCTTTTATTGAAATAAAGGCTTAATTCAGTCATCGACAAAACGTATTGTGCAGCCAAGGTCATTATCAAAGAAAGAACAAGGTCCATGCTTCATTCAAAACCTAAAAGACAAGAAAACGAATGTGTCACATTCCACTGCGTTTACCAATTTAAATGTGTGTGTGGTCACACATACATAGGGAGGAGCAGTCGTGATCTGAAAATTAGGATGGGTGACCATGTACCAAAATGGGAATAATTCCTTGAAAAAGCTTGGACCAGATTGCCAGGCTAAACGTTGGATTTACTTCAAATTCATTCGCTGAGATTTTATATATATATTATTTCTGTATAATGTCTTACATCAACTCGGCTCTCAGATACTGTGAAACTATCCGCTCTAATTTAGGCGAAAGTTCTTATATGTACCAAAATGGTTGCAATAATAAATAGAATCCAATGACGCAATAAGAGTAAAGGATAAACATCCATCATCCTCTATTGCAAACATATAATCGAAACAGGTCATAAGATTGATCTTAACTCGGCTTTTGTGGTGTTGTATGAAAGTGTAAAAGGGCGTATACTAAGGTCTATTGAAGATTTAGCCATTCGAAAATTCAAACCCCTTTGTGTATTCAAAACAGTTTGTTCTCTCCTTAAACCTACCCTGGTAATAAATGCTTATTATCCAGAGTGATTAGGTTTCACATTATTTTTATTATTATTATTTTCTTTGTCTATTCTTACCCCCCATTTCCAGTCTAGTTGACCTTTTATTTTTATATATAAACGTTCTTAACAAGTATATGTGTGATCAGATTGTTGGAAATGTATTGCGCTAATACATCACATAGTTCTGATAATCTTCGTCTTCTTATTACATTATAGAAAGATAACTAAAATAATTCTCATTTCTCAGTAGTATGCGATAGAAAAGTTGGTATAATTAGTTGAGATATCATCTACACCTTTATTTAGTTAATCTACATCCATAAGAAATATCATCTTGGTAGAAGTTTACGATTTGAATATCTAATCAATATAAAATGTGCCTGACGAAAGACAGTAAGATTATTTTATGAAGTAATCTTCATAATGTGGTCAATGTCCTGATTACAGAACAAATTTTTATGTTTATAATAACATGTATAAGTTATGACATTATATATGTATGTACCAAGTACTAACGTGTTTCTGACCAGTATACTTTTCTATCAGTTTTTGTTAGATTCTTCGGGATTAAACGAGTGGAGACCTAGTTAACAGAAGTGTATAAAGTTTTAGAAATAACAAGTGATTAATCGAAGTAACGGGTACAAATAATGATATTTAGTCTGAAAAAACTAATTTTCATATTTTGTGTTTAATCGGTTTTTGATCAGACAAACTGAGTTTAACATTTACATTTGAAAATGATAAGAAATGTGCAGTCTGATTGTAAACATCATATTTCTAGTAGAACAAATGGAGAATTTAAAAAAAAGTATTTGAAATGAATAATTTCAGAGTAATGGGTTTCTGCTTACAAAGTAATATATAATCACTTCATATGGTTGCTAAGCATACAAACATTTCATATATAGATCAAATAATCTTTGTTGTCTTGTATCATCATGTTTTCGGAACAACAAAAATGCTACCGACATTCATAGCAAAAGAAGACAATGTAAAAATAAACTACCATTTTGTCAGATAGTTATCTGAATGTTTTCAAATATATTATCTTATTTAATGTATACTACATCTTAAAACGGTAAGACATTCAAAATCATCTACTCATATAGGAGAATAAAACAAGAAAACTTTTGTTTATATCAATAAACCATGTAAATAATCAGTAGCATATAGATCAGAAATTAATCAATATTAACAAAACATAAATGACAGAAAATCAATCAGTTTTGTTTTATTTTACAGCAATTAATTAAAAAACTACAATTAAAAAACTAATAAATATCTTGTCCATAAACGGTATTTTAATTTAAAAATTGAAGGATATATATATGGTAACAATTTATAAAATTTAACAAAGCATGAACAACTACTGACTAGCAAAGAATATATTACTCAACTAATAAAATTGTTTTCTTCAATTCAGTTAATAAAAAATTATATACAATTAACATTCGAATAATTTATGAATTCACAAATAAGATAATAATTAAAGATGGATAGTGGTTACCAGTGGAATCCAGGACGTACTTTTCGTCTTATTTAGGACTCGTCAGCTGGATGTACTTGCATCTTAGAGTTGATGTTTACTTTGAGAAGAGACAAGTAAACAACACCAAGTGAAGATAATAATTAGTTGTCGATAATCGAAAAGTTTTAAAACGAATTTTCTTAATAAGATTTAATTCTTTATTAGTCCTTTATTACTTGAATTAATATGTCTAGATGATGATAATATCCTGAATATCTGTAATGGGTAAGTCTCTAAAAAATTAGGCAACTTCTCTATTTTACGGAATTCCATATTTGAAAATTACTAAATCATGGCTAAGAATATTGAAATCTATTAAAATTATCTAGGTATTATCAATATTTTTTGAGACGTAATTGATGAAAAATGATATTGACTTCAACAGCTTGAGTATATGATTCAGTGACTCACAAATTAACAGATTAGAAACAGAATGTGCTTTCAGGATCCTTTAGAAATGTTTTAGTGTAAAAAATTAATATAATAATTAGCACTTTTCTACCTTACTATAGAACATTATTTTAGTAAATAAAATTAATTACAAATACAAATACGATTGTACAGCTTAAGTCAATGAAACCGTGAAGAAGAAAATTTTCTTCGTTATAATTGAAGAAAAAGCTTCTTTTTTTCTTTTTCTCAAATACTCGTTTATATTTGGTCATGGTGTTTAAAATATTTCTAGACCTGAACCTGAATTTGAGAAATTTAAAATCCGGATATCAACTCCGGACCTCTCAAAAAAGGGGATGTGTTACATTGCGGGGAGAATAATGGACGGTAACTGATGAAATCTATTTCTGGACTAGCACTGTACATATATTTTCATTGAATAATTGTAAAGTAACTAAATTATTTGTATTCGTCTTCCTCTTATCATAAACTTTATTTTGACCTATAAACTATTATTATACGATTTATCATTCTTCAGTTATCCCTAGTCCATTAATTACTGTACCCCTATTCACAGCCACATTTGGTCAAATGTTGTACAAACATTATTTTCTATTTTATGGTACGATGTGGTCAGTTTGTTTGATATATAAACTCAGTATGTTTGAGAATAATGATTCATATCATAGAGGCTGTTATTGGTGTTCTGGACTTAACTGGCTAGGCTAGGCATATAGCAGGACTGATAAGTACTCAAGACTGCTCATACGGCTTTTGTGTATCATTGCTCTGATCGATAATTCACTACTCTCTAATTGACGGTCTTATCACTCATGTATATTATGAGGGCACGCACTCACATGATATAACAGAACCTGATCGGAAATAGGTCGGGTTACTAGATTTTTGTTTGTGCGTGACAGTTCTTTCTTTATAAGACAACCTTAGTGACTTTTTCCCTAACCGTACTTCCGCATTAACATTTGCTATTACCTGATTGACTGAAATCACTTTCAGTTTACTAAGCTTGTTTGCCCCAATTAATATTGCCATCAAAACAGAGTTATCCATTTTCAAATTCTACTTCTGTACAGAACATGTAGTTATACTGAAAGCCTCATTCTCTCTATTAGCACGCGGATTAATAACATTGAATTATTATTGTAAGACAGACTTTTGGCCCAGTTTAGTTCTTGTTCGTTTGGTTGTATTAATAGCTTCTGTTTTTTGTAAATAGAATTTTCCGTAGGTGAAGTCGGACACCCGGATAGCTTAATTGTTCACATTAATGTATAATGAAACACTGAGTAATTTGTTTTTTAACTTACAGTATGTATTTTAACATTATAGTACTGTTATAAAACCTTCTACATGGTGCCGAATCCAACGATCTGTTCTATATAGAATGAACTGAGTCTTACTTACATTTTGTTTTAATGGAACAAATATTTTAAATGGACTACCTAATTGTACAACAAAACTTGGTATGGACTTATAAATGTCTATTCTCCTCCAAATAAATCGATTAAAAAGTATTTCTTCCTCATTAGATTTCCAACTTATTTATTTCAAAGGAAATGACCAATCATTTTATAACTATTTTTTTAAAAAATCATTGTGGATTACAGCTTGTATATTGAAGAATTCAATGACTTATTCATTGTTTATAGTGTACTTGATTAACCTGGGAGATAAAAGATTGAAGCCATGTAGCAGTATTTATAGAATTCAGTACCATTCTGTTAGAAAATCGAATAACTTGTGTCTATGATAATAAGTCAAAGAACTCAATCCAATACTCTTTCATCCAGTTTTCTAAGATAACCTTTTGCAACATCATTTCCAAGGTTTGGGATGTGGCGTTTGTCTACAATTTTCCTTGAGTGTTAGGAGGTTTCATAAAGTAAAATAAAATAAGGAATATTTTATAACAGTGCTAACTAGGACTATCTGAATTCATATGTAGATAATTCTTTTTTTTCTGTTTAAAGTTGTTAAGTACTTTAGTCATCTTTTTGGCTTCTCTACTCTATTGGTTATTGGTGCTTTGTGATAAGGGGAAAGTTATTTGTTTGACACAGTTAACGTTCTGAGTAACAAGCGAAGCTATCCGTCAAGTGATTTAGATATTTTAAACTACCTTCTTATAAAGCTGATTAAAAACTATAGTTTGACATTATTAGATTTCGTTTATCAAAATGATTCAGTGTTTAAATTGTTACTTCCTACACATGTTTTCATCTAAGGACTTCGTTTTATTTCATATTCATTATTCGAATATTATTCATTTATACTTTCGATGCTAAGATTGAACATTTATTTCGGTTTGCTGATTTTAACACACAAATCATTCTCCAAAGTTTTGTTTAATTAATTAAAACAGCCTTCTTGTTTCAACATTCACTGATTGTTTTGAGTCAGTATACAAAAAGTCTGTCTTTAGTAATATCTCAGCCCTAAAAGATCCCAGGAAGAATCACATTTTATGGGTTAAAATCAATAATGTAAAGATTTTGACTAAACGCGGAATATTATTGTAAGCATTGAGAAGTAGATAAGTGATCCCGCTTTGCTATGTGATCAATGAACTTCGAATGATTTGAGTCATCTATGTTATCTGAGATGTAAATGAAAATCACGTTAAAATAATATTGATCTTAACTTGTTCTGATGCACAAAATGGTTTAGAACTAAAAAATTGATTCAGTTAACTACAGTAATAAAGGTGGTTTAATTATTCTGGATTCCTATATAAACACTTATTGTTTGACCTACATTTTGGATGTTACGAATTACAGGAAAATGTGTTGTCGAAACATTCTACTTATATCATCACCGGACTTGTATGTAGTTGGCTTTTTGTGCAGACGCATAAAATCTTGATGTGAATTCGCTAGGTTTGCATTGACCAGATTTTAGATCTTCTAATTAAGTGAGGTTACCTGACTTCCTTGCGCCTGTTACCTCTCATGGAGGAGCATAGACAGACCACTGGCATTCTCCGTCCAACTCTGTCATGGTCAATTTCCAGTTGTATCCAGTTGCTATTCATCCTTTTTATGTCTGCTTCCAATTCCAGATACAGTGTGTTCTTCGACCTTCCTCTTTTTCGCTTCTTTTGAGGATTCCAAGTTCGTACTTGCTCATGATGCAGTTTGATAATTTCCGTAATATATGTCCTATCCACTTTCAGCGTCTTTTCTTAATTTCCTCTTCAGATAGGAGCTGGTTTGTTCTCTCCCATAGTAGGTTGTTGTTGATGACATCCAGTCAACGAACATTGAGTATCCGGTGTAGACAGTTGTCTATAAATACTTGTAGATTTTTACCGATGGTTGTGGTAGTTCTTGAAGTTTCAGCTCCATACAGTAGAACTATCTTGACGTTTGTATTGAAGATTCCCACTTCGATATTGGTTGATAGTTGTTTTGAGTTCCATATCTTTTTCAATTGTAGGAATGCTGTCCTTGCTTTACCAATCCTTGCATCTACGTCTGCATCGGGTCCTCTACGTTCATTGATGATGATAAGCGGATGCGTGAAACTTTCCATCTCTTCTAGAGTCTTTCCATCGAGTGTGATTGAGTTAGTGTTCCTCATGTTGTATTTGAGGATCTTGGTTTTTCCCTTGCGTACGTTGCCTACTAATGCAGAGGCTACCTGACTAGTGACAGATAAATTATAATGTTATTCTTAAATAAATTTTGGAATAATTTATAAAACCGACGAAATATTCAATAAATATATTTTTCCTACATTACGGATATAAACGTGTCAAATTTCAAATCATAGTAACAATTATCAATCAAACAAAGCATACGTAAGAACAACATGTGATTGTTAATGAAGTCAGTTTTCGTTGTATTTACAATGAAATTATCCAAATAGGAGAAATATTTACCTTTATCAGATGTTTATATTCATGGTTATATTTGCAAATAATATTTAAATAAAGATTTATTAAAGCAAACAATTTCACTCCAAATAATCGAAAGCAAATCATCGATAACAAGAAATAATACAGATTGAGCTTGATTCCTAGAAATTGATGAGATAAATCACATTATAGGCTAATTAGAAACATGATGAAATATCAGGTGAAAACAACTATTTATTGAATAGAAAATCTATAAGACTATATTGAATTTGGAATTTGGGTACCTATTTAAGAGTGGCTATAATCCTTACTAGGTATCTATTTATTTCATTTCTATCATAATTTTCTTGACAGTTGAAAAAAAGTCACTGATAAATGTTGAACCTATCACTGATCATAAAATTACTGTCAAACTAAATAATACAATTTATGTTACATATCTGAAACTCCGCTTGTAGCACTTCTGGGGTTACTGTGAGCCCCGAGTCTGAATAAAGGAGCATGGTTTGTTATAGGGTCAGCAAGCTTATAGTGTAGAAAACAGCTTTGCTAAAAAACTCTATAAACGTTTGTTACTTATCTGGTAAATAGCGAAAATGAAATTGGTATAGTACTCTTATTTTCTATGACATCTGTACCAAGGAAGAAACATTCTACTTTCTCAACATATTCAATAAATTAATACGAAAGTGGGACATATGAATTAATTGAAAATAATAACAATTCGTTTTACAAAATGTTAGGACTGAATCTAACTCAATATGGCTTCGAAAGTTGATCAGGTTGAATTATCAGTAAAGTAAGATGTTAATAATTAACCAGTGATTGGAGTCATATTAGTCTAAGTCAAATAATCAATGTATGTGTTTTAATAAAGCGATCAGTGTTTTGAAAAAGTTTCTCTATTCAGTAAAAGGGCAAAATATAAGCTAATTATGATAACCAGAATTAAGAATCATATTAATATTCAGTTTCTTGATAGATGAATCCAAAACGTATTTTCCAGTACGGTGGTATTTTATGAAAATTAATAAAAATTTGGAAAAGGTCAAAAGCTGAAGTGATGTTACCGAAGACAAAAAGGGGTAATGTATTGATAATAAATATCCACGAGTTTATGTTTGGTGTTTAAATCAATCAAAGAATACATTTCATTTAAATGATTAGGTTTAAAACGATGAAATATCTGAACAGGTTCCGTGTTATATTCAAATATTTGGATTTGTTGAGTATTTGAGTAGTAATATCAGCCGACCACCTGAATCACCTGTGATCTAGACGCTTTTCTATAACTGTCAACTGTGATGACTATTATCACATCACGTTTATGTCACCAAAAATATGAACATTGAGTTAACTTAAGAACCCAGATTATACTGTGGTACTTATATCCATATAAGTAGTATATGGTGTGGGTCAGACATAGAATGTATTTTGTCAGAAGACCGATGAGCAAAGAACTGAAATGAAGCGCAATCGTTTGGAAAATGCATGAGCAGTGGAATAAGAGAAGAAACAGATTGAAACAATTGGTTGTTAATTTGCAAATTGACTGTTCATTGTTTGGTTATCAGAATTTACTGAGATAGTCTGTAATCTTTGCTTGAATACATTCGATTGTCCCCAACCAGTGTTCTGTTCACTACAATACAAATGTTCAAAATCGGTATTCTGAACAAACGAATTTTGGTAGCAAAAGTGTTCAACCTAACAAAATTGATCAGTAGGAAACAAGAGTGCTTTAGAAAACACTAATCATATGTCAGTTAAGAAATATTAGGTCAGTCGAGTTTCTGATTCATCTTAAAATATTTCAGCTCCCTCTGGTTAGTTATGTCGTGGATTTCCAGATTATGTCGTTTAATGTTAAGTTATTCTGAAGTTCTAACTTTATTAATAATACGTATACAAATATGGCATCATTCAAAAAAACAGTTTTATTCGGCAAAATATTTCGAGAGTAACTGCAACAAACAAATTCAAATGAATATAGTATGCATATGTTTAATTAAAAATCACTAATTCATTCGGATAGCTTTAAACAAAGATGTGAATTTTATGCTAATGACAGATTCTACAGTTGTGTTACATTCAATAAACAAAGTGCTTATGACTATTACCAATTAATGTTCAATGGTTATTTTCCACTTTATCATCTTTAACAAACTGGTTTCTCACTTCATTATATATCTGTTTATTTGTATGTTTTCATAACTGTAAGAATCAAACCAAAAACATCGTCATGGTTAAGTTCATATATAGGAATGATGTTTATCTTTAAAAAATTGACTAAAATATTACTGTACCAAATTACTAGACAAAACAGCTTTATTATAGTAAATGATAATTCACTCATATTGTAAGAAAACAGATCAAAATGAGATTATGAATACTGTTGTAATGTGACTGCATTACTATTTCAACTGTATTATATGTTCTACTCAAAATCTAACTTGACATATTTATGATGTCGCTTAAAACTATTTCAAAATAAGCTAAATATATGTGTCTAAATACTCAAAGACACTGAAAAACATCATAATAGAGACTAAACTATCCTGTATAAAACTAAGTTCTTTAAAAGTTTAATCCAGTCTATAAGTTAAGTTACAAGAATATTTACAGAAGTTTTGTCATATGAAAATAATTCTGAAAAAAAAACGCGACTGAGATCTTATTTTGATTTGAGTGTTTTTGATTTCACCAAACGTGTAAGCTAAAAACCTAAGCGACTAGTAGTTGTGTTTTAAGTTATGTGTACATAATCTCATATTGATCTATTGTCTTCCGGTACTCGTGACTTTTCAAGTACTGTAACTGAATTATTTTTTCAACTGTTTACAGACAGTAACATTGTTAGTTAGACTTTTTTAACACTGAAATCATGATTTGGGTGTATCTTATTTAATTTATTCTTTAGCGTAATTGATTTTACACATATGACTATTCTATTGTTTGCGTTATACAATTAGAAAGACAGACAAATATTCTTACATACAGTTATATACACAAGTGAAAGGCTAACATTTTTAAAGCTGATGTACGAAAAGAGCTTGTTCATTGATGGAGATGAGTTTATTTATGCTGTTTGTTGGATTTAATATCTTTTACAAAATAATCTGTCAGGAAAGGACGTCAGTTGATCATTGAAATGAATTCACAGTTTATTATTAAGAACAGCCCTAGTTATCAACAATGAAAGTAGGATCTTTATACACCTCAGTATAGAGTTATTGATGTTTAGATTATTTTAACAATATAAAGATGTGATGACGAACGAAATTCATTTTGTTTTTTTTATACTGTCCTTTCGTCTTCATTTAAAATAATCAAGAACTTGTTCAGTTTTTGCTGTCTAATATTTTTCAAGTTTTTTATATTGTGTCAATGGACTAAAATATTTAATAGATTTTGAATGTCTTTTCATTATCTTTCATAATGTGTGTACATTGAATGTACTCAAAAGGAAACGTAATGATAAGACTTTAAATGCATAAAATAGACTGTAATCGATAAAATGCTTAACACTGTGTATTTGAACAGTGATAATAAATAGTCGTTACTGATATCGAAATAACTTTTGCTAACTTTTATATAGTTTTATTATAGTTTGAAGAAATGCTTTGTAGGCTCATTTACTAATTTGATAACCTAAGCTACATACAATGGATAGCATTTTAAAATCAGATTCATAGAATTAAAAGTTTATGTGATTTTAGTTGATTAAACTTAGTAAAATTGATTTACTAATATTATCCCCCTGTTAAAAAATGGAAAAATCTCGCTTCATCGTGACTTTTTGAAGCTTGTTTAAAAAAGATGTTCTTCAATACTGACACTTAGGTATAGAGATATCAAGTTTATTTTAGTGTATGCAATAGACAATAGCTATTTCCTTATTTATAGAAGCTATCAAATCTGTGATTCTTATATAGGTTTCATTATCATGGTTTGACCTGATAATTTCAAATAAAGTGATCATTGGATAGATTGCTATTAATGAAAATGCTATTAATATATTTGTAATGTCCGATTGAATAGAAAAATTAAATTTTCTGACATTTCGTGACTCAATGTGGGTCTCTTCTTCAGAGAATTAAAAACATATTAAATTAACCCTCGTTTAAATAGCACAAAGAAACAAAACAAAAATATTAAGTACAGTCGATCAATAAATAGGTTTGACCAATTCAATTTCATGTCATCACGACCAAGACGATTTATATGAGACGTGTTCATGTATTTGTTTGTATGCTAATTGATGAAAAATGTGAGATTTACAATGTGAAAAGATAGAGTTGAATTTGTATACATGATAATAGTGTGAGATATGAATAGAATAAGACATTGTTGCTCGGACAGATGTTCCTAGTCGGATGGATAGTGGACCTTTCTTTTCTTAGCAATATATGGAAAGCTTCTGATACTCACCTTTCTTTGTAGTTGAAATAACCTTTTTGAACTTCAGAGACTCCAAATTAGACCGGCAATAGCAATCCATGGCATTTTCAGTAACCATCAAATGGATATTATAATCACCAAAATAATTACAATCAGACATGACAAGAAAATACAAATTGCTATGGTGTTGAACAAGACAATTCAATGGAGATTTATTTTAACAATATTATTTACTGATGTCATACCACCATATTTATGTTTAATTTACAGATAAAATAGTTCATAAAAAAATAGAACGATTACATCATATCATGTGTCAACTGAATTTACTTAATAAACATAAAACGAAAAGACAAAATCAAAGGTGTGAAAGGTAATTATACACTTGACGAGTTTGAGTAGGGTGACGAATAAATTTAAAATGTGTAGATGATCATAATGTTTAATTAAAATTCAGGAGATTAAAAACACTATAAGGATATGTTGCAAAATCGGATTATGGTTTATGAGAATTAAGTGTTAGGGCCAGGAAAAAAGATGGCTTGCACGTATCTCTCTCACACACTGAGTTCAAGTTTTAAAAAAGCAATTGCTAGCACCTCTGCAGCGCACAAGTTATTAATTTTCGCTATTCACGTACAAAATGATCTTACTGTACAAATGATTTAAAACAACCATATGACCCGAGTTCATAAGATGTTCCTATATTGAACTGTCGATTGATTTTAACTATATGTGGGCTTATTATGTATGGTGACATTATTCAAGGTTGTTTAAAAACTCTGAGTAAATGTTACTAGTGGTCTCAATAATTATTACGTTTAACAATCTAATAATATTATATCATGTTTTCCTCGTTTCTTGTCATCATCCGACATATAAAAACGATCTAAAAGTCATTAACTTGGATGTTTCAGTGGATTTTGCCAAATATATTGATTATGTGCACAATGTAGTGTGAGAAGAAGGTAACAATGAGTGTATGTAATGAATGGGTTGTTTCGATTTTTATATAATATTCTTGTGAGAATAGGTTGGTTACAAATAAAAGTACAACGTCTTATTCTTTATTACTTTTGAAGAATTTAGATAGGTATTTTTTACCAGTAGGAATTAATGACAAAACAATTACGTAGGTTATGACCGAGTTATCATAATAGTCATGTACTCACAATGTATTCGTATTTTAATTTACATCGATTCCAAGTGACATGTATTTTTTTCACACTGAGGTAGTCTTATTCCAGGAGTTACAGTCACTAAATGTAAGCGGTGATAAAATTTAAAAAACCATAAACCTCTCAAGGGTGGGTTATATCAAGTAGTTCTTGCTCCTATTATCCTAATCCGATAAACTGCCTGTAAGTGAATTGCTGTTGTAGGACCAGTGAAAGGTCACTGAATCCTAGCCAAATCATCCGGCAGTTGGGTCACTAAATATCGAACAGATCATCGATCCCCGTCAAGGTCAAGGACAATCAACGCGCATCAGCTAATCATGCGCCATGGACTGGCTCATGCGGCAGTGGTTCTACTTTCGCTTGAATCTACTTTAAATATATTCCTGTAATAATGTCCTTTGTGTTGTACAGTCTTCAGAGTATCCATGGTCCCTTGATACGTCGATGGGCAATCCACGTAAGGTGCTGGTCGCGAGGTGTCACTTCTAAGTTAGTTTGTTCGTTACACCGCACCTGTCTTACTCGAGTAGGCCTCCAATCGTTCGACATAGGTCACCAACCTTGATGGTATACACCGTCAACTTCCATTGCGGTCTATTTTATTTCCGTTTTACCCCCCTTTTCATTCCATAATATTGCTCATTAACTTAATCTCATATTTTCGGGATTTTTCTTTGGTTTACATGCTTTAAGATGACAGAAGTTTCCACAAATGTTTTTATAACACCTAAGAATATTTAAACAAATGCATAATTATTCTTTTACTGTGGTACTGAAGTTCTAGTTTTACCCTGTTTCGGTTTATTCGAAGTTAGAATTTTGTGATAACTATCGTGATTTTCTGAAAAGATGGTCTATGGATAATCTTTACATTCTTGATCATTCATAATAATAAAATATGTGATTGAATTATGTTCATTTAAAAAAAAAGTGAGACAGGTTTCAGTCTCAGTCATCAAGCAAACATTTGTGTGCTGTTATATCGTGTGCGTGCGTGCCCTGTTTAATATATATGAGTGCTAAATCCGCCAATTAGAAAGCGGTGAATTTATTGATCACCCAATGACACACACAGTACTTGTCAGTCCTGCTTTCTGCCTAGCCCAGCCAGTTAAGTCCAGAACACCAATAACAACCTCTGCAATATCAATCAGTATTCTCAAACATACTGGGTTTATTTACCAAACAGACTGACCACATCATACCATAAAATAGAAAATAATATTTGTATATTTGTGGCTGTGAATGGGGGAATAGTAACTAATGGACTAGGGATAACTCAAGAATGGTAAAACGTACAATAGCCTATAGATCAAAATAAAGCTTATAATAAGAAGGACATGAATGTGAATAGTTTAGTCACTTAGCAATTATACAATAGGAAATATATGTATATCACATCGGTCCATATATAGTTCACAAACTTACCATTCATTAATATCCACGGGATATAATAGTGCACATTACTGAGGAGTCCCATGCTTGAACGAAACAGATACTTGGTGTTTCTTAGTTTGTTAATATTTATCTAACTGTAGTTGGTCAGAAAATTCTATAGTCTCTATTAAATCTTCATTAGTCATCACAATAATTTATAAGAAAGCTTAGTGGAGCTCAAGTTGAAAATAATATTACTCGCCTAAATGTTTTGTTCTGATAACTTCTTTAGAAATTGTTTTAACCTTTAACACATCATTACAGTTTATGTACATATAATTCATTACAACAGAAAATAATTCTGTCCAAAATTATTCACTTCAATATAGAAATAACATTTATTCATTGACTCAGCTAGTTACAAAGAAATATTGAAAAAAAATTAAAATCATTCAACCAAATATTGGAACGTTAAAAATTATGACATAAGCAATTAAATCATCCATAATTCTGTTTATGTTCAAATTTGATTTGAAATGTGATATACACAGTCATAAACTAATAAACCATTGTAAGCAAAGATGAATAGTGGCTAGCAGTGGAATCCAGGATGCGCGTCAAGTCCTATTTGGGACTCGTCAGCTGGATGTACCTGCATTTCAGAGTTGATGTTCACTCTGGGACTCGAACCCAGTACCTTTCACCATCGCGTTATCCACTCGGCCACTGAGTCCTGATAACCACTTGCTTGTGCAATGGGGTGAAGTTTAAATTCATTTAGTATTGCTTGTTTGAATCTTCCCAAATAGAGACTGACCAGTTGCAGTCCTAGACACCAATGAGAAGATTCAAATAAACAATACTAAATGAATTTAATAAACGATTGGTTACAATTTTCTCTTACCTGTACACCTATTTTATAATGTACAATACCTTACCAATATTAAAAAAAAACGTTAAGTAAGAGAAAATACTATAAGGCAGTGAAGTATTTATGGATTGAAATCAAAGTTTCAATTATATATTTTCTTGTGCCACGTACAAATCTCGAAAAATATGATGAACATAATTTTTTTTTTAAAGCACTAATTCCGTGAGGAAATGTGAACACTAATAACCAAGATGACGTAATAGAAAGATTATAATACTAGATCACGTAATACGAGCAATAACATAGATTTAGTGAATAAGGTAAGATGATTAAAATGAAGAAAATGTTTTTGTTACAATAACTAAAGCTCATTAAAGGTTACAGAAGTGTGAAAATAAATAAGGTGATATGATGAGTATTCATGAATAAAATAATGAAAAATGGAAAATGCAGTAATAATAATAATAGAATGATAATAATATTAAGGCCATGGTAACCATATTGATAAGACCTACTTCTTTTATACGCATAGTTCTGGTTTAAGCTTATCATATTCACTAAATCGTTCATTGTTGAAATCATGAGTCAATTCAAGCTGGACCACTATAGAAAAGTTGGAAGCACTGGACGGCCGTTTCGTCCTATTATGGGACTCCTCAGCAATGCGCATCCACGATCCCGCACTCGCGAGATTCGCACCCAGGACCTACCTGTCTCGCGCCAGAGCACTTAAACGATAGACCACTGAGCCGGCCTCCAACGGTGTTAATGTCTAACTTCACCCAATCCAAGATGTTTGAGCAACCATTCACCAATTGTCTTCAGTGAGTTGTCACAACAAACGTGATTGAACTCCACTGGTCACTGCTATTGTTATTGCTCGTATTACGTGATCTAGTATTATAAGCTTTCCATTACATCATCTTGGGTGTTAGTGTTTACATTTCCTAACGGAATTTGTACTTAACAAAACATTTTCATATATATATATATATATATATATATATATATATACTATTGTACAGATTGATAATAAATTTTTTGTATGTTTACTTTCTCCTTTCCATATGAATTTTATAAAATGTCACTATTTTATAGAATTGGACAACTGAAAGATTTTATACTTCATATTTAGAGTCACTTTGAATCCACATATTAGTCAATTATTATAAATTAACTAACGAATATGACACTTTATTGATATAAATGATGCTAGATTTTCTCAAGATAATTGATTTTCATGATTTTTGACTAACTATAAGTACTTACTTTGCTCAATTATATCTACAAATTATATCTTACATTTATAACTATACGTGTAAAATCAGTTATTTGCGTCAATTTGAACATGGTTAGAATTCTTAAAGTTTATACTGAATTCAACATTCACTGACTTGATAAACACTAACTTCTGTACATCAGCATTTTGTGAGATTGATTTAACTTAAGCAAATACATATGTCGGCTAGCAATAGAATCCAGCATTCGCGTTTCGTCTTGTTTAGGACTCTTCAGTTGGATGTATCTAGGTTCTATAGTTGGTGTCCACTCTGAAACTCGAACGAAGTACCTTTCACTTTAAACGCCATCGCGTTATTTAGTGAACTCTTCCGCTACCCATCATCCATATATGCCTAAAATGCTTATATTTACTGACAGTATTGAGGTGATCCGCATAGTATGCACACATACCGAAAAACTAATCTGTTGCAGTCCTAAACATGAATGAGGAAATCCAAACAACTAATGTATATGAATTAAAATCAATTTAAATCAAGTTCCTAGGGTTTTTATTCTTTTTATATTATTATTCAAACTGATTAACACATTCGAAGTATGCCTTTCAGAATTAATGATAATATACTTTGGAAATTACTTCTGCTCTTTACAATGTTCTTTAACAAGATGAATTTCCTAATAGAATAAAATTAATATTATTGACGAATTTTATCGATTACTAGCTAATAGTTACCTTTCATAACATAAGAAAATTCAATAAATTTGACGTATAAACGAAGTCTATTTGGTGTTAATTAGATCGATAAAAAAACAGCTTATTTTGCAAGGTTACCACTGATATGTTTGTGCAGACTAATGGAACAAATTATAAAAGACTGAAACCAGTCAAAGAATGAAATAGGAAAAGGAATGATATAATAGACGTAAACTATATTCATTATCACTTAATGAATGTAGCTAAACCTATGGGATTACAAATAATAAAATTAAGTTTGAAATTTTTTATTTGCATTTAATTAACAAAATGTATACTATAAAAAACCACTCACAGTTTTAGTACACTTCTATTTAAAACTGTTTAAAAAATACTCAAAGAATATGTCTACATTTGTCATGAAATTAGATGAACGATTTAGAATATTATCAAGAAGGTTTTCAAATCTTAGTGCTTGAATTAACTAGGGAGTAAATCTGATATACATTCATAAGAATATAAATCACAAGAAAGAGTTTATAGTCGTACTTGGAAGAGGTGACGAATAATAATTGAACATTTTTCAAGTGGTTTACTCAAATACCTCTCATAGATGTATTCAAAACTGACCCAATAATTATTTGTTATCTGTTAAGACAACAACTAATTTGAAGTACTAGGAGAACACATTAGTATGTTCTGGTCGCTTAGAAGCCTTAATATGATAATTTGTAATTTTGATTTCATCTTTGAAGATGTACATGTAAAGTACTGCTCTAAATGTTACGTTTAAGATTGAACAAAGATTCTGTGAATTGTTACACTTAATTTCATAAACTGATATCATATAGTGATCAAATCAGGAATCTCTTGACAACAGCGATTGGTGGGAGACATTTATTTTTCGGTTACTTCAAAGACTTCAATTTTACTATGAAAATAAAAGTTCCAAACACGTAGTTAAACTTGACTGAATCGCAAATTAGTTTGTATATGGGGAAAAAAGTTCGTAACAAGATATTTTAAAATTTGTATGTGCAGCTTATCTGGTATTCAGGCAACCATATTCATACCTAATTTAGTTATTTTATGATTGTTTTAAGTAATCTATTAATCAACGAGTACAGGGAATGAAGCTTTTGATATTTACAGTTTGATAATTATTAAACTTGTGATTATAGAATTAGTAGTACCACTATTTTTTAAATGAACTTTCTAATATTTTAAAGGCTAATTACGTAATAGAATTTCTTTGTCATTGTAGTTTTCTCCTAGAACTACTTTATGTTATTATATCAAAATATCAGTCAGATACCTAAAGATGTCATTCTTTTATCGATAAATATTAAGATAAACAACGTAAGTTCTCAAAATATTACAACTATTTCATATAGACGTTAAACGATGGCATATTTTATACACAAATAAAAAAATTTATTTAAGTTTGTAGCAGTGATTATTTAGATTGTTCTACTGACATGAGCGTATGCGTATGTACACTTGTTATCCTATTCATCACATGTCTGTAAATTATTCTTATCTGACTATAAATATCAATTAACGCTGGGTAAAGAGAGTTGGCTTACCCGCCATCTTCAATGCGTGTCATTTTCGATTCGATCTCTTCTATTCACTTCATCCCTCTGATTTCCTGTCCATATCAATGAATGTTCAAAATATATGTATTCAAAATCTATTCTCGTATTTGAGTTATTTAACTCAGTTATTCACCAACGCCGATTAAGTCTGTATTGCATACGAGGATAGACAGGAAGTATATTTTGACAACAATCATTCATATGATCTCATCGGAGTCAGATCTATTGCCCCTATAATTTTAAGAATATATGTTAATAATTAAGCATTCATCATACCAGTCCCCTACTATCTGGATTGATTGGGTTGTGATCACCTCACTGATACAATAATTAACCTAAAATTTTCTGTATAAAGTTAGAAGCATCACTCATCAAAGTCCCTTTTTAAAGGATATTTCAAGAATTTAGACAGAGAATAAACTATTTATTGTATCTTTAATGCTTTCAAACTTCTTTTTATTCTTACATAAAGTAGTTGTTAAAACTTCTTGTAGTTAGATTATTGTATATCATGATCATGAAAAAACAGTACAACTGAAAATTTATTTTAATATTTTGGACTACAATAACTTGACATTATGTTATGAACGCTCAGATTGCAAAGTAAATATTTTTCTAAAATAGATTTGAAATTACATACTACTTACTTATGCCTGTTACTCACAGCGGAGCATAGGATGCCGATCAGCATTCTCCAACCCAATCCGTCCTCGGCCTTCCTATTTAGTTCTATCCAGTTGTCGTTCATGCTTCTCATGTCTGTCTTCATTTCTTGGCGTATTGTATTCTTTGGTCTTCCTTTTCTCCTTTGGCCTTCAGAACTCCATGTGAGGGCTCGTCTTGTGACGCAGTTGTGTGATTTCCTCAATGTGTGTCCTATCCACTTCCAGCGCTTTTTCTTGATTTCTTTCTCCACTGAAATCTGATTTGTTGTCTCCCACACTAGATTGTTGCTGATGGTGTCTGGCCAACTGATCCGAAGTATTTTGCGTAGACAACTGTTAATAAACACCTGTATCTTCTGGATGATGACTTCGTAGTTCTCCACGCCTCCGACTTTGTTGTTGGTTGACAATTGTTTTGAGTTCCAGATGTTTTTCAGTTGTAAGTATGCTGCTCTTGCTATGTCGATTCGTGCCTTCACATCTGCATCAGATCCACCGTGTTCATCAATGATGCTGCTCAGATATGTAAAGGTTTCCACATCCTCCAAAGCTTCTCCGTCAAGTGTAATTCGATAGGTGGATGCTGTATTGTATCGTGGAATCTCGCTTTTCCCTTTGTTTATATTGAGACCTGCTGCCGAGGTTATTGATACACTGGTCGTCTTCTCCTGCATTTTTTGTTGCGTTTGTGATAGAAGAACCAGATCATCTGCGAATTATGTACTACATTATATATTTAAATAAAGTTTGTTGCAGAACAATGTATTGTCTGATATCCTCAAAAATTATTGTAATCAATGTGTTAAAATGAAGCTAAGCTAATGTACATTTATCAAGTGAATATAACTTCACCCCGTTGCACAAGCGGAAGGCTATCAGGACTCAGTAGCTGAGTAGAAAACGTGATGGCATTTGAAGCGAAAGATACTGGGTTTGAGCCTCAGAGTGAACATCAACTCTGAGATGCAGGTACATACAGCTGACGAATCTCAAATAGGACGAAACGTGCGTCCTGGATTCCTCTGCTAGCCACTATCCATCATTGCATATACATTAATTATTTCCTAAATTTTAGGTCAGTGGATGATGAAGGAGGAAATATGCAGATTTATTTTACTTATTTCCTATCGTTGAATTGGTAATATTTATATGGCAAACACTGCGGTTATAAAATCAGGTTATTCAGACGATCTATATGACTTATAATTCATATTACTAATTTGCATATTCGATTTAACTGCTTTTATTTGACCGAAAAAATTACTATTTAAGTTAAAAATGTATGAAGGAATTTAAAGAAACGTTTAACTGAACTTCACCCTGAAGGCATACTAATCGACGGAAGTAACTTCAATTTCTCGAATGTGATAGCACAAGACACTTTCCTCTTATGATTATGCATTGACAAATTCTGTGCCGAAATTAATATTATCAACGTTGAACACTTATAACGGTATCACATATTGACACTATATAAATTTAGTTATAGTAATTAATATGTTTTGAAGAGTTTATATCTTTCAGTCATCTGGAGAAATGTACACATTTTTCATTGTTAGTGTTATGTTGCTTAAAATAAATATACTTCTAGGATTCTCCATCGTATCTCCATCGTATGTCTATTCATTATTCAAAATAAATCTTCGCATTTTATCCACTTTCGCTCGCCCAACATCGTCTAACCTTTAAGTTCCATTTTCATTTATTCATTAGACTGAAGATTTAATAAATTCTTTGTTATGAATGGATATTATGTATATTACCTTTAAAAACGGAAGTTTTACACGAAATTTGAAGAATTTGTTTTTAAACAAATTATTGGTTTCTCTATTCTGATAGTTCGCATTTAAGATATGAGCCTAAATGTCTATTTATTTGACTTTTCACAGGGATTTAGAATCAGGAAAACGTCGAAAATATAGAACAATTTAGAGTCTTACGACAACCAATAAAAAAACAGTACGTTGAGGTTTTCATCATGAAACTCACAAAACCAGAGTACTCAAGCACATTAGGTTTTCATCTGTAGTATATCTAGGATTTAACATAATCAATAAATAATTGTTCGTATTTTTAAGTGATTTATATCCTTATTTTGAGCGTATCACAACAACATGGTTAAATAAAATCAGTCAACGTCTATTCGAATCATTTGAGATTTCATTTTTTTCACAAACATTTCTAATTATTGCATAATTTTTAGGTATTAAAATTATCAGAGCTTACATACCAGATTGAAATTTACATTTAATTGTTTATCGTAAACTTGACATTTTTAATGTAATTGTTTGTTTAGTCTGAGCGAATAGTTATTAAATACGAGTGAAATGATTTGCTATCTTCGCTTTTATTCGTTAAATTAAATTCCAGAATTCAATTTAGACATCCTCTGCTTTAAAATATCAAACAACATTTGTTGTAAAGTTTCTTTCAGACACTATTTCTTGTTAGTTGATATCTTCAATCAAAAATGAATCAACCTTGTAAGTTGTACATAGTGTCAACTAGTTGTCTTGTTATTGACAATCAGTCTAAACACTTAGTGGATGACTAACTACCTAGACATATAAAGTGGAAAATAAATGATTAACAATTATAAAAATTTTTCACTGACTAAATCTACCAATATCTTTATATTATATGCCCTAGTGAATTCTTCTGTGAATTGCATCGCATTCAAAAATGGGTGGTCACTGTTATGTCATATCCCCTGTCAAATATCATGTGACTAAATCACCAATTAGAACGCCAACTTATATGACCTTGGCATTGTGTCAAACCAATGGCGCATTGACCAGTACAATTAGCCTAGAGTCAACTCGGAGTCCTTATTGGTTTCTCTTACCCTGTCCAGAACACAATCTCAACATCCACTGTATGAATCATATGTTTCAGACATACACAGTTTATGTATAAGCAAATCAGACCTGATAACACCATAAAAAATAAAATAAAAATGGTACATAATTAAGCCAAGAGTGGCTGTGAGTGTGGGAGACTTTAACCAATAGGTCGAGAATAACTTAGGAATAGTAAATCATACTATAATAGCCAATAGGTTAAATGAAAGATTAAGATAAAAAATATAGGAATATGTATAATCTAGTTACTTAATAATTACCCAATAAGAATATATGTAATAAAAGCCCATCAATAATTCCTAGCAGTTACTGTTCATTTATTCTTTGTTCGAATAGAACAGTCACATTACATGTATCTACTTTAGCCTAGAGACACTTTTTCAAAAAAATATTTCTTTTGAACCTTCAGATCTTATGACAGGATTATAAGTCTGTGTTTAAATAATTTATACAATAACTTTGTTGCAAGGAATGAATAAGAAACTAAAAACGTATATATAAAATTTATTTATTTTTCAAATTTTGTGATATTTAAGTAGTATATTCGAAATGATTTTAAGAATTAAAACTTTGACTGCTGGAATAAACTATGATTCTTTTGGTGATCATATATCTCAAAGTCACTAGACAAGTAGAATATATAAATTAATCATGATTTAAAGAAGGGATAAGTAACTTTCGCTTTACAAATAAAATAGTGTTTACCAAATCATTTGAAATGACTTGATTTTTTTAGAAAGTTAAATAATTATAAGTTGGCATTAGATTTAACTTCACGTTTCTCAAGTAATTAGTGCAGCTTGTTGATACATTGATGTTAATTTTTAATTGATTATTATTATGATTATTACTAATGGCTTTAGTCAATGTTATATTTTTGGTACATAGAATTTTTTTTCAACAAGTTTCTTTTTCTTATTGTCTTATCGATCCTGATGGTAACTATTGAAATTATGTAGGATTATTGAATAGTGATTACACCATAATTATGATACATGTCTAGGTTTAGTAGGGATTGAAAACAATCTACCTTGCCAATTAGTGATCGGCAGCTAGAATTCAGCAGTTCAGAAATCGACATCTGACTAATGTTCATTTTTTTCAATGCATACTGCTAGCCAACAGGATGCCTCTGATCATAGTTTTTTGTAATTTGCATAACAAAAGGTAATAAAAATTTTAGATAACGAGTTTGAATAGGTTATGCGAATAACAGACATAGAGGTGTGTTAAAACAAACAAAAACAGGTAACGTTTTGCAATATATAGATGGCAGGAACAGGTAACTCAAATATTCAAGCAGGACACCAGTTATGGTTAATAAATACTTTTAAGAATATAGTGCTTCTAACGAATTTACTACATGAAAAGCAGGCCAAAGGATAAATACAATGTATTTTCAATAATAAAAAGTAATCTTTTCAGCTTGATTCAACCTGTCACTTGATCAATAATTTTCAGCAAGTATAAACAAAATGCTTGAATTTTTCAAGCTCATTGGAAGTGAAGGTTACTTAATTTCAGAGTTAAAGCCGATACGTATTAAAAACATCATTAATATCACAAATAAATAATATATTTGTAATATCCAAATGAGTAGAAAAATGAGATTTTCTGACTTTTCGTGACTCAGTGTAATCCACCTCTTCAGACAACAAATGACCGAAAATTGGATTTATTTTAATTTGGTTATTTGTTCTTTGAAGAATTGGCCTACAAAGAGTCACGAAACATCAGAAAATCTAATTTTTCTACTCATTGGGATATTGCAAATATTTTAATTATTTATAACAATCTACACAATGCTCAATTTATTCGAAATCATCAAATCAATACTTGGTAATGATACCTATCATTAATGTTACCTTATATTAATAAACAACTATTACAGTTGAACAAGCAAATTATTTTAAAATATTACATTGAAAACAGTGACAAATTTTTGGTTAGTAAGGTTAATAAACTACTTTAAAGATTAGTGTAAGTAGTCATCGAAGCTAATGTTTATCAAGTAAAAATAACTAACTATTGTTGTTGATAATTTCGAAAAGTCACACGATCATATGAATTTTGCGAAGTAATTTCCACGTGTAGACAATACTCTCTTCTTTAAAATTAAATATGAAACATTTATTTTCAAGAAACAATGTCGACTTAAAATCGATATTATGTAAAATGTTTTCGTAAACTTATCTTTAAAACAGTTACTTTCTTTGCATAAAATATGACAATAATATTGTTAAAATAATTAAAGCTATCCTTGGGAATTAAGGCTATATCGAGACAATACGCACAGTATGCACATATGGCAATAACAGACTGATCAATTGCAGTCCTAAACATCAATTGGAAGATTCAAACAAACAATACAAAGTAAATTTAAAACTAGAAATTGTTAGTCAAATAAAATAGAAATCAAAAAGGACTTACAATAATTTGTGTTTTCATGTTATTAATGAAGTTAATTTTCAACATATTTACGATGAAAATCATATAAACAAAAAGGGATGATGTCTAAAAGTGGAATCCCGAACATGTGTTTCGTCTTATTTGGGACTAGTCAGCTGTTTGTACCTAAATCCCAGAGTTGATGTTCACTCCGGGATTCGAACCCGATACCGTTCGCTACATCTTCCATAGCGTTATTCACCTAGCTACTGATTCCTGATAGTCACCATCTTCGTTTATAAGGCTTGTGATTTAAATCAATATCGTGGCAACACACACATTATGCACATATGCCAATAAGAGATTGATTAGTTGCAGTCCTAAACAACAATGGGAAGATACATGCAAACAATACCAAGTGAATTAAAAAGCATATAAGTGGTAAACTTTTTTACTTCATCTAATGATTTTGATAGTAAGAAAATACCATACTTATTATCTTTCCTTAAACAAACTATTGATAGATTTAACAATATAATGCTAGTTGAATTGTCGAAAGTAAGTTGTGGACAAAAAATAAATTATATGTTTCCAGCTTAATTCACATAGATTATTATTACTGTCATTTTTCACAAACATCTTATCGGTACACAAGTGCTGTAAAAGAAACAATTTTGAGTTTCTTCAGAAATGCAGTTATACACAAGTTTCAATAATGTTTGCATGAGATTCGCAATGTTTAAACAGGTACTTCAGAATTAAAAAGAATATTGAGCTGACTTTAAAGAGGGAAAAAGGGAAAAGAAATGCAGGGAAGGAACGACAATTATATAAATAACTTAATAAGTGTGTTTTGAAAACAGATTAAGAATAAACTGTAATATATGTATTACAAAGTGAATCAAAAACTAAATGAATAGGGGAATAAATCGGTAATGCGGTAAGATATGACGATATAATAAGAGTTTGTGCAGTCAATGTTTAGACTTATTCTATGAAAGTTTCAATTAATTGTAGAGAATAATCGTCAAATATCAACTTGTACGGGTTTTTACGGGTGTTTTTAGTTATACACTTTGAATGTTTAGGAAGAAAATCTGTACAGAAAGAAAAGAGAGAGAGGGAAGAAACAGAAGGGAAGAAAAGGATATATACTATGTCAAGGTATCAGTCGTGATAATAATAATAATAGTAATAATGATAAGTATAGGCATAAGAGAACTTCGGATATGTATATGAAAAGAAAAAAGACAAAGTAAAAGAACACAATGTCAAAAGTTTCACCTCGCTTTACAGTCATTTACATTTGGCGAATCCATTTGTCGTTAAATTTATAACTTGGAAATATATTCCATGAATACAATTGCTGATGTCTGCATAAAAAGTGCAAATAAGATTATAGCAAATATATAGTGGTTAGTTATGATAATTTGACTTTAGTTACATATTGGAGCAAAGTATGAAAAACTAATCAAATTTTTCCAATTGTATTCTGTAATGAACATTTATTCTCATTAGAGTTGTAGTTGTTTCATTACAGTAATTGTTCAAGGTCACGGTTGTTGAATTGATTTATGCTGAACCGAATTATTTAGTTAATTCATTGTTAACTAGCACTAACTACTAAGTTCACATTATCTAACGATATAATTTATTTGGGTTATATTTTAAACTGGTATGTCATAATAAATCTAGACTATTCAAACTAGAACCATTGAAAATAATTTCTTCCAATAATATATTAATGAGTCATTTGATCTATATCTAAAGCCTTTTTTAGCATTTCCTTTTTACAGTTATTTTTAATTAAAATAGACCACCTTTATTAATCTCGATACAATACAGCATGCACCAATGGAATTACACTTGACGGAGAAGCTTTGGAGGATACGAAATCCTTTACATACAACTGAGGAACATCTGGAACTCAAAACAATTGTCAATCAACACCAAGATCAGGATTTTCCATACAAATGTCAAGACAATTCTACTGTATGGAGCGGAAACCTGGAGAACTACGAAGTCATCATCCAGAAGATACAGGTGTTTATTAACAGTTGTCTACGCAAAATACTTCGAATCTGTTGGTCAGACACTATCGGCAACAAGCTAATGTGGGAGACAACAAACCAGATTTCAGTTGAGGAAGAAATCAGGAAGAAGCGCTGGAAGTGGATTGGGCACACATTGAGGAAATCACCCAACTGCGTCACAAGACAAACACTCACATGGAATCCTGAAGGCCAAAGGAGAAGAGGAGGACCAAAGAACACATTACATCGAGAAATGGAGATAGACATGAGAAAAATGAATAGCAACTGAATAAAACTAGAAAGGAAGGCTCAGGATGGAGTGAGTTGTCGAATGCTGGTTGGTGACCTATGCTCCATTGAGAGTAACATGTTTAAGTAAGTAATTAAGTATCTTCAGTAATCTAAATATTCTGAAATGATGAATTGCATTATAATTGAAATTAAAACAGAGTTCACTTTATGTTTTACTAAAGTTTTACTTGAAATATGAGCTAAATTATGAAAATGTTTATCGATATATGTTATTATATGAAAACAAAAAAATTAAAGCATTTTTTTCATATAAATCTTCTTAACTTCCCATTTAGCAAAATGAATTTATATTCATTTCATAAACAATATATAACAGAATTAATAACATTTGTATTTGAAATGGAGTACATATACATTTTATTCATCCTTTGTATCTTAGAGGTTGTAAGTTTCAAGTACTGTAAAGAAAATTTCACAGATATTGATACTATTGATCAGATATTTCCCAATTATGTGTAATCACAATATATCTATATGGAATTGCATTAATTTTGTAGATGATTGATTATACATATCAATTTAAACAAATTTAATTGTAATTTTAATAGTTGAGATCATGAATCAATTGAAGCTAGACCACCATGGAAAACCTAAAAGCACTGGATGACCGTTTCGTCCTATTGTGTTTCCTTTGTATTTGACACAGATACAGTTTTACAAAACTGGTAATCTGTTTACTCATCTTATTGACTGGATTTTCATTGTTGAATGTGCTGAATATGATGAAATATATTATAATATATTAATGTATCACTGTTTTAATTATTGTTCACAATATTGTACAGGCAAAAATGATCTTATCGGTGGACGAAATTCATTTCTTCAAGAATTATGTTGTCCGAAGATGTCTGGAGCAGCTGAAATTAATATGAATTGAAATTATTGAAATTTTAATCAACGAAGACTCAGGTACGGTAAACCATTGTTGTATTGAACAAAATCACACAATGCATTTGTACATTATGAAAACAATACATTAAATACATCATTTATACATTTTCTTTGAGTTACCTTTTACATCCCTCATCGTTTTCCCATTCCTGTCGCTACTTGAATTGCGCTTGGTCTTCTTTTTCCTCTCTTAATGTTCTTCTTCTGTCATTAAGAATACTTCGCAATCCTCGTACATACTACATATATTTGTCCGTATAAGTAGCACACCATAAAATAAGTTGTTCAACACAATCCGAGTAATGCATAGGTAACTATATACTACATATATTATTGCTTTAGTCAAGAAACTTATCAAGTCTCATGAATGATCATTTTTGATGAACTTTCGGGAATTTCGCAGGTCGTAAATTATGACTTACTTATGGGTTACTCATGACTCCTCTGATGTATGATTCAGTTGATAGTTAATTTTCAATAGTTAAACAAAAAAGAACAAACAATATGAAGCAATAGGTTTTTGAAATAAAGATAATTTACAATATCTTGTCACGAATTCACACTAATTAAGTATTGTAATGAAAGTTATAAGCATATTATTCTAAGATTTTCCAAATGAATGTTGATTGAAATAGCCTTCAATAAACAAATAACACTCAGATGCATGTGTACTTCATTTTATAAGTGCATACGAATTGGAAGAGCATCGAAAGTCAATATGTTCAATAAGTTTTTTTACTAGTTTTAGAATGATATCCCACGTAATTAGGTAAAAATACTCGACTGTTTTTTTAGTAATTTGTACTGTCGAATTTCTGACTGAATTCAGACTTCCTACATTTGGGTATTAAGTCCCTCCTCAGAAAAAACCACAAATAAATAGTTGGAAATAAATAACAAATTACTGAATTCTAAAATGCTAAATATACTACTAAAGAATAAATTGTATACGATTATGTACAAATAAGATACTTGAAAGGAAAATTCAATTGTGTACCATTAAGCTAATCGAATAAATTAAAATTTATAAGCAGAAATATATTTAAATTGTTTTATAAAAGTTGTAAACCATATTTTAAAATTTTATTTTCATTCAATAATACAATAAAACAAAACTTTATTATTCCAATAAAAATGGAAAATTTACTCCGTTAGTTTATTGAAGAGTTTGATTATATCTAAGATTAGGCACATAAATACTTTAGTGCTATCTTTGTATACATAATCCTAGTTAATCTTTATTTTTCTACTGATATCCTTGACTTTTAAAGATATTGTAAACAAATAATTCTGATAATCTATCAAAAACAATAACATCGTTCGTCAGATCTTTTTACTCAAAACAATATTTGTTTTTAATTTTTTATGTTTTTGAGTTAATTGTCAATTTGGCAACTTCATTGACTTATGAATTCCATCTGTTCAATGTTAAATGCAAATACTTATTTGAATAATGAAGTTTACGTAGATTATCTAAAACTCTCTTCATGTGACAGTAACCATGTAAAAGACACTAGTTCATTTGTATTAGTTTGAATAATTATTTTGTTTTCGTGATTTGGAAGTATAATTTAGTTAGCTTAATGCTGGTCTTAAAGAAAGTTTTCTTAGTAAAGTAATGTATAAATATTGTTCTCATTCGTTTATTCAAACAAAATTCTGAGCTCACTAATGATATCAAAATTATGGATACCAGGTGATTTTGCAAGTTTGAAATTGTGTTGTAAGTAGTCATCGGAGTAAATCTTCATTTTTATCACTATTCGTGTGTACTGTGTATTCTCATTTAATGGTATTTAAATATCTCTTCTGATATCTTTACATACATCTTACCTAAAAATATTACTTCCTCCATGCATTAATGCACAGATTAAATGACAAAATATCTTGTGAACTTCCTAGCCTATAGATCACAGAGCGTTTATGCGCGACCTAAGGTCCTGGGCTCGAGTCCTGAGTGCGAGATTGTGGGTGGGCGCTGTTGAATACTCTCATACTGAGGCAAAACGGCCGTCCAGTGCTCCCAGTTTTTTGATGGCAGTCCAATACTGATCGATTCACGATCATAATGAAACCTTAACAATGTCGACAAGCTTACACTAATAATAATTTATCAATTTTAGGGTATTATTTTAATGTATTTGTGGTTTTCCAAGATTGAATAGAAAAGGTTGTATCATTTAATAACGTAACCAACACTCATCAAGAGCTCTTGTCACATAATAGCTTCAGATTTAATAAAAGAAATAATCTATAGAATAAGAGATAAAGATAGCTATCTATTTAATCAAGAGGAAGGTATTAATAAGCAATTATATTTTGTTGAAATCGAAGGGATGCTAAGAACATGATAGAATAAGTCTTTTAAAGCTATGATAAATTCTGAGAATCTATGGTAAATATTTTCATGCGTCATTAATGTTATCAGTAGGTTTGTTTTGGAAATATGATGAAAATTGACTTTATCAGTAATACAAAAATACATATCACCATATATCATTTATATTTTTTTAAATAAAATGAGAAATAATGGATCCGATTTGGAGTTGAAGAAATCATATGGCTAAATTGCTAATAATAAGATTAGTTAATTACCTGAAAAATTTGGAAATATGATATACATATTAGAAAGTCTATATAATATGTAAATAAAACTTTACTGATATTTTGAATTGGTCTTTACATTTTTTGTAGGTGATATTATTTGACGAGAACTAGATATCTATTTTTGTTCTATTATGCTTATCATTAACATTGAGTACTCACAAACCAAGAATATGCTTGGCTATCACCCAATCCTTTTGATACAGAACTGTCTGACTTATAACATGGTTAAAATTCCCTGTTAACAACTCCTAGCTAAAAATCAGCTATTATAAGTAGTACATTTTGTCATATAATATTAGTGATATGATATGCTGAATATTGAATTGATCTATCTAATCAACTATTTATTTCATAAGTACTTTTAATATTATCTCTTAGCCAACTTGACTACTGTTTATAATAATTAATGCAACAATGTTCAGATAAATTCAAAGAATATGATGTTATAAATATGTAGTAATAATAACAAACAAAACTATTTATATTGTTCACTTGACATTAGTGAATTATTATGTTTTTACACTGAAAAAAAGAAAAGAAAAAAATTTAATTAAAATTCTTATATTCTATGTAATTGACTCATGAATTCAACTATAAAATTACTAAACTCTCCACAAAACCCCCTTCTGATAATGAACATATGCTCACAAGTGACTGACCCCAAGAGGTATTTCCTGGAGTTCTAGTGAGAAGCAGTAACTAGTGGAGTTCAACCAGGTCTTTTGGGAGATATCAGCTCACTGAAGACAATTGGTGAATAGTTGCTCAACTTTGTGGATTGGTTGAAGTTAGAAATTAACACCGTTGGATGATGATTCAGTGGTCTGTCGGTTAAGTGCTTTGGTGTGAGACTGGTAGCTCCTGGGTTCGAGTGTTGTGAGGCGGAATCGTGGATGCATACCGCTGAAGAGTCCCACCATAGGACGAAATGGCCGTCCAGTGCTTCCGGGTTTTCCATGGTGGTCTAGCTTCGATTGACCCATAATCTCGATTATATAAAAATTACTGAAATCTCCACAAAACCCCTCTCTGAAAATTCGGCGAGACTAAAGAACATGGACGAGCCGATCAGAAGCTTTCGCGGGTTTTCAAGGTCACGGCGGTAATTTCGCAACATGATGCTTACGTACGATCGCTTTACAGCGGATTTTCGAGAAGACTAGATAATTGAGCGACTACAAGAAAAGGGATTATTGAGAAGCTCCTATAATTGTGACTGCGGTAGTCAAATGAACATTGTACGGTTTGCAGACTATCGTGATGATATTATCTTTCGATGTCCTTCATGTTGGAAGAAGAAATCAGCTAGAACAGGGACTTTTTTTCTCGCTCAAAATTAAGGTTGAGACAAATTATGTTCCTTGTTGCGAATTGGATAATAAAAGCACCGGTAACACTAGCTGCCACCTTTGCCGATGTAAGCGAAGTTTCGGCAGTTCAATGGTACGAGTGTTGCCGAGATATTTGCGCAACAAAACTGACAAGCATACACCAATTGTATGGAGGAGTGGGAAACATTGTTGAAATAGACGAAACGGTTGTAAGGAAACGCAAATACAACCGTGGCCGTTGTATTAAAGAAGATTGGGTAAGTACCTCTTCCATAAATATACCTCACAGGTCTTTGGAATATACGATAGATCATTACAGAAAGGACATTTTCAAAGATTCAGGAACCGGCAGGCACCAACAATCATACCGATTATACAGCAATATGTGCTGCCAGACACTACTGTTTATACAGATGATTGGAGAGCGTACAGATGTCTAGGTAGACTGGGATATGTGCATGAAGTCGTTATACATAAGCGACATTCCGTCGACCCTACTACTGAGGTGCATACTAACAACATAGAAGCTATGTGGTCAAGACTAAAAGAGTTTTTGAGACCTTATCATGGCTCCAGAGGCAGACTACTATGGAACCATATGGATGGATTCATGTACCGCATGAAATATGATTTTAGAACTTTCGAACCTATATCCAACCTTGATAAGTTTTTAACTACTGTAAAAGAACAGTATCCACTTTAATTCTTTGGTTTTGTATAATAAATTTTTACTGTACACTATCTGTCTTCTGATTGGCTAATATTTCTCAAGGTCATTTAAGATTCGTTCAAAGGTCGTCCATGTTCTTTAGTCTCGCCGAAAATTCTTATATATTCATTATTCGTTTATATCCTAGTTGTATTCAATTTGTTAGTTCTAATTCCCATATTATTTCTTTATAACTAATTCCATAATTAAATAGGAATAATATATTTGTAAAATCTCAGCGAATAAATTTGAAGTAAATCCAACGTTTTGCCTGGCAATCTGGTCAAAGTTTTTTCAAGGAATTAATTCAAATTCATTTGATGAGATTTTACAAATATATTATTCCTATTTAATATCTTATATCAACATGGCGCTCAAATACTGTGAAACTATTCGCTCTAAATTAAACGAAAGTTCTTATGTTTCCATAATTATTATAAATTTAATCATTTTCTATTATAACAATTTACTTATTATATATATAATTTATTTATGTCAGAATAAAAGTTATGTAATATAAAAATTTCTGTTTATTTGAATCATTCCATATAAAGTCAGTTCAATAGTAATAATAATAATGCTCTGTATTATTATTATTATTATTATTACTATTCAACCTTTACAAGAACTAATGTATTTTTATATTATTTATAATAATAAAATAATATAATTATTATTAATGTTTCGATTATTACATCTAAGTACCAAAAAAATATATTTTTGTATTTTTTTTACTTGTACATTTACAAATTAAATTTATTTTATTCTAGTTTTTTTTTGTTTCATTAAGATTAATAATTTTTATCATAATTACTTATTCATCTCCTCCCCAATAATTTGGAAAGACTAGCTTTCCAACAGATAGACACTATACAATCTTACCAACAATAATCAGAGTTTTATTCTTTTGCTAGTTATTTAGTTACCATAGGAAATTATCTTCATTATTTTCATAATATTCCAATAATTTCCTCTTAAAAATAAATTTATAATGTAATTATTCAAGAGTTACAGTTTATGGATGTTTTTTTCAATATTTAACATTTGTTGTTTATCTTAGATAGTGAAAGTTTTGTGTCAGTCGAGATGCTATGATCAATAATTTTTAAAGCTATCAAATATTATGAGGAAAGATGGTTGGTGGTTAGCAGTGGAACCCAGGACACGCTTTTCATCCTGTTTGGGACCAGGCAGCTGGATGTGTCTGCAGCGAATGGTACTGAGTTCGAGTTCTAGAGTGGACATCAACTCTCGGATGCAAGTACATCCAGTTGACCAATCCCAAATAGGACGAAACAATCGTTCCACATTCCACTGCTAGTCGCCAATCATTCTTGCTTATAATGCTTGTGACTTAAAACAAAATCGAGACGATTGGAGCAAAATATACAAATGCCAATAAGAGACTGATCAATTACAGTTCTAAACATCAATGAAAAGATACAAGCGAACAATAACACATGAATCCACCACATATTATATAGATGAGAGATTTTTGTTATTTAACATCTCAGCGATTTGTAAATTCTTTTCAATACCACATAACTCCACATAGTAACAGTATATTTGTTAAAACTAACTCAAAACAGGAAGTTTTACTGTAATATATTAACAATTGTAATATGGATAGCTCAAATGTTCAAGGAGGCCAGCGTAGATTTTGCATTTAGCATTATGTTTATATAATTATATTCAATGTCTTCTTTTTCGTCTTTTTACACTTCGATTCAAATATCCACAGCACAACTTCAGTAACAAACGAATGTTCAACCTTTTATTTTGAATGATGTTGTTACATACAAAGACTACAGTTGATATTAGGGTTTTAGACAAAATGATAAATAAATTTTATTTTTCTCAGTTTACTATTAAAATAAAAATCCACTTAAGGAAATATATATGTTCATACAAATTAAATGTTTTATCTACTGAACGTACCACAGTAGAATGTTTTAGTCATCAAATCGCATTTCAAAGGTTGGAAGACAACTGAAGTGACAAGTTATGGAGAAACCATAATATACTTTCGTAAGCAAAGAGAATATTATGATGAAATAAAGTTATTTAGTGATGTTTTAGATTAACTAAAATTTAAATTAAAGTTTCGGAGTGTCGAGAGGAAGAGCTATCGATTTTTTCCCAACTTATTAATCTTCCAACATTTTATGAGTGTTCAGGTTCACAAACATCAATTTTAACCGTTATACAAATCCCAAGGTTATAAGAAGCGGCAACCACATTTTGTTAGCGGATAGCACTGATTACAAAATTATAAGCATATCGAGTGAATTTGGAGCAGAGAAGCTAATGTGTATGAGTGAGTGAATATATAGGCGAATTTTTAATCAAATCAAGTAAGGGGGCATCAAGTGAAGGCAAAGACTATTAATAGAATTCGAGTACATATATACATGATAGAGAGAATGATGCATCAAACGATACCCAAGATAGAGATATGTACGTAGGCCGTCACATGTGATCAAACGTACATGTTTAAACAGACAAAACAGTGATCATAATAGTACAAAGAAATAGACGAACTGTTACTGATCGAATAACATCGTCTGTTAAATAAGTCAATAAAAGAGCTTAACAAAATTTGGCCATAATCAAAATTGATTGTAGAAGAGTTTTTATAATTTACAAATACTCTCTTTATATTAAATTTACACCCAAAAGAAGCAATAAACTTGAAAAAAACAAAACAAAATATTGATTTTAAAATTATTTATCTTTGATGATACAGTATAATATTAAAACAAGATAATTTAAAAAAAAATCAAACCTGGAAGTAATGTTTACATCCTACTACAGTTCATCATAAGTATAGTTCAAATTAATTTATTTCTGGATGGCCGTTTCGTCCTACTGTGTTACTCCTCAGCAGTTCGCATCCACGATCTTGCCTTGCGAGACTCGAACTCAGGACCTACTATGATTTCAACTATGAAAATACCGAAATCACCACAAAATCCCTTCTGATCATAACATATTTCTATTTTTTAGCTTCTCATTAAATAATATTTACAAAATAATCTCGTTATATCCTTCATACATTTTTAATTATCATTATGATATTATATTATACTAGAAAATGAAAAAAATATATTCTTTCACTTGGAAATTGTACAGATGTTTAAAAAAATGATGTAATTCATATTTCGCATGTGTGTACTACCTTAGCATTAAACATGCTGTTTTTGTAGGAAAGTAGAAAAATTATGGAAACTTTGTATCCTAGTTATTATTATTGTTTTGTTAATATAAAATTAATAAAATCCAAATTATCATACGTCAATTAAGGAAAAGGTAAGGCGTTTAAAAAAAATTATACTTGTACGCTGAAATGTCTAAAAATGAAATGTTAGCAACTAGCAAAATATCATATCACTCTGGATTCGATGAATAGTTCTTAGATCATTGGTTACTAATTAATGTCATATTTATCTAGTCCTTTGATATTGACCAGATTCTGTCAATAAGGTCTCCGTGTAGCTACTGGTATGTGACTCGACATCGAATACACCACAATGAAATGTTAGACAGTTAAAAGGCTTGAGTATATTAATATAGTGAAGCGCGATTTGAAAGAAGTCATGCTTAGAAGTTTTCATCACCAGTAAAGTTGAAAATCAGTTTTTTTGTCTTAAGCCATCAATATTGAAGAGTTCTTCTCAATCTAGTAAAGATGTCGGTATCACGTTGAATATAATGCAGAAGATAACTGGCGAAACTTTTTGTTACTATTCTCATATCTCTCATATTTTGAGGAAAATATTTATTTACTACTTAGCCTAATTATTTAAATATTCTGTACAAAGATGTGATATAAAACTATCAGAAGTGTGGAAAACAATTTTAATGATAGAAAGCGGTTTATAGTATGCATGCAATCTCTAATGATTTTAAGTTGTTTCTATCAAGTAAAAAGCTTAATCACTAGGTTTTCATCTGATCTTATATCAAATTTAGTTAAGAAATTAAAACGAATGCTCGTTTACGTATCGTTTCATAAGTCTATTGATAAGTACTTAATTATTTCGATTTATTGAATATCATAAATTCATAATATTAGTGACGTAAGGTTTTCAACTGTTTTACTTAGGTACATTGTGAAATCTCCCCATACTTTAGTCATTCCCATTTGATTTTTATATACTTTTTTGGGTGAATGATTGGTGTTGGCTGCAGTTTAGTTGAACATTAGTAGTTGTTTGACTTTTATAAGTACTAAATAGGTAAAATATCAAGTAAGATCATTACTTCATTCAATTATCATGTTGAAGTGTTTAGCTGTCAGAAAACACATATCACAATAATTATGGTGTGAATGAAATCAATACGATAAGCATGTAATAAAGAAGGCACACTATTTGGATTTATACTTTTCTTTGTTCTTAATGATTACAGACATAATTTTGAAGCTTTATTTTTTCGTAGGTTCAATTCTTACATGATTTTTCGAAAACAAAAAAAAGAAAAACGATGTAGACTAATGAAACAAATGAAACTAGGGATTTTTAGACGTTAAACTGCAGTAAAAAAATGTAAGAATAAGTTATTACCTTATCAACTACTTGCTTTTATAATCGATAATAAACTTTCCTTGTTTCTAATTAACACATTATCTGTGGTTGTTGTGCGGGAATAAAATGTTACCAACAAAACATGTCTGATTTATTTACAGATAGTTACCAGAATTTTTTGAAATTCTCAGTCGTTGGGTAGCTTCTGTATTTAGCCTTTCAATATTGTTTTAATAATAAAGATTTATCAATTTTTTTGAACAGAAAATAAATTTGGTTAGATAAGATTAACGTAAAAACTTCAATGCTTACATATTCTTGATCGAAACTAGATAATTACAGAAAAACATGAACATATCTAGAGTATAAACACTTGTTAAGAGCTTACCTACATCAAAGGAATAACCAGAGAAAAATAGAATATACGATTTCTGTAAAATTCACATATAACTAAAATTAATCTAAATGCAATAAATACTATTTCGACCATTTGAGTGCTGGATACATTAATGTTGTTCGATTTAAGAACCAATTCTACAGATTTTTCTGAACTCAAAGTCAATGGAAAACAATTTTTTTAATTGGAGCTAATCATATTTTTTCCGCAACTCACCAACGTTAACCTAAATTTAAGATAATTTTCTATGATGTTTTAATATGATTACATGCAGAATTGGTATGATATCTATAAATCTTTACAGTCATATGGGCTCACGTTAGATTTCGATTACAACCGACCGCCTAAACTGATGTGAATAGTGTGATCAAATTATTATTTCCGACAACAGTCTAATTCACGATGACAAAATTCAATAAACACGTAACAATAAACAGTACAACTATTCAGCAAACCACGTTCTTCTGTGGCAAAATGATTCAGTTATGTAAACAAATATGTGACTCGAAAGTAATCATGATTAGATATTAGTCAAAATATAAATAATTCCAGTTGTTTATCAGCTCATAAAATTAGGGTTTATCAAGTTAACTTATTTCACTCACCATCACACAAAGGAAAATATAAAACTTGCTAAAAATGTGAAGTGCGAAGAGTAATATTACCAGTTTAAATGAAATCTGTTAACCGACAAACCGAATTTGCTTTTGAACAGTCAGTAAAACATGCCAAAGTAATGCCAAAACACACATAAAATCATTGATGAACCACCAGTCTCATTAGAGACCTTCAGCTCTGCATAACGATATAGTTAATACTACATACAACACATATATAGAGTAGTAAACGAAATAGCCCTGTCTGAAGCATTAGGGCTTGAAGAACGTTTAAAACTCATTGTTTAGTTTCGCAATACAATTACAAGAATAACATTATCGGTTTAAATACGTTTCATAAGATGAACACCACAAACAAATAATTACGTATGATTGTTACTCATTTGTATTGATGAGCCTAAAGTTCATGGTTATTAGAGCTCGTTAAATGAGAATAGTTGGTCATTAATTAAACATTGAGAATGAACACTGAATACTTGTGACAATGAATTTCTAACATAAAACGATAAAATAAGTCTTGACGTTTGAAATTGGCGGAAAAAGTCAAACTCATAAGGTAAATCACATTAAAATAAATTTTGTGATCAAAACCATTAAAATGTTAGAAAAAGATGAAACCAAAGTAGTATGTTTACCCCTATGAAAATCTTTACTTAACATAGAGGCAACGGATTTGCAAAGACATTTGTATTATGACATAACAACATAACTATTTACGCAATGCTTCTTTAGCCGTTGAATTTTGAAATAATTTATTTGTCAAAATTAATCGACAAAACATGAATTACCAGCAATAGAGTTAACGTTTCTTTATGTGTTTATTCTCTGTATTTAGATTTGATATAAGTTGAGACAAACAAACATATCTTTAATTTTGACTTCTACTAAACTGGTATTCAGTATAAAATTTGATAAATCATAAATCTGTTACTATCTTTATTCACATGGGAGTTTCTTCGTTGATGACTGATTGTAATATTTTGATTGATAACATAAATAAGATACTTTTGTTTTTTAAATCGTCCCCAGAAGAATTTGTCTTTCATCTTAAAAGATTAGATCGTAGACATGAGAATATTCACGTACATTTTGTAATATTCATTTATATTGTAAAATTGGCGAATAGCCAAATTCTATATAGTTCTTGAAATTAGGTAACAAGATAGATAAGACATGTTTTTTTTTAAAAATTATTCATGACATTTGAATTTTGAACAAAACGGATTATTCAATAAAGACACGTGGTTTATTTCATAATAAACAGAGTGAATATCAACAGCATCACTGTTGTAGAACATTTGCCATTAAAGTAGTATGCAAAAACAGGTGACTGGTTTTTTATAATTCGACAAATATGCTTCAGAAAAAATATAGAAGTGTAGTAATCATATGGAATGTAGTTACGTAATGAATAATTTTGTCATCTTTAAGATAATGCTATTCTGTTTGACAATTGAAAGGTAATATTGAAAAATATTTTTCAACAATAATAAAAGTGAGAAAATGACAACGAAGGTAAACAATGGTTTAGTTCCATCTCGGAAAAGTCATGTCTAATAACATGGGTTTTGTAGAAACTACATTTTTATCAAAGAATTAGATTAAAAAGAAATTAATTTCATTTTATGAATTTAATTTGACTGGTGTGTGGTTGTTATAACTATTGGTTAATCTGTTTGTGTACGTGAAATGTTTATTCAATATAAATTGATTATAACTGACAAGCATAGGTAACAGTCTGATGACAAAAACCTGGAAAAGAGATCAAAACTATGAAGAAAATAATAATTAATCGTTTGCACAAATCTAAAATCACATATGTACAGGATTTGACATTTCACTACTGGGTTATTGAAGTAAAAATAAACTTTGAAAGTCACTAAGTTCTTATTTTGTTGCTAGTACATCTAGAATCTAACAATGAAAACGGTAAGAAACAGTACTTACTAACTTAAATTGTTATAACCCTGTCAACAATAGAACCATCATGTAAGCCAACCATTGACGTCACAGGTTAAACTGAAACCCACATACTATATTTCAGGCAGCCAGATTTTATGGAAAATAAATTGTATAGGTGAAAACGATCACACAAACCTATACTTGATAAATGTATTCTATCAACACCCACAAGGTTATTTAAAAATAATTCAGATCAACAAACATCATAGATTGATTTTATTTTTCTACTTTAATTAAGATGCAAACAACGCGACAGAGGTATATATATATATATATATATATATATATATATATATATATAGTTTTGGCAGCTGAATTCTAAAGACTTGAGAAGTGAACGCTTTCTACCTGAATGGATTTATTGCAAAGTATTTACGTGGAATTCATAATTTCCATTTTTCAACAAACAATTTAGGTTATAGTAATGCGCTCCACATAATTTTGTTTAGTATATGCTATACAACAGCTAATCTGTTAAGCAATACGTTACCTGTTTCTGATTACCTGATATAATTATGTTTAATTATATCACTTGGTTGTAATCCTAATGATGTTGCACAGATTATTGAATATAAATTTGCCTTTTGTATGTGGTTGTTAGTGTTGCAAACAGCGTAACATTCAAACTATCATATTCAAACTTAAAGTAAAATGTGTTATTCATTTGACGTGTTATAGAACCCTGTATCTGTCAAATGTAAACAGTAATTTCGTAATAAATATTGACTTAGGGCTGATCTCATCTTTAGATAAAAGGTTTTGTTGAATCGAAAGCTAATTAGAGGTGCTATCAAGGAGTTTGAAGTAAAGGTTTTATCACTAAATTTTATTATTTTGAAAATTTAATAGGAAAACAGAAACCTACTTGATTCTTTTTTTCTTTGCGTACTTAGTGATTAGAGATTTTATAGAGTAAGCTAGATCACCATCCTTTCTCAGTATAAGCTATAATTTCAGATATAACCACTTCAGTTATAGCATTCTCATTCCACCTAGGTAGTTTATATTGTCGATCAACTATAAATAATGGAATTAATTGAGGTCCGTTTTATCTAAATGAAACTGTAGAGTTCCTACTTCAGCCTTAAATGTAGCGAACATCATATCTTGACAATCAAGTACATATAATATAGTGATTTAAATTTAATATTTTATTCTTCTCAAATTTTGAAGAGCTGTATATTTTTATGGACGTAGGTGATGTTGATAATTATCATAATTTTGTTCACTTATTTCCTAAGACAGAATTTTTTAACAAGGTTATCCGATAGCCACCCTGATCCTGAATTTGTCTAATTTTCAAATAGCTTACTTAAACCTAATAATAACCTGAATCTTATGAATACCCTATTTGTCTTTACATTTCAATATTTCTTTACTTATTGATTGGTTGTTAATTTCAGAAATAACTCATCATTGCTTGATTATTATTTATTTTATAAATGTACTTATAGGCAACCTAGAAATTATTATCGAGGCTTGATGAAAGTGATTTAAAAAATGCATCTCTTATTATGTTGATTATTCTTTTTTGAGGATTTTCACTATGAATAAACATAGAAGATATTTGTATAAATGAATTAGTATGATTGAAACGATACTAAACAGCTAAGCTCTAAACTTCGTTTAGAGTTTTTGATAACGAAATAATAAGTGACTTTTGTCTCCATCTACTTCATTTTAGCTAACAGTTACTTATTTATTTCAAGTATCAGTTATCAATCACTTATTGAGTTTTGTAAAAGAAATTGTCTGAAAACATAAATTAATAAACTTGCACGTAACAGTCCTTTTTAAATGTATAATCGTCTAACTTGAATAATGTTAAGCAAATAAGTTCACGTTCGCGATACTTATCAATAGAATAGAGGAAAAACGTTAATCTGAATACTTTTTAACGTTAGAAGACGAAAGCATGATCTAAAACAAGATTATATGATACATTCTGTCATATTTCCAGTTTTAATAAATAACCAATGTTACTGATAGTCAAAACAAATATTCTCTTCTGTGAAACAACGTTTGAAAATTGATTACTCTTCCTTTTCTGTATAATCTAGAGTAAAATTATTGAATAATGAACAAAATACTGCATTTACCAAAGCTGTTGAACTTTAATCAACATACAATTATGAAACTTTTTCAATACTGTAATTACATTCAGCTTCTTCAGTCCGATCGTATGCTCAGAAAAGGTATACAAGCAGATCAAACAACACAATGAGCTGGAAATCAGATGCAGATATCCAAATGGTGAATAGCGCTTTGGAGCGACTAGAAAAGAGTTGGTTGAAGATTTCTGGTCGGCAGCTTATGCTCCATGTGAGGTAACAGGTGTCAGTACGTAAGTAGGTAATCTTATTTACATGCTTATATTCCAATAGGTATATGAAAAAATGATTATTATTTTCGGTAGATTCTCTTCAGGTTCTACAGTTATATATATTCAAATCATCACTACAGAAGGGTTTCAGGTTTGAGATAAATATATCGTTTATAATTGTATAGTTTGAATCTGTGATTACTTGTAAAGTAAAACAAAATAGTTCATTTCGAGATAACTAATACGAAATGTTAACCTGAATACGTTTATGTGCCAGATGAAATTATTCAATTAATAGTCAGAATAAATATAAATAATATAGGGTGAAAGAAACAATAATGTGATTAAAAATCAGGTTAAATTTTTAGTAGAAGACTACATAGTTCAGTGAGTGATGTGAACTCTATAAGTACATTATGTAGTAACGAATTAAGTTGTCAAATACTTTGTTTACTGTAATATCACATAACAAATTTGATGTGACCGATCAATAGTACAAGAACGGTATGAGCTTATTCCGGTTGTTTAGAGCCACAGTGACTATTTTATTTACATGCAAACAACTGTAACTGTTAGCAGGAGTACTTCAGACTAGTAGTTGTAATCAACTTATTCGAACAAGACCAATGTCGGCTTTTATCATTGGTTGATTTCCTGGAGTGAAATATAAATTGTTTTGTATTTTCAGTAAAGAAAAACTAGATTGAATAAACAAGACATAACAATCTTTCAACGGTTAATAAATAGTGGTCATTCCCTTTGTTCGAATTTGTTGTCCATATCTGAAACAAACTTGATAAGTGAAGTCCGTTGAAGTTTTGTTTTAAAATGTATATTGTTCAAAAGATTTACTAGTAAAGGAACAATAGATGTTATTTTCTAGAGAAAACACAACTTGCTTAAAATTTATGCTGTGAACCATAACTTCATAACTTTACTAATCATAAACAATTTGTCACCACCCTTATACACAATAATTAGGAAGATTTTCTTTTGAGTGAAAAGAAAAAAAACATTAATTGTTAGATATCGGTAAAATGAATAACCAATGTTAATCCAGTCAAGTCAATTACAATTAATGGAAATCGTTTAGTACATTGACAGGTAACAAAATCACACTTTTTCAAAGTGATTAATAACAATTTAACAGTAATAATATTTATGTTGCTAGTTGACTAAATTTTCAAGAGCAATATAATCAACTTCTCTATTTGTACTTACAACTGTACATTAAATCAGACAGTTAGTTTAAAAATCAGTAACTAAGCGGGATAAGAATTGTTTAAATCATTATTCATTTTATTTAATAGTACTAAAATCACTTAATTCTTTTGAATTCGGAGCAATAGTAAAGCATTGTAAGTTTGTTTGAACTTGGAAAGTATTAATGGGATGCAATTGAGATCAGTTAAAAACTATTTATGTACTAATTAGGATTAATGATCCCAAATTACCTGACCATAAAAATAAGAAAAGATAAAAACGTTTCAAACACTTTATGAACCTAACATTTATATCTTTTAAAAAATGTAAATGCAATTAGTTATAATGGAAAAATAACTACCATACGTAGTATGTATTTAAGTGTTTTAGAAAGTGCGTAAATTGCTTTCATCACTGATAGATAAACTAATTTTGAAAAGAAATAAGCTACATAATTGGACATTCATTTAGCTAGTTTCCTAAACTTTTCGTCAATTATACGTCATTAAAACATTCAATAAGAAAGGATAAATCTTAAAAAATTCGTGTTAGGAGAGTGAACATAGTAATATTCATGATTCAGGTATATTTTTTTCATGCTAACTAGATAGATTGTGATATTATCCATATGTAAATGCTCGAAATGTTTACTTATAAATCTAAACTATTGTGGCGTGGGCTACTTATATCCACGTAAGCAGTATATAACGATGCTTGGACACTGAATTTATTTCAGCAAAAGATCGATAAGGGGAAAACGGGGACTGGACGCAATTGGTATGAAAATGCATGAACAAAAAATCTGATACAATTGGAGTGATATTTACAAAACGAACAGTCAAATTTGAGACGATGGATTGTTATTTTACAAACTAACTATTTACTATACAGTTTCATATTTTACTAAGATTTTCTGTTGTTTCTGCCTAAATACAATCAATTGTCCCCACTCGTGTTCTTGTCTACTACACTATTCATAGAATGAAATGAAAAGTAACTACAAATTAAAAATTTTGATGTCAGTTTAGCACAACATGTAATTATGGAATTTGTTTACAAATTCATAGCCGTAAAGAATTCGTGGAAATTGAAAGTTATATTACCTTGAAAAATTGATTTAACTCTTGTTACATAGTAATCACCATGAAATTAATCACCACAGAAATTTATCTAGATAATCGAGATGAATATGCAAAGAAAAAAAAAATCAATGTTTATTTTTAGAATTTAAGGTGCACCATACGTCTTTAATCAATTAGATAAAGTGAAACAAAAACACCTTCAAATTTGAATTTCTGTTTACTATATAAAAGATTTTTAATTTTGCCCCAAATAATTCCCTTATCAGATTAAGTGAAATATGCTTCCAATAAAAGAAAATGATTAACGAAACCAACTTCGATAATAAATGATTTAAATAATATTCACTGTCGTGAACTATTTTTCTTTATTAAAAAGGTTGGGATTTAATTATTTAATCTAAATAACATTGAAAAATAACTAAGTTCATGTTATGTCATTCGTACAAAAGTTAACTTGTTCTTCTATTTGAATACCGTGAGTGATACTGTTAAAGTAATTAGTTCACCATTGATCTATGTTCTTATCGCCAATCAGGTCAAGATATTAAGAATGTCCTAAGAGAAATCAATACAACCATATAAAATATTTAGTTAACTAATTCATTTTAGCTTCTCAGCTTTCAAGTAATAATTTATACCACTAGTCAGTAATTTATCCAATGTAAATGATTATAAGATTCAGATACATTGTAAACATAAGCTTCACTTCTGAAATCCCTGTTTTTCAGTAAACCATATTGAAATATTTGCATCAACCCATACCTTTTACGAGCTCATTGACTGCTATTGAGTTATTTGTTTTAGTGTAATATTGCTTTATTTCAAAAATATGAATGTGATAGATTCATAACTTGTAAATTTATGTATATCATACTGTTTTGAGATGATTTGAAAAGTGATATTCATTTCTTTTCTAACCAACCGCGATGGCTTAAAATATGTAAATTGGGGTGTATTCTCATAACTGACCAAAAACCAAGTGAAGTTTAGGAAAACGTTTTTATAACATAAAATCGTATGGAATAACGAACTACCATAAATTAACAAATTAGAGTTAATTACTGAAAAAGATTTAGTTGACGCAGTAACAAAATAATAAAGTTTTTAAAGTGTAGTTAATTGACAAGAATAGCTATGTTCGTTGAATCTTCTCATTGATGTGTCAGGACTACGACTGATCAGTCTCTTTTTGACATATGTACATCCTGTGCGAATCACCTTGATATTACCTTAAGTCACAAGCATTATAAGCAAACATGATTGGTGATCTGAGTGTATTCCTTGGTTAACTGGATGTACCTGGATCCCATAGTGAACATCAACTCTGGGATTAAGGTGCATCCAGCTGACGAGTCTCAAATACGGCAAAACGAGCGTCCTGGATTCCACTGTTAGTCAATGTTCCGTTTTGTAAACTGTGTTCTACATAAAAATCATTCCTTGTTGCAGGAAATTGAAAAGATATTTACGAATGTGTTGTAATTATAAATTTATTCATAATATAAATGATTTCTTGTAAATATTTCAGATTAATTATAGTTACTGTCAGAATTCACTAATATTCATACATACAATTCTACACAGCATGATGATGTGAACAGATGAATTATATTGAGATAAATATCAATTATCTAAACTTATAAAACTCTTATAATCAGCAATGTTATTTGAATTTTACAACATTTTTTCATCTGTTCAAAAACATGTTGATTATCATTTTAGTTGAAATTTTGATTACTTTCGGAAATTTTGAAAATTGTAACTATTTAAGTAGTACATTTAACATAGTATAAACACGGCATAAAATTTATCTAAGCCATCATAATACTCAAAATGTGAATATTCAAAAGAATATTTCTAGATCCACTCAAATTCTCAGTTAAGAAATTAGTTACTTTTAACTGTACACATTAGTCATTGCCCATTTGAATATATTTCTAATGTTCTCAAATCATAAAATGTAACAAGTTTATATATATAGAGAGAGTTGATGGAAGAATTTTCTGTTATTTTGCTGACAAAAATTGTTACTACCTAACTTAATCCAATATTATTTTTTGTTTAGATAACAACCAACAAATTTGCAATATTAGTAATTAGTGAATATAATTCATTTTATTTGGCAACAAGTTGTTGTTTAGTTTAATAATAAAAAATTTTAATCCTTAGAAAATATTTTGATAATTAGGATTTTCATAGTTGAAATAGTGAGTCAATTGAAGTTAGACCACCAGGGAAAACCTGGAAGCACTGGACGGCCGTTTCGTCCTATCATGGGACTCCTCAGCAGTGCGCATCTACGACCTCGCCTTGAGGTATTCGAAGCCAGGACCTATCAGTCTGGCGCCAAAGCACTTAACTGATAAATCACTGAGCCGTCATCCGATGGTGTTTATGTCTAACTTCAACCAATCCACGAATTATCATTTATATTTTTAAATTCAGTTATTAATACAAACAAATAAAATTTATTAATCAGACAAAATAACTTGCTTTAATAATACTCATATATATATATATATATATATATATATATATATATATATATATATATATATATATATATATATATATATATAGTTATTATCAAAATAAGTAGTTTATATAAATATTCCTCAGTATTTTGTAAATCAATGTAAATAACTGTTATAAGCAATTAATCTGTCTATCCCTTGGACACGTGAAAATAAAAAAAACATAGTTGTAGATGTGAATACTGAAAATTGAGTGTAAATTTTCCTTTTTTCAAAATAATATCATGGATCTACGTTTATGTTTATTGACATATAATTCCCATTTAATAATCAAAAATTTAAAAAAAAACACGAAGTTCGGCGAAGGGATCTCTTTTCAACAAAAAAGCTGCTCCTGTGAAGATAGCTATATCGGGCGTACTACTAGGCAACTTAACCAACGAATGAGTGAACATCTACCAGCATGGTTTGGAAAGGGCCAAATAAAAACAAATTTATTATTAAGCTATGCAATCGTAAAACTATGAAAATGTTTTGTTAAAGTACTAATCCCATGCGGAAATGTGAACACAAATAACCAAGATGATGTCACAGAAAGATTATAATACTAGATTACGTAATACGAGTAATAACAATAGATTTAGTGAATATAATAAGATGGTTGTTTTTGTTACAGTAATTAAAGGTCATTAAAGGTCATAGAGGTGTAAAAATAAATAAGGTGATATGCTGAGTATTCATGAATAAAATAACGAGAATGTATAGGGGAAATGCAGTAATAATAATAATGGTAATAATAATTATAGAATGATAATAATAATATTAAGGCCATGGTAACGATAACGATAAGACGTACTTATTTTCTACGCATAGTTCAGGTTTAAGCTCATGGGTGGTAAGAGCTTCGGTTATTTTTATGAGTTGGATAGCAAGAAATCTAGGTAGATTTGAATGAATCATATAAACAACCTTAAAATCAGACTGTGGACCCGTAGAGTGATTACAGTCGATTATGTTTATACTTAAAACTGATATTGGAAAAACTGTATAAATTTGTTCCTACTTTATGAATGAATGAATAGTTGTTAAATTTCACTAATTTTGACCATTGACATCATTGAATAATGAAAATTATGTTTATGTTGTGTTGCCATGGCTTAAACAAAAAAAGTCTGATTGGATTATGATCTTGTTCACGCATTACTTCTAGTAAGATACTTTCAGTTGTTTGTAGTAATGAATAAAATCTAAAGGAAATTTCTGTTTTATCTAGAAAATAAAATAGTTGGTTAAATGATTTATTTATAGGAGTATTTTTATAAATCGGTTTTATTTATTTATAATTGCACTTGAAAGATTAGTTTGTTGTTTTTCAGTTTTTTATAAGCATGAATTATTTACCAATCATAGTGCAGAAATTTTCTCGAATATATACCTAAGTGTAAATGATTACATTTCACTGGAATGTATTTTTTATGAACTAATAAAAAATAGTTAAAGATGAATAGGGGCTAACAGTGGAAACCAGCACGCGCATTTCGTTCTATTTGGGACTCGTCAGCTGAATGTACCTGCATCTTAGGGTTGATGTTCACTTGGGGACTCGAACCCAGTACCGTTCGCTCCAAATGCCATCGTGTTATCCAGTCATCTACTGAATCCTGGTAGCCACTGATCGCCATTATTCATCTTTGATTATAATGCTTGTGAATTAAAACTATATCAAAGCAGTCCGCACATTATGCACATATGCCAGCAAGAGACTAATCAGTTGCAGTTCTAGACATCAATGTGATGTTTCAAACAAACAATACCAAGTGAATAGTAAAATAGTTTTAGGCAAATTTATTACATTAGTTTAACTTATGAATCTTTAAATGAAACATATGAATAATTTCCTGGTTTATAAGTGTAAATGACTAGATGCATGGCAATGAAAAACAAATAAACAAATGTATTGGTAAAGAATGATCATGGGCTTGCATAGTAGTCAACATTCACTTTCCGATATAATATCGTTTTGTTGACATTCATTTATATACATATGGAAATTTGCTAGCAATTTTGTATTATATATAAGGAACTTAAGTGAGAATAAAACACCAAATCTCTTTTTGATATATAACATGTTATATATTGTCAGTTAGAGACTAGTAGTTGAATACAGTACATGCGTTTTCGTTCCATATTTGGTATTCGTCAGCCGAATGTTGCTGAATATCAATCTTCATTAATATATTCAGTAATGATCGGTTTAAAATCCTTCTTGTTAGTTATCTACTTTTCTAGTGAGACATTAGAGAAATGAGTCTATCTGTTGATAAAATATATTATTATTCTTGCAGATTTGTCTTCTCTTTCTGGACCAATTTTCGTTCACGTATGGATTGCTTAGTCAAGTACCACGGTACAGGTTAAGTGAAATTTACGTGTTTCATATCAAGTTATGTTTTCCTTCCTATTTTTTGAGCATTCTATTTGATAACACGAACAGGCATAAATTTGTTTCATCTGTCTTCAGTTAAACAAAATATGCAATCGACAACCTTTTCATTTGAAGTTTATGCATATTTCACCAAGTTATTTATTCACAAAACAGAGAGATACGTCTACCACTTCATGTTAGGCGATCAGTTATTTACAAAAACCCAAAATATAACACTTTCACAAACATGGTATGTATGATATCAAGAGACTGACACCATGAATTTACTCAGAGATTGTCAATTACTGACGAAACAAAGTTCATTTGAATTGATTGAATAAGTTATCTGAGTTGCATCTGCCTACGAAATGATTTCTCCTATTGCATTTAGTGCTCAAGATGTATTAAACCTAAGGCTATATTACTGAAAAGAAATGAATGCCCATGAGCGTTAGCAAGTTTTTAAACATGCAACCACCATCCATTTACTCGTATATCACTTCGACAGTTCAGTCATGTGAAAGATGAAAAAAATATTACTAATGGCGATGAATGATCATTGTGTAGTGTCACGAATTGATTGAAGTTATAAATGTAAACTACTGGAGATTAAAACAATGGCTTCAATGTTTTCTACTCTCAGCAAAGTGTGAAGTCTTCAGTTCGATTCTTAGTGGAGTTATGAATGCTCACTGCTGAAGATTATCATACTAGAGTGAAACTTCTGTCTAGTGCTTATTATTTCTAGATGTTGTCTACATCAAATGGGTACATGATGCAAAAATATTGAACCACCTAAACTGTTTTGTTAAATGATTTTTATTTAGTTCTCTCTCCTTTTTGTTTTCATGAAGTCTTCATTTATCTAATTGTTTAAAAAACATTTTGTTAACTATCATAACAAACGCCACTATAATGCCATCTTAAAACAATTACGTTGTTTATATGAATATTTCTGTAATTCAATTTAAATATCTTCAAGCCAATAGAATATCAACAAAGTGAGGGTCATCCTATCACAAACACATCGAATGATGTACTTGAGTTTAGACTTGGAACTAATATTGTGAGAGTATGTAACATCCTAAATTAATTGTGCTCTATTACTCTGACATCGTGTTAAAAAATTTTATTTTAAAATACCACAAGCAATCACGTAGTTCACTGACAATGATTTTACATCTGAACAAAGACAATTACATTTCATGGTGAACTTTGTTCTGTAGATTTAATATGTATGTGGAAGAATTAATTTTATTTCAAACGATTTGTCTAAGATAATATAACAGTATCTAATATAAAACGTCAACCCAGTGAAACTAATTTATTTTCTCCCGAGGAATGTATTAAAAAAACTGCTATTTTCAATCAGTATCTATAAGTCACAGGTCTTTGACTCTGGATAAACTATGGTAGGACTTGCATTCAACACTACACAATGACTTTACAATCTATTTCATTGAATTATCAAATTGTGTACAAAAGACAATATTTTTAATAAACCATAATTCTGTTCTTTATCTTTTGCCAGTATTTGACTTGCAAATGTTTTACGAGTCACTGAAAGCACCTTTGTAAACATCGAAAAAATCTAAATTCATAACACGTGGCTAGTAGATGGTTTTGATTGTGTTGTTTAACTTATACTATTCAAACACCTGACAAAGTTTAGCCTATGAATATATATAACTAATACATTGTTTACTTAATTTACAGAATTCTTAGTTAAAAAGAAATTTTTGTTTTAAACTTTTGAAGTATTCAGGTCAATTAAACCACAATTAAGCATTGGTTTACAATGAAAACATTCATATTTGTTCATCCCAGAAAGAAATATATAGTAATATATAATTTAAACTTACAACATAATCACCCTATACACATATATATTTCGATTTAATCAGGGATTTTTTCTATTAGTCTTTCTTGGTGGCTAACATCGGTATCCAGGATGTGCTCAATGGATAACGTCGTATCATTTTAAGCCTAAAGGATTACAATTTTTAAAGTGCCTGAAAAAGTTGTACTAAGTAAGACGAATTCTTGTAGCTGTAGCTTATAATTTAACCAGAAATTATACTATTTATATAAGAAGTGAAGGCCTCTTTTTCTCCGGTCAACTTGGATAAGAATTACATATAATTTGTAAAATCCTATACTACGAACACGGTAACAGGTTGAAGTTAATCTGTCATACTTATAATATCAAATTCACTGACAAAATTAATCGAAATGGGTTCTCATTGAATAACTTTTAGTGGAAATCAAATGATAATAACATGATTGGGCGGCCTGCTTAAACATCTGGGCTACCTGTTTTCCCGTCATCTATATATTTCAACAAGTTATCTAATATTGTTTGTCTTAATACATCATTATGGCTATTAAGCACACAACCTATTTTGGTGAGTTTCTGAAAACTGTACAATCTTTCGCTGTAAAGGTTACAAAAGGCCTAATCAGAGATGTCGTGTTTACTGGGAACATGCATCAAAAAGAATATACATTATTCATATGTCGATTGACTGAACTGCTGACATTCAACTGGCGATCACTGAATGTTTATCATCAGGAGCAACGAAGAAATAAGAAACGTGAACATGTTGAAATACTTTATGCTGAGAATTCAATTTTGTATCAAATAATATAATATTGAATGAAGCTAATAATAATAATAATAATAATAATAATAATGATAAATCTCTTTTTCTACACATTTTACGATGTTTTGTAGCTAAAGAGCTTAAAATGCACTGGACCTTATAGTTGTTGACATTTTTTGCTCAAAATGATTGATAACCTTTTTCTGTATTGTTGGTAGTAAGGATTCGAACTATATTGCGTTTGATTTTATGGACCCAATTACGATCAGTGTTTGCCGGAATATTTGCTTCTTTCTAATCATTTTATCATGTTATTCAAAATATATGGATTGTGACTAACAAGGAAAGTCAGTCATTGCTTGAACAACATGACAATACAATCCCTTATTGATGATGATAAAAACATCAAATCGGTTGAAAAAGCCGATCCGTCGATAACTCGTATGTTATCTGAAACTGAAGGTTATGGGTTCGATTTCTTGTGTGAATATAAAAACTGGGATGAAGTTACATCAGACTGACAAGTTATAGGTAGTAATAAACGTCCATCCTGGATTCCGTTGGTAGCAACAATCAACTGACTGTTAAGTAATCACAACAATGCCATGTTTATCAATTTTAAATACAGTGTTCAGCCTATTCAAGAACAAAAACATGAAATTTGAAGTCAAGAAATAATCTTAATTTAATTAATTGTTTGATTCCGAAAAATACCTTTGTGAACTAACAGATGGAAGTAGATATGATGTTTCCATGAGCTCAATTCATTCCTAAAATTATTTCTGCTACTTGGTAACTATAAATATTTTGTTTGCAAAGCAGATATAGAATTTAAAAAATTTATCTCATTGACATTATCTATTTAATAAAGGAATGTGTTTTTGTGTGGTTATCAAATTTATCAAATAAAACTCTAATTTACCCGAATGAAATGAATGGACTGGCTGATAAAGGTACTTAAAGTGAAAAAAAAATTTATTTGGATATTTTAAAAGTCTCGTACACGACATCACACAAGTGAGATTTTATAACAGCATATTTCATGATCATCTTCCCAAAATATTACCGAAGTTTTACTCCACCAAGTAACCACTACAATAGTACTAAAACATTCAAACAACTTTTTAAATAGGGTTATTTTCTGTGAGACTAAAGTGTACGTACGAGTCAGTCGTCCATCAATGTGAAGTTTCGATGTCATAGCTCATAGTTAGGCACTATCGTGGACTGACTGAAATTAGACTTACACACTGTTGGAATCCGGCCTCGTGATCTACAGGTGAAGTGTTCATGTGCCACACAGGAAGTCCTGTTTTTGACTCTCGCGTGCAGGGTTATTGACCCGCACAACTGAGGAGCCCCATGCTGGGACGAAACGACCATTCAATACTATCAGGTTTTCAGTGGTTGTCACGCTTAAGTCGGTTCGTGACTTCAATGAAATTCAAACAAACTTGTTGTTTGTCAATTGTATAGTTACTTACTACGATAAAAAAAGACAATAACATGATCGCAAGTAAAAGAGATGCTCTAAAAGACTACATAATGTGATTCGGGTAAAAGAATATAACTAATTATTGTAAGTATCAGGGTTATGATTATTGTTATATAGTAATGTTAATATGAAGGGACGTGGAGATCATAGCCATGTGAGTGAATATTTATATAGCTATTTCTGTGATTTTGAGTTTCAAAGACCTTTAATTAATGTTTACAAATTCACAAAATGTGTTTAAACGCTATGCATATTTCACCTACTAAACCTACTAGCTGTATATTTAAAAATCAAATTTAATTACTCAAGGTCGTTTTTAGAGGTTTCTTAAGTTCTTAGCTCTACTTTATGCTTTTATGTCAACCGGATGAATTATTTTCATTATTATTATACTGTTATCTAATTATTTATTGACATAGCATTATTACTTTGAAATCCATTATTTATCATAATAATCTTATCGTATGCTGACTTGAATGTATATTCATATTATTCATTTTCAAATAAATATATCTTTTCACACTACACCCTTAAAAGTAAACGTCTGCTTAAATTTAACCGTATTTTTCTTTTATGTTCTATGTTTCTATGTAACTAGTACGTGTAGGTAGATATTCTAAATGAAATGTAATTTTCCTATAAATGCATAGTAACAAAAAAACTTACTTTGTAAATTACATAACACATATCATTCTAACCGACTATTCATATATATATATTTATTTGACATTTTAATCACCACATTAAAATATGTGGTAATAAAAAAACTTGTATCATTTTGAAATTTAACTCATAAGATAAAAAAAAGTTACTATGTAGGGGTTTGATAACTTTTCTCATTAAGCATGTAGCATCAATAGAATTTTATTTTTTAAACGAATTTTTGTTTGTTTTTTTCAAAAAAAATATATAAAAGGGGGTAGAGATTTCGTAAAAACGTTAATATTTTAATTATTACCATGTTTATTCATTGAACAAGAGTTTTTACCAATGTATTTCAGCTTTAAAATTGAATAATATCAAAAAGATATCCTACTGTGTAATGACTACTTGCTTTCAACCAAAATAAAATTAGGAAAACTGACAATTTGGTGAGAAAAGAAAAGATTTTTCTTTAGACTATTCAACTGAATTCCTTTTATTCATTAAGAAATCACATAATCTAAGATTGACTTACCTGTTATATTATAACAAGTAATATCATTTCTTAATCAACACGATTATCATTTCTTTTTTTACTTTACAATAATAAAACATTCATTTGACTATACATTAACTGTTGTCTAAGTCTTATTGAAAAATTATGTTATATTTGTTGTTAGATCATTTATTTAAGCTCAAAAACATTGAATGTCGAGTTAGCTATGGATAATAAATTAAATCACGAAAGGTACTCAAATCTTGTCGTTTTATTTCTTTCAATGATTGAACAATGATACTGAAGTTTACACCAGGTTAGTCCATTGATACTATATATATATATATATATATATATATATATATATATATAATGTGTAAACTGTAAAGTAGAAAACTATTCAACCTAAATACATTATGTTTATGAGTATCACTTAGCAACCTATGCCGGCCGTACACTCAGTTTTTAATACAGCAGACATTAAATCGCAAATAGATGATAATTAAAAATGACATCGGAAAACTGTTTTTCTGTAAGTTAACACTATGTACATCTATTTCGTGGAGAGTTTTTAGAATGTCGTTATCTTATAGAGAAAAGAATTCTGAAAGTGCGTTAACGAATTTACTTATTTAAACAGAGTAGTGTTTTTTGACACTTGGTTATTGTTAACATAGAATATCCTATATGTTGACATGTGAACCATAAGAGCTTCAAAGCATTTTTCTTGAATGTGCTAATCACAAACTTTAGAAAATTTCACAACACTCCTAAAAATAAGTTTTTTTTCATTTGATCATCTATGACAATAAGTTGTAAGTTAAAATAAGAGCTTTTTCTAGTATAAATTCAACCTACATATTTGAACTACAAAAGTATTACTGTATAACTGTAATCTAAAAATACATTCCCCTAGCGAAGTGAAAAAATAATAAGACAGTCCATAGGAAAACTGCAGTTTGGAGATTGAACATTCAATAATTTATTTTCATACTGCACTCAACCATTCAACTATACTGTAACTCACTGAATTACTTTGGAGTCAAATGAATAGAAAACATGCTCAGTCGATCAGAAAATCAACTGAATAAAAATCACATGTAAAATCATTTCTAACAGAAGGAGACGAGAAATATCTACTTTTTCCAATGTGGTACTATTAAAAGTAGGACCAACTCGTTTGGTAGATGGTCTCAAACTTTTGTTCTTCTACTGTTAGTTTTCCTGATCAAGATAAAATGGTGTGAAGTGACTGTATTGGCTTTTTATTAACACTTATTGTAGGGAGTTAGGAAATCCTTTGTTGTGATATTTGTAATGTTCTTCATATGTACTGAGATCTAATTTCTACCTTTCAGTAGTGTTTTGAGATATTTTGTTAACATTTTAAGCTCCGTTTGATAAAGTTGCTAAGTATCCATTTATAAAATAGACTGAATGAAGATCGGATTCTCAAACGTTTGGTAGCATTTGAGCCATAGAATAGGTCTAGTATCTACTGGATAATGTCTATGGAGAAATCTTTCTGTGTGTTTTCGGTTATTATGGCTTTGGCCATAATCAAGATGTTTTTAGTACCAATAATCTCCCATTCAATTCTAATAGGACACCATTTTTAGAAACAAGATCTATTATTGAATAATTGTAAATTTGGTATTTCGTTATTTATATCCATATACATAATTGAGCTTAAAATTAGGTAAATAATTTATATTTGTTTACTAAAAAACAAATTGCCGTTTCCATCTATTTACAAGATATTTGGGAAAAAATCTCTCAACAATTATAAATACTTAACTAATTAGAGTTTGTTATTTTGTTTATCCTTTTCTACAGTTGTATAATTATCATCTTCAAAACCCTACCACCGATTTGTTCAAATTCGGGTTTAAAATCTAATCTTACCTAATTGTTTCAATGAATGATTACCTATATCATGGTAATTAAAACTGAATGAACTTCATAAGAAAATTAGCTTAAAATACGGAAGCGGTATTCATGCATACGAGCTATTCCTGAACGAGTATTTCATGAAACAAATGTCCACATAGCTAGACAACAGCTACGAAAACAAAGGCACTATTAATAAAGAAACACAGAAATCTAATTCAAAGTTAACTTTGAGAAAATTATGAGGAAATTTAGAAAACTTGACCTGTGCGACTACGCAGTAAACCTTTTATACACTCACTCACAAAATAAATGATTTAGTCCAAGTAATATAATTTAATTCAGTAATTATAAATCACCTAAACAAACATGAGGTTTTGACAGCATAGATATAATCGTAATAAATCTTTGTATAGCTGATTTTAACAATGAAATTATCAACTTGAATTCACTGTACGAGATCAGTTTATGTTTTAACTTATATATAGTCGAGTAAAAACTAAGCTTGCTAACTGTATCAGTAAAATCACTCATGCAACAATTATACTTTTGATCAAAAGAAACACTAAAAAAAACAGTTGTTCTCAAAACAAACTGCCATTCTTGATAATTAATGTTATTATTCACTGTCAGGTGAGTTGGTAAGAATATTCGCTTATGTATGAAAGATGTAAATCTGATCGTTTTATAAATAGAAACTTGATACGGTATGTTCTTCATTATTTGAATAAATATAATTATCAGAAGGGGTTTTGTGGAGATCTCAGTAATATTATAGTTAAAACCATGAGTCAATAGAAGTTAGACCACAATGAAAAACCTGGTGGGACTGGACGGCCGTTTCGTCCTGCTACGGGACTCCTCAATAGTGCGCATCCACGATCTCGCCTCGCGAGATTCGGTGTATTGTTCATTACATATTGAGAAGGCATCCAATGGTGTTAATATCTAACTTCAAACAATCCACAAAATTGAGATAGTAACTCACTGAAGACAATGGTAAACGCTTGCTGGACTTCTACGACTAACATGTAGGGTATAATCGGTCTAAGAAAACTGCTTTTTCTATCGATGTGTAGGATTTTCAGAACATTTCGAATTAAGCCTTTGAGAATAAAGCCTTGTGCTCCGTATGACGTACCTACTTATTCAAATACAAATAATATGACAGATTCAGTTGGTGATGTAATGCAATGCACTTACAATTGATTGATCACTGAATAGTGCGCTATGTTGAGAAGAGATGGTGGTTGGAGATAGTCGGCAGGAAGCCCCGGACATACGTTTCGTGCTGTTTGGCACTTGCCAGTAAGGACCCACATGACATATATCACTACCCAGTGATCAATCAATTTTATAAACATCGTAATCTTACAGGAGGTCAGTCGCGGCTTCGAAAGCTCAGTGGTAACTTCTCTGACTGTGAAACTGGGTGACACGGGATCGAATCTATTGGGAGGAATCAGTTTCCTCAAGATTAAGGGTACAGGTGTATGCTACTCATATCAAAGAGAACGGGAACAGAAAGTAATTTTAATAGCAATGAAGGAACAATAATGATTGAGAGAATTGATGGGGGATTTGCAATTCAAGTTTTGAACATATGGTCTTCACATTTTGTGAAAGAAATCTGCAATTTTGTGTTAGACAATAAATTGGCGGTTTCAAACTAAGTACCAGTTCACTACAGCACACATTGCTGACAAAAGCCAAATAGCACGAAACTTCGGTCGAGGGATTCCTGTCGATTACATCCAACCACCATCTCAAATGTTACGTATGTTTTTGAACAATCCGTTCCAAATACAGAGGAAAATTCTGAAGCAGAAAATGTTTCATGAAGTATGGCTAATTTTCATGATAGTTGTGTTATGTATAACCATAATTCGTACTGTAGTGATCGGGAACTCAGATGGGAAAGATCGATTTATCATTTAACACAAAATTACACAGCGCTTTTGTAAAATCTGAAAACCATACGTTAAATACATAATTTGCACATCTTCCATCAGTTTTCCTTTACAAGTTGCATCGTTCTTTCATTTCTATCATTGTTACAATTACCCTCTGTTTATATTCCTTTTCTCTTCAATTTGATCTCAGATTTTAGCTGCCAATCATTCCACGTCCGATTGGTGCTACATTTTAACTATATCTGTCAACATCAGCAAACATCACAATACAAACTAACGTTTCTTCTCACGTTTATGAGTTTCTGTCTTTAGGTGGTACTTGTGATGATATTTCCTCGTTAGCGAACAGTTTTTTCGAAAATTTTTTTCGAATGTCATGTACCGATTTCGAAATTTTCCATACAGTATAATATTCAGGCTAAAAGTTTGAAACGATTTAATTAAAGCAGGACAAATTAGGTGAATAGACAGGATTTATAAAATTTATGTTGTTTTCCATTTGCTGCAAAATACACTTTTGATAGATCTCAACATTTCTTCTGGAAAAACTTATTTCTACGTGATAAAAATTATCCTTTTTATATTCTTTTGTAAATCTGATGACGGTATATAGGTTATGAAACACTTCAAGCAATTCTATTTATATGATTTACATCTTTACACGGAACAAGTAGATTATCAACACACGTTTAATAAAACAAAACGTAATCGATATCAGCTAGCAACTTTGTTCTTTTTAGTTTGCACAGAATACAAAAGTATGAACGAGTTCTAAAGACTACTCTTATAAACACAATATCCTATTAGCAGTAAGAGCTTTTCTTAAATAGGAAGTGAATTGATAAACTCCATTATGTTGAAGCTTTGTTTCAGAAAGATAGAAAATTATATAGACAGATAAAATCCTACTTCATGTGATAAAGATGAATAATCATCCCTTTGAAACAAAGGATACAATTTTCAAATCATTTCCTTTCACATTACTACTTGAAAAAAGGCTTAGGTTAAATGACAAAACCTTCATATGGAATACACTCGATCCATTAGTTCGATTTATTGCTAGATTTAATGTAGCCTTTTGTTGAACAATCATTCATATATATACAGTCTGTTCAAATTTTTGATCAATAATTGATTGATTTGGATTTACATACATATTTTTTGTATCATCCTAAATGGTTCCTATAGAAACTAAGAAGTTTAAAAAATTTGGTTAAAAATCTTAAGTTCATTCAACATTCTGTTTTTTTTAAAAAGAAACAGTTCTTCTCTTTTAATTTTGTTCGTTATACGCAATCTAAAATACCTAGTTTTCCATGATAACTTTATCCTTATTAATTGAAGTATGATGATAAAACATAGAATTTAATCATAAGAAAATAGTGGATTCAATATCTTAGTTTTTCCATCATTTTTCCATCCATTTTACCATCAATTTTATGTATTAGAACTTCATTCGTAATAATATTTCAGAATGGGTTTTGTGGAGATTTCAGTATTTTCATAGTTGAAATCATGAATCAGTTGAAGCTAGACCACCATAGAAAACCTGAAAGCACTGGACGGCCATTTCGTCCTATTGTGGGACTCCTTAGCAGTGCGCATCCACGATCCCGCCTCGCGAGATTCCAGGTTTTCCATGGTGATCTAGCTTCAATTGACTAGTGGTTTCAACTATGAATATTGCATTGAATTAATAAATTTCGATATTCATTGCACATGAAAGTATTTTGCTCATTTTCTATTCAAAACTCAGTTGTAAACAAACTAATGTAATGTATTAAAAAATGTTACTTTAGTTTCATATAAAGATTTGGTGATGTAATGTAACTATACTGAAATGACGTAACTATCAAATAAGAAATTTAAAGTACATAACTATATTTATCATTTTGTAATCTTACCAAAAGGATGATAAAAAAAAATCCATTTATGATGATACTGATTATTTTTCTTTATGCATAGTTTAGACGATTTATTCACTACAGTTAATTAAGGAAAAAAAACACTTTAATTATGTATTATATAATGGATATTAATTTTCGATTTAAGAAAATGTCAGTTTTTAGATTATGCTTGTTGAAGGGATTCAATTGAATAAATTTCACTAAATAAATGATGATGATCACACTAGTTCATTAAAAATTTGGGTTCCATAATTAGAATTATTATCACAAACACACAATAACTAATCAATTAGTTATTAGTTGCTCTAATCAATTAGAGCATTTTTGAAGAGCAACATCGATAAATATAATAAATGAATAAGAATGAACTATAGATTATAGCGACTCTCCTATCATCGATTTTATTTGTAGTTAACTTTTGCCGAATCCTTTTGCTACCTTACTTAACAGACATTGTTATTCGAGCAGTAATAAATCATCTATTTCTTTGTCCCATTATGATCACTGTCATGTCTGTATAAACGTGTAAGCTTGATCACATGTTCCAGCTTACGCCCATCTATATCTCTGGCTTAAATATTGATAGCTTAAATATTATTCGATGAATATTCTTTCCCATGTAAATATGTGCTCGAATCCTATGAATAGCCTTTATCTTGTCTTTCAGTGCCCTTATGTTATTTGACTATGAATTCACCTATGTATTCGCTCGGTGTGCTTATAACTTTGTTATCTATGCTATCCGTTAATAAAGTGTACTTGCTGCTTCTTATAAATTAAATTCAAACAGCGTTAAGATTTGTATACTAACAGTTATCAAGGTGATTGATGAACGAAGCTAAGACACCACGACTACTTACATAATGTATAAGTTTTGTTAATGACCCAATTATAAAATAAGTGACAAAGACGTATATACGGTTTTTGCTGTGATACCTGTTTTGTTTAATGTTATTCTGATAATATAAACACATCATATAAAATTGCAAGTGTTAGGGTTCTGAATATTGTACTGAGAACAAATTTAATATGTTATGTTAATGGTAAGTCTTCAAGGTGTTGTTATAACAAGAAAATATCAGTGCTAGTAGTTTCATATTTTTATAACAATTCACTAGATGTTAAATCACAATAAGGACACATAAGACAATAAATATTTCAAGAGAATTGAACTTTAAAATCTCTATTATGAATACATATAACTTTTTCGCTATACTAAAATAATGTAACTACTGAGTGGAATTGAAAGTATTTAACTGGATCTTGCATTTGATTGTCAAATCAATATGAAAAATCTATCTGTGAGCATCCTTTTTCTTGACTTTCAAAAGGTGCGTAAAATAATCAATAATTCAATGCTTTTAAATGTTTTCAATTGTGATCACACTGCTGCAATAGTAATATTCTTCGAAATCCCTTACCACATCAAACAATTAGGCTCAAAGGAGACACAAATCAATAAATTATATAATTTAGCAACTCAACATTTTAATCCTGAATTGTGTATACAAAAATAATAAGAATGAATTCTCATTCAACTATGGCCATCACACGTAATTTACCCTACACATTAAACTATTTATTCATGCTTTCTCATGATGTTTCTTATTTTTATTATTCTCTGTTATCACTACAGTTTTAATTTATTCTCCAATTGATCTCTTGCCCTTCAAATGAACAACCACCATTCACACAACTTCCTGAATCCCCTTATTTCTCTCTAAAGCCTCGGTTGTCGAGCAACAACACGAAACTTTTAAAACAGCTGACTATGTAATACCTCTTCTATTTATTGATAGACTTTATTTGTTAAATCATTATAAATATGATTATGCAGCTTCAGTGAATGACTTAGTAGAAATGAAGAACTTCTGGGATGTATTAACTTTAGGTATTTGTTAGTGACAAGTTAAGTTTCTTTCTCTATTTAAATGGAATTACATAAAAAATTATGTAATGATTAACATTTGATTTAAAGACATAAACTGACTGATTTATCTTGACTGGAATATTATATTTTTAGATCAGTGCATTTCTGATGAAAAAAAATCTAAGAAATAACGTGTGTACTGCTTATATGACCATTTCTGGATTTGAAAATACAGAAGAATTTAATAAAATTTATTTTGTCTCATACGTGATATGATTCCAATGAAATTCATCTGGAATTTGCACATATTGCTCGGTAGCTGTCAAATATTGTTCTGAAGCCATATTTTAATAAAATATTGAGTGTTAGTCAACAAGTTTTCTTAAAGGAAATAAGGAATGTCTCGTTTCCATTACTATGGCAATTACTTTCTTGGATTATGCTGAAGTAACATTTGTTTGAATAAACTAACAGTTTTGCGTGTGTGTTGGATTCTTATACGTGATATAATTATTATAAATCACTTAATGAACGACAGATGGATCAAATTGTAAGGAATTTTAAAATGTGCAAACCCAATCAATCCAATCATCTAATATAAATATAAAAGCATATACATTTAACATTGACTGTCGGCGCAATCTGAAGTCCTGTAATTAGTGATTACCATAAATTTTTACCTGGACTTTTCCATAAATTAATAAAAACCTTCATTCTACGACATTATTTTAACGTCAAAATATTTTTTTTAGAAAAAAGACATAAACAAATACTGGACAAGTTGAACGTGTTTACTGTCAGACAATCTGATTTAATAATTGAAAGTCAAGAATCTAAATACCACTGTATTCATTATTTTTAAATATTAGAGAACATTTCATTTATGTCCGTCAATTTAAAAGTCTACACAAGTAATGCTTCATTAGAAAGAGACAAACAGACTAATGAATGCAAACATATGGAAAATGATTTATGAAAATGTTGATTTTAAATAAATGTCCAAAATTAAAAGGATGTTTATTAGTGATCATTCACTCTGTTGAAATCATAACCCCATTCAGAGATTTAAGAATTCATGGAAAAGCGATTCGATTTTTTATTATTTTCTTTAAAACATAAAATGATAGGTCAACCTGGTGTATTCTATCAGAATACATGCATTGAATAGATATAGTTAGGTTCTTGTTATGAATATCAGAAGTTTATAAAATTATGATTTAGAATAATTCAAACATGACTGGTTTATTTTTATCATTTAGAGAACACATAGGTTATGCAAGTCACCTTCATGATAATTAAGACATTTAACAGTGATATATGAAGTAATATCATCATTATGATTAGCACTTTAAGAAATGAACGTAATTCCTCATTTTAGTAAATGTTTTAAATAAACGCTTTCTATTTTAGATGACTGAAAGTAATTGACAGGAAGCTCAGTAATTATATTTCATGCATACCTTTCAGTAACAATGATGAATTTAATTGGATTTAGGTAGCATTTATGAAAATATCTGATATAAAACTTTATTCAGGTGAAAATTCTCGCCATCATAAAGTTTTAAATTTATTAATTTTACAAATAAATTAAAAAAAGATTAGTAGTAAGTTTGATGAATGCCTGTTTTCCGCACTTTAAACTAATCAAAACAGTAAGCTTACTGTTTCAGTGAAGAATTGAATTGATTGATCCAAATAAGGTTCAAAGACGTATTGAAACGTACCTATCAAGCTAAATTAGACAAACTGGATTCGTGGCTTGATGGAACTGATGGAATTGACTAAGGTCATGGACTAGTGTTGTTCATGATTCGAATGAAATCGGGTCCTATGACTTGTGGAATATTTGTTTGGTTGCATTCTGTAAGATGGATGAACCTCGTATTTATAGGAATTACTTGTGTGGTTATCCGCTTCACACATATCTACTCCGTGGAGAAAAAAAGTCAAGACTCTGTATATTAACACGAAATAGGACAATAATTAATAAAAGCATGTTAGTTCTATAGACACTGTAAGGGATCTCTTAAGAATTCCCGCCACCGAGTTCTGTACTATATTAGAGTTTTTGGTTCAATCAGTCGTCAACGTTGATATTCAGGTTATACATTTTTTACGCTTTAAAATATCAGAAAGTCGTACTGTTATCATCATTTCCTCCCTGAATATACTAGCATTTATTATTAACCACATATGTAAATCACATACTGGCTGAAAAGTGTCAAAGAATAAAAGTGTATCACACGTTCTCTAAAGTGGCAGCCAACTCCAAAAACGCATATGTAGCTGTCCTAAATGGGTGATACCGCTGATTAAACGACTCTAAATTCCGTTTCAAAATCAGTCAGGAATTCAATTTTTAGGGAACGTTTGTAGGTTTGAACTGTTCACTGAAAAGCAAACGGCACCTCTAATATCACACTTTATATATAGTCTACAGTGAGAAATGTGATAGCATGCACAATATATTATCAATCGTTATCTTGATATCTCCTTTCCTTTGATAGTTCTCGAGGTTAAAATTCATTTGATGGTATATGGGAAAGCGATATCTGCGATTAAATGGAAAACCCAAAGTTGACCTTTCAAATCTCTTGTTGAAACGTCCTGTTAAATAATATTATTCATATATGAGACAATTAGACCTTTGAAATGATTTTTTTTGAAATAATTTTCAATCTATTGATATCTATTGATATACACGTAACAGTAGGTAGTAATTTGAAACTAAATATTGATTCGATAGTACAAATGATAAATGTTTACAATAATATTCTGAAAATTAGAGCAATATTTTGAAAAAGTAAAGGGGTCTTGCATAATGTGATTTAATTTCACTTTACAACAAAAGATTTCTCGATGTAGTATACCTAACTTAAGGAAATTATGAAATCGCTATACCATATACAATAAAAATTGTAAATAAAATTATGAGTAGTTATTAGAATAAGATGAATTAATTATCTTTTGAAACTAACATCAATTAAGTACTTTAAATATATAAGAATTAGGAAATTATATAATTTCCAACTTCAACAAGCTAATCAATGTGAATAGAGCCCTTTTTTGAACAATGCAACTGAACAGCTTGTATCTGAATTAATTAATTAAAATTTCGATAATGCAACCAGAAGACGAAGTTTATCAGAATTATGTAATATATTTTCGCAATACAATTTGACAAATCTGATCACACATATACTTGTTAAGATATTTTTATATGAAAATTAAAAGGTCGACTAGACAGATTAAAGGTAATCAGTAAAAAAGTAAGAAAATAAATAAAGTACACAAAAACAATGTGATAACCACTCTGGATATTTAAATCAGCATTACCAGGGTAGGTTAAGCGTAAGAACAAATTGTTTTTGAATCCATAAAAAGGGTTTTTAATTTATTATTATTTTTAATGAAAATAAAACCAATTTTGTGTAAAATACCAGTGGAGTTCAAACCACGTCTGTTGTGAGATGGGAATTCACTGAAGATAATTGGTTAACGGTTGCTCAACTTCGTGAATTGGTTGAAGTTAGACATCAACATCATCGGATGCCCGCTCAGTGGTTTATCGGTTAAGTATTCTGGCACGAGACTGGTAGTTCCTGGGTTCGAATCTCGCGAGGCGAGGTCATGGATGAGCACTACTGAGGAGTCCCACTATAGGACGAAACGGCTGTCCAGTGCTTCCAGGTTTTCCTTGATGGTCTAGCTTCAATTGACTAATGCTTTCAACTATGCAAATACTTGTTAAAAATTGATAAAAGATTTGTTTTAAGTTTTATGATTATCAAATTACTTTTATAAGTAATAGTTGTACAAAAATTAATTATTTTCGTCTCGTATTTGTTTTTAAAAAAAAACAATAAATAAATAATACTTCAATGAGTTTGTGTTTCTGTCTAGTTTTTATTTATTTACGCTATTTAACAGAATAGAATGGAAGATGTTATACCTAATACTAAAAATTATATATTACGGTGAAAATAATAAAAACTAATTTTTTTTAAAATAACTGAATTGAAGTATAATAATCTAAATCATCTGATTTTCTTCTATTTTCTTTAGAGACGTTTTACCCCCGACTGATTTGTTTCCATCATTTTATGATTCATTTGATTGATGTTCATGTCAGTATTGTTTCTTTAAACTCATAATCTGTGACTGTCATAAAGTTGTCATAAAAAAATAAATTTACTAAGAATACATAAAGGATGAAACTTGTCAGAATTCACTGGAATTATGTAAGCAAATGAATTGCCAAGTTAGAAGAATAGTAATTCGGACATGGTAAAGAATTGAAATTGATAAATTAATAATAATAATAAGTTTCAGGGAATAAAATAAATTTGTCTTACTGTATTAGATTTTGAATAATGACAATGGGATCGCATAAATGAAATACCTAATTAATTATTGAAAAAGAACATTGAACTGGATATGGTATAACTATTTATGAAAAAAACAATTACTGATAATCAACTACAAATAAATCTTGTACAATCGGATATAGAAAATCGAGCTAAATAAAAGTTTATAGGATTAATTCATTAATAAATTCAATCTGCTTCTATTATTTATTGCTCTGTTGACGTCAACAATACTGTAATGAAGGATAAACGAAAGGAATCTATTGCAAATAAACAGGTTTCATCAGTAAAAATATATTAACTTCATTGACAACTGGGTATTTAATTTTTAATGAAAATTGTCTTTGAATAGACAATTGTTCTAGCGAAAAATATCTGTTACTTTCATAGATTGTAATCACTTTTCTGAAATAGGTATTTTAATTATTTGTAGTATAAAATAGTTCAAAAACATTTAGTATCATGAGAAGAACTTGTAACTGATAGGCCCTGGGTTGTAATCTCGCGAAGCGGGATCATGGATGCGCACGAATGAGGAGTCTCATAATAGGACGAAACGGCCGTACAATGCCCCCAGGCCTTCCATGATGGTCTAGCTTCAACTGATTTATGATCTCAACTATCAAAAAATTACTACAATATCCATAAAACCCCTTCTGATAATCATCAACATGTGCTCACTAGTGACTTGTTCCATGAGGTATTTTTTAGAGTTCTAGTGAGAAGCAGTGAAATGCGGAGTTCAACCAGGTCTGTTGTGAGATAGTAACAATGGTGGACGGTTTCTCAATTTTGTGGATTGATTAAAACTAGATATTAACATCATTGGACGCCGTTTCAGTAGTCTAGTGGTTATGCGCTCGCGTGCAAGACTGATAGGTTCTGGGTTCGAATCCCGCGAGGCGAGATCGTGAATGTGCACTGCCGAGGAGTCTCGTATTAGAACGAAACAGCCGTCCAGTGCTTCCAGGTTTTCCATGGTGATCTAGCTTCAATTGATTCATGATCTCAACTACTAAAATTATTATAATATCTACAAAGCCCCTTCTGATATTTTATTAAAATGAAAAATGTAAAATTACTACTGAAAGTATACTGAAATAACTTGAAAAAATATAAATTACAGTTACTATTAGTGCATAACAGATTTGTTCGATAAAAAATTATTTTATTGAATTTATGAATAGAATTTTTCCCCTTTTGATTATGGGATTTTAACAACCTTTATCACGTTTCAGTAAAAGTAAATCTTTTTAAAAATGCTTTCTTGTAAACTAAACTCCATATTAATTCAAAAAGCAACGTGTACATTTAAAGATGTCAAGTAGTAACATTAAAAAAATTAAATCAGTTTATCGAAATATTCATCAATTATTCTTACTTAATTTCTAATTTCTTATTAGTTTAACTTGTTTAGATGATTAAGTGAACTGTATAATAACAGTTAAGTAAACCTTCTTCTTAGTTTTAATATTTGCATTTTTTTATTTTAGTCGAACAAGTCTTTTTTTGATCAAATTGTTTGCGATAAACCAAGTTTCATAATAACTTAATCCGGTTACAAAGGTGGAATATTTAAAAATAATGTAAACCTAGACATAAGATATGAAATCTAGTGTTCAGAAAAGCAGCGTTAGTATTATTATTTTTGAAGGATACTAGACAAAAATACATATAATCACTCGCTAATCGTATGTGTAGCATGTTGTCTTAAAGAATTAAACTGAATTAATTAATATTATGTTAAATAACAACGGTTGGTTTAACGAAGAGTTCTCTTTTTGGTACTAGCTATACATTTGGAAAAATCAGTATTATGCGTCCAAATGGTCTATCGGTTAACGGCTTCGGCTCGAGACTGGTAGGTCCTGGGTTTGAATCTCGCGAGAGCGGGTTCGTGGATGCGCACTGCTGAGGAGTCCCATAATAAGACGAAACGGCCGTCCAGTGTTTCCAGGTTTTCCATGGTGGTCTAGCTTCAATTGACTCACGCTTTCAACTATGAAAAATACTAAATTTCCACAAAACCCCTTCTGACAAATGATACTCGTTCAACTTCTACCATTGTCTTGGTTTCTCATAATCTTTTTCTTTTTTCGTTCTTTTCTTTTACAGTTATATGTTTCCCTCTCATCTGCTCTACAGACATTTTGCTCCCAACTGATTTGTCTTCGATTTTCTATGACCTTTCTAATTGCAGTTCATCTCAATTTGAACATTTCATCTTAGCAGTTTGAGCCCCATCTTTCCAATTATAATTTCATTATCTATCTTTATGATGAATATTCAAGCTCTCAGCAACAAAACTGTTATTAGTTTCCTTAATGAAATAAAGTTCTTGTGCCTTTATTTGTTCTATCTTAGTCAGTCAGTCAGCTACAAAGTAGGACTAGACACATATATGCATCGGTCCAATTCGCCGCACTTTATTAACACAACAAGATGATCACAGTATTCATAGAAGTGGTTAGTTTAATGGTGGTAATATATAAAAGAAAGATTACATATAAGTATATAGTACAGGAAGAAGGGATTACTTCGTAGAAAGAACGATATAAAGCAAGTTCAATCTCAAAGTTTAAGGGATGACAGAGAGTGTGTACACCTACACCATTGTTCTACCTCGCTGTTACCATTGTTTAGATGAATTCGTTATCACTATTATTACTATTATTAACATTTTGAAAAGTAAGTATACATTTGGGATTGTATAGTTTCGAAAGTGGACTCACTAAAAACAGAACTTTTCGTTAAACGTTTTGCAATGTTGAAAACAAAAAATTAGGAGCCCGAAAAATTGTTTCATGTAAATATTAAGATCAACAAAATTCTGAATCTTTCGGATTTCTTCAGGTTTTATAAACATTCTTTGAAATTTGGCTTCGTCCTAATTTGGACTCGTTGATTAAACGTACTTGGATCACACAGTTGATGTTAACTCCTCGACTACAAACCAGTAACATTTGCTTCAAACAGCATATTATGTTCAACTTAACTACCGAGCCCAGATAGCCACCGGCTTGTGCAATAGAGGAAATCGTAATTTTTATAATTCGGTTGTTCGGATTTTCCAATTGATCGATTACTTTAGACATATGTGCCAAGACTAGATATAAAGATATATATTCATCCAAATCAGACCTAACAGATTAGTGAACCTATTTCCTATTTTGAAAACAACATATATTGATTGCAACAAAACATAGCGTTCCTAATAAATTAAAGAAAAGGTGATCAGACAGTCATGGATATACGTAGTAAATACTCTAATATGGTGGCTTCAAACAAATAAACAAAAATATCGAACTTATAAGTCCTTTAATATAGAAAACTACAGTAGACATGCTCTTCTTGATTGAGATCAACATTAGACAACTTCTAAACAAGCTAGTGAAACAGAAATTATTTAACTGGTTGACATGTAACTAAGAAAACTGGAGTTAACTGATAATCAAAGTAAGATCCATAAAAGTATTAATACTTCAAAGATCTTAGTGCTCATTTCATTTATATCAAAATGAAGTGATCTAATTCTATAGGACTTAAAAATAAGAAGTATTCTTTGTAACTAAACTGAAGTACGCAAAGATGGATAGTGGCTAGCAGTGGGATCCAGTTTGGAGCGCGTTTCTTCCTAGTTGTGACTCGTCAGCTGGATGTACCTGCATCTCAGAGTTGGTGTTCACTCTGAGACGCTAACCAAGTACCTTTCGTTTTAAACGCCATCGCGTTATCCACTCAGCTACTGAGTCCTGATAGCCACTTGCTCGTACAATGGGGTGAAGTTTAAATTCACTTACTAATACTAAATGAATTTAAACTGAAGTACATTTGAATAATTATTATGATATAAATATTTTAAAGAAAGAAACAGTGCAATATACTAAAATCATTTTGTTTTTGGATAATTATATTTTCGATACAAATGGTTACATACTAATTGTGATCCAGTTTGCATAATACTCGATAATTTTACAAATTAGTGTCCATTTTGTCAATAAGTAACGAGTTTGTGAAAATTTACCAACCACAAACTAAACACTTCATTCATTTTAGCTATGGACGGAAATTTGACAACCCACAACGAATTTGTATATATCTCATTTTTAATTAGTTTCCAACATCGAAATAGAAAATTTTGAAAACTGAAAATATCATCCAGTATTTCCAATAAATTATATTTAGGCTTTATGAATGAAATCGATAGATAAATGATTGTTTGTTCGTATTTTTATTTTTTAAAATATAGATTATTTATAATATATAATAAACAAATTTTCTTAAAAACAATTTCGTTTCAAAACATTGTTTACACTCATTTATAAAATGATAGTCTATGTAGAAATAACAAAATATTTAACGATAACAAATCGACCTATTCATTCATGTTCTATTGTTACTCTACACTTTAAAGCAATTGTTCTTTAAAAATAAAATTAAGGACAGATATCCGGTTACGAAAACGTGTTCTATGTTTACATCTATATCTCTACTATTATATATTCGAATAGATTGGAAAGAAAGGGAAGTTATTATAAAATTGAATGAGAGTCCAATGGAGACTGTAATACAGTTAGTGCTTGAAAAATAACTTTCAAGTAGTCATAATTGGTATACTTTATTTTAAAATAATAATAAATGTGTTTATTTATTAAAAAATATTAGATTGTTTCGGATTGTTATGATTTTCATTGAGTAGATTGTTGGTACGGCTTCGAAAAGCCCGATGAAGCCTCCAGAGGTACTAAAGGAGCCGAAAATATTGCATCCAATCATAACCTGATAAAACATTCTAGAATATCGACGTGACATTGTACGATTGGATGACAGCATAGCTTGCTTCCTTGCTGATTGGCTGAATTATAATCAAGTTGTCACTAATACTTATAACTATAAATACTCATGTTTTTCTACACATTTTTGTTTCTTACACGATGATCACTTTCCGAGCTTCTTCTGACTTCTGATCTGTGACTATAGGGTTCTAAAATTTCGAGTGCTGTTAGTTACATCTCGTATTCTGACGTAACCAAGTAGAGAACGTAACACTGGCGACGGGATATACTAATAACAATGACAATCACTATTGAACAAGTAGAATATTTGCATAAACGTCAGGAAAAACACTATGAATGGTTCCAAGTTGGTATCCTAGAAATCTTAAATAAATAAATCAACCTTAATCAAAGAGGACCTACTGATGTTTCATATAATCCACATACCGATTCCATCATTAATTCTATTCATGAATTACACTTAGATGGTTTGGCTGGTATCACATTCGAATCCTGGTTTAAGAAATATGATGATTTGTTCAAGGTCGACCTCAGTAAACTCGATGAAACCGCCAAGATCAGAATGCTCTTAAGGAAACTTGGAACGGTTGAATACGAACGTTACAGTAATTTCATACTTCCAAAGAACTCAAGAGAGTTTTCTTTTCATGCACCAATTGATATCGTGTTGCGAATCTTTGTTTAACATCCGTTTTCAGTGCCTCAAGATAAAAAAAGTTGATGATGATGATGACTAAGTGAAATATACGGGTTTGGTAGATCTTGAATGCGAGTGGTTTATACTATCAGCAGTGACAGAAGATTAGTTTAAGTGTCTTGTGTTTGTGTGCAGTCTCCAATCTACTGAATACGCTGATACCAGAACCACAATTTTGAGAAAAATGAACAGTATCCGAAGATAACACTACAGGAAGTAACCACAGAATGTCAGAGATATGTAAATTTGAAACGTGATATCTCCATGGTTGAAAACAATTGCCAGCCACTATACGTCAATGCTATAAGCAAAAATATAGATTCCGTCTTACGAAAACCAGCCCTCATCCACATGCCGATCATGTCACATTAAGGGCCATAAGGAGACCAGCTATAGAAAAAGAACTCACTGACGTCATTCATCGAAACCCCGCTCCAAAAAATACAGGTCTGGTGTGATAACTATCAAAATATTGGTAGCTCATAACTGAACAGGAGTTTATCGCTGTAGAAAATATTTCGGTGTGGATAATAATAAACACCGTATTCGTCTTGAACTTGATATATATATATATATATATATATATAAGGTTTATTAGCACGGGAACCTCCTTGAGCATTCTGGTAGAATAGTTCACTAATTTACTGTAAAACGCTAGATATTTCACAGAGCATCTTAATGTTAAACATTAAAACAAGCACTTTTATCTGTTTTGAGATGCCCATTTTGATTCCAGTTTTGGACATGCCAAAACCACTGTGTATAGACATTAAGATATACATTTTGAATGAAATAAATTTTTAGTTTTTATAAGTCAGAACACAGATATTTTAATTCTAGTAGCGTTCCATATATTATGACCTGGATCTTCTTATTCCTGTCAATAGTATCATTTGAAATTAAAATAAATGACTTCATTTGATTTGAACAAACAATGATGAATCTGTCTAATTTATTTGACAAATAGATATATCATGGTTTAATGGATTAGTAATGAATAGCTTATTATTAGCTTGAAATAGATTTGTCATTTGACCATCTGCTCAAAACGACGATGTATTCAACTTAATATCTATGAATATTAAAAGAGAAGCATATGTATTTTGAAATATTATCAGGAAGTAATGTACTGAGAATTTCTATGGTTTGGCTTGTGATAAATATCCAGATGTTCCTTTTGTTCGTTTATTTACAAAAAATATAGTCTTCCCATTTTGGCATCCTTTATTATGTTTCCATTTATTAGATTTACTGATAAATATGCAGTTTATTGATAAAACATCCCAAATATTTTAAAACGTTAATAAAACTACTGTTTTGTACACATGAAGAAATCTAAAAAAGGAGATATAATAATCTTAGTAGTGGTATCGTCTTTTATTTGTTTCCACTTAGATGAATAACAATAAATCTCAATACAATTCAGATAATACTTTATATCTAAACACTATTATCCATGTTCAATGATAGATTGATGACTGAATGTTTGACTAATTTCTGTCTTTAACGTTACATGTGATAAAGTTCACCGTTAAATTATGTCATTGAAACTCAGAACCAGTTATTTTTAAGATGAAACATTATTGCAAACAAAACTGTTATTTCCAGTATGCAGTGCATGGAGATATTTTCATTTGCTGACCATATTAAGTGTAAGTATTCTGCTTCTTGTAATTGTTGTAACTGTGTTACGTAGACATATCTATTACTTCTTTATGATATTGTTGTATAATATAACAAAATCAAATTTTTAAGTATTATTGTGTCGAGTTACACGGCAGTGAATTATTCGCTATATCTCGAAACTTATTCAGAATTCTTCTCTTTCTTCTCTTCAATAAGATTTTCTTTTGATTCTTTGAGCAGTTTTGTTTTAAGTTTATTTGAAAATTTTTATGACAGGTACCATCTAGAAAATGGAATTGATTAGGATATTTTGAAATATCATAATATTTCACCAGATTCATCGAACAACCATACTTCAGAAAATAATAATGCATATTTTCAATGCTATTAAAAACCACTGATGTTTTAAATTCTTAACTTGGCTGTTATATTGAAGATGTCTAAAGGATAAATAATTTATTAGTTTATATTTAAAATATAAGTTATTTAATCTGTTTAGGTTTTTGAAAAACTCTAGCCATCATAATCTACTAAATCTAATTATCCTTCTAAAGCTTTTTCATTCTGAAGTCATTTTTTATTAAAACCATAACTATGGCAAACAACTTTAGATTAGCACTATGAGCATACTGATAGAAACAATAGACATATTGCAATTCTGAACTTTTTTTACTGAAAATTTCTTACTGTAATCAAACATATGGTGTCGAATAGAGCAAGTACTATAATTTCACGCGAGAAATCGGTGTAAGCTTGTTACAGTACTTATAGCTTCTTCGGTTTTAAAGTCATCTAAACACAATAATTAACATTGTGACGCTTATTAAGATTAATAATAATTTGCCAGTAGGAAATGTACTTGAATGTATAAGACAGTAGTTCACAAGGCAGCGGTTTCTATTTTGTGACTTCATTAACATTTTAAATAAAAGTAGAATCAGGAATCATTTTCCTCGTATACAAAATTCAAAGGTAAATTAGGAATGAAATAAAATATAGTTGGAAAATGATAACTATGACAATTCATTAATAACCCTAATAAGAATGATAAATGTTGTAGGGCTGAAGTTTCTAACAATGATATGAGAAAATCATTCGAACCTCACTTACATATATCCTCCATTCCTTTATACTTAAACTACTTCGTATTTGACAATGGACTACACCGATAAGAACTAAGTTATTTTAATAAGTTTGTCTTCATCTCAATAGCGGCTCTTGCGTCAGTGATCGGTGTTGGTAATATTCTAATGCCATGATTCCAAACCAAACTGTAGAGGACAATTTTATTAAAAAAGATAGGCGAGAAGACAAAAACCTTAATTTAGTTGAATCCGAAAAAAATTCGGAAATTTTTTAATGAGACCATTTTACATAAAATATATATTTGTGATTGTAAACCCCATTTAAAAACACTATCTTAGTTGACATAAATTCTTAATTTACTAACTCAACGATTTATTATTATTATTATTATCATTATTAGTGGCTTTATTTAATATTATATTTTTGGTACAAAATAGAATTCTTAGCACAAAGTATTTCAACAAGTTCCCTTTTCTCATTTCTTGATCGATCCTTGCGATAAATATTGAGTGATCGCCAGTTAGATGTTAGCAGTTCAGAAATTGACATCTGAATAATGTACATTCTTTTCGATGCATATTGCCAGCAGCCACGATGTTGGGCTGTTTTATAACTTTCACAGCAAAATGTCGTAAACTTTTCACAAACGTACCTCAATAGCTTAAGAGGCTAATAGGCATAATAATGTGTTAAAACAAACAAGAAAACAGATAACTTAATGAAATATTTAGATTGCAGGAACAGGTATCCCGGATATTCAAGCAGTTACAACAATGAACATTTTATTTGGCAAAATCAGTTTTCATCTACACATTTACCTTGGAATTATGCGCTAATGTATATCAAATCATTTAGCATCAATCATTTATTTTCTATAAATTCCTTATAATTCTACAATGGAAGAAATTTCAAATAAATGAGCTAATTGTTTTTTTTTCAGTGAATAAAGAAATTAGTTTAAGTTGAATTGACTAGACTTTTTTCATCACGGAAAAACTACATATATGTATTTGATTAGGAACAATATAAGAATAGACATAGACGACTTAAAGGTGTGTATTATGTCTAGTTTCGAATGAGTGGGTGTAAAAGATTATTTTGCTACTTAGGAAATGTATATTTACGAACAAAATTAGGCAGTTAATTTTATAACAAGATTTATATAAGTTTGTTATGATATGTTCGCTTTGTAAACTAATGTATATTTAAATATTTTAGTGTTTAGTTTTCACTCAAACACGGTAAATGTAAGATGTTTTTAGGGAATCAAGCTAGAAAATACATTTTTTTGTTTTTACTGAAAAAAAGAGATTTATTTATTTCAGTAGTATAATTAATTTATAGATCAACAGTATACATTTATATTTAAAGCAGATATGTAGTTTATTACAATATAAAAGGCAAATGTATGGATAAAACGATGATAATCACACTTATCATAAAGGTACAATGTTTTTGAATATTCGACACAAAAGTGAAATTTTAAATTCAGCTTTAAATATTGTTTTAAATGATAACTTCGTATAACTGCTGACAAAAACATACAAGACCAATAATATATTTTTTATCCAGTTTGAATTTTAAGAAATCGTTTTGTATTTGCATTAGGTTGAACAAAATCCATCTACGTATTCCAAATTTATTTCCAATTATTTATCTTACATTTAACCATAAATAAATGTTAAAAGTGTGTTCTACATACTCTAATAAACGTACCTGTATTCATCGACGTCAGGATAATGATGATTGTGTACCTTCACATTGTAGCTTCTCGAGGAATCCAGTAATCACGCTTCTTTTTATTTATGACTAGTCAATTTGATGTACCTAAACCTAATGACTGCACTTAGATTCATTTCCAATTAACTGCCTTCTGGAGCACCAACGTCTTTTCTTCTAAGCTACCATGTTCAAACTATTATTAATGAGAGGCGGGTGTGATATTATTGATAAGGTTTTTGTTTTGAAATTGTCTTATTCAAGATTATATTAAATTACTCTTTGTTGGCATATATGCCTCCTGAGCAAAACATTTGTTGGTGTCTGTGATTAGATGTTGTAGGTTAGTTTTGACAGAAGTATCTGATAAAAGTGTACATTTGGCAATATGTGCTTACCACCATGGTTTAACAGAAGTCTTGAAAACATAAACTTAGATATCTTCTATGTAAAAATCTTGGTCAGGGTTAATATTAATTAAATGTTTCAAATAGAAACCACATAAGTTAATGGGAGTCTAATTCTAGATTTAAAATCCATTTGTTTCTTATTTATATTTAAACTGATGTTACTGACTAACTCATGTGAAAATAAAGCTAGAAAATATTGTTTAAAAAATAATTTGTGGTAGATACTGGATTAATTCAGTCATTTATTTCCTAACCAACCAGTATTTTCATGTAAGCTTCGTCAGATCTTTTGAAAATCTATTCTAGTCGGATTCACTGATGGTAAGATATAAATACATTTGTCGGCACACGAATATTGATAATTTCGGGGAAACATATTAAGGGATTATGGAAAACTACTGAACTTACGTAATTGGTTTCTGCACATATTAGCTCTTAAATGGTAAAAAATTAACGTAATTTTCTTGTTAAACATCCACATTTAATCTATTCGGTATTCTGCATATATTTGTATACTTCTAGCGAAAATAGCTTTTAAAGTTTGAAGGTCACAGAGATACTTTCTATTATGTTCTTATAATCGTTATTATAAAGTCTAAAGTTTTCGCCTGAAAGATCCTTATGCCAAAATAACGTCGATTAGCTTTCACTATTATTTTACTAAGATATGATTTTATTGTATTACATCTCGATTTTAAGGATATTTCAATATAATGGAGATTCCCATTTTGGCATTTAGTAAAAAGAAAGAATCGAGCTAAGACATTTCTTTCCATTTAGTTTTTCATCATATATATATGATTTACAACAATGAGATAATACTCATCGAGTAGTTACGTAACGTAATGATTATATACAGACACTTTGATTATAAAAAAATATTAAGTAATTGGAAGAATATTAAAATATTCAAATTAATTATTCGAAAAGCCAAACAGTTGCTACGTTGCACAATATGTGCAAAGAAAGAACAATCAAAATATTTTTCTGAAGCTATCGGAATACATGTTCACCAACTAAACCTCTGCATCCAAAAAACGTCTGCACAACTACTCTCGATTACCTTGACCATCTATATAAGAGTGGGCTAGAAGGTGAACTTTGGTGAAATTCTTTCCTCTAAAAACATGAGAACTGTTTTCTAGTTTCCTCCACTTTTGTTTAGTTTTTTAAAAATATATAGACTTCAAAGTCATTTGTTAGTGTATTTTTTATTTTTCACTTACCGTTTGCAATGCTTTATGAGCTACAGACATCACATGATACATGAATATTTCCTGTTTATATGATAGAATAAAGTTTTCAAAGTTATCTCAAATATCAAAAGGAGGTTTTGTGGAGATTTTAGTAAGTTTATAGTTGAAATCATGAGTCAATTGAAGCATTCACGATCCCGCCTCGAGAAATTTGTATCCAGAATCTATCAGTCCCGCGCGCGAGTGCTTAACCTCTAGACCACTGAGCCAGCATCCAGTGGTGTTAATGTCTAGCTTCAATCAATCCACCAAATTGAGCAACCATCCACCATTGTCTTCAGTGAGTTACTATCTGACAACGAACCCGGTTGAACTCCACTTTTCACGGCTTGTCATGAGAACTCCAAAAATATCTCTTGGAGCCAGTCTTAGATAATAAATTACTCAAACACTATCTGACCTAAATTATTTTTTATTAATATTTGTAATGATCTGTTTTCAACAAAACAGACGTATAGATTAGTATATAAAACAATATTAAACTCGATATTTGAAAAATTAATCTCAACAGACGAAGTTAAGAAACTATAGTCGTATAATTGTTCGCGTTTACCAAAGCTTGTAGATAACCAATTGTTAAAATGGATATAAATAATGACAGAACATTTGAAGTTGAACGGGATTTATCAAAGTCATCTTAAACCATTCTATAATTCCAGTTACTATGATGGCAGTTAAAATGTAAATAAGGTTGTGAGCAAATTATCCTAGGGTAATAATAAAACCTTTCAGTATACTGTTGTTTTAATCCGTGGAAAGCAAAATCAATGACCATCCTCCTTAGCTGCCTATCATTCATTCACATAAGTGGTTGAAATTGAGTACAGAATATTTAACAACTTTTTATTTAAGGCATGAAATTCTATGAAAATGTATTCTATTCAGTTTTATTTTTTTACAATAACCGAAAATAAAATCCATTTATCAAAACCTAACTTAAAGTTTAGTTACTTCTTTACTTACTTACTCCTGTTACTCCTTGTTGAGGAGCATAGGTCACCCACCACCATTTTTCATATAGCCATGTTCTGGACAATCCTTTCCAGTTCTTTCCAGTTGTTATTCATCCTTTTCAAATCTGCTCCTATTTTTTGACCTTCCTCTTTTCTACTTCCCTTCAAGATTCCAACTCAGGGCTTGCATCATAATGTAGTTCGGTAATTTCCTTAATGTATGTCCTATCCACTTCCAACGTCTTTTCCTAATTTCCTTTTCAGCTGGAAGTTGGTTTGTTCTCTCCCATAAAACGCTGTTACTGATAGTATCCGGCCAATACAGTTAGATATAACAGCTCACGTGCAATTGAGTTTGTTCATATTGAATTTGTTTAAGCCCTTTTGTTAACTTATTTAACGGACCGAGTCATTCGTACAATAACAACCTGTCTATACTACTATACATTTATTATAGTTGCACTTGTATAAATATGTATGCTTGAGCATCGCTTACTGCCTACTCATATATCCATTTTGCTAGCCTTACTATTAATCGCTTAATTGATCCGATGATTCCATTCATTTCACTATGTATATATATGTACATCTTAATTCTGTTCAATGACTCGCTGACTCGTTGACTCACACACTCGTTTATTGACTCGATCACTCGCTTGCTTTACGCCATTACTCTTTCATGCTTGCTTAACGTGCCCGTTGTCTTCATCTGTATTTGTTTGTGTGTATGGGATAGGACTATTAAGTCATATCTGTAGTACAAATCGTCTAATTGATTCTGAGATGTCCATTGTATTCCGTGCTTCCCTTCAGATGTTGAGGTCTTCATAAACCAGTCAATCATCAGAAGAACAAGGAAGGGGGCGGTTAGACAGCCTTATCTGACTCCGGTCCTTACTGAAAATGCATCTGTCAACTGTCCTCCATTTACCACTTTGCACGGAAGTCCGTCGTATGAGTTATGGATAATGTTGACAATCTTCTGAGGAACTCCATAGTATTGAAGAAGTTCTCATAATTTTCTCCTATCCAGACTGTCAGACACTTTCACGTAATCAAAGACGTTGATGCATAATGACGAACTCTATCCAACTGATTGTTCCACGGTAATCCGTAGTGTCACAATTTACACGACCGAAACCTACCGAGTAGAGACTGTTGATCTCGAGGTTAGACGTCAACAGAATTTTCCATTTAGTTTAACGACACCGTTGAAACGTTTTCCTGGTACCGATATTAATGTGATTCCTATGTAGTTCACACATTTGCTCAGATCTCATTTCTTTGGTATCTTGATGAGGTATCCTTGTTTGCAGTCTGTCAGCTCTCGTTCTTCCTTCCAAATTTTCCCGAATAAATTGTGAAGCACATTTGCAGTGATGAGAATTCTATATTGTACCAGATTATAATATTGAATAAAGCCATTAATAATAATAATAATAATAATACTTCAATGTCTGAATTCAGTGCTTCAGCTGGTATATTGTCAGGTGCTGCTGCTTTCCCATTTTTGATTTGTCTAATGGCAATGTTGATTTCTTCGATCGTTTGTGAAGTGATATCAATAGGAATGTTTGTGTGTGCTGCTTCGATGTCCGACGGGTTTAATAGAGTTTGTCTATTCAACAGTTCCTGGAATTATTTTACCCATCTGTTCCTCTGTTCTTGAATCTGTGTGATTGTCTTTCCTTCTTTGTCTTTGACGGGTCTCTCCGTTTTACTATATTTCCCTGTCAGTTTCTTCGTTGTATGATATAATTGTTTTATATTCCCTTCTCCCGCAGCTCTTTCCACCGTCATTGTTAGTTCTCCCGTGTATTTCTTCTTTTTGTCTCTGATGCTCTTGTCCACTTGCTTGTTTACATCTGCGTACCCTGCTTGTGCCTTGAGTTTCGCTGCTCGTATTCGACTGTTGTTAATCACTTTCTTTAATCTTGTCCAGTGTACTTCACTATGATTGATTGCAGCCTCTAATAAATCCGATGTTTATCGTCACCATTGTCATCATTGGTGGGTGCATAACATTGGGTAACATTCATTGTGATCCCCTCCTTTGTTTTGAATGATGCTTTGTGTTATATACTAGGAAAAGTAAGTACTGATAACTTACGAGACCTCTTATTAGACTATTAATTTATTTATATTCCTATGGTATAACTATTCAGTAACTGGATTATCTATATCTATATTCATCTTATTACTAGCTTCATTTTGACCTATTGATTATTACTATATGATTTACTGTCCCTACGTTATTTATTTATTTATTTATTGATTGATTGATTGATTGATTGATTATTGTCTCCCACGCTTACAGTCTCATTTGGCCTGGTTTTGTACAAATATTATTTTCTATTTTATGGTGTGGTGTGGTCTGCCTGTCTGGTATATAGATAGAGTATGTTTGAAATGAACGATCCGCATTACAGCAACTGCTATTGGTGTTTTGGACTCAAGTGGACGGGTTAAGCGGATAAGGACCAATAAGGACGCTAGATTACTCATATTAATCGAACGTCATTGTCACAGTGTGAAGGTCGTATAAGTCGTATTCTATTGGTGGATAATTTGCGCGGATTGCGTCCTTGTAAAATTCGTAAGGTCATAACGAATCAGCGACGACCTTGATCGAGTCATAACAATTGGCTACCGCTTAGGTAAAAAACATAACAAATTGGCGACCGCCTAGGTCAAGTCATAACACTTTGATAATTCTGGATCCATGAGATTCCCACCCTACAATTGCATTTCGTGCTTCTCTAGACAGCATTAGAGCAACTTCCTGAGTGTATGGAGCATTTTCCTCCTCTTGACCAGAATACAGCAGCATCTCTCCCGTATCCTAGCGTTTGCTGTCCAGATTGTGTCCAATGGGTTTCGTTGATTACGAGTACTGCCAATTTGTATCTCCTGATTTACATTACTATTTGACTGATCTATTCGGTCTTTCGAATTGTCCGCAGGTTTCATGTATCTATAAAAATTGTTGCTTTGGTTGTTAGAAGGGACATCGTCCTAGTGACTTCCGAAGAGTCTCAGTTCTCATCGTGTGGCGTTATAATTCTTCCTTCAACTCGTAGGTCAGAGTGTGAATCGTTTTATTTGTTTAATCTGGTTGGCGTCTTTTTAGTCAAATTTTTTCCTACGGGATGGGGTTGCCGGCCCTAATGCCCAACTCTCCTCTTTTACCCGTGCTTGGGACCGATATCAACCATAGTAGAGCGACAGTAGGAGTTTAAAGTCTAACTAATCTAACATTTTCTTACTTCTGTCTGTTAATTAAACATGTCGCATATCTTTATTTTTATTTAAAACAAATTTCACATTTAGTGGCATGATAATTTCTATCGGCTTCCAACTACTTTATTGATTATTATGCATTTTGTTGTTGATTTCCTTGAAATGAATCAAATTTCCTAAAACGTTCCAGTTAAAAGAACATTAGTCCATTACGATACGAATCAGAGACTGTTTATTTGTTAGAGTCAAAAAATAAGGAAAAAAAAGCATGAAGTGCATAATGATTTCATGAACTTGTTGCAAATAAACTTTTTTTTTCTACTGGTCTTTCCTTATTCTATTAGCTAAGATTTATTTTTTCAAAGTGGAAACCAATTTGTACTTTTTCTTTGAAAATGAGAATCACAGATTTTTTATTCAGTAAAATATTCAATCACTTTAATTAAATATTCATTATTGGTTTCATTTTATATGTATCTTCTTCAGTTAAATTATTCCAACCGCGTTCTTTTTGCAAAGCGGAACTTCGCACTTTTCAGATGGATGGAATAATTGAGTGATGATGTGACATAATCTTTGAAATTCATGTATACCTAAAATGTAAAAGCTTCATCAATGCTTCAAGATTAGTATTCATAGTAAAAGTACTTCATTATCCCAAATGTAGTTGATTTTGGATAAAATTTTCACAAACATTCAGTAATGATGTGATGAGTTAGTCATTCAAAGGATTAGGTGAAAACATGTATTTGTAATACATGTCTCCCCATATACAGGATAGTTCCAAAAAGATGTATCATATTGAATCATCTCACAGGACCTAATATTGGTTCCCTGTTTTAATTTAGCACACACTACCTGATTTTAGATAGATCCCACCTAAAACGAAATCGTAAACTACTGAATCAGCACTAAATTTAAGTAGGATTCTGTTATTATATCTATAAAGCCATATGCTTCATCGCACTTATAAATTTAAACATATCATAGGATATTTTCAATAATACAAGCCGTTCAGACTATTAAGCGTTTAATGTTTGTTAACCGTAAAATAGTTAATATGTAACATTATTTACTGTAAATATGTATAATATCAATAAGTAAGCAAGTGCATAATGCTTTACTCTATAACAAAGCGACTATATTTCGAAAGACTAAATGATAATAACAATATTAACAAAAGATTTATAGTTGAAAGCGTGAGTCAATTGAAGCTAGACCACCATGGAAAACCTGGAAACACTGGATGGCCGTTTCGTCCTATTATGGGACTCCTCAGCAGTGCGCATCCACGAACCCGCTCTCGCGAGATTCGAACCCAGGACCTACTAGTCTCGAACCGAAGCCCTTAAACTATGATAAATACTAAATCTCCACAAAACCCCTTCTGAAAAGATTTATAATTAGAAACGGATAGCCGCTGTGATGACCTAAGCCAATATCGAGGCATTCTGCACATAATACAAATATGTCAATAAGAGACTAATTGATCGTAGGTCTAAACATCAATGGGAGGATTTAAACAATTAATATGAAAATGAACAATAGATGTGTTTCCTAATGGTTACATTTTTTAAGTACCAAAGTTTCTTTTAGATATCTAATGGTTCTTAGCTAGAAATAAAATAATTGTATTTTCAAAAATCTGTTGCAAAGTGATAATATGTAATTGCTGGTATGTGAAATATATTTTTGACAATGTCATATAAAGAAAAATGAAACTACTAATGATAACGTTTAAGATATTTTAATAGTTCTAACGAAGAATTTAACCATTTTTAAATAGAAATCAAATACACTCAGTATTGTTTGTTTGAATCTTCCCATTGATGTTTTTTAGGACTGCAACTGGCATATGTACATACTGTGGGTATTGCCTCGATACAGCAAGTAGCTGTCAGGACTCGGTGGCCGACTGAATAACACGATGGCGTTTGAAGCGAAAGGTATTGAGTTCGAGTTCCAGAGTGAATGTCAACTCTGAGATGTAGGTACATCCAGCTGACGAGTCCTAAATAGAACGAAACGTGCGTCCTTGACTCCACTGCTAGCCACTATCCATCTTTGTTTACCATGCTTGAGAAATTAAATAATTTTTCAAATACTAAAAGCTCTCTAATGTTAATGAGTTAATGGTAAATTTTTTGCACAGCATTTCGCCTTTCGAATAAATAACGCAATAAATCTATCAGTTTTATATTTGTCTTAAATGACTAATTAGTTATAGTGACTTGATTTACTTACAAGTTTTCGTAGATGATTTCTAAGCTATCACATAGCTAATAATTGGAAAATTCAAGTTGAATCACAATGGAATATGTCTCTCATCAATTGCCTTTTGAAGAAATGACTTTTTTCATTATTACGTTCTAAAAAGTCATTTTTAAATTAGATAGAATCCATATTGTTCACTAGGAACCATGATCATTTTACATCGTAACTTTTCTGAATTTAAAATTAAGACCAATATATGAGAACAACTTTATTTTTACAATAAATTTTACGTTTACAAAATGATTATTGTGTTTTATATTAATCAATTGATGAGTTTCACTATTATATAAGCCAGTTTCCTTAGACTTAGGGTATCATAAATGGCATAAATTGTCTACCAAAAAATTTTATGTAACAAGAATGAAATCATTACATTTTACACTTCAATCTTAGCTGTTTACAATATGGAGTCTTGTTTTTTTTAAAATGAGAATAACAACCTCAAACTACTTATAAACATATTTTTATCCATTATTTGTTTTAGATTTTATTAGTAGAATAACTCCTAATGTTAATTAAATTTTTACAAAATTGATTTGTCTGCTTTGCATTGAGGGAATTATATTCATCGTAGAGATAATAAAAACGATACATAATATAGAAGTAATTCATAATATACATGTTCACTATTGATAACGTAGTGAAAAATCAATAAATCAATAATGAAATTTTTTATATATAGTTGAAATCATGAGTCAATTGAAGCTAGACCACCATGGAAAACCTGGAAGTACCGGTCTCTCTCACGAGTTACTGGCTCGGTATTTCCCGGAGTTTTAGTGAGAAGCAGTAACCAGTGTTTTTCAACCAGGTCTGTTGGGAGATATCAACTCACTAGAAACATTGGTGAATAGTTGCTCAACTTCGTGGATTGATCGAAGTTAGACATTAACACCGTTGGATGCCGCCCAGCTCAGTGGTCTATCGGTTAAGTGCTCACGCGCGAGACTGGTAGGCCTTGGGTTCGAATCTCGCGTGGCGGGATCGTGGATGCGCACTGGTGAGGAGTCCTATAATGTGACGGAACGACCGTCCAGTGCTTCCACGTTTTCCATAGTGGTCTAGCTTCAATTAACTCATGATTTCAATTATATATATAAAAAAGATAACGAAATGTTGAACAAACAAATTATTTTGCCATTGAAGAAAGAACATGAATATTTAGCTGTTCTTATAAATAAAATTTATATCTTTAGTTAGGGTATATTTCAGTAAAGTTCATATTAATTTCAACTACAATTAGTTTGTAAAGATCATTATTATGTATGATGACTAATATGACCCTGATCATGACCAGTTTCATTAAATAATCATTACAGCTAAATATGAGTGACACAAACATGTACACATTACATCAAATGTCACAACCTGATCCTACATTATACATTAATTAGCTGGTGCATTCCAGGAACAAAGTTAACATCTTAACATAAACACACAATTATCAAGCGATGAGTTTTGATTGATATTGAAGCTAAGATCACACATTTTAAGAAAGAGTTTGGAACGGTTTACTTTAATTCTTGAGACTTTGGAGAATTAGATGGTCTATTAGTACTTTTTCTTCTAGTACTGATAGTGTTATTAATTCTACTACTCTGGAATTTCTCTTGATAATTTAATTTGATTGAGCTAATGTCATATAGCAGCTTAAACTGATGTATGCCTGTACGAGGTTGACTACGGCTGATTGATTTTTAGTTGCTTAGTTTTTACAAATACGATTAATCGGTGAAAAAACACTTTTCTTTCTATCTTTCTGCTTTTATATGAAATCTCTTAAGAAATAAGTTTCTCTATCTTTCAGTTATTAGGAATGAATTTTAAAATAGAGTTTATTGTACTGTAAGACAAGATGATGATAGTATTTTTGCCCTTACTTTAAATGTTGACATGATCATAGAATTTAAATCAATCTGTTTATCTACCGTTGTCAACTTACTAGTTATCGTTTAACTTAATTACTATAGATCATGTAGGAGTAAATGAGGCTTAGTTTTAAAAGATACTTCCGTTGGTTATGAAGAGAAACAATTAATCTAAATTACGAATGTCAATAAACTTTAAACCAAAAGGAAACTTATCATTTTTGCCAAAAACAGAAATTTCGAATAACGAACCACTCTAAATAAATTAGTTTAAAAACCAAAAAAAATTCTTAAAGATTGTAACAAAGGTAAAACATATTTTCGAGGTTAACAAGGTCCGCATATTTTCAGCAACTTGACATATACATGAAACCTAGTTGTTTTAAAGATCAACCTAAATTACAATAGTACAAAAAATCATTCTGATTCTCTTTTAACTTCTTGACTGTTAAAGACAGACTTTTTTGCAGATATTCAGTTAAATTATGATTTCACCACCCTTCACCTAACACAAGAGATCTAAAATGAATTGTCATTGAATTTCAATACAAAAGAAGCTTTAAAAAACTGCTGAGAGGTAAAGGAACTATAAGGATAAGATGAATAAAAAACCTTAATAAATTTATAGTTATAGTAAAAAAAAGTTTTTTTTTAAGGATTTAAATAAGAGATTGGGTAATATTCACTAACATAAAATGTCAAAAATATGATAATTCGAACCTTGTCATTCACTACTTGACGATTAGTAAACATTTTCTAGCATTGAGGTTTTCATTACATTTGTTCAGAAGATTTCTGTACAGTATGTAGTATTTAATTAATAAAGCAAAACATTTAAAATCAATAATTTGTTTTACGCTTTCATGTTGACAAAAGTTTTGTAGTGCATATGCAATTTTTGAATTAGTATGCATACACATATACATGTTTGGAAAGTATAAATAATCTCATCAACCCAGTTTTATTTTTTTTAGAATCTTCGGGTACATTTGGAATGACCCAATATAAGCAACCAAGTTTACTGTTAGCTGAATGTGGGGAAATATCAATATTCTCATCACTGGATAGATACAGAAATGTTTTCGAACTATGGTAACCTCCCGTGATTAAAAATACGAACATATAAGGGTATCCTTAAAGAATATCTTAGTCAATATTAAAGTGGTCTGACACATATATTCTAATGAAAAACATCTCTCAGAAAGCTGATCCAATAAAATAAGATTTAAAAGTTTTATTAACAGTAGGGAAAAAGAAATTTTTATAATCAAACGTCGAGATTGTAACAGTTGAATAGATTTCAAAATATAAACAAAATAATCTTTTTTTCTCTCAAGATTTACCATGGTGAATTGTGTTATTACAACCATTAATTTCAAATTTTCTGTCTTTAGAATCCTATTCTTTGAAGTTAAATTAGTATTACCATATGTCTAAATTTAATGTAATTTGACAGGACTGTTGTAATAATCACAGAATTTTATTTACATTAGAAAGTTGAGAATAATTCAACCATTGTAAATTAGAAATTATGCAAACTTATTTAAAATAGATAATAATAATGTATAAGGAAATTTTATTTTGTGTACGGTAATGGATTATTTTTAAAGATACTATGTAAATAATAATCTTGTTCACATCAATATGAGATGAATGGTTTCTGTTGAATAAATTCACCACAATATTTTCGGATAATTACATTAATTACTGACTTTCTGCCGTGAATGAGTTTAAACGTAATACACTTACCCACTTGATGCACTCACTCATAACAATATGTCTGTTCCACCTGAGTGTATAGGTAAACATAATTACCAAATTACTGACAGCATTCTTTAACGTCAATTCTAAATTTTCTCCCCAACAATTTATAGTTGAGAGAAAACAGTGTTCAATAATAACATATAAAATTTTTGAAAGTTTTGATTTTTGTACTGAACATTATCAAAGATTTCAGTTTTGCTATAGGAGTTACAAAATAATGATTATTCTTTCATAGTGCTCACTGAGTTTGTTTACAAATTTGACTTTGAATATCTGTATTAGTATTTCTTATTTATGAATACACAATTCTGTGTTAAAATCTAGCAAGTACATATTTAAACAACGAATCCGTTCCTTGCCAAAAAAGACTAAATTTTCTTCAGATTCATTTGCTGAAAGTATTGTTTACAAACGTTTAATCATGCACTAATTAACTGACAGCAGCTACCAATAAACTGAATACAACCATTACTTACTTACCTACCCGCGTTACCACTCGTAGACCATTGGCCGTCTACCGAGATTCTATATGCAAATATCCTGTGCTCGCTTTTTTAGCTGCTTCCAATTCCTGTTCATTCTTTTGATGTCTGTCTCCAATCCCTGGTGAAATGTGTCTTTCGGTCGTCCTCTTTTTATTTCATTTTCAAGATTTCATGCTAGAGTTTGCCTCATGATGCAGTTTAATGTTTTTCGCAGTGTGTATCCTATTCACTTCCAACGTCTTTCCCTAATTTCCTCCTCAGATGGAGGCTGGTTTGTCCTCTCCCACAGAAGGTTGTTTCTGATGATATCCGACAAGTGAATGTCGAGTATTTTAAGTAGACAACTATTTATAAGTAGCTGTATCTTCTTCATGATGGATTAAGTAGTTCTCCAAGTTTCAGCTCCGTACAGTAGGACTGTCTTGACGTTCGTATTGAAGATTCTCAATTTGATATTGGTTGAAGGTCGTTGTGAGTTTCATATGTTCTTCAATTGTAGGAATACTGTCTTTGACAATCCTCTTCTTTATATCTGCATCAGATCCTTTTAGTTCACCAATGATGCTTCTCAGGTACGTGAATGTTTCCACCTATTCCAGAGCTCCTCTATCAAATGTGATTGGGTTAGTGTTCTCCGTATTGCAATTGAGGATCTAGCTTCTTCCCTTGTGTATGTTGAGGCCTATTGATGCATTAGTTGGCTTCATCTCTATTTGTTCGTGTGTATGGTACAGGACCATTAAATCATCTCTGTAGTCCAAATCGTCCGATTGATTCTGAGATGTACATTGTATTCCTTGCTTCCCCTCAGATGTCGAAGTCTTCATAATTCAGTCTATCACCGGAAGAACAAGGAAGGGGGCGGTTAGACAGCCTTGTCTGACTCCGGTCCCTACTGGAAATGGATGTCATCTGTCCTCCATTTACCACTTTGCACTGAAGTCCGTCATATGAGTTCTGGGTAATGTTGACAATCTTCTGAGGAACTCCATAGTGTTGCAGAAGTTCTCATAATTTTCTCCTATCCACACTGTCAAACGCCTTCTCATAGTCAGTGACGTTTGTGTATTGCGACGAATTTCACTCAGCTGATTGTTCAATAATGAGTCATAGGGCCGCAATTCGGTCTGTACACGACCGATCCTTATGAAATCCATCCGGTTGATCTCGAGGTTGGACGTCTGCTATGTCTTTCATCCTGTTCAGCATAACTCTGTCGATCCATCCTAAAAGTGCTCTTTGTATTTCCTTAGATAGCATCAGTGCAACCCATTGTGTGGATGAAGCTTTTTATTTTTTATGATGAGAGTACAACAACATCTCTAACGAATCTAATCTTTTCTTTTCAGCTTAAGTCCAGTGTGTTTCACTGGTTTCGAGGAGTGCTACGTTGTATCTCCTTACTTCCACAGCTATCCTGCCGGTCCTCTTAGTCTCCTAGATTTTTCGTAAATTTCCTGTACCTATGTTTATTGTTGTTCTGATTTTCATAAGAAAGATCAGCCTCATGATTTTCGGAAAATCTCGGCCCCCTTCATGATGTGTCACAACTTCTCTAAACGAAAATCCTTCACCTCTCAAGGTGGAATTTAATGGTCTAAATGATTTGTTATAATTACCACTTCTTCAGCAAGGTTGTTTCTTACGGGATTGGGTCACTGACCCCATCCTAAACTATCTACCTTAATCCAAGTTTCAGATAAGCATTAACCTTAGAATGGCTGCAGGTGGTGTTCAGACTATTTTTACATAGTTGATAACATTTGGATACATAAATTTCCACAAATTTTGACAAACATTATATACTTTACTTGTCACCAGGAAACATTATTAATACATTGCAAAAATTATATATATTTTTTTCTAAACAGTATTCAGTGTTTCTCAAATCAGAATAACTTTGAGCCTACTATTTATACCACTGTCAATAAAATTGTCATTTCATACATTTCCGCTAATATTTTTCTGGGTTTTGATCTATATGCTTTCTATTTACGCATATTTTTTTCTAACATATTCAATGTACAGCTTATTATGTGCTTTTATCTTCAGAGTAGGTTTGGACGAATAATTTAAGGTGTTATACAGAATTTTTGACGATCTTATTGACTCTTTTTTTACATTATTTAAAAAAAATAAGTTTGCTTTTATTTTTCAGAATATTGATCTATTTTTCCTTACACAGATCATCAATTGTTAATATTTTGCAAAACGTATTATTTGTTTACTTTATTTAAACACATAGACATTGGTACAAGGAGGGATCAAATAAATATGCGCCATCTAAAACACTCGATTTGTGTGTGGACTGGGATACTGCCTGTTTGTCCAAATCAAAGCAGATGGTTTTCTTAGGAAACAACTTTTAGAGCCGTCGACCTAAAGGTCTAATCCACAAAGCAGTGGAACAACGTTAGAAGATGCAGTCCCATGGTAGCCAGCGACCAACAATAGGTTCATACGCCGTTTGTTCCTTCAGGATATAAGAGCCCTTGTGTACCATTGGTTTGAGATCAGGGTTTTCCAACTCCCCTAGGCGAACCTTCCATGTCCAGCAACCCGGTTAAAGTGCCGGACATACTCTTTTCGTCCTCTCAATTTCGTAAACAACAGTAATGCTGCGAGAAGGCGGTGAGTATGACTTCCCGGGCAGTGGTTGTATGCACGTGGCCATGTGAGAGCATTTGAAGAAATAGAGCCGACTTTCGCCAATCTCAGACGTATCAAGGCATTTGCAAGCTTCGCAAGGTGTTGTCATAAACATAATAATTTTCTGATAAATGTTACACATTATAAAGTAAATTTAAAATAAATTTTTCTGTAGTGTATAGATAAATTATCATTTTTCATTGTTGATCTTAATTGTTATTGGTGTTTAGTTTTTCTAATAAAACAAATTCATTATCAAGTTTCATAAATTTTCTCTTTCAAAATATTTTAATTTGTTGAAAGCATAAGTCAATTGAAGTTAGACCACCAAGCAAAACTTGAAAGCAGTGAACGGACATTTCGTCCCACCATAGGACGAAACGACCGTCCAGTGCATTCAAATTTTCCTTGGTGGTCTAACTTCAATTGACTCATGCTTTCAACAATGAAAATACTAAATCTCCAAAAAATCTCTTCTTATTTTAATTTGTGTATTTTTATTCTGTTTTTTTTAAACATTACGATTTTTTATTTTATTTTTTTAAAATAAAAGAACTACTTCTTGTTACGTGACTTAATTCAGATTTTGTTTTGCCTTTATTAAATAAATTTAGTTTATTAAAATAAAAAGTTTCTGTGTGTTAAAACATAGTTTTCCACTTTATTTTTCTTTATCTTGAATTTAATTGTACTCTTAGACAACAAGTTAATAAAATAAGAGAAGACTCAAAATTTCATTGAACTTCGTACAGAAGAAGTATATAATTAAATGGTCAGTTATCCTTGCAAATCACTCCTATTGTTTTCTAGACATTGACATACCATACAATCTTTTTAATTTATTAAATGCCACTGGTATAGCAAAAATAAAGCGGGATGTAAAAATAGTAAAATTGAGTTTAAAAGAAAACTAAAGTTGAAATGTTGCATGCAATATACATATATAAAACAACAAAAAGACCTTTTGAAGGATAAACCAGGTAATGATGGATCAATGAAGAGATCTCTATCCTGTTAATTCATTAACTAGGCTGTACGATTGTAAAGTTTATAATTTTTGTTCACAGTGATCATGGAAAAACAAGTTTATCAATAAAAGGAATAGTTTACCGAATACAGTAACAAGAAGACAAACTTAATTAAACATGAAAGTCTTATTCGTGTTTGTAAATGAAGGTGCAGTTGTTTTCGCGTCTTCTGTTTGTTTGTTTCTTAATTCTAAGTATGACAATCTCTAAGAAATTTACAATCTGATTGCTCTAAAGCTTATCGTATTGTAAATGATTTATAAAGAATTTTATATCAATACAAAGTGAAGGACGAGGCATTTAAGCGATAAAATATGTAATACGTGTTCCACTTCCATTCATTTCTTGAATACTAGTCTAATCTGTCTATGACTTGTTAATTTAAAAAGTGATATTATGACAAAACATGTCACAATGCTCAAAAAAACGAATCATCAAGTCTTTTATATTGGTAGTCGGTCAACTAACAATAGTTCATTCGAACACTGTTGTTACATCACAGAACTGTTAGTCAATTGGATAACTAGCTATCAACAGTTTTTTGAAGTAATCCAGTCTTTTATACGGTAAGTCTATTTATCACAACGGCAATCAGGTACGGTATGGTAAGCAGACTGATGAAACTTTCAATGTGCTAGCTATGAAGAGGATAGTGGAACGTAAAAGTAGTCTTTGTTCCTCAAGATACCCTAAAATAGTTGTGACTACATCCAATGTTAATTGTTGGAAATTTTAAAAGGAATGGGAGATGTATGATAATTTACAACAATATTAGTAGTTGAAAATTATGGAAATAATTGGTAAAAAGCACCTTTGAAAAAATAATATCAGAGCGAAATAAGATCAAAGGCATTCCAATGAAAATAAACAGAAAAACCGAACACAATACATCAGTTCAGCATGTGAATGGACAAGTGTAACTGAATGTAACCTTGATAATGATGAGGTTAGGAATTTTATTTGTTGAATAAAAATGGTAACATATAATGAACAATGATAGCACTTGACTAGTTTGTTATTAATATGCAGAAATCAAACAACAAATGTTTACAATCAGTTGACATTGGTAAAGCACATGAACTGATTATACTGAAGAGAAATATTTAGACTGATGCTTGACAGGATATTGATATTTTCGAAAAACAAATCAATTATTGAAACCAACTGCAATAGAAGAACTGTTAGTGCTGTTTGATAGGGTAACTACGATGAATCATAATACGTTTCCTTGATTTTAATTTAATCTAGTCTAAACCGTATTTGTATCTAAATTATCTAAAGATAAAATGGCTAAAGACACGTTCACTTTATGTATAAAACAAATTGAACCGCGTCTATTTTACTGTAGTTACTTAAAACATTATTTCAATGCATCTTCTGCATTAGGCTAATAAATAACACTAGAGACTACGTAAAAATAACTCAAGTTATTATACTTATTAGACAACAAGTAAACATGTGACAATTTTCTACAAGCTACATTGATATTTCAACTAATCGTTAATTGTTAGACATATTTTGTTTTAATTTATGATTATCTCTATATTATGAATCAATTATATTGCTTTACTAAATACTTTATGACATAAAGTAAGCGGCCAGACATTCGATGTTGTATCATCCCTCATTTTAGAGAACATTCATAACCAGTTACGTAGTTTTAAGAAAATGTAATATAGCTTGAAAATCTTAATCATCACCGACTAGTATCATCTAAGAAATTAATTAAAATGGAATATTGAGCTTCATTTTGTAGGATTATTTAACAAAATAAAACAATTACTGTTCCTTTAGCAATATGGATGCTTTAAAATTTCTATTCATGAGATTTTGTAGTAATTATGAATAAAAAATTGACGATCTGTTCACTGGTTCATACAGCATTGTATATTTCAAGAATGAACAAAAATAGCATATTGAATGTTGATCTTAAATAATATAATCAAGTTACTTTATACTTAGCAATTCATTATATTGACTATTAACAACTACATTTGTTTTCATAAAGCGTTTATCATTTACTAAGTATATATTTAAACTTAACAGATCATTATTATTCCAGGTTTTCCATGGTAGTCTAGCTTCAATTGACTCATGATTTCAACAATGTAAAACTAATAAAATCTCCACCAAACCCCGTTCTGATAATGATCATATGCTCACTATTGACTGGCTCCATGAGGTATTTTTTGGAGTTCTAGTGAGAAGCAGTAACCAGTGAATTTCAACCAGGTCTGTTAAGAGACATCAACTCACTAAAGACATTGGTGAATAGTTGCTCAACTTTGTGGTCTGATTGAAGTTAGACATTAACATCGTTGGATGCCGGATCAGTGGTCTATCGATTAAGTGCTCACGCGCGAGACTGATAAGTCCTGGGTTCGTATCTCGCGAGGTGGGAACGTGGATGCGCACTGGTGAGGAGTCCCATAATGAAACGAAACGGCCGTCTAGTGCTTACAGGTTTTTAATGGTTGTCTAGCTTCAATTGACTCATGGTTTTAACTATATAAATTATTTATTGATTACTGTATTCATTTAGTTGTTTATCAACATTTTGATTCATATAATTATTGTTACCAATATTTCATATCTACTCTCTGAATCCTTACAATATTCAATAAATTATAATGAATGATATCGAATCATAACAATCTCTATAGTACTTGCTAAAAAATCATCTGGATATATAAATAATTAAAATGACCAATATCGTTGATTCTGTTCATTCGTTATACATAAGCTCATTTTAAACTTACCTTTCCACTGATCGTATGTATAACATTTAATAACTATGGTTTAAAAATTCTTATAAAATAATGTTAGATTTTCCAGTCATGTTTGTCCTAATAAACATAAATATTAATTTATTACTAGTTTATAGATTGATAAACTTTTCAGTTTTCACAATAAGAAGAGATAAAAAGATGATAGCAAAACAAGACCCTACTATTAACTATCATGGATGATCAATGAATGCTTACGAAGTAAAATTCTAAAAATAAGACAATTAATATAAAAATTTGCACACTATGTGAAATAATATTTTGCTGATGAGATCTTACCCTCTTATGTTGTAAATAAATAATTCAAGCAGAAATTTATAGTCATTTTGCTGTATTACGTTTATACTAACAATAGATCTTTAGCTGGATGATGGGTTACCAATCAAAATATACTGTTACAGAATAAAATGGTTATTTAATGACTACTCGGTTACACCTTCAGAATATTTATATATACTTGCTATATTTTAGTAGAAAATATGGACTTGTGATTTCAATTCTTATGAATTGAAACAAAAGTGAGTAGTATGTAGCGTACTGATGGAAAACTAAGCTAATTTTATATTTTCGCAATTTGTTCATTTTAATCTTACTCCAAATAGTTTTAATACATTGATAGAACACTGTATGATTTATACGTAACAACAGAGAACTTATGGTTAATATTTCATAACCATATCTTCAAAAAAGAACCGCTTTTCAATGTTTGATTTTTATTATGTCATCAATTCAAAAATATCATGAGCCATTTCATCTTGATTTAGATTTAGTGAATATCATCATCACCATCATCAAATTTCGATACTGTTATATAATATATTTCCGGTATATTCTTACACAATAGTTATTGGTTAACAGAAATATGAAACTATATCGTGATTGTTGTTTACGTATATATATATATATATATATATATATATATATATATTAGGCACTATGGGAAAATAAATTTAATTCAAAACATTGTATAACCCGGATATTCATTATGAAGGATCATTAATTATGTCAAAACAATGATATTTTGAAACGAAATAAAAATAAAATCAATGAAAAAATTCCCATTTTCTAACTCTAGAAATTTAAAATCTCCTGATTATAAAAGTTTCTATTTTAGCTTAATTATCTCTATGTATTAAAATAAAAGTTAGTCTCATGGCCAACTATATGAATGTTTAAAATATAAAATTTTTTCTTTACCAAGATGTAATTAATTATATTTCCGAAATAAATAAATCATTCTTGAATTTTTTTTCTTCAAATTATGATTAAGTAGGAAATAATGTTTTCTATTATATAAATCATTCTATATTTTGACAGGTTAAACATTGTTACGTTGAATAAAAAAATGAAATACATAAAGAAACCCATCATATTCGGATGTGAACTAGATAATACATTAAAATTAAATTTCATGAATGATTAAATTTTTGTTTTTAATCCAGTTTTGGTAAAACATATAACAACAATATAATTGATGACTTAAGAGATTTTACATCAAGTTGAACATTTATAAGTTGATTTGTTTTAATATATTTCATCTTATCACTAAGGAATAACCACTATTTATTTAAAGAATAGTAATATATATTTATATATATAAACACAGTATAAATTTGGTTGTTAAATACTATGCTATCATTGCACCAAAGAAGATAATTTCGCTGGACAAAACTCTGGAATGATTTGAATTTCAATCGCCAGGATTTATTCAAATATATTTTTCTTGCATGATGTCTTCTCTTCACTCGGCGTTAAATTTTTGCTAAACTATTCATTTTGATATTGACGAATATTTGTACTATATATATATATATATATATATATATAGCATTTGATAGAAAAGCTCTGGAAGATGTGGGAACATTGACGTATCTGGGATGCATCATTGATGAACTAGAAGGATCTGATGCAGATGTAAATGCGAGGAATGGCAAAGAAAGGACTGCATTCCTACAATTGAAGAGCATATGGAACTCCAACCAACTGTCAACTGATTTCCAAGTGAGAATCTTCAATACGAACGTCAAGACAGTTCTACTGTATGGATCTGAAACGTGGAGAACTACTACATACATCATCAAACTTTAGAAGTATTTATAAACAGTTGTCTACGTAAAATACTCAACATTCACTGGCCGGATACTATCAGCAACAGCCTTCTGTGAGAGAGGACAAATCAGCTTCCATCTGAAGAGGAAATTAGGAAAAGACGTTGGAAGGGGATAGGACATACATTGAGGAAATTACCAAACTGCATCACGAGGCAAGCCCTAACTTGGAATCCTGAAGGGAAGCGGAAAAGAGGAGGGCCAAAGAGCACATTACGTCGGGAATAGAAGCAAATATGAAAAGAATGAATGTTAACTGGAAGGAACTAGTGAAAATTGTCCAAGACAGGTTTGAATGGAGAATGCTGGTGGGTGACCTAAGCTCCTCCACGAGTTAGGACAGGAAATAACAATGTCACGAATTTCGCCATCATAATTTATATCAATCAATTTTAAGTACATCTGTGAATAGATGCAAGAAAATATCAATTTATTCATTTTTACCAAGTGTTCATTTCAGCTAGTAGTATTATTTTTCGTTATTTCGGTTATCTAATGAAGATTTTGATGCACTTTTCCATTTTTTTATTTTCTATAATGATTCAAAAGAAGACGGTATAAAGAGTGTTTGATGAGACTTTAACATTTTGTCTGAATACTTGATCATCAAATAATTAGTTTACCTACTTACTTACGCCTGTTACCCCCAACGGAGCATACTATGCCTACCAGCATTCTCCAACCCAATCCGTCCTGGGCCTTCCTTTCTAGTTCTATTCAGTTGTCGTTCATGCTTCTCATGTCTGTCTCCATTTTTTGATCTATTGTATTCTTTGGTCTTCCTCTTGTTCTTTGGCCTTCAGGACTCCATGTGAGGGCTTGTCTTGTGACGCAACTGTGTGATTTCCTCAAAGTTTGCCCAATCCACTTCCATCGCTTCTTCCTCATTTCTTCCTCCGCTGGTATCTGGTTTGTTTTTTTTCACAGTAGACTGTTGCTGATAGTGTCTGGTCAATGGATTCGAAGTATTTTCCGTAGACAACTGTTGATAAACACCTGTATCTTCTGGATAATGGCTTTCGTAGTTCTCCATTAATAATTAGTTTATTAGCCGTTAACTGCTAAACTTCCTTATTATACAATGGTATTTTTCAACACCAAACCTTTATAATATATAACAGTAAATCAAATACATAGACAGGTTTTATTCAAATTGAATCAATAAAAATCTGTCAAGCTTTGAAGTGTTACTTATTGGTTCTATACAGTGAATTCAGTCAAAACTTATTTTTATTTCATTATGTCCACTTTTTTAATGCTGACGTATATATAAGAAAGAACTTATTTTTCCTCATTTTGTTAGTACAAATAATTTTTCAGAATAGATTTTTAGTACTAGTTGTTGTTGAGAAAAAGATTGATAAATCAATTTTCATTCAGTATTGGTACTTTTTTAAACATAATTTATTTTCTTATCGAGTTAGTCGAATACTAACATCATTGATTATTCTATCAATTGTAAATCTTTAATGATTTTACACTTCACAAAGGTTCCTTTCGAATTCTTGTCACATTTTTACGTAAGAAACTGATTTATGTTAGGCATATCATTTGGAGTGAGACGTTTTTATGAATAATAAAGTATTACTTCATGATATTTCATTTAGAGTAAAAAGTGAACACACTATTGAAAATATTTGTCAGCTTTATTAACCATGTATTTTGTCCATACTTTTAAAGGAATTGATAAATTTTAAATCAAGTTGGATAAAGGCTTGCAGTGGAATTCAATCCGAGCGTTTCGTCCATATCGGTACTAATCGACTACATGTACCTACCTCCCAGTGTTCACTCATGCCGTGATAATAACCTAGAACCTTACTGTGCAAATACCCAACATGTTATCCATTAAGTTATCAAATCAAGAAAATCACTAGCTTTGTAGTGTAATTCAACTAAACTTTTTTGTGATGGTTTTGAAATCTTTCCTTTGTTGATCCTCTTGCATCCAGCTGTCTATGATCAAAATGTGATTTCCGGATACCAATACTAGAAACTAGTAATTTGTGACTTGATAATTTTAAGACAAAGTGCCTAGAGTGAATGTATCTCAAAGCAGACCTATCAAAATTCACTACTTGATATCAACAACTGAAAGATTTATAACTTTTTGTCTTCAAAAATGTTAGCACAAAATCAAATTATTCTCTGTATTTCAAAATTTCAATGACTACTGAGTATTTTAACTGAAATTATGCCTTGTCTTCAAATTTTCATTTTTTAACTTTTTCCTCAAAATTTCCTATACAATTCTTATAGAATAAAGCATGAACAAAATATATGAGTTATATTTGATGAAAGAAATATAGTTTTTAAAGTTTTATTAGGTTTTGTCACGAGACCACTTTTAGAAATGTAGAATTTCAGCGAACAAAACTGTAAAACATTGAAATATTTACAAAAAAACTAGATTGAATTTCTTTACATATTGTCAAATAATAAACAACGATTTTTTGGAGAAAATAGCTAAAATAGAGCGAGAAAAACATTTTTCTCAAACTCATTTCAATTCATATAAGTCTGCATATATTATGATATTACTGATGAAATATTTAGGATAATCCTTACTCATAAGAGTTTATATGAAGTAAATTTGTTTTGGGAAATTATTTACTAAATACTCCGAACATAATGTCCAAAAGTTATTTATTCTTCTGTCAAATGAGTTTGATAAAATGATTCGCACTAAGATAATTGACTTATTATAACGAAAACTTAACTTTTAAAATTATCGAGGAGTTAAATGAATATTCGATATTACGTAGTCTGAGAAAATAAGAAAGAAGTTTTAAATGTGAGCTTCTTGAGAATTATTGCGAATCAGAATGAAACAAATGCATTATCTAAAAATTCGGCATTTCTCCTAACACCAAAATCTTAAATCACTGGTTTTTTTAGCATGAATGCCAATTGTCAAACGGCAAAAGTTTAATCTAGTTAAACTACTGGTCTTGAGAAACTGCCATTACTCAGTGATGAGTTCGGAGAAATATATATTGGTTCATTGTTAGTTGATATTATATATTTACTTGAAGTATTACAGTGTTAAAATATACTAACAAACTTGATTTCTCGTCGACCAGTTATCGGTTTTATCATCACACATTTATTATTTACAGAAAAGGATTTTTTTATTTTTGGTAGTCCATGCTCATTTTCATATGCCATTTTTAATTCAGCAATAAATATTCCTATCCATAGCCGAATGATATATATATATATATATATATATATATATGGTTTACAGGTAAGCTAACAATTTTCCCAACATTATTTTACACACCTTTGATGTGATATTTATTCAAGACCCTACTTAATAGAAATCGAGAGACAACGTTCCCAGAATGTTATCCGTATTTATCAATAAATATTATTACACTAATGAGCCAATAGAGAAATACACATGGTTAACAAAGATCCATATACATATTAGTAGAAAATGATTGTAAATATTGTGACTTTAAAACTCCAGACAACCTTCATTTGGAGACTTCCAAATTTCATTATTCAAAATCTTTAAATGTTTACAAATGAATAAACATAGTGAACATTATGTACATTAAGCATAACTCAAATAATAAATATACATTTTATAAGTACTCAGTTTCAGTTTTTTAATTCATATAGTCACTAATGAAAAATAAAATGAAACCCAGAAGGCATTTAGTAAATTTTTTTTTCTTCTCATGTAAATATTGTATCCAGCTTGTCATGAGTTAAATTATAAATATTTATGATTTAATGATTACCCATGATAGACGTTTCGTTTTTCCAGTGATTCTGAAATGTTTACAGACCGTTTAAATAATAGGTTTGTATATTTCTTTAAGAATTGTTCATCATATGGTATGTACTACTTATGTTGACAGATTGAAGTAGTATATAGCGCTGATCAAAGTTAGAAGGACAGTACTATTTTTATTTGATTGTTTAAAAAATTTAAAAGAAAATTAATAGTATTTATGATGGATTTGATTTATAATGAAGAATAATGTCAGTAATAAATAAATATTTCTTTTTGCTTTTATTTAATTATAATTTAGACAATGATCAAAAATGAACTCATCTAACATATTTGATACATTCTGGTTACATTGAACATTATTTCATATAACTTCTCAATATAATTTATCATATTGTTGATATATAGTTAAGGATTCATAACAATATATCTGCTGATATACATTGTTCTTACAGTCCCGGTAGATCACCATCAGTAGAGGTATGTTAGTTTAAGTGCAAAAACATTGTTATGACGATCAAATGAAAATAACATGATGAGATTAAATAATTGTAGTAAAAAAGAAGAAGAAGAAAGACTAAAGATTGTGGATATGATCCTTTAAAACAAAGTGGAAAAATATACATGAGGAAATACTGCAACTCAGAAGTGACTGCATTCGAGCCATTTCAGACGATTTTGTGCCATATTACCGACAATCTTCAGCCCTTGATCGTGGTTGTCACATCAATCCTAACTGGGTAGTGTTCACCTATTGATAAGACTCAAGACAAAAGTCAATGACTTAATGATGTGATATCATGTATTGGTTTAACAACCCAATCAAACACACTTTTTTCACAATATTTGCATGTGTAATAAAAAATTCCGTAACGAATTTATTATTGGTTGCGGTGTGCAATAACAAATCACACGATTTTCTAGTCAATCTGTCTTGGATACTATAAATCAATCGGATATTTTAAATGATCAACAATAAGTGTCTTATTATTGAGTCTTCATTATTTCATGTTTAATTAATAATATTTACTGTGTCTCAGCTTGAACATGACATTCATTATTGCTGTATAGCTTGGAAACGTGACGACGACAGAACTAAAAAATCAAAGTCTGAAAATCGGAAACATTCTACTATCGGCTTTTTAGATTAGTTCGATTTTAACCAGTGAACAGTTCATTTATTATTGATGAAGAAAAATTATTAGCTAACCCTTAACAAACAGTTGATCGGATCAATGTACATTTCCGATATTTTATCAAATTATGAACGTCATTATTTCATCAGATTGACCTACTTATTATTAAGAAATTTCGAAAAATGAGTCCCTTTTAAGCAAGTAGGTCAAATATAAGGAAGTTATTTCCCATCAGCAAAAGATGAACTATGAAAATAACAAAAAGAAATTAAATGTAATATTAGAGCAATTATAGGTGATAATAATTTTCGTTGAATGAAATTTCGTTCATTGAAACTGTAGGAAACTTTACAAAACATCTGCTTGGTAATGTTAACAAAAAAGTACACTACACACATTATCACGCGGTGTAATAATCAAACCTATGAATTCGTTATAAAGAATGAAAACAAATTTATTTATCATTGGTGTGAGAACTAAGTATCTAAAATGATAATCTGTAAGATCTGAGCTTTAAAAATAATTACTATTGATAAAGCATCTTTTGCTCTATTGATATTATATAAAATTAGTAAGTGAGGCAACCTTGATAATGCATCATCGATTCCAAATAATTAATATTTAGTTGACAATTATTACTACAATATCTCTAATGTTTCAGTTCTAGCGATGACGATACTTAACACCTGGTTTATCTCTGTGAATGTAAACATAATACCACAAGTCATTTATGGTTATGGATTATGTCTGCTTGTCCGGCAAATAACTACACTTTGATCATTATTCTATTAAGTGGATACGTTAGTCTATTCAGTTTTAGGCTCTAATTAACCACATTGGATCTCATAGTAGTCTCTATATATTTGATGATGCAGTTGATGTATTTGTTACTTCTGTAGTTTAAAATTATTTTATTTTTAAAGAATAAATAATGTTGAAAGTAATCTGAAGTGTCACATTTTACATTGTTGACATAGTATTAAAGTGCAATCATAAATAATACTCATCTTTGACCAATATACATAAGATATCAGTGATATTTCTATCAATTCAACGAATGTCATATTAAGAAAAATCAAGAACAGGCAAAATTAAAACGTAGTTTGACCTTAAAATAAAATATCAATATTAATTTAGTTCGATGAAATGAAAATAATACTTAAGTTCACATATATCTAACCTGTATATGGTATGTGAGCTAGATTAGATACATTTAAGAAGGAAATTTATCTTTCTGTATTTCTTAAGTTTTAAGAAACAAGCTACAAATAGATGTTTGAATACATATAAACATTTTTGATTTGAAGATGGAACGGAAACTTGACCTTTCTATAAATAAATAGCATATAGAGCATCTAAATATGAAAACAACATTATTGATTATTAATGAACCTTTTCTCATTAATTTTGAAACTAAGTTTGACTCAGCGAAATAAAGCAATATTTTTTTAATCCAAATCCCATTGAGTATGTTATAGTAGTTCATCTGGTGAAACTATTAAACCATTTCATCTAATTTCCAGTATGAGTTTTTGAAAGTTGTTAAATTTCATTTAACTAATACGCCGATCCAATTTAGATAACCATTAAAAACGTGGAAGCACTGGATGGCCGGAATGCTGAGGAGCCCTATACCTAGACAAAAGAGAAGCCCAGCGCTTCCAGGTTTTCAATAATTGTTTAACTTAGACTAGTTCATGATTTCAATGGCATTATACGCCAATTTTTATATTTGGCACAAATGTTAATAGTACAACTCGTGGTTAATCCACAAATATTAAATATCAAAAAGAATAACAAGAAAAGGAACTTATTCAGTACAAAACAGACAGGTAATATATATGTATATCATAAACCTAATCGATTTATTGTCATTACGTGACATATCAACAACCAATAATGATAAATGCCAGTATAAGTATAATCGATTATTTGTGGCGTTATGAGTTATTATATGATGTTGTTTAAGACCACATTAAGTAAATATTCTTCTGACTAAAACAATATTAAACGTAAAGGTTATACACTATAACTTGATCAACATTCGTATAGTTTTTTATTTTATTTCAAATATATCATTAGTTATTTCTCAAATTTTATAACTCTTGAATGATCTTGATGGAAATGATTTTGGTAATATAAATGTAACACTATATCTCTTAACTTTTACTTGTGGAACATAACCAATAATGTAGTGGACGAGAACACAAGTGGAACAATCGAATGTGTTTGAGTACAAAATTACGGAATTTATTACTGAAATCTGAGAACCACACAGTAAACACTTCATTTGCAAAATGTCAGTCAACTGTCTCAGACTTCGTTGTTCTTTCGTTTCCACACCAATCATTCTTCGTTCTCATTCTCTTTTCTTTCATCTTCTTAACCTTCAGCCCCCAGGCATTTCGTTTTCGGTTGATGATAAATACTACTTATATCTATCGACATAAGTAGCACACATCGCAGTAACAGCACTGTAATAAATGAAAATATACGGTTACATAGAAGCATAAATCTTCACAAATTCGGGACTAAGGGGTTATTGGAGGTTTTTAAATTTCATAGTTCATGATATATTTTAATCATCATATAATAGTCTACAATAAATCCATACCGCGATAGGTGATTCGGGTAAACTGTTTCAAAGTTCTTCTAAATTAAAAATTATGCTTATCAGAAACTCGGGTGAACATATAGTTATTTATACAAATATGTATATCACTGAAATATTTCATATTGTTTCGACAAATATGGTTACAACAGGAGAAAGATTTCATGGATTGGTTCACACTTGCGATCAACTAACTGAAATGATATGATCATAGTGATGACTACTTATTAATCCGAATAATTGATACAATAAACGAATATCAGAATACAAAATAGTTAGTCAGCAAAATATGGGTCATTTTACATTACTAAAATATCACATCTACAAAACATTTATTTAAAGTATCATGGAATATATATATATATATTTGTACTGAAAACAATGTTAGTTTAAAGATGAGATTTAGTTAAAGGCTAAACATTGAAAGAGTTAACATCTAATTACTAATGATGTACATATTTTTGCATATGAATTCAAAGAAACCCATTGAAAAAAATTTACATTTTGAAACTAAAACAAAATTGTACATTTCACTTATCGTGAATTTAAATGAACATCTACATGTTAAGTACAAAGCCAATAAAAGTCCCACAGTTATTATGAAGTATCACACTATTGCATATATATATATATATATATATAATGTCTAATTTATCGATTAAATCATTTGGTGGTAAAAAGTTTGGTTAGGGGAAATATGCGAAGGATCCACTAACTGACCATACTTTCTATAAAATATGATTCAAAAGATTATTTAGTTATTAGAAGGGGTTTTGTGATGATCTTTGTAATTTCATAGTTGAACTCATGAGTCAATTGAAGCTAGACCACCATAAAAAACCTGCAAACACTGGACGGCAGTTTCGTCCTATTGTGAGACTCCTCCTCAGTACTCATCCAAGATCCTGCCCAGCAAGATTCGAACCCACAAGCTATCAGTCTCGGGCGCGAGCGCTTAACTACTGAGGTGGCCGGCATCCAATGGTGTTAATGTCTAGCTTTAAGCAATCCAAAAAATTGAGTAACCATCCACCATTGTTTTCAGTGAGTTACTATCTGACAGCATACTTGGTTGAACTCCATTGTTCACTACTTCTCACTGGAACTCCAGGAAATACCTCTTGGAACCAGTCACTAGTGAGCGTATGTTGATTATTATCAGAAGTGTTTTTATGGAGATCTAATTAACAAGTAAACTGGAAAAATCAATAAATAACTCCAACTAAAATGATTCACAGATTAGACCAATAAAATTGACTCAATGAATTTTACACAACATATTTTTTAGTTCACTTTTTGTTCCTAAAAAACATGATACTCTTAATCTTATTCAAAAGAATTTAATAAATGAATTAAAGTTTGAGATTATTAAAGAAATGATAAGTGTTAAATTACTTCAGGATTATTTCGTACATTTAAAATATATCGACAAGAAACCCAAAAACTATTATGTAACATTGAACGTCGCGCATGTATGATAAATTAAGAAATCAATTTATAAAGTATTTCTTTTAAATACTTAAATACTTTAATGATCCTACAAAAATAGTTTTTTTTGACTGACTAATATTCTAACATTAGAAGCTGAATATGTTAAACACGAAACTTAGATGATAGATCACAGAAAAAGTTTATAGTACTGGTAATACAATGTTTATGAAGGTTCTCATTTAGTAGATATATGAAGAATTTCGGTTACACATAATTTTAAACACTTTGAAATCGATATCTACAAAGATTTATTATTGTATCAAGTGATGCATCGTAACAATTGACTTCCACTGATTCCATTGATATAGACATTTCTTCCATGCAGAACATACATTTTCAATGTTCGTATTTCTTTTATACATTTATTATTCAAGTAAATGTAGATATACGAAATCAACTTTACTGCCCCGAAACAAATATTCCTATCATTATTTGGGTTATACTAACAGTGAACAATACTGTCTCATTTTCTACAACTCCATATTATACATCTATTCTGTTTAATAGAAAGCCTTAATCAAAATCAATGTAATTTATAAAACAGGAACAAATAAAGTATAGTAAATAAATCGCATTCACCTTATGACTAACGACAAATATTAAATATAAATAACTTTATTACCATGATGTATTTCAGTTAATATTGATCATAGGAAATGACAATTAATCACGAAATGAACTAGGATCATACTTGAAAAATACACTTGTTTAAAGAATTGAATGGGACACAGTTTAAACCTATTTGAGGATAATAAAATGCAATAATTGTTAAAAAGCTTATAACTAAATAAAAGTCAAGTACCTATTGATGGTTAATTAAATTTGTTTTAACGTTTAAAGAAAAAGTTCATATACATGAATTCTTTGTTGTACTTCATTCCATTTGATTGTTTATTCAAAAAACATATGAACTTCAGATTAATTTCATTCGGATTTATTTCTAATTTGGATTCTGTTTATCTATAGTGTTAAATTCTTATTTGCACCATTTCACCGCGTTGTACATGAAAACGAACCGATCGATTGGTCACACACTATTTTCGAACTTAATAAATCCTTGAATTTATAAACCTCAATGTAAATTTGTTACTGAATGTTGTTTTCACATTGTTTATAAATAATTGCTACAAACAAAATATATCGTATCTTTGTATAATTCTTCTAAATTGTATCTAGTTAACCTAATCAACATTTAAAAAGACTCATTTTGTATTGTCTTTTTGGATCTTCCCATTGATGTTTAAGGCTGTAACTTACCAGTCTCTTATTGGCATATGTCCATCCTGCGTAGGTAGTGGGTTCGGGTCCCGGAGTGAACATCGACGTTGTGGTTTAGGTACATCGAGATGCAAAGTCTTAAATAGGACAAAACGCGGGTCCTGGATTCTGCCGTTAGCCACCATCCATCTTCGCTTATAATTTAGAAAAGCCTCTGTTTCTAACCTCAAATTTTCTAAGTTTCATTAACATTATCATATTGTAAGTATTTTTGTAACGTGTTAATCTTCGGAAAATTTTATGAGGACAACTTTTTTCTGATATTATGTCTTTACACGAAAATGAACTATAAGATGTAGCAAAAACCACTAACTTCCTATTTTACATTTTTCCACTCACATTTATTAACGACTTCCTGCTCACACAAGACTGAGTGTTTAGAACAACAATAAGTTGACTTAAATTTATTTAGTAATTATAATAAACTTTAGTTTTCATGATTGTTTACTATTTTTTCTCATTCCAGTAACTAATCACAGTTCCCAAATAATATTGAACAGACATTATTTTTTGTGTTTATGACCGCAATCTGTCATTTTTTGTTTGGTTATCGCCTATCGGTTTGTACTTTTGTGGCACATCCCTATAATATACCATGTTGTTTCTTATTGGATAAGCTGTGTGAGATGAAAGTTTAGCACTGATTTTCACGTTTGACTAAATTTAATATGTCACAAGTCAAGATTTTGCCACAGAGGTATTAACAACTAGTCAGTTTATTTCCATAATTATCTTGTTTCACCTGATCATCATATATTTGAATTTATTTTTATTTTACATTTTTGTAGTAGGAGGATGAATATATTGATTTTTCCGATTTTTCATAAAATAATGCTTTTGAGAAGTGAGAACTCTTGAAAGATTTTTATTGATGAGAGAGTCCCTTCTCTGTAGAATTTTGAAACGCTCATAGCTCAATATTCATCACAATATTTGATAATGTGAATCGGTATCAATCAGTGTTTATCTCAAAATAACTTCTACAATATGTCACTTTTTTCATTTCAGATATATTGTTCTTTAGCATATAAATTGGCATTATGTTAACAAATATTTTGTTTGGCATAGTGAAACAATTTATTCAAAATATTTTTTAGTATATTGTATAACTATGGCAAGTTTTACTAATGTGTAATATCCAACAATCTTTAGAATAAATTTATCTGTATCGCGCCAACTTTAGTTCAGGGTAAATAGTAAACAGAGTTGAAACCTAATTTCTTTGTAATTAACACTTATCAACTTGATTTATTATTAGTTTAGTGTTTGAATATTCATTAGTACAGTGTAGTTAAACATATCGTCCTTCAGTCGACATGGCTATGTAGTTCTGATGGAGGATGTTATCTGAAGAGAAACCTTTGTAGGAAATTTAAAGTTGAGAGAAGAATACAAACCGAAATTAAGAGGTTAGAGATTCCACTTACTATTCAATAATTCAATGAGTTTGAAAAATATTAGTTTTCAAATGAGGATCGTATTTTATTAGCATAATCCATACAATCCATTTTGATATACAATTTTATCAAGTTATATTCTTGAAGGTAAAACTGAAATTAAAATTATGTCATATTAAACCAAAAAAGAATGAATAAACTCAGTGAACAACAACAATGAACCCGTAAATGTGAATTTTGCTCTTATAAAAATGTAGGAACAATATTATAATGGTTGGTAAAATGCTGATCACTACTTAATTTTATTTATAGCCTATAGATCATTAGGATAATAGGAAATGAGAAAGGATCAACATAAATCATAGAAATAGCATCTATTCAGAAATTTGATCAGGGGAGATTTTAAAACTGTTTTTTTGTAAAGCCATCTATAATAATTATTACTTGAAAATGTGTAAGTGTAATGCAGTGTAACGTAATTCCTAACTCAATATTCCTTTTACATAATAGCAAAATAATAAACGTTGCATTTCTAGGATACACGCTACTTGACATGGTTACTGTATATAATGCATTTTTCGAAGTTCAAAGTAAATGTAGTTCTTTAAGTAATTATCATCAATATCTCATTTGAATCTTATTCATTTTGAATCTCAACATAACTTTGAATCAATTTCGCGATTTTGCTGAGAACCATTTTTTCAGTGATATATAACCTCCATGAACTTATGATGTAACATAACATTGAACTTCATAGAAATTAGTAAAGTGAACAGGCAGTGATAACAGGACGTTTCTGCTGCAATTGAAGGTAGTAGTTCTGATTCGAGTGTCGAATTATTAACTCAAGATGATAAAGGACGCTCAATTCTTCTATCGAAATAGAATATTAATAAATTAGGCGGTAATTGAAAAAAAAAGACTGTAAAAAGTTATATCTTAGCTGTTTCTCTGATGTAACACATATTTGTTGTATGATTATTTTAATTACACCTTTTCCTTCTAGTAAACAAGTCATACTCAAATTCCTATATCGATAAACATTTGAGTTATCTTAGTACGTTACTGGAAAAAATAGTGAGAAATGTGAGCATCACAAAGATAATTATTATTGTTAGAACTAAATTTAAACTTAGGTTTTAACCTCATAATCATTGTAAAACCAAACAAATGAGTTTACTGTATGTCTGTCTGAAGAGAAGTTTTATCATGAACTGACAGTTTGAAAAACACCAGTGTTAACATTAGGTAATATATGACGAAACGGAAAACACTAGACTAAAAGACTATATAATTGCTATAAAACAACGCAGAAAAAACACTTATCAGTCCGTTGTACACAGTAAAACAACCCTAACCTACCCCATGAATAGCATATGGTAAATCTCTATCTGATTGATAAATCAAACTAATACATCGGGATTGATAAACACATATAAACGAGAAATATTATCTTCAATCTGAACCTAACCAGGCTTTTTTCCAGTATATAGTAATATTTGTACCCATATATGAAAAAAAACTAAACTGATCACGGAAATTTGTTAGCCAATGATAGCAGTGGGATAGATTACATAATTACCCATTATAGAAGAAACTATTTATATTTTGAAAATAACTCAAACATTTCGTCAAGCTTCTTTTGGAAATATTCTAGAATTATAGAGACCAAGCGAGATCAATACAATTCTGCACCAAATCATTGTCTAATTATATTCAGTGTTTCCTTAAGAATGAGCGTAAGAAACATAATACGAAATGTTTATTATTAAGTAAAACATGATTTGTGTGAGTAAATATTCGTCAGTATTATATTTCTCCAGTAGATGAATTAGGCCTATAAATAACATTTTCACCTTTTATTGGATGAATTTGAATATATATGAAAATGATACCAGGGTAGTGCTAATAATTATGAATTAGATTCTAGTTGTCTATCCATAGATTATTTTTTCAAGAAATCTATCAAATTTTAAGTAGAGAAGGATGCAAGCCAAAAGTGTGTAATCCACTGCAGTCCTAAAAGTCTAACGGAAGATCCAGGTAACCAATATACATTAATTAAAATTAATATATGAAATCACTACAAAAAAACTTGAACAACGTTGAGAATGTTTTTCAATGGAAAAAGATGGCAAATTTCTTCAGCATTTGATCAACAACAGATTTTTAGATTATTTTTTTTATTCAAATAATTTTAAATATTAATTAGTTTTGGTGTCTGAGAGCTTCACCTATCTTCATTTAATACAACTATTATGCTTAAATTTGATTGATATCATTCTCAAGCCAAACCCCATTTACTTAAACTTTTGAAGTAGTAGAGGCTAATAATTGATCATATATCTGTTATTGTTTTTTCTGAAATATGATGGTATCAAATTTTTCCTTCTTCATAAATCTCCACCAATAAATGTGAATCAGGTTTTAAGTTGAATAAAATGTACTTTATAGGTGATAAACATACAGTGTTGATTCTGTTTATTTAGTATTTCATTCACCATGTTCACATTTGTCATTAATGGTATGCATAGGCATGATAGTTTTGACACTAACAAAAAATATACTTCTTGAGTTGTCTCCACTAGCATGATGTTAAAATTTTGATAATTTCTCACAGCGACTCAAAATAATATTGAACATTGCTCCTCTAAAATGTAGACAATTAATTCCGAACTTCTGAAATGTGGGACCCTTATATAACCGCTCTTGTTAACATCAGTTAGGTCGAAATGAATCTCCCGTAATACACTCACTGTGAAATGTGATATATATGTTACCTGAACATCACATCATTAATCAGAAATACAATTTAAACAAACAATACTATATGAATTTAAACTTCATCCCATCGCACAAGCAAGTAGATGTCAGGACTCAGTGGCCGAGTGGATAACGGGATGGCGTTTGAAGCGAAAGGTATTGGATTGGAGTCCCGAATTGAACATCAACTCTGAGATGCAGGTACATCCAGCTGACGAGTCCAAAATAAGACGAAACGCGCGTCCTGGATTTCACTGATAGTTACTATCCATCTTTGCTTACAATTTAAAAACCATTTCAATAATATTTCCTTAGATATACAGAAGCATAAAAAATATTCAGTAATTTATTGACAATTTTAAGTTACACCTTACACAAAATTATACGTTAATTATAATAAAATGAACATTTGAAATGCAACTGGTTACTAAAAAAAACAAAAAAAGAAAAAAAACTACTAATAAAAATTAGGATCTTTTAAAAAGTGTATTCGGTAATATACATTTTCAATATCCATGGTAAAGTACAGAATTGAATAATTGGTTACTTTTTTCTAAAAATTGTTGTTGTTATGCTACACTTTCAAAATCTAATCATTTTTATCAGTATTGATATAAGTATCCTAGTTAGTAACAATATTATTTAAATCTTACCAACTGTTTATCTTTTAACATAAGACCTTTAATTGTTTTGTACATATTTGGTTAACTTTTGTTTACCTATCAAAATAAATATTGTCTGTACAATTTATTTAAATTGTAATGATAATTAATTTATTAATGTTTATTTTTTTGTATTAAATGTAAAAATAGTATCTATGACTTCCATGGCAAATATCTCTTTTTATTTTAGATGTTATGGAATAGTATAATATTAGTTAATTTCTAATCACTCTATGTGAAACTGTACAATATTCAATTGCGTACAAATCTATCAGTTTATGTCTCCATAACTGAAGTTTGTGTATAAGCTGCACTTAGACTAAGACGTGCAGCAGCTGGTTTTAAGTCTGATTTCATTATTTGTCCTGTAGATTTATTTTGTTTCATTAATAGTTGTTCACTTTCTTTATCCATCGATGCAATATCATGCCGTGAATGCCATGAATTCATATAATGAGTAGATTGATTGGTGGTTTTTCGTTGACTACTATGTATTCCACATTTATTGATTAAATTTCTAAATAAATCTTTCAACTGTGAACGAAACCGTCTTCCAAGAAAAACGTAAACAAAAAAGTTTACACCACTATTTAAACATACTAAAGCATTTGTAACTGGACGAATAATCTCGATTAAACTTCGATGATTAATCAGATAAATAATTTGATAGCCAACAGCTGGTAATTCACATACTAAATATATTATAATTACTCCAACACATAAACGATTTACTTCCATTGTACGAGAACGATTAGATTTTGTAACACGTACAAAATAAGCATGATTATCTGAAGAACGTGGTGCTCCATGACAACATTTTGGGATAGTGTGATGGTGTGATGGATGTTGTTTTTGAGGATGTTGTTGATAGTCTCTGTGAAGAGAATGATAATTACATTGTTCAAACTGTCTGTTAGCGCAATCTATTCTAGCAATAATTTGTGCTCGCCTCTGATTCGCATACTTAATTCCTCGAATAAGTAACACATTAAAAATGGCAATAATAACATTAGGTAGAATAACAATTAAAATTGTATAACTGATCAGACGATAAATTAATCTGAAGGCATAGTTATTATTCACCCATGATCGTATAGCACTATGATATATCAGAATTCCTTTAGGTAATTCCGTAAAGTTATAATATCCAGAATGAAGAATATTTGTTTTGTTGTCTTCATTAGAGTAACACAATAATGGCATTGCATCAACAATAAAAAAATGTGGAATATTGTAAAGCGATGACAATATAACAATAAGTGTTATAGCAATATGCGCTTTTTTCCTTGTACATATACTAGGTGCATGAAGTGGTTTACATACAGCTACCCAACGCTCTAATGATACTAGAACAACAGTCCAGTTTCTCATCATTCTCACCGCCATTCCAGATCCATATAATATTTTACTCGTATGAGCATAAACGTTTATGTATGACAACCATAAAATATAGAAAGATAACGTTTTCAGAAATTGGAAAAAGAAGCATAATATTAGAAATGCTGTATCAAATACGGCTAAACTGGTTAGTATTAAACTAGTTGTTCCGTGAGATCTGTCACGAGCTAGGACGAATCCACTTAAAACATTGCCAGTAATCCCAGCAAGCAGTATACAACCAACCAAGAATACATCAAAGGCTACATTATATAGAACAATCCAATTTGGTTTGAAGAGACCGGGCATACTTCCAATGTGCTGAAAGAAATATGAATTATTATTTGGTAATTCGATCAGTTCAGCACAGTTTGATAAAAGCTTTAATAACTCTTCCGTACTCATATCCTTAGAACTCAAAAAATTAGTTTCATTGTCTAATTCCATTCTTATGAGGTGTTCAATGTATTTTATTCATAACAGAATGATAAATTTGAATTTTGAGGAAACGATGCTAAACAAACCTTTAAATAGCTGTCACTTTGGTAGGATATTAAATACCACTTGCTATGATTGGTTGATAATGGACCAATCATACACGTTTAAGAGAAAACATCCCAAAGCACGTCTAATATTGATGTCATATTATTAGTAAACTGAAGTTCTTTAATGAAATCATTCAAATGTTTTTTTACACTGAATCTGTGGCTAAGAATTTCAACAATTAAGATTAGTGCTGGTAACTCTATTTAAGGAAAATAATTTTAAAAATCAAACTATAAGTTTTATTTTGTAAAGTATAACCATAGCTACTTCATTAATTTTATTGGTTCCATAATGTGAGAGCAATATTTATCAAACCACATAACAATAATTTGAAAGTGATTCTTATTTGAACGCTTTTCGACACTTCATAGTGTGAAGAGACTTGTACACTGTGTTTAAAACATTAAAAAATGGATAAAATGCAAAACATTTTTACTCGACAAGAAGCAGTTTTCTACATCCCATGTTGTTATTTTAATGAAACAAGCAATCTATCTTAAGTGTCCTTTTGTTTATAACTAATAGGTATCAAGGAAATTATAAACTCAATGTGATAAACTAAAGTAATTCTTAATTTTTAACTTTGAATTGACTTCAGTGTACAAACTGTTTGTCTCTAAAATTGTAATCTTCATTGAAGAGCTTCAAGTCATTCTCTTCATGTTTCTTTCTAGATAAAAAATATCAACAATCGTAAATATATGAGTTCTCCATAAAAGTTATTTAGTTTAGAAAATTTTTATGTAGATCACTATTTAGGAAATCCCTTTTACATGTGACCTGATAGAAATCTTAATTTACATGAACTGGAAACATTTGAAAACATTATCACTATTTTTCTAGAAAGTATGTATTTTATCTGCTTTGAGTACATTAAAAACAGGAAAAAGATACAATATATTGATTTGACTTCCATATACTTGGTCCTATTTCATTGAATATAACCAAGTTCTTTAACTGTTATTACAAAGTTCCTTTTAAATTAAGTTAACAACTAATGAAGTAAAATATTACTATTTTTCATAAGTACATTAACAGAACTACACAGATTTAGATTTTCATAACTTCTATTTTATAACTTTATTTCGAAAGACAAGCAATAAAAACGAACTTCTATTCACAAAAAAGTTGTATTCAAACTCATAATAGTAAGTTATTTATATAGAAATAAACTTGAAATTTTTTTTTCAGTCTTTCAAGAAATGCATTATGTTATCTCTAAAAGAAAGCAGGTTTTTTTTCTAGGAATCCAAATGTATAGAGTATAGGGAAAAATTCTAATGACATGTTGTAATCTTCATTGAAATCTTGACATTTGAACATATGTTGTTTACACAATTGTAGCATATTCGTAAAAAGTTGATTTCAAAATGAATCGTATCTGAAATTAAATCTTTTTTTCGGTAAGGCATTAAAATATACAAGCAAAAGAGCTTCATTCCACTCTATAACTGTATAGACAAAGTTACGAGATTATTTTTTTGGGGAAAATGATTATGTTTATGACATCCCACGTCTAAATGAAGTGTAAACTCACTGAAGTGTAGTAGATTACTTTAATAACTGTTTCCTCATTTGCATTTCACAGCATAAACTGGTAACTATGACAAGTTTCTACAGTATCTTGTAAATAGAAAGACGTAATTTGAAGTTAATATCTCAAATTTTTCTCGTAACATAAAAATTTATTCCAAGCTGACAGAAATGTATCTCACTGCGTGAGCTTCAAAACGCCTAAACAATTAATTTCTTCAGTTTTGCGTATTAAACACATGTGCTGGAATAACTGATTAACATTAAAACTATTATTAAATTAGACAACTAATTAAGTTATTCCATAAGCATATAGGAAAGTGAATAATGTAGTGATAGTCGAAAATACCTAAAGATTTATTTTGTCATAAACGATTAGTCCGATGAAAGAATCAAAACATGATAAATAACTATTTATGAAAAACGTACTTTCCAATTTTAATAACATGCTCACTGTTTGAAGATATTATCTGATTTCTGCTAGTTTAAAGCATACATAAGAATCAAATTTTGCAAGCGTTTCATAGGGCCAAAGATTTTAATTGTATGATGTGTAATAAGTTAAAAAACTATTTCTTGTCTGCTTTTGATAAACTACTTTATTATCAGAAGGGGTTTTTGTGGAAATTTCGGTAATTTTTTAGTTGAAATCATAGCTCAATTAAAGCTAGACCACCATGGAAAACCTGGAAGCACTGGACGGCCGTATCGTCTTATTATGGGACTCCTCAGCAGTGCACATCCACGAACCCGTACTCGTGAGATTCGAACCCAAAACATATCAGTTTCGCGAGCGAGCGTTTAAACACTAGACCACTGAGCCGGTATCCAACGGTGTAAATATCTAGCTTCAATCAATTCACAAAATTGAGCAACCGTCCACCATTTTCTTCAGTGAGTTACTATCTCACAACAGACCCATTTGGACTCCACTGGTCCTTGCTCCTCACTGGAACTTCAGGAACTACCTCTTCAATCCAATCAAAAGTGAGCATACGATAATTATCAGAAGGTGTTTTTGCGGAGATTTCAGGTCCTCGGTTAAAATTTCGCGAAGTCAGATCGTGGATCCACACTGCTGACGGGTCCCATAGTAGGACGAAATGGCCGTCCGGTGCTGCCAGGTTTTCCATAGTGGTCTAGCTTTAATTGACTTATGATTTCAACTAAAAAATTACTGAAGTCTCCACAAAACCTCCTTTTGATAATAATCATATGCTGACTAGTGACTGACTTCAAGAGATATTTCCTGGAATTCTAGTGAGTAGCAGTAACCAGTGGAGTTCAACCAGGTCTGTTGTGAGGTATCAACTCACTGATGACATTAGTGATCGGTCGCTCAACTGTGTCGATTGATTGAAATTAGACGAAACGGCCGTCCGGTGTTTCCAGGTTTTCCATGGTGGTCTAGCTTCAATTGAGCTATGATTTCAACTATAAAACTGTATTTAGTCTGTTAACTTCAGAAGCCGTTTTGTTACTCCCATCTATCCCAAGATTTTGGTTAGATTAGTTTCATTGCATCGTTTGATATGACGTGATTAATTCCATAATAGTGATGTTCTCGGAAAATTCACTTGATACGTGAAAGCTTTCCATATATTTAGGTAACGTACTTTTTTAAATTCTGTTCATAAATGTAAAATGTTATATTGTAACCTACAGTGAGTCCTAATTCTACACTATATTTCAATTAGACATAGAACGAACACAAAAGAAATTCATGAAACCTGGTTCATGATGGAGTAGACGAAGCACTGCAGAAAAACGTTCTTTGCTGGTGAATCGTCTGCTTGAGCCCAGGTTGACAGTTCATCTCCTATGTAAATGAAAGTACAAAAGCATGTGTTCTCTTGAGCTTTCTAATCTCTCATTTAATGTGATTAGATGAATAACAGTAAATCCCATACCTTATAAATAATTAAACATTATTTAATATGATCACTGAATCGTTGCATATTAACTACATTTATTCGGCACGTTAAACAGGTATCTTTATGAAGAACAACAAAATAGCATGTATCCATTTAAAAACGATTTATGACCACACTATGAGATGACGCGAAAACTGTTATTTAGTTTTGAAAAATATGCTCAATTTGCATTACTAAATTCTGGTAAGCAATCTACATATACGATGTGTGTAAAAATGACATATATGATATAGTTTAGTTTATCTAGCAGTTTAGTCCAAAATTATTCTGTTTCCAGATTTGCTAATGGAAAATTTAAGCATCTTTGGTTACGTAGTGAAGCTTTAGGGACTCAACTGTGTAGAAAAATATTTGGAATAATTTGAATCGCTTTCGAAGATACCTAAATCAAAAAGCCAATGATATTTTAGATTCCGTTTTTTGATAACTAAAGCTTTCTAAATATTTGAGGTTTGTTTGAACCGTCTAAGTAGAATATGTTTAAAAGATTACTGGAAAGTAAACATCAAAGCTATTACGTTGAGATAATAAGATAAAGACGTGATGAATATACGAAAGTTCCGATGTTAACACTGCTTAAACTCGCAAAATTTTATAACCGAATAGTGTTTGAAACATTTTACGCGTTGTATATATTAGAAATTTTACAAAATCATTCTAGATTATCATTTGTGAAAATGTGGATAAATCAAAATAAAAAAGTTTAATTTGATTTCTGTAAATATATTGCTTATTTTCACAAATGAATTTAGGAATCGATCTAAGCTAGACAACTATTGAAAACCCGGAAGCCCTGGATGGCCGTCTCGTACTACAATAAACTCCCTAGTAGTGCGCTTCCACGATCTCGCGATTGGGACTCGAACGCGTGAACGCTTAACCTCTACACTACTGTGCAGACATCTAATGGTGTTACTGTTTGACTTCAATCGATCCATGATCTTGCGCAACCCTTCATCCACTATCTGAGGTTGATAACTCTCTCACACCCGACACAAATTGAACTCCACTGGTCACGGCTTCTCACTAGTACTTCAGGAAATCCATCTAGAAGCAAGTCACTAGTGAGCATATGATGATTATCGAGGTGGTGATTTGTGGAGATTGTAGTACTTTCACAGTTAAATTCACGAGTCACAGGGGAGTTACGTAAACATAAATGAAATAAAAACCTTATACATTTCTTCTTAAAATATTTAAATAAGTTCATTACATGACAAGCAGTGAATTCGTACGTTACTTTTTGTGTCCTGATCGTTTACACCTTACGCCAAAATAAATATGCATCCGACTTCATCGATGTCATATAATCGAGTGAAGTCTACTTATTTCAGAGTTAAGTAAAAGTTCACAATAATAATTATAAATCTTATACCTCAGTTTGCCTTCTGAATGAATTTATATAACTATTTCGTACATCACGTCGAAATCCCTCCCAGAATAAATATGAAATAGATAAAATTCCCTATATAAACTACTCATTTTCAATTATAAAGCAAAGTCAAATTACAATTTGTAGTCAGTATTTAATACATTGTTATTCATTCAAAATATTTCTCAAGTTGTCCCTACTTGGATAGCATTACTATTAATACATCAAAGTTAGTCAACGGATTTAAGTCCATACAAAATGAATAAGAATAGACAATATTTCATATTTTTCCAAATCTGTTAAACTAAACGACTTTAAACTTTGAACAAGAATCTGAAACAAGAACAGCGTCATATAAACGTTACATTGTTTGCGTGTAATTTAAAAAGTTGAGAGCTCAGAAAATGAAGTTAGGTTAATAGTACGTTACTGCAATAGCTTGACTAAACACTATAGTAAAAAGATTCTGATACACTAGAAGTATTAAATATTATACTAATTTTTCAGTTCTTTTTAGTGTGTATAAGGGTGATTGATACATACTTATTAAGTAATTGTGAACTCTATAAATGTTCTGTTAGAAATATGAATTTATAGCAACTCTCCTACAATCAATTTCGACTATGGTTAAATTTTGGTAAGCTCTTTCATTAACATATTTAACAGATAATGTTATTCAAACATCAACAAATCGTGAATTTCTTTGTACTATTATGATCACTATCATGTCTGTATGAACATGTATGCTTGACCACATAACAGACTCTAGCTAAAATGTTGATAGCTTAAATACCACTCGATGATTCATTGCCTTCCCCATGTATATATGTACGCGAATCCTATTATTAGCCTTTGCTTTGCCTTGCTATGCCTTTATTCGATTTGACAATAAATTTGCCTCTATTCACTCGCACACAAACAAATTCACCTCTCTGCTTTGTTATCCGTGCTGTACGCTTATAAACTGTAGTTGCCGCTTCTTAATGCCTTCTGATATCAAATAGCGTTGATATTTATATAATAATAGTTACAAAGGTGATTTATTAAGGAAGCAAAACGACCACTACAAACTATCATTTTACAAAGGTAGAGTGTATAGATCCACATAGCGGGGACATTATTCTGTCAGTATTTCAGTAATCATAGCCATTATTCTAACAATCAACAATCTACATACAAGTGAATTTCGCACACATTTATAGGTCATTGATATATTTTGCTGAAAATCAATAATTATGAATAAAAACGTTTGGCAAGAAAGATTTTTGTAAAACATTATTTTACTAATGACGTTTACATGGTTAACCACCTCAACTTAATTTGGATTCTTCTGATAGAGCGTTGTAATTGGTATAACTTGCGACCACCTGGATGCCCTGTTAACGTATAACGTGATAATACCGCCAATGACAGAGCAGCGATTAATCGATTGGAACAATGACACATGAAACTCGTACGAGCAGTCTTGAGTACTTGTCGCCCCTCCTTTCTGCCTACCCCAGCCAGTTAGTACAGAACATCAATAACAGACTTTGTAATATGAATCATTATATTTCAAACATACTAAGTTTATATACCAATCAAACTGACTACATCGTACCATAAAATAGAAGATAAGATTTGTACAATATTTAGTCAAATGTGGCTGTGAATATGGGAGATAGGAAGTGATAGACAGAGCATAATTCAAGAATGGTTAATCGTATAACAATAGTTCGTGAGCCAAGGAAATTGATTATGAATAGTTCAGTTATTTAGCAATTATACGACAAAAAGTATATGCATAGTATTGGTTCATAAATAGATCCCAAAGTTACCATTCATTATCCTTATCAGGGCATAACAGTAATCAATTTAATGATTTGGCTGAAAGGTTTTTGGCCTCCATGTTAAACTATTTTAAAGACAAAATGAACTACTTTTCTCCATAAACTAGGATTTTAATAGAGAATTGAAAAGTATGGTAAATTACTGTTTATTAGATTCCATAATAAAACAAATATTTTTTATCATACAAACAGTATTCAGTATATCAAGGAGAGATATTGTTACACAATAACATTAATTCATATGTATCATGGATTCTATTTAGGTGATTATATGTTCAAAGTTTAGTATTAAGAAATTGGCAAAGGACTGTTTATGCGTTTATATGAACGTATAAATCAAGCTTACAAATATCAGTTGAAAATAATTGAGACAGTGAGGAAGAATGAGTTATAAAATTATTCATATTATTAGTTAGTAGTATTTTAATATGACAAAATAAGACAAAAAGTTTTCCTTTTTTAGATAAATAATTATTTACAATGAAAAAACTACCTCGAACAAAATGATTAAATCCCAAATAAGGAACAACGAAAACTAAAAGGATTCTCAACTAGTTGCAATAGAAATTATATTATAATAATAACTTTTCTTTCTGTCCATATCAGTGGTCCTCTAACAGTATATAATTCCGCCTGTAGCTCTTCTAGAATTAATGCCGGTCCCAAGCCCGGGTAAAGGAGAAGGGTTGAAGATGGGGTTAGCGACCCCATCCCATAGAAAAGCTAACTAGCTAAAAAAACGCTAACCAGAAAAAATAATTCAAACCATTTAAACTTTGCATTAAAGCCGACAAGCAGAAATACATGGGAGAACTAGCAACGACGGCGGAAAAAGCTGCAAGAGAAGGGAATATGAAACAACTATATGATACAACGAAGAAATTGGCAGGAAGATATAACAAAGCAGAGAGACCAGTCAAGGACAAAGAAGGAAAGACAATCACTGAGATTCAAGAACAGAGGAAAAGATGGGCAGAATACTTCGAGGAACTGCTTAATAGTCCAGCCCCATTGAACCCACCGAACATCGAAGCAGCATACACTGACCTTCCTATAGATGTCACTCCACCAACGATCGAAGAAGCCAAGATGGCCATCAGACAAATCAAAAGTGGGAAGGCGGCAGCACCTGACAATATACCAGCAGAAGCACTGAAGTCAGACATTGAAATAACTGCAAACATGCTTCACCTTCTATTCAAGAAGATTTGGGAAGAGAAACAAGTGCAGACGACAGACTGGAAAGAAGGATATCTCATCAAGATACCAAAGAAGGAGATCTGAGCAAATGTGAAAACTACAGAGGTATCAGTTTGTTATCAGTACCAGGAAAAGATTTCAACAGAGTGCTGCTGAATCGGATGAAAAACGCAGTAGACGCCGAACTTAGGGATCAACAGGCTGGATTCCGTAAGGATAGATCGTGCACAGACCAGATTGCAACACTACGGATCATCGTTGAACAATCAGTTGAGTGGAACTCATCACTAGACGTCAACTTCATTGACTATGAGAAGGCGTTTGACAGCGTGAACAGGAGAACATTATGGAAACTTCTTCGACACTATTGAGTTCCTCAGAAGATTGTCAACATCATCCAAAACTAATACGATGAACTACAGTGCAAAGTGGTGCATGGAAGACAGCTGACAGATGCATTTCCAGTAAGAACCGGAGTCAAACAAGGCTGTCTACTCTCCCCATTCCTCTTCCTTCTAGTGATTGACTGGATTATGAAGAATTCGACATCTGAAGGGAAATACGAAATACAATGGACAGCTCAGAATCAATTAGATGATTTGGATTTCGCAGATGATCTAGCCCTCCTCTCTCATACACACGAACAAATGCAGATGAAGACAGCAAATGTAGCAGCAGCCTCCGCATCGATAGGCCTCCACATTCACAAAGGAAAAAGCAAGATTCTCAAATGCAACACGGAGAACACCAACCCAATCACACTTGATGGCGAAACTCTGGAAGAGGTGGAAACATTCAAGTACCTGGGGAGCATCGTTGATAAACAAGGAGGATCGGATGCAGATGTAAAGGCGAGGATTGGCAAAGAAAGGGCAGCATTTTTACATTTGAAGAACATATGGAACTCAAAACAACTGTCAACCAATTTCAAAGTCAGAATCTTTAATACGAACGTCAAGACAGTCCTACTGTATGGAGCTGAAACGTGGAGAACTACTACGGCCATCATCAGGAAGGTACAAGTATTTATAAATAGTTGTTTACGCAAAATACTCAACATACATTGTCCGGATACTATCAGGAACAGCGTTTTATGGGAGAGGACAAACCAGCTTCCAGCTGAAGAGGAAATTAGGAAAAGACGTTGGAAGCGGATCGGACATACATTAAAAAATTCACTAATGTGCATCACGACTCAATCCCTAACTTGGAACCCGGAAGGGAAGCGGAAAAGAGGAAGGCCAAAGAACACACTACGCCGGTAAATAGAAGCAGATATGAAAAGGATGAATAGCAACTGGAAAGAACTGGAAAGGAAGGCTCAGGACAGAGTTGGATGGAGAATGCTGGTGAGTGGCCTATGGTCCTCGACGAGGGGTAACATACGTAAGTAAGTAAGTAAGTCTAACAGTATTTGTCATTAATAACTTTCGTAAATTCTTTTCATGCAACTTCTGGTATTATTTTAAGATGTTACTTGCTGAATAAAAACAACGAATCAATTGCTGTATATTATTGAACGATGGTTTTTGTTTTAGTGAAAAATTGGTTTATGTCAAAACGTCTTATTTGTTATTGATTAGACTTTTACACTAATTATGCTTGTTCTCTTATCACTATGTGAACACCTGAGGGTTGTGGAGATTGTTGAGTTTAAAGTGATAACATGAATGTAACAGTGTTAGACCACCATCGAAAACCCGTAAGCAATGACCGGCCGTTTCGTACTAATATGTGACTCCTCAGTAGCGCCCAACCGCGATCCACATGTGGATCTCGAATCAAGGATCTTCGGTAAGGTTGATTGACAATATTTTGTAGTGATTATGGTTAGCAGATAGACCAACTCCACAAATAGACATAGTTTAGATAGTCAACATATGGGTATTAATTTTTTCACACCTTACTTAACAGCTCCAACTACATTTTACTGTTCTTCATTCATACTGAACGACTTATTTATTCTGAATACTAACCTCACGATTACAACTCAACCACACCATGATTTAAATGTACGTTACATATTATTTGAAAATTACAAACCATTACGAACAAATGTAGCCCACTGTGGTGTGGGTTGCTTAAATCCACATAAGTAATATATAATGATGGTCAGGCATTGAATGTGTTTCAGTAGAAGATCGATAAGAAAAGAACACGAACGGAACTCAGTTGGTATGAAAATGCATGGACAATAACAATCAGAGAATATGAACTGATATTTGCAGAAGGAACATTCAAGATTGATATAATTGATTGACAGCTTGTAAATTAACTGTTTATTGTATGGTAGTCAGATTTCAGTGATATATTCTGTAATTTTGTATTCAAAGACATTTGATTGTCCCTACTCATTTTCTTGTTCACAACACCAATAATAATTCTAAAGTTACAATATTTACTTATACATTTTTAATCTAAACTTAGTCATACATTTTGTTTGGTTGTATGTAATTAAAGCTATAGAACCTGATGATAATTTAGCTGAAAGAATATTCTTCGTTCGCGTATTCATATTTTTCAATGTAATCAAAATTTTATACTGACGCAGAATGGTTACGGACAAATAACGTAAAAGCAATGTTTTATCACTATTCTAGTACCTTTCAATTTTAAAGTACCATGTCAGGTAGGTGGTCTTAATAAGAAGATCTTTATATCTAAGGAGTTCTTGGTTGAAATACTTTAATAAAGGAGGCTAAGTTTAACAGGTTGTTTAGAAAATTCATAAGTGGAGGAAAATAATAAAAGTGCCTTTACAAAAATTAACATATTTTACATTTTATTATTGATTCAGATGGTTTTGACACGGTATACTTGAACATTAGTACTCATATAACAGTTGATAAATTTATCAGTCAACAGTTTGAAAAATGAATGGTATTTTCTTAATTGACAGTATCTCCATAAACTCTTCTTCAGTTTAGTGCTCATATTTGCATTTCATTTATGAACCAATATTACAGTATTATATAAAAACATCATTTTAACTCATAGTAACATTTTTTTCTTGAAACGCAACTTACCGACAGAAGATCTACGGCACAACACTACTAAGATGAAACCTTCCAGAAAATTTATCGCACCTTCAAATCTCACGCGTATTTTACCCGTTTTCGCCTAATTCTCATACTTATCTTTTATGAACCACGCGTATTTACTCATCTAGCATTAAAATGTAACTTTTTAAGTGTTGACCCGTTGCTCTCTTCTATCTTGTGATTGAAAAAATACAATATTATCAGACGTCATGTTACATTGCTTTTGCGACGCATCTAAAGCATTTAAATCTTGTCATCTTCACCATATCCGTTTATTAGTGTTTTCTGTTTTGTTGACTTATACCCATTACTCAGATTCGATAGGTTGGCTATTGTTATTCGCTTAAACACTAGATCATATATTTTAGCAATTTGTAATTTTTGAAGTAAAATCCATTTAGGTATTTTAAATTCTTTAAAAAACTTACCTACCATAACTTTTTATCATTTATAAAAGTACTTACTTTTAAACGAAACACATTTAAACATGTAATTGTCTATAAAGATAAAAAAAATTACACATAAATGACCTATTGATTAATGTGTAGTAAATTTGTGACTACACTTACATAAAGTAATCGTTTAACAACAACAAAAAATAAAGTACATCAGTTGTTTCAAAGTAGATTAGGATTTCATTTCTTTTACAGATTTCAAATGACATTTTCAAATGAAAAAAATTAACAAAAAATACATCTAGAATTTCCTAAAGTAAATTTAAGGTCATATTTGTGATAAAATTTCAAATATCAACAAAATAAGGGTTTATTACTGGTTTTTATTGAACAACAATTACCAGTCTTATATTTCAATGTCTTTTTTTTCTTTTTTTTGCATTTCATGTTATATCAGCGATTTTTATTTTTTTTTGGTTTTTTAAAAAAAAAATAAAAGAACAAACTGAATAGTAGGTCAAATTTAAAAAACTATTTCACCTTAGAAAAAAAATAATTGACTATTATATATATCTACTTCACGTTATTTTTAATTATTTCTTATTAATGAATGGATATAATAATAAAAAATTTTATTGTCATATTGGAAAGAACGAATAGGGAGTTTATAAAATACAAGTCATTTTAACAGTTTTTGTTTTCCTATTCACATTCCTATTATTTTATTAATGAACTGTCATAAATTGAAAAGGTTATTTATTTTTTCGAAAAATATTGTAGTATCAGTTTATATGTTAAGCCTATATACTTTATTCTAGTTACTGGCCAAGCCAATTCGCCTATCCATTATGAGTCATAATATTTTGATCTTGTTAATTATTCGCTTATTAACCTTGACTATACTTTTATATGAGCATATATGTGTACACTTCGTATCTTACTCATCGTATGTCTGTCACTCATTTTTGTCCGACTATAAATGTTGATTAACGCTTGCTTAAATCGAGTTGGCTTCCCAGCCATCTCCAATACGCATCATCTTTCGCCTCGCTCCCTCGCTTGCCGCTCACTCGCTCGTTCATATTCGCTCAGGTGTTGTTAACTTTCTAAACTGAGTTATTCGACAATAAACTGCAGTTGCTGCTATCCTTTGTCTTCTGATTTTACGCGCCGTTAAGATTAGAATTATAACGGTTATCGAACTAAACGATTAACGAACCGCGGCACTACAATATAATTGTGATATGATATAGTTAATTAGTTTAAATATTTTCAAAAAAAGGAGGATAAACTAATTGATATGTACTTTAATAAGTCTTTTCATTCATTACAAGTAAAACCTGTAGTAAATCTATTAAATAGAAGATATTATAAAATGTTTGACATTTAATAGAAATAATATATTTGTGAGATCTCAGCGAATGAATTTGAAGTAAATCCAACGTTTTTTCTGGCAATCTGGTTCAATTTTTTTTTCAAGGAAATATAATCAAACGTCATAATTATCGAATATAAATAGGTACATGGTTCTCTGGTTCATTGTATACTGAATAGGTCATCTAATCAGCACTAAGAATGTCTAAACTAGGTATATGTATTGGTGTGTAAAAGACTTGTGATGTGAAAGGAAATGTGTTGAGACAACATATTGTATATATACGTAAATGGTGAAAATATACAATTTTTAATATATGATATGAATCATATATGTCACAGCATGTATAAAATGAAGATAAATAAACAAAATAAAAGAGTGAAATTCGAAGAGGAAGAATGTAATTTAAAACTGAATATGTGTTATTTTAATGTTCCAATTAATTGTTTAACACAGTCAGATAAGACAACTGATTAGAATCATTGAATATAACTGTAACTCGATAATACGTGATAGATAAAACGGAAAGGAGTTCAGGCTTTTTACTTATTAATGATTAGCTGCCATGGCACAGTTAATTGTATTCCATTCCTCCTATTAATACTGTTTGGATTAGCCCATTTGTATGGGGTTTCGGCTGTTTTTCTCTCCTTGTAAGAATCGAAAGCTTTTGAAGTATTCTTGTGCCATCGAAATCAATTGTATGACTCGATTCTATCGAGTGTAATGCTATCGCTGACTTGTTCTCAAGTTTCCTTACATCATACAGTGTTTGTTTCATATTTTTCTCAACTAAGTAACTAAATAGTTTGGTAAAAATATGCTTTCGAAAAATAATTATGAAAAATAAAATTTATTTTATTTATTTATTTAAACACAAGGAAGCACCAGATAAATATGCGCCTCACAAATCTCATTCGATTTGTGTGAGGGCTGTGATACTGCCCAGGTGCCCAGACTGAAGCAGGTCGTTTTCTTAGGGGGCCACACCCGGAGCCTTTGACCTAAAGGTTTAGTCCACAAGGCAGTGGAGCATCGTGAAGAGATGCAGTCCCATGGTAGCCGGTGATCAACGGTTGATTCGTACGCCATTTGTTCCCTCAGGATACTGGAGCCCATGTGCACCATTGGTTTGGAATCAGGGTTTTCCAACTCCCCTAGATGGACCCTCCATGTCCACCAACCCGGTTAAAGCGCCGGACATTCGCTTTTCGTCCTCTCACTTTCATACACAACACCACCGCCAGGAGAAGGCAGTGAGTAGGACTTCCCTGGCAGAGGCTATATATTCGCTGGCCATATGAGAGTATTTCGAGAGGGAGAGGTGACTCTCCCAACTGTCGGCCGTACCAGGGCATTTGGGGGCTTTTAATATCAATTGTTAATAAATACTCTGTACATTTGTAAATTAAGTACACCCAAACAAATTTCAAATTAAGTGATATTTTAGTGAATGAGAACACGAGTTAGGACAATCGAATGTATTTGAGTACAAAATTACAGAATATCTCACTAAAATCTGACAGCCATACAGTAAACAGCCAATTTGCAAACTATCGATCAATTGTATCAATCTTGAATGTTCCTTCTGCAAATATCAGTCCATAGTCTCTGATTGTTATTGTCCATGCATTTTCATACCAACTGAGTTCCGTTCATGTTCTTTTCTTATCGATCTTCTACTGAAACACATTCAATGCCTGACCATCATTATATATTACTTATGTGGATGTAAGCAACCCACACCACAATGTATATATGATCCAGTCTAATTATATTTTAATTCACATTGCATTATCTGTTTAAATGTTAATTTTAAATCATAGGTAAGTGATATTAAAATCGTTTCAAATGAAAATTAGAATTATGATGCAATTTTTCTCTAATCTAGGAATATGATGTGTATACAAATGGGATTGTAATTAATATTTAACTTATCAATATCAATATCGTGCTGAAAGATAACAACATTTGAAAATAAATCAAACTTTTAGATTACTTGCAAAAAGAAAAAAAATTATTTTCAATTTCCTCATTAATGAAAAACTGAATATCTGTAGCGTCGAAGCTTAGTGTAAGTAGCTTCTTTATCAAGTAATTAAATGAAAGAAAAAAATCAGAATATTCAGTACTGAATATTTTAATTTGTATTATTAACAAGGTACTGTTAATAAGCAATTAAATACCAGAAATTCAATTTCCTACACATTGGTTCATTGTAATTAGATTATTTCATTAACATAAACATTATATATTCAATGTTCAATTTATACGAAAGTATCAATTCACATTTTGGTAGTAATACATTCAAGTTGATTTTTCAAACAATTGAAACATAAGAAAAAAAAGAATACAAATTATCTAAATTAATGGAAAACAATTATTTAATAACAAATATATTTCTGAATGGGTTTTGTGGAGATCGTAGTAATTTTAACAGTTGAGATCATAAAATCAATTGAAGCTAGACCGCAATGGAAAACCTGGAAGCACTGGACGGCCGTTACGTCCTATTGTAGGACTTCTCATCAATGCGTATCCACGATCCCGCCTCGCGAGATTCGAACACAGTATCTTTAGGTATCGAGCGCTTAACCTATAGACCACTGAGCCGGCATCCAACAGTGTTAATATCTAGTTTCAACCAAACCATAAAATTAAGCGACACATCCACCAATATCTTCATTGAGTTACTTCCTCACAACAGACCTGGTTGAACTCCAGGTTTTCCATGGTGGTCTAGCTTCACTTGATTCATGATCTCAAATATTAAAATTATAATTTTATTTGTAAATAGTAGTAATTTAATTTCATTTATTTTTCATTCTTGAAGTGTTAATAATTATTACAATTGCTATAATATATAATATTATTAAAACTTGAATTCTTAAAAAAAATAATGATAAGAATCTTTTAATTTATAGTTGAATTCGTTCATTTCGTTAAAACAATTAATGAAAGCATGATGTAAACTAATTTATATACTTATATATATTTCCAAATATTTTTTTAAAAAAAAGGGGGGGCAATTGTGTAAGATGTAACAATTATTAGTCATCTACAAATAACTAATAAAATTACATTCATCGGTGAAAAATCTTAGTAGATACTGGTTAAACAGTTATCTTTTTTTATTTTCAAGAAATTTACTTTATGAGATAGTGACTCACTGAAGTCAATGGTGGTAGGTGGCTCGATTTCGTGAATTGGTTGAAGTTAGACATTAAAACTGTTTGATACCGGCTCAGTGGTCTAAAGTTTAAGCGTTCGCGTGCTAGACCGATGGGTTCTTGGTTCAAATTTTTTGAGGTTGGGTTGTGAATGCGCACTACTGATGAGTATCACACTATAACGAAACGACTTTCCAGTGCTTTCAGGTTTTTTATGGTTGTCTAGTTTCAAGTGACTCTTGAATTCAACTATAAATTTGCTTCAAATTCACTACCTGTAGATCTATTCCATTCACAATACTAAGCGAAATATATGTTTTTTTTTTCATCTTATTGATAGATGTTCTGAAACGGAATATGTGATTAAAATATAAAAATGTACAGATTCTCAGTTTGCTGACTTCCCATTACTACTTGGTAATAGTGACTGAGTTATGTAACTATTATGTACTGAGATTTTTTCAAATGATATAATTTATACTTTTCTTATCATACATATCACGATGGTGTACATATTACATAAGAAAATCTGAACAATTTTAGAGGCAAATAAATATTTTATCGGATTCTTGTTTCATTTCATAGATGATCATTTATTTTCTAAATAATATTTAATATTAAGAGTTGTGAAAATTAATTTCTTACTTAAATACATTAAAGAATGTAAATATTAAGTATACATGAGTAACTTTATATTTTTCCCATAGTAACTAGTCATGTTTTAAGTATACGATTCGGATAATTTCAGACGGTTAAAAAAAACGGTTACACTTTGAATTAAAATGTTTAATCAGACAAGATACAAATGTCCCTAAAAATAATAGTGTGATGAAAAATTAGGGAATTTCTCTTAACCTACTGAAAGCATAAACACATGTAGAAAATGATGATACTTATTCTCTAGAGAGAATTTGCGTAGGTGTGATGTCATAAGAAAACAAAAGAATTTAATAGAGGCTATCATAAATTTTATCTACATATCAGAAACATCGAAATCTCCTGCATTAGCTTATAGTAATTATCCAAGTGATGATTAGTTTTTGACTGTTTTCTCATTAATTTACTTAATACCGTTTTATGTCATTTAGAAATAATTTTTGAAATCTGAGAAAGAAACTTTACTTTTGTCAGTTAGTTAAGCTTATTGTTGCATAACAAACAGTATGAGAACAGATGTTACCATATAAAAGTGTTCGACAGAAAACTAGTTAATATCGGTATTTAACACTGGTTTTCTATTCTTGAGTAACACATACCGATGAATCTACGGTAGATCAATCTCAAGACCTATGTGCTTCTAGATAACCAGATATAGTTTGATCATTGAGCTAATTGATTAGTTACAGTGTGCTACAGACGAAAGTCTGACTTTTCGGCTTCATGTGGTATAGCAGCCACCTATTAAGTCTTAAACTAGTAAACATCTATCCAAATGATTCAAAATGACAATGAAGCATGTTTTCAGAATAAACTAATTTTTATTTAAAATTGAAGCCGGTTTTAATTAATAAAAAATTAAAACCTTAATTATTGTTTTAGTGTCCATTTTTAGTTGAAATCATTAAATAATTGATACATAATGATAAATGAGAACAATTTGAACTCATCTATTCAAGTAATGGTTTCTTTTGTAATTAGACCTAAATATAAAAAAATGTGATTTACAATAAAACTATTATTTGATAACCTTCAAGTCGAATCATACAAGCAGCGAAATTTTCATGGTCATATTAAGTATAAATAAGAACAATTACACAATTACAGTCTTATAGATTGAACAGTATTTAAGTTGTACGTATTGAAGCAGGTCAACGAATGCCAATCAACTAAGTAACTTTGGCAACCTAAAATGTCTTGAGTCATCAGATTATGATTATCTGAAAGTAGTTCACCTTAGTTCTTCCAATCTCACCGCAATCTCGTCTGCCTGTAGAGAGATGATAACATTGTTAGTTAATGTTTTATAATTGCATGTTGACCTAGTTGTATCCTGATGAGTATGTTGCGTGTTCGCTACTCAGGATTACTAATTATGTTTTCGCGTTCGTAATTCGAGATCGCCAATCGTATTGCGTGTTCGTACGTGGGGATTACCAGTTATGTTGTGGTAGCTTAAATCTGATTCCTTTTAGCTCGTATGAATGATTGTTTGTTGCTAAAATATACGTACTGTCTATCCTCGTATGTAATAAATGACTTGATCCGCGTTGGTTAATAACGGAGTTAAATAAGTCAAATACGAGAATGAATTTAGAATACATACATTTTCTACACTCATTGATCTGGCCAGAGAATCAGAGTAATAAAGCGAATAAAAGCGGACGAAGTGAAAGTGACACGCAGTGGAGATGGCTGGGAAGCCAACTCGCTATGAGCAAGCATTACTCAATATTTATAATCAGACAAAAATGAATGACAGACATATGATGAATAAGATACGAAGTGTGCACACATATACGCTCATATAAAAATATAGTCAAGGTTAATAAGCGAATAATTAACAAGATCAAAATATGACTCATAATGGATAGGCGAATTGGCTTGGCCAGTAACTAGAATAAAGCATATGGGCTTAACATATAAACTGATACCACAAGTATTTGTTCATATAGCTCTTTATTTTTATTTGCACTTGTATCCACATATTAGATGAAAGACGACCGAATATTCCCTATTTGTATACTTATAGATGGTTAATTGGTTTCTTAAGTCTTTTCATGCTTCTATTGGTGTTTGACTTGTAAATCTTTCATCTAAAGCCTTGGAAGTAAAGTTTTTTCTCCATATTATTACATTTGGTCATGTTTATTTTGTATGGTGTCCTGCTCAGTTATATGTCAATTATCACTAACGTTTTATCTACTTTTACGAAATCTAAAATGTATCATTGGTCATAATATTCAAAATATGTTTTGAATTTAATTTGGTTTGATAATTGCTCTGGGATTTTAATAAATTTATCTTTTCTTTTAAGTGAAAAACAGCGAGCAATTACAACAATGTTGACACTAGAATCATATTTAGTGCATATAATATTATGTCTCTTATCTCTGAGTGCGTTGCTTTATATATCACTTATGTCCTCACCATCCTGATGGGAGATCTAAATGCTAAAGTTGGAGTGGACAACACAGGATATGAAGGTATAATTGGACGACATGGATTAGGAGAGATAAATGAAAATGGAGAGAGACTTGTAAACCTATGTGCATTCAACAAATTGGTTATAGGCGGCACAATATTCCCACACAAACACATACACAAAGCTACATGGATCTCACCGGACCAAACCACAGAGAGCTGACATAGCTTCAGATCACCACCTGGTTGTGGCCAAGATGAGACTGAAGCTAAAGAAACACTGGAAAACTGAACAAACAGCACTACAAAGGTTCAATACAGCCTTCCTTCGAGATATTGACAAGCTCAACCAATTCAAGATAACTCTCAACAACAGGTTCCAAACTCTACAGGATCTACTGAAAGAACAAGAAACTACTTTGGAGGACAACTGGAAAGGGATAAAAGAAGCACTAACTTCTACGTGTCAGGAGGTTCTTGGTCCTAAGAAGCATAATCACAAGGAATGGATCTCTGTGGGAACCCTGGACAGAATTCAAGAAAGGAAGAACAAGAAACTAGCAATTAACGACAGCCGAACACGAGCAGAGAAAGTCGAAGCACAGGCAGACTACGCAGAAGCAAACAGGGAAGTGAGGAAAAGCATTAAAGCCAACAAGCAGAAATACATGGGAGAACTAGCAACGACGGCGGAAAAAGCTGCAAGAGAAAGGAATGTCAGACAACTATATGATACAACGAAGAAATTGGCAGGAAGATATAGCAAACCAGAGAGACCAGTCAAGGACAAAGAAGGAAAGACAATCAATGAGATTCAAGAACAGAGGAAAAAATGGGCAGAATACTTCGAGGAACTGCTGAATAGACCAACCCCATCTAATCCACCGAACATCGAAGCAGCACACACTGACCTTCTAATAGATGTCACTCCACCAACGATCGAAGAAGTCAAGATGGCCATCAGACAAATCAAAAGTGGGAAGGCGGCAGCACCTGACAATATACCAGCAGAAGCACTGAAGTCAGACATTGAAATAACTGCAAACATGCTTCACCTTCTATTCAAGAAGATTTGGGAAGAGAAACAAGTGCAGACGACAGACTGGAAAGAAGGATATCTCATCAAGATACCAAAGAAGGAGATCTGAGCAAATGTGAAAACTACAGAGGTATCAGTTTGTTATCAGTACCAGGAAAAGATTTCAACAGAGTGCTGCTGAATCGGATGAAAAACGCAGTAGACGCCGAACTTAGGGATCAACAGGCTGGATTCCGTAAGGATAGATCGTGCACAGACCAGATTGCAACACTACGGATCATCGTTGAACAATCAGTTGAGTGGAACTCATCACTAGACGTCAACTTCATTGACTATGAGAAGGCGTTTGACAGCGTGAACAGGAGAACATTATGGAAACTTCTTCGACACTATTGAGTTCCTCAGAAGATTGTCAACATCATCCAAAACTAATACGATGAACTACAGTGCAAAGTGGTGCATGGAAGACAGCTGACAGATGCATTTCCAGTAAGAACCGGAGTCAAACAAGGCTGTCTACTCTCCCCATTCCTCTTCCTTCTAGTGATTGACTGGATTATGAAGAATTCGACATCTGAAGGGAAATACGAAATACAATGGACAGCTCAGAATCAATTAGATGATTTGGATTTCGCAGATGATCTAGCCCTCCTCTCTCATACACACGAACAAATGCAGATGAAGACAGCAAATGTAGCAGCAGCCTCCGCATCGATAGGCCTCCACATTCACAAAGGAAAAAGCAAGATTCTCAAATGCAACACGGAGAACACCAACCCAATCACACTTGATGGCGAAACTCTGGAAGAGGTGGAAACATTCAAGTACCTGGGGAGCATCGTTGATAAACAAGGAGGATCGGATGCAGATGTAAAGGCGAGGATTGGCAAAGAAAGGGCAGCATTTTTACATTTGAAGAACATATGGAACTCAAAACAACTGTCAACCAATTTCAAAGTCAGAATCTTTAATACGAACGTCAATACAGTCCTACTGTATGGAGCTGAAACGTGGAGAACTACTACAGCCATCATCAGGAAGGTACAAGTATTTATAAATAGTTGTTTACGCAAAATACTCAACATCCATTGGCCGGATGAATAGCAACTGGAAAGAACTGGAAAGGAAGGCTTAGGATAGAATAGGATGGAGAATGCTGGTGAGTGGCCTATGGTCCTCGACGAGGGGTAACATGCGTAAGTAGGTAAGTAAGTAACTTACACTCTTTTACTTTGAAATAAATCGGAGTTCTACTACAAATTTAAGCATGTTTGCTCGAAGTTTTGAAATAAAAATCTGGTTATCGAAATAACTGAACTATTGAAGCAAACATTTTAGGTTAATTTCAAGTGTTAGCTAAATAAGTCACATTATCCCTCTCACTTTTGTATGAAAAAGTGTCATGTAAAAGATAGTAAATTATCAATTTGACCAAAGTTGTAATATTTATTGGTAAAATCACTGATACCATACAGATTTTGTTATAATTTAATCCAAACCAAATAATGTTAGTTTGTCTAAAGTTCTAGAAAGATAAAATAATATTCTATTAACCACTTAAAATGACCAAGTGTTTTAAACAGGCATCCCATTGTTGTATGTATAATCATGCCAAACTATCTATCCGAAATATCATTTCTACTTTTCTGAGAACGGTTAATATGGAAAATTATTTGTTTCTCAAACACTTTTACAGGTTTTACTTATTCACTTGTACAAACTTTAAAATGATAACTAAAATAAATGCAAAAATGAAGATTTTGAGAATAGACAATATATGTTTTTTGCAGATAAGATTAATGATATCATTTATTAAACCAATTATTGAGTCAATGTATTTATATTTGGATGACACGTATGAGATAACAAAATTTGGTGAGACTAACTTATGGACGACTTTTGAGCGACACCGAAATGATTTTGAGAGTGTCTAACTACTTACTAGGGCTAAATGAGGGTTGTGATGCAATTTGAAGAATAAGGATTATGATACAAAGTTGTTGGTTAGGGTTAGGAATTAGATTCACGGTTTTTCAACACGAACTGTCATCAGCTTAAATGCCAAAACGCTATTTGGTCAAATAGGTGAGTAAATTTCATGCCAAAATCTAAAACCTTTTATCCTAAATCTGATTGGTTTGTCCATAAACTATAGTCTCACCGAAAATTCATAATAAACATTCAGTTGAACTTATTTATTTACACTAGCCTCTCATTAACAATCACAATTAAGAAATATTATTCATTCCTTTATATAAAAACATATAATACATACGTACTTACTTACTTGCACCTGTTACTCCCAATGGAGCATAGGCCGCCGACCAGCATTCTCCAACCCACTCTGTCCTGGGCCCTCCTTTCTAATTCTACCCAACTTTTGTTCATTCTTCTCATGTCTGTCTCCATTTCTCGGCGTAATGTGTTATTTGGTCTTTCTCTTCTCCTTTGGCCTTCAGAACTCCATGTTTGGGCTTGATGCAGTTGGGTGATTTTCTCAATGTGTATCCTATCTACTTCCAGCGCTTCTTCCTGATTTCTTCCTCCACTGAAATCTGGTTTGTTCTCTCTCACAGTAGCTTGTTGCTGATGGTGTCTGGCCAACTGATCCGAAGTATCTTGCGTAGACAACTGTTATTAAACACCTGTATCTTCTGGATGATGGCTTTCGTAGTTCTCCACGTCTCCGCCCCATACAATAGAACTGTCTTCACATTTGTATTGAAAATTCTGATCTTGGCGTTGATTGACAATTGTTTTGAGTTCCAGATGTTCTTCAGTTGTAAGTATGCTACTCTTCCTTTGCCAATCCTCGCCTTCACATCTGCATCAGAATGATACATAAATACTAACTTATTATAATATTTCGCTCATGATCTACTAAAAAAAAGGCTATCTAACTAATGAAACAAGTGATGAGTTGAACTACTGTAAAAAAACTATTTTATAATCAAGCATAAATTTACAAGTTCTATTCATAATTAAGATGTAATTAGGCATCACACATAAAAAAATGGCATAAAATTTATTGATTAAATAAAATTAAACGCAATTAAAATTTTTGAAAATACAAAAAAACAAAAACAAGGGAGGATATTGCGTCTATCATCTGATGACTTTTATTTAAATATTTAAGCATTAAATTTTAGTAAACCTTATTGTTACTATGATACTATGTTTCATTTTCATTTTTTTAAAATTTGAAGTGGTGAAATGTATTAAATAAGTTAGAGAGTTTAGTATATTCAAAAAATGAGATTATGCTAATTCATTATCAACTATTAAGAAAATCCTTAAATATTTCTATTTGTTTAATCTTTCTTATATTTTTAAAAAAAGGGGAAATTGAGAAACCTTATCTATATATTCTTCAGACAAATCTAAAAACAAGTCTGAGATTATATATATAAGTCAAGATTAAAGTGACGGTAATAGTGATTACAAAATCTTCAAATCCAATTGATTATATTATTTTAAATTTTGTTGCTTTATGTAATTGTTGGAGTATACTATAAGAACCATAATTCGTACTAGTGAATTAGGAAATCTAGGTGAGGAAATAGCATACGCTATGAAAACACTAATAGATATAAATAATTCAAATATTTTTAAAATCCACAAAAACGGACGTTTTCTTATTAAACATTACTATATGACTAAAACATGTAGCCTTTAACAGGCATAACTAGATTCTTCTAACTATTGTCTATTCAACGTAGTGTAGTGCAATGTATACTTCTTTTCTTGGTACCTAGAGTAAAAATCTAAATCTGTAGAGATTAGTAAAAAGTAAAAGCTAAACGCTGTAACAGAGGTCGCCGCCTGATGACTTACTTTCATAATCAATGCAGTTTATTAGATGTCATTTATCACCCAATGAGCTCATTTATTAACAAATCTGTAAGGATGGCCCGTCGGTAGACTCTCGGAAGCCCTAAGAAGCCCAGGAATAGCCGCAGACATTCCATCCAATCACGGATAGGGGAATGTTCTAGAAATGCCAACGTGGAGCTTCTCCATTGGATGGATTAGTTTGATACCTATGTGCTTATTGGTTGACATAAATGATAATTTATTTTCAGCCAATAACTATAAATACACGAGATTTCTGTGCTATATTTTGACATTGTTCGGGGCAATAAACTTCCTGCTTACCAGTCTTTGTCTTCTCTCTTTTTGCGACGTTGCGTGTTCTATCGTTCAAGTAGTCAAGTAGTTCGCGGCATATTAAGAATCAAGGCTCTAGATATAACAAAATCCATGGTCTAGTCTTAAAAAAAACTGGAAAGTATCGCTTAATGCCATGGTAAAGTTTATTAGCTACAACTGAACTACATCTTTTCTTTGTATTACTTCCAGTTATCAACAATTTCTAACAATGGTGAACTTAATATCACTTATAATCCAGTGAATCCATGGACAGATGGCATTAATCTTAGAAATCGATTAGGGTACATTAGAGTATTCATCAACAAAAAGTGTACAATCATTCAACCATTTAAACAAATCAGAATATTTGACTAATAGCATTTGAGCTATTCAAATCTAAGACCTAACATTTGATGGACTCGGATTTCAATCAATGTAATGCACAGGATGTTAGTCTTGAGCAGCAGCTCAAAAACAACTATCTAGAGTGATTAAACCTAATTAAATATGCATCCTTTCAGCGAGTTAGTTTTCTACCGGGATAGGGTCGCTAACCCCATGACCAATCCTTCTCCTCTGCCCGGGCTTGGGACCAGCAGTAGCTCCCAGAAGGCCACAGATGGAGTTAGTAAGTCAGTAATAATAGCGCTGAACTGAATTACAAAAATGGCACGATTACATGAGCAAATACGCTCAACATAACAAGTAAATTAAACGATAGAATCGAATTTAGTTGTTCAAATTACGCTGTACTGAAAAGGATAAAATGGATGTCTGTATATTTGAATATTCAGTTTATACATACAAGCAAAAATACGCTTCATTTATATTCATAATAATATTTTTTTCCAAAACATTTCACTTTTCCATTCCTGTTAGGCAAATAACTAGTCGAATAATCAAAGAAACTATTACAAAACACTGAAAATTGTCATTTTTCCCAAATAAAATTAGGAAAATCATTAATCACGAAGTATTCAATAGCATTTTTTCATGAATCGACCTTTGTTGGAAATTCATTGAAAACCTGAGAGCACTGGACATCTGTCTCATCGTACTATGGGATGCTTCGGACGTGTTGATCTAAAACGTCTCTCGTTATAGGACCTAGAATCTTACTGTTCTGGCAAATCGCCTAAACTCTAGACCGCTGAGTGGTAACTCAATCATGTTCATGTCTAACTTCAGTCAATTCACGATACTTAACAACTATCTTCTATTGTCTTTGTTGCGTTCATTCCTGAAAACATTTAACTTCACAAATCATAGGTGCTCAATAGAGTTCACGAAATTAGTTACTAGTAACCATATGATAAATATCAGTATAGAAGATCGCTGTAGTTATTGAATGGATGAATATTTTTCATTTTGTTTTAGACATTAGTAACCAAATATTTTCGAATAGTTTTCTCCCTTGAAAGAAATTCTGGTTTGCCTATTCATATGTGAAAAGCATAATTTAAATTCAGTAAGGAATAAAGAAACAGCAACTTACAATTTTTGGTGGCTTATTGATTTCTTTCAAATTCTCTGTCTTTTTAGATAAGAATAAAGATCATTTAATGAAACATTTATTAAATTTAGTTTGTATGCATTACTATTCTTTCCATTCTCCGTTATTTGTTTTCTTTGTTTCTTGTATAGTTTTAAATACCGAACTACGAATTCGGAAAAAGTCACAAATGCTGTTCAAGCCTTAATGGATTATTTCCTCTCATTTAGATTGATATTATGTCTTAACTAATATAACGGTATCATAGATAATCGTGCTGAATTTTTTAACTGATTATAGGTAAAACGATAGTATTTTGATTTAGATAAGCGATGAAAGTTTTCGATTAAAACTGTAATTAAAACGAGTCTTCAACAAATATAAACTCATCCTTGTATATTCAGATTTATGATTTATTATTCTCTATTTTTTGATCATATATGTTGTGTATATTAATAAAGATTTCCCCTTAGTAGCCAATATAAGACTTTTGTAGTCCGAATTACTAATTTATTTCTTTTGATCAAGTTAACTTGTGTCAATTACTGTATTGTTATTATTACTGTGATATGACATCAATCACAATTCAATAATCAATCATTGCCAGTTACTACTCGAACAGATCTATAAAGTCAGGCATCTCAAGAAATGTTATTCTACGCATGGCTGTAGGTACGTCTTGCTGAAAAGTATCAACCAGCTCAAATCTAGGTCTAAGGTTTCCTGCCGACTACTTCCAACTACGTAGTACCAAAACACTGTTCTCAAATTCATCTGATGCAAAGTTAGCATCAAATAGTTCAAGATTTAAAATGCGTCGGAGATCGATGAAAAATGTTATCGTCATAGCAAATGAAGTTTAAAATACACTATAACAAATATCAAGTCAGAGGTTGAATCATTTCTTTTTGGAAATTCATGCCAGATTTTTATCACGGTGTGATATAATCTATACTCATTATTGTGAAATTGTAAACCAGAATGTAATTAGTCTAGTGACTCTTAATTAACATGGTCATTCACTTTATATAAATGTTATATAAATAATTCTTCACTTAACTCATCAAGTTTTCATAAATATTTATTTATTTCGTTCTCTATAAAGTAGAGTAATCTAACTACATGGAGCTTTAAAAAAATATTTGAGTACACGCGGTCAGGATATGTAATTATTCAGTCTAAACGAGCTCCAAAACAGTTAACTTTACTGAGATATTTATACAGTTGAAGAATAGATGACTGAAACGTTTAACTAGTCTGTTTAGTGTAATGTAATTTCCGTGTAAGATAAATTTTACCTGACAAACTATTTGTTGTAATATGTGTATGATAATTTTAATTGTATACGAAAAGTTATGTTAAATTTTAGTTTATAATTTACAACTATTGTCACAACTTTGGACAAGTTATGGATCTGTCATAACTTTTACCCTATCAGTATGCCCTGTTAATGTATAACGTGATAATACCGCTAATGACAGATCAGTGATTTATCGATTGAACCAATGACACACGAAACCCGTCCGAGCAATATAGGATACTTGTCAGTTCGGCTTTCTGCCTAGCCCAGTCAGTTAAGTTCAGAACACCAATAACAGCCTCTACGGTATGAATCATTTATTTCGAGCACACTAGGTTTTTATACCAAACAGACAGACCACATCGTATCATAAAATAACAAAACGGCATTTGTACAAGATTAAGCCAAATAAGGCTGTGAATAAAAGAGATAGCAAATGATAGACAGAACATAATTCAGGAATGGTAAATCGTATAATAATAGTTCATAGGTCAACATAAAGCTCATGATAAGAAGGGTGTGAATATGAGCAGTTCAGTTAGTTAACAATTGTTTAATAAAAATATACACGTAGTATTGCTCCATAAATGAATCCAAAAAGTTACCATTCACTATTCTTATCCAGACCTAACAGGATCATGTTCCCCAAATGAGAAAATCTCCTAATGTAAAAGTAACTTAATCCTAGAGTATTATAGAGTCCAAATTATATCATCCAGAGTATATAGAAAAATCTACTGTATATTTATACACCAAGGTTATTAGATATTATTTTAAGCACAGGAATTAAGTAAGGAGCTTTTTTTCTACCTGACTGATCCAGTAGATGAAAAATCAATTAGGAATATCTAAAAAAATTTAATCACCTTATCCTATCTCTAGAGAATATCTTATTGATTCCAGCTAACATACATTTAGATTATCGTCAACATGTTTCAGTGATTTGCTTATTTCTAGTTTGATTATATGATAAAACATCACGAAAATTTTCACAAGTTGTGATCCAACAAATTACAAAATAAATATTCATTTCTGATAATAATTTGAAAACGGATGAAATTATCATGTAATGATTATAGTCGACTTATCCAAGATCTGGATATATGCAAAAACTTTAATTCGCTAAACGATCCTTTTAATAGTCACATAGTTTTGTCAAATTATCATTATTGACAGTACAGACTTATTAAATGGTCTAAAACTATGCTTCCCCATGGTGTTATAAGGTTTTTTCGTTATCAGATCGTTCGATTTATGTTTATGTTACAACTATAGTTGTGAGTTTCTCACATATATATGTAGAGCTTTTCTATTTTCAATACATTTATAACCAAATAATCCTTTTTTGGAAAACAATAATATAAAAGGATGTATTTTAGTAAATTTAATAAACTTGTTCACAGTGAAATATCCGAAATAAATTAATTTGTCGTGATTACGTCATATTGCCCATCCAATGTTTATTCAGTGTATTACTGGTAAGCGTTAGTTTATTCTCCAGTCTTTAAAAATAGACTAAAGAAACTTGAATTAGTGAATGTTCTTCCTCAAGGTCAAATGCTTAGAGACATAAAACAGTGGATTCACGAATAATGAATAAATCAGTGATTATAGTCTAGATATTCAAAGTTTCTATATATTTTACATAATTGTGATGAGTTGCAATAACCGTGTTAAGTAGCTAATTTTCCACTGTATTATGGAACAACCATCTTCATTGTTGTGCTAACATTCCCAACCATGGTTTAAACTATTGATAAAAATTCTAAACAAATATCTAATAACGCCTTAGAAAGTTGATCCTTTTTTGGTGTATCGGAAGAAGATTAAATTGTAACTTCCGAGAACTATTTATAGACTGTTATGATATATATATATATATATATATATATATATTATATCTAACTGTTAAGTACCTGGATTATATATGTTTATACTTCTCTTATCATAAGCTTTCATTTAACCCATTGGTTATTATTACACGATTCACCAGGTTTAAGTCATTTCCAATCTGTTATTTACAGTCTCCCGAACTCACAGCCACTTTTGGCGTGATCTTTTCCGCTTTTATTTTTTACCTTATGGTGGGATGCGATCTGGTTTGCTTGAATATAAACAATTTATATCTGAATTACATTATGCATACAGTGTATGCTGATATTGTCTTCTGGATATAAAGGGCAGGGTAAGGCAAGGGTGACCACTAAGGACACAGAGTTGTTGCAAGGCTGATAGTGCTGACTAACTCGTCATAGGTTTAGCACAGGAACAAGGTCGTACAAGTCGGTATTCTGATTAGCGATTTTTTGACTTGACAAAGACAAAAGACATAACAAGTTCATTATGAATAGTGAGACAAACAAGAGTATTCCAGAAAAAAGACCTCTATTGAAAGATAATAATTTCTATCAAAATAGTCGGATAGAAATCGAATAAAAGAAGTAGAAGTAATATTTACCAAAACTATACAACCTTAATGAATGAATTCACACAGCTTTATTTCCTTCCTTTTTGAACGATTTATCGTTTCCAATAGAGTACTGTTGTAATGATAGCTCAGTTAATAGATGAAATTTCTGCAAATGTTTGAGTGGCTAAACTTAAAGTTAACAAATGAAACCAGCTTGTAATCCTGATTGAATAATTAAAGACGGTAGAACCACTGACCAACTAGTGAAAAATATAAATATCCTAAGAAGTTTCAAAACATGATTTGATACGTCTCCTATTGTTTTTGGTTATTTTATTTAAAAAAATACCAGATTATCATTATTAATATTATTTTTCTTAGTGAAAAAGAAATAATTGACAAAACTGTTGGCAGTAAATTGTCTTCCTTTTTATTGATTGTGTTCCCAAAAGTCTCATATAAGAATATTATTTATTTTTGATTTATTTTATTACTAGCTAATTTTTATCTTAATTATTTAATCACTTGATGTACATGATTGAATCCACATTAAAGGAATGAATTAGTGCAAACTGTTTATTCTTGTTAGCGTACTTTTAGCAAAATTGTTTTTAACGGGATGAGGTTGCTGACCTCATGCTCAATCCTCCGCCTTTACTCGGGCTTGGAAGCAGCAGTAATCCTACAGGCGGATAACCTAACTTTTCTATTCAATACACACCAAGAGACCTAATGTAGCTGTAGACTCTGCAGCAGTAAGCTTCAATAAAAGAAGAAACAAGATCCTCAGTTACCACACGGAGAAGACCAAAACAATAACACTTGATGGAGAAACTCTGGAAGAGGTGGAAAGTTTTATGTACCTGAACAGCATCACTCATGAACAAGGAGGATCTAATGCAGACGTACGAGCAAGGGTTGGCAAAGCATGGGCTGCATTTCTGCAGTTGAAAAATATATAGAACACAGAACAACTGTCAAATAATATCAATGTGATAATCCTCAATACTAACGTTAAGATAGTTCTACTGTATGGATCTGAAACTTGGAGAACTACCACAACCACCATTGAAAATGAACAAGTATTTCAAAACAATTATCTATACAAAGTACTGGATGTCTGTTGACCGGATTCCATCAGCAACAACCTACTATGGAAGAGAACAAATCAGCTTCCAATTGAAGAGGAAGTTAGGAAAAGACGTTGAAAGTTGGTAGGACATACATTGAGGAAATCATCAACCTGCATCATGAAGCAAGAACTAACATCGGATCGTGAAAGAGAATGGAAAAGTGGAAGACCAAAGAACACACTGCATTAAGAATGCGAAGCAGACATGAAAAAAAATGAGTAGCAACTAAAAAGAATTGGAAAGGACTGTCTACGACAGAGCTGGATGGAGAATGCTGGTGGGTGACCTATGCTCTTCCACGAGGATTAGCAGGCGTTAATAAGTAAATAATAGGAAAGAAAGTTATTTAACCATTAAAAATGTCTCGAAAGTTGTGTATGGAATTACATATTAAATTTATTGAATTGATAAACAGTTGAACAGTGAAACAGACAGCTGGATAATTAATTTGCTGTAAATAACTTCAGGTTTCTCTAAATTTAACAAACTTCATGTCAACCATAAAACTGCATCCACGAATTTCGATTTATTTTATGTGTATTTGGAGGTTTTATTATTTTCTGATTTCCTTAATTAGGAATTCTGTAAGGCTAGTTCAATTATTATTTGTTAGTTGACTAACAATTACTGTTTTTCAAATTTTTGTAATTCATCAAGAATTTTCATCACAAAATGAAACAATGAGATAATGAAAGGCTGTTTCGTTTTAGTATAATTTTTATTGGATCATACTCATTTCCACAACATGTCTTCTATGTTTAAACTCAAATATGATCCATTCACCCCATCATAAAGATTTAAATAGTTCATATTTTTAAACCTCTTTTAATTCACAACAGAAATCATTTACCATTAAGTAGTTTGAATAGGTATCTGTCTCATTTCTTACATTTTTAAATCTACAGTTGACAGCTTATTTCTTGAAATGCGTTTTGACGAAAACGGTCGAAAGACACAAAATTACTGTTTACTAATGTATAATATTGAATGTTTATTCAGTTTTACCAGTCTTACTCTACATGTAGTGACAACTATGAGCATTTTGCTTTGATTAAATTAAATAAAGAAGCATTTCACAAATGTACGTTAATAAACTTTGGAAGCCCTAATCACAAATTCATTTCAGACAAGAGATATTAGCTTTCCTTCACTAGAATATTCAGAAGTTTTGGAATGCTTGGATTTGTTTAGCTTAAAAGAAACACAAAACTCTCAAAACATTTCTTTAAAATCACAAAATAATTTAATCCTTGTTGATTGCATTTATTCCATTAACGATATTCATATAAAATTTTCTGTATATTTAGTGTTTAGCTATTAACGTTAACAAGGTAGAAATAAGACTAATAAATTTTGGATGTTCGTCCAACATTATACCCTAAATCAAATAAAGAAAACTTTTTATTTATTCATTCCTTATTGTTTGGATCAAGTACTAGTATTTAATTTACCTGCTACATTATAAATAAACATAGTAGCTCTTCATTAATAATTAGTAGTCTGTAAATAGTCTTTTGTTTATGATATTGTGCCAATTCAGAATCATATCTTGGATAGTGAGTGTCTTTGTACAAACTATAGAGGACAAAACTACAACACAACACTAAACGAAAATATCATGATATACTTTCAAAGATTGACAAACATATCTTATTTGTGGAACATAAAAATGGTTAGTTTTGGACTACTTAACTTACATTAATAATTAATTGTAACTTATTATACGTTGATTTAATTATTAACATTAAAACAGCGTATGTTTATGGACTATCTAGCAACCAATTATAAAAAGTGGTGTGGTTGTATCACAGTCACTTTAACACAGTATAAACGTCATTGTTAAGACCCACCTAGAATATATTGCATTCATTGTGTCTAGAAATGTTTGGTGTTGAACAAATCAAAATTATAAAGATAGAGATTAAAAATAATAAATAAAATATACAGTTAACTTGCAGTAATAAAAACTTTCACTATTCATTTATGTCTCATACAGTGGAATAACACACTATTGGTATAGGAAAACGTTTATGTGTCCCCCCACAGAATTCTTTAGAATGAAAAATGCATCCTGATAAAGATTTCTACTGAAATTATTCCTACTGCTATATAAATTCACTTAGTATTGTTTGTTTGAATCTTCCCATCGATGTGTTAGGACTGCAACTGGTCAGTCTCTAATTGGCATATGTGCATACTGTGCGTATTGCCTCGATATAGCCTTGATTCACAAGCATGATAAACAAAGATGGAGATTGGCTAGCAGTGGAATCCAGGACGCGCGTTTCGTCCTATTTGGGACTCGTCAGCTGAATGTACCTGCATCTCAGAGTTGATGTGAATCAAGGCTATATCGAGGCAATACGCACAGTATGCACATATGCCAATTAGAGACTGACCAGTTGCAGTCCTAACACATCATTGGGAAGATTCAAACAAACAATACTAAGTTGAATTTAAACTTCAACCCATCGCACAAGCAAGTGGCTATCAGGACTCAGTGGCCGAGTGGATAACGCGATGGCGTTTGAAGCGAGGGTACTGGGTTTGAGTCCCGGTGTGAACATCAACTCTGAGATGCAGGTACATCCAGCTGACGAGTCCCAAATAGGACGAAACGCGCTTCCTGGATTCCACTGCTAGCCACTATCCATCTTTGTCTACTGCTTTATAGTTATATTATTTTGAATTATCACTAGTATTGATATCAGGTAAAAAAAGAAACAGTTAGAAAGAGACAATTTCTATTAGAGTAGAAATTATAATTGTATTCTTATGCAAAGTTGCGATTTCATATTTTAATCTTGTAGCTTTCGAACTTTATTTGAGTTAATTAATTTCAACGATAAAATAGAATAAATATTTTGTATTGAATTAAATTAGTTTGAATCGTGGTGTAATTGTCTATTCGGTTCTTATAAAGTATTATTATTATTTGTATTAATATGTTATTATTAGTCCATATAGTCTTTCCAATCAACACAGAATAAAATAATTATATAGACTTTCGTGATGATCACAAATATTAATAAAAGAATGGAAAACCCAAATATTTATGGTCCATTTCGACTCTTGATATATTTGCACAGAAACACTGTACAGAAGTAAAATTAGTCCCAAAAAACTGATTTCATAAAGATAAAAATAAATAGTAGAATTATGTTTAATGTAATGGATAGCTGAGTGATCTCAAGGGAAATACTCTTCTAAGAAAAGTGGATATATTTAGAGAAATAGTAGTGGGAATTAGAATGACTCATGATTTTTTATCTGTGACTGGTGTAAATCTAACATGTTTCTAGTAAACTGAAATATCACTGATGAACGGTTTTCGTCTTCGTCTACATGGTTTTCAACATGTTTATATTAGTTCACTAACATATTAACTTAGTAACGGATATTACGAGTATTAAGATGGACGGTTACATATAACACTTATAATATTTTAGACAGTAGAATTTAACAGTTTCGAAAGGTTGACTTGGTTTCCTTATTACAGAACTTAGCAAAATATCACTTTAAACCTAATGCATCATCTGTTATTCTCATTAATATAAGCCAAGATAGGTTTTATGTTTTCTTTAATCCATGATGATTGTTCAATACGATATTTAAAAATATCACTGAATGGATTTTATGTAATCATACATTAAAAATCTGCATATTTTATAGCATATTCGTCATTACATTTATATGGCTTATTTGTATTTTGTATTTAAACTACAAGACACGACAAGCATAATTCATTGTATCACAATTGGATCTTTCACTGAAGTAACAAGTATTTAAAAAGTCTTCCGACATCGAAAATATGATAAATTCAAGAAAGAACAATATGATTTGCTATCATTTTAATTTCGTTGGTACATTGAATTTTAACTTGAAAGCTCAACCTTTCGTTGTATTCAAAGACATTGAAATCCTTTTTTTTCATAGTTTTTCATAGTACACAAAGAAACTGAAATCTGTTATATTTAATTTGTTTTCAAATCAACAACAATCAACTCATTTTAAGAATTAGATCAGGCTGTTGTTTTTTTTAAAAAAAAAGGTAAACAATGTAATCTTAGCTTTGTTATGTTACGCAAAGTTTTAATGCATTAAGAAAGAATTTAAGCCAAAAATTACATTTAATTTGATTCTATTCAAGTTGTACGGAAATCAACCTCTGAGACAAGTTTAATGTTGTCAATAAAAATATGAATTAAGTTTATATGATTAATTTAATGTTTAACATAGATCGAGTTTAGTGAACTGGGAATTTTTTAAAAACAAAATAATATTGATCTGTTGTTAACTGTAATTTAAGAACGAAAATATATGACAATATAAAGAATATATTTGTAAAATCTCAGCGAACAAATTTTAACCCAATGTTTTTCAATCTGGTCCAAGCTTTTTCAAGGTGTTTCAAGAATATGAATTAATAACAAACGGAAGAGGTGTCAAATCCCGCAAACTACAAATTAACAATGGAAGTTTTTGATTAGAGGAGAGTTTGAGCTTTAAAAAAGATATTTCATATGCCAGATGCATGTGAAATAGATAAAATAACAGACGATATCAAGTGAATAGAATCACAAATTATAAAAATACAGTTTGATGAGTGACAAATTTTGGCAAATTAATATGCATGAAATAGGTTGACACATAATTATATCATAACTACATTATCCACTGGTCTTACGAACGTTGGATTATTTCGTTGTGAGGCCTTTCATTTCACGCCAGTCCTAAATTCATATCACTGTCACATTTAAAAAAAGCCTTTCACTTTACTTTTTATTTTTTCCCGGGACTTATGTAAAATTAACGTTTTATAATTCCAGCAGCAGATATTAATTAGTAAGTGACAACGGATGTATATGGCTTGACGTTAAACCTGAAAATATTTTATTATTTTTGTTATCAAGAGTCAAATAGCTTTTCAATTTATTTTGATTTATGAAAGTTCCGCCATCATTGATAATTTTACCATTGTTTGAACAAAAAGACCAAATTAAATTTAGATTTTACAATAAAACTGAGATATTCATTGACAATTATACCAGCATTGTTTGAAATTATATGCAAAATAATGAATTATCTGAAGAATAGTGAATAGTTTTGAGGGACCAAGATCTTGTTGAATAATAGGGAAAATGTAAATACCATTTATTTAGTATATGGTATCATATAAACAATTGTTAATCCCTGGTCAAAGACTGTCTGTTAACTGGTTACAATTATGAAAAAAATCAGTTACAGTCTGATCTAATTTGTAGAACAGAATAGATCAGATATATCAAATAACAACGCATTATACTACCTATTAAAAAGCATTCCTATTGTAGTGCAGTGCTTCGTTTCGTGTTCACCCTGATAACCGTTATGGTACAAGTTTTAACGGAGCATAATATCAGAAGGCAAACGGAAGTGGCAACTACATTTTTAGTGATAATTGATGCAGACCAGAAAGTTATAAGCACATGAGAAAATGTTAGCGAGCGGAATATAAATGACATGCATTGGAGATGGCTGGGAAGCCAACTCGAGAGTGAAGCAAAAATAATGCGTATTGGAGATGGCGGGGAAGTCAACTCATTTTAAGCAAGCGTTAATTAGTATTTGTAGTCAATCAAAAATGAATAACAGACATATGATGAATAAGATACGAAGTGTGCATTCACATGCGCTCGTATAAAATGGTAGTCAAGGTTAATAAGCAAATAATTAACAAGATCAAAATATGACTCATAATGTATACGTGAATTAGCTTGGCCAGTAGTTAGAACAAAGTGTATGGGCTTAATATATAAACAGATACTACACTATTTTCTAATCTAAGCATTTAGATGAATATACATATATGAATGAATTGCCGTTCAACTCTCTAAATATATATTGGAAAACGAAAAACATCAAAGAGAGTATATGAAAAGAACTACCAATGTTTTACTTGAATCCGTGCTTCAGTAATAAATTACGCTTTGAATAAAATAGCTTTAGTAGACCCATTCGACACTCTTTGTGTATGAATCAATATTATCACACTAATTTATTTGTTTCTTCAAACAAATGATAAATTAAGACTTAGAATACTCAACATTTTACAATAGGCTTATACATAATTAACTTTATAACTCTTCGTCAGATCATTATATCTGATATAATGAAAGAAAAAAATCAAATATTTTATCAAGAATAATGCTATTAAGTTTATCAGCACTCTTATTTTATTTTATTTATTTAAACACATAAATATTGGTACAATGAAGCACCAGATAAATATGCGCCTCACAAATCTCATTCGATTTGTGTGAGGGCTGTGACACTGCCCAGGTGCCCAGACTGAAGCAGGTGGTTTTCTTAGGGGGCCACACCCGGAGCCTTTGACCAAAAGGTCTGATCCACAAGGCAGTGGAGCATCGTGAGGAGATGCAGTCCCATGGTAGCCGTTGACCAATGACAGGTTCGTCCGCCATTCGTTCCATCAGGATACTGGAGCCCATGTGCACCATTGGTTTGGAATCAGGGTTTTCCAACTCCCCTAGGTGGACCCTCCGTGTCCACCAACCCGGTTAAAGCGCCGGACATTCGCTTTTCGTCCTCTCACTTTCGTAAACAACGCCCCCGCCACGAGAAGGCAGTGAGTAGGACTTCCCTGGCAGAGGCTATATATTCGCTGGCCATATGAGAGTATTTCGAGAGGGAGAGGTGACTCTCCCCACTCTTGGCCGTACCAGGGCACTCTTAACTATTACGTGTTATCCTTCATACAGAAAAAATCCATTAATAGAATTATAATAGGTGATAATAACCTATTAAATATGAATCAACTGTTTACAGTCATTTGGTTAGATTAAAAATCTTTTTTAAAGGTAACTAAGTAAACGATATTGTGAATTTGGTCCAAGAGACTTAAAAAAAGTAGTTTGAAATAATGACTCCGTACAAGCTGTGTAGTCTATCTAGTTGCTATATTCTTTAATCAATAAGAAATATACTTAACTGAAGAAATCCAATTAAAATTAACAGTGATATAGTTGCGTGCTAAAGTGTATAAGATAAACTTATGTAATTCATTCACCGAAAATTTCATTGAAAACAAAATTATATTTGGGTTAATAAGAAGAAAAAAACCTACAAAAACAATATTTATTTGTTTACAAATAATGAAAAACAAATAAAAGTTTTACTACTTATATTCAATTATTCAATGGAACAATTTATGCAATTATAGTTTCATTGAAGGTTAATGTGCATTATAGGTTTAAGTAGTAATAATAATAAACTGTCAGTGGATAATTGATTACCTATTTAGATGGAATAGTTAAAACAGCAAATTAATAGTTTTCTTTGATTCAAAATATGTTGTAGATGTATATACTTCCCCTCATTTTATGTATGATTTACATTGCTAAAATTTAGATTTAAAAGTATAAGTTTGATGGTATACAGAAAAAAACATCACTGATCTGATTAAACTTTTCAGAATGTACAATAACAAAAGAATATTTATTCAAATGATATTCATTCATCACATGTTAAGAATAGGTAAATAATATGAAGTGAAATCTGCGAAATTCAAGGAAAAATATAGCTGAATTTAAAAGTCTGAATAATTATAAATATATCGATTTTCAATGGAACGTTTGTGAGCGTTATTTGATATAAATTTGGCATATATCATGAAACGAATTAAGTAAGGGGACAACTGAAAAGTAAAGAGCAGTGAACAGACTTTTCAATCTAGAATGTATTTCATCAACAATTTATATGATTAAAAGACCCAGTAGAAATAAGATGCAGAATGTTTCAAGCCCCATGGCAAGCAAAATGGTTTTAAAGCACTATCTTAATTAACGGTTTTTCTTTATGAAATAACATCTAAAACTTATTTTGTTTTCATGAAAGCTGCTATCTGTTGTCAAATTTGGGAAACTTTTTTTCAATAATAACAGAAACTTTTATTCAAACAAACCAATGTAAAATGCTCTCATCTAGCAATTACTTTCATGAATTTTATTCTTGAGTTTGAAAAACAGCAGTTCGCAATTAATAAATACTTTAAAACAGTGTCAATAAACAGTTATCTGTAAAATTGATGTCATAATGAATTAAGCTAACATATAAACTACTAATCAGTATCTAATAACAATATGATAAATATTATAAGGGCAAATGATATACCTTACCTGAAATATACTTAGATTTTATCCATATTTTCAAAAATAACCTCATGTAACCAATATTTATTTACTAATGAAACTTCCTTCTCGTTTTCTGATTCATAATTTACTTAAAACAAATCCTCTTGACTATAAGCTGAGATGATGGTGGCGAGCAGTGGAATCGTATTACGTCTCATGAGGGACTCATCAGCTAGATGTACCTGCATCTCAAAGTTGATGTTCACTCCTGGACACGAACCCAGTACCGTTCCCTTCAAACGCTATCACGTTATCCACTTAGCTACTGAGTTCTAATGACCACTTGTTTGTACAATGGGGTGAAGTTTATTTCATTTTTGCATCGGTCTCTGCGATTGATCAGTCTCTGGTTGGTTCTTTATGAGTTTATTGAAAGGGACAGAGTCGAAACGGAACTTAACAAAGATAAGTGTTTGATATCCCCTCTAACTGTTTCCCTCGGAAATAAGTATATTAATATGAAGTGAAATGACGTCAATAAAATTGTTAGACATATCAGTTATTATCTATATTCATATACAAATTTATGAGAAATACTAAAAGAAGAATCAAACTGCTTTCATATATTTCTAATACTAATTATTATGTAAAAGTGAAGATATTTTTAAAATAACCATATTTCATTTCGCAATCTATCGCAAGAGAAAATAAAAACTAGAAAGGGAAAATTTCCGATATTAAGAATAAGGTTAAAATATTGTGAAATCGAATCATGACTGCCATTTAGAATGAATAGTTTCCTGTCACAGGAAACTTTATTTTCATGAGATCAATTCTTAAATTGAAATTCTTGAACAGCATTTCGGTTGTAATCAAATTCTCCAATTTAGATTGTATAGAAGAAAAATTGTTATTGACATTCTGAAGAACTTTTTAAGTTCATTGTTGAAGTGGATTTCATTTTGAACATCAATAAAAAAATTATTTAAATATTTTGTTCTGACGACATGTCTCATCTTAAACCTTGTTATTTCCATGACTCTATGGATTCTCATTGTGAGTTCACTTGACTTTTGAAAATATCAGTATACAGTTGTGGAGATTATTGAGTTTCAATTCATATCATGAATAAATGAGTGTTAGACAACCATTGAAAACATGAGAGCACCCTAGCAGTGAGCATCCACAATCCTGAACACATAACCCGAATTCAGGTCCCTCGATCTTGCAGGCGAACGTTTAATCTCTAGAGCACTTGGCCGGCATTCAAAGATGTTGACTATAACTAATTTATTTTTACAACAAGGATTTATAAACTGGGTAGATTTTGAAACTCCTAATTACTCTACACTAATCTAAGTGCCGTCTTCCTAGAAGTTCTATGAAAATCTTAATATTTTCTTTAACCCATAATTTTAACTCATTCCTGATCGAATTGATGCAATGATTTTAGGTTTATGTAATAAATTTGTTCAGGGTTACAAAAAAGTTATTAAATTATCTAATTTTTAAAAAAATGTCTATACAATCAAAATTTTCACTTTTCTTTCTTAATGATCTCAAATTTCAACTAATATTAGATAAATTCTTTTGCTTACAAGTAACAACATCTATTGTAGCTTCTGATTACTTCAAATCTATGTTTATTCAAATTATTTCAGACTAAGATATCTCAAAACTGAACAAGAGAAAGTCATTAGATTATAAATTCTTTCAAATGGTTATGAATTTCATAGTTGCTTCTCTTAAACGGTCTCTTTTACTAAATAACAACTTAAAAATACCAAGTAGTATATCAAAAAAGCTCATCAGATATATAAATCAAAAAACCGATAAAGCTAATTTAAATGAAATTAAATACAACAATTCACATTTAATCTATGATAATGATTAGTTTATAAGAAATATAAATATTATCGAATATTTGATAACTTACAAACTATTCATCTATAATTGAAAAATTATTTGTACTTCAATTAGGTACTAAATCTTTTAGTCTAGAAGAGCAAAAATAATTTTGAGATTAAATCACTAACCACAGACACCTGGACCATGAAAAAATCTTTATCTATCAGTTGACCGGATACCATTAGCAACAGCATAAAGTGGAAGAGAACGAACCAGTTTCTCGATGAACAGGAGATTAGGAAAAGATGTTGAAAGTGGATAAGACAGGCATTGAGGAAATCATCAAATTAAATCACGAGGCAAGCACTTACTCAAATCCTGAAGGAAAAGAGAAAAGCCCAAGGACAAACTACATCGGAAATTGGAAGCAGACATGAAAGAGATGAGTAGTAAATGAAAAGGCTTGCCAAGGACAGGTTTGGATTGAGAATTCTGACGGGTAGCCTATTCTCCTCCACTAGAGATAACAGGCATAAGTATGTAAGCAAGTTAATGCATGCTTAGACAGTCAAAAATATCACTCAGTTAACAAGTGATTAAAGCTGTAGGTTGATCATAAGTAAGATGAGAATTCACGCAAAATTGACGCATAGTTATTTATTATCTGGTAGTATTAGAAATGTTAGTATAAAGAAGGGAATATTCGATATTAAAAAATTTAAACCAAGGATTATATCAATTTTTCTATGCTAAAAGTTAAACGTTTAGCTCAAACAAGAGACGTTTTGTCAAGTGAAAGTTTGGAAACAAAATATTTGACGGGGATCAGGCGTACAATCTCAGAAATCTATCAGACTTGACTTTTAAAAGACTTACATTCATATTGAATAAAACGCTTTTAAGTTGCTTGTTCGTGATATAATTCTGACAGTTGCATTAATCAAACGTTTCAGTACTGATTTTTATGGTATTTGGAACATGTGCAACATAACACTGGATAATTATGACCTGTTAACCTATGTGCCATATGTTGTTTTGCTGTAAATTATTGTCACAAGCACTGACTTATGTCTAGATTACAAGCATTTTGATTGACACACATAATTTTGAAGGGTATTTTTAGCAAGAAACTCAAAACATAAAGCAAGAAAGCGAAAACTGGTTAGTTTGAGGCTGCTGAAAGAGTGACGCTCATTTTATTATTGGCTAAAGGCATCAGTGTTTCATGAGAAAATTGGGATAAATATTCTTACTACTAGTAAGTAGTATGTACAGTTAAATACAATACGATGGGGAACGAAATTCTATATTTTTTCTGATTTCAGGGAGCACTGAGTTATCATATGAGAGAGTTAAGTCAGTGAGTATCGTAATATTCTAAACATACTGCAGAATAATTAGTACGGTAGTCAATAATATTTAATCAGTACTGTACAAAAATCAATTTTTTCTTGCATCAAACTTTTATTATCACAATTATTTATTTAATATTTCATCGTGGTGTTCAGTCACCGTGATTTAAATGTAATTATATTGATACCCATTTTATTGTCAGCTCATTGGAGTAAATTATTATGCTGTGAAATAAGTAGGGACTCGGTTCTTAATTTTGGTGAGGACAAATTATTTTGTGTGATTACCTTTGCGAACTTAAGTATTCATTGGTGAGCTACTGTTATCAATGTGGTTCACATAATCAAAATGCTATGAATAGAGATTATTCAGTGATAGGATAACAGATTACAATTCCAAATAGAGATCATCGTAGGAACCATTCTTTCATACTGCCTCATTCAGGTAATGTGGAAATAATGGATTACCATAAGAATTTATATGATCCAATTAAACAGTGATATAGCAGTGTGTTTTCACTTACACAAATATTCTTAATTTGACATATGTAATTAAGACAGCCAGCACCATTCGACTATATATAGTATATAATGAAATAGTACCAACATTTCACTTCGTAAACCTTTTTTTCACTTTTTCGTTAATTCAACATACATGTTATCAGTATTCCTAATTCGATGTAACAAGCCTTCGAATATATTAGTCAAATTCATTTAGAAAGCACTTATTTTGGTTACAAAAGAAACTTGTGTAGTGTATAAATGTAGATGAACTATTGTGTATTAATAATACTTAGTAGTATGTATGATCGGGTTAGTGTAAATGTTGGTAATGAACTTAGTTATTTATTTAGTATTTATGTTCTGTCTTCAATGGACTTGCATCTGACAAAATGAAGTAAGTAATTTAGTGTAGTACATATCGTTAGAACATTGACAAGTATGCGTGTTTACTGGCAAAATGTTTCATTTCTAATACTTGAAACAGCCGAATTGTGTGTTTTTAGTTGATTGAGGAATTCAAAGTTGATAAATTCTTAAAAAGATTTACCAGCTAGTTTATCAATATCAGAAGGGATTTTTGTGGATATTATAGTAACTTTAATAGTTGAGTTCATGAGTCTAGCTAGTTTATTGTTAATCACTAGACTTTTTCATATAAAATTTGAGCTTTAGTTAAAGAAACGGTTTTCCAGAGCCGTTCAGTTTTTTCTGACTACTTTATCCTATTTCTCGGTGTAATGTGTTTTTAGGCCTTCCTCTTTCCCGCTTCCCTTCCGGATTCCAAGTTAGGGCTTGCCTTGTAATGCACATTGGTGATTCCCTTAATGTATGTCCTATCCACTTCAAACGTCTTTTCCTAATTTCCTCTTCAGATGGAAGCTGGTTTGTCCTGTCCCATAAAACGCTGTTCCTGATAGTATCCGGCCAATGGATGTTGAGTATTTTATGTAAACAACTGTTTATAAATACTTGTACCTTCTTGACGATGGATGTAGTAGTTCTCCACTTTTCAGCTTCGTACAGTATGACTGTCTTGAAGATTCTCACTTTGATGTTAGTTGACAGTTGTTTTGAGTTCCATATGTTCTTCAATTGTAGAAATGCTGCCCTTGCTTTGCCAAAATAATATATGCGTATTACTAATTATTTCTAAATACTATATATATAGATATATTGCTATTGACAACCAGTTTAGTTTGCCTTTTTTCAAACATAATGAGAATTAATAAGACATCATTTGGTTGTACTTCTATTAACAGATGTTTTTTGCTGGGTTGTTTGATTATTTCTATTTATTGTGAAAACATACAGCAGCTGGTGGAAAACACTCATTTTTCACTTCACATTCTTTTGTTTTATATTACATTTTGTTCCAGTTATTGAGATTAAGAAATTTGTATGCTTGTACGGTGGAATAAAATTAATTTAATCTAAAGCAGTATACAGGTTCATCATAAATACATCTAAGAATAAGTACATTACGAATTAAACATTTACCTATTTTACACTGTTTAAATATAAGTGTACTGAAAATAACCATTCGTCATAGACGATGTATTATTTTGTTTGTAATTAGCTAGTTTAATAAAAACATTAATAAACATTTCTCATAATTACAATAGCTTTTTCTCTTTTGTAACTTACCCCTGAATTTATTGATTAAGAATGTAATTTCATAGTTGTCATATAGTCTGTCAATTCTGCATAAAAATGAGTTTCCTAAAGGTAACCTATTTCGAGATGATAAACAAGTAGTCACCCATAAATCATGTGAATGTATCATCCCTATAATTACCATTTTATTATATGATATTCTGACAGTTATTTCTAAATGAGAGATGAAGTCATAGTCACATCTGCATTCGAAATGGCTTCTCAGACCTAAATTTAATCAAGATTGAGATTTACAGCAACATAATGTGCATAGTCATGCCTACTTACTTGATGATTCCAACTACCTATGTCTCCCTCTAGAAGTTCATAAATGTAAATAAAATCTTAATTTAGTCTAAAATTTACATACTTTAGGCCGCAATCACTAACCAGAAAGAACTAACGGAATAAGCTGTTATTTTTTAGAAACATTTACACTTTAATTCAGTAACTTGATAAATTTCACATTCGATAAGTTCATTTGTCTAGTGTGCAAACTTTTCCCTATGAATTAGGAAACTTTGTCTTATTTCTTTATAAGGTGTGAAATCAATTTTGCCATAATAATGAAATCCGAAGAAAGTTTATTATGGAAATCGTTAAATTTTAACCGACTAAAGTTTAAAAAGCACAATAAATATCGTCGTCATCACCTGTACTTCTATTTGAGTAAAGTATTCACAAAGTTAATTCCTTCAGTAAAGAAGAGTGGTTAGTCAGCCTACCTGACAATGTAAACATCATTTAACCGTAATTTTACTTACACAGATTATATCAGTTAAATAAACAAGTACAAAATAATCCACTGTTACATTAAATTCTCCTGGTTACGTTAAAATGATAATATAATAACTTAATTCAAATGACGAAAATAACCAAACAGAACAACTCGTTTAAAACACCTTGATAAATATGAAATAAAAATATATGGTGAATCATTGTCGCAATGCTATGTACCCATGAAAAACTCCGTCTGACCTAAAATGGTCCAATTTTTGCTGGCACAACTAAAGAAGAGATCTGATTCATTTACTACCTATAAATCAATATAATTTAAGGAACTTATTTAAATTCAATTTAAATATGTGATATCTTCAAGTGTTTTTCTCCAAAAAAGGCAATCAGACTCGATTATAAATAATTTCACTTGCTCAACAAATGAAAACAGTCTGCATAGGTGTAGTTAACAAACACAGGTGAGAAGATCAACGAATCGTTTAATACGAAATTACAGAATGTAAGCTATGAAAACCATACATCAAATACTTCATTTGCACATGTTCCATGAACTGCCACTTACAAATTTCATCGTTCCGTGTTTACATTCCTGTTCTCTACAATCCGATCTTCTAAATCTTCTACTGCCATTTATTCCACTCCCGATTGGCGTTAGATATTACTTATTCCAGTCAACATATGTAAAATATACAACATGGAAACCAAAATGATTTTGTCCATTTGCAACTATTATTTCAGTATTCTAAAAATATCGACTTTACCTCAAGATACATTTAACACTTAAAATACCCGAAACATTTATGAAAAGTCATTTAATATCCATTCCTTCTTTATTTTTATAACTAATGTCATTTAAAGTAGATAAAAATACATTCATATTTAAATAGGCTTTTTTAAATAAAAGTATAATGATACTAATAACAACAATATATATGTCAGTAGAATAATTTAAATGAACAATAACAAATTACAAATTCAAATAGCTTGTATCAATTGATAAGAATGGTTGGTTATCAATCATAGATTAATAAAAAATGTTTACATTTGTTCCAATGTAAACTTGATGATAGTGATGATGATGATGATGAGACAAACTGTTTCTTGTTAGTCTCATAGTTTCTTTTGTTTAGAATGTAAATAAATACTTACTTTAGATTCATATATTACTTATACTATTTGAATACAATACATCACCATGGTATTATTCATATAAACGTATATGAATCTTCATATTAAAACAGGTATGTTAATTTTAATTTCAAGTAAATAACACACTAACATTTGATAATAATAAATACTATTGATTGATTACCATATTTACTTATTATGTCAAGTATAAAAGAGGTTGATATAATTCATTTCCTTTTTTTAAAAATATTAAAACCATGCCAAATGATGTTTATATGGTTTTCAAGTTATCATTATTTATAGTACTAATAAACGAAGGTATAATGTTCAATTTTACTAATATTTTTTTTCTGAAAAAAATTAATTTTTCAAGATTTATTGATACAGACTTCGTATATGACAACGGAAAACTATCACTTCCCTGATAAGTGAGTAATAATTCATCGACATATAAATAATAATCTATTCATTAATTCGTTAAAGTTAATATTTTAAAAAACTTTCCTATTTGGGATTGATTTAATTTGCATTTTCAAAAATAGATCTTCTGCACATTGGACAACGACATAGTTCTTCAAAGAGATATTATAGTATAAAATATAATTAATTTAAATTACATTTATTAACATTGTTTTTATCTGCATTATTTATTTTGAGTGCTATGGGTATACATTAAACTTTATTTAATACACTTAAAAGTATTTACTATATAATATATTTCATTTATGTTTAATATCAGAAGAGGGTTTTGTGGAGATTTTAGAAATTTAATAGTTGAATTCACGAGTCAATTGAAGATAGAACACCATGAAAAACCTGGAAGCACTGGAAGGACGTCTTGTCCTAGTGTGGAACTCTTCAGTAATGCATATCCACGATAACACTCCACGAGATTTGAATCCAGTACTTATCGGTTTCGCACGCAAATGCTCAACCTCTAGACCTCTGAGCAGTGATCCAAAGATTTTAGTGTCTAACTTCATTCAATGCATGAAATCATACTAGGACAAGACGTCAATCCAGTGATTCCAGGTTTTCCATGGTGGTCCATCTTTAGTTGACTCATGAATTAAACTATTGAACTATGTTTAATACTTTAATGCTAGTCTTACACTAGTAAACAGAATCAGACCGCATCTGAGAATGACAAAATTGAATTCTCCTAATGGCTAATCTTAGGATGATAAGAATAATAATATTCAGTTACTGAAATAACTTCCGATTTTGCGTGGCCTACTCAGAGATTAGAAAATATTAAATAAACTTGTGTTATGTCAAATCTACTTTAGTTGATGATATAGTTATATTATGATAATGAATATAATATTTTAATAAAGAAACACTTTTCCTATTGTTACCTGTGATTTACTAAGAAAGATTTCTACTACAATAGATCAAAAGGACTTTAAGGATAAACTAGTGACAAGGCTAAATGAGTCTCCGGATTTGTCAAAATAATTCACTTTATTAAAAAATTAATTAGAAAAGTATTTGTCCATATAGATCATTTATTAATATTTGTAGTCACTCATGTGAAGTGTAGATAAACTTTATATTTACTTAAATTCATCATGTAAAAGACTTACGTATACGTTTCATGATAAATGACCTTAATTTTCATTAAAGTCATTTCAATTAATGATAAAATTTATGAAATTTCTTTTGTTATAGTCAGTGCTTACATGGTCAATGTAATATACAAAACTGTGACAGTCCATTGACAGGTAAGAGTTCCAATATAACATTTGTACTTTAGAAAACACTCGGTTTTTACAAAAGATTTATTACACTGAAAGAATATCTTGTAATTGTAAACAAAGTTTTCAACTAGACTTTGCATTGTAAGCAACGATGGATAGTGGCTAGCAGTGGAATCCAGGATGCGCGTTTCGTCCAATTCATCGTTGCTTACAATGCTTGTGAATTAATGGTATATCGAGGCAATACGCACAGTCTGCACATTTACCAATTAGAGACTGACTAGTTGCAGTCCTAAACATCAATGGGAAGATTCAAACAAACAATACTAAGTGAATTTAGACCTTGCATTACTCGTAAATTTATTTAGTAAGGTGTGAGTTCTAGGTGAAAATTGTTCATTGGTCCAGATAATAATTAATTTCATAGGTTATGTAATATTTATACTTAATTTGAACATAAAATAAGAAAGAGCGCAATTTAATGAGTTTGTTTAACAATCTGTTACCGGTCATCTAGCCATTTTAAAGTGTTATTTTCTTTTCATCCATATATATGACTATACTATTATTGAATATTTAACATAACATATTTGAGAAAATCATGGCATATAAAAAGTGTCGTATGTGTAAGTGCATCATGCATTTTCTAATATACTTCTTATGTTGTTTTACAGAATGTCTCTTTTATTTAATAACCCTTTCCTATTAAATTAACGATGTACTTTTATATCTATTATACATTTAAAATGAATTTATAAACCTTAGTCTGTTAAAAAATGGAAAGAAGCTCTTCCGGGTGTCAAATGTAAATGTTTGACAAACCAAATTGTTACTATTGAAAGGTAAAAACGGTTTAATTTTTCAATAATTATCATCTGCTTAGCAAAATAGTTCTCAAATGACATTTCAGTTCAAATTCATATTACTAAGATAGTATACACGTATAGTGTCTGCAAACAAACGTGTATTATATTACTTACTGATGAACATAATAACTTATCTGAAGAATTTGTGCTGGTTTACTTTTACTAATAAATAGAAAGTGAAATAAAACAGTCGGAATCGGTTACTTTTATATAATGAAAAACTTTTTTTTTGTAAACTATAGATATCCCGAAATTTGAAACTAATACATTTAGGTTTCAACTTAAAAAGATGGTACCTTTTACTTCTGAAGAAATTATTGGTCAATTGACATTAGTTAAATCGATGAACCCTTTCATATTATGCAGAAAACTTAAATTCACTTTGGAAAATAACTCTTCAGGATTACCAATATATCTAGACAGAAGTACAGGTGTACTACGTGCAAGTCAAACACTATGGCAAAAACAAAAAGATAAAACACTATTGCTAAATGTAACTGTGAAGAGTATTGATAATATCAAGTTTATGGACAGTGCATTGGTTATTATCTCATGGAAAAATGAATACGTAAACGAAAACAATAACCACAAAACTAATTACAATAAACGGAATTTCGTCCCCAAAGTGGAAGAAGAACAAATGCTAAAATTAGAGACAGATACACGTGTAAGTCAATGTAGTTGACCTGCTTTCATAAATTAATCTAACCTTTATGTCGTTTAGAATACAATTTCAGGGAATTATACCACCACATACAACAGATCTGTCTGTTGACGTTTTTGTAATTAAATTCTTTGAAGATAGAACTATTTATTTTTATATCATTTTATATATTTAAGTCATTTAAAGAACCACAATCTATTGAACTTATATTAAATCGAGAGGATATCAAACCCACAGAGAATGTTTGTCATGGTCAAGCATGGTCAGTTACTGCGAAGATTATACTCCCTCCTGGTAATCACACTCTTCAAATTGAATTATTAGCACCAAGACACGTTAATGATGTTTGTGGTTACGTCAAATATTTTGGAGTCTCATTTATTGGTCACCATGTAAATATTGGTGAAATCAATTTAACTACAGTAAATCATCCTGGAACTAAACTTGATGATCCGGAGGTATATTTATCTTTATTTTAATGTTCTATGTAATATTGTTAAACTTGATGTTTACCTATATTATAAAATTATTTCTAGTCTATATATAGTAATAATTTGTAGTCATTTGAAAGTAAACTAACACTGTATTTTAATCCGTTTATTTGTTAGTTTACGCTGAACATAAACAATAATATGTAATTAGTACTAGATCTTCCATTCAATTATGAAAGAAAAAGAAAAAAAAGCAACAGAATTTCTCACATTAAGAATAATATTATATAAAGCGATTCACTGTGAATAATCCCGACTATATTTCCCGAATATGATTTTCATTTCAATATGTAATGAAATATTCATTCTTTACTGATGAAATGTTAGTGGCAGAACATTGTTAACAACAATTACATATTGCTACAACAAAGGATGATGCGATCATAACTAACAAAATGAAATTGTATGTATATAATCTTAAGTAAAGATAATTAGTCGGACTAACAACAATAGAATAAAAGTAAACCATAACTAATAACACAGTTATCATACTATTAGAGTATTTTTCAATGCTGGACATGTGCTTTTATTCTATGTTAAAATGTTGAATTCAAGTAAAGCTGAATACAAACAAAATTTGTAACGCATTTCAAGTTTATGGTATTACATATCACTAAACAATTCACTTAAAATACAGTGACTGTATTAGTATGCCTTCACTCCACTCATAAAGAGTGAGAAAAATTTTCAGGACTTTTAAGTAATCGATATTTTTGTGCCATATATACTTGTCACTGATTACAAAAATCCATAAAATATGCTTTAATTAGTATATCATTTATCGAATAATTATTTCAATGGCTAATTTCAAATAAATAATTATATTACAATTATATTAATATTATGTAACTCAAGTACTCGATCAGTATTCTTTCAATGTTGTAAATCATGCGTATATATATATATACCATATTTTTCCTTACAGTCAGTTTGCTAAGTTCTAAGGAATTTAACATAGAGCTTAATTAGTATACTAGGTAATAAATCCGTATTAATCCACTGCACACTAGGCTTTTTAGTTTTCGAACCATCCGAAAACACATTTACTTCTTAAAGACATTTATTTATAAAAAAAATAAAAGGTCAAAAAGACAAATGTAATGTAAAAAGAAATAAGTATAATGATCAAAAAAATAATGTGAAACTCATTAAACTGGATAAACAATATTGCCATGGTGTGCTTAGCATGAAAACAAACTATTTTTGAACATAGAAAAGGGGTTTGAATTCTCATATTGCTCAGGCTTCAATAAACCATAATATACCTTCTTGGACACTTTGCTCAACTCAATAAAAGCCGAGTTAATATCAATCTATTATGAGTCTAGTAATAGTGAACGATGGGTATTTATCATCTACTCTTATTGGGTTATTTGAGTTTATCTGTTTTTGTAACCATTTAGATACACGTTCAGAAACCCTCATTTGCAAATCACGATTACTCTTCCCTATGAATGTGTCGCTAGACACTTGTTTAAATTGACAAATACAGTGCTATGAGATGTAATCGTTTAAATGGAGTTAAGGTTTTCGACGATTCATGAACCTTATTTTTCCATAATGATGACTTTTTTTAATAGTCGAGATCATGAGTCAATTGAAGTTAGACCACCATGGGAAACCTAAAAGCACTGGACGGCCGCTTTGTCCTATTGTGAGACTCCTCAGCAGTGCGCATCGACAGCCGTCTAGTGCTTCCAGGTTTGAAGTTTAGCTTTAACATAAGGCTGTTTAACGCACCGTAGGGTGATGTAGACAGGCGTTTTTCTGTCCCAAATGTGTTATAGGTCTCACTGTGTTCTGATCTTGCCATAGCTTATGGATTTAAAAGAATAACCATTTTCCATCAATGTTTTGTACAACAACTTCTCTTCGTCATCAACATTACCTTTTGTACAAGTACGATCAATCCTATTGAATTGCCTCTTTATCAAGCCCAGTTTGTATTGAATTGAGTAATAATTATGATAAGTGAGGTACTGGCCTATCTAATCTAACTTTCTAAAAATGGATAATTTTATTGAATAGTCTCTTCTACTTATAAGTATGTCTAAGAAATGAGGCTTTTTGTTCTTCTCTTCTCAGAAAAGACGATGTGGTTTATTCAATAAACATTTCATATCCTCCTTTTTTATCACATAACTAGGATGTCATGTATACATCTATTATAAAGAGGTATATTTTTGATTAGTTCTTCAGCTAGGTTTTCAACGTGCACCATAAATATACCATTTTGGTTTTATTTATTTTTTAGAAATTTCAACAAATCACATTAAAATTTCAAAACGTAGAAGTTCAAAAAGCATCAAGTCCAATACCCGATCCATTTAGTATAGATCTGAAATTTGCTGTGATAATCTTGGAAACTGTTAGTTTGCCTTATAATGCAACACTAAAAGCCGGTATTCTTTTGGGAACGAAGGATTTAGTATGGGTTGGTTTGCTCAGATTGATATATTCGAAGACATGTCCAACACTACCAATTGAACTCAATATTTCCTCGTATCCAAAGAAGATGATACCAACTGACATCACTATTGTGACTGCGGATGTATTTTTACCAATTCTAAAGGATAACTATACTGTAAGTTATATTCTTTATGTGGTAAAAATGTTTGTTATCTTATATTTTTGGAAACATTCTTTGTGGAGGACGTCTTTAGTTGTTATCCAGCAGCACTATTAAAATAACGAGAGAACGAAAACTAGCTAGAAACGATAAACGATACAATCCGTATTTAAATGTTAGATATAATTTATGGTGTATGTCATTGTTATATTTATATAACTAGATTCAATTAGTAGTTTGACTTCAACAACTACCATAAAAAACAATAGTGAACTTGAATAAATAATATAAAGTAACACACTAGTAATTGTTTCTAGTGAATAGACTATATGAAAGGACCACTTCTATAACTAATTAGAATTCAGATGAATGCATTGCATAAATACACTACTAAAACTTATAGTTAAGCAAATATTGTATCATAATCTTAATATTTTTTACGAGATTCCAAAATACTTTAAATAGTACAACTAAGCAGTGTACTTCTATGCATTTCGTCATCGGTAACTGAACAGAGGAATCATAAGTGATTGAATAACATGTTTTTGGAACACTGTCTTTTACAGATATATAAGTGAATTATTACTACATTCATTCCCTTTCTTTACTTTCTACATAGAAGGAAGTGGTTAGCTAAATACTATCAACTTCATTAAAAGATTTCTAGTTGATTACGTTGACACAGTAATTATAAGAAACTGAATATACGTCCATTTCATGAAATAGAAACCCACTTGAGTTATTTTAATTTTCAAAGTGATTGCAAGAAAAAAAGATTATTGTGACAAACTTAAAAGTTGGACTAATATACATTCTGCATTATGGAATGTATTCAAATTAAATGTTATCGCAACAGTTTGTTATCGGTTTATATCTAGTAATTACTAATCTATAAATTACATTAGACTATCACATCACTAAAACACATATAGAGAGGATAGCTTATAAACAATTTGGTCTTATTAAAGAGCATCATATATTTAACAGTTTTCGTGAGAATTTTCTAAATATGTTTTAAACTACTTGACATTGATTTTCAAACACTTATTAGCTTCATCAAAATACTAAAGATCCTAATGTCTATGCTATAATACATTTAGTACACTTAGTCGATAATGAAACTACCGTATAAGCCAATTATTCGAAGCGAATTTAATTGGAAACAATCTGCAAAAGATTTAACAATACGATTGATCTTGTTAATTACAATGCACAAAATACGATAATTTTAACAGTTCAATCATTTTCGATAAAGTAGTGTTTAGATTTTGAAGACTTATTAAATTCATAAGTCACAGATCCTTTTTTATTCATGGTATTTTTAGTTTTCGGTTTATTCAGTGGGTCAGTCAGCAACAATTGCCTCATTGGGTTTGGAAAAAGGTGAGGGATTCCAAAAACATGAAGCTAAATCTGTGAGGAAAACTACACATGAAGAAGTACTGATTGATTCAATTATCACTAAAAGAATTGATATATTTGTCGAAGAACTACATAATATCTGTAAGCTGTTGCGTTTAAAATTTTAATTACAAGGTGTAATCTCTTTTTACTCCTACTCATACGCTCTAATTCTTGATTGATCATAATATTAGAAACCATTAATTTACATCTTTTGAGTGATCTAGGTTTGATGAAAAGATGTTTTTTTAGATTATAATTAAATCACCATCTAGAGTCAACCTTTTTAATTTTAAATATTTGTTTGTTTGACTAATTACGAGCAAATCAAGCTTCTGCTGTTGTAGCTAAACACATTCTAAAATGACGGCCATTATTTTAAATGTTTTAGGCAGATATTTTACATCTGATTTTCTGTCATTACTTTTAGCCAATTTTTTTCACACGTATCCAAAATATCAAGTTGTCGCTGATATTTAAGCATATTTCATTTTGAAATGACGGACAAATTTTTATTGTTTCAGTTTGATTTATTTATGAGCTACATTCTCTCCATGCTAATTGTCATCCGGAATGGCGTATGAAAACGTCTAAATTAAAACAGTTCAAAAAATAAATATGTTGATTGTGTATCCAAATTGAACAACCTGACAAAGAAAAGTTATTTTTTTACTAAGAATACTGACTAATTCATTAAGATGTGCACTTTTCACATAAAATATTCATGCCTGTATTTGGTCCGTCCTCTGAAAACAATATTTCCACCTGAGATCAATCCAGAGGTTGTTTGTTATTTTAAAATGAAACGTCGGTTACATACCACATCTATTAGCAAAACACTGAGCCCTCCAGATCGTTCATTTGACACTTCAGTTCTAAATATATTGTTTTTTGTATATAACTTGAATATTTTTCAATATTTTAAATGTAGACGGACTTCTTTACCATGCTTCAAGAGAAAGCAAGACTGTTAAGTTGGTTGCTTACATACAAATATTGAATAAACCATCAACTAGAGTGATAATTGGTTTTCGTGTTCACGCTTTTAACAGAAAGATTATTTATACAGAATGTAATATACCCATTGTTGCAAATTCTAATGACAAAGGGAAGGTATGTAACTTTTAGCTAATTTGTAATATCAAGAATTTTAATTCAAAACACCTCAAATAATGAATGAAAATCACGTAGTGTAGTTCTTGGAAATAGAATAAATAGATTAATAATAAGTAAATGACAAAAACCAATGGAAAATACTAGATTTCGGTGTGATTTTTATAACAGTTATGATATCATAATAAATAAGGATTGAGATCGATTCATGGTGACCATATAATAATATTCCTAGTAGAATAAATCTGATACATGTATACTACTGAAGTAAATTCCATTCATAATTGAAAGCCATCATTTCAGTTGATATATCATTGTAACCATTAAAAACCAGTTTCAAAAATGATCCCTCATGGCTCAACTAGGGATCAACCCTAGATTTTTAAATCTCAGGTAGAAGGAGTGAACGCATAGACCCTAGAATGGTTTCTAACAGTACATATTTCTAACTTCAGTCGGTCCAAGATTAAGCCTAACAACCATTACCTCCTGACTAATCTCACACCATGGCGAAACCGTCTTCCAGTGCCCCCAGGTTTCCAGTGGCACTGAAACAGATCAATCTGTGGCGAATATCATTCACAATTAAGTAATTTCCACGAATCCCCTTCACTTCAATTAACATTTGGATTAATTTATAAAATGATAATTTATCGTGCCCTTTATCACGAACTGCACTCCATGATCTCCATTTATTATAGCTTTGTATTTTGATACAAAAATTGTTTATCAATTCAAACAATATTTTCTCACTATTTATTCAGAACTCAAACTTCTTGCAATCAACCTAAGACATACAGAACTAAATGCTGATTGCTAAACACGAAAAGCAATCATCAAACAGTGTAAGAATTTACACAAAACTGAGAAAGCATGAATTTTGTAGGCTTCCGAATCTTCTCATTGATATTTAGAATTGAAGTTTTACTAGTCTTTTCCCGGTATACATGAACATTGAGCGGACTGTCTCCACATTGTCATCTGACATCTTTTTAAGTAAACATACATAGTGACTAGTAAAGAGAGCCAGGAAGCACACTGCTTCCTATTTACGACTCATCATTTCGATGTATCGGCATTACAGTGTTTGGGTTCAAAAGAAACTCTGTGCCTTGCACTTAAAATGCCTATGATGTTATCCATTAGCCTAAGGTGTGGGTTCGGTTTAGAATAATATCAACAATGTACCGGAGATTCCATAATACGGTTTTAGGAAGTTTCACAACACTTTATTAAAAATCATGTAATGACTCTAACACTTTTCAAATAAAGCTTTCGATACATTTTGCAAGCAATAACATTTAATTCATTTAAAACAACTTTTGAAATGACCACTGTAAACGTCTGATTTACATTCGATTTAATCAAAGAAAACTAAAATCCTCAAGCGCAGAACTCCTTTTCCTTTGTCTCTCATAATAAAACTTTAATTCATCTTAAAATACTTTACACCTCATTTCTCTAAAGAGTTAGACAGAAAAAACATTGATTTCTTTCAATTATAAGCAAAAACATTTTAAGGTGGAAAGATCAAAACTGAAGTAAATATACTTTTATGAAAGTGCTTTGATAAAGAATATGGTAAAATATTAAATTATTCGAAAAACTAAATAAAATTGCTTAAGTTAATCAGTGAAACAAGAATGATGAACCATTAGACACTGACAATGGGATAAGCCTTTGGGCTTTATAGAAAATATCTCTGAAGTGCGATTCATTGCAGTCTAGTATTATGTATAGAAAACAATTTCCTTGAAATTTTATTGTTTGAAACGAGATTCTAAGTTGAAACATAAACCTAAAATAACTTAGTAGTTTGAAAAACAATAACTTCTAATTTCGATAATGCACTGATTATGCAATTACCCTTAACCTACCCTGGTAATGCTGATTTATTATCCAGAGTAGTAATCACATTGGTTTTGTGTACTTTATTTATTTTCTTACCTTAACCTGTCTAGTTGGCCTTTTAATTTTTATATATAAATGTTCTTAAGAAATATATGTGTGATCAGATTGTTCGAAATGTATTGCGCTAATATATCACATAATTCTGATAAACTTCGTCTTCTCATTGCATTAGAGAAATTTATCAGAGGGATCAATTGTTTTAAATAACTTCTAAATCAAGTCAACGCTCTTATAAAAATTCACAACCCATTCACCGGTAAAATGTTTAAAAATACTAATATGGTACCAAAAATGTATCTATGTTAAGGATGTTAAGCTTGCAAAAGTAGGAAATAAATGATGGAAAATGCTTTGCTTAAAATTCAAGCATTTCTCATTAATTGCACCCGATGACCTACACTAAACTGTCAGAAACCTTTCAATCTAAGAAACATCCATTGAAGATCGATATGGTCTTCATTTTGTAATAATTATGTATACAATTATATGTATAATACTAAACTTTTCATTTTTACAATTTTGTTGGTAATTTTTCGGATAATTGTTTAGTCTTGTCTTTTAAATGGCCAAGTAATTTAATCAATTAGTTTACTTTCAGTTGGTTGTAGTGTGAATGGTTTACATTACGTTACTTTTATTTGAAAAAAGTACCATTATTTTACCAGTCGTTTTTAGATGAACTTTCATTATTTCAGAAGAGTATCAAACAAGTGATCTTTAAATGTTGAATATATTGTAGTTATTTTCTTTTAACCTTACCGTTGAGAAAATACTGAAAAGAATTTGAACATCCAATTCAAGTGATTACTAACATAATCAACATGTATGTTTTTTAGAATAATAAGTTTAACGAGATTGTTATTAACGAATTCAACATTTGTATGCAACGAAATAAATTAACACGACAGTAATCATGTACTGATAATTATTAAACATCTAATAACAAGTTAATGAATTTGAACACTAGATAACAGTCCTGAACTACAACTGAAACACTACTTTCCAGCTTAAATTAGATGATCCATATATTGCCATTTAAAATTTTATGAATGGTATTTTTAACTGTTGATAATCTAAGTCCTCATTGTGTTTTAACTCACTTTTATTTTAAAATTGTTCATAGTTTCTGGCTTCATACATTGAATACAATCCAGCTGTAGTTGAAACAGAAAAGGTTAGTGAACTGAACTTTACAATCAGTTTTCCGTCCAAATCAAAGCAGATGTATTCACTTAAACTTAAATTTGATAAGCTTATACTTGGCGAAATATGCTATGCAACTATTATGAATATTGGCGCTGCAATCAAGCAAAGGATTATTGGTGTAAGTTATATGACATCATTTTTAATTTAGTTATCTTTAATGACCATATCTATATACATTCAGGACATTGTTTAGAACAGAAAGCATACTGAAAGCAATGCGAATCATAAACAAAAATCACAGAAATTTGTCGGCAAGTGTTTTGCTATTAAGATAATATTTACATGTTAAATATACAAAGAGAATAATTTTGCCAATAATGATGCATTAAGTTACAACATATTTTGTCTTTCATTTGACCACAAATTTGTAAGTTTCCTATAACCGGTTCCTTTGACAAAATTAAGCAAGGCAAGCACGACAACAATTGCAGAATATGATAATTTTATTTCATTTCGTGATTTCTAATGAACTTTTTTGAGGTATCTCATTTGCACATAAACATACACTCTCTTCACTACATGACAAGATTTTTCTCAAGGCATGTGACAAAGTCGTCTAAGAGTTATCTAATAAACAATGAAGTATGATTTTACAAGGCATCGTTTGGATCTCCAAAATTTATCGTGTTTAAGCTTGATTTATCAAATCTAAGGATAGTCGAATACGGTCAAATTTGGGTTCGAAAAATTATTACGTTTCCTAATATAAGTATTTGGTATCACTGAAATTCTACTGCACAACAGTTCACTGTGAAATTAATTATATGACTCGATTTAGGTTAGATTTCAAATAATGGCCTACACTGATAATGGAGAGATATTTTTATTATAGAATATAATTATCTGAAACGATGCATACCGTTTAGCAAAATATTTAATATACTGACTTAAGTTGGTGGTAAATGTATTTTATTTTTTGTATTAGTAAAACAGTTTGTATGTTTCAAAAAATTTTTTCAGATGAGGCTGCACACAAGTTATTCAATGCATGGAATAAATAAATTGAGGTCGGAAGCCACAGTTTACCTGGGATTAGTGGAAAACCCAACAAATGACATAACTAAACACTACATTATATTACATATAAAATTAAAGCCCCACCTACAGAAGAGTTTTCCTAACACATTCTCAACAAACTTAATAACTGATTTTATTTTAAGTTCAGGTCAACGAGTAACCTCATCGGTGCCTTTTAACGTTACTACGTATAAGCCACAAGTTATTCCAGTAAGTTTTCGATAAAATAAATATGAGTTATTTAATATTGTTTTAAACCTAGATGAGTCCTGTATTTTTTAAGTTATTTCTGTAGAAATATACTCCATCTCATTACGTTATCACTCGTCTTTTGATCCTGAAGTAAATCAAGTCAGACTACCTCAAATGTTTTTGATGAAGCAACCGACTAATTTGTCAGATATTTCTCTTATTAATTAATATCAGAAGGCTGCAAAGACAGGTTAAAAATAGTTCCGTCTACGATTTTGTGATCATGAGTAATATTGGGAGGATTTTTGTTCTCAATGGATTTCCTATTCTTAAATTTTAACTCAAGTGAGAAACCTACGTTAATGAGTGTTAATCATTGATTATAGAAGGAATACTTTTAATTATATCTTCCGGTTTATTCTATTCAGCCTACTATAGTAGATTGTCGTATAATATCGAAACGATTCTAATATGAGTAGAATGTTTTACGATACCTATAAGGCAGCAACTAACATACACAGTTCTTCAGCAATAATCCTCGACGATGAGACTCAAGAAGAATACAGGAGTGCTGAAGAAATCTTTATATTTCAGAGAAGACATTGTAAATCAGAATAACTCTCTATATATGGTAACCGAAAATTACCTTATAATAGGGAGTAATTGAAAAATTAAAAGCGAGGGAAAACATTCTGAAAGTAACAAAGACAATGTAGAAACAGGAATCCCAAATCTGTACACGTGGCTGTGATCAAAAGAGAAAAACTAGTACTTGTCCACAAAACTTGATAACTGAGTGCCTCTTCACAAATGCAAACTAATGTTGATTAGCAATAGAATAAAGGTCTTGAAAACGTATGGATTTATTTAGTGATGTTCTGATATCATCACGACTGTGATTATTAAAAACCCTCCTGAAAAATTTGGATTGTAAATAAATGTTGTTGATAACAACTGAGTGAATTTGAAATCATGTCCTACTTCCCTGCAGAATGATCTTAAGGCTTTATGTTTCGTTTACAATCAATATTGTTTAACACGAATGCAAATGTCTCGACTTCTACCTTGCACCGATAAACCTAAAGTCTAGAATTCAAGGACAAAATTAAACTTGACTTATCCATGTACAGTAATTTGAACTATATTTTTAACTTATTTATTGGTAATTTTGATTTTAGTCTGATAAAAGGCCAATAGCTATCCTAACTGTTCACAATCCAACAACAAGCGTTCCTACAGAAAACTATTATACAACATTGTTTGCTGTTATCACATGGTCAGAGATGATTATATACAGTTCAGTGAGCATAATTCTTCAAATATCTTCTCATAAATCGGTGCTAATTGAACAGAAATTTTGTTCGATAGGTAAAGCCTTAGAAACAGTTGTCCCAATTAATGCTGAAACATCAATTAAAAAGTAATGGATAAAATGGTTTACATGAAAGTTTTAAAAAATTATTATTTTATCTTATATTGAAGTAAAAATTTCAACTGATAAGAACTAAATGAATAACAAGCTTTTCGGTATACGAAAGCAAATCATTTTCATTGATAATTAAGCTTCATATTCACATAAACTATGGAAATATCAAGCTAATAAATCCATAGTCTTTGATCTTTTAATTAGCTTAAATTAAAAAAAGCCATTTCTGAATTTTTTTGCTGCTTACTTATAATTTTTCCACGGTTATCAACTTATCTTCATAGTTGAAAGCATGAGTCAATTGAAGCTAGAACACCAAGGAAAACCTGGAAGCACTGGACGGCCGTTTCGTGCTATGGCACGAGACTGGTAGGTCCTGGGTTTGAATCTCGCGAGGCGAGATCGTGGATACGCACTGCTGAGGAGTCTCACAATAGGATGAAACGGCCGTTCAGTGTTTCCAGGTTTTCCTTGGTGTTCTAGTTTCAGTTGACTCATGCTTTCCACGATGAGAATACTGAAATCTCCACAAAACCCCTTCTGAATATCAACTTATTGATTGAAAGTAAGTGAAAGGAGGAACAAATCAACTTTGACATTTTTAAACGGATTAATCTCAAATGTTTCTAGTGGAAACCACATAACTAGTTAAACACTTATATGGAATCTAACAAGGATAGAAATTATTTTGTGACTGAAATAAAACTCATATAAGACAAATAAAAATGAATACAAATTTTCTTGTGGATATATGATTATCTGGTTATGTTCAAGTTGTTAAAGCTTCTGATTGGTCATCACCTTGATGAATAACACGAAATACAATGTATTTTTCGTCATTCACTTTAATGTTCTTTTCATCTTAAATGGGTGTCTTAAGTGAACGAAGTATTTTTCAGATTGACGAAAATCCAAAATGAGAGTAGAGAAAATTTATAAAAAATGAATTTATTATGTTGTAAAAATTATTTAAAGTGGACATGACGATATATTTTTTCAAAAATGTACAGTTAACAGAAAAGCGTTATTGGACTATCATGAATAACACTTTCAGTTCTTTACATGAAGATGACACTGGAATTAAGCACATTACTTCCCATTTACAACTTGACACATATTTTATCATTACATGAGCTTTTTCACCATAAAATCAGCGATATGTCTGTCATCTTTTTCAAAAATAAAGTAATTCGAGAATCATCTAGCTTTCATGACACTCTAATTTAATTCATTTCACTATCAGTAAATAACCTTTTTTATTTATTATCTTCCCTTGACATTTCCAATGACAAGATGATGCTGACACATATACAGTTTATGAATGACCATCCCCAACGAAAAGCACAATTATCAATAAATTTACTCAACAAGTATCAAAATTTGATTTTTAGTATTTTAAAGTCAAATTATTCTTATTCTAGTGCTTATAAGCTAGGATTTAAACACACTTAGAAACTTATCTATTAAAGCTTACAAATCTCTGGCTTAAATGAATTCAACATTAAGTTTTGTAATTATTTCTCTCTTACTTACAGTAACGTTGGACTTATTGAGCTACCGTCAGTTTATGTACAATCAGTTGGTAATTATAGTGATGAAGAACGATCAATGACGATAAAATATGTAATAGAAATCAATGAAATTACAAATATTACACTAGATCTTGATATTCTATTTAATGGAGAAAAGAAAACAAAACAGATCACATTCGTACCTGAATCTTATACACCCCCACCTGAACTTGTAAGTTTTATGAACCATTAATCTTTCACAATAATCGCACTTCAAAAATACGAATCCCTGAGTAGATTTATTCGTTGCACTTCACAAACTAGCGAAATTCATACTGTTAGGTAAATCGTTTTGTTCACCAATTTATCTTCCACATATTACAAATTATCGACAATTAGGACAGTAAACGAAATTTTTATGAATAGTTTTCGGTTTTTAATTTATTTTACCTACTGTTTACTAAATCAACAATGTATTCTATTATCTTGATTCAAATCTATTCCATCAAAAGTTTTGAAGATCATCTTCACAAACGTTATATAAATAGATGATAGGTGTAGATTATTAAAATTTTTTGCATGACAAATGTTTATATCAATTAGATATGTTTTCAGTTTTTATGATAGACATATACCGAAAAAAAGCAAATTTCGTATTACGGTTTTCCAAATAAAATCAAACTGAAGTGTAAGTATATATATTATTTCCTTCAAGTTAAATTTTTATTTGGTTTTACTTTCCTAGTCTTTAGATCAACAACCATTCGGACTGCTGCAAAGTCTTCTAATAAGTCGTGCAGATAATTATCTCCATCCAGATTCATTCAGCATTATTATGGCAAGTGTAGTTATTTCTCCAAGAGCCAGACAACAATACTCCATGAAAATTGAAACATCTAAACTTCCAAATGAAGTCCATTTTTTTGATCCAAAAATTTTGGATACTGGTTTGGTAATGGCATCTCATAAATTTCAGTTTAATGTGTCAAATGACGCAGTATATGTAGGAATTGGTAATCAACAATTTGAAGGTGAGATGTTTTTCTCATAGCTCCTACAAAACTGTAATCGATGACACACTTACTTTGCAAACCATAAAGTATATTATATAGATTTAATCGAACGTTCCTGATTTTATGTGCTTTATAGCCAAAAACAAAAATTTCATTTATAGTCTCTAACTAATAGGTTAGCCATATTATGAGTAAAAAATAAGTGATGTTCAGGACTTCAATTGATCAATCTCTGGATTCCACTGCTAGCCACCATCCATCTTTCCATATAATGCTTTTGAATTAAGGTTAAATCGAGGCAATACGCACAGTATGCATATATACCGATATGAGACTTTTCCCCATTTGCACAAGCAAGTGGCTATCAGGACTCACTAGCTGAGTCGATAACGTGATGGCGTTTGAAGCGAAAGGTAATACGTTCGAGTCACAGAGTGAACATCAACTCTGAGGTGTAAGTACATTCAGCTGATGAGTCTCGAATAGGACGAAACGCGTGTCCTGAATTCCACTGCTAGCCACTATCCATCATTACTTAAAATTTTAAAAAAAACTTGAACTTTTTGTTACATACTTATTTGGTCTTTTGAAAGAAAACATAACTTCTTCCATGCGACAATATCCGTATAACTTTTGCTTTATTACGATTTTGGTTTGATGTGGGTTCTGACAAATGAATTCATACATTTGAGACAAAATAGAGAAATGATAATACGGGGACTCGTAATATGAAAGCAAGTGTTAACCTTATTGAAATTTAATGTCAATTTGTACTTCTTTTTATACATGTATAATGCTTTTGAAATTGTAGTCCGACACATATTCTTTTTTATCTGACCAATCAAATTCATCAACCATTAGGTGTTTGGACATTCTCTATTTTCATTACTTCATAACTTTGGATAACTTTACGTACTTGAATTAATCAAAAAGGATACCTATAAGTTTATCAGAATCTCTTATTGTTAAATTTCAAAATTTTAAACTGTCAACCATCAGAAGCAAAATTAATAGACAGCCTACCATGAAGACGTCAACAACTGGAGGAAATCACGGGATACAGTGGACAGGCAGGATGCAGCTTGACGATCTAGACTTCGCGAATGATCTGGCTCTTCTATCACAAACGCAACAACAAATGCAGGAGAAAGCGACCAGTGTAGCAGCAGCCTCAGCAGCAGTAGGTTTCAATATAAATAAAGAGAAAAGCAAGACTCTCCGATACAATACAACATGCACCAATCAAATCACATTTGACGGAGAAGCTTTGGAGGATGTAAAACCTTTACATACCTGAGCAGTATCATTGATGAACACGGTGGATCAGATGCAGATGTGAGGGCGAGGATCGGCAAAGCAAGAGCAGCATATTTACAACTGAAGAACATCTGGAACTCAAAACAATTGTCAACCAACACCAAGGTTAGAATTTTCAATACAAATGTCAAGACAGTTCTACTGTATGGGGCGGAGACCTGGAGAAATACGAAAGCCATTATCCAGAAGATACAAGTGTTTATTAACAGCTGTCTACGCAAGATACTTAGGACCCGATGACCAAACACTATCAGCAACAAGTTACTGTGGGAGACAACAAACCAGATTCCTGAGGAGGAAGAAATGAAGAAGAAGCGCTGGAAGTGGATTGGGCACACTTTGAGGAAATCACCCAATTGTGTCACAAGACAAGCCCTCACATGGAATCCTGAATGTCAAAGGAGAAGAGGAAGACCAAAGAACACATTACGCCGAGAAATAGAGACAGACATGAGAAGAATGAACAAGAACTGGATAGAACTAGAAAAGAAGGCCCAGGACAGAGTGAGTTGAAGAAAGCTGGTCGGTGGCCTGTGCTCCATTGGGAGTAACAGGCGTAATTAAGTAAGTAACTACCATTTACTTCTTTTTGTAAAAATAAAAGTTACTCACTTATGAAGTAAACGTATGCAACTGATTCCATCATGAGATATCTCTTGTTCCTAAACATACAAGCTAAAAAATATTTTTCATTTCGGGCATTCGCAAATAGTCAGAAACCCATGAATAACAAATATGTCACTAAATGTAAATACGTTTATTTAATTTTGAAACTCTTGACTATTTATTACCGTTATAGTCGAATGGGGGATTTCTATTATTATATATTATTAGAATTCGCTTTGTTAATCTATCAGCTTATGAGATAAAATAACGTTATGCCTAGCACATACTGTCATAATCTATGGTATAATGGTTTCAGGTAATTACTTTCTGCAATCCTAAATATGAAAATGATTTGTGTAATTGTACTTGGCTTTTTCGTTAAAAAATTATGCATCTTTGTATACAACAGATAACCAAAGTGCAGACGGTGCAGTTTCCAAAAGCGAACAAACATCTATTAACATTATGATTCCGTTAAACGTTGGTTCAAGAGTTTCTAATTCCATTGACCTGAAGCTGATTTTATTTGGTGGAAAGGAAAATTACGAATTGCCATTTATGTTTAATATTGGTCCTTTGCAGGTAATTTTTAATTACTTTCGTTTCATCTATTTTTCAGCAAACTGATGAGATCACTGGTATGCGTTTTACTAACAAGAATCTCTCCTTATAAACTTTATACAAAATTAACTGTCCAAAGGCATACAGGCACTCAGGAATTAAGCGGTATGATCGTCTTCTTACACCACATAATACCACAGAGTTTTCCAGTATATTAGACAGTAAGTAATTTATTTAAGATGTACAGATGAATGACACTATAAATTTGGTGAAAGTGCAGAATGTATGTCCATTCCTCACAGTATCTGATAAAAATATGTGTTCTCTAATACAGAATATTCTTTGTGCTTGTTTACACGTCTACAGACTGTATTCAGAGTGATGTAACTTCCGAAAGTTTCTATTCATCAGAAAACGTAACCGTGTTTTTTTTTAAATTAGACTCACTGAACCGAATGGCTGGATAGTATTAGTTCTATACACTTAAATTGTTTTCTAAACTTTTTTCATTAGACTATGCCAAATGCTGTTATCTTATCGAAAACACACAAAATTGACGCCATAAACTTTGACAAACAACCGGACCATACCGATACACCTCTTACTCCAGGCGAAATTGGACGAATTTACAATCGAATTTCTTTAAATTTACCGAAATGTGAAGAATATCAAATATCATTTTCTACCTTACCTAACACTTCATGGTCCGTTGATATAATTGATATCCTTGTTATGGATGTTAGCAATTACATTTGGATTACCGACTTGTCAGATTATCAAGTTATCAAATATAGTAGGTAGGTTAATAGTCAAATAAGACTATCACATTGTAGAAATATTTCTTGAGGAAAAACGTTTTGTGACAGCAGAGTATATTTACTAATTAGATTATAATTCTTTTTTTAACATTTTTAGGCCAATTAATTTATAGGGCTTATAGTTCAAAGGAACTGAAAGCTCGGTAATTTAAATTTTACCAAAGAATCTGTGTTTATAGGAATATTACAAGTTTTAGGATACAGGAAATGTAAATCCTTTGGATGAGTTATCTAAAAATTTGAAATGAATCAATTAGTTAAATATTGAATGTTGTAACCTTTGAGATGACAATTATTTGTGCTAACAATTATTGCGAAATGGATAGAATTCTAGTAAAAATCGAAAGGTAAGGATTGAATCAAAATGAAAGGTTAAATGTATTGAGTAGGCCATGAAATATTTTCTCATCTTCATTTCCAACAGAATCATGTTGGTAATAACAATGAGGTGATTAAGTTCATTGATTTTACATAATAATGAACTTCATTTAACGTCAGACATCACGAGCCATGTAATATTATCTACTTATATTACTCACTAGTAACAGCTCATAAACTGAAACTTTTTTATGGAAGCGTTTTACTGTCAACTCCTTTTTAATAATTTAACTCGTGTAATGCGTGATATTATTTGATTGGTACCTGTAGCTATTCAGTAACTTGTTGAGCGTTAAGTTTTAAATTTAAGTCTTAGTGAATATCGACTACACGATGCATGTATATCTAGACGGAGGGTCCTGAAAAGGATGAAACACCGATCTTTGGTTCCGATTCTGAATAGTGTCTGTAGATGTGGTTAATTTACAGAATAAATGTGATATTTTTACTTATTTAGACCTGGTTCACCCACAACTGATGTGGCTTCAGTCGAACTAAAAATATGTGCACCTGCTGGGTTCGGAAATGAGGTGAGTATCTTACGTGTTTAATTGTGCCCAAATTCACTAATGAATTTTTTTAAAGGAATAAATTTTATGACAACTTATTAAATAAAGTGATTCTTAGCGTGACTTAAAAAACAAGTTCAACTAACTCAACTAAGTATTCTTTACAAAGACTTAAGATTATTCACTATGTTTTAGTGAGGATTTAAAATAATCTTCTTCGTTCATGATCTGGTCATCTAAAATTGGATGAACTTATAAAATTTCTCCATGATGACTTTGTTCATGCTTGTGACATTTGGAAGACAAAGTTCACGGTCAATTAAATCACAGTCAAAGAATGTAATATCTGATCTCAAATGTATCACCGTTAATGAGATCATTTAAAATTTTGGTACGAAGTATTAAACCATTAAATTGTCTTATAGTGGAAATTATAGCTGTGGAAGGAGTAAGAAGCAAATGAATGAATAATAAGTGAATAGTTCTTATAACTTCAAAAAGTGGTCAACGAATTGTTGAATTCTAAACGTGGTTTCAGTAATTATATTTCTAATTCCTAAAAAGAAAGTAATAGTGTGAATCCTGCGATGATCCAAAGGTTTGGAGAGTAAATCTTACATCAGTTAAGTCTAAAACGTTTGATATCATTTTTATCTTAATCAATCATTCATTGTATATAGGTACGGGTTGATGTATTTATTCGTCCATGGAGTAGAAACAATGATAATAAATTGAAAAGTCAGCAAAGCGTTACAATCATTGGAAATGTAAAACTTAAAAGCACTGGCTCTGACTTTGCTCTCGCCCCATGTACATTTAATGTTTCTTCGGCGGCAATTATGGAGCAATACATTCTTGAAGATAATAAATCTTTAAATGATAAACAGGTGATTTACAAAATTTTTATAATGTTAACTTTTTAATTTTGAGCTGATAAAGACCAACCATCTAATAATATTTTGATGTTTCTAACAAATCTTAATAAGGGTTTTGTGGAGATTTAGTATTTTCATAGTTAAAAGCGTGAGTCAATTGAAGCTAGACCACCAGGGAAAACCTGGAAGCACTGAACGGATATTTCGTCCTATTGTGGGACTCCTCAGCAGTGCGCATCCACGACCTCACCTCGCGAGACTCGAACCCAGGGCTGCTGAGGAGTCCCACAATAGGACGATACGGCCATCCAGTGCTTCCATGTTTCCCCTAGTGGTCTAGCTTCAATTAACTCACGCTTTCAACTATGAAAATCTTAATAGGTTTCACATTATGTATGTTGCTGTAATGAAAATGAATAGACATGGTAAATTAAACAACCAGTAATTACAAGTTTATTTAAAATTTACCTATGATTAGAATTCCTATTACAGATTTATAAATTATTAACAAAACAAAATTTACCGTAAAGTTAATGGATTAAAACAAGACGTGACTTCCTTAATTACCTGTTTGTTCACGTGTGCTTCACATGAATAATATGTTTATAAAAAGTATGAATGTTACGGAATTTGTTTATTCTTTACGAGTTTCAACTAGATGTTATCGCTTCCTGTGTATAAAGTAATAAGTCTTTGACAAATAAAAGCTACTTCATTCTGTTCATAGTATTTTGCCTCTCGTGATTTCCAATCTACAGTCATACTTTTCTGTCATACATATTGACCAATATGAGTGTACTCAAAATATGTTTGACAATAATATCTACAATTTCATTACTGTTGCAGTGAACGAAAACTCAGGTGAGCTTCTGTAAAACATGAAAACCATACATTGAATACATCATTTGCACATCTTATATGCGTTGTCTTTTATCTACTTCATTGTTGCTTTAATTCTAATGTTATTTTGATTGCTCTCCAATTCCCTTTCTGTTCTCTTAAATTCAGTCTTCTAGTGCCTGGCATCCCATATTCGAATACATACTACTAATATCTGTCAGCATAAGTAGCATAAACCACAGAATTACTGTTCAAGTTCAACTTGAGGTATTTTCTTTCCATCCAACTTTCCAGTAAAAACTAAAAACACAAAAGACAAACAATTTGAAATTCAGTTCATTAAGAAAAGAATTCTAATAGTCTCATTAATTAGATCTAGAATTCTTTCGTAATTTTTATCCGAGTGTTTGCTGGTTTAATATAATCCATATAATGTACTAATTGCAAACAACTAATTCAAATGACCTAATCAACTAGTTTAGTTTTTAATACTTTGCATTACAAATAATGTTTATATTTTATCAGTATATTAAACATCATACTTTATTGATGAGTCCATCTCAATTCAATAAACATTCAGTAGCAATTATTACAAAATCTGGCATTATTCTAAAGATCACTTAATGAACATTGCAGGAATGACTTATGACACAAATGTGGTACTTTTGATTTGATTACGTTCTTTGATCTAGATTATTTAATTGAGATTCATTCAATGTTTCACTGAAAGATAACATCAGTTCTTACTTCATCTTCACATAAGAGTAAGTAATAAATAATTTAAAGAACATAACCAAGATATTTGATGTTATACTACTTTGCACGATGTCGTGGAAATTGAGCTATTCTAAACAGACTATATTTAATACTGTACGAATAATGCTTATGTTAGAGTTTTATTTGCGCAAAATATTGAGATCAATTTTGTTTGATCTTCCTTCTTCAGATACTTATTGTAACGGCTAATACAACGGACAATTACGCTCGAGGACCAGGTGAAACCACTGCATTCACATTCTTTATTCAAGTCCCAGAAAATTCTAAATTACCAAACTGTTCAGTTGTATTTAGTTCCGGTTATAGTGATATATATAATGAGTCAGAATTGACTATTTTGAATGTAAAGATAGAATTTGGAAATATATTTCGAACTTCACAAAGAGAAAAATTTAAAGTTGAATACACATCCAAGTATCCTGATGGACAGAACGATACAGCATCAGTTGATTTTGGCAACCTGGTCAACCCAAGTACGCTTTCTCAAAGTTGATTGCTAATATCTGATATGCTTTCTCGTTTATTTCAAACTTGATAATTTAACTCTCTACACTGGAAGATTTTTCCTAATGGCATGTCGGAAATGAAACTAATTAATGGTTTTCTAAAAAAGTATTCATGTGAATAACGGACTGAAAGTGTGTAATTACATTTCTAGACCCAAATATGTCCTCATTATCAGTGTGCAGTATTAGTGACGGTTATAGGAAATGCCAAATGAATTAATACTGAGAGATGCTTAATGAATAAGTTAAGACATGTCATCCGATATCCTCATAGACAATTGTAGTGGTAATATTCTGGATAGGATCGTAGTTAAAAATGTGACGGGGTCAAATTTTTTACTCAGTGTTATTATTTCTCACTTATGTTCCCTTCTTTGATTCGGTTTCGTGATCATTCACTGAAATATTTATTTTGTTTTCAGTACAAATCTTTGTATGGCATTGATTTTATCTGATTGTGACTTTTACTGAGAATAATGTGCTTTATATTAATTCTCACTCCACGGTTACAATAATTTTCAGATGGATAGGTTATCATCGATGAGATATGATAATACTTAAAAGATTGCTGTCATAAGTTCTGCCCAAGAATACATGTATCGAAACGATGAAGTTGAACAGTTCTACGTTAGTCATCGATAATATGGTTCAAACCCCGCGACGTTGGCTTAATAATTCACTAATAACATGTGAATGGTTTTTGAAATATCATACCAACTAAGCTCATTAAATTTATGTTTTTTTCTTTCATAAAGGCAATTTTAATGAACAATTTAAAAGTATCATAAAAATTAATGTCAATGCTCGTATATCCGATAGCAGACTGGTAAATAATGGATCAGAAATAAAGTTAGTAATGACAGCGAATTTCGGAAGCTTGTCAGGAATTACAGAAATTTCTCAAGTAATCAAAAGAAATGGAAATGAACGAGCAATCATTTCTATGGATTTACAGGAGATACATGAAGTTGGAAAAGATAAACAATTGTATGTTCTATCTATAGCTACAATGAACTAGAAAAAAGTTCATACTTATTAGCTTCTTATCAGTTTTTTAATGAGGTCGTTTTACATAAGGAAGTAACATGTTTGAAATTGACTTTCATAAGTTGTGTGATTCCACATTTTCACAAACGTTCAGTGTGTTATCAATCTTTTAAAAACGGTGTACAGATTAATAAAATGTTATATTGACTATTACTTGATGTACAATCAGCTGAGGCAACCGTTTATCGAATTCCAAAAAACACAATAATATGAATTTATTTCGCTATATCAAACTGTCAGTCAAGTTATTCATCAGCTAGTCAATAAGAATAAAGTCGTATTGTCATCTTACGAGATATATGATCGATAATAAGAAATATAAGTTCATAATTGAAAGCTAGTGTTTAACAAATGTATCACAGTAGATATAGATCATACAAATTTACTATCTGCTTAAATTTCCCGCTTAAGTTATTCATTGTATCATTATCAAATTTCATGAGATAAAACTTAGTTAAACTATTCATTAGGAGTAAGAAAGAGATGAATTTAGCCACTAACACAGTCTTACTGTGCGATAATGCCCAAGGCATGCAATCAGCACTTCATCAGTTGGCAATCAGTGTCCGCAGGTACGGCATGTGCTTTGCACCCTCCAAGTGCAAAGTACTCCTACAAGACTGGCAGGATTCTCATCCTGTACACACCCTGGATGGTGAGGAGATCGAAGTAGTTGAGAAGTTCGTGTATCTAGGTAGCTATATAAGTGCTGGTGGTGGCGTGAGTGATGAGATTGATTCACGTATAATGAAAGCCAGAGCGGCTTATGCCAATCTGGGCCATCTTTGGCGACTTCGTGATGTTAGTCTGGCTGTAAAAGTTCTGATCTACAACGCGTCGGTGAGAGCAGTTTTGCTCTATGCTTGTGAAACCTGGCCTCTCCGAGTTGAGGATGTTAGACGTCTCTCTGTGTTCGATCATCGTTGTCTCCAGTGGCAACACCATGTTAGTAATGGAGAGGTTCGGCATCGTGTGTTCGGGCACAGAGACGATAATTCAATTGGTGTCACCATCTTGAAACACCGACTTCGGTGGCTTGGACATGTTTTACGAATGTCGTCCCAGAGAATTCCACGTCGTGCATTATTTGCCGACTCTGGGACTGGTTGGAAAAAGCGAAGAGGAGGTCAGTGTATGACATGGTGTCGTGGCATGAAAGAGAGCTGTAAAGGGCTAGCTCCCGTTGGTCCTTCACGACTCCCTGGCTGGGGTCCGAGAGATGTTGCAACACAGTGGCTAGAGACGTTATCAGATATGGCTCAGAATAGAAGCCAGTGGCGATCCTGCTGCAACCTTCTTTTACTTTCTACATAAAGAATGGTTCTAACTTTCCTAACTGGAAGAGTCTTCTGGTTGTACATTTCAGTCCGCCTTATCTTTTCATCCCTTCTCTTCCTACTTTCATTATCTTGTGTGGCGCATATGTACCTGGTGCCCTTTTGTACCAATATATATGTGTTTAAATAAATAAATAAATAAAACTAACACAGTCTGATCAAAGTTAATCACACAGGAGATTGGCGCAGACTTAAAAACACAATGAAATTATACGGCAGCTGTTCATTTAACTATAATTAGACTCTAAATGATAATAAGCAATACAAAAAACTAGACCTATTTATTAAAATAGATTATAATATCACCGTTCACAAGCGTTATTATAAATGATAATTATTTACTAAATGACAAACTACTTATACTTTCTTGAGCATATGAAGTTTATAACTCAAACATTTGTTTGCTTTTCATTAACCTATTTTTATCGTGTAAAGAAAAAGCACCGACAGTATTATAACTAATATTCTAGGCACTTTGTATTATATACATATATCTTGACTTCTGAAACTTCCTAGACATTATTAACACAATATAGAATATAAAATTAATTCGAACTAATAGTTATTTATTTTATCAAAGAAAGATTAATTCATCTAAATTATGTAAACATTTGAGATGGTTTGTAAATATGTTTGCATTTCGAAGGAGTTTTATACAATCAGATGAACATAACATCACTTTACCGAATAATAGTCTGTTAATTATCAAGTGGAACACTGTGTTTTAGTAGAGAATAAAGTGGTTATTCACCACAAAAATGAGATGGAATTTTCCATGAATTATATGAAAGTGAAAAATTTATCTGCCGAATTTCGACTTACTGAAAGTACACTTTGATTTCTAATTCAATTTATGAATGCCCGAGTTTTGACCTCAGTATTGAAATGAATAAGGTAATGTGAAGTTCAAAATGAAACTAATATCTCACTAGTGCATCCTTGATTTTTACTTACTATTGTTTATGGGTTGCTTAATTCGAAAAAGTTTGTTATTATAACATTTATTTCTGATCAAAGCTACGGTGACGGGGATGTACTCATGTTAAATTTAAAAATGAAAATGGAACAGAACTCATCACTCGAATGTTCCAGGCATACACTGAATATATATCCTGGAGTGAGTGTGGAAAATGTAGACGTTTCACCTCATCAGCCAAATCTGTCATTCTTGTACCACATTGTGCCAAATATCAAAACGTCTGGTCCATTTATATTTAAAGTGAGTTTAATAATATGTGATTTCTAAAACTATATTTCAATGCCTAGGTATGTGAAAAATTGAACAAAACCGATTCATAGTGATTTATTACAACTAACATATTGAGAATAGTACAAGTTTTTGCACTAACAAGTATACACTGATGTATGTCTTTCTGTATACACAACCTATCTGAACTTGATGACGTGGTCTCAGGATACAGATAAAATCAAATTAGACATTCTAATAGATACGAATCAACCGAACTGTCGGATAATATCTATATTAATAAGTAAACGTGAAGATATGCGTTAAGTTGATCCAAGAGAAAGTCACTAAGATCTTTAAATGTATTAATTAAATGAACAATTGAATATACATTGTTGTTGAGTATTATGGAGAATACAGTGTAAATGGATGTGGAAGTAATAGACAAGATTTTTTCTTCTTATAAATGTATTGATCAAAGATTGCTATGGCGCTACTAACTATACTCATTCTCATTTATTGAATTCACTTATGTCCATACACACAAGGAAGAATTCAACGGATAATCTAGTTAACAGACCGTGTGCAAACTTGTGATTTGAATAGTTGAGCGTGTTAGCATTTGGATGACATGAATTATAATATCGTTACTTCATGTTCATTCAACTTAAAGTGAAGAAACGCCAGTTTCTATCTTTGTTTTTAACCTAACTCTTTCCTATATTCTGTTGACAGTGACCATCAATGGTTCTGTTGTTGGAACTTGCTATGCTATCATAATTATATGATAAGAATAATCCCTTAAATGTTCTGATATACTTAGTTTTGATGAATGTAGTACTTCAAGGAAACTGATCTTTATTCAACATACATATACGTCTGTATTCACATATTTTTTACTAATTATAATTTATTAGGATAATACTAAAGATGTGAGTGTATGTAACTTATTATTTTAAGTTTTCATTGTAATAAAGCTAAATTTTTACGCAATATTGTAAACGTTTCTGAATCAGAAAATACTCTCAGTATTTCATCGTACAATAACCGGGAACGCTTTTGCATATATTCAAGAATACGTTTTTACTTTCACCGAATTAGGGTGGTTCCTTTCGCTTTGATAATGAAATCTCGGTCAAAATCTATGCCCACTTCAAAGACAAAATATTTTTACCATCACACAAAAATACGGCGAAATACACTGTCGTCACAGAGCTTGTTTGTATTTCCACAAACCGACCTGAACAATTTAATCCATACATCAGTAGATTCTTGAGTAAGAAAACCATTACACTTGCTGACACAAATTTCACCAGTAAGTTATGTTACATTTTTTGAGTTCAGCTGATTTTCTCATATTTTCTTGAGAACGTCTTGTTTATAAAATGTAGAAAGTTTATGCAGTCTTGGAAACGTCGTCAAATCGAATTTACAAATATTCGAGATCTAAAAAAATTTCAGTTTAAACCGCTTGTAAATTCTAACAAAAATGTATTACTCCAAGTGTGTGAAGAAGATTGATAAGATATCACTGAAGTATAGTGTTTCTAACGTGAATTTATGAACAGATTCATCTATTTCCACCTAAGATAATTATAAAGAAAAAGCACACTAGGTACTGACCAGTTCTACGATGTAAAGTTCGAATCCGATTTAATGATGTTTAGGGTGTATTCTTTAATTTAAGCTTTCGTAAATTGTTCTATCACTAAAAAAACAGAAAGTGCCGATGACTCATAACCTTTTTGATTTGATAGCTTGACTTCTAAGTACCAACAGCACCAAAAGCACTTTAAAAGATGAATTGTCTATCATTTTATGCTGCGAAAGTTACCTTACGCATTAACCGGCTGGATAAAGAAGTTTTTCCCAATTAGTAATACTGTGAAGCTTAAATAATTTATCCGGAATGAACCACCTTATCACCTCTGGAGGCCAGAACATACTCAGCTCATTTACCAATAGGCATAAAAATGATATTTTAAACGAATATCTACTCATCCAAGATTTCACCTTGGCAGAGTAACAATCAAAAATAAGAATTATGTATTCCATTAATTTATGCTTATGTGAGGATACCACAGATAAACAAATGATATAAATCAAGTAAATATTTCTTCTCATTGCTAACTCAACATTAAGTTAACTGTACCAGTTGTAGTTGTAAAAAGTGTTATAAAATAACTGAATTAATGATTAACTTATGAATACTATGAATTGCATAATTTGATATAAGATAGTAGTTACTCTTAAGGGGTAATTTTCATGAAATTCAGTAGAAATCTAATAGGACTTGAGTCCATTTGCTTGAATTTCTTTCCCAATACTATAAGCAAAACGCTATGAGTATGCATTTCGCCATACACATCAGTATTTTCTTCACGTTTTGGTTGATATCTAGCCGAAGAAAAAAATAGCGATAGATAAGTCATATAATGACTTTTCTAGCTATTAGAATAAACATAGGTTTGACGACAAATAACAATATTAAAAGGTTTCAATTTACGAGTATAGATCTAAAGAAATTGTGTAATTCTAAGTTGGCAACCAAATGATAAAATTTTAAATAATTCGAAATTTTGATCCTTGACTAAGAGAAAAAGAAATAAATACAGGCCAGTTTAAGCTTGATAGTAGGATCTTCAGTAGTAATAATATATAAGCATAAAAAATTTAGGCATTTTGAAGAAAATGATTCCAATTTTCTGTATTTACAATTCAGTGCGAGATTTATCAGTGAAATAATCAAAGATAATAACTTATAATCCGATCCAGATATTAATCAGATATTTAAAATTGAAATATCTGCCCAGTGTTATAATAATATTAAACCGCTAACAAACACTAATTGAGTAAGTGTATACACCTTCTGTCTTCCCTTATACTATGAGATTAAAATTACTTCACATTTTTCTTCCTGTGCTTTATATATATCGTTATATACAAACTTTCTTTTACACATTACCACCATTAAATTAACTGCATCTATGAATTCCGTGTTCATCTTGTTATGCTAATGAGGTGAGACAACTTAGACCGATGCCTATATGTCCCTGGTCCTAAATTGTAACTGACTGATTGATCCAGTTGCCGACCAAAATCACGAGTTTTAAAAATAAAGTTTTCTGATCTCTCAATTAAATAGTTTCTAAAAATATTCAAAGTTCACTAGTGTGTTATTAATTTTGCAAATTTCAATATAAATGATTTTTATTCTTACTTGCTATTAGATATTGCAACACAAAAATGTGATAAAGTTGTAAAACTTACAGAAAAGCAAAATATTCCTAATTGTTCAGTTAATTCATTGTCTACACTGAGCATACACGACATTGTAAGAGGATCACAACCAAATTCTTCTATTTCTCATCAACCTATAACCATTCTCTTTGATCAATTAGTAAAGGTCAGTCAAATTAGACCGATTTCATTAGATTCAAATAATAAAATAAAAATATTAAACATTTCAACAACTACAGATGGAATATTATTCAAACACATTCTGACGGTAAGTCTAAATTGAATAAGTTTTAAATTACCAAAATCTATGTATTTGTGACAGTTTGTGAAACATATTTTTTCCAAATGGATATCATAGCTTCCACTGACCATGAAGTAGAAAAATAACACACTGAATGTAAATAATGACTGGTTAACACAACTATTACAGTTTTACATTTTGGTCGTGATTTAAATTGCTTGTTGGCAGTATTACTATAACAATGGGTAATATATGAGTATGAGTTTCGTTAAGACTGTAGATACACCTTGTTAGGGAACCTCAAATGTTCTCAAAACCTTAATAAAAAGCTTTTAACCAATGATTTTAGCCACTTTCCTTCAAATGTGAGCATACCAGAAAACTTTCTAGAGTTTTGAAACGATTATTTTTGAATTATTCGAGCGTTATATAAACAATCATCTAACACTTTCATAGCCACATTTTCACTGCAGATGAACAAGAGTATAGAACAGCCGGATTTGGAAAATATGTACTTTGATCCTCCACTTAATACAAGAGGGTTACATTTTATTGCTGTTGATGCTGAAGATAATACGCAAAATGCAAACTTTTCAGTTGCAATTTATGGTTGTAAAGCTATTTGGGACCCTTTAAACTTCGGTAAGTTTGAAACTGCCGTTTCATTTCAGTCTTTATTTTAATTCTTAACATTATAGCTACAAATGTAAGAGCAATATTTTTGTACAACAAATTTCATACTGATAATACACCAAAATGTATCATCAACGAATATGTATACACAAAATATTGGGCTAACGCTTCTTAAGAAAAAAGTTAAATATGAGAATATTGTTTAAAAGGACTCCAGATAAAACTCAAATCGGCAGTAAACACAAGTTAATATCAGTTAATATATTCCTCAAAGAAAGACATAATGAAACGTCTTTTAACTTCTTTTTAAACTGTCAGACAATATGAAAATAACGACTTTCTATTAGACCGTATTATCACTCTTAAAATGGATCAAACCAGTTATGCTTTAGAATAACTTTTAGCGACGGGAACTCCTCATCTTATAGGATATGTATTACGTTAAGAACTGTCACTCTGCATTACGTTTATAAGTGAATCAATAATGTATGTTCTCGTTTGCACTACAAGTAAATGAGAATTCTAAGATTTTTTAAAATCAATTAGAAGAGGATAGTTGCTTCTTTTTTACGCTAAAATGTGGTTGACTCTGATATACCGTCCACTGATCATGCTTCGAACCTTATTGTACTGAGATTGGTGTGATAATGTTTCAATCATTGTATATTATAACACCTCTTTAACTCTCATTTATTTGTTTTTATGGAAAAGTGATTAAACAACCATATGTGTCATTAACGTGTTGAAAATATATTAAGCTAAATCATGACGTTTTTCATAGCAACTTCATTTTGGTTTAATTTCAAAAGGAACTAATTGTCAATAGCTGAGTCTAATGATTTATAAGTGATTAAACAATGTGCAAAATGATACATGTTAATTATGACATTAAAATGGGTTAAGTACCAAATAAATGTATACACACATTCAATAACATAAGCAAATCTACCGAAAAAAAATCACCTTGATAGTAGTTTCATGATTTGGATAAATCAGAGTTGTTTTGGGATTGTACTAAATACTTTTGCTTTAAACTGTTTAAACGGATTAATTTTATTTATTTACTGTCTGAAAAAATGGTTTACACAGAAAATTTTGTTTTCTACTCATCGGAATATTACAAATACATCATTATTTTTACCGTTACCAATCTATTTAACGCTGATTTAATTCGAAATTATCAATTCAAAAATTTCTAGTAGTACCTATGTATTTGATAGTTTGTAATTTTATAGTTGAAATCATTAATCAATTGAAGCTAGACCATCATGGAAGCACTGGACGGCCGTCTCGTCCTATTGTAGGACTCCTCAGAAGTGCGCATCCACGATCCCGCCTAGCAAGATTCGAACCAAGGATCTATCGACCTCGCGCGCGAGCGCTTAACCTCTAGACCATTGAGATGGTCGGCATCCAACAATGCTAATGTCCAACTTCAATCAATCCGCGAAATAGAGCAACCGTTCACCATTGTCTTCGGTGAGTTAACATCTCACAACGAACATAGTTGAACTCCACTGGCTACTGCTTCTCACTAGAACTCTAGGAAATACCTTTTGAAGTCAGTCACTAGTAAGCATATGATATTTTGTATTTTGTTAAATAACAACTGGAATATTGGTATAATTAATCAGAAGTCTTATTTTGTTTAGCACATAAGGTATTGAATTATTTAATCTGTAGATTATTGCATAAAATTTTTTTCAGTTATTTACTTTACTTTGTCATCTTCAGATCCCTGTTCAAAAAAATTTATTGAAAAAGACAATGAAAACAAATTCTTAAAAACTATATTGATGACTAAAGAATTTATCTTCTATTGTGAAGTGTCACCTCTGAAAATTAGAAACATTACAAATGAAAAGCATTGTTATATAGTTACAGGATCATTTCCAATTACGGTGACAGGTAGGCCATTTTTAACTTTTTAACTATGATTATCATCAAATTTTAAAACTTATACTTGGTATACATAACTGACTTATTTTTCGCACATTTGTTTTAGACATGGGACAGGAAATAAACGAAATTATCATGTTACTTAAACCAAGCAATATTATCGTAGGAAGAAACAGTCATAATAATAGTACACTTATAAGTGAGAATATGGGAAAGTCATGGATAGTTACAAATGAATGGAAATTGAAGAATATGTTGTCGCAATCATCTGAGATTATTAACTCTTATGATACTCCATGGTTCAATGTTCAAAATAAATCCAGTGACGATTTTACTATTAGTCTATGCAATTCAACTGGTGATCCATGGAACTGTAAGTAGTCTGATAGTTATGCAACACATTATTTAAATGTTACACAGCTGTTACTCAAAAATTTCTAGACTATCCTGGTGTTATTTAAAATATTTTCCAGCGATTATTAAATATGTGGTCTGTAACAAAACACATATCAGGAAAAGCAACTAGAAAACCAAAGAAACATGACGTACGAAAATAATTTAGCTACAACTAATGAAAGAACCACACCAGAGAACCAAAAAGTCAGAATGACTGATGCAATGTGCAGATCTTCTCGATGGAAACGTGTTTACCTAAATTTGTAGCGTAACTTTTCAGATTTCGTCTACATAATTTGTGCATTTATTTAGGCCTGAAAATGATATTTGTAACTAACACAATGGACATTGAACAGGTTTGTTTCATAAATACCTTAGAATTCCAATATTAATCAGTATCTCAAACTAATCATCAAAGGAAATTGTCACATGTTATGGTATCTATGTTTTCATTTGTTTTCGGTTGTTAGATCAGTTTATTCTGAAGAGATTGAACAAGTGAACCATATATCCTATAGGCTGTTAGTATATTGACACTATTATTAATATATTGGATCAATATTTAAATTCAATCGTGAATAATACCTTATACATTTACTAATTCGAAATCTACAGTCAAACTGTCTAAACAACTTGGTGTTTCTTTATTTCCAGTTTGTTACAACGGCATATCATGGGGCGATCAACTGATCACAAATTGGAATGATGACCACAAAACTTAATTTAAAATTCGTTCCTTTTATATACATATTTTAACTATTAAACCAAGAATGATGTATGAAATATATATGTGACATTTTTATCATTCTCATTATAATCAAATAAACACCAGATCTTAGTTTCAATATATTTCAGTTATTTGGATCTCTTTTTGATGCTAAGGATCTGACTCCAACTAGATCGTACGATGATGTTATTGCTGCATACATCACAGCTGTACATGCATATTGTTATCAACTTAAATCGCGTTAATGAATAACGGTATTAAGTAAGCCAAATATGAAAATGGATTTTGGAGGCGTATATTTTGTACACTTATTGATCTGAACAGATAGTCAAAGAAACGGAGAAGGCAAGTGAGCCGACTCGTTTTGATCACGCGTGATTCAATGCTTAGAGTTATACAAAAATAATTTACAGACATACAATGAACAGGGTAAGCAGTTAGCACACATACGCTCATATAAAAACAGTCAATGTTGATAAGCGAATAGCTGACTAAATCAAAATGTGGCTCGAGAAGAATGAATAAATTACTCCGTACAGAAGCTTGAATAACCCATGTGGGTAAGGTATTATACTGAACCGCTGCATTATGATTCATACTGTTCCTGATATGATGTCGTGTTTATCCAAGATTCTGGGTCTTGTGTAACACATTCTGATAAAAATGCTATATGAAATGTATAGTACGATAAGTCTTGAGATTTGTTCGGTTTGCATATGGTAAATGCTAAACGAATGAACAATGAAGAAATTAAATGTGAGTTATTCGTATGGCATATAGATTTTGGGTTAACAGTCAAATCGCTATACCAAATGCAACTCATATTATATCGACAAATAATAATGAACAGAGATGGATAGCGTCTAACAGTGAAATCCAGGACGCGCGTTTCGTCTTACTTGGGATCCGAATCTCAGAATTGATGTTTACTCCACCTATTCTATAATAACTAAAATCATGATGGTTATATCGGGTTATTCGAACTGGATACTCATACACTAACAAAGGCTTGGCTAATTTTGGTCAAAATATCAACAATAGAATAATCCAAATCATTCCATATTGAATGGATACCCATACCCGTTGCACAAGCCAGTGCCTATCTGAAACTAATAGCTAATTGGATAATTCTGTACCGGGTTCTAGTCCCGGAGTAAGCATCAATTGACACACAAATGCATTCACCTGACACTTCCCGAATCGAACGAAGCGCGCGTCCTGGATTTCACTGATGACCAAATTCCATCTTTTCTGGATTAACTAGGAAAATATGTCTGTTATATATCCCAAATCATTTATGCATTACTGTGCTTAAAAACAAATCAGCATTGGATTAGTAAACACTAGGGTTAGTTATTGTAAGATTGTAATTAATTGAGTAATATCAGTTAACTTTGTCGAATTAAAAAGATGTTATTTCTCAAGCTATATTAGTTTTCAAGGCAAACGAGGGCAGAAATTAACCGTTGATAGTGTTTAATTAAGCAGTGATCAGTCAAGCTGAAATAAATGTTAAAGAATCTATAACCTTACTCTTATTAATCACTTGGATAGTAGACAAATAATCTTTGCCAGTTAAATTTCACTGTCTAATAAGATAAATATTTGACAAGAACATCAATGACACACCAATGTTTAAGTATGCAAGCAACTAATATGAACCAGGATGTGAGTGTAAAAGTAAACCACATTATCTTAAACATTTTTACAAATATGGAAGATAACATTGTCAAATTATCGAGATATAGAAGAACGTAATTACAAGTGAATCATTAGTTGACCTGTTTTCATCCGGTACTTACTAAGGATTATTCGTTATAATAGCTTTTGCGCTTTGTGTGTATGTAGTCATGAATACTTTCAAAAGAGCATTTTACAAAAAGTGGTTGTATTTGACTCATTAATGAGGCCAGTTACAACGAGGTGATGAGTACCAAATAGGACGATCGCCACTGTTGAGTACTATTAAACTCTGTACATTTTCAACAGTTAACATGTATCAAAACAACAAACTCTTGTGTTAGCAAGAGTAAAATGCAAGTATATACTTTTGTTACATGCATTCCAGTTCATAAGCATTTTATACATATAATTCGAAATATATTTTATAATTTTTGACAACTATTTGCGAATAAACTATGGTGCAAAGTCTTGTAAACTGACTAATCATACAAAAAGGATTATTTACAATTTTCTCAGGCATCGATTTTTAAAATGTCAATATGATATCAAAAGAGTGATTCAACATAAAACCACTCAACAACTGAATGCACGTTTATAAAATTTAAACGTTCAGTAGGAAACACATCAGTTTTCTTGTTACCTCAATAATAATTCATAGAGCATTATGAGTAGCACAAGATTAGTAATTACAATTGTGGCTGAGGCATAAATGATTTATTATGAGAAGTGAATATTTGTCTTAAGCAACAACACGTAATATACAATGTGGGTATGTGTTATGATGCACTGTGTCCAAGACTGATACTGATGCACAAACTTCCGATGCCCAAGTCCCCGACTGGTTTCTGAGTCAGAAGACTTGGAATAGAGACAGTTTACTGAGCTTAACCGATTTATATATATATATATATCTTAGAAAATAAACCTACTTCTTGGTCAATAGCGTGCACTTGCCGTTAGGAGATTTCTAACTGTCACTTTTTAGCTTTCTGTTTCACCACATTCGATTGACCCAGTATTTCAGTATAATGACAAAGAAATATAACCACTTTAAAATTATTCATATGATTCATTAACAAGACGATCAGCTAATTCATTTAGATGAATAATCTTGTCCAAATACCAAGATCTTAGAAAGTGCAATCTGTGCATAAGTAAACACAAGTATCATATTAAGTTTCAAGGATTTTGATGTTTGTAAAAGAAAATTATTTAAACGATCTCCTAAAGTATAAATAATAAATTGCTGATAAAACTTGAAACCGCGCTCCAAAACAAATTTTAAGGACATTGTAGTTGTAAAACAAAAAAATATGTGAGCAAAAAGTAGTTTACTTCTTCAGACACTACACTCACAAATCCATGAATAATATGACAGGACCATAGAATATTTTTGAGTTAGAACACTCAAAAATGAACAAAGAATATTTTTTTTAAGTTAACACATACAAACATCCAAAATGCTGCTGGAAAATTCTTCGAAAAAAACCATATCTATCCAAACTCTCAATCTTTTAAACGCTATGTACAAAATGTTATCTATTCTATTTGTTCACTCGTTCCATTAATAGAATTCAACATTTCGCGAAGATCTCCTGTGTTGTATGAGTTGTCACCTAATAAATAGCATCTTTTCACCTAATATGTTACCATAGTTGTAACAAACGCACGAAAAAATTAATAACATATTTCCCCAAAAGTTTAAAAATTAAAAAAAAACACAACACATATTTCCGATCAATCCTGAGAGATGTGTTTAATCATTCTTCAGTATCCTTAACAAATTTACAAATAGAAGCCTTATCTTGGGAGATAAAATTCTGTAACATAAATGAAAAAAAATTAATTAAATTCACAAAAATGTTCAAATTGAAAATTTATTCAAACAAACAAATGGTTTTAGTCCAGTCTCTGACCAAGAATCCCAACGTTTCAAATCTACTCTTCTCGATAACTGCAACCAGTATACTAGCACAAAAGTAACAGGTAAAAGTTTTCTAGCGAAAGAGCGTAGAAGTCAAATAAAATTACTTATAAACAATGAAGACTTGATTACTACACGTTCAGATAATGGTGCATGAACATCGATTTTAAGGGTGGTAGAGCTACTAACGTCTTGAAGAGGAGAATTTCTGAGTCTTTAAAAAGCACGTTCCTCTCGGCAACGTTGTGAATAGTATTCTCCAGCCGATCATTGTTCACCAATAATCTTAAGGATAAATTATCCCATATCATTAACTCAATTTGCATTGACAAAATTACATGCTCATGTGGAGCCAGATATATATGTTGTTCGATGCGTACTTTATCCTGATGAATTCAACAACATTACACGGAATGACGAAAAAAGCTGAGAAGCTCAATAATCAAAAACCTTGTTAGCACAGGTCACTCAATCAAGACAGACTCTGCTTTCAAAACCATCTACAAAGTAAGTAGAAGTCTGCATCTTCTTAACATCGCCGAATCAATAGCAATACATCTAAGAAAAACAGAATTGTGTGTCCCAAAGAGATCGGTACAACTTCTTCTTCTACCATGACCTTACTGTCTTCTTTTTCTTCTTCATATGTTATTCCCTTTACAGCCACCTACTTCCTCTTCTATCTTCTTCGTAAATCTTTTACCCCCAACTAGTTTATTTCTGTTTCCATGATCCTCCATATTACACTTCATCTCAATTTCAACATTTTATTTTATCTTGCTGAACCATTCTTTGCTAATGAAGATTTCCATACCTATATTTATGATAAATATTTAAGCCATTAACAATCAAACTAATATTAATTTCCGTAATGAAAAAATTCTTTTAATACCTTTGTTTATTCTACCTCACTGTTATCGTGTCTAACTGAAGCTTATGATCATTATTATTGCATTTACTGTAATTATTATTATCCTGAGAAATAAGTATATATATATACGACTGTACAGCTTTGAAAATGAATTCACTGAAAAGAGAACTGTCAGCTGAACCCAGGTTTTTATTTAATATCCTAATGGGTGTATTCCGTTTGCTAATTTTATTCCTAAGTGTTTGTTAATGTTATACTATTTATCATTATCGCTGTTTTTCCTTATTGCTATCAGTATGTACTTCTTAAATATCATATTTAATTATGTAATTTCATAGTTACCAGTAATTCATAAGTTCTATTAATTGGTCTAATATTTCTCGAATATCATTTATCGCACGATTAGTTTTGTATTTTTTGTCTAGTAAACTTTTTTTCATCTCATTTTGTCAGATGAAACAATCTCAACAACCCCACACTGAAATGATTAGTTTTAAAATGGGAAATATTGGTTATTCTTATCGGAAAAGTAATATGAAATGTATATATTCATCGACTGATCAGCTTTTCTAGAAACTGTGAACGTAAATAACTTACAAAGTACTAGATATATGGTTCTAAACGTTGTCGCGAACACCGATAATGTGTTCTTGAATAAGTTGTATCTGGTAGCGTTCCAATCGCAGCAATGTACCTCAACAGGTGGGTAAGCATTTTCAAAAACAAGTTAACCAATAACTTATTTTTAAGAATTTTTCATCTTAGAGAGTTAGTACAGATCTCAATGAAAGGACAGGGGAAATAAAGTTTATGATTTTTGTTGACAAGATTTGATTAAGAATAGAATAATCCCTCTGAAAATCAAGGCTAACAGAAAAGTTGATGTGTCTTTCATGAGGATAAATGTGGTTTTATTTAGTTGTGGCTAATTTCTTTCTGCTATATTGAAGTGATTTAATCCTTGTCTCATTATACTACGATTTCGTTAGCTTAAAAAATGACGTACGATTTAATGGCACTTAATGACATTTTAGAAAATCTATTGAGTCTACTTATTAGAATATCAGTAGCTTTACATCACTGAAACAAAGTCATAAATAGAAAGCTCCCCTTTCAATTATAGTAATTCACATCATGTATAGATGTTAAAACGACCAAATCTACCTACTTTAAAAGCATTTAAAACATGAATTCAATAGATACAATGAAATTCATTTCTAACAAACGCATGAGAGCTACTTTTTATTGTTTATCCAATTAAAAGAATTATATTATTGAAAAATTATTTCAAATCTAATATTCTTATAAGTAAAACACAATTATTATGTGAAATAGAGAAATGATTAATTAATTCATGGAATATTTTCATTGTTTGTAAATTAAAACAAACAATAAAAAATTTATTATATTGATAATGAACAAAACAAAATTTAAATTCATTTAGTATTGTTTGTTTGATTCTTCCCAAATAGGACGAAACGTGCGTTCTGCATTCCATTGCTAACCACTATCCATATTTACTTATAAAACGAAATTTAGTTTTAATTTTTATTAAAGAATATAATTTTTATGCATTTCAAAATAATCATTATTTTATTTTACAACAATCGAAAACTTCTTAACTATTCTTATATTTCCTAAGAGTATTATTTAAACTATTCACCATAGTAACTATTTTATTTGATTCTTCTTCAACTGATATAAAGTTTATAAGACAAAAATAAAATCACCATTTTTCTAATAAAACTTATACTCATCTGTAGAAATAATGAATTATCAGAAAATACTACTGTCTATGAATCTGATATTAATCATGATTAAAAGTACGATTTGTAAATTAGTGAATAATTTCATGGAAATAAAAGTCTTCATTCAGGGTTTATCCTCTGAAAATCTTGAAGTATTAACTAATCACAAGAATGTTTATCCATTCGAAAGGTAAATTAACTCTTTTAATATCATTAACACTTAGTAATCAATGAATTATATCATACTTTTCATAGTATGGTGTTCTTTAGATTTCAAAGATACCTTTAAATGTATTCCAAACCTTAGATATAATAGTCAATAGTTGTATAATATCTTTATGTTCTGAAAACAATATCTCTAAAATGTGAATAAATTTGTTTACATCCATATTAAGAATCATGGTTTTAGTCTATTGGTAGAGATATGGAAATGGACTGCGCATTGAGTGGACATTTTTGTTCTATGAGTAATAAATAAATATCATATAGTTGAGATCATGAGTCACTTGAAGCTAGACCACCATAGAAAACCTGGACGGCCGTTTCGTTCTATTGTGGGACTCCTCAGAAGTGCGCATCCACGATCCCACCTTGCTAGATTCGAACGCAGGACCTATCAGTCTCGCGTGCGAGCACTTAACCGATAGACCACTTCATTCAATCCACGAAATTGAGCAACCATTCACCAATGTATTCAATGAGTTGATATCTCACAAGGAACATAGTTGAACTCCACTGGTTACTGCTTCTCACCTTATGTAGTCAGTCACTAGTAAGCATATGATCATTATCCGAAGACGGTTTTCTAGAGATTTTAGTATTTTTACATATATGCTGAGGAGTCTCACAATAGGACGAAAAGGCCATTCAGTGCTTCGAGGTTTTCCACGGTGATCTAGCTTCAATTAACTCATGATCTAAACTAAACAAAATCAATAAAACCTCCACAAAACCCCCTTCTGAAAATAGATATTAATTAGTCAAATAATATAATGCATACTTTTAAATGTAGACTTTGATTGACCTCAGTCATTATAATTTAAGTGTATTTATACAAATGTGTTGACAACTAATTTGACAAAACGTAAAACAACATAAACTTCAAGATTTTTAAGTTTCAGACTTTTATTCTATACTTAAGTGCAATTTCTAGTAATTGGCTTAGTTAAATATTGCTTAAATATTTTAAATTTCTTTTTATATTCCAGAGTCTGCTATCTTTTCTAGAAAATAACAAAATTTAAATAAAAACTTGAAATTCTTCTTTATAATTGATAGGTAGTCACTTTCCATCAGCTGAAACTTATTTGGTGAAATAAAAATTATCCATTCATTCGGTGATGAAATGAAAACATTTCAGAACACATACTACTTAAATGATTATAATCAGAAGGGGATTATAATCATATGCTCACTAGTGACTGACTTCAAGATACATGTCCTGGAGTTCTAGTGGGAAGCAGTGACCAGTGGAGTTCAACCACGTCTGTTGTGAGATAACAACTCACTGAAGGCAATTGGTGAAGTGTCGCTCATAATTCGTGGATCAGTTGAAGTTAGACTCGTAACACTAATTAGATTCGTAACACCGTTGGATACCGGCTCAGTGGTCTATCGGTTAAGGCCTCTGGCTCGTAACTGGTAGGTCCTGGGTTCGAATCTCGCGAGTGCGGGATCGTGGGTGCGCACTGCTGAGATGTCCCATAATAGGACGAAAAGACCGTCCAGTGCTTCCAGGTTTTCGATGGTGGTCTAGCTTCAATTGACTCATGATTACAACTTTGAAATATACTTAAATGATTGTTGATAAAATTTGCAAAATAATAAAAGCCTTTTAAGCTCACAATTTAAACTGGGATATTGAGAAAATGAATGTTTCACAATTGAATTATTAATGTTCCATGGATTGTTTGACGAGGGGGGGCATAAAATTAGTAGACTTATTAACTGTTCTCTTATTAAGTGTTGTATAAGTATAGTGGGCACCACTGACATAGATGTTTTTAAGTAGTGTGTAGCGGAACGTGTCGTCAAGATTATCAGATGGAATAAAGAGTTCCAGTGCATCGAAAGCACGATGTTGGCAGAATACTTGAAGATAATACGATAAGACAGTTCAAATGACCGAACTTACTGAAAGATAAAAATGCACAATTAATGGCTATATATATATATATAATATCTCAACACTCCAACAAACCAAATCAAGCATCAGAAATACAAGCAGTTTTATTTTTGTTTACTTTGAAAATAAAATTAATCGTGAAGTCTTAATCAAGTATCTAAACAAATCATTGTTTTCAAACCTAAATTATTCTAAACGTACAAGATAAATCTTACATCAATCATTTCTTCACGATATTATTATCTCTAATATGTAGACTTTTTAATGAAACTTTGTGTTTATTAAACTTGTGTTTCTGTTTCATGACGAAATAACTTCCACGATTTCATTAATACAATGACAATATGACCGAATGAAGATGTGAACATGGTGTATGCAATCAAGAGAAATGCATATGCAATAACTGTTGGGTAGGCAAATTTTGTGATGTATCAGGTTAGTGCAATCATTCTAGTTACATGTTGAAATTAGGTTTTGTGAAGTAAGTTTTATTTACCAAGTATAGATTTTGCAATAATCTGAGAATTTGCATCGTCGGTTCATTTCCTAGAAATCATAATCATGTATTGTACCCATTGTAATTAAAAATAGTTATAATATGATAACGTAAAGTTTTTTTGATTACTGATCCGAAATTGTGGACGGGAAAACAATTGTGAATGGTTTCATGTATCAATGTTTTATGAAGTATGCAACATGATTCAAAGTAACATAAAAGACATAAAGAAGCTTCCACTATTAATTGGAGCAAAAGATGTATATGGAATTTTCGATATTAATTCTATGAGGAAATATAAACCTCAGATAAACATGATGATGTAATGGAAGGATGATAATACTACTCTATATTTTGTACATGATAATCAATGTTGTGTAACTTCTACAGGATGTGTACAAATAAAAAGTATATAAAATTAATAAACTAACATCGGGTTTTTGCAATTTACAATGTTTTAATAAACCTAAATAGTATGATGTATGACATGTTTTTCCTGATTAAAACTTGACACGATAATATTAAATTAGTCCATATGTTAACCATTCGGAAGCAAAATGGAAATATTTAAGAAACGTTCAGTTCAAAATAAAAGCAACATGTATTTTCTCAAGATCTATGACTTCTTATTTATATCAAATTCAAATTCAACATCTATAAAATCACTATTTGGGTAGATGGACGTCGGAAGACCTTTCTTCATATTCATATAAAGCAATAAATTCCTGTTGAATCCTGAATTATATTGACTATCTGAAACCATATTTTCTAATAAACTCCAGCTAACTTATGAAATGGTAAAGTAAAATCATATCTAAAGCATAATTGCCGAGTTAAGTAATAGCCTAGAAGTAAATATGTTGTTGAAATATGTTGGAGTTACGAAGAATTATATTCTCACTTATAAATTGAAACATTTTAGTTACATTTCTGAATGCTTATCTTAATTAGGTGCTAATATAATAAGTAAATCATCCTTCATTTTAAAGACAAAAATAAATGAAAATATTAAAAGGTATAACCAATTACATAGGTATTAATAAATACTACTGGAAACTAGTCATAAGAACATAATAACACAAATTTTTCATTTCAATAATGTCTAAACTTGCTTGGATAGAAATGACTGAGTTCGAAATATTAAATATCTATTTTAAACTTACTGTGCGCATTTAAGTTGGTACTAATGTTAACCATTCAACTCTAGATTTATCAAAACATCACATTATACTGCGTGATTGCTTCTTTTATCTAGTTTTAGATAATATTCGTTTTACCTCAGATATTTTTAAAATTACTGTGGCACCAAGTTCTGTCGGCATTCCAAACAAAATTATTGGACAACTTACGTTTCGGGATATACGAAATGATCAAATACAGGAATGTGGAAAAATTTTTTTTTTACTCGAAGAAGTCCGACATAATAATTTTCCAATTTATGTAGAAAATAGTACAGGTTTCATTCGCTTTAGTCGTTTTAACAATTTTAATTGGCCAAAGTTGATATATCACAAAATTTACATGACCGTAAAATTATATGTCAGCCCAAATAAAGAAATGGATTCATCGCAAATTGTCATTTCCTGGAATTACTTTACTAAAGATGAACAAGAAAAACAGTCGAATTCACAAAACGATAATATCCATCTGGAGAGGTCTAGAAGAGTACGTACCATTTTCGAGGAAAATTAGCCAATTTTTTATTTTAACAGAGTCATCTTTGAAACACACTTTCGACATCTAGTTAAACGGGAAGAACTTGGTGAATACACTAATCTACCTTGTGGTGGATTTTAGTACCGCATTAAAATTTAATTAATAATCAACAAAATATGAGTAGAGTTTTCGAAAATGTAAAAGCGAACCCTTTCCTGGCTGTTCAACAAGTAGGTCGTCCAAAATCACAGATAAATGGGATGTCCCGTATATCAAATATTCAAACATTATTATAAACAAAACGGTGTAGATATTTTTCTCGTTTTGGTTTTCTACAATTGGGATTGAAAATTTAGTGTAAAAGCATAAAAGGAAATTTCTATTTGTTCTCGTAAACTAATTTGATTGTGGATTAAATTAATTTATTTCTTAACATTGATATGATTACCCAGGTATAAACTGGCTCACAAATATATAATTTATTGTTTCATTTAGCAGATTGATGTAGGAAATATATACCACCTGCCACTAATTACCTTCACATACCTCAACAAACTGTATAAAATGAAGTACACTTCAATGATCGCAATTCTTCTTACTTTAGAATTATCTGTGTAAAAACAACTAACTTCCTAATCGCTTTCAACGTGATAAGACAGCTGATTTGGGATGTTTATCTTCCTTGCAAAAATGTGAAAATAACTGAAATGACTTGTAAGATAACAATTCAGCAAAAAACTCTATTGGTTTGTAAGATCCAATAAAGTAAAATATATCTGTAAATTACTGTCTAAAATAAGGTTGAACACTAGAAGAATCTATGAAACCATATTTCTCTAAGACAGCTAAATTTATAGAAGTGAATTGTACAACGATTTTTGAGTCTACTTTCCATCAAAAAGGTACATCAGTAAAAATCACTACGACTAGCATAACAGTGCCTGAAGTAAATAATACTTTAATGATATCGAAACCTGGGACCAGCAACTTCCTCATACAATAGTTATTTTCCAACCCAGGATAACAGCATTTGTGAGTATACTCTAGATATCTACTTCACGAAATCGATCGATAACCATAGAGAAAAATATGTATTAAATAGTTGACGTTTACTGAAGTCCCACGAGAACAAAGTATTAAGAATTATGGTAATTGACTATTGTTTTGGGATAGCATCCAATATTGTATTGGGCTCCCAAAGTAACCGATAACCACAGTCTTTTTAATAGTAGCACTGATATGACAGCAATATAAATGAGATATAATACAATGCGAATGAAATGAAATTTTATTTTGACCGTTTACTAGCCAAAGTGGGAATTCGTCCAAAATTCAAGCTATTTTAGCAGTTCTCATTCTCATCACAATCTGTAGAATTCTTACAAATTAGACGTTCATTACAAATTTGATGCTAGATTTAATTATTTCGTTGTTTTTACTCTGTGATTATTTTCACATACATTCTAATATCCGAATTCCACCAACTCAACAACTGATCAATAATTTTAGAGTTTGAATCCTACAAGCTTACAACTTCTCGTAACTCGAAGTGATGCAGCTACCAATACGTTGTGTCCAACTGAAATAATAGCACTAAGTGTTCAGGTTGGTTTACCTGCTGTTACAACTCCATTAACAGTTGAACTATTTGGTCTTACTAAAGATACTATAGTCTACGGTTTTGTTGAATTTATTGATATTTCATATATTGGAGCAAGAGTTTCAAACAGGGATTTTTCAATTAGCATACGAAACACGACTGTAGAGACTGATTCTGAATATAAAGTAAGCTATATCTTTTGGTGTTAGTCATGTGTATGTATGTATTATTAAGAGTTAAAAAGAAATTAGGCTTATTTGTTAACCTATATCGTGACGAGGATGATGCTCAATGAAAAATATATGTGGTTTGATCAATTTTCTTACTATGAATTTCCCATTAGTCTTTGCTAGTAGTTTGTTCATATGAAAGGGTCAAACCATATTTCATTTCTGTATTTCTAACGATAGAAAAATCCATTATTAAGTGGAATCTAAAATAAAAGTAAATCAAATTATTTGATCATAAATGACAAATAGTGACGTTTGTGTACGGGTTATCATAAAGAAATAAATGTTTTGTATCCTTTGGGTAAATACCTTACACAGTGCAAAAATATTATCGTCTTACATCTCTCATCAAAAAAAAACATACAGTCTTAATATTCAGAACTAATAGCAGATATTTAAAGAGATATCCAAGACTATGTTAATAACATTTCTAACACATTATGAAAAATATAGATGAATAGTACATTATTATACATTTGTAAATAATTTATTGGGAAATGACTTTCAAAAATGTACTCCGAATTTCAAAAGTTTACTTTTAAAACGAAAAAATCTAATAAATTAATTTCAACTGTTCGGTTGATGAGTCAGTTAAAGCTAGACCATCATGAAAAACCTGGGAGCACTGGACGGTCATTTCGACCTAATATGAGACTCCTTAGCAGCGCGTATCCATGATCCCGTCTGCGGGACTCAAACCAAGGACCTTCAGTCTCGCACATGACCGCCTAACCGCCTAGACCACTGAGTCGGCACCCAAAGGTGTTAATGTCTAACTTCGAATAGTTTTGATATTGATATTCAAAGAGTTGAGATTTGTTCATGGTTCACCAACCTCAACTAATAAGAACTAATAAAATAATCTCTCAAATCGCTCATTAGGAATAACAGCAGCCGCTTGTAGTACTTAAACTAACAAATCAAGCACATGTAATCATTCACATTGAATTTATGAAAGGATTTGCTTTTCAACTTCTTTACTTCAGAATGAACAATATTATCCTTAATATGTATAGACTTGAATGTCTCTTAATTCATAGTTAAGACATGAATAAAGTTATAAGCATCATCCATAATGTTGTGAGCTTTTTTATTTCATTAATACTCTATGTATTACATTTTATCTAGAGTTTTCTTTCCTTTTCAGAATACTTATACAGCTGTTAATTTATCAAGTGTCACAGTGATAGATATACCAAATGTTGTAGAGAATTATAGTTTAACATTGCGTTTTGCTGTTGGTTTGTGGAATAATAGTTTAATAGCAGATGGAATGCAGTTTATTTGCAACTGTAAAGTTTCTGACGGTATGTCGGTAGTAACCAGTGCCACTACAATCACATCACGTAAATTATGTACAGTTTATCAACCAGAATTAACCATGCTATCTAATTTTTCATATATTATACCGGGAGATATATTATTATTCCAAGCAGAAGCATATTTTACCTTTGAAACCGGAAATTATACGGTAAATTTTGTTTTGAATTCCTTTCGTTTTTATTTGGTTAAGAAATCTCTATTTCAAATTGTAAAAGTACTTTTAAATACTTTAGAAAGCAAATGTTTTGAATGGGAAAAATACTTCTTGTTAGTTAGTCTACAGTGTGACGCAAAGTCTAGTTCATGGAAATATTTGTCTTTCACACTCTTATTCCTTTCAAAATCATGATATATTGAATCATGGAGAATTCGATTGTAAATAAACTGTCTTGAATTCGCTTTTTGCAGTAGACTTATATTTTCTGTGAAATAAGAATTTTTTGTCAATATAGGGTTGCGATACCTCATGTGATGAATGGAGGGTTGCGCAAGATCATGGATTAGTTGAAGTTAGACATTAACACCTATGGATGCCAGCTCAGTGTTATACAGGTTAAACCTTAGTGAGAGACTGAATGTCCTGTGTTCACTACCGTGTGAGGGATCGTGGATTCGCACTGTTGAGGAGTCCTATACTAGGACGAAACGGCCATACCTAAATGTTAATTCAATATTAGTCATCACTTTGAATGAAACAAGAAAAGAAAATAAACGTTTTCTATATAAGCTGGTAAACTAATGAAGTAATAGGTCAAAGATACATTCATTTCAACGATGAGGTTACTAAAAATATTACTTGTTCATGACTAACAGTGTACAAAGTTCAAGCTAACAATGCTTACTTGCAAACGAAACGATGTCTATTTTGTGATTTATATGTAACAAAAGCACCATTTATAAAGGTATCACAAATTATTGCAAATAAAATAAACATCAAAAAATATTTAGTATCTGTATGTTGTCGTGCATTTACTTAGAAATATCATCTAGATAATAATTAATAATCTATATTGAGACCAAAAATGAAGAGGCGTTCCAAGTACTTCGTTAATGAGAAAGACACACCGAATTCCCTCAGAACTTTGTCATATTTCTGTTAAGAAAATCCAGTTAAATACTCACTTCGAATATTCATAGAAAAACATGTCCCCAAATAGTTTACAGATGTATTTACTTTAATTTAATATCAAAATTTAGTAATTTAAAACAGTGACGGTATAAACTCATTTGTTTTACAGTTCACAGTATATATAGTCGGTTATTCATTTACTATTGACAACTTTGAAGTAACGCTTGGTAATGGGATGAATTATGAAGAAGGATCTGAAGTTAGGCAATCTGAAGATAAACTGACACTTACAGAGCAAATTGATGTACAAATGAAAGGACTTAGAAATAAAAGTAACGCATTTTTAAAGTTTAATAGATGGAAATTTAAAATGAGCTATGAAATAATAATCATTTTCCTTACATTTATTCAAAGTATGTCTTGTCACCATTAAAAAGTGGCAATTCTTCCTTGTGTTATTCAACATTTAATACTATAGAGTTTATATACGTGAAATTCTAGGCAACGATCTATCATAAATAATAATTCACTGTACATAAAAAACTAGGGCACTTATACTATATATCTTAACAGGTTCATAATTAAGTAGTAGTATTTTATAAATAGAAAAAGTTATAGTAGTATTAATTAGTCAAATGAAAGCTTGCAATTAGAAAAATATAAAAATATCACTGTTTAGCCACAACATTATATAAACATATATGCTTAATCACTGGTGTATAACTTCCAGAATTCACTATATCTATATTTATTAGCCCATTCATTTCCAAACACAAATCAAAGTAAAGGGTAGCTAGTAATTTTAAAATCAATGATGTTTTTAGATTTTAAACTTTCTAATGTGAATTTCAAAAATCATATTGAGGCGTTCATGGTACAATGAAGTTGTGTATTGAAACCAACCTGATTTTCCTTAATAGAAAGTGAAGGTCATATTCACTTCCGATCATTACTGGAAAACATTCCATACATATGTACAAAAATTATTAAGACATATTCAAATATGATATGAAAGTTACATGATTCTGCTAGCTTACAACCTATCCCAGTGATTAATTTATCGGATAACCAATAATTTCTTTTGAATATTTTGCTAAACATAACTAGAATGTTAGGAACATAAAAAATTAATTTTAACAGAAATGCAGAAATACTCTATTTGTATTGATCATAACAATTACTAGATTAATTTTTTGTGGATATCCTTAGCTTTAACTAATTAAGTGGAAAAAGTGGATAATATGTTACCTTATATTAACATACATTATTGGATACAAATATTCTAAATAACAAAACATTTGTAGTATTTTTCCTAAAAGATTAATTCAAGTTGATAATGGTTCCTAACGTTATACAAATGGCCATATAATTTATTTTATAAAACTTTCAATCAAACGACCTCATTTTCTAGATAGTTCAGCTTTATTACACTTGTTAATACGAAACATATGATTGATATATGTTATAGGAAACTACTTATGGCTGTCTGACAAATAAAAAAATGAAAGGTGTCAAAGGTTTTGACATTTCCTTCTCAGTTTCAGATTAGATGGTTAACTCTCGTGAATCCAAAGTAGAGTGAATCGTATATAAGGAACATCATCACATTTAACTGTTTACACAAACGGTGTTAATGATTGCTAATAAGTAATTAACTTGGGTAAAGAACTGTACATCGACTGTCAATAAACAGGTAAATATTCCACGATAAATACAGTGCAATCAACAATTAGTAAATAAGTGGTGATATTTCCAAACGTCGTAACGACCTCAGTGGATATGAAAATCACTATACATGATTTCTGATTGATTGAGTTTATTTTATTTATAGTATTTGAAGTTTATCCATATTAAAAATTATATTAAATCGTTCATAAACTACCTCAATAAGTGAAGAAGTATTTTCAAGGAAACAATCAGTAAGAATCAATGAAAACTGTGATCAACAAAGTAAATTTTCCCTACAAATGATTGCAAATTTAAAGTTATTTTTAAACATAAATAGACTTAAATAGGAATAATATATTTGTAAAATCTCAGCGAATGAATTTTTAAAAATTCATTCGCTGAGATTTTACAAATATATTATTCCTATTTAATGTCTTACTTCAACTCGGCGCTCAAATACTGTGAAACTATTCGTTCTAATTTAGACGAGAGTTCTTATATAAATAGACTTAATTGTATCACGGTAACAGTACAGGTCATAAAAATCTTGTTTTGTTTTCAATTTAGATGCTAGAGCAACATATCTGTCTAAATCAGACCGCTCAGTGAAATTAAATGCATACATACAAGCTGTAACATTCCCATCAACGAGAGCAATAATTGGATTTCGATTCCGTTATTCTCAAGCTGATGTAATTTTTCGTGAGATTCAAATTCCTGTTATAGCTAATTATAGAAATTTTATAAATGTAAGTGTGATATTACTACACCTAATCGATTGGTAGATATGTTCGGTTATTTTCTAAACAATTCTATGAGATATCAAATGTGTTGAACATTAGAAACATGATAAACATAAGCAGAGAAATCATGTTCATTCTTCAAATTATCTATATCTTTTATAGCTTTAAAACATATTACCAAATAAAAACATAATAGTTATACTAGTTTCAGTTAAAAGCTGGATAATCAATAGAATTATGGTTGAAAAGTGACCAAACTAGAAAACGGAAATATCGATTGTCAGGGTTTCATAGTAGTGTTTATATTAAGTTAACGAATGCAACAATCTGGCAGAAATATGACACATTAAAAAAAGCTGTGTATTGGTCTTTAGTATTCATGACTAAGACAACTAGCTTATAACTTCAGCACTGATTTCATGATAATCCTATCAACAGCTTATAATACTTACGCTGAAGATGAATAACATTTCTCATTCTGATAACTATGTAAGACTGAATTATGATATACAAAATGATGAAGTTATGATATTTAAACTTTCCTTATACTATGTTAACTCATACAACAATTGTCGTACAGTAAAGAGCATATGTTTAAATACAAAATATACAGGGTACGTTATTGGCAAGCTAACTCATTTCTGGAGCATCACTAGCCTGTTAGCTTAATATTGTAAAAATAATGATTATCAGAATTTTTTCCTACTGTATGCATATGTATACCACTTTTTTAATAAAAACAGCAATCAGTCGCTAGTAAATAATTTCTTGATACAATCTGACTAGTTCAGTACATTGAATTCAGTAGTTTTAAATTACAGTGATTTTTATATTTAAAAATCATTTGATCAAAGTGTCGATTCCATCTCTTACGACCACGTATATAGAAAACTGCCCTTAAAGTTTCAGTCATAGGTAATTAATTATGTAAGTTATAAGGCATATTATCTTTACTAAGAAGCTCTAGCTTACCTGTGGACGTTTACAGAGTACAACAAACTGTAAAACACATGCAAAACCTTTAACCATAGTTTCTAAAATTTAATTTATAGAGAATTATTTGAGTAACATGTTTTTTAATAACGTTCCTTTCAGCGTGAACACAATACAATGATTGATATGAATTCAGATCCACTTATTTGCATGCCCCTACTATAGCACTTTAGTCATTTTCATTACAATCATGTTTCGGTTGTTCGTTCTCTATTTCCCGGACGATCGACATCCTGGTATCAGCTAGGGACTTTCACGACGAATAAGAGCGAAACAAACCAGTATTGCCATTAAATTTACATCGAATGTCGTGATTTGGTACATAACTATATCCCGTCCCAACAAACACCATTCAGGAGACGTTTTGGGAAATTTATTTGATAAGAGTCAGTACTTGAAATGCATTGTAAAATATTGTTTTTATTCGATTGATAGTCATATGATGGTCTCAGGAAAATTAGGTGACTTCTCAGTTCATTATAATTCTCTGAATAATATAAATTCAAAAAGATAAATTTGCGTGATAGATTTGACTGAGAAAATATTTGTTTGCCCCATCAATAAGAAATGCTACAGACGCATTCACTTGCCAAATGAAGTGTCTTCAAAGTCCGCTACTTTTAATACAACGAAATCAGGAGACGTATTTGCCTGTTTTTCTAATACATGAATTATTCTCATGTACCGAAGAACAACATTCATGATTGTGATACTATTTCCCATAATACGTAGTCCTGTATCCATCTACCGCTTTGAAAAAGATAGATACGGGGTGTATATATATTTCCGAATCTTTGAATTGAATAACCCTGAGAACTAATTTACTTACCTCTATCTTTGAAGATGATTTCCGCTTACCCGTCGTGTTCTTTAACGGATAAGCTTTACATGTTGTTAATGGTTTTGATGGAAATGAAAATCGCTTACCGTGAAATGAAATTACGTTATTCTGTCGAATTCCTCAAGTCCGTTCTCTGGTTCAACCAGCTAGAGAAATTTCATAGGAAACAGTGTAATTAGGAATTAGGTTTCAGAAGTTGTGATAATGTTCAAACTAAAATTACGAATCCATAATTGCACAATCATCACAGCTCAAGGTTAAGAAAAATGCAAATTTTCCACAAGTTACTGGCTTTTTATACCTATTCTAAACAATAATGATCAACCATGCCATTTTTAAAATTATTGACACTGTCAGAATGACTAAAATGAATAATGGTAGTGTAGGTGTCAATATTGAGGCTATTATTATTCAAGTTAGTGTATGAGAAATTCAAATAAATTTTCCTACCACCTGAAAAACTAACTACCCTTTGGCTAACGAGGACAGTGACGTGAGACAGAATCTTTCTAAAACCACATATAAATCTGCAATCATTTACTCATTAAGTCAAAGAAATTTGAACCAAATATACGGTTGTAATAAATATAACCACTAACAAGCCCATTGATAATAGTATAATCCCATAGTAGTTTTCATTTTGTAGAAAAATGTATCATAAGGGTATGCTCTGTAAAAATCAGCTTTATAACAGTATTTTGATCAGTTACTTCATAAAATTATTAAAATTAATCTTAATCCAATAATTATACTCTTCGATTCACTATTATAAACCTAGGTTTCAAATCCTACTTTCAACTTTTCAGTAATTACAAGTCCAGCTAAAGTCGAAACATTTGCTGAAGTGTTTTTCAGTCTTAGACTTCCTCCTTTATCAAAGCAGATTTATGCTGTGGAAATAGGCTTTGATAACGTTTCTTTGGGTGAATTCTGTTATTCTACCGTTGCAGAAGTTGGAAAAGGGATCACAAACAGAATAGCAGGGGTAGGTTGCTAACACTTTAAAATATATCACAGAATAAACTGTTTATGGGAGTAATATTCTGTAGTCTAAGCCTAGATCTCATTTAAACGTGATGTCGTTTGGTCACCAAGTGATAAGGTCTAAAATACAGAGACGAAAGTTAACTTGGTGATGAGAAAATAACAGTTATTAAATTTTTGATCTTAGATGATTGTTGGACTAAAATGTCTCGTGAACTTAGAATAACACTAGTTTTAATGTCTAAATTTGGAGCATAACCTTAAGAATAATTTACAACTTTTCAGTATGATTTCTATAACAATCATAAGTAAAAATATTAGTAACTGATCCAAGAAATCATTTTGTTTACCATTATAGACAAGAGAAAATTAGATTAATTTATGGACAGACTTAGTGACTTGTACTGACCTCTCGGACATTCTTAGTTTAATCGTAAACGTTCATTTCCTTATTTATCAGGATGCTTGATATTAATGATGGCTAGTAAATGAATAAAATTTCATTTCCATCATCTTTGTTTAGGATACAAAAGTTCTTGTGCATAAATTTTTGATTGATCATTTGCACAACTTTTAGTATGCGCTGAGTTATGTGTTGTTTAAATGATTATGCTTTTTTTTAATCTGACAGATGAGATTGTATACGGAATATGTTACTCAAAAACTAACAATGCTTCGAAGAATGGCGGTAATAAATCTTGGAGTACTGGAAAATCCAGCAACAAACAATACAGATCATTATGTGATTTTCAAAATAATTGTTAGACCACAGATAGATAAAGCTTTTCCAACAATTAGTGAAACTCAAATTAATGCACGAGTTTTTATTACAGGTACACCTCAAGAACAGCAATCAATTACTTTTTCTATTGTCGATGAGCCAATTTTACCAATTACGGTAAGATTTTAAAGTTTACTTAAGCTGTGAGTTAACTTTTAATCTTTGAATTCATAAGACTTTATTTGACAAATAAATTACCTAACAGACTTTGCATTACAAGTTTCTTCTGGATAGAACTTTTCAAAGCAAATTTATTTACATAAATGAAAAAAATCTAGACCACCAGGGAAAACCCTGAAGCACTGGACGGCGATTTCGTCCTATTGTGGAACTCTTCAGCAGTGCGCATTCAAGATTCAGCTCCGCGAGATTTGAACTTAGGACCCACCAGTCACGCGCCAAAGCACTTAGCCGATAGACCACTGAACCGGCATCCGATGGTGTTTATGTCTAACTCTGGCGCGAGACTGGTAGTTCCTGAGTCCGAATCTCGCGAGGTTAGGTCGTGGATGCGCACTGTTGAAGAGTTACACAATAGGACGAAATCGCTGTCCAGTGCTTCCGGGTTTTCCCCGGTGGTCTAGTTTTAATTGACTCACACTTTCAACTATGAAAATACTAAATCTCCACAAAAACCCCTTCTGGAAAAAATCTAGTTTGTCAGGAATGAGTATGTACATCAAGATGTTTAATGAACATCATATCTGATCTGTCTACTTGAAACTATTCTAATTTCAGGAAAAGAAATCAAGATTTTTATTAGTATTCTATGGAGAACCTAATGTATAATTCTGCCTATGTATTGTAAGTACCTACTTCAGAAATAAAAGCCCCTGATCTTACTATATACCATTTTAAGTAATTTTCTGTTACATGATATTTCATAAACACTACCTTATTCGAAATATACATCTCTTTTATTATTTTTAAAGCGTGTGTTCATTAGTTGAACGTCGTCGACAGTTATTACAATTTGGAGTTAAGTATTAAAACTAATCGAATGAACGTTCACTCTGTATTTATATTATATAAGCATTAAACAAAGTATATGATTTGTGAAGAATTGAAAGTATTTATATTAAGAGCTTCAAATCCACATTATGTGTAGGATTAAATTCAAAACTATTATCAGTATGGGGTTGTGGAGATTGTTGAGTTTTTGTTTGAGATCATGAATCAATCAATGTTAGACCACCAATGAAAACCTGGAAGTACTGGATAGGTAATCCGTGTCGGATGTGAAGCAGTTACCCACCGATGACAAACAAAGATAGTCGCACAATTTCTTGGAATGGTTGAAGTTAGACATTAACACCGTTAGATACCGGCTCAGTGGTCTAGAGGTTAAGTGTTCATGTACGAGACCGATAAGTCCTAATTTCGGATACCGATTGCCGGATCGTGGATAGACACTGTTGAGTCTCAAATAGCGATAAAGTGGCTATCCAGAGCATCCAGGTTTCCAATGGTGGTCTACCATTGATCGATCCATGATCTCAATCAAAGCGATTACTGCTGAGCCAATCTAGAAAAATTATCAGTCTGATTCATTGTTGACGCGATTGCCGTGCCTTTTTGGTTTCGACTATGAGAACTTTAACTGTATTTTGAGGGCTCATAAACATATCTTCAACTTTATGTTCTTGGTAAAAATACACTGTTCAGGTTAGAATAGTGTGCAGCTCACATTACTTGTGTAGACAGGGAAATTTCACAAAATGTGGTATTTTTCATTTCCGATTTACCTGTTTCCAAAGCACCGCAAGTTGGTTAGAATTTTTCCAATATATTTTTGTTATGTCTCACAATCAACCCATATGCGTAGACGGCCTTAAGCAACCAATACACAGCAAAGACTTGGAAGACTGATACTTTATGCCTGACGGTTAACCCAACACTAACTAGTTCCGAACGAAGTGGAAGAACAGAATACCAATGCTCACCAGTTCAAGATAATCATTATATTTCAGACATTTATTTATTTGCATACTGTGCCAAACCACATGGCAAATCAATTCAGGTAACAGTATTAACACGGAACAACAGCCTTAATGATGAGAAAACGGAATACCTGGTGCACAAATAATTGGTTCCAGTTTATGAGTGGAAGATGTTATAGCAACAAACTATGGTTCAAATAAAAGCTTAGAACTGGAGTAACAAGAAAGTAACAAAACCAAAGTACTAAATAGAAATATAATCAATATATAGAAATAAAATCATAGAAAAATAGTTTCGAAAGTTTCTACCTCATGGTTAAATCGTCTCCTCTGAAGCATGACAAATTTGTATTCCTCTGCTTCGGCTTCTGCTTTCCCCCTATTCATGCTAGATAAACCTAGACTAATATATAAATTCAGTTGAGTAATCAAACTTAATATGCTTAGAATCACTAAGATTTAACCCATATATTAAAAGAACATTAGAGTTATGATGTCTTCGTTGACTAGTAATCCATTTGTAATAATAAATTAAACATGGTTTGATATGACTGTTATCCAACAGATAATTATTTATAAAATCTTAAGTAGCTCAAAAATGAAGTACAACATTGTGCAAAATCCCATATCATATACCGATAATAGTTAAGCCTTGGTATGTACGATTTAATGCAGGTGGGAAAACAAGGAAAGCTTACAGAAAATGAGCTTTTTGTAGCAAACGAAGGAAACTAAGATATGGAAAATTTATGTACTTTTATACGTTTCTTAACACGTAAGTATCCGCTCAGATGTTGAGTTCATATTACTTAATTTAACTTACCAATAGTTAATAAAACTCACTCATCATCAAAAACAAGCTTTTCTGTAGTTTTCAGGTTTAAAAATCTCACATTTAAGAAGAATCAAATGGGATTTAGATATTTGATTCAAATCTTCACAAACGTCTAAGCCATACTCCTTTCTTTTCCCGTGTTTCCATGACTGCATTCAGTTTGCAATAAAAGCTGTCAAAATGAACAAGTATCTACGAAACACCTAATAAGCCACCATTCACGGATCCATAAGTAACTAGCTTCAGGATGGAAATCTAGGTTTTCCAGCGAGTTATTTGATTTTAGATGGGATTTAATGAATATCACACTATACTAACAGTTGACCTAGGCTATAAACATGAATGCAACACGTATGAGGTTCAAATTAATTTCAATCGATAAATTAAGGCGAATAAACCTCGCTTTCTAAGTATTACATATACATTTAAAGGAGAAATACAATTATTTTTTTCATATTTGGATCGGATAGGTTGTCTGATTATCATTAGTTAGCACTATAGCGTGGTCTATAACATTATAATGACAGAAAACAGAATATAGGTTCTTTCGGGTGACTAGGTTGGAGAAAATCATATTTTCACAACCCACATATATCTGAATAAGTGACAAAATTTTTAAGGTGCTTTTTGAAAGCATTTCGAGTTGAAAGACCATTTTATTGAAGAGATATCTCTTCAATCTTTTGATTATTAATTTTGTTTAAGTTTAATTATTTATACCATTTCCAACCAACTCCGAAATTTTCCGCTGAATATTTGGATTATTATTTTCTTATTTGACCTTTTACATTAATCACTTTCCTAAAACGTTTACTGAAATATATGTAATGACAAGCGATATCTGTCTCACTCTTCAGTTATCCTACTGTAGAAAAACATTAGATGTCTTGGATAACGATTATAGATTTTTTGTCATACGAATAACTATTTTTTCTCTTTCAGGCAACTAATTCACCCAAAGTAAACTTTTACAAAATCGAACCTGCTCGAAGTGAACCTATGGATGCGTATAACGGAATTCTGTTTTCTGAAATTTCTTGGGTTGAACAAGTGATCTATAGTCCCGTCAAGATTTTAATTAACATTATAGGCTCCGGATCAGGCATAACTGAATTATCGTTTGTTTCAGTTGGAAGGTCATTGATCACTGTAATCCCCAGAGCTTCGAATATGTCCATTACAAAGCAAGTTTTAAGTATTGTTCTTGTGTTAACGTAGAAAATGTTTATAACATTTAACAAGTAAGAAAGACATTTCGTCAAGTATTCGTAGGAAAAAACGTTGATGAAACATAAAGTTATCATATTCCATGCTATTAGTAAATGGTGTACTGTCTGTGGATTATTTCAATATTTTCTTGCGTATATTACACTGTGAAGTAAATGAATGTAAGTATGAATACATTAATATTAGTAATCAACCAGTTCATATAAAGATCATGTTTTACCTAAAGATCTGTCAGCTAATGAACGCATATCTATTATAAATATTAAATACTTTCGCCAAAATTTAATAGGCTTTGTTTGAAGACGCAGACGTCAGGTATTCATATTTCAGTCCCGGTTATTTTGCCGTAAGACTATAGTCAAGTTAATGGTTATCAAATAAACAAGTTTTTCAGTCCATAACATACTTTTTCAACATATTAACAAAGTGATAACTGACATGAAGCAATGATTTGATATGGTCTAATTTTTAAGAGGGCGCTTTATGGTAGGATGAATAAATTAAAGTAAAAATATTTATCTCATCATCAAATTTATTTTAAAGAAATGTTATAATGAGTGAGTTCTTATTTACTGCTGAAGTTTATGGACTGAATTTTGTTTTCACGATTAACTGGAAACGGTGTGTTAAAGTTGGTTCGATTACAATCATATAAATTTATCTTCTGTTAATACTGAAGTAAGTGATTTTTGAAAATAATATCTGTCATGTTCTAGAATGATATTACGATGACATATAAACTCGACTAACTCATTATTATCATACAATCGTAGATTTACTACTAAAAGTATATAAAATGGAGTGATTTTTAGTATTTAACTACACATTGCTTTCTTGATTTATTAAGTTATTATTTCTTCAACGTGTAATTGAACTGGAATTAAACTGCAATAACCAAATAGTTGCCTTGAGTTTATTCTATCACCACCAATTTCTGAAAGATTTTGTGCTCTTACAAACAACATTAGTAAAACTGTTATAGTACAGTTGGATAATCTTCTCCAGATAAAGTAATGAACAGACTTTTAACATCAACTTTCTTTTAACAATTTATTCTGAATTTTTGAATTTCTCTTTTGTTAAGAGTTTTCGTCATTTAATATTTCCTGAGAAGATTATATTTTGTTGGATAATATTAACAAATAAATGACGTTCGCTTTTTTAAAATACCAATTCAATAAAATTCAAAGCACTCTCTAAGATTTATAGCACTTAATATTGATTACTTGGTGAAACAAAATGCATAGTCCATACAATCTATGTTCTTTCAACGGATCCCATGTTCTTCAGCTAACAAGGAGAACTCTCATTTTTGAGCAAAGCAGATAAGTATAAAGCTCAAACTAAAACTGATGAACTCTACATTATCTGTAGATTATAGTAATGACTTAGACAAAAGTATGTGAGTGGGTGACCCTGGTTTGGTGAGTATTTGATTTCTGATAAACTGGTCATAATATTTCTACTTGGTATGTGTCCTTAGGGAGTCATGATCTAATTGGACTTTCCATGAATATCAGGTGAAAGATGTATGCGCTTATATACGTTGAATATCACGTCAATATAATTATTTGTGAAGTTGAACAGAAAGTAAATAATACTATTCTGATAACTTGTTCTGTTCTGTTTGATAACTGCCTTCCATGATTACATCAGTCTTTCCATTACAAACTCAGTATGAAAATGGAACTGATCTAACGAAATTATTTCGCACTTACAGAAACCACCCAACTGTTGGTATGAAATTATTACAGTATGTTTATTCTAATGAAATATATATGAATTGCTACAATTAATTTTAATAAACATTATTACTCAATTATTTTCATTTTCCTTTTAAAAGCAACACTGGTATAATCACATTGCCGTCTGTATACATTGTTCCCACTCCTTATAAATATGACAATATATTAGTCATCAAGTATTCGGTTAAAATAGCAGGTGCAATAAACTTCACAGCGATATTAGATGTTATTACTGGTGGATATACGGTAACTAGTCAGGTTAACTTCGCACCGATTGCTTCCGTATCACCTTCACTATTGGTAAGTTAATTAAAAATATGCTTCAATTTTACGTTTTTTGTCAATTCGCTCTAACCGTTTAGCTACATGGTTGAGAGAATCAGCATTTAAAAATAGAACGACAAATCACAATGAACTGTGTCAAAATTTTAGTAGGAACACTATTTAGTCAATTTTGAAATTTCCAATCAAATTAAAATCAGCCCCAACTTAAAGGTAATTGAAAAAACTACACAATCTATGTTTAGTGTTCATCATGTTGACAAATGTAGCGTATCCTCCTAGAAAGATTTATAATGAGTATAAATATATTGACTTCTATTTCAGACCAGTAATCAGTTACCTTATTGGGCAATCGACAGTTTGGCAACTTCTCGCAATAATAATAGTGTAGTACGAGGTGCATTTAATTTACTTTTATTCTCCATGACTATATGTTCAGGCGCAAGGCAAACTTATTCAGCTCAACTCAACGTTTTACAAATTACAAATATTGTAACTTTTATGAAGACAAAAACTATTGTTTTTGGTCGTTCTGTTAGTAAATCTGGAACCACTACTAATATTGCTAGTGCTAATAATATAAACTTAAATATGGCTTCACAATACTTTGATAGTAAGTAAATTACTATTAAAATATTTCATATTTAATGGTAATTTTCTTCTATTCTTATTGTATTTACTTTTCTTAAGTAGATAACATTAAAGTACAATATAAAAGAAATATTTTATTCTAAGTAATAGTTTCTGATTTAAGCACGTAGTAATCAATGTTTTCTTATTTTAAAGTAATAAATACTCACATTATATGTAAGTAATTTGTATCTGGTTACATTCTATCATTAAACAAAATCAAGAGTTACAGACCAATATATGATATGTTCATAATTAGTTGTGATAGTGTAGTGAATGAAAACACAAAAGGGGACAATCGATTGTATTAGATCACAAAACTAGACTATCTGACTAAGATCTGGCAACCATACAGTAAATAGTTAATTTGTAAAATAACAATCAACTGTCTCAATCTTGACTGTTCCTTCTGCAAATATCAATTCATCTTCTCTGATTTGACTGTTCATGCATTTTCATACCGAATGTGCTTCGATTCTGTTATTTGCTTATTAATCTTCTAATGAAATACATTCTATGCCTGACAATCAACATATACTACTTATGTGGATATAAGTAACCCACACTACAATAGTAATCTGATATGATAAGCAATGATACAAGCGTAAATCACATTCTTAAATTAAAGCTAATGGTGTGAGATTTAAAAACACATTTGATTGTTGTATGATATAACAGAACAGGGTGAAAAGTTGCACTGTTACTTATCAACAAATTTACTTACGCTTCGTGAACACTTAAATTAGATAATCGGATTTAGCATAAGCATGTGAAAGTTGCCTGCGATCCATTGAACGGCTAAATTGCTTACTGTAGTTCCCATATGCTTTTGCTCGACTAATTATGTAACTTAAGCATATTATGTGATTGATCAAATTTCGATATTTAAGTTGATTAAATATATAGTACTTTTAACACATAGAAACGTAGATACAACCTGCTGTACTTCATCTGTTAAATCTTAATTGCAGCTGTAATTCGCTTTCGCAAAGCAGTAAACTTCAATTTAGAGAATACTTATAATAGGAAAATACATATAATGGGATACTACTGTTTTAAACTACGCCTTCATCAGGTTGTACACTAATACTTAATATTAGTATGTAGACAAAAAGAACATATACCAACACTATGTTTCTTTCAACGTTACATTTACATTAATTTGAAAAGCAAAGTGCATCGTACAGTGTAAATTTTCATCCAGCATTAAATGTAGACTAAGGTTTTTTCTAGATAATCAACAAATATTCTACTAATTGAAGATAAAGATCATAGTCATACAATCTGAATGAACAATAATATGAAGTTTATTTTAATTGAAAATGCAAGAAATGCCATAGTCAACATGAATTAGTATTTAATGCATCAGTAAACATCAGATCTTCTTCTCGAATAACGTGTTTCTTCACTCGACAAATCAAATGAGATTTGTGCCGCGCATATGTATCAGGTGCTTCCTTGTACCAATATTTATGTGTATAAATAAATAAATAAAATCACTCGACAAATATGCAATGACTAGTGACCTCATCAATATGTACATTAATAATAATTATTATTATTATTAATACATGACGCTTACTACTGACTTATTCTGAAATTGATACAAGTAAGGTAAAATTTATTGTTGCAATAAATCGGACTATGAATTGTTTCTGAATGGTTCAGATTTATTAATCTAATTTCAGTTTATCTAGCTTGAATTTCCCAGATTGTTACCTCCAGAAAACCTGTTGTAAGAAACAAAGAGTTCACAAAAACCACCACTTTCTAAATTGACTTTAATGTACAAAGAAAAAATTGAACATTGCTCTTAACCACTACCATAAATGTTCATTACTAAGCTTTTTGTTATAATTAGTGAACCTTTTTTTATTTTGTTACTAAATAAAACTATATGATTTTTAGGTAGTGAAAGTATATCAAATTCAAGAAGGGAAAGATCAACAATTACTTATCTGGTGCCCTTAAATGTTAATTTACTGGCATCTTCAATTGTTTCAGTGAGTGTTACAGTTCAATATGGGATACAATCAGCTCAAACCTACGTCAGTTTACCTGTTATCCAGCCTGAAGTAAGTGATCTCATTTGTTTGCTACTATTGAGTTATATTTATCATGTGATATGTAATTTATTCTACTTTCATACAGATAACTTCTTAGTAATACGAATACTGTTTCATTCTAAATAATCTTCTTAAAGCCTTAATCTTAGTAATAGTCATGCTTTGAGATGGACTCCTGAAGTTCTAGCAGTAAAATGCAACTGATAGTGTTTATGCGTTTCCAAAACAATCCATACTACACACATTTTGTTGCATAGTGGGGCAAGTTAATTATTTTTTTGCTAAAATAAATGACTATAATTATATTATTGGGCTAATACATATCTCTATGTTGTGCCTATATCGTAATGAAGGGATTTTATTCTGTTATGTTGTCAAAATCTTCTACCTTCTGAACAATTCAACCTGTAAGTGATTAAAGGTATATTTTCGTCATTTATACTGTATGCTCTCACTCCGTCAATCAAATACAAATGATGTCTCAGCTTTATCACGATTTTAGTTAAAAATCAAAGTTGAAAACACTGTTGGCTATACGCGACGAAAATGTTTATCACAACAATAAACCACTTATGTTGATAGATAAATAAAGACAAATATACTATTTTAAACGAATATCATTTACTTCATCATGTTTAAAAGTTTTGAAAAGTTATCCAGTTGTACAATTCAAACTATATTTTTCTACCCTGTGTTTTTATTTTAAATTTAAGCCACGTATACCACAAACTTCTACCAGTTATCAGATAGATGCCATTAGCTTCCAAGACAGACCATATGAACGTACTTCCCTTGTTGCGCCTGGACAAACTGTTCGGCTTTATAATAAAATTGGTCTTCCAAACACTATGTGTACAACGTTTTTATTTGAATTTACTATGTCGTCCAGTTTATGGCCAATTGATTTTCTTGATGCACAACTCGTGAGCTACAGTGATTTTATATGGTTCACTAGTACTGTCAACCCTTTAATCACTAAGTAAGTAAAAATAACTACTCTGTGAAATTATATATTTTTAGATAGAATTCTTTAGTATTTTAATTTGTTTGTAGTCATCTATAGTCTACTTATTTTATTTTTACCGACAAACTGAATGTCTTAAATTCTTCACATCAGCCTCTGATCTAGATACTGAATAAAAATCAGTGATAATTCATTGAATTATGAGCTTTATGCAAAGCGCTAACGGTAGCTAGATCTAGTAAGCAAACAACATGTATACCTTTATTTAAATGATTTATATTAGATGGTAATACGATTATCATAATATCAATTAAGTACTTGAACATTTGATTAACTGAACATTGGTCAACCTTGTGACTTTCCATCCATAAATGGTTGATTTCCGAAATAGAAATCGTTTTTTCTCTTATGCACTTTAAATGAAACTGATGTTTTACTTATCTGAATAGGAAATGAGTAATTCATTGACGTGTTTTTTCCATAATCATGAAGGATGATTTTCAATCATATGTCGATGTCATTTAACGTTTTATTAATATCAACCAGTTCTTAATATTCACACGTATATTATGGTTTAACTTTATTCACGATACTTTCTAATCAGGAGATGATATCTTTGACCAGTTAGAAATTTAGAAACAGTGTTTTTGTTTATTCCTCTTGACCCATAAGAAACAGCTTAAAGAAAATATTACTATCGAAATGTTGAGATGAAATATGACCTAAATACATTACAAAAGTATAAGTCCACTGAATGGTGATAGAAAGCCATATAATAAACTTTATATCAACCTAACTTGGAGGTTGATGAAATTTGAAATTAATCACTTGATAGATTTTATTATTTTTTCTTTATAAATTAAGTCAATGTTGTTAGCTTATCCTTCTGTGGACGTACTTCATTTAAAAACTAGTTCCATTTCGATAACAATGTTGAGCAATTTGATGACAAAATTTTCCATTTTATTATAAACTAGATTACTTGATGAACTCTTTCATCATAGATGCATATATATGAGCAATGACTTTGTAGTTCATAACGATAACACATAACCACTGTTATAAACAAAAGTTTGTACTGGAAAACTATATAAACAAATTTGATTAATAAAAAACAGCATAAGCGGAATAAAATCAATCTAAAGTGATTGGATGCACTCCGTACTCAAGAATTTACAACTGGCCTAAATAAGTTCAGAAATTATGATTATTTTGGAATAAGAAAGATGTCAATAAAATAAGGAGATTTTATAACTATATTTATTAGGTTTAAAGGTGTTTTACATGTTCGAAATTCTGGATATATCAATTCACTTTTAAACTACCTTTTCCCTATTAAATTTTCAAATAAATCAGTCGGGCATTTTGGGATAATTAAGACAGTTTTTGTCATAAACTAACAGCAACCAGAGGACTATTTTAAATTAGAGGAAGTGGAGCAGTTATTATGCCATAACTTAGATATGTTATTTGGATTCCCACAAAATGATCTGGGTAAATACTATTGATGATGAGAACTGTTTTCAGTTCTGAAATTAGTTGACTCTCATATTATTAAGAACAATAAAAAAAGAATTTGAGCGAATGTTAACATTACTATGGAATTTACTTAAAGTTGATTTCATGTTTTTGTGATTTCTAGATTAGGTTCACCAACATATAACAAAATTACTATGGACTTGGGATCAATTTGTGTTCCGGAAACATACGACAATCAGGTAAAATATGCAATGGCTTTATAGATTTCTTCATTTTTATACACTATACTACCATTTAAATAAACTTAGTTCCATGAAGTGGATGATAATTTGTAACCCTAACGTATGATCTTTTTATTTCTTTAGGATAAGTAACTCCACTCAGAATTTGACGTAAGCAATACCGACTGATATCTTATAGATGATATTTTAACTGTCGCATTTCTTTTACTGTTGCATTCTTTTATCTGGTTGGTTTAAGCTAAAATATTAAAAGTCCGTTCTGGAGCAACAACTTTATCGATCCCTGCTTCTGTTTGAAGTAGGCATCTAGTTATGCTGTATATTTCTCTACCTACTGCTTCATTAGTGTAGACATTTTTTAATATATCTTTGACTATTGTTATAATAAAAAAGTCACTTATGATTTGGCATTCTAGCTTTCAGTGGTTGAAATATGTAGATATATACTTAAAAACATTTCAGTTGCAATCAAATTCACCAAGAGATATATCTGTGTTTGCAGCTATAGCTTGAATTCATTTAAATGCCCAAATGAATTGAAACAATTGCTTGAGCGGATAATTAATTCTATCGTTGCCTTAAGTTCTCCTATTGATCTGTCTGACCATTCAAACTTAATAGACAAAACGGATTCACTCTAAATACACTATAAATTTACTCATTAGGTTAAATAGAAATATATCACCTCCATTACTTGCATTTGTATTTTTATAAGTCATTAAATAGAGCTAAATATACTTATACTTTAAAGTGTCAGTGATAATGAAATTTGAAACACTACAGTGTTATAAAACGTACTAGTCATTACAAATGAACTTCGAGATTAAAAACCCCGCATATATATAATATTAAATATTTAGCTTCATCATAGGTATTGTATAGAAATTCGTATATAATGAGTTTAATATGAAGTTAAAAAAGTCACCGTTTGATCATATATATATATATAACATATCTAGTCTCAGACAACTTACCCCGTCAGTAAAAATTTAGAATCAACACTTGTTTTCAAGAAGATACTTTAACATTTTTCGACTTCTGACCATTATGTGTTAAATGACTTTTTGTACTACTAAAAAGTGTAAAGATTACAGTAATTTGTCTATAAAAATTGATTATATTACAGAAGATATGATGTAAAAACTGTACTATACTAATTTAATTTTTCGCTGCTATCTACAATAAGTAACGCGTCAAACATGGTTACCATTAAATATCCCCATAATTATTTTCAGTTCTATGAAATACTGTAAACAGAAAAATATCCTAAAGATTATAGTAGTCTGAAATGAATTTGTGAACTATTTTTACATTTATCTAGTCTATTGCGCTTTTAAAAATGTCAAATATTTTATTGGACTTTTTGTAAAATGATTTCTTTAATTCTTTGAAGCATTTAAGAGACATATTTCCCTGAATAATTCAGAAGAAATTCAGTAACATAGTTTTTAATGAAATCAAAAAATTTGGCAGTAAAATTTACATGTATCTTCCATGAAAAATTAAGTCTACAGGCACAATTCCAGTGTTATTTGACTTTAGATAGCTTATGGTTAATATTATCATCCATTGGAAATCATGGTAAATTCCCGGTCTTGTGAAGGTCAGTTTAACATCTATTGCATGCAATGACTTCATAATATGTGGTCAAAAATGGCCACTTGATGTAAGTTAATTAGACAAACATTGCAAGTAAATGCGAGGACATCAGTTAAGATAGCGGTTTTTCCATAGCTTTGAGACATAATAATGACGAAATTCCACTACTCGATCGCCATATCTAGTTTGTTTGATTCCCAGTTCTCTTGAGATACTGAATCACACAAGATTCTGTTTGCTTGCCGGATATAGCATACTCAAAATCCACACAAAATTAATTGCCACATATATATACCCCATTGATTTATATGTGTTAATCGTTAACTCCAGTGAACATAACCGCTAATTCACATGAGTATTCAAAGAAAAATCTTACTATAATTGAAATCACAAACCGATCTAAGTTGGAAAATCCCTGAGTACCTCAAAAAACAGGACAGCCGTTTCGTGCTAATATAGGACTCCTCAAACAGAAACCAAATTCCAAATCTTCGGTCTAGCGATTGAATGTCTAACCTCTAGACCATTGACCCAGTATCCGATAGTATGTACAAGTCTAGCTTCAATCAATCCATTATTCGATCTCTACTTATGAAGTGACAAATAATGAGTAAGTATTATTCAGATTTTATCGCGAAATAATTAATCACAGAGATAATTTCATATAGCAATGCAAAAAATATTCAAATTTATTTGTTCTTTTACAGGTCCGCATTGATCTATTTTTTCGTCCAAGGAGTAATTTTTCATCGAGTACTATAAATGGAAATATAACTGTTTCTGTCCAAAGTCTGCTTACAGTGGGTACTCTATCTAGTCCACTATCTTTATCAACAGGCGTTTTTGTTTTGAATAAAGATGCACTCATGAAAGAAAGTATGTTTATATTACCATCATTCAGTGAACAGAAGTATGTAAGTTTGTCTTTTTGATCTTCTGGGAAAGTAATATGTATCTACACATTCCGCCTGTAGCTCTTCTAGAGTTACTGCCGGTCACAAGCCCGGGTAAAGGAGGAGGGTTGGGCATGGGGTTAGCGACCCCATCCCGTAGAAAAGTTAACTCTAAAAAAAACGCTAACCAGAAAAAATAATTCAAACCATTTAAACTCTGCCCTGGGAGTTGAAGGAATAATTATGACGTCTCGTGATGAAAGTCGAAATTTTTCGGAAGTCACGAGACCGATGCACCTTCTAACAACCAGAGCAACACTCTCTATAGGTACATGGAACGTCCGGACAATGTGGGAGACAGGAAAGACCAGCCAAATAGCAATGGAAATCAGGAGATACAACTTGGCAGTACTCGGAATCAGCGAAACCCATTGGACACAAACTGGACAACAAAGGCTAGGTACAGGAGAGATGCTGCTGTACTCCGGTCACGATGGGGAAAATGCTGCACACACTCAGGGAGTTGCTCTAATGCTGTCCAAAGAAGCACGAAATGCACTTGTGGGATGGGAATCTCATGGACCCAGGATAATCAAAGCATCATTCAGAACAAAGAAGCAAGGGATCAAAATGAACATTATCCAATGTTATGCACCCACCAATGATAGCAACGACGATGATAAAGATCAGTTCTATGAAAGGCTTCAATCAATTATAGAGAAGTGCTCATGAAAGGTCCTCACCATACTGATGGGAGATCTAAATGCTAAAGTTGGAGTGGACAACACAGGATATGAAGATGTAATTGGACGACATGGACTAGGAGAGAGAAATGAAAATGGGGAGAGACTTGCAAACCTAGGTGCATTCAACAAATTGGTTATAGGCGGCACAATATTCCCACACAAGCGCATACACAAAGCTACATGGATCCCACCGGACCAAACCACAGGGAACCAGATAGATCACATCTGTATCAACAAACAATTCCGAAGATCAATGGAAGATGTGAGAACCCGAAGAGAAGCTGACATAGCTTCAGATCACCACCTGGTTGTGGCCAAGATGAGACTGAAGCTAAAGAAAGACTGGACAACTGGACAAACAGCACTACAAAGGTTCAATAGAGCTTTCCTTCGAGATACTGACAAGCTCAACGAATTCAAGATAACTCTCAACAACAGGTTCCAAGCTCTACAGGATCTACTGAAAGAACAAAAAACTATCATGGAGGACAACTGGAAAGAGATAAAAGAAGCATTAACTTCAACGTGTCAGGAGATTCTTGGTCCTAAGAAGCATCATCACAAGGAATGGATCTCTATGGGAACCCTGGACAAAATTCAAGAAAGGAAGAACAAGAAACTAGCAATTATCAACAGCCGAACACGAGCAGAGAAAGTCAAAGCACAAGCAGACTACACAGAAGCAAACAGGGAAGTGAAGAAAAGCATTAAAGCCGACAAGCAGAAATACATGAGAGAACTAGCAACAACGGCGGAAAAAGCTGCAAGAGAAGGGAATGTCAGACAACTATACGATACGATGAAGAAATTGGCAGGGAGATATGGCAAACCAGAGAGACCAGTCAAGTACAAAGAAGGAAAGACAATCACTGAGATTCAAGAACAGAAGAAAAGATGGGTAGAACTGTTGAATATACCAGCCCCATTGAACCCACCGAACATCGAAGCAGCACACACTGACCTTCCAATAGATGTCACTCCACCAACGATCGAAGAAGTCAAGATGGCCATCAGACAAATCAAAAGTGGGAAGGCGGCAGGACCTGACAATATACCAGCAGAAGCACTGAAGTCAGACATTGAAATAACTGTAAACATGCTTCACCTTCTATTCAAGAAGATTTGGGAAGAGAAACAAGTGCAGACGACAGACTGGAAAGAAGGATATCTGATCAAAATACCAAAGAAAGGAGATCTGAGCAAATGTGAGAACTACAGAGGCATCAGTTTGTTATCAGTATCAGGAAAAGTTTTCAACAGAGTGCTGCTGAATCGGACGAGAGACGCAGTAGACACCGAACTTAGGGATCAACAGGCTGGATTCCGTAAGGATAGATCGTGCACAGACCAGATTGCAACACTACGGATCATCGTTGAACAATCAGTTGAGTGGAACTCATCACTATACGTCAACTTCATTGATTTTGAGAAGGCGTTTGACAGCGTGGACAGGAGAACATTATGGAAAATTCTTCGACACTATTGAGTTCCTCAGAAGATTGTCAGCATTATCCAAAACTAATACGATGGACTACAGTGCAAAATGGTGCATGGTGGACAACTGACAGATGCATTTCCAGTAAGGACCGGAGTCAGACAAGGTTGTCTACTCTCCCCCTTCCTCTTTCTTATGGTGATTGACTGGATTATGATTGAGGGGAAACACGGAATACAATGAACAGATCATAATCAATTAGATGATTTGGACTTCACAGATGACCTAGACCTACTATCTCATACAATCGAATAAATACAGACGAAGACAGCAAATGTAGCTGCAACCTCTGCATTAATAGGCCTCCACATTCACAAAAGAAAAAGCAAGATTCTCAAATGCAACACGGAGAACACCAACCCAATCACACTTGATGACGAAACTCTGGAAGAGGTGGAAACATTCAAGTACCTGGGGAGCATCGTTGATAAACAAGGAGGATCGGATGCAGATGTAAAGGCGAGGATTGGCAAAGCAAGGGCAGCATTTCTACAATTGAAGAATAAATGGAACTCAAAACAACTCTCAAACCAATTTCAAAGTCAGAATCTTTAATACGAACGTCAAGACAGTCAGTTCTACTGTACGGAGCTGAAACGTGGAGAACTACTACGACCATCATCAGGTACAAGTATTTATAAATAGTTGTCTACGCAAAATACTCAACATCCATTGGCCGGATACTATCAACAACAGCGTTTTATGGGAGAGGACAAACCAGCTTCCAGCTGAAGAGGAAATTAGGAAAAGACGTTGGAAGTTAATCGGACATACACTAAGGAAACCACCAATGTGCATCACGACTCAATCCCTAACTTGGAATCCGGAAGGGAAGCGGAAAAGAGGAAGGCTAAAGAACACATTACGCCGGGAAATAGAAGCAGATATGAAAAGGATGAACAGCAACTGGAAAGAACTGGAAAGGAGGGCTCAGGACAGAGTTGGATGGAGAATACTGGTGAGCGTCCTATGCTCCTCGACGAGGGGTAACAGGCGTAAATAAGTAAGTAAGTAAATATCATTAAGTTTGTCTGCAATGTTATAATTCAAGTCATCACAGTAAATAGGAATTATAAATTTTAATAATCTGCAGTTTAAACGGCTTTTATCAATTAGAACAACATATGTAAGCGAACAATTGTTTTCAATTAGATTGTCATCAGGCTTTACTCTAATATACATGAATATTTATATGAAAATGTTAGACCAATCAAGGCTATTTGAGTCAATAATCACATTGAAATAGAATACGTTACCAAGCATAATAATAGTTAAAAGTACAAGTTGATAGTGGGAAGACAGGTGTACTGATAGTAGTAAGAATAGTAAATTACGATAACAAAAGTCTACTCAATAATTAAATATAAGAATTAAGAGGTCAAACGTGGGTAAATAGACTGGAATAGTAATCACAAAACATTAAAATCATTACGTAATGAGAAGTATGTAAGTAAATAGACAGTGAAGAATACAAACGGAAAGAGGTCATTTATTAAGTTATGTCCGGCCATCGAAGGGATAGGGGGGTTACGAATTTCTTCCGTGCACATAAATTGGGATGGAATGTACGAATTTCTATGGCTTCTGCTATATGAAGTTGACGGGAGTGAACTCCGTTGGGAAATGATAGAGGTATACGATAGATCACTTGAAATGATTTCAATTTATCGACAATATGACCACTATCAATTAGATGTGCCAAGATAGAACTGCGTATTGTTTTTATTTGGCTTTTTCCAAACCATGCTGGTAGATGTTCACTCATTCATTGATTAAGTTGCCTAGTATTATTATGCTTGGTAACGTATTCTTTTTCATTGTGATTATTGACTCAAATAGCCTTGATTGGCCTAACATTTTCATATAAATATTCATGTATATTAGAGTAAAGTCTGATGACGATCTAATTGAAAACAATTGTTCGCTTACATATGTTGTTCTAATTTTCACAATGGGAATCTTTAATATTTTACCAATTAGGCACAATGAATGAATTCTTTCTATGTAGAAAAGAACGTTATTTCAATAAATCTTATAACTAACAATCAAGAGAATAATACATTGTTGAGTATTCACTCTTAAGTTAGCAATAAGAATAATCTTTTCAAAAAACTTCGGCTGAATCTTAAAATTCGATCTCATTTCAGAAACCCGAGATTAAAAATATTACAAATGGAATTTCTTTTCAACCAGGCGTATGGACGAATTTCACATTTAGAGTACAAGTACCATTTGCCTCTTATCTGCCTGATTCATCTATCTTTGTCGGTGGTGCTAATTCTAGTGCAGAGTATGAATCAACTTTTACTGTTAATGGTGCACTCTTAACTTTTGGATCTAACTTGGCTGGATTACGTTTAGACGAATTTAAACAAGTATATTCATCTACATATATGAATGGACAGAAGGATTTGTTGGAAATAAAATTAGGAAATGTTGTCAATTCAGGTATTACATGATAATTCAAAGCTTATACTCTAGTCATTTTTCTGACTTTGTACACATTAAACTTATCAACAGATTAATCCTTAACACATTTACTGATGTATTCACCAATTCAATAATAATGTCATAGATTGGATTAATAAAATAATCGGGAAAAATTTGTGATGATAACACATAAATTCTGGGGTGATTTTTATGAATAAATGTGAATAAGGTAAAAATGTTATCTGTACTTGGTGATCAGAGTAAGTTCTTGACGAACTTTCCAACATTAGTGTTAGAAAATCGGAAGCCAGATTAAATTCCAATCTAATGAAGCTACTTAAAATGAATCTTATAACAAAGAAAGATTTTATATGTTTAAACATACCGGTTATTTTATTCCGAATTTATATGGATCGCCTTAAGTTCATGCACCTAATAATCCATTACGACCAATATTATCTATGTGTAGTTCACTACATATGAATTAACAAAATGGTTAGCTAAATTGCTGAGCCTGATCCGTAACAAATTTTGTAAGCCCTTCTTAAAAGATACATTTAAACTAACTGATATTCTTGATGACATTAACATTAAAGAAAAGACTAATCAATCTTTCAATGTAAACTCTCGATTTACAAATGTACATTTAACTAAGACTGTTGATTTCCTTCGTGAACATATATCTAGTAATTTCCCCCTTTTTCCTATTCGGTTAACACTGTTGAAAGAACTACCTTTGTTATGTACTGCAAAAGTTCAATTCATGTTTGAAGGTAAACAATTTTGACAGGTTGATTATGTCTCTACGAGTAACCCTCTGGCTCCTCTCTTAGCTGATGTATTTATGTCATATGTTGAAAATATGATGAGCGGGCTCATCAGAGGTGTACTTCTGTATAGGAGATATATGGATGATATATCAGTTATTTGTGATAGATATTGATGTTTCTCAGTTATTAAATAAACGCAATAGTGTACACAATGTTATCGTAATGACCTTTGAGGAAGAAAGTAATAACCGACAACCCTTTTTGAACATACTTTTGAGTCGAAGTGAGGATAGAACTATAAGGCGGTCAGTTATAGGGAGCCAATATTAAAATGTTTACAGTTTCTATTCATTGCAACACAAGCGAAGCTTGGTTAACTGCTTCCTTAATATGATTCAAAGAATATGCGGTTGAAGAAGACGCAAAACTGCCGACTAACATATTGATATCAAGTTTTTATCCACTAAACTTTATAAATAGATGCGAAAACCAGTCAACCCCAAAACCTCTTGTTCATTTTATTCCGAAGAAACTGTTTATATCTCTATAAATAAATAGTATATTTTTAATATCCCAATGAGTAGAAAATTAGATTTTCTGACGTTTCGTGACTTAGTGTAAGCCACTTCTTCGGAGAATAAATAACCAAATTGAAATTAATCCAAGCTTAGATAGTACAACGGTTGTACAATGAAACCAATGTTCAATTTATTCAAAATTATCAAATCAAAACTTGGTAATGATACCTACTGTTTATATCTGTACCATTTAGAAGTGAATGCAACAGTATGGTTCTACGACAGAAACTAAAAGCAGCTATCGAGAAAACCTACTCCATATGGTTGTGACTGAAAGGACTTAGCTCATAATTCCAAATAGATATGGACAATGGACGAACGACCATGTCACATCCCAATGCACTTACCAATTGACATGTTTGTGTAGACACACATACATGGGGTGGAGTGACCGAACAACGAAATCAAGGGTTATGGAATATGTACCTAGATGGCTTCAAAATCAGTTAATGTCAAATGTTCCGATCAACGTGGGAAGTAGAAAACCATGCTCATCCATAGCGAAGCACACAAATGAAACGGAGCATAAGATTGACATCAATATAGCCTTAAAAATGTTGTATAGAAATTTTCAAAAATGAATTCTAAGGTTTATAGAAACCTTCGCTTGCGGTACCGAAAGTTCTGCTTCCGATTTACCAAATAGGTGATCGTGGATGCACTCGACTGAGGAGTCTCATACTGTGACGAGGAGGGCATCCATTGCTCTCAAATTTCCTATGGTCATCTGGCTGAAATAATCTTGTGATTTAAACAATGAAAATTAAGGTTTGTTGTGACTTAAAGTGAGGGTATCTTTTTAAAATTATCATTCACAATCTTTTAATTACGACTTCCTATTCAAACATTTCTCACATTTTCAGAACTATCTATATATAGAAATCCGTAGGTTGGTTAAGTTTGTACGTATTTCTTCCCAAATGTTAATGATCTATGAGCCCTTCTTTGATAATCGTTTGGCACAGAGGATCCTATTTTGGCAGTACTAACTTATTTATTAATCCAAAATGAATAATATAAATCCAGCATAACTTTAAAGTTATCATAGCATTCTTAGCCGTTTATAATTATGTATATGTTAGATTGAGAAAGCTTCTATTTATTTTTAATGAATATGAATATAAATTTCTGGTATTTTTTTATGAAACCTTTAGGCGTTCTTTTACAACCAGATTCAACTAGTATAAATGAAAATGACATAGCGGTAGAAGTATTGATTCGCTTATCTGATAGTAAACTTAGTGATAATGGAACAAATGTTACGCTTCCTATTCGAGTTAAATTTGGTAGCCTAGAAGCTGTTAATCAAATGGAAGGTAAAGTATTCAGAGTTGGAGATGAATTTCTTAATTTACAGATGAATGTTATAAATTTAGATGAAAACGTGACTGGCCTAGTATATAATCCTAAGTAAGTTTATCAATATATATATATATATATATATATATATATATATATATATATATATATATATATTAATTATAGAAGGGGTTTTGTGGAGATTTAGTATTTATCATTGTTGAAAGCGTGAGTCAATTGAAGCTAGACGTGGATGCGCACTGCTGAGGAGTCCCATAATAGGACGAAACGGCCGTCCAGTGTTTCCAGGTTTTCCATGGTGGTCTAGCTTCAATTGACTCACGCTTTCAACAATGATATATATATTAGCCTGAAATTAAGAATAACACTTTTTTTATTTCATGACACTTAAGTAGTGCGTAAATTATATTGATATCAGATGGGACCAATGCCCTTCACACGTATTTCCTTGAAGAGTTAAGGAATACGGGAAAATTAACGGGCCATCAAAAGCTAAATTCGAACACAAATTGTTTTCTTTCATTGTGTAACAAAATAATTTTATACTATTTAATACATTCTTACTTGCTTACTTACGCCTGTTACCCCTCGTGTAGGAGCATAGGATGCCCACTAGCATTATCCATCCAACCCTATCCTGAACAATTCTCTCCACTTGTTAGTCGTTCTTTTGATGTTCGCTTTCAATTTCTGAGGCAGTGTGTTCCTTGTCTCTTCTCTTTTCCATTTCCCTTCAGGATTCCAAGTTAGTACTTGCTTCGTGATTCAGTTTGATGATTTCCACAATGTATGTCCTATCCACTTTCAGAGTCATTTCCTAATAAATGCTTAGTTTTTGTACAGTTATGACCCAACTTATAAAGTTTTGAAATTACTACTCAGTCAAAAGAGGTGCATAATAAGCATTTTCACTTTTGGGGGAATAACGTACATTATAGACTATATAGCAGTTATACAATTAGATATATGAATGCAAACTATTCAATTTCCAAGTGTTTTATCATTTGTGCTTTGAAAATACGGTTGTTTTTCAGTGATACAATAAACTTGAGAGCTAGAATTCAAATGATGAGTAACTCGAAAATGGAATGTGGAAAACAATGGCTAAATATTTATCACAGTATGGCAGTAAAATCAGCAGAAATTCTGTACTCCATACCATCAGACTCTGTCCAGTTCAAAAGAAATGAAACAATGACTGATAAGGGACTCACACGTTTTCAAGTAAGCTTTATTTTTTTTAATGATAAATGCCCTTTCCAACTAAAATTAATTTAAATGTTTGTGTAAACAAGTTGAAGGAATTTGTTAGTAAATAGTTTTTTGTCGAGATTGTTGAGTCTTAGCTTACATCGAGAGTTGACTATGACTACAGCGACCATTGAAAATCAAGATGTACTGAACATCTGCCTTGTCTAATAACAGGAATGTAAAACTTTATGATACTGTCACAGTACCTAAAGTCCCTAGGTTCAATATCTGAATGGTTGTGGGTGTGTGCTGATGATTAGCATACTACAGAGAGAAATCTGTCGAGTGCTTCTTGGTTTTCAGTGGTTATCAATCTAAATCCAGACTGTGATGTATATTGTAAAACAAGTTAGGGAAACTGTAATATATCAAATGAGATGACCGTTTAAACCTAAATGGACGTAAATTGTTAACTGATTGTTATCCTACTTCATATTGCTGGATTTATTTTAATAGTCATCTTTTAATATGACAAGTTTGTTAAGCTATATGACTTAGTGATGAACCGTAAACTATGAGTAATATTCAGGGGTTAAGCATATCCAAACAATTTTATTTATTGCAAATCCTGCTTTAACCGAGCGTTGTATCCCCTTTAATTAAAAATGACTATCTTGATGTTTTCGTATCTTCATAGAAACCATTCCAAAATTAGTGTTTTTTATGTATTTGTCTAGGTTCAGTAAAATCTAATTATGAGTTCGATAGAAACTACAGCTGATATGCAACAAAATCAATGTTTCAAAATTCTTAATACAGAGAATACCAAATTACTCATGAAAGCTTTTATTCCATATAGATTATGGCAATTATTTTTAGAAATACTTCGTACCCACAATTGAAGTTTTCATTTTTCAAGTCATTATACATTTACGAAGTACATTCCAAAATAAGTATTCTAATCATAAACGCACAGTTGGTATTTGACATTTTAGTATAGCATGTAAGTCAAACAAATCAGATATGTCAAATCATAAATACTTCAAAATGTAACGATTCAGTCAATGGTCGCTTGAGTTAATTAAAAAAATACACTTATAAAGCGTCTCAGGAAAATTTTTTTTCTAAACCTTTTTCTTATATTTCACAACTAGCAACTAAACAAGAACAATTCCCCTAAACTTAATTCCACAAATCTCATGTCGGTTGTCTTTAAAGAATATTATATTCACAGAATAAAAATTTTATTTCACTTATTTATGAAGCTTAGAGTTTGAAAATGTAACTGCATACATCTTTCCCTTGTTTAGGCAAATGGCTTCTATTTTGATAACAATATAGATCTCTACTTCAAACTACAGCTAAATGACAAGCTATTCCTTCCAAGTGGTAAGACAGAGGCAAATCTAACAATACTTGTTGAACTTATTTGTATTACATATAATCGGAATATAAATCTATTAAACTCATGCAATAATCCGACATTGAAAAGAATCATGAGGGGAGTTGTGGTTAAAACTAAACAACAACAACAAATTGTAACAAGTAAGTTCTATTAACCTACATGGTTTATCATAGTTTACGTAATAGACTGATTTAGTTAAATGACCACTGAAAGTCAGTTCTTGGATAGTTGTTTTTACTTAGTACGTGACTCTTCAGCAGTCTGCATCTACAGCTCCACCGGGAGTCAGACCTAAGACCGTTGATCTCACGGTATGCTATGGACAACTCAATGACGGAGTTGACATCTATTGGTATACATGTTCACCCTAAACTGATTTGATTTCATTAAAAATATTTTGCCGGAAAAAGCATATTTTGTTCTTATAGAAAACTCATTGTAATGATTCAGATGTAAGGTTCCTTATATTTATAGATAATACGATCTTTTAGCCATTTTATGTACGATATATAAATTTGTATCCGATAAACTCGATGGTGACATGTTATCGACTGAACTTGGATGCGGCGTTTTCTAAGAATATATGAGAGCTGTAATAATTATTGACAATGAGTCCTCAAATACTGGCGAAGATGAAGTCATATATAACTATAAACAACGGAGAGAGGTTGCTCCTTATGGGTTAGCTCTATAAGTCTTTAAGGTTTGTGACTAAGTTTTGGCAGACCAATTAAGACATTAGCTAGAGTTTGAAATGTGGATGTAACTACATCTGATCAGTGACAGGTCACTGATCGTTTAAGAAAAGCAGAAGTACTCTTGTAATTGCTACATGATAATCATTCTGACTCGCATTGTATCCAATATACTAATACTGATGTATTTCTGTCTTCGTAGTGAACAGAATCTCTTGGATTACTTGGAATTTTCCTAGATCACTTATAGTCAAAATTGAGTAAAAAGATCTTAAATAATGTAAATTATTTACCACCATATTTCATCACTCACCACCGTGTAAAACTTACATGTACCTGTTGTGTGATTTAGTAGTGTAGTCTGTTTCATACGGTTGTGAACAAAACAGTGTCAAACGTATTTGAAATATCTTAGTAAATGATCCAGAAAACCAAAACAATGAAAGATTTTGCTTACATCTTCTGAGTAATCAGTTACATGAAGTTCAAACACTTGACTTAAAGCTGCAATTTCGGACCTAATAACAGTTTAGTATTTAAACACTAAAATGTATGCTTTTATCTTTTCCAACTGTTATAAACTGAAAATTGCCGATTGCAAAGTTATTTTTATTGTAAAAGCAATTCAACCTCTGACTAACTTCGTCTTTGTGAAAAATAAATCACCTTATTTCTCAGACAAAGCATCATATTGTTAATTTGGCAAACTTTTATCATTGTTTCTGTAAAATTATTAAAAGATATTACAGCTTAATTAGATAACACTATCTGGTTTCATAAATCCGTGATCCCTTGATTTTCTTCATCCTTATCTTCATTTTTATAGGTTTAGAATGTGAAGAAAATTTGGGCCTCTCTAACAGTCAATTAATTTTACCATGTCAGATCACTTCATATATGTCACCCTATCTTGGATATTCAGAAGAGCAAATTAGATTCAATTCAGCGTTCGGTTGGAAACCATTTGTTCGTCCAGGAACATATGATCCTTTACGTTATATTACTATTTTATTCGGTCAACAGACAAATGTCAGTCGAATAGATATTATTTTGATAAACACAGCTAATCAAGTTACGATGTTCCACTTGATGGGAACCAACGACGGTCAATCATTCTTTGATTTTAAGACAGTAAGTACCTGACACTTAGAGATGGACTGAAATCTTCTCGGGAAAGTTGAAAAAGTAATACACCAATTTCATGCTTACATCATTTTTAAGTTAAAATAAGTACCATTGCAAAATTAAGTCCAAGTTTATTAATTAAGTTTCTTTAAAATTACGTTAATGTTTTCGTATGTTATCTTTGTTAATAAGCGTATCGTATTTCTAAGTCAAATCAATAAACTAATTAGGGTGGTTGAAAACATTGTCATCTTAAATAATGTGTTTATTTTGTTGTTATACGGTTAACTTATCTCATACATCGCTATCTATTATTAGTTTTGATTACATTTTGACTTGATGAGTTTAATACTTTACTATCTACTATTATTCTAAATATGAGACAACTAGTATTTTTCTTCTGAATACACACTGAATGTTTCTTTATCATAGACACCAAGCTGAAGTTTTAAATTTCTATTTACAGTTTATGTAGCTCAATTGATTACGTACGAATCTACTATCAGTCACTAGTGTCCAATCTTTTTAAACATAGACTCAGGTTTCATGATAGTACGAACTGGCAACCAATGTGTATCTTTGAGTTAAAAAACTGATCCCTCCCACTGAATGTGACTCTTTATCATCAAGTTATGAAGTTACAGATGTTATCACTGAGCTAATCGAACTGCAGTTTACTACCAGTACAACTGAGATCCTGATTTCATTAAATTGCTTAACATCAAATAAACTGTATTGTAATGTCAGATCAGTTAAACTAGTAACCACATGTTAACTTGATTAATAGAATGTAGTCAGTATTAAACAAAAGATAACGTGACAATTTTAGAGCACAATTTGTTAATTTGCTAAAAACTTTCAAAATGATGTGGGGATACCACACATTATTATGTTATGGAGACCTTATTTTGTATCATATCAAACTAATCGATGGATTTAGTAATCAATGCTTTAAACATTTATTATTCACTAAGATGTAACCGAAACTTTATCATAACCATTATTTAACAGGTGCCAGTCTCCTACATGAATCAAAGTTATGGCCGTATATTTCTTCAGCCAAAATTTGTCTCAAGAGGAATACGATTAGTTGTCAGCGAGACAACAAATGAAAACAGTGATGTATCTTTTACACTTGGACTTTACGGATGTAGACTTACTTTAGACACAAACACATTTGGTAGTTCAGTTTACTATTTTTCTATCTTTATGTTATTACTTATCATCATTGTCATGTAAAATTACTGAGTAGATAAGGTTAACAATAATACTCAACAAAAATAGTAAAATAATCAATTTCAAATTGAGCAGTAATCTTGAGCTTTGCCACACTAATATATCAAAGTTATGATTTAGTTTACAACCAATATCGTAGGAGCATATTATTATTGCATTTGCAAAATTCTGACATTTAAAATGTAGTTTAAGTTTACTGAAGGATATTATGAAAGCTCACTGAAAAACAGTACAATAAATAGAGTTCAGATAAATTTCAATATGGTGTCATATCATTCACTTACTGTGCTAAAAGCAACAGTTTATCTCCTAGTTATTACTACAAAACATTATAATTCACTTCTGTGGTAGAAACAGTAAACCTTAAAATGATATCCAAATTTACGATTTCCTTATTTTGATTTATGAATAGATTTCATTTACTAGAAAAGAGCTGGGAAGATTTTTAATCCCGGCACGAGAATTCTCAGAAGTGAGCATCAATGATCGCATAGGAGATCCAAACATGGAACATAGGCTTCATGCTCTAGCGCCTAACTTGTACACAACTGAGCTGGAATTTTATGGTGTGCATGTCTAACATCAATCAAAAATACCAGTGATATTAATCGTTAATTGGTAGTAGAATTCCATCTAATTGTAGTGTATGCTAATTATGTCTGTCAACATAAGTCGTATGTAACACCAATCAGAAGTTGAATGCCTGGCAGCAAAAAGTTGAACTGATCAAGTTGAAGAAAATAGAAATGTAAATAGAGAGTACTTGCAATGACAACAGGAATGAAGGAATGATGAAGTTTGTAAGAGACAGCTGATGAAAGATGAGCACATGAAGTATTTATTGTATGGTTTTCGTATTTTATAAAGACATCGCGTAATTTTTTATTGACTAAAAATCGTCAACCCCCATCTTGAATATTTAATTACTACACATTAACTAGTAATTTCTAGGGCTGCCCAATCCGTACTCTATTGGTCACCAATATACCGTAGTGAACACTCACAGTACTATATTTTGTATTCCAAATCAGGCTCTGAATAACGCACAAAGAAATCATTATATAAAAACATTGCACATTTCTATGCAGCAAATGACCTTTCGGATCAGATTTATTCATTTACTTACCATCAAAACTTCAACGATTAATATAGTTTTAATGGATATTAGGTATTTAGTAGTTTCTATGATAACGGCGTTATTTAAAAGAGAACGCTATTAATTTTGGTCTACTTTCAAAACAAACTTACTGCATTATTGGTCATTCTCGTTCGTAGAACTTAATACTTTTGTTCAAGATTATGATGTTTAAAATAATCATCTGTGAGTTACAATTTACTACTGACATTGTAGTTCATATTTGATCTTAACTGAAGGAAATTTTAATAAAAAAATCGGTATCTAAGGTGACATTTACAACTAGAAAACTGATTCATTCAAGGTCAGCACTTCAAAGTTATAACTGTAGAAAATAACATATTGTATTTTCCATTCATATAAATATCAAGAATTTGGTAGATTTTATAAAAAAACATACTATATTCATTTATACAAGCCAAAGTGTTGTCTAAAGTATGTGCTTTCATTTTAACTCATAATAATCTTAAATTCCTATTATCAGATCCATGCGGTGTCCAAGATGGTTATGTGAGTTCAGCAAACAATGGTCTACGAAGTTATCTTTATGCTGATGGTTATCTTTTCTATTGTGATGTATTTCTCACCACAATAAAATCGTACCTTACTGAAAAACGGTGTTTCGTGGCATATAACAATGCTGATATGAAGTGGACAGGTTAGTAAACTTTTACATCTCAATAACGAATCACTACGGTACATGGAATACGCATATTGACTGCTACGTATTGTATATTATTAGATCAATCAAGAAATATGGTGAAAAACTTGGAAATTTATATTCTGAACCTACTCTGTTTTTACATTCGTACTGTTTGGTTACAAAGTATCAATTTTAATTCTAAATAGGATACAAAACGTTCACTTGAGATAGAAAATTTAATTAATATATGGAAAATATGAGTAATTAACCCATACTCAAAGTAGCAGATCAGATATATTTTGCTATAATTATAATACAGTTTGCATTTCATGTCAGAATTCGAACGATACCGAAATTCAATCCAGTGATCATATAAAATGCAAGAGTTCATTTCAAAATGATACTTTATAGATAATTCATATAAAATAGGGTTTCAATGAAAGTGAAATTTAGAGTATTCCACTTCATTACGAACTCACCTTAGTATAGTAATTTAGTAATAATACCAATGTCAAAGTTACTATAACTAATATGTAATCATCAGATGATGTAATACTTTTTCTCAAATTCCAGTTTCCTAATAATCAACAGTTATATACAATCTTCAAAATTATATAGTTTCAGATTTACAATAAACTTTGTATATTTGATGATAAAAAATTTAATTATTGAAATGTCCACTGTGAATTAGGTTTCGTCTACATGAACAGAGTAAATAGATAATTTGAAAATATCAGAAGGGGGTTTTGTAGAGATTTTAGCAATTTTATATAGTTGAGATCATGAGTCAATTGAAGCTAAACCACCATGGACGGCCGTTTCATTCTATTGTAGGACTCCTCAGCAGTGCGCATCCACGATCCCGCCTCGCAAGATTCAAACCCAGGACCTATCAGTCTCGCTCGCGAGGGGGTTTTATACCCCCTTCTGATAATGATGGCCGTTTCGTCCTATTGAGGATTCCCACAATAGGATGATATTTGTCAATCATGTTCACTTTGACACAACTACATAAAGCTTCAGACTAAAATTTATACTATTACAATATAAAGAATGGAAAGAATAAGATTAATTATTCTATTGTAAAAGAGATACTCAAGTTCAAGTTGATATAATTTTCTGACGTTAGTAATACAAGTTTACATAGAAATAGAGATTACCAGTGACTTTATATTAATTATATCAAGCTATGTTAAACTTTAACCTTATTCATTATAAGCCTAATTAAGACTGTATCAAATTAATTTTTTTAATGTAAGTATTATAATGTTTGAGTGATCAAATAAAGGATGAACTCAAATTCAACTTCAAGTCAGAAAGATTTATTAAGCTTTTAATAGTCTAAGATTATCCTTATAACAATTATATTCAACTATGGGATAGAGAAACCAAAAGACATTCTAGTCAAAATCTTTAAACAGTAACTAGTCCTCATCCTTTCAGAAATTCAACAGATACATTTATTTTAGCTTTCATACATTGAAACTTGAAAAGTAGGGTAAGATGTCTAAGGAAATCTTTTACTGATAACAACCTTGGCCTATATATTATGTTTTAGAAGTAATAAATCTATAATGACATCACTTTAGTCATTCCATTTGTACCCCAAATATTGTGATAGTCGATATGTCAATAAAATTAGTGTTAGTCTACGTGTAATCATATTACTAAGTTATAATAATTTAAATTAGTGCGCCGGTAATAAAAGTGAGAAGTAGGACAAAAAGTCTATAAGATGCCAAAAACACTAACATTGATGTCAAGTCTAACTTTTTATATCTCATCACAATCGAAAAGCAATGTTGCTCTATGAATGTTATGTATTCGCGTTCGACTTAAAGGATTACATTCTAACCAAATATCACAGGGTTAGTGTGAGATACTCAATTCAAAGAATGATTCGGTCCAGTTACAAACAGAATAACTTTTGATTACATGTTATAAAATGGTATTCTATTTCAAAAACCGACAGATGTAACGATTTTCACTAGGAAAAAAACAAAAACAATCGCCTTTTGTGGTGATTTTCATTTGTCGATATAAATAGTAATGTTTGTATTTGGCTAGCGGATATTAGATAGGGTACTCACAATGTTTTCAAGATACAATACATATTATGATTGCATTGTACTGTAATAATTAACTATGGAATTTCTGAACTCCTAATGCAATTTCACACTCTTCTTCCGTGCCAACAGACCTGGGGCCATCCATTACAAAAGTCTTGAGTTACACAAGTCCTAGTAATATAATATTTGCTCAAGGTCAAAACGATGACAGTATTTTATTGAGTAGTGATTACGGAGAAAGATGGGTCTCCACTAACTTGTATACACAAGTAAAACTGATCAGAGATGCAAATTATTACATTAATTCAACAATTATACCATGGACATATGCTGCTGGATATTTTGACCAAAGTATTACTGGTGTATCATGTCAGTTATATCAACAGAGTTCATATCACTGTAAGTTTTATTCGCTTCTGAAATAAATTATAGTCTAATACTGATTGATTAATAAATTTATTAAGTATTGAAAACAAAAGTAACATAATTAGTTATCAAATAATCTAACCAATTTCATACTTAAATAATCGAGCAACCAAAGTTTTAAAACTTTTATCAAACCCACTTTAATTGATGTTGATAAAATTATGCATAGAAAATGGTGAGTAGAAACTATGGTCCCTTATTCAACCAAACGTGATCAACATTTTTGTTTTCGTTTTTCTGAAGAGTAATGAATTGGAAAAGAAGTATATTTTTAGTTTTATCAATTTCTACCTAAACTACTTGCATCTAATTAACCAGTTGAAAATTGAAATTAATCGATTCGCATGATATAAACACCCTAAAAGTTTATTCGATCATTAGACAATGATAAACAAAAATAAAGTAGTGACAGAAAATGATGTTATTCTTGTGTATCCATAAATAGTTGTTGCTATTGATAACAAGATATTAATCTCATGGAGCATAACATGAACGATTTACAACTGAATTTTAAATAAAATTTAAGATTGTACAATAAATAACAAATATTAATTAAGCTCTTTGTTGTTCTTGAGCATCCACTGTAATTCTAAAATGCATAAACAAGGAATCTTGTTGCGATTACAACACATATCCAGTGATTTAGTCGGATATTATTTTTCAAAACTTTTTGACGGCTAACATCACGAGCTAATTAAGCTGTCAGTTTTTCGAACAAGTCTAGCTGATCAGTAAAAAATAACGAGTGAATATTTAACAGATTACCATATTCTTAGGTCAGCCGCTGATAAGCTTTAACCAACGAAGATTAGCATGCAAACTATTCTTATTGCATGAATGCCACTTTCATGATGGTGATAAAAGTGGTCCAAACTCTTATCAATCGAATTTTTATCCTAATGTTAGTAATTTATAGATCAAGTAGTTTAACGTTAATTTACATATTCAGCATCATTTTTAATCTGGTTAAAGGACACTAGGCAACTATGTTTATACCATTTAGTGTAAATTTGCCTTTTTTGCACTTGAATGAATCATTTCATTTATATATTTTCGAACTAGGACGACCATGAACGAAACGTTAAGACAAAAAGGAGTTTCACACATTATATCTCTAATCTAATACCAGATAGAAGAAAGTGTTGCTTCTGAAACCATGTAAATGATAAAGACATTTGACAGTCAGTCAGTCTAGCCTATGTGAGTTGAGAATATTAAGTATACAAAAACTGTAAAAGGAAACGATAGACTCAATTCTGTAGAGAAATCATAAATATCTCACTTTAAAACCAACTCCGCCTGTAGCTCTACTAGAGCTACCGTCGGTACCAAAACCTTGAGAAAGAGGAGGGTTGGCCATAGGGTCGGCAATCCTACCCCGCAGAAAAAAGCCATCCTAAAAAACGCCCACCAGAACAAATAAATTAAACCGTTTAGACTCTGTCCTATAAGCTGAAGGAGGAACTATGATGCCTCAGAGTGAAAGCCCAGATTGTTTGGATGTTACCACACTGATGTCACTTCTAACAACCAGAGCAACAATTAACATGAGGAAATGCGATGTCCGGACAATGTGAGAAACTGGTTAGACCACTCAAAAAGCTACGGGAATGAGCGGATACAACTTGGAGGCGCACGAAATTATTGAAACATATTAGAGCGAGGATGGACAGAAAAGATTAGATTTGGTAGGCACTGTTGTATTCTGATCAAGAAAATTTTGCTTGGCACACTTAAGAAGTTGCTCTGAAGCTATCCCATGGATCCAGAATTATCAAAATATCATTCAAAACAAAGGAGGGAGTCACAATGAATGTTATCCAATATTATGCATCCATCAATGATAGCAGTGGAGACGACAAAGATCAGTTCTAATCGATGATGCAATCAATCATAGAGAAAGGACCTGATCATTCAAATGGCAGATCTAAACGCTAAAGTAGGAGTGAACAACACAGCAGATGAAGATATTATGGAACGACATGAACTGGGAGAGAGAGAAACGAAAATGGTGACAGATTCGCAAATCTATGTGCATTCAACAAATTGGTTATAGGTGACACAATATTTCCACACAAACACATACATAAAGCTACATAGATCTCACCTGACCACACCACAGAGAACCAAATAGATCATATCTGCATCAATAAAATGTTCAGAAGGACAATGGAAGACGTGGGAAGCAGGAGAGCAGCTGACATAGCTTCAGATCACCACCTGGTGGTTACCAAGATGAAACTGAGGCTAATTAAGTACTGGACAACTGGAGAAACAGCATTACAAAGTTTCAATACACACTTCCTTCGAGATACCGACAAACTCAACCAATTCAAGATAACTCTCAACAACAGATTCCACGCTTTACAAGATCTACTCACAGAACAGGAAGCTACTATGGTGAACAACTGGAAAGGGATCAAAGAAGCACTAGCTCCAGCATGCCACGAGGAGCTGGGCTTCTAGAAGCGTCATCATAAGGAATGGATCTCCATTAAAAGCCTGCGTGAGATTCAATAAAGGAACAACAAGAAGTCAACAAGGGGCAGCAGTTGAACAACAGCAGAGAAAACAAAGCTACGGCTCGAATACACAGAAGCAAACAAGCATGTGAAGAGGAGCATTAAGGCCGACAAGCAGATATATGTGGAAGATCTAGCAGCGATAGTGGAAAATGCTGTAACAGAAGGAAATCTCTGACAACCATATGACACAACGATCAAAAAACTGAAAGGAAAATATAGTAAACCAGAGAGACCGGTAAACGACAAAGAAGGAAAGACAATCACTGAGATTCAAGAACAGAGGAACAGATGGGCAGAATACTTCGAGGAACTGCTCAATAGACCAGCCCCATCTAATCCACTGCACATCGAAACAGCACACACAAACCTTCCTATAGACGTCACTCCACCAACCATCGAAGAAATCAAGATGGCCACCAAACAACAAGCCGGATTCCGTAAGGATCGATTGTGCATAGAACAAATCACGACACCACGGATCATCGTTGAGCAACCAATTGAATGGAACTCGTCACCACACATCAACTTCATTGACTTTGAGAAGGCGTTTGACAGTGTGGATAGGAGAACATTATGGAAACTTCTTCAACACTATGGTGTGCCTGAGAAAATCGTAGACATCACACGTAATTCATACGACGGACTACAGTGCAAAGTGGTCCATGGAGAACAGCTGACAGACACATTTTATCTGAGGACAGGAGTCAGACAACGCTGCTTACTCTACCTTCCTCTTTCTTCTGGTGGCTGACTAAATTATGAACACCTCCACGTCTGACAGGAAGCACGGAATACAATAAACAGGTTGGATGCAAACAGACGATTCGGACTTGTAAGATAATTTAGCTCTTCTATCCCATACACACTAACAAACACAAATGAAGATAACTAACATAGCAGCAACCTCTTCAGCAGGTGTCAAAGCACACCAGGATTGGCAAAGCAAAGACCTCATTCTCACAGTTGAACAAATTATGACACTCAAGACAACTATCAACCAATATCAAAGCTGAATCTTCAATACGAACATCAAGACAGTCCTAATGTATGGATCTGAAACGGGGAGAACTACCAAAACCATCAGCAAAAAAGTACAAGTATTTACAAACAGTTGTCTACGCAAAATACTCAACATTCAATGCTCGGATACCATCAGCAACAGCATTTTGTGGGAGATAACAAACCAGCTTCCAGTTGAGGAGGTAATTAGGAAAAGACGTTGGAAGTGAATAGGACATACATCGAGGAAATCACCAAATTGCATCACGAGGCAAGCTCTAACTTGAAATCCGGAAGGGAAGCGGAATAGATGAAGGCCGAAGAACACATTACACCGAGAAATAGAAGCAGATATGAAAAGATGAATAACAACTGGAGAGGATTGACCAGGACAGGGTCGGATGGCTAATACTGGTGGGCGGCATATGCTCCTCCACCAGGAGTAACAGGCGTAAGTAAGTAAGATGACTTAAAATATTTAAGAGCAGAATCAAAATAACTCAATGAAAAAATAGGTAGCAAAAATTAGGATATGTTCGTCACGTGCACTAAATCTGTGGTCCCAAAGGATTTACTGATATAATTGTGAATAGATTGGTTACTTTCACAAATGCATATCAAACTGAATAAACTGATATTCGATTAGCGTCAAACCCCTTCGATAAACCACTGGTATCATGATATAATGGGAACAAAGATGACAGAGATTAAGAATAATCAAAGTCAGTTAGGAATAAAGCATTTTAAATAGCCAGGTTGGATGTAGAATGCTGGTGGGCTGCCTATGCTCCTCGACGAGGAGTAATAGGCGCAAATAAATAAATAAGCACTTTATAAACACTGGGACATGGTAAGAAGCAGACCTAAAACTTTTCTCTATCCTTTTCCTTAGTATTCAGTTTTGTGAGTACATCTCATCATTATGTTAATGTTGATGATTCAGTTGCCGAAATAACATTTTAATTTTTCCTTTTTTTTTAATCTCTTATCCCTTATATCATAGTTTGTTTTAAAGGCATTTACAAAAACAATACAATGGTGTCTGATTGGAACAGAATTTGTCCAGCCCTCCCTTAATGAAGATATTAATCGAAAAATTGAATAAATATACATCACTTGATCTCTGTGCAGTTAACTCTGAAATAATCGTTTGCTTTGTAATGTGTACAACAATAGTATTGATATTTCACCATAAATTATATTCATATCTTCATCCAAACAAAACAATAATTAAAATTTATAAAATCTTTGGCTAAATTGATATTTTATAAATAAAGTACTCAATAGTCTCCATAAAAGGTACGTTAGTAAATAAGGATACTACATCTAGTGAGAACATATTTTTCATACTAACATTCATACTTTCCACTTTGGAAGTGAAGTCGAATACATCTTTTACACTCGTACTAACAATTGATATGTGCAAGGGCTCTAAGATACGTACTAGCCACTTTGCAATGTTGTGATAAGGGGAATTGAACATATCAAGGACTGGGCGCAGTGGAAGACCTGATTTATGAACTTTGGGTAAACCATACAGTCGTGGCGTATAAGATCCAGACGGTTTAATAGAATCAAGAATCTCTTGTGTAATTATTCCTTATTCTTTTAATCCTTAAGAGAGTTAGTCAATTGGTTTTCCACATTTTTATTGACATCGCAATGACTGGTGACTTTTTGAAATTTGCTGGGATCATTAAGCATTGTTTCCATCTTTTCAACGTTCGTATGCGAGCAAATAACTGAAAAACAAATCAACATTGGCCTGCCGGAAGATTGTCTGAAGGAACTGCTTTTAAGATGTACAATGAATGTTCATTTTGTCTTCAACAATTCCTATTATAGACAAATAGACGGAATAGCCATGGGCTCACCTGTAGGCCCCATACTCGCTGATCTCTTCTTAGCTAAGCTAGAAAATGGCCCACTTAAGGAAGCTATTAAGAAGGTCGATTTATACTGCCGCTACATCGACGATACATTCATTGTCGTGGATCAGAACACCAGTAAGGATGAACTACCAGAACAGTTCAACAGTGTACATCCAGCGATTAGCTTCACTGGTGAAGGCGAGTGTGACATGAAGCTGAATTTCCTCGACGTTACACTAAGCAGGCGAAGTGATGGCTCGTTAAGTAGAAGCGTGTATAGAAAAAGACCCTCTGCCTGCCAATACACTCACTTCTACGCAGCCTATCTCGCATTGACTTTCTCGAGTCGACAAGTGATGTCTACTCAAACGAAGAATAAGTTACCTGAGTTGGCCTCCTCTATGTGCATTTATAATTTCAGCTGCTCCTGTGGAGATAGCTATATCGGGCGTACTACTAGGCAACTTAACCAACGAATTTGTGAACATCTACCAGCATGGTTTGGAAAAAGCCAAATAAAAAATACGCAGTTCTATCTTGGCACATCTAATTGATAGTGGTCATATTGTCGATAAATTGAAATCATTTCAAGTGATCTATCGTATACCTCCATCATTTCCCAACGGAGTTCGCTCCCGTCAACTTCATATAGCAGAAGCCATAGAAATTCGTACATTCCATCCCAATTTATGTGCACGGAAGAAATTCGTAACCCCCCTATCCCTTCGATGGCCGGACATAACTTAATAAATGACCTCTTTCCGTTTGTATTCTTCACTGTCTATTTACTTACATACTTCTCATTACGTAATGATTTTAATGTTTTGTGATTACTATTCCAGTCTATTTACCCACGTTTGACCTCTTAATTCTTATATTTAATTATTGAGTAGACTTTTGTTATCGTAATTTACTATTCTTACTACTATCAGTACACCTGTCTTCCCAACTTGTACTTTTAACTATTATTATGATTGGTAACGTATTCTATTTCAATGTGATTATTGACTCAAATAGCCTTGATTGGTCTAACATTTTCATATAAATATTCATGTATATTAGAGTAAAATTATAAACACGAAGGGATCTCTTTTCAACGAATTTATTATCAAGCTGTACAATCGCATATATATATATATATATATATATATATATATATATATATATATATATATATATATATATGAAAAAGTTTTGTTAAAGTACTAATTCCGTGAGGAAATGTGAACACTAATAACCAAGATTATAATACTAGATTACGTAATACAAATAATAATAACAATAGATTTAGTGAATAGAATAAGATGATTAAAGTGTTTTGGTTACAATAATTAAAGGTCATAGAGGTGTAAAATAAATAAGATGATATGATGAGTATTCATGGATAAAATAATGCGAATATAAAACATAAGTAAAGGGGAATGGAGTAATAATAATAATAATAATAATAATAATAATAATAATAATAATAATAATAATAATAGAATGATACTATACACCATATGTGCACCATAATATTAAGGCCATGGTAACGATAATGATAAAACGTACTTCTTTTGTACGCATAGTTCTGGTTTAAGCTCGTGGATGGTAAGAGCTTCGGCTATTTTTAAGAGTTTGATACGAATAAATCTTGGTAGATTTAAACGAATCATATAAACAACCTTAAAATCAGATTATGGATTCGTCGAATGATTACAGTCGATTAAGTGTTCAGGTATAGAACTTCTAACTGTTTTCCTTTCACCATTGTAGAACCAAACTGGTATATGTTCTCGTATCCGAGTTGAAAGCGAGCGTTGGCTACGGCCGATGTACCTTGCTCCACAAGAGCAGGTGAACTGGTAGATGCACATAAAGGCGACCGAACGCGGGAGCTTAACTTTTATAGATGCAGAGAATAAGTTCTTACTAGTGAAGGTTATTCGTAGTTTAGCAGCGTTAAATGTCCTTTTAATCATTGTTGTTAAACGATTTTTAATTATGTCTGATGTTCGATCACCTTTAAATTCCAGACTTATATATAGGCTTTTCTTTGGGATTGAAGAACTAGAATTCCTATCGACGCTACTTCTATTCATATTCTTTTCTATGAATCGGTCTGGGTAGCCATTCTTCATCAAAGTTTTCTTGAGGAACTCGAGTTCTTCGTTAATGCATTCAGTACTACATATCCGATGTATACGATAGCATAAAGAATGATTTAAATTTCTCTTTCTATTTAACGGAACCCAGCTATAGAAGTTGGTTAGTTGGCCGTTCCATGTTTACTTTCTAAAGATAGATCTTTTTAAAGAACCATTACTTCTTCTCAATAGATGTACTTCCAGAAAAGGGATTGATTGGTCTTTCCCTCTTTCTAATGTAAAGTCTATGGAAGGGTGGCATGAGTTAAATGAGTGTAAGATATCATCCAAATCAATATTATCGTCACAAATGACAAATGTGTCGTCTATGTATCTTACGTATAGTTGGAATCGATTTATCATTTAACTGAGTTGATTGTTTTCTAGTTTTGCCATGAAGCAGTCTGCTAGAATTGGACCTAATGGGGATCCCATTGCAATCCCATCTCTTTGTCTATAAATTTCATTGTTGAAACTAAACTGGACATTAAAGGTACAACGTAACAATAATTCTTTTAAGTGTTCAGTTGGAATACCTAGATCTATGTTGTTAGAGTCAATATACTCACAAATATAACATATTGTTTCCGTTAATGGTACACTAGTGAATAAAGAATTAACGTCAAGCGAGAACATGTGTTTTCTGGAAGTATTAACATCCTTAATACGATCAATAAATTGAAAAGTATCATGAATAGAATATTTAGATACTTGCCTTCTAAATGGTTCCAATTTTTCAGCTAACCACTGGACTATTCGGAGGTATTACGTATACGCTGGTTTACCATTACGACCCATTTTGGAAATGTCAAGCTCACCATACCACCGAATAGCCCAGTGGTTAGCAGAAAAATTGGAACCAGTTAGAAGGCAAGTACCTGCTCTTGTGGAGCAAGGTACATCGGCCGTAGCCAACGCTCGCTTTCAACTCGGATACGAGAACATATACCAGTTTGGTTCTACAATGGTGAAAGGAAAACAGTTAGAAGTTCTATACCTGAACACTTAATCGACTGTAATCATTCGACGAATCCATAATCTGATTTTAAGGTTGTTTATATGATTCGTTTAAATCTACCAAGATTTATTCGTATCAAACTCTTAAAAATAGCCGAAGCTCTTACCATCCACGAGCTTAAACCAGAACTATGCGTACAAAAGAAGTACGTTTTATCATTATCGTTACCATGGCCTTAATATTATGGTGCACATATGGTGTATAGTATCATTCTATTATTATTATTATTATTATTATTATTATTATTATTATTATTATTATTATTATTATTATTACTCCATTCCCCTTTACTTATGTTTTATATTCGCATTATTTTATCCATGAATACTCATCATATCATCTTATTTATTTTACACCTCTATGACCTTTAATTATTGTAACCAAAACACTTTAATCATCTTATTCTATTCACTAAATCTATTGTTATTATTATTTGTATTACGTAATCTAGTATTATAATCTTGGTTATTAGTGTTCACATTTCCTCACGGAATTAGTACTTTAACAAAACTTTTTCATATATATATATATATATATATATATATATATATATATATATATATATATATATATATATATATATATGCGATTGTACAGCTTGATAATAAATTCGTTGAAAAGAGATCCCTCCGCTGAACTTCGTGTTTTTAATTTTAATGTTTAAATGGTAATTATATGCCAATATTAGAGTGAAGCCTAATGACGATCTAATTGAAAACAATTGTTCGCTTACATATGTTGTTCTAATTAAAATAATAAACAAAAATCAAAAACATGCATAATTTATGCATTTAATCTTTTATTATTTGATGAGAACCATGTTTACAATTACGTATTACAGGAATGGTAAGTCGAGATTATCACATATCAATTAGACAAATTAAGTGAACTTGAAAAAGCCAAATTAGATATAAACTATACAAAATTTCCTAATAATTTCCCACCGAAAATCCAATACGAAAAATACTTTTAAGAAGATTCTTAACCTCATCATCTGTGTTAAGTGATATTGATCATAAGAATTCATTGTTTCTAAATAAAGATCCTTTCTTTGAATAGTTACGATAGCTAAGAAGCGAATACAGAGAGATGACTCTGATCATAAGAAAACAGATCACACTTTTAACTCAGAGAATAATCACAATGGGCTGATTATTAGTGTACCATTCAAACAATTTTTAATAATCCTATATATAGTATGTTTTAAGTGAAAAAAGTAGCATATATTTGGTAACTGTCGAAAATGTAGGACTACCCTAGATTTTTGACTCAACCTATAGGTTATTTTATTTATTTATTTAAACACATAAATATTGGTACAAAGGGGCACCAGATATATATGCGCCACACAAATCAAATGAGATTTGTGATACTGCTCGGGTGCCCAGATCGAAGCAAGTGGTTTACTTAGGAGGTCACACCCGGATTCTTCGACCTAAAGATCTGATCCACAAGGCAGTGGAACATCGTAAGGAGATGCAGTCCCATGATGACCGTTGACCAACTATTGGTTAATACACCATTTGTCCCCACAGGATACTAGTGCATATGTGCACCATTGGTTTGGAATCAGGGTTTTCCAAATCCACTAGATGGACTTTCCGTGTCCATCAGCCCGGTTAAAGCGCCGGACATTCACTTTTCGTAATATTTTTGATTTTTTTAACGTTTTATTTATTGTAATTTCTGTTTTGTAATTATCATTGACTTGTATGTGAAAAATTACACTTCCCTGTGTATTTTATTCATCCAGTTTGTAATAACAACTTGTTCTAACTTTTACTCGGACATATGCCTGAACAGTTTCTTTGTACCATTTCTTGTTATTCAAGTTCTCTTATTAAGTAAACAACGAGATCACAAGCTTGTTTGAACATTTGATTAATTTTTGAGGTATTATTTTTGTTTTCTCAGTAATTTAAATCTTTTTGATACTGATTGTATTTTCTTTACTTCCAAAAAAGGAATCTTTTGATCTGTTTAATGGAATTACTTTATTTTAAAGCTAGGTGTATTGGTCATTGTTTTTTATTTGGATTTGTTTCGGTATATTGATCAGCTTTAATTAAAAAATGATCTACATATTTTATTTTGCTAGCAGATCGTAATTTTTTTATTTATTAGGTTTCTTTTGTAGCTATGATTCACTGTTGTTGTTTTGTTTATTTTATTCATGCCATTTTCCTCATTTACTAACATTAAGATATTGATAATTATACTGTTACTGAATGTCACCTTCTTACAACCAGAGCGACAATTTTTATAGGTACATGGAATGTCCGGACAATGTGGGAGACCGGAAGAGTCTTCCAAATTGCTGCAGAAATGAGAAAATACAATCTGGAGGTGCCTGGAATCAGCGAAACACATTGGACGCAGGTTGGACAACAACGACTATCTTCGGGAAAGCTTCTGTTATACTCCTACCATGAAAAAGAAAGTGCCCCACATACACAAGGAGTTGCATTGATGCTGTCCAGAAAAGCACAAAATGCACTTATTGGATGGGAATCTCATGGACCAAAGATCATCAAAGCCTCCTTCAAAACAAAGAGAGAGGGCATTACAATGAACGTCATCCAGTGTTATGCGCCTACCAACGACTACAATGAAGACGCTAAAGACCAATTTTACGACAGGTTGCAGTCGATCTTCGAGAAGTGCCCAACCAAGGACCTGACCATTCAGATGGGAGATTTCAATGCCAAGGTTGGAAAGGACAACACTGGATACGAAAACGTCATGGGACAACATGGACTGGGAGGAAGGAACGAAAACGGTGAGAGATTTGCAAACCTATGTGCCTTCAATAAACTGGTCATAGGTCGCACCATATTCCCACACAAAAACATACACAAAGCCACTTGGATTTCACCGGATCACACTACACAAAATCAAATCGACCATATCTGCATCAACAAAAAGTTCAGGAGGACGATGGAGGATGTGAGAACCAGAAGAGGAGCTGATATAGCATCCGATCATCATTTGCTGGTTGCCAAGATGAAACTAAAACTCAACAAGCACTGGACAATGGCGCGGACAACATCACAAAAGTTTAACACGGCCTTTCTTCGAGATGCTGACAAACTCAACGAATTTAACATAGCCCTCAGCAACAGGTTCGAGGCCTTTCATGATCTACTCAATGGAGAGGGGACTACAATGGAGAGCAGCTGGAAAGGTATCAAGGAGGCAATCGTTTCAATATGTCAGGAGGTTCTGGGCCAAAAGAAGCACCATCACAAGGAATGGATCACTGTTGATACACTGGATAAAATTGAAGCAAGGAGGAACAAGAAGGCAGCAATCAATATCAGCCGAACCAGAGCGGAAAAAGACAAGGCACAAGCCGAATACACAGAGGCAAGCAAACAAGTGAAGAGGAGCATCAGAACTGACAAACGTAAATATGTGGAAGATTTAGAGATAACAGCGGAAAAGGCTGCAAGAGAGGGAAACATGAGACAACTGTATGATACAACAAAGAAGCTTGCTGGAAATTACCGTAAGCAAGAAAGACCAGTGAAAAACAAGGAAGGCAAAGTAATCACCGACATGGAAGAACAACGAAACAGGTGGGTAGAACACTTCAAGGAACTCTTGAATCGACCAGCTCCACTGAACCCACCCAACATCGAAGCAGCACACACAGACCTCCCAATCGATGTTGGCCCACCAACAATTGAAGAGATCAGCATGGCCATTAGACAAATCAAGAGTGGCAAAGCAGCGGGACCAGACAACATCCCGGCAGAGGCACTGAAAGCAAATGTAACAGCAACTGCCAAGATACTCCACATCCTCTTCAGTAAGATTTGCGATGAAGAACATGTACCAACAGACTGGAAAGAAGGACTTCTCATCAAGATACCAAAGAAAGGCGATCTGACCAAGTGCGACAACTACAGGGGCATCACTCTCCTCGCAATACCAGGAAAAGTCTTCAACAGAGTATTGTTAAACAGGATGAAGGATTCCGTGGACGCTCAACTTCGAGATCAACAAGCTGGATTTCGTAAGGATAGATCGTGCACAGATCAAATCGCAACTCTACGTATCATTGTGGAACAATCGATCGAATGGAATTCATCACTGTACATCAACTTCATCGACTACGAGAAGGCATTTGATAGTGTGGACAGGACGACACTATGGAGGCTTCTTCGACACTACGGCGTGCCTGAGAAGATAGTCATACGGAACTCCTATGATGGACTAAACTGCCAGATTGTCCACGGAGGACAAGTCACCGAATTGTTTGAAGTAAAGACAGGTGTTAGGCAAGTTTGCTTACTCTCACCCTTTCTCTTTCTCCTGGTGATCGACTGGATTATGAAGACGTCAACATCTGGAGGATTGCACGGGATACAGTGGACAGGCAGGATGCAGCTTGACGATTTAGACTTCGCGGATGATCTGGCTCTTCTATCACAAACGCAACAACAAATGCACGAGAAAACGACCAGTGTAGCAGCAGCCTCAGCAGCAGTAGGTCTCAATATAAACAAAGAGAAAAGCAAGACTCTCCGATACAATACAATATGCACCAATCAAATTACACTTGACGGAGAAGCTTTGGAAGATGTGGAAACCATTACATATCTGGGCGGCATCATTGATGAACACGGTGGATCAGATGCAGATGTGAGGGCGCGGATCGGCAAAGCAAGAGCAGCATACCTACAGCTGAAAAACATCTGGAGCTCAAAACAATTGTCAACCAACACCAAGGTTAGAATTTTCAATACAAATGTCAAGACAGTTCTTCTGTATGGGGCAGAGACGTGGAGAACTACGAAAGCCATTATCCAGAAGATACAAGTGTTTATTAACAGCTGTCTACGCAAGATACTTCGGATCCGATGGCCAGACACTATCAGCAACAAGTTACTGTGGGAGACAACAAACCAGATTCCAGCGGAGGAAGAAGCGCTGGGAGTGGATTGGGCACACTTTGAGGAAATCACCTAATTGTGTCACAAGACAAGCCCTCACATGGAATCCTGAAGGTTGAAGGAGAAGAGGAAGACCAAAGAACACATTACGCCGAGAAATAGAGACAGACATGAGAAGAATGAACTAAAACTGGAAAGAACTAGAAAAGAAGACCCATGACAGAGTGGATTGGAGAAAGCTGGTCGGTGGCCTATGCTCCATTGGGAGTAACAGGCGTAAGTAAGTAAGTAACTGAATGTCAATGCACATATATATGCAGATGTTCACTTTTGCCATTTTCTTTTACATGGAACACAACAGATAAATATTATTTATTTATTTTTGGGCTTCAATTGAACATTGAAAGAAATAAAACTTGAATTGCATCTAACTGTATTCTTTCTTAATAATTTGAACGAATTAACATTATTTTGCTATTTTACATACATCTAATTTGTAGGTGTTTTACTTAAACAATAATAAGGGTAAAACTTTGAAATATTTGATTGCTTCAGAAAACAAATCAGTCGACAAACAGCTTAATGATTTCACTTTTTTTGCTTAATTACCAATAAGTAATGTATGTGATAAAAAAAGTCTTCGTTGTTTGAATTGAGTTTTTATCGTGGTTCGTATATACCGACACGCTTTGTAGTTTCTACGTTATTACGCACTACTAATGTATATAGTTGTTGAAAAGAATAAAACCTCATAGACTAATGGCGAAATGAAATAGACTAGACAAATGAGTTTAAGAACGATGAAGTTCTAGTGTTTTTCTTGTTTCTAACCCATTTCCTTTCTTGAAACATTACAATTTGGCTGTACTTTTCTTGATTTAAACTTTTGGCCATTGTATGCTCCTTCGGCTCAATGGGACCCAACTATGGAAATTCGTGTATTCTTCATTCCAAGTAGGCTTTCTTCGTATAGATTTCTGTAAAAAACCATCAGGCATTCTTTTTAAACGTGCATCAAGAATATGAAATTCATGGTTTGCCTCTGCTTCTAAGGTAAATTGAATTGACGGGTGACAATTATTGAAAATATTCAAGATTTCATTGAGGTCCATGTCTTCACAAACAATAAAAGTATCATCCATATATCTCCTATATAAATGAAATCTCGCAACTATTGGTCAAAGTACCGAATTTTCTAGATTGGCCATGAAACAATCAGTCAAGAGAGGACTCAATGGCGAGCCCATTGCAACCCCATCTGTTTGTCTATAGAAAACATCATTAAATCTAAATTGCACGTTGAGCGTACGTCGTAGAAGTAGTTCTTTAAGATAATGTTTTGGGATACATATATCAAGACTATTGTTTTCAATATAGTCACATAAAAAAGCAAATCGTCTCTGTGAGAGGAACATTTGTCAAAAGAGAAGTGACATCTAATGAGAACATTTTCTTACCGATTACGTTGATATTTTTAATTGAGTCGACAAATTCAAAGGAATCAGGAGAATTTTATTTATTAATATGATTTTTAACAGGTTGTAAAATGTCAACTAACCATTTAGCAATCAAGTGATAGGGAGAGTTGTTCATACTAAGTGTAGGACATTATTCTAATGAACTTTTGGGAGTCCATATAGTCTTGGTAGTCCCGATGGTTTGAGATGTTCATAGAGGTCACAATTGAGAATAAACTCACCTTTCATCTTCCTTAGGATTTTAATTAGCATCTGTTCCGTTTTACAGCTTAGTTATTTTGAACGGTTTTTTAGATAATTTGACCGGTTCAGATATGATCGAAGATATTTTGGAGATATAGTTAAGGTGATCCATAAGTACAATTCCTGCACCCTTGTCTGGGCGACATAACACTAAGTCCTGATTACTCCGAAGATCATATAACAGATTTATGTTTTTTTGTGAATAATCGACTAACTAGGTATTTTACCTACATATTGATTACAGCAATCTGCAAGAGTTGTTTTGAAGTGCTCATAATCTTTATTAGATACTGGAATAAGGTCATTTGTCTGTCGAATGAGGCTTTCAAACGGGATATTAGCGTTCAGTTCATTAATGTTAGCAGACATACTACAAAATTTAGGACCAAGGGATAAAGCTTGTAGCTGAATAATCGATGATGCTATGCTTAAGTAATTGAAAACATATTTCTCTAGAGATTCAGGAAAAGAATTTTATATCTCGGTCTTTTGATTCCTTTGAATTTTACAACTCAGAAATATCAACGTAATTGGTAAGGAAATGTTCTCATTAGATGTCACTTCTCTTTTGACAAATGTTCCTCTCACGATTTATTTTTTATGTGACTACATTGAAAACAATAATCTTGATATATGTATCCCAAAACATTATCTTAAAGAACTACTTCTACGAATGTACAGCTTAAGTAAATGGTTTCATTGGAAAGAAAATTTTTCTTCGCTGAATTCTCTTTTCGTATTATTTAATGATATTATGAGTCATTTTAATAAGCATTAGTTATTTATAGAAGAATATATAATACTACACTCATTCTATTTACTACTTATCAAATAGTGAGAAAAAGTGAAAGATAGAGATTATTCTTTTTTAGAAAAAAGTGAATAAACTTTATTGTTGTTATCATAGAAATAACTTACATCAACCTACATCAATCAATTAATGAATGTCATTATATATAGGTATAAATATTGAGTTTTAGTAACTAATAGCTGACAGAACATTTAGTGTATATATTTTTCTCAACATTCTCAATAGAAATAGTTGATTAGGAAAATCTCGTGATTTATGACATTTTTCAAGTGGTATTAAGTGATGTTAACAAATGATAAACGTTTATAGAATACTGATTTTCTGTATGATTTATAGTAATCATATGCTTTTTATGTGTTATAATTCAAAAAATTTGAGAAAAATTCTGTATCTCAACGTTCTATCAGTATTCATTACTCATTAATATATTAAAAGGATTTCACATGATTTAATTCTAGTACCTAAAAAAAATAATACCTCAAAAATTAATCAAATGTTTAAACAAGCTTGTGATCTCGTTGTTTACTTAATAAGAGAACTTGAATAACAAGAAATGGTACAAAGAAACTGTTCAGGCATATGTCCGAGTAAAAGTTAGAACAAGTTGTTATTACAAACTGGATGAATAAAATACACAGGGAAGTGTAATTTTTCACATACAAGTCAATGATAATTACAAAACAGAAATTACAATAAATAAAACGTTAAAAAAATCAAAAATATTCATATTTCTGTATAAATAATACAAATAAATGAGCTCAGATAAATAAGAAACAAAGCGCAGAATATACTCATACATAAAACGACATAAAAGGATAAGACTACAAAAAAATTTCATTGTTTCGGCTTCTTTTCAAAATATTTAAAATCCTAAAAAATAAAAAAATTTAAAATGTAGCAATCAGTTAAATCTATATTCAAAGAAATTTTCATGCGCATATATTAAAACCTGCGCATAAATACCGTCTCGCAGTGAACACAATATAATATCAGCATCAAAACAGAAAGTCTACTATTAATATAACAAGTTAGTTCAGATGGTAACGGGTTAAAATTTAAATATATGTAAGAAGAGAGCGAGTCCAAACGATAAACAAATAAACTATGAATAAGTAGTAAAATAATCGATACAAAACTTAATGTAACTTAGTACTCAAATAACTATCATGTATTTGCTCTTAAGTAAACTAAATACAAAACCAAGTCGAGCAAACTGAAGTAAACAGAGTTAGGTCTAAATCTAAAAAACAATGATAAATATGCTACTGATGTATGTATAAAACAGAAACAGACTACTAAATCCGAGGCCAATTTATTAATATATGTTGCAGAATTATAGTCATAATAAAATAAAACATTCTCAACGTTCTTCGATTATCCTATTAATATTAAACTTAAATTTAAACCTAAAAAGTAGTTTATGATATTCGGAATAAATCATAACCATGTTTAGTGAAAGTAGTGTAACTTACAATGAGAAAAACAGCAGCTAGGAGAACCGCTTTCATTTTCACGTCTAAGTCCATCGGGAAAGAAACTCCAAAATTATCTGCATCAGTAAATAGTTCTTGGATAATATTGCTCCATTTTCTGGTAATTCTACCTATTTCTATAGTACCGTCAGCAGAAGTTACCTTGAAAAGATTATTTAAGAGATATTAAACATTGATTAACCGGATCAATTCTAAAATTCACACGTAACAAGGATCATAAACAATCATTAAGTTAAATGAGTTAGATGAATTTCACAATGGATCTCTTTATAGATCAGTCAGTCGCTATCAACATAAAGCCTGGTAAAGGTGTGTGGACACAAGTAACCATATCACATTAGCATAGCAAGATGAAATTGAAAAGATGTATAGGAAAAGAGAAAAACAATATAGTTGCAATGAGGATGAATATAACGAAGCATTGAGAATAGCGTTTGAAAGGGTAGAATGGAAAGACATTTATGAAGAAATACTGGGAAGAGTAAATATGTCGATTCTATTGTGAGAAATTCCCAGTCATATCGCTCAAACCACATATCACAAGTATCACGAGGACCTCAATCAGGTAGTTAACGTCTACAATCACTAAAGTAAACGAAAATGAACGGAAGTTTGAAATGTAGCGACGATAAGATAAAAGTTCGCAAAGAATCCACAATAGTCATAATAATGAAACGTAAGTGTATTCCAACTGTTCATCGAAGGTAACATTTTTCATTTATGGAGATGAGGCAGTAAAGCAAAATCTATGATTATTACACTGACAGGAAAATGTAAAACTTTTGCAATTATCTGGCGGTTAACAAAAAGCATTGAAACATACCGCATATTCTCTAATGACTGATTTCAGTACACAGTAAAGAAATCCGAATTACAAATTTTCATCACCTCACAACAGATCTTTCTATACTAATCTAAATTTTTTAACAAAGCTTAATTTCCTTCCTAAGATCTTACAGAACAAACCTACCGATTAGTAGATTTTAGATTCACACAAACAATTATATCCACTATAAACGACATACGTAGTCTAAAAGAGCAAGGATACAATAGAAAACTAGACGAAATGGATTATCATTGATTTCAACAAGCATAATGAACAGCATTATACAAAGTGAAAAATAAAGTTTATTTTAACAATATTTATCGTCAACAGAAACAATAATTAAGATATCAATAAGAAATGTATACCTTGAATACTATATCCGATCCTAAACATTCACAAAAACAACATGATGGACCATGTATTTGCAGAACTGTACGCTGGTTACCATCCAAAATGTGGTAATCAAGATTACAACCACTAAATACTCGTTTCACATAGCCGATACAATTGCCAACTGGAGACTGAACTTCAAGTTCTTCTTGACAGCATTCTAAACACCTAAACCAAATCAATTAACACATCAATTAACTTTTGCGAAACGAGACAATCCAATCTCACAAATCACATTAGGAAATCATGTTATGGTAACAAACGTAATCAATCCCTGATGAAAGTAGTTTCACTAATGATGGGTTTGTTCGTAGTCAACAATGTTCTCGACTATATTTTTACATCACAAACCAAACTGTGTACTCATAGTTAGTTGAGCAGCGGTTGGTGATACTACAGTACTCGATAGAATCAAAAGAGACCAAAACAACAGGCAAATTCGGGAGTAAATATAACTGGCGAATGACTGTTTCCCCTGTTCTACTGGTTACAGGATAGAGGTAACTAACCCGTAGAAGAATATACCAAAAACAAACTAAAACCAGCTAAGGATTAATAGCACCACCACATTTTCAATAATATACATCATTCCCCTAACCATCTTTTCACCATGCTACTGTTATTTCTCAACACCCTTCAAACTGAGCAAGGTGATGTCCTTACGTGAATTGAAATAGGCAAGACAATCACTTACATTGATGTGCAATTTTATCTTGAACCAAAGCACGAATGGGAAAAGTCCATAATGCGCCATCGCATTATTTATGACGACCCCAAATCTCATACAAAAATATTGGTTTCATAAGTTGGTTCTGCGACCAGGGTAAAAATTGAACACAGCGTTCAAGTAAGCATTCATCGTTGTTAACGTCCGATATCACTAGCTGAAAGCCCAGATTCTTTGGATGTTACCACACTGATGTCACTTCTAACAACCAGAGCAACAATTAACATGAGGAAATGCGATGTCCGGATAATGTGAGAAACTGGTTGGACCACTCAAAAAGCTACGGAAATGAGCAGATACAACTTGGTGATGCTCGGAATTAGTGAAAATTAATAAAGCCAGGATTGATAGAAAAGATTATCTTTGGTAGAGACACTGTTGTACTCTGATCAGGAAGACAATTACGCTTCGCACACTCAATGAGTTGCTCTGAAGCTACCCGAAGAAGCACGTGAAGCACTTATAGGATGGGAATCTCATGGTTCCAGAATTATCAAAGCATCATTCAAAACAAACAAACAGGGAACCACGATGAATGTTATCCAATATTATGCATCTACCAATGAGAACAACGACAACAAAAGAGATCAGTTTTATTGGAGGCTGCAATCAATCATAGCTAAGTGCTCAAAAAAGGACCTCGCCATCTTGATGGGCGATCTAAACGCTAAAACCGGAGTGGACAACACAGCAGATGAAGATATTATGGAACGACATGAACTGGGAGAGAGAGAAACGAAAATGGTGACAGATTCGCAAATCTATGTGCATTCAACAAATTGGTTATAGGCGACACAATATTCCCACACAAACACATACATAAAGCTACATAGATCTCACCTGACCACACCACAGAGAACCAAATAGATCATATCTGCATCAATAAAATGTTCAGAAGGACAATGGAAGACGTGGGAAGCAGGAGAGCAGCTGACATAGCTTCAGATCACCACCTGGTGGTTACCAAGATGAAACTGAGGCTAATTAAGTACTGGACAACTGGAGAAACAGCATTACAAAGTTTCAATACACACTTCCTTCGAGATACCGACAAACTCAACCAATTCAAGATAACTCTCAACAACAGATTCCACGCTTTACAAGATCTACTCACAGAACAGGAAGCTACTATGGTGAACAACTGGAAAGGGATCAAAGAAGCACTAGCTCCAGCATGCCACGAGGAGCTGGGCTTCTAGAAGCGTCATCATAAGGAATGGATCTCCATTAAAAGCCTGCGTGAGATTCAATAAAGGAACAACAAGAAGTCAACAAGGGGCAGCAGTTGAACAACAGCAGAGAAAACAAAGCTACGGCTCGAATACACAGAAGCAAACAAGCATGTGAAGAGGAGCATTAAGGCCGACAAGCAGATATATGTGGAAGATCTAGCAGCGATAGTGGAAAATGCTGTAACAGAAGGAAATCTCTGACAACCATATGACACAACGATCAAAAAACTGAAAGGAAAATATAGTAAACCAGAGAGACCGGTAAACGACAAAGAAGGAAAGACAATCACTGAGATTCAAGAACAGAGGAACAGATGGGCAGAATACTTCGAGGAACTGCTCAATAGACCAGCCCCATCTAATCCACTGCACATCGAAACAGCACACACAAACCTTCCTATAGACGTCACTCCACCAACCATCGAAGAAATCAAGATGGCCATCAGACAAACCAAGAATGGGAAAGCAGCAGCGCCTGACAATATACCAGCTGAAGCACTGAAGTCAGACATTGAAGTAACTGCTCACATGCTCCACCTTCTATTCAAGAAGATTTGGGAAGAGAAACAAGTGCAGACGACAGACTGGAAAGAACGACACCTCATCAGGATATCCAAAAAAGGAGATCTGAGCAAATGTGGGAACCACAGAAGCACCACGCTAATGTCAGTACCACGAAAAGTTTTCATCAAAGTATTGCTGGACCGGACGCAAGACTCAGTAGACGCCCAAATTCGAGATCAACAAGCTGGATTCCGTAAGGATCGATTGTGCATAGAACAAATCACGACACCACGGATCATCGTTGAGCAACCAATTGAATGGAACTCGTCACCACACATCAACTTCATTGACTTTGAGAAGGCGTTTGACAGTGTGGATAGGAGAACATTATGGAAACTTCTTCAACACTATGGTGTGCCTGAGAAAATCGTAGACATCACACGTAATTCATACGACGGACTACAGTGCAAAGTGGTCCATGGAGAACAGCTGACAGACACATTTTATCTGAGGACAGGAGTCAGACAACGCTGTTTACTCTACCTTTCTCTTTCTTCTGGTGGCTGACTGAATTATGAACACCTCCACGTCTGACAGGAAGCACGGAATACAATAAACAGGTTGGATGCAAACAGACGATTCGGACTTGTAAGATAATTTAGCTCTTCTATCCCATACACACTAAACAATGCAGATAAAGACAACCAGCATAGCAGCAACCTCTGCATCAGTAGGTGTCAACATACACAAGAGAAAAAGCAAGATCCTCAAATACAACACAGAGAACACCAACTCAATCTCACGTGACGGAGAAGCTCTGAATGATGTAAAATCTTTCACGTACCTGGACAGCATCATCGATGAAAAAGGATGATCTGATGCAGACGTTAAGGTGAGGATTTAGAAAGCAAGGACCTCATTCTCACAGTTGAACAAATTATGACACTCAAGACAACTATCAACCAATATCAAAGCTGAATCTTCAATACGAACATCAAGACAGTCCTAATGTATGGATCTGAAACGGGGAGAACTACCAAAACCATCAGCAAAAAAGTACAAGTATTTACAAACAGTTGTCTACGCAAAATACTCAACATTCAATGGCCGGATACCATCAGCAACAGCATTTTGTGGGAGATAACAAACCAGCTTCCAGTTGAGGAGGTAATTAGGAAAAGACGTTGGAAGTGAATAGGACATACATCGAGGAAATCACCAAATTGCATCACGAGGCAAGCTCTAACTTGAAATCCGGAAGGGAAGCGGAATAGATGAAGGCCGAAGAACACATTACACCGAGAAATAGAAGCAGATATGAAAAGATGAATAACAACTGGAGAGGATTGACCAGGACAGGGTCGGATGGCGAATACTGGTGGGCGGCATATGCTCCTCCACCAGGAGTAACAGGCGTAAGTAAGTAAGATGCAGAATCAAAATAACTCAATGAAAAAATAGGTAGCAAAAATTAGGATATGTTCGTCACGTGCACTAAATCTGTGGTCCCAAAGGATTTACTGATATAATTGTGAATAGATTGGTTACTTTCACAAATGCATATCAAACTGAATAAACTGATATTCGATTAGCGTCAAACCCCTTCGATAAACCACTGGTATCATGATATAATGGGAACAAAGATGACAGAGATTAAGAATAATCAAAGTCAGTTAGGAATAAAGCATTTTAACAAGCCAGGTTTGTAAGTGTTCAGGATATTATAATACATACTTCACCACCGAATGTGAGTTGAAATGAATACAAGAAGAAATGAACAAAGTATGTAATTCAGTGTGAAATGACTTCGGAAAAGCTAAGACACACAGTACTTATTTCAAACAACTACCTATTTTAATAGATGTAAGTTTAGTAGAAATTAGTTATATGCTCAACTTGAAAACAGTTTTAAATCTTATTCTGCAGATGCCATTATGAGTGTATATGTAAGTCTGTTGATACTCTCGTAATTTATATTTTCTCCTCTGAAGTATCTAGAAATAATTTGCTCTCTAAAATTTCATCGGTAATTAATAACTAATTTCAATCTCAAAAGTGATGTTATGACGTATGTACTTCTCTAGCATTATTATCAGATCCTAGTACTTCCCATAACATATCATTGATTTAAATAACCTAATTTAGTCATAAATTAAAGTGTCTTGACGATGTAAATTTGATCAGATTGTTAGAATGATATTATGCAAATAAATTGTATTTTTTAAATAAAACTTTAGTATTTTCATTACACTAAGTAAACTCGTGGAAGAAAACACTTGTATTCCAAGTGAAACAGTATGATAAAGGTGAGATCATAAAAGTAAAAAATTAGTTACTCACGAACAACAAGCGTAACAATCACATCGAAAAGGCCGAATCGCACGGATAACTTCAGAGTTGTTATTGTTTAAAATATGTAATACGAAAGGTCTTGATGGTCCACAGAATGTCCGTGAACAAAAGTCAGATTCTATGGAAAATAGAAAGATTACAAAACCCTAACTAATTAGTACCGTTAAAAATTATGAACAAATGTATATACTTCTTTTCCATCACTCACTAGTCAAGAAAATACAAATATTGTTGAGATAATTTGAAAACAGTAGAAACTAAGCCCATCACCTAGTGCGAATACACTATTCAGTACAATGTTGTATGGTTCTCAGAACTAACCGAATCGACAATTAAATACTCTGCAACCTGGTTTTGTGTTTTCACTAACGAAAAGTTAGAAAAATTACACTTGATACTTTACATCAATCACTTACCGTACGGTAAATAACACCTGGTCTAGCCCATAGTCATTGGTCTTCGACGTCAGCATAACAAGGCCGAGGTTCGGAAATCTGAAGATATAACTATCTGGTGACTGCTAATTAGCACCTCAGCTGGTTTCTCTACTTTCTAAAGCTTAGATCTAACCAAAATGTCGATATCATTGGTAAATTGTAGTAACAAAATAACACAGACAAAATAAAACAATGAACAGTATTAGTCAACTACGCTAGAAAAGACTAGTCAGAGAATATTCAAAAAAGTGCAGGACTGCGTTGTTACTTCTAAGGTTTCTCATAACACCCATACGTTTAGCATAGTAAAGAGAGTTTTGACAATAAACCTTTAGTTAAGATAACAAAAATAACCTGATAGTCAGTCGTGTATAAAAATATAATCGTATCCCGTTTACTTAAGTTAGATTTTCATTGAATACTCTATGTTACTGTCAAACTAGTAAATGAAATAAAGAGTATGCGTAACGATTTTAATTGAGATATTTGTAAGTTTTCAATGAGACTTCGAAATTACGACCAATTTTAGATGTTACACTCAAAGAATATATAATCAGAAATTTGATATCAAATGCAATCAGAAGTTTCCAAAATCAACATGACAAAACGTGTTCGTTCAAAAGTTTTAACAAATTCGGTTGATATTTATATTATGAATAGGCGATTAAAGTGTTGAACTGTAAAAAATTGAAAACGATAGATTCAAACTAGACCAAAGATAATGAGGTATCCAATCTGTTCCAACCATATATAAATCGAATCTCCATTACAGGAAAAGTAAATCTAGGAAACATCTTAAGACGTTGACACAATGACTAACAAACCAGAATTGCTCTATCCCATAATATAAAATACCCTAACTGCTTACTTAACAACGAAGAAATAACCGAACACTGTACAAGTTTATAAATTTTCAATCATGCTAACAATTTTTACTATTTAGCAGACTCCGGCTGATTGATTACGGAATAAATGGAGTGTGCAAAGTCTAAAGTCTCTACTCATCTAAGTTAGAAAAATAATTTCATCTCAGGTTAGCTAGCGATATCGGACTTTAACAATCATGAATGATAACTTGAACGCTGTGTTCAATTTTTACCCTGGTCAAGGATCCAACTTATAAAATCAACATCTTTCTATGAGGTTTGGGGTGGTCATAAATAATGCAACTTGAAGTTCAGTCTCCAGTTGGCAATTGTATCGGCTACGTGAAACGAGTATTTAGTGGTTGTAATCTTGATTACCACATTTTGGATGGTAACCAGCGTACTTACTTATTTAGGCCTGTTACTCCCAATGGAGCATAGGCCAACGACCAGCTTTTTCCAACCCACTCTGTCATGGGCCTTCTTTTCTAGTTCTATCCAGTTTTAGTTCACTCTTCTCATGTCTGTCTCTATTTCTCGGCGTAATGTGTTCTTTGGTCTTCCTCTTCTCCTTCGACCTTCAGGATTCCATGTGAGGGCTTGTCTTGTGACACAATTAGGTGATTTCCTCAAGGTGTGCCCAATCCACTTCCAGCGCTTCTTCTTGATTTCTTCCTCCGCTGGAATCTGGTTCTTTCTCTCACACAGTAACTTGTTGCTGATAGTGTCTAGCCAACGGATCCCAAGTACCTTGCGTAGACATTTGTTGATAAACACTTGTATCTTTTGGATGGTATCCTTCGTTGTTCTCCAGGTTTCCGCCCCATACAATAGAACTGTTTTCATATTTATATTGAAAATTCTGATCTTAGTGTCGGTTGACAGACAGTTGTTTTGAGTTCCAGACGTTTTTCAGTTGTAGGTATGCTGCTCTTGCTTTGCCGATCCGCGCCTTTACATATGCATCTGATTCACCGTGTTCATCAATGATGCCGCCCAGATATGTAATGGTTTCCACATCTTCCAAAGCTTCTCCGTCAAGTGTAATTTGATTGGTGCATATTGTATTGTATCGGAGAGTCTTGCTTTTCTCTTTGTTTATATTGAGACCTACTGCTGCTGAGGCTGCTGCTACACTGGTCGTTTTCTCCTGCACTTGTTGTTGCGTTTGTGTTAGAAGAGCTAGATCATCCGCGAAGTCTAAATCGTCAAGCTGCATTCTGTCTGTCCACTGTATCCCGTGCATTCCTCCAGATGTTGACTTCTTCATGATCCAGTCGATCACCAGGAGAAAGAGAAAGGGTGAGAGTAAGCAAACTTGTCTAACACCTGTCTTTACTTCAAACAATTCGGTGACTTGTCCTCCGTGGACAATCTGGCAGTTTAGTCCATCATAGGAGTTCCGTATGACTATCTTCTCAGGCACGCCGTAGTGTCGAAGAAGCCTCCATAGTGTCATCCTGTTCACGCTATCAAATGCTTTCTCGTAGTCGATGAAGTTGATGTAGAGTGGTGAATTCCATTCGATCGATTGTTCCACAATGATACGTAGAGTTGCGATTTGATCTGTGCACGATCCATCCTTACGAAATCCAACTTGTTGATCTCGAAGTTGGGCGTCCACGGAATCCTTCATCCTGTTTAACAATACTCTGTTGAAGACTTTTCCTGGTATTGAGAGAAGTGTGATGCCCCTGTAGTTGTCGCACTTGGTCAGATCGCCTTTCTTTGGTATCCTGATCAGAAGTCCTTTTTTCCAATCTATTGGTACTTGTTCTTCGTCTCAAATCTTACTGAAGAGGATGTGGAGTATCTTGGCAGTTGCTGCTACATTTGCTTTCAGTGCCTCTGCCGGGATGTTGTCTGGTCCCGCTGCTTTGCCACTCTTGATTTGTCTAATGGCCATGCTGATCTCTTCAATTGTTGGTGGGCCAACATCGATTGGGAGGTCTGTGGGTGCTGCTTCGATGTTGGGTGGGTTCAGTGGAGCTGGTCGATTCAAGAGTTCCTTGAAGTGTTCTACCCACCTGTTTCGTTGTTCTTCCATGTCGGTGATTACTTTGCCTTCCTTGCTTTTCACTGGTCTTTCTTGCTTACGGTAATTTCCAGCAAGCTTCTTTGTTGTATCATACAGTTGTCTCATGTTTCCCTCTCTTGCAGCCTTTTCCGCTGTTATCTCTAAATCTTCCACATATTTACGTTTGTCAGTTCTGATGCTCCTCTTCACTTGTTTGCTTGCCTCTGTGTATTCGGCTTGTGCCTTGTCTTTTTCCGCTCTGGTTCGGCTGATATTGATTGCTGCCTTCTTGTTCCTCCTTGCTTCAATTTTATCCAGTGTATCAACAGTGATCCATTCCTTGTGATGGTGCTTCTTTTGGCCCAGAACCTCCTGACATATTGAAACGATTGCCTCCTTGATACCTTTCCAGCTGCTCTCCATTGTAGTCCCCTCTCCATTGAGTAGATCATGAAAGGCCTCGAACCTGTTGCTGAGGGCTATGTTAAATTCGTTGAGTTTGTCAGCATCTCGAAGAAAGGCCGTATTAAACTTTTGTGATGTTATCCGCACCGTTGTCCAGTGCTTCTTGAGTTTTAGTTTCATCTTGGCAACCAGCAAATGATGATCGGATGCTATATCAGCTCCTCTTCTGGTTCTCACATCCTCCATCGTCCTCCTGAACTTTTTGTTGATGCAGATATGGTCGATTTGATTCTGTGTAGTGTGATCCGGTGAAATCCAAGTGGCTTTGTGTATGTTTTTGTGTGGGAATATGGTGCCACCTATGACCAGTTTATTGAAGGCACATAGGTTTGCAAATCTCTTACCATTTTGGTTCCTTTCTCGCAGCCCATGTCGTCCCATGACGTCTTCGTATCCAGTGTTGTCCTTTCCAACCTTGGCATTGAAATCTCCCATCTGAATGGTCAGGTCCTTGGTTGGGCACTTCTCGAAGATCGACTGCAACCTGTCGTAAAATTGGTCTTTAGCGTCTTCATTGTAGTCGTTGGTAGGCGCATAACACTGGATGACGTTCATTGTAATGCCCTCTCTCTTTGTTTTGAAGGAGGCTTTGATGATCTTTGGTCCATGAGATTCCCATCCAATAAGTGCATTTTGTGCTTTTCTGGACAGCATCAATGCAACTCCTTGTGTATGTGGGGCACTTTCTTTTTCATGGTCGGAGTATAACAGAAGCTTTCCCGAAGATAGTCGTTGTTGTCCAACCTGCGTCCAATGTGTTTCGCTGATTCCAGGCACCTCCAGATTGTATTTTCTCATTTCTGCAGCAATTTGGAAGACTTGTAGTACCAGTTCATATGTTAGGCCCATATACTTTATTCTAGTTACTGGCCAAGCCAATTCACCTGTACATTGAGTCATCTTTTGATCTTGTTAATCATTTGCTTATTAACCTAGAGTACTTTTTATATGAGCGCATATGTGTACACTTCGTATCTTATTCATCATATGTCTGTCACTCATTTTTGCCTGCCTATAAATGTTAGTTAACGCTTGCTTAAAACGAGTTGGCTTCCCAGCCATCTCCACTGCATGTCATTTATGTTCTGCTCTCATCTATTTACTTCATCGTTCTGATTCCCTGGCCAGAGTGTAGGAAATATATGTATTCTAAATCCATTCTCGTATTTGACTTATTTAATTCCGTTATTCACCAACGCGGAATAAAGTCATTTATTATATACGAGTATAGACAGAATCAGATTTACGACGCAACCGAATTGGATGTCTCGCTGAACGAACCCGGACCAGAATCGACAACCTCTGCGTACGAACTCACAACATAATTGGCGACCGCAACGAGTGAACGCATATCAAAAATAGAACGGCCGACTACATATTCCGTTATGATTCGAATAAGCTCTATATGCTCATTATTACAATAATTTCATATCATCAACTAACGTGGAATTATTATTTTTGTTCGTATTAACACTAAACTATGACATTCACTCAGTCGAATCACTAATCGGACAAATTATAATTATATGGACAGTACACGTTATGATATTCGAAACTCACTGGATTATTTTTATTATCCAATGACGTACAATTTTCCTGATTCAAGTGAGTTCGTTCCAATTTTTTTCATGTCATTTTCGGTCTAATATTACACTCTATCATAGACATAAGTTTGGAGTCACACTCCCGGTAGTAGGAACTTATGTTCTCGATGCAACTAATGTTCATTTATTTCATTGGTACGCAGCAACCGTCGTCCCCTACATTCTCAGCGACAACCTGAACCGAACTTTCGCAATTTTTGTTTCACGATGATCCCTACTTTAATGTTTATACACAAATCGAGTATTCGACGCCGCATTACCAGCCGATTAGTAATGATTATTTTCATATTATCTATTTATTCACATTTATATCTGAATGCTGCATCATCCATTACCGATAATCACAATTCGATTACTGCAATTAATATTTTATTTCCATTGTACTGTACACCAGAACATAGAGTTTAGAGCTAGTCTCTCAAAGTTACACTCTTGTTCGTCACATTCAAGTCAGTCTCACTCGCTGATATCGATAATCATATGTATTGGTATTTTTATAATGCCTTAATACGGTTTCGTAACAAATGAGGTTGAGCGCATATCCCTCTAACTACACAAACCACGATAGGCTGCATGACCATAAAGGAATACGACTCCGCATATCTCGTTTCATCAGTCACTATCCTGTTTCTCTGGTCATTCTACTAATACATATTTAGCGATAACTTGACGCACATGACAACGTACACTGACTTCGCATTTTATTATCATTATCAATTGCAGTACAGCAATGAATATCAAACGCCGATGCAGTCATCATCCTACGGCTGGATTATTTTTTATCCCACATGAACTCCAATCGTGTAAATTCGAATCCACTCATCGCCAATCGACTCTATTTACTCGACTGCAGCTTATCAGAACATATTCCACTGTTCTTTATCGTCATATTCAGTCGGCACCATAGACCGATTTCTGTTATATTCTATTTTCACGATATTTCAAATTGCTTACACGAACCTGTTATTTTATCATTCAGACAGTCACTACACAAATGCATGTTAATTTTTTTTCGTACGCTTACTAATGTACTCATAATCACATGCTAGCATTTCAATTTTTTGTCCGAATCTTGACAATATTCATGTACATTTTTACATAAGTATGACACTTTCGCTTAATACGCTCACTCCTCATATGACACTGTAATTTATCAGGTATTGTACCATTTTTTCCCACATTTTGACGTTATCCTCATACCGCTTCAGTGTTATTTTTCGAAAACAGACATTTTTTTATAAATGTGCTATTTTCTACAAGGGGGCTATGTAGTACCAGTTCATATGTTAGGCCCATATACTTTATTCTAGTTACTGGCCAAGCCAATTCACCTGTACATTGAGTCATCTTTTGATCTTGTTAATCATTTGCTTATTAACCTAGAGTACTTTTTATATGAGCGCATATGTGTACACTTCGTATCTTATTCATCATATGTCTGTCACTCATTTTTGCCTGCCTATAAATGTTAGTTAACGCTTGCTTAAAACGAGTTGGTTTCCCAGCCACCTCCAATACGCATCATTTTTTGCTTCACTCTCGAGTTGGCTTCCCAGCCATCTCCAATACGCATCATCTTTGCTTCGCTTGCTTACAGTTGCTCATGTGCTTACAACTTTCTGGTCTGCATCGATTATCAATAAAAATGTAGTTGCCGCTTCCCTTTGCCTTCTGATATTATACACCGTTAAGATTGGTATTAATAACGGTTATCGAAGCGAACTATGATCGAAGCACGGCACTACAGACTCTTCCGGTCTCCCACATTGTCCGGACATTCCATGTACCTATAAAAATTGTCGCTCTGGTTGTAAGAAGGTGCATCGGCCTCATGACTTCCGAATGAACTCGGCTTTCATCATGAGACGTCATAATTATTCCTTTTACTCCTAGGGTAGAGTTTAAAACGTTTGGATGATTTTTTCTGATTAGTGTTTTTTTAGCGAGTTGATTTTCTACGGGATGGGGTCGCTAACCCCATGTCCAAACCTCCTCCTTTACCCGGGCTTGGGACCGGCAGTAACCCCCAGAGGAGTTACAAGCGGAGTAACCAGAGTACAGTTCTGCAAATACATGGTCCATCATGTTGTTTTTGTGGATGTTTAAGATCGGATATAGTATTCAAGGTGTACATTTCTTATTGATATCCTAATTATTGTTTCTGTTGACGATAAATATTGTTAAAATAAACTTTATTTTTCACTTTGTATAATGCTGTTCATTGTGCTTGCTGAAAATGATTGCTAGATTAATATTAGATTATGATGTTTTGTGTGATTATTGCGAGAGCGATTTACTTGTGTTCAATGATTCTATCGGCTTATGAATGTCTTGCTAACTTATAGTGTATCTTTATTTTGAAGCAAACAACAAAATTGCATCGTTTCTTAGCAAGATATTTGAAAGAAAATCCTAGAGTACATCTTAAAAAGAATTACAAGACTTACCTTCATAGCATCGATATACACTTTGTCCCAGTGTGTTGTAACATGTATAGCGGTTTCGCACTTCATAAGGCAGGATCGCTGTATACAGCCGCATGTAAAAAAAAACTATGTCATGGTAAGCGAATTCAAACAATTTTCTCATATAAAATACAAAATGCTATCAATCAAAGCTAATTAAGTTTAATAATCTTTAAGAATGGAAGCCACACTGAATATGATACTTGTGAGCATTTTTATAGGATTTATCAGTAAGTTTATTTAATATCAAGCACGCAAATATAATCCAAAATAATTTTTCGTATGCACTGCCTAACCTATCATTTTGTGTCCACTCTTTTAACGAGCGAATTTTATATTAGAACTTCATTAATATGTCGTAGAAATGCTAAAAAGCTTATACTGAAAAATTAGCTGTCAAATCTAAGCAATACATATGTCAAAAGCATCAATTTTAGATTGATTCAAAGTTAAACCAACTTTATAACCTAATACAAGCTCAAAATAGATAAACTATTTTCCAAAGTTTCTTAGTTTGATTATTTGCTAAGAGTAAATCATTGAATTATTTTATCAGATAAGTCACTAGTCACTACTTTTTCTGAGATAACGTTAACAAATACATACAATTATCTGCAACTATCTGTTAACTACTTCTTACGTCTTTTATCAGAGACGGCTGAAAAGTTATTATGAAGAGTTGATCGAAACTACCTGAAGCTAATTTTCACAGATTCATGAAACTCATTGGAACAGCAGCGATAAGTCAAAATTTTTAGATATTTTGTTTAGGGTCGCTTACATGATGAGATACAAGGCGTCAAAAACAGATTCCGCTCCAATGTTAAACCACAGTTGGATAAAAACATACTAGAAGATTTCATTAGCAAGTCTAGCTAATGAAAGTCCCGTAGTAAAATTTGTCAAGTACGTTCAGATGCATATAGATTCACTTAGAACATTTGGGAAAGTAATTGATTCTTCAGAGAATCACCGCAACGGTTACGGATAACGACAGAACTATGTCACTGACAAAGTTAATGACAGCATTTAACTTGTCAATAGTCTTTATTTACGCCCGAAGATTATCAACCGGAACTGTAAGAAAGCTCTCATTTTGGCTCGAAACATGTATACCCAATTCATCAACCACAAGAACTACACCTACTCCTCTACTCTTTTAATATATGCAGAGATTTCGGTAAGTTTCTCCTTTCAGCCCATCGAACTGTACGTAAAAGATTCCCAACTTGAAGGTAAACTAAATGTTCATAACTTTATGAGAAAGTTTCGAAAGGCAATTTGTACAAACAGACCATTTAGATTACCGAAATAACTAAAGTGCTCAAAAATAATACAAGTAATTATTCGGAAAAGAATTATTATGACTAAAAAGATCATTTGACTAACATAACAAATAATGTGAAAATTAAAAACATTACCACCCATCTTGACTTTAACTTGAAGGAGATAGTTTAGGCTAATTTGTAAGTATTAATTGCAAACACTAACTAAACATACACATGCCCACAACAATGTGGAAAGGCTGGTAGAAGGTAGATATACAGACGCCAGTAAAAGGATAAAACGTGTAACTTAACAGCAAGTGGCTTGATTGCTGATTAGAATATATCGAGGTTTGATAAGAAGCTACGGTAATATTGCCTAAAATCACAATGAAAAATCCAGAATCAAACCCTCTAGCTCAAAGGACTCAAGAAAAAAACAATTCATAACTGTTTATCCTGTGACGAGATGTCTTTGTAAAGAGTCAGGGCGATTAGTACTGATAGCTTGCTCAACCGGGATGAATGACCAAATGTATGACAACATATTGTTTGAATCTGTATTTTAAAAACATTGCTACATATATGGAAACTCGAGTACGATTCGATAGTTTTAGAAATTATTTTTATTAATCTTGTTTTTCTGTGATGAGAAAGTGGAACGTTTAGGAATGATCTACAGGAAATTTCTTTTTGCTGCAACACAAAGCTACAGCTATAGGACGATTTTGCTCACATATTTGAAACTATTAAGAAACTTTTTATATGGAGGTCTTGCGTTACAGATCTCTCTCCTGGCGTAAAAACTAAAGAAATAACGCCTTTCCCATGGGCCTCAGTCTCTTTTAACAGAACCACGTGGACTCGATTTAAATTAAACCTATGTTTCCAGTGTATTAGTCGATCTAGCTCGATATATTATTTCTATGTTTCCTATCTGAAACAAATGTGGTAAAACAGACATAAGAAATTAAAATAAAGTGGTGAACATGTTTTATGAGGTTCCTTTAAAGGGATGCTTGAATCCTTTTAACCTCCCAATACTATTTTATCATAGATTAAGCTGATCAATTAAAGGAGCACTGTCGATGAGTTCATAAACCTTAGAAACACGCACGTAAAGCATCATTTCTCATGTTAAATTCCAAGTCAATTGTATATTCTACCGGAGCAAATGGCATCTGACTATCTTTTAAATATTTTCGGTCGATAATAGATCACGGCATTTACGGGAATCGTAAAACTTCAAACAGAACACCAGTCTTTGTAACTTTAATACAAAAACTAGTAAGCTCGTTATTCACTCCTATGCCTTTTGGCAACCATTACTCATTTAAGATTAAGACATTTCGAGGTGAAAGCGAAGATTCTTTCGATGTCACTTCTAACAACCAGAGCAACAACATAAGGGAATGGGATGTCCAGACAATGTGTGAAACTGGCTGGACCAGTCAAAAAGCAGTGAAGACGACAAAGATCAGCTTCATGAGAGGCTGCAGTCGATCATAGAGAAAAGACAAGACCATGCTAATGGGAGATATAAACACCAAAGTCGGAATGGACAACACAGCAGATGAAGATATTATGGAACGACATGAACTGGGAGAGAGAGAAACGAAAATGGTGACAGATTCGCAAATCTATGTGCATTCAACAAATTGGTTATAGGCGACACAATATTCCCACACAAACACATACATAAAGCTACATAGATCTCACCTGACCACACCACAGAGAACCAAATAGATCATATCTGCATCAATAAAATGTTCAGAAGGACAATGGAAGACGTGGGAAGCAGGAGAGCAGCTGACATAGCTTCAGATCACCACCTGGTGGTTACCAAGATGAAACTGAGGCTAATTAAGTACTGGACAACTGGAGAAACAGCATTACAAAGTTTCAATACACACTTCCTTCGAGATACCGACAAACTCAACCAATTCAAGATAACTCTCAACAACAGATTCCACGCTTTACAAGATCTACTCACAGAACAGGAAGCTACTATGGTGAACAACTGGAAAGGGATCAAAGAAGCACTAGCTCCAGCATGCCACGAGGAGCTGGGCTTCTAGAAGCGTCATCATAAGGAATGGATCTCCATTAAAAGCCTGCGTGAGATTCAATAAAGGAACAACAAGAAGTCAACAAGGGGCAGCAGTTGAACAACAGCAGAGAAAACAAAGCTACGGCTCGAATACACAGAAGCAAACAAGCATGTGAAGAGGAGCATTAAGGCCGACAAGCAGATATATGTGGAAGATCTAGCAGCGATAGTGGAAAATGCTGTAACAGAAGGAAATCTCTGACAACCATATGACACAACGATCAAAAAACTGAAAGGAAAATATAGTAAACCAGAGAGACCGGTAAACGACAAAGAAGGAAAGACAATCACTGAGATTCAAGAACAGAGGAACAGATGGGCAGAATACTTCGAGGAACTGCTCAATAGACCAGCCCCATCTAATCCACTGCACATCGAAACAGCACACACAAACCTTCCTATAGACGTCACTCCACCAACCATCGAAGAAATCAAGATGGCCATCAGACAAACCAAGAATGGGAAAGCAGCAGCGCCTGACAATATACCAGCTGAAGCACTGAAGTCAGACATTGAAGTAACTGCTCACATGCTCCACCTTCTATTCAAGAAGATTTGGGAAGAGAAACAAGTGCAGACGACAGACTGGAAAGAACGACACCTCATCAGGATATCCAAAAAAGGAGATCTGAGCAAATGTGGGAACCACAGAAGCACCACGCTAATGTCAGTACCACGAAAAGTTTTCATCAAAGTATTGCTGGACCGGACGCAAGACTCAGTAGACGCCCAAATTCGAGATCAACAAGCTGGATTCCGTAAGGATCGATTGTGCATAGAACAAATCACGACACCACGGATCATCGTTGAGCAACCAATTGAATGGAACTCGTCACCACACATCAACTTCATTGACTTTGAGAAGGCGTTTGACAGTGTGGATAGGAGAACATTATGGAAACTTCTTCAACACTATGGTGTGCCTGAGAAAATCGTAGACATCACACGTAATTCATACGACGGACTACAGTGCAAAGTGGTCCATGGAGAACAGCTGACAGACACATTTTATCTGAGGACAGGAGTCAGACAACGCTGTTTACTCTACCTTTCTCTTTCTTCTGGTGGCTGACTGAATTATGAACACCTCCACGTCTGACAGGAAGCACGGAATACAATAAACAGGTTGGATGCAAACAGACGATTCGGACTTGTAAGATAATTTAGCTCTTCTATCCCATACACACTAAACAATGCAGATAAAGACAACCAGCATAGCAGCAACCTCTGCATCAGTAGGTGTCAACATACACAAGAGAAAAAGCAAGATCCTCAAATACAACACAGAGAACACCAACTCAATCTCACGTGACGGAGAAGCTCTGAATGATATAAAATCTTTCACGTACCTGGACAGCATCATCGATGAAAAAGGATGATCTGATGCAGGCGTTAAGGTGAGGATTTACTATTTAAATTAACTCATTGCTATAATCGTTAAGCTATATCCTAATGCAGATGTCTAATCGGGCATAACGTTTTAGGAGATACTTTAAGTTCCCTGACGTTTCTTTGTCAAACACTGATCAGTTAATAAACAACGGAATATTTTTGTTACATTTTATAATGACGGCAGTTAATTTATTTGCTGACACTCGTAAAATTCATATCAGTAAAATTGTGGTTTTAAAACTTAATCCCCATACGATCGCTGATTTCACAGTCATAGAAACTTTTATTGCTGAGATACAGAAAACTAGAAATATGGTACTAAAACGCACTAACTCATTATTCTAATTAAAACTAACGATGACTAATGTAGTTGCGATTATTTCTCATATAAAAATATTACCTATACACATTCATTCAAATCTACTGTTTTTCTACAAAATCATTCTATGAATAGTGTTTAGAATTTTAAAAATACACTAGAAAGTGTATGTCTGCAATCATAAAATAGACTGAAAAATATTACCTACTCACTTTCGATAGCATCAATCACCTGTTTAACCAACAATTGGTCAATTTGAGTCAAATACTCAAGACCCGGAGGACAGTTGATCACAGCTGGTCTTTGCATCCACATAACTAAAATCAAGAAAACTTCGTTATTTGCACCTACTCATATATACAATATTACAGCAGGTTCTCTGTAGTTTTTTTAAATGCACTAATAAGTCTACTGTTATTTGATATTCACAAAACTACTAGAAATTCATTTAGAAATATAGTGAATGATCAATGACTACTGATAGACTGTAAATGGTGCTATGTATTTACGATACTGACAATATGCTGAAGATAAACTCGACTTCAAAAATTCTGTGAGTTATATAAGCCTTTCATACACAAACGTTTTTGAGTAAAGAGCAATAAAAATGTGTTGTAATCAAGAACCAAAATGTGAATAAAGTAACAATTTTTCTGTGATGTATATTGGTGTATTTGCATCAAATCTGACATAAAAACAAAAGACTTGATATTTGTATTATTCTTCTGTCAGGTGAGGTGAGAAATCAATAATATAACACTTGAACGTGTGAAATCACGATAAAATTTACACTAAAGACCAACAGATAGTTTTTTAACACAACCCAACCATTTTAACGGTTCCTTACACAACAGTTAGTAAAATGTACGGTCCTGCCGATTTCCAAACTTTAGAAGACTGATACATTGATAAGAAAGCTACTGATGACAGCTTTGGGTCTTCAAACCCCTGAATTTACTATGGTATAAAGCGACCCATGTAGTGGTTATGAATATTGATGTAACCAGAAATTTAATGGAACTCAATAGACCAATACAAGTTTTTTTGTCTAACATCGGAATTTGTTTTCTATAATGAAGACCAACCCTACCGAGCTGCCTGAAATCAAAGTAGGTAGATCAGATTGAAAACTTGCTGAAAAGCAACTGGAAATCAAGTCCATAGACCAATAAGTCACCTTAAACCTAAGATCTAACACTTAGAGTATATGTAATCTACTACTAAAACCATATCAAGATTATCCGACAGCTCTGAGCTGTAGGCTACTGAGAATTGAATAGAGAAAAACAAAAAGACCTATGATCTCCACTGGTAACTCATCTATAATGATGTGGGGCCCAATGTTTAGTATTTCTGTAGCAAGCTGGTACACACCGATCGACTCCGCGCTCGCTTTTAGTTATTAAGGTACGGTTCCAGAGTTTTATTATCATCTAGTATTGGCAGTCTAGATACTCAAATGCAATAGTTCTTTTCAGTCAAACATTAAATAACAGACTAGTATGTCCTGATTAAAATGAAGGCATCCACTCAAGAACAATGAGCTAGCTACTTTGATATGGGGTGAATGATTGATTGATTTTAATACTTAAAATTTCGCGGGTTAAACAGAGAAAAATATTTGAAAGATAAAGTCCCTAGTAAACAAATAAGTCTATTAGTCAGTTAGGAAGGTATTATACGTGGATATATTAGTGGAGCAGTTATAACGAGATAAGGTGCGAAAAGTCTTATTTATATATATTGATATCAAGAGGGCCACATGGAAACGCAGTCACACCAGGTCTAAGAGCTTTAATGAATAGAACGTAACACATCGAGGGACTAAGTGAAATTCGAACCTTTATCTATCGTGTTTTTTTTCTTGCTCTTACGTAAGAAGTCCTTAGTAAAAAACCTGGAACCGTACCAATGTAATAAAAAAAGAGCGCGAAGCAATCGACCACTCCATACAAACTCGTCACGATGTTATCGGAGCCCGGAAATCAATCGCTCACTAAAAATAGTTATATTAACGGATGTTTTAACATAAGAATTTGTAAGACCTGTGTGAAAACCGATACCTGGACAGAGAATTCGTAAAGTTGCGGAATGTCTTTACGAACGGCCCATATTTCACAAAACAATTTTCATAATCAAATAATGAAAGGTAACATATTCAGCCGTCCCCTCTTTCTGGTGTCAATATACGATCTCAGAGCATGAAAATCATCTAATGTGTCCATTTCAGCTGATCAACTTAACTAAGATAGCTCTTAAAACGACAAACATTTGAGACAAATACGCAGAACACAACCCTATGATATTTTTAGTGTCTTAATGTCATAGAGTAGCTTCTTAGAATGAAGGAAGCTCTTTAATAAAAAACAATAAGGTAAATAAATTACAATTTTGCGAATATGTATCACTTCTGCCTAACTATGCCGTCTGTATACGGGCCAAAACCTACAGAAAAGTGAACACCCTCCACCAAGGGTAACTTTAAATTCAGCACACGGAACATAAGAGATTTTATCGACACCCAAGAGATCACTGTCTAAGCGATCCTCAAAATCCAAGTTAGGCACGACAAACTGTGAGCCAGAAAATATGTTGCTTGACGATCAGCTAACACCGAAGAACCAACCTCTATGGTTGCTCACAGAATAACTGATCTAGTAGCTAGTGGTTGTGGTGATACTCACGAACACAACGTGCAGCGGTGGCACAAACTATCAGGTAGCATAGATCTGTACGTCACCATGACGATTAGCAAATCCAGACTATTTTGTGTGTCACACCTCACGACCATTAAAGTTCCCCGTCAAGTGACTGTAAACTGACAGGAATTACTTGAGGCCCCCCAGGTCTAGTAAATCTCGAAAAAACACCTCTTCAATCACATGTGATGTTATGAAAGCCGGTTAAAATAGGTAAGGCTACAGTGAAAAGGCTCAAGAAAATAGACCACTGTGTCGGTTGACCATGATCAACAACCTACGGTACAAAACACAGGTTTCCCTAGTGGGGTACGCTATATAAGTAACAAAAGAACACAGAAGACAGTTTGCTAGGAACTGACCATCTCACTCTGAACATTGATCTGCTTAAAAAACAGAAGACCCATTATGCTATAAAGGAGCACCAGGTAATGAGACAAACCCCCAAGAGCCTCTACAGCAAAATGGAAGGACCAGGGAGTAAACTAAGAGAAATCGGAAATCCGAAGATCGTAGTCCCGGCCCAAACATGGCTATTACCTGACATCATGGAATGGTTGGCCAAAAGTGGATGGCTACTTGGAGGTAGCGAGGAACATCATTCAGAATGCTCTCCAGAACAATGTTCCTCAGTGTAACCACACTCGGAAAGCAAAGATCCAGGCTTGAGTGAGGCCTAGAACGCCTGCTACAGGTCAGATAATGAGCCTGGTACAAGTGAAAAGTCTTTTTAAAGGATTCTGATTGCAGCTTTCACTTGACATTGAGAAAAAAATTCAACTACAAATTTTGGAGCGATAAGAGATGTTTTCTGGTCAAGTAAGAAGCAAGAACTCAAGATAACCCCAAAGATCGCCACAGATTCATGACCACGGAAAAGCTTAAGAACTAAGGATCTATGTTCCTAAATAGCCGTCTGACAAAGGTCTCATTAACTAAGAAATGGTGAAGACCCTTGATGCTAACATCATAGACCAACCAAACCAGGAACTTGCAAGCACGGAACATCTTTCAACTCTTGTAGCAGTTGAAGGTCTTGAGGATTTTAAACTAACGCCCTGGCCAGTATTGAAGAGACTAAAATCCCGCTTTCAAGGAAGTCACCAGGATGTGAAAACACTCGATCTATAATCCTGAAACATAATGCGATAGCTACCAGCACGCCAGTGTGTGATTTGTCTAGGCACTCACTAGATCCACACTAACTCCTAAGAGGATGGAAGAAGTTCACTATCTCTTCAATCTTCAAAGAGGAATATAGACACGACTCAGTCTGTTAAAGACCGGTTACACTACTCGCAATATTGTTAAAAATAATGTGAGCACCGGTCAGTGAAGAGGTGAGGTCATACGTTAATATAAATAAAATCCTCCATGAAACCCAACACTTGTTTGCCTAAAGACAGCTCCTGTGAAAGCCGAACGACTTGCTGAGACCATATGATACTAGTCCATGCAATATTCCCCGATTTCACATAAATCTTTAACAAAGTGCCCCATATAATTCTAGTAAGTTAAGTTGCAAAGATGGGTTTTATCGTGGCTCCAACATGACCTGGAGAACAAAATATTTCATACCAAAGAAATAAAGTGCACGTGAGTTTGAAAGTTTCAACACCAGGAGTTTCACAACGGCAATCTTACGTTCACTCCTGCTCTTCATCTTAGTCAACGACTTGTTAGATAAATTTAGCTCGACGACTCTGTACTACGCAGACCAGGAGGTCCATGAAAAGTGAAAAGGATTCATTAGAGCCTCAAGAAAACCTTACAATAATAGAGGGATGAGTGATAGGCAACAGGTTAAAACTTAACATGTCGAAATGTCATGTCATGAACGCAACCTCATTTAACATATAGCACTTACATCGTGGGTGGAAATCCACTCTCGACTGTATCCTCATGGCGTAATCACAGGATTTTAACCAAGGGGAGGTTTGACATCATCTCAACAGAACACAAGGAATGTAGTCGAAGAAAACCTACTCTCCACTTTACGCGTAGACATCGTACCTCAATCACACCCGAATTCTTCGGAACATCGTTTAAAACATACGTACGGCCACCCGTTAGAGCCTGCGACTTTGTTGTGTCCCCTCTCTTCAAAAGAAGTACAACTCTGTTGAACGCAGTACAGAGACCTGGAAACCAAGTGGGAAACAATTCCAAAACATAAATCTTGTGTGGTTATACTCCGACGCTTGAAATTATTCTTAGTGAGCAACCGGAGAATAAGAAGTTATCTGGTAATGGTACACAACATGTTATAGCGTACGCAAACAACCTCAACACGACTATATTATCACATCTTCATCACGCTCAACTACACAATCCCCAAAAGATTGACCATTGGAGAGCAAACATTCAGGTACTCTTCCACGTTTTCTCATTAAGAGTTTTCCCCACTTTGAGTGTTCTTCCAGTCGAAGTGATAAAAGCTCTGTTAGTGGAAGCTTTAGAAGGAAAGTAGACGAAAACGTACTCATCAACAAATCATAATCTCCCGTTTGGACTAGTTGTGTCTGATCCGTGTTTCATCATTTATGTACCAGTATCATTGTCGCATAACAGTGTTGTATGCACTACTTGTAGAATCCAGACTAAGGTTTGGATTGAAGAATAACTGTTTAGTTAGTTTAGATACGCGCTATCGCCCAGTTAAAACCAAAACAAGGTGATTGTGTAAATGACGGTTCTAGATTTCATTATAAATATAAATGTACATTATCACGTACACAAATATTACCACCCAGTTATTTAACCAATAATCGTTCAATCAGTAATAGTTCTAAATTACAATAAATAAGCAAGTTCATAAAAAACGTAAGAAAATTATCAAGCGCACCAAACAAACGTTATTCTATCCTTTATGGACAGATCACGTACAGATTCATTCGAAAGATAATATTTGTTTGCCTTATAACACAGTGTTTCCGATTCTGGTAGAGTACTTCAATTCACAATCGAAAATGCAAAATTCCAGTCGTTGCAAACAACACAATCAAAGACGGAGCAAATCAATATGGCTGCCCCCAAGACTAAATATAAATGCAGTTCAAGAAGAAACATGGAAACTCCGTGAATGCGTAAGAAAATTAAAAACTATAATATTATACAAATATTGCCATCTGAAATGGGCTCAAATGGAATGACAAAATGTGCAACTGAAGGAATCAACAGGAACAAATTACAATCGTATACATGAAGGGATTTTCATACACAAAACCTTCAAAATAGATCTTGCACTACCAATGAGGGCAGATATAATTATTACGTGGCAGGAATTGTGAGTGGGTAGCTTTCTGACAGAAGATTAGAATAAAAAGGAGAATGAAAACGAAGAGCAATCGGAGTAACATCAAATTTGGAAGAGTTATGTGGCATTCAAAAACTAATCAAGGAAAATGTGCAAATGGTGTGTTCTGTGTATGATTACCATATCTGAGTTTTCGTTCACTACATCATTAACTACTTCTTTTCTCTCTCACCGTCATATCTCTTTCCCCTTTTAACACTACATTTTGGTTTCACACCTTATCTGAATTATTAATTAGTTGGATAATTTACATACTTTTGGAAACATTCGTCTTCTATTAGCTCTCGACATATCACCTCATCATTTTCACATTGTAACCAAACCACCTGGTAATGTGATAGCTTATCGTTCTCATTAGCCCGGAGACAAACGCGTTCACTCGGATTATTATGATAAGCAAATCCTCACATAACTACGGAACTGATGTTAGTTAGTGACTATCACCCCATGAACATTATCGAAAACTTGAAACCCTTCTGAAACAACAAGAAACAAGCGCAAAAAAATCATTCGGCAAGTATAAACTGGTCACAAAAATATTGAATATTCGGTGTTTGTGAATTTAACCGCTATTCGGTTGCCAATAGGTCCAAAGAATAAGTAAGTATGCGGTTGCTGGAACTGGAAGCTACCATCTTATCAGATAGTCGATCGATTAGTTATGATGTCAATGTGGTAAAATCGGAATCGTGAGTGGTTGTAAGAAAGGAGCCAGTGATAAGACTGAAGGGGCAGTGAAAGGTTACTGAGGTCTAGCTTATTCATAAATCAGGTTGGATCTTTTCTTCTTCAGAAGACAGATCACCGATAGTTGCAAGGTCTGTAATGATGCAGAAAAGACCCCAAAAATGGAGAAATTGTGAGGAGATGAATTCAATTAAATGCAATACGGTGGTATGCAAGCGTGGTAGCTCTATACGACTTGCTTTCACTCCTATTAAATACATTGTTCTATCTCCAGTCTGAACGTGTTCCTGTTATGACTTGAAGTATTTGAATTATAGTATGAACTAATAATCTCAGAAACAATGCAATTTAATCACGAGGTATCGGATGAAAACGAACAAATGTATTGTATTTGGAATTCAAAATCAAAACAGTCATCAGTACAAGGGAATCATTGGTTGATTAAAATACCACATCCGCTACAGCTTAAATTAGAGCGTGTTTGTAATCGATTGAACGTCTTCCTCTTGAGTTCATCTTACGTCTGTTCGACAGTGTATTGAACATAGACTCTGTATTATCTAGAATGCACTCGTTAGTATTAGAATTAACAACCGAAATCGTAATAGACTCACCTGGGTCTTGGAATTGTATACAATCACCATGTCGATTGTGCACTGAGACAACTGATATCTAGAGTTTGAACCATAGATTTTCCGAAACTATTCTCCCCCACGAAATTGTATTGGATCTTCAAATCCCCAAGTTATGAATAATGTGGCTTCATTTATAACATATTCCATATATTGACTAGAGTATTCATTAAAAGTGGCTTCATGCTAAGTATAAACAACAGTTGATATGAAGTTATCCGAATTGTAATGAAAATGAAGCTCACTTAGTACTGGTGCTTTGCATTGAACCAGTTTCCCACGAGAAGCATATGCATTATGAGGATAAATAATGTATGACATGACATTAGAATTTGACTCTTTTGAAATATTTTCATCAAATTTATTAGGGTTAATGAGAGAATAATGGATCACCAAAAAAATCAGTATCTGCTGAATCCGGTTTTTGATCATAATTTGACTAATTCAACATTTTGTTCTCAGAGTTGTAATTTCATCAGAAATATGTGAATCATTATGACAAACCATATCTGGTACAATAACACGAGAAATCTGACAAATAGTTGGTTAATTAGAAACTTATGTCTCACAGTGATTCTGGGTTTTATTCAACTCTTGGCTGCTCTCTGAAGTTATGTCGCTGCTAGATGTCTTGAATAAAGATGAGTGATCATTAGAAACATTCAACTCAGTGGATTCAAAAATTTTAGCATTACTTTCGATGAAATGAATCCTGGTATTATAAACTAACTGAATGTGTCCAATTTTACCACATTAGAAGCATCTAGGATTACGTAATACACATGAATTACATGGGTAAAACTTGCCACAGAACAAACATTTACTATCAAGCATTATTATCTGAATAACCTCGATTACGTATTAAACTGTGACGACGTAATAAAGTAGTGGAATTCGTGATGTCCTAGTGAGTCATATCATTGAATTTTTCTCTCTTACCGCATTCAAAATTTGTATACTTTACATGGTCCAGTAGTAGTTGCTTGAGAGTTGCATAAGGGAGTGAAATCAGTTTGTCTGGAAATGCCAAAGTTTTTATTAGGCTGTATGCTTCTTTTCCAATGAAGGTAAGGAAATGAGCCACAATATTAAAATCCCCAATATCTTCATTGGTCATAGCCCAGATTTTAAACCTCTCCATTTAATCCTCAACATCATTAAAATCGGAATGTATATTCAACCGTTCCATCACAGGCTCCATCGCGACGCCTATGTGATAATTGGGAGTATTTTAATTACGGTATAAACTGGTGATCTCAGAAACAACGCAATTTAATCATGAAGTATCAGATGAAAACGAACGAATGTATCGTATTTGGAATTCAAAATCAAAAGAGTCACTAATACATTGGAATCATTGGCTCATTCAAACACCACAGCTCTCCGTCATATAATGGTAATTATTACGATACAATGATTCAGTGTAGAAAACGATGTGACTTTCACGTAAGGTCTTATAGATTGGGCAGTCACATCACGACAAACCTATAATCTTAGGATTAGGCCTATCGTAGGCGTAGTAATAATGACGAAGTAGATCACAATTCTACGGATCTACCAAACACCGTCAAGGTTAGTGATGACTAACGGGCATGTCTTTTGAGTCACACCAGGTGTTTCTGTGGATTTCATGCATTTATGTGGCATTTATCGTAGACGTTAGAGGGAGTGGAATAAATGTACACACTGAAACTTTTGCTTTTGCGGCAGATGCGTTCAGTTAAACCTCTTCTAAAGCAAATTAGTGTACCAAGGGGTAGAATAACGATAATATCGTAGGTACGATTTCTTGCTGAAGCTAAATTGGAATCAAGTTTTAATGAGAAAGACTTAAGTCTTGGTCTCCTGAAGGGCTAAGGCCGAACTGCATCACTTTCAGTAACGAAATATTCCCATAAATACTCTGACTTTGTCTGTTAGCCAAATCCTAAGACTAACGACAAAACTAAAGGATGAAAATGTGCTTTTATTGTCTTAGGCGTTTGTAACTGTGCTTGAAAGTTTCATAACTACTGAAAATTCCCAGTAAGTTGGAGCAACGTGCATTATTGAGAAAAAGGCTTATAAGTTGGTTAACGTGCACCAGTGTTTGTAACAAGTGCTTCAGTGAAGATTCAGTGTAACGTCTATTCAAACGGAATATGAAGTCTGGTTTTCACATGCCTAAATGACGTTGGTTTGAAAATATTGCTGCTTTACAAAATTGGTATCGCTGGATAGTAACTAGGTTATCGAAATCTTTTAATTACTTAGAAGCGAACTACAAGTTGGCGTCTTTGCCTTTGAGAGAATTAAACTAAAAATTCCCAAAAATGTTCACCACTGTGTGACAGTTATTTATTGTCCTAGAGCCGCAATTCTTAACAGTTTATAGTGGAACAATAAGTTAGCAGGTAAAACTCATAATAGCTGCTGGAGTGAAATATGGAAAGAACATTTGGATGAGAGAATATAGCCATAAAGATCAAGGCGGTATTGGTTCAGATGATGGAAGGGAAGTCAAAGTTTGAATTGGAAAGGCTGTTCAATAGAATGGAAAGTTCATCGAACGGGAGAAAGGTGTTTAGAAACTTTGGTAACTGAATATATTGCTGTTTTTCCACTCTTCTCTCCTTCGTTGTTCTGGTGTCAGCCACTAGGCCATAGTGTGATAGTCTGAGTTAACGTGTCATAAGTAGTAGAGCAGCGAATCCAGCATAAAATTGGTAACATGCTTTGGAACAGTGAGAGTAGGAGAATAACCTCAGCATCACTGGTTTCTTTCCTCAACATCAACCATAAAGAGTTTAAAACGAAAAAATGTTCTACCTCACACATATGGGTCGATTTGAGAAGTCACCCTCACCATTAATGCTAGCTGGTTAGTAACTTCACCACATAATTAACAGACCTTGAATGATTTTGTCCCTATCTTTCTGTTGTGACTTGATCAAGGTCGTCGCCAATTTGTTGTGACTTCACAAAATAAACAAAGGACGTATCCTAATTCGTCAGTGTTTTTTTACGTCCGGCTTTTATTCACGTGAATTATCCACCAGTGGAAATACGACTTCTTCGACCTTAACACTGTGACAATCAATAACATTCGATCAGTATGAGTAATCTAGCGTCCTTATTGGTCCTTTGTCCGCCTAGCCCTTCCACTTGAGTCCAGAACACAATGACAGCTGTTATGCAAATCTGTGCGAATCATTTATTTCAAACATACTCTGTCTACATACCAGGCATACAGATCACATCGTATCAGAAAATAGAAAATAATATTTGCAAAAAATCAAGCCAAATGTGGCTGTGAATGTGTGAGGCAATAATCGATAAACCGAGTGTAAGTTAGGAACAGTAAATCGTATAATAATAATAATCAATAGGTCAAAATGGAGCTTACAATAAGATGAATATAGATATACATAATCTAGCTACTGAATAGTTATACAACAAGAATATATTTAGAATAATCGTCCAATAATAGGTCCTAGGAGTTACCCGTACTTATGTCTTCGCTAGGATATAACACTTTCCTTATCTATAACGTTCTGTTCCGTTCACAAGCCTCTGATGTATGTACAACTGTTGTCAATTTACTCATAGAGTTTACGAAGATAAAGTTTCCTGCTTAACAACACAGAGATTCACACAGTAATTCAATAAAAAGCGTGAACAGAATTTTGTTCAAAATAGGTATGAGTGCACAAATTATATGACATACCAGAACGGTGTCATTAAATAAACTGTAAGTTCCATGGACATTCTCAAAACTATCCGACGGAACTATAATAAATGACACGAACTTATAAAATAATTAGTATCTGAGGCTAGCAATAGTCCTAATAGGCAAAGAGCAAGTTTCTATCCTACTAAATAGATCAGTTGTGTGATGAAAGGCAAATATAGCGTTGAAAACCGTGTGGCTGAACTGTGTGGTTTGTGCATTAATTTACAATTTGCTGTTGGATGAATTATTGTCTGGGTATGTATGATCCGAAGATTTTATGCAACAGTACAGTTTTACGGGCATATAGGTATATGATAATGAAAGTCATTAGAGGTATATAGAGTAACCACTAAGATCAAAGTGACATTTAATTATCATATAATTCTGTTGGTCTATACCACTTAAGACAAGTACAGGCATACTTTGCAGTATGGCCTGCATATTTAGGGTGGATGACTTTAGGTTACCAAGTCACTCCATCTGCTTCGGTGTATGTTTAAAAACATTGACCATCCTTGATAACCGGACATGAAAGATCGCTGAATGAAGGAATAATTAATCGTTTTTACAGACTTTCCAAAGAAATTATTCTGGTTTGGTGAATGTGGGCTCACCTATTAATTCAAATGGCCAAATCTGTCCCGGAACAATTTTTGTCTCCAAATCGATAGAAACATTTTTCTCTATCAGCCACAAGCTAAGCCTCCAGGATATTTAACTTGAGTAAATTTTGTAAAAGTTAAAATAAGTAAGATTAAACACAAAGCCTGAAAAAATGACGTCTATTCCATAATATGAGTGGTTGATTACTTTCTAAGAAAATAATATTAATATCCCGATGAACCAAAAGACATGCTTCTTAAGCAAACGCTTCAGGTTTAGTTATAGTGCGCTATTTCACAAGGTTTCATTAACCGCGGTTGAATTGCAAGCCGTCGAATCACTGTCTGTAGGCAGTTTTAAGTGGATGTTGGATTTGTCGTAAAGGTCTCAAAAGTTAATATAGGCTGTTTAGCTACCTGTGCTTACGACTTAGGGTTGGTTTTTTCATTTGATGGTGCGAATAACATCTTTGAGACTTCTTCATGTCCAGTCGCTTCTTTGCACGTTTTGTATTTCATCCTTTATTTTCGGATTGTTCGTCCCTTTGGAGGTAGATTTAATGTCTCTCCCTTTTTCGAGTATACATGATATTTACAGGCTTTTCACTTTCCACTTAGTGACGGATGAGATTTGTGTCTTCATTTTTACAATCCTTGCCATTTTTATCTATACAAAGCTTGTATTTCATGTATGGAGCAAAATTGAAATACTATTCTACTATTGGCTTGTGAATACAAGCGCCGGAATGTTTGCGGTTTTCCCAGCGATTTTTCTTGATAACAAATCATTCAAACGGATCAATGGGAATTCTGCATTTTTGTCTTCTGTACTCGTAGTTCTAAACCAATTAAGTACAGATCAATCACTTGTAAATATCAGGGGTTTCGAATTTAAATTTCAGTATGGTCTTCCGGCTATGTCGATCACATTTTTGTGTTTGTTGGTAGTAGGGTTTATCAGGCTCTCTTCTGTTATCCTGTTTTGTTATGGAATTCTGTGTAGTTGGTGCTACCTTCGCTTTCTACAACGTCATCCTCAAGGAAGGAGAGGTGATTATCGTCCATCATTCGCATTCGCCAGGTTTGCATAAATTTTCATTCTATATTATTTGCAATATTTTTAATTGGTTGTCCTGTGAAATTAGTATATCACTACACCCGCATATATTCCTGCCGGGTTTGTGCATCCATCATTATACGGCTTGCCGAACTTGTTAGTGTTAATCTTTCCATGTATGTGTAGGTTGGAACTTTCTTTTCATCTGCCGAGTCTGACATTCAGAATGATTTGTCATTTTCTAATTTAATATGTTTACCTGACCCATAATTGGTTTACACTTGTCCCCATAGTCTTATTTAGGCGATATCTTCTATTTTAATCATTTAGTATTCGAACACATTTCAGAAGTCCTCATCACAAGGTACGCATCATTATTTTTATTCATATTCATATTCTGGTACTTAAGGACACTCAAATGAAATACACCACACAAATGATATTGTAAAGAAGTAAATGAAGGTAGGGTAGTACAATCAGTAAATAAGTAAACAATAATAGTATCCACTCAGCCGTAAAAATCATTTAGGATCCAGCCAAAAATAGTTGCAGTCCATAATGGTGATATCACTAATAAAAAAAAACAACTAATAATAACAACAACTAATAAAAAAAACAAAGCATATTTAATAACGTCTCAATTTATCAAGCTTTTTTAATGTTAGTTGCTAAGATTCTGCAAGTACAATTTCATGTTAATCTCTTTCATAAACTCAACACCAAACCGTTTTGAAATTATTTGTTTAAATTTAGACGGAAGTTTCCATACAGTAAATTCTACTTTTTCATTTTATTGCTAAATTGAATTATCTTGTTCACATTATGTGGAAAGATTAAGACGTACGGTTATGTCACTGTATTTATTTTTCCACTGAATATTTAAGCTCATTCGACATCTTTATGATGTCTGTTTTAAAGTGAGCCCTCAAGTGCCCTGGTAGTGCCGAGAGTGAGGAGAATCCGCTCTCCCTCTCGAAATGCTCTCACATGGCCACGCGAATATATAGCCTCTGCCGGGGAAGTCCTACTCACTGCCTTCTCGTGGCGGGGGTGTTGTTTACGAAATTGAGGGGACGAAAAGTGAATGTCCGGCGCTTTAACCGGGTTGGTGGACAAGGCGAGTCCACCTAGGGGAGTTGGAAAAACCCATTACAAACCAATGGTGCATATGGGCTCCAGTATCCTGAAGGAACAAATGGCGTATGAACCAATTGTTGGTCACCAGTCATCATGAGACTGCATCTCCTTACGATGCTCCACTGCCTTGTGGATCAGACTTTTAGGTCGAAGATTTCGGGTGTGGTCCCCTAAGAAAACCACCTGCTTCAGTCTGGGCACCTGGGGAGTATCACAGCCCTCACACAAATCGAATGAGATTTGTGAGGCGCATATATGTCTGGTGCTTCCTTGTACCAATATTTGTGTTAAAATATATAAATAAAAATAGTTATAGCTGTTTGCCTTCTCACTGAGTACTTGTAAATTTAAAAAAATATAAGTTGGCCAAAGCAACTGTTAAACATCATATTTATATATTGCTGATCATATAAACACTAATACAATAAATAATTTCTTTTATTTCTTAGACTTTTTCCCGAACCAATAAGCAAAATAGTTTCAATTCCTTCCAACGTTTTCTATCAACTTCTACTTCGAACCAAATTTTGTCCTGGACTAAAAAGAGAAAGTGAAGTTATTATAGAACCTTCACCGACCTTCGGGTCACATGGAATGATATCTTCTGATCCAGAACGGCATCGGTAAGTTTCGTTAATATAGACATTATGTAGTGAATGATAGGCTACTGTATTAATAACACCGATGTTTTTATCTACTGACGATTCTAGTTCATTTCTATGAAGTGTTTATGTGACAATGCACATTATGTTTCTCACATTGACTTATGTGTAAACAGCGAAGAATAATAAACTTTTTAACACTGGAACTAGTTTGCTTTCCTTGGAGTTGCGTAGTCTAATCTGGATGGTTTTATCTCAGATTTTTTTATTGTTTATCCACGCCAGCTTTTCAGACAAAAAGTGTCTATTCAAACTACTAACTCTAAAAACTCATGTATGTCTATGTTCTAGGACCTGACGTAGAGTGAATATCTGGTCTATACAACCACGTCCAGATCGAAAACCAGCCTGGTTTTCTCTAGTCTGCTCTTCACGAGCTTTGGTTAGGCGTCTAATTATTATTGAAGCTAATATTTTAGACACTATATTAGTCAAACTCATCACTCTGTGATTGTCACAGGAGGACTTTTGTCCTTTCTTATAGACTGGCACAATCAGTTATTGGGAACAGTCAGATAGAATTACGTTTAGTTCCCAGATTCTACCTAAGACCTCAATCAGTCTCGCTGCGAATACTGGGCCGCCATCCTTAAAAATCTCGGGGGTAAACCTGTCAGGGCCTGCTACTCTCCCTCGCTTCAGATTTCCTATAGCTTTTTCAACCTCGTAGAGAGTTGGAGGACTTACATCAATTTGCCATTCAGGTCAACTGGGGATCGTGGGGAACCGAAGTGTGGGTGAAAGCCAGTTGAACTGATCCCTATAGTGTTCTACCCATCGATCCAATCTCCTGGATTGAGAATGAATAATATGTCCATCTTTTTCCGAGATAGTTTCGCTGACAGTCGGGTTCCTAATACTCGTTTCTTTAACAAGTCTGAACAGTTGTCTGCTGTTGCCTATTGCTGCTGCCCTTTCCATCTCTCTTGCTTTCTCTACCCACCACTGTTCGTGATCATTGCATAGGCTTCCTATTAGCCTGCGCTTAAGCTGACTCCGCTCTTCGTTATGTTCAGAGCCAGGTGGGATGAGTTTACGAGCATCTATCAGTGCGGTAGATGCTGCTGAGATCCAGTGTTTCTCCCTAACCTTATGGTTCACCTTACTAGCGGATATCATTGCTGTTTCAACAGCTTTACGGATGTCATTCCATGCTGCTTCGGGGTGGGCACAACTTACATGGCTGCCTAACTGTTTTTCTAGTTGTTCCTGAAATATGTTCTTAGCTTGCTTATCGTTAAGTAAAACCCTAAGAGGTTTCCTTGCAGTGTCTTTCCTACGTCCAGTAAGACGCAGACAGATACGTGCTCGCACTAGAGCATGATCTGAGTCTAAACATGTTCTCCAGAATGAGTGACAGTCTTCTATCGAGCCCCTCTATTGGGGGCTGGTAGCGATGTGATCTAATTGGGTCCAACGTTGGGGCGAATTCGGGGTTCGCCATGTCAAAAGATGTTTTTCCTCATGCTTAAAGTTAATATTTGCAAGAATTAGGCGGTTATCTGAGCATAGCTGCAACAGACGGTCGCCATTATCTGTTCTTTTAGCCACGACACCATAAGATCCACCCAGGTGTCTTTCCCTTTCACGTAGTTTACCTACTTGAGCATTAAAGTCACCAGCCAATGTTACTACATCAGAACGCCTAGAAGAAGGTCAGAAAGTTTCCTGTAAAACTCATCTTTTATATCGTCTGAGCTGCAGTCAGATTAGGCAGAGACGATGAAGAAGCAACGACGAGTTTCCCTATGTTTCCGAGTCCTTACTTATCCGTTTAATCGACAGCTCATAGACGACTGTTTATTGGGATCCAGTCTAAAAGAGCTAGTCCTGCCCTAGGACTTAATGCTATACCTACTCCAGTGAGGCCATTGGAAGCAGCATCAGGGCTTCCAGATACACGAAGCGTGTATCAAGATGGTTATTTATTTTGATAAGCTGAGGTCAAATGAATAACACTACTCGGATCTTGTATGCGCGTTTCGGAGACGCAACACACATCGATGGTGTAAGATTCTAAAGTCCTAGCTAAGGAAGCCTGTTGTCCTGTTTGGCACAACCTTCGGACATTAGAAGTTCCTATATGTAGTTTAGAGCGTGCTTTCAGGAGACTAGGAATAACGTTGTGTGTACTCGAATAGTTTGCCCTAGCGGTGCGAGGTAGTAAAAGGACGTGAGAAGGGTTAGTCGTGGTACGGCCGAGAGTGAGGAGAATCCGCTCTCCCTCTCGAAATGCTCTCACATGGCCACGCGAATATATAGCCTCTGCCGGGGAAGTCCTACTCACTGCCTTCTCGTGGCGGGGGTGTTGTTTACGAAATTGAGGGGACGAAAAGTGAATGTCCGGCGCTTTAACCGGGTTGGTGGACAAGGCGAGTCCACCTAGGGGAGTTGGAAAAACCCATTACAAACCAATGGTGCATATGGGCTCCAGTATCCTGAAGGAACAAATGGCGTATGAACCAATTGTTGGTCACCAGTCATCATGAGACTGCATCTCCTTACGATGCTCCACTGCCTTGTGGATCAGACTTTTAGGTCGAAGATTTCGGGTGTGGTCCCCTAAGAAAACCACCTGCTTCAGTCTGGGCACCTGGGGAGTATCACAGCCCTCACACAAATCGAATGAGATTTGTGAGGCGCATATATATCTGGTGCTTCCTTGTACCAATATTCATGTGTTAAAATAAATAAATAAAATAGGAGGTGTCGGAAGGATTTGAATGTGACCAACTTGGTCTCGTGTGCAGTTACGGGTATGAGGGCTAATATCACTTCCCGGCTGCCCATACAGTGGAAGGGTATTTTTTGAGAGACCTGAAAAGGAAATTGGATTAGTGTTGGTCTTAACAACTCCAGATAGGTACTGCAAAAGGAGCGACAGTCTTGTACACAACCACGCCAGCGGTAGCTGATCGCGATGTGATCAATCTGAGTCCAGGCTCGAGATGTAGAGGGAGAACGCCAGGTGGCACACAGGCGATGACTGTGCCGGAAGTTAGTGCTAGCCAGAAACAGGTTGTAGTCTGTGCGCAATTGCTGTAGACGGTCCCTGTTATCTGTCCTGCGACCAACAAGTCCCCATCGGCCACCTAAACGACTCTCTTCTGTGCCTAGACGCCCGACTTGTGCATTCAAGTCTGTCAAACGCGCTTTCTGGAGAAGGACAGTTAACTGATGGTAAAACTCATCCTTGATTGCATCCGGGCTGCAATCTGTTGGGGCATAGGCGGAGATGACGAAAAGACACCGTTTCTCACGCCGATTTCTTCTCACTTTGATGGAACTTTCTAATCTAACAGCACATAACCGACTTAATGGGAACCAATCGATTAGTGCTGCCTCAGCTCTAGCGCTTAGTGCGGCATCAACGCCAGCAAGACCAGACGAAGATGCCACAGAGTCCCTGGATAAGCGCACGTGAAACAAGCTTTTCGAAGCGACAGATGGAGAGTGAATTTGTAGTACTTCACTAGAGTCTTGAATATGGGTCTCGGATAGACAGCAAACATCAACATTAAGACTTTCTAAAGACATAGCCAGCCTCATCTGTTGTCCGATCTGCATTAGTGTGCGAACGTTGAAGGAAACCAGGTTGAACAGTGTACGTGGTTTCAGAAAGACTGGTTCACTATTCGTAATCGGTGGAAGCATTCACTTTCGACCAGACTGTGACTGGAGATCGTTTAGATAGAACAGAGTTTCCACCATGGGCGAGCTGCTGCATAAGTTGAAAAGTAATGATACACAAATTGGGAATAAAAGGGAGTGAATAGCGACATAGTAAGTAATACTAATACTAATACTAATAATAATAATAATAATAATAATAATAATAATAATAATAATAATGTAAATTGTTTGCTTCTAGTAGGAGCGAGAATAGTATTGTCAGTAGAAATCGTCATTTCATTTATTTGTGTGTGGGATTTGATACTGCCCGGGTGTCCAAACTGAAGCAGTTGGTTTTCTTAGGGGACCGCACCGCGAGCCTTTGTCTTAAAGGTCTGATCCATAAGGCAGTGGAGCATCGTGAGGAGATGCAGTCCCATGGTAGCCGGTGACCAACGATTGGTTCATATGCCATTTGTTCCTTCAGGATACTGGAGCCCATGTGCACCACTGGTTTGGAATCAGGGTTTTCCAACTCTCTTAGTTGAACGTTCCGTGTCCACCAACCCGGTTAAAGCGCCGGACATTCGCTTTTCGTCCTCTCACTTTAGTGAACAACACCCCCGCCACGAGAAGGCAGTGAGTAGGACTTCCCCGGCAGAGGCTATATATTCGCGTGGCCATGTGAGAGCATTTCGAGAGGGAGAGCGGATTCTCCTCACTCTCGGCCGTACCATGGCATTTGGGGGCAAATAGGAACAATAACGGGTTGGACTTGCATGCATATAGCAAACAATTCTCTTTGAACCCAGCACACAACAATACTGTCATGCACTGTCCCATCGCCCTTGGCAGAGCAGGCAACCCGAAAGTCACGAGAACACCATCAGGGCATACGACATGCTCGGTACTGCCATAGAAATAAAATTGTCAGGTCAAGTTGTATGTTGATTGTCCTTTGGTCTTTATGTGAATAAAACGTGCTGTTAGAAAATAATATTTGTTGATAACAATAGCATTTTCTTAATCTTACTCAAAGAATCCATCTTGAAAACCACAGTGATAGAATTAGCTCAGATTATTTTATTTCTGTTAGGCATCACTACTGTTCCTCGCTATTTATTCACATACATTCTATAGTGTAATTCCTGTTTCCTTTCCTTTCTAACCGTTACATTATGATTATTACTTTAGGCGCATTGCTCTGAAGGCTCTAAATGAACGCCTCATAAAAGCTGGTGTTTCTTCAAGGGCAGCAAATGAAGTCGAATGGCCAAGCTTGGTCGATCCTGATGACACACAAAAGCCGGATAACATTCCAAATAAATCCAGTGTCATCGTTGAGTTGCCAACTATTATTAATCCCTCAAGTATTGATACTTTAAACACATTGAACTCATCTAATGTGTGAACTTCGAGCTAAGGAGATAGTTTTTGTACAATTTATTTATGAGATTCCAGGTTTTGTACCATAGTTTTGACTCATTTTGTTCTCTTTGTTCATCCAATAACTTCTTTACCCATAGTTTTTTATATTATAAATTCCATTCATTGAAACATAAAGTTATGTATTTAATTATTAGCTTAAGAATCTTTTTGCTTGTGTTATTTTTATGATTTTTAATTCAAATTTTTGCTTCAGTGACCTTATCAGGCTCACTAAAGGGACAATAGCAGTAAATAAAACTGCTAACGGTGGTCGAGATGTAGAGTGGAATCCAGTAACTTGTTTTGATTTATTCAGAATGAAGAAATATATCAACTGCATTACGAATTGGTTTTGAGTTGTTTCTGTAACAAAGGTAATAACTTGTTCTTCCTGTCATTACGGCTTTATTATGACTAGCCTATGCTTCCCATCTCTAGACATGATACACCGCTCTCCTAGTGTGTTTTGTTACTAATGTCGAGTCTATTTTCATGGATATTTGATGAGCTAATGTAATTTGTCGTTGCCTTGTCAACTATAGATTCACTGTCCAATCATCTAAGTCTCTCCTCTTGCAGGCAACTTAGTTGAAATTATGTTCCCACTCAATCAATATAGATGGTATATGTGGGGAGGTATAGAATTCTTCAGTGGTGTTCTCTGATAGTCATTGGAGACGTTTCGGAACTGCTAAGAGTAGATAACGCTATCAAAGCTTCATTCACTTGCAATCTGACAGTCATCGGTTTGATCCTTATCTAGAAACTGAGGTATGATTGTTATCGCAAAGCGTCTGAAAATCATTTTGGTGTTTCTTCAGATGTCGATTTCGTTTTCTATGTTGAGCGAACTCTTAGATAGCTTGAGTTATGTTGGTAGATTATATTAAATGAAACACTGTATCTCCTCATTTTGACAATTTTGAATTGCAAGATTAAGAGGATCACAAAACTTAAAACTTTCCTTCTCAAACCATAAATTAGGAAGCTGATAGACCACAGACTAATTTAATCCATCTTATTCGATAATTTGCAGCTAACTTAATATATTTTCTGTATTCTCCACATAACGTAACCAAATTACTCATACAGAGTACTATCATCTGGTTAAATGATGTGTATAATTTTTATTGCCTTTTTCAAACTTCCCTTTATCTTTTAGAAAATATATATCTCAAGTGGGTCTTAGGAGGTTTTGACAAATATTAATCTTCAAGCTAAATGACTAAATTTTGCTCGGCATTCCGTTAAAATTTGCTTTCTGCGTGAACTAGAATATTACAGACTCACATTCTACACAACCCATTTTTATTTGACTCTTGTAGTGGCGAATTTCGTTCTCAGAATGCACACATAACAAAACGTAATTTTTATTATTCAACTCTAAAAAAGTAGTTGAAGCTGTTTTGACTTGTGATACTAGTGTAACTTCTAAGGTTCTGTACTTTTAACCGGGAAGTTAGAAAGTAAAGTTTGGGAAAAATTCAAAATTTGCTATTTTTTTTAACAAAAATTATACAATAGCTCGTATATCATGTTATGACGATGTAGATGTAATATCATAATTTTTTCCGAATATGATCTTCAGCATCATGATTCGAGAATGTTTCCGATACTCAATTGTGTTTTGTGATATATTGAATAATAATTGCCTCTACATTTTGGAATGCCATTTTACTTTTTCAAACGACTTTTGTCCATAAACATGCGTGGAATTGAGTGCGAACTCAGACATGGGATTTAACTTCATTGGTTTTTTTCTTACGTCCGGGTAATGCAAGTATGTATCCATACTTGATTTGACTTCACAAGACGAAAGCAATGTTGATTCTGTGTTGCCAGTAGTCAGTTTACAAGAGAAATTATTCAGTCTAGCCGTATGATTACTGGATCTATACCTTTCGGATTCAGATCTTGCTGCAAATAAAAGGTGAAAAACAATATTAAAATTACAACAGTATCTTTCTCAAGATATAGTCATGTGTATATCATACTACAATATATTAATTTGCTGTAAGATAAGATAGCAAAACTATTCAAGTAATTTGATCGCAGACTGGGTATGTATCAGATTATGGTTATACATAATGTTTACCCCAAACGTCACAATTATCTCATTTCTTATATGTCAGGAAGGAGTATTTGTGACTTATTTTAAACTCCCTATATATTTATTTAATCTTTGCTTTTGATTATTGTGTGAAACTGTATTTCAAAGTAATTACACGTACATCAGTGGTACTTATGAACTTTGAACTGTGTTTAGTACAATAAAAAAAGACTAGTATCTTTCTCATCATCTTGTGGATAAAAATGTATGTAAAATTGATTTCCTGTCTTGTTTTTATCTCCTGGTACTATTTAGGAGAAATTTAAGCATTTAAAAGTTCCTGATCTCAAAATCCATTAACCTTCTAACCAATCTAAACTTAGCAGGATTATGTAAGTGCATATCAGTAAGCATATCTCTAGTTTCTGCTTAATCATTGATAATCTCGTGCTTTTAGTTCTTCTATCAAATACTATTCGTATGACAAAGATTCCCTACTAATAGTTAAAAAATTCAAACAATCAACGTTTCACTTTTCTTTTGCTAAATGAAGGGTATTACTCAAACAACATACATTCTTAATTTTGTAATGTAAAGTGAATTCACACTATTTCATCATAATTTACAGGTGCGTAAATTTGTCAACTAATGTCTAGAACATTTACGCAGTTTAATTTGATTCCGAATAAACAAAAGTCAAGGAAATATGATGGTCCGTCCGTTTTTTCTACTCAAATTCTTGGAAAGATAGTACTATTCCATGATAAAGCTGATCACGTTAATCACTGAGTAGCTGTTGTTGAAGTTGCGAGCAACAGATCATACAACTTACTGATCGTTTTTTGTGTTAGCGCCACGGTTGTTCCTGACTTTATTAGTGGAGAACTTTAGTTAGAGTAACTTAAGACTGTTGCTCTTCATGGGGGAACTTGAGCCACCTCCAGCACTCTCCATCCAACACTATCCCGGCAAATCCTTTCCAGTTGCTATTCTTATGATGTTTGCTTCCAATTCTCGGTCTTGGTCTTTCTCTTTTCCCCTCAGGATCCCATGTTTGCGCTTGTCTTGTGATGCATTCTGACGATTTCCTCAATGTATGTCCTATTCACTTCCAACGTCTTTTCACAATTTCCTCCTCAACTGGAAGCTGGTTTGTTCTCTCCCACAAAATGCTGTTGCTGACGGTATCCGGCCATTAAATGTTGAGTATTTTGCGTAGACAACTGTTTGTAAATACCTGTATTTTTCTGCTGATGGTTTTGGTAGTTCTCCACGTTTCAGATCCATACATTAGGACTGTCTTGATGTTCGTATTGAAGATTCAGCTTTGATATTGGTTGATAGTTGTCTTGAGTGTCATAATTTGTTCAACTGTGAGAATGAGGTCCTTGCTTTGCCAATCCTTACCTTTACGTCTGTATCCGATCCTCCTTGTTTATGGATGATACTGCCCATGTGCGTGGAAGTTTCCACCTCTTCCACAGTTTCGCCATCAAGTGTGATTGGGTTGGTGTTCTCTGTGTTGTATTTGAGGATCTTGCCTTTCCTTTATGTATGTTGAGGCCTACTGATGCGGAGGCCTCTACTATACTGGTTGTCTTGACCTACTTTCATTCGTGTTTATGAAATAGAAGGGCAAGGTCATTAGTGAAATCTAAATCGTCTAATTATATCCAAACTATCCGTCGTATTTCGTGCTTCCCCTCAAGTGTGGAGGTTCCATTTAGCTACAGTATGAATTTAAAAGTAAAGCTAATGATTGTATCTTTCAAAACTGATTGAATTTTCCAAATTAGTTCATAAATCATGTTAAGCATTTTAATACCATTTGAATTCTGAATAAAGGTTATTCATAGTTCATGGGAAATCCTAGTATTAGAAAATTTTACTTATTCCTCATTATTTTAGTCGACCGTAAATACTCTAATTAGTCTTATCAAACATTCTAACTATTAAAATGTTTTAAACTTGTTTCAATTTCAGTGACTTACACTACAGACATTTACATTAACGACGATTACTGAAAGTCATCGAAACTTGATAAATAATAACTATTGGTAACTATACAAAAGTAGAGTATCCAAAAATGGTGTAATAATTCTCACATTTTAGACTTTTGTTCAATATGACTTTCACCTTGTATGTTATCAAACAGGACAGGACATAAGATATGAGCGACTATTTGGTAGCTTATTTTGAGGAAATCTTGTTTTTTATGGTTCTCCATTCCTAATTATGTTATCTGCTGAAAATCTTTGGTTACTGAAACTGGATTGATAGACTACCAGGTCTTTAGCTGTGTAATATGGATAGGTCTTTAACTATAATAACAATAATACCAAGTTACCTGCGTTACGTAATATTTGATCTGCACGTCGGCTTGAGAAATAATTACTTTGTATCCGATCATCTAGTTTAGCGTACAGTCTAGATTCTTTTTTACTGGCCCATTTCAAATCTTTTATTACATCACATTCTGCGTTACCATCTGTGGTTTCATAATTTGAGTCATATCGATTAGACGAGTTGTTTAAATTCGCTGAAGGCAATTGTGTATGTTCAATGACCATTTGTGGTAGAATCCATTCATTCTTTTCGGCATCAAATCTATTTTTGTTTTATAAAAAAGTATATTTGGTGCACTCCAAACTTAACTTCAAAAGAACATAAAATATTGGATGAATAAGTCGAAAATAAATACAGTCACTTTGGACAGGAATTTATTGTATTTTTTAAATAGTTGGATTTCAAGAGATACAATTGATTCATGAATTCTTTTAGAAATTTATGTAAGTTTCCTATGTCCATTTCGATTTCAGTAAGATATAAGTTTACTGTGAACATCCATAAGCATGCTATTGATAATATGACTAAAGGGTTAATTGAAAGATAAAATATATACCGATAAAAACTGTTTTATGGATGGACAAAGGCCGATAGATACACTGAAACTGAGAAGTCTATAGTGAACAAAGACTTGATGATGACCAATTTATTGTTCGATGACAAGTCATACAGTGCTTTATTAAAGTATGGAAATCATGCATTAAATGCATCGTTTGCACATCTTTAAAGTGCCTCTTACAAACTTTATCATTCCTTCATTCTTGTTGTTAATTAGATTGCTTTCGGTTTTCTTCTCTTGCTTTCCCTTCCTGTTCTCTTCAATTCAATCTTCTGCTGCCAGGCATTCACTCCCGATTGGTGCTACATGCTACTTATACCTGTCAGCATAAGTAGGATACACTACGAGTCATGAAATAAGCTACTTGAGCTCAAGTAAATACAAATGCTAGGATCATAGTCGACAAGGCGTTGTTTCCTTAGGACTGTCTTGAATTGGTGGCACTAACCATTCGTAAGAATACTGAGAGGTATTAATTAAGCTTAAAGTTCTAGTTATTTTTGTAGGTTATGTTCTCCTGAAAAATAATTAACTTAGAAGAACACCAACAGAAAAGATTACGTAAAAATCTGTTAGCTCAAGTTGGATTACTTTAAAATAACAAGGATTGAACAGTATCTGTTGCAACAAGAAAACAACGAATATCCAGTGAGAATGGTCAAGATTTGAAAGAAGCAAACTGAGTCTTTTGCTTATTATAGTCGGTTTTGAGTTGGCATCTAGTCTTTAGTCACTTGTATCTATCATCCAAAGGACCCCACTTGAGATCTTACAACTCCCTATATAACTTGCATCAACGGTCCTGGCAGTCAGAAGGTCTTCATTTAGAAGAGCTATGACGCCTCATGGTGAAAACCGAGATCCTTCAAAAGTCACGAGGCTGATCCCCCTTCTGACAACCAGAGTAACCACTTATCTAGGTACATAGAATGCTCGTACAGTGTGAGAGACCGGGAGAGTCTTCCGAATTGCTGCAGAAATGAGGAAATACAACCTGGAGGTGCTTGGGATCAGTGAAACACATTGGAAGCAGGTTGAACAACAACGACTATCTTCAGGGGAGTTTCTGTTATACTCCGACCATGAAGAAGAAAATGCCCTACATACACAAGGAGTTGCATTGATGCTGTTCAAACAATCACAAAATGCACCTATAGGATGGGAATCTCATAGACCAATGATCATCAAAGCCTCTTTCAAAACAGAGAAAGAGGGCATTACAATGAACGTCATCCTGTAGTAACAGTTTATATGTCAAACCCATATACTTCATTCTAGTTACTGGCCAAGCCAATTCGCCTATCCATTATGAGTCATATTTTGATCTTGTTAATTATTCGCTTATTAACCTTGACTATATTTTCATATGAGCGTATATGTAAGCGCACTTCGTATCTTATCCATCATATGTCTGTCATTCACTTTTGTTTGATTATAAATATTGAGTAATGCTTGCTCATAGCGTGTTGGCATTCCAGCCATCTCCATTGCATATCATTTTCGCTTCGTTTGCTTTTATTCGCTTCATCACTCTGATTCCCTGGCCAGATCAATGATTGTAGAAATTATATGTATCCTAAATCCATTCTCGTATTTGATTTATTTAACTCCGTTATCACTAACGCGGATAAAGTCATTTTATTACATACGAGGATAGACAGTACGTACGATCAAAAACGAATCAGATTTACGCCGCAACAATCCAATGCTATGCGCTTACCAACGACTACAATCAAGACGTCAAACATCAATTTTACGATAGGCTGCAGTCAATCGTCTAGAAGTGCATAACAAAGGACCTGACCATTCTGATGGGAGATTTAAATGCCACGATTGGAATGGACAACACCGGATATGAAGACATCATGGGACGACATCGACTGACTAGGAGAAAGGAACGAACATGGTGCGAGATTTGCAAACTTATGTGCCTTCAACAAACTGGTCACAGGCGGCACTATATTCCCACACAAACGCATACACAAAGTCACATGAACTTCACCGGATCACACTACGCAGAACCAGATCGACTATATCTGCATCAGCAAAAGGTTCATGAGGACGATGGAGGATGTGAGAACTAGGAGAGGAGCTGACATAGCATCAGACCATCACTTGCTGGTCACCAAGATGAAGTTAAAACTTAAGAATCACTGGACACTGGGGCGGATAACATCACAAAAGTTTGATACGGCTTTTCTTCGGGATACTGACAAACTCAACAAATTCAAGGTGGTCCTCAACAACAAGTTTCAGGCCTTTTATCAGCTAATCAATGGAGAGGGATCTACTATGGAGAGATACTGGAAGACGATAAAAGAGGTAATCACTTCAACATGTCAGGAGGTTCTGGGCCACAAGAAGCATCCTCACAAGGAATGGATCACTGTTGGTACATTGGATGAGATTGAAGAAAGGAGGAACAAGAAGGCAGCAATCAATACTAGTCGAACAAGAGCAGAAAAAGCCAAGGCATAAGCCGAATACACAGAAGTAAACAAGCAAGTGAGGAGGAGCATCAGAACCGACAAACGTAAATATGTGGGAGATTTAACAATGACGGTGGAAAAGGCTGCAAGAGGCGGAAACATGAGACAATTGTATAATACAACAAAGAAACTCGCTGGAAATTACCGTAAACCAGAACGACCAGTGAAAAATGAGGAAGGTAAGGTAATCATCAACCTTAAAGAACAACGAAACAGGTGGGTAGAACACTTCAAAAAACTTTTGAATCGATCAGCTCCACTGGACCCACCCAACATCGAAGTAGCACCCACGGACCTCCCAATCGATGTTGGCCTGCCAACAATTCAAGAGACCAGCATGGCCATCAGACAAATTAAGAGCGCGAAGCAGCAGGACCAGACACCATTCCAACAGAGGCACTGAAAGCAGATGCAGCAGCAACTGCAAGGATACTCTACATTCTCTTCAGTAAGATTTGGGATGAAGAACAAGTACCAACACACTGGAATGAAGTATTTCTGATCGATATACCAAAGAAAAGCGATCTCAGCAAGTGTGATAACTACAGGTGCATCACTCTTCTCTCAATACCAGGAAGAGTCTTCAACAGGGTATTGTTAAACAGAATGAGGGACTCCATAGACGCCAGACTTCGAAATCTACAGGCTGGATTTCGTTAGGATCGATTGTATACAAACCAAATCGCAATTCTACGGATAATTGTGAAACAATGAACTGAACGGAATTCATCACTCTACATCAACTTTATCGACTACGAGAAAGCATTTGATAGCGTGAACAGGATGACACTATGGAGGCTTCTTCGACGCTACGGCATGCCTCAGAAGATAGTCAATATCATACGGAATTCTCATGATGGATTAAAATGCAAAATCGTGCATAGAGGACAGTTGACGGACTCGTTCGAAGTAAAGACCGGTGTCAGGCAAGGTTGCTTACTCTCACCCTTTCTCTTTCTCCTGGTCATCGACTGGATCATGAAGAATTCAACATCTGGAGGAATGCACGGGGTACAATGGACAGCTAGGATGCAGTTGGACGATCTAGACTTCGCAGATGATATGGCTCTTCTATCACACACGCAACAACAAATGCAGGAGAAGACCAGTGTAGCAGTAGCCTCAGAAGAAATAGGTCTCAACACACAAAGGGAAAAGCAAGATTCTCCGATACAACACAGCATACATCAATCAAATCACACTGGACGGAGAAGCTTTGGAGGATGTGAAAACCTTTACATATCTGGACAGCATCATCGATGAATACGGTGGATCTGATGTGGATGTGAATGTGCGGATCGGCAAAGCAAGAGCAGCATATTTACAACTGAAGAACATCTGGAACTCAAAACAATTGTCAACCAACACTATGACCAGAATTTTCAATACAAATGTCAAGGCGGTTCTACCGTATGGGGCGGAGACGTGGAGAACTACGAAGGCCATCATCCAGAAGATACAAGTGTTAACAGTTGTCTATGCAAAATACTTCGGGTTCGTCGGCCAGATACTATCAGCAATAACCTACTGTGAGAGAGAATAAACCAGATTCCAGCGGAGGAAGAAATCAAGAAGAAGTGCTAGAACAGTGCTAGATAGGACACACATTGAGGAAAGCACTCAACTGCGTCACAAGGCAAGCCCTCACATGGAATCCTGAAGGTCAGAGGAGAAGAGAAAGACCAAAGAACACATTACGCCGAGAAATGGAGACAGGCATGAGAAGAATGATCAACAATCGGATAGAACTAGAAAGGAAGGCCCATGACATATTGGTTTGGAGAATGCTGGTCGGCGGCCTATACTCCATTGGGGGTAACAGGTGTAAGCAAGTAAGTAAGGCTGCATTCAGTCGGACGCTAGTCTTTGAAGACTAGGATATCTTCCTGTAGAAGCACAGAGAATGAGAAGCTTCCTACTCTTAAGCTTAATGTCGATCCAGAGCAGTTGTTGGGTACCGTCTTACATCTGACAAGTGATACATGGTCTTGTTTAGATCTGCAGTTATTCCTCTTAAAAGTTACTTCATATAAATATGTGAAAAAACTCCACACTTACTTTGCTGTTCGTTTGATTTTGTCGATGTTGTAATAATTGCTATCTCTGCGTATGAAGGGCTGAACCTTTTCTAAAATCATATTAAGCAAATTTATTTGTTGTTCTTGGCGTCTGATAGTTTCCAAATGGTCACTTCGATCTTGTTCAAATTCAGACTGAACGTCTTTAATTTCCATTTGTAATTCATGAACCTGCACATAAAAACGGAAGGTATGAAATAAGTTTTAGGTGAAAAGATGTATGTCTTTTTATTTGTTCAGTAATTTACTAAAATATTGGAGTTTAAGCAGTCTATGAAGCAATTAGGAAACAATATTTTTTATACAATCAACAGTAATACCAACTTGTTTTTGAAAGATGTGCTTTATAATATGGGACTAATTGTTTAACATTTGGTTTATAGATGGGCTAAATGTTCACGCTTCATGTTCTAGAACATTAGGATACTTATTGACTACTAATCATAATTATATTTCCTGACCTTAGGGCGGTGTTCGACTCTGTCGACTAAAAGGCGTTTCAGTAAAAGCCATACCAAAGAAATACATCAGCCTAGTGAAAGCTCTCTACTCAAACACTACTAGTTGAATCAGAGCTTATGGGTATTAGTTATCAAAATTGACAACATCAAATGGTGTTCGTCAGAATTATTCCTTACTCCCTATTTCGTCACAGTTGATCCCCCCAAAATAAAACATTTCTCATCCAACTTTTGAGGAATTGATCTTCCTAATGGAAACTCAGTATTCGATGATATAGTCCTATTGGATAAAGATATTAATACATAGCCTCATGAACACCTTGAGTAACAAAGTAAGCATAATTGTAATGCGTTTTCCTCCTTCTGAATACAAAATGTTGCTTTAAAGTATAACTTCCCCTAATGCATTGCTATCTGATGAAATCATGGTATAGATTCATGAAGTTCAATTGGTCCTTGCCAACTTGTGGTGTAGGGGAGTTTCCCATCTGTGAACTAAAAGATGAATTTAATATGCAGCCATCCTCTCTGTAATACTCAATGGTAGTGAAAAAAGAGAACATACGTGGGCTTAAGGTTTGTGATCATAGGTGCTTTCGAAGCGTGCCTCGAATATAGTGAGCACTGCTGCGTTGAGGCATAGAATATAAGGCCAAAATAGTGGCTATGTATGAGTCATTCTGATGTATAGAGATTACCTGACTGGGGTCCGAAAGATAACGGCGATTAATAGTTAAAGATGTTGGATGACATGGCTCAGAATTGATCACAATAGCACAGGTGCATCTTGCTCTACGTCTTGAGTCTAAGTATTACTTTGTGTGTACACGTTCATTCCTCCTCAATGTTAAGTCTTTCTCACTGTCACTGTTATTACGATTGTTTCGAATCCTTTGATTTTAATTTGGTTAAGTACATCTCTTAGTGGTAATGTGGTATGGGGTTTGGTGTAACACACATTTGTGTTAGGCTCTATGTTCATTACAACTATCTAATCCAACATGTAATTTTACTACAACAGCTCATAATGTTCTTAATCTTCAAACTTAGTTAACATACTGGAAATATATCTATACGTAATAAATGATAGCACCATAAGTCTCCATGTTCCATTGTATATCAGGTGCATTCATTTACAACCGGATAAATGATTGTATATCCAGGAAAGAGGGAGACGAGAAAAATAATAAGGAAATATGCTTTCATTACTGAATAATATTATTGATATGGAATGTGTATCGTGTTGATAATCTCATGGTGAATTTTCAACCAAAAGAATATTACCTTTTGTTTTTGTGACTGTAGAGCTTTATTTTTGTAATATAGTTCATCTTGTATTGTTTCATAAATATTTATCATTATTCCATCATCTTCTAGGTCTGCATTTGCTTCCATTAATCGACGTTTTCGTTCTTCAGCATATTTTTTTCGTCTTGATATTTTCTCGTTGACCTCCTTATTTCCAGCTTGCTCACCACCGACAATATCTGCTTCCAATAGTTTCAACCTGTTGAATTAATCAAATAAGTTATCACCAGATAGCAGCTCGTTATTTTCTTAAAATTTTTAAAGTATGTTCACTTTCATCAAATATAGGAGTTAAAATCTCACTAAATTACTTATTTACGCCTGTTGCTCTTCAAGGAGGAACATTGGTGAATGATTCTGCTCATGTACGTGGAAGTTTCCACCTCTTCCAGTGTTTCTCCATCAAGTGTGACTGGATTGATGTTCTCAGTGTTGTATTTGAAGGTATGGTTTCATCCTCAACAATATACACATTATTATTTTTCCCGGTGAGGGATGATTGAAATGTACAAGAAACTGAAAATTTAAATAATTAGATTTACTTTATTTACACTAATTAATGTATCTTTCATATTTTATCTACATATGTTATTCTTTACAAAGCCTACTGTAACTGTATTTAGGCTTTTTATTGCATATTGTTTTTTTCCACAATGAACCAATTACTTTATGCTGTAAGCTAAATTTAAGTAATTAGATAAGTTTTACGTTTGTTCCCATTACGTGCTATGATTCTCAATGTGTGAGTTGGTTGGAAAACAGCTAAAGATGGTCAAACCAAGATACGGAATGAATCCATGGAGTCACAGATAAATGGATTGGTTGATACTTGATTAATAAGCTCAACGAGTAGTTAAAGACCTTAGATGTAACATCAAGAAATCACCGTCAGATTCTCTAATTTATTTATTCCCCGTTTTTCATTGGATCTTGACCTAAACATTTGCAACTTATATTATTGATCTCACTATTTTTTTGAAATGTATCCTCTATGTTTAGTCTCTTATTATCATTGATGTTTCTTTGCTATAAACCTTATCAGTTTATTCTCACTGTAACTGACGTGACAACCTAATTTGATACAGATGTATTTCAGGTCCTGTGTTGTTTACGTCTCACTGAGTTTTTCTTAAGGTTATCATGTTTTAGGGTTTTTCTGGTAACGCTTTAAGGTGTTTAAAGTAAATCATAAGGTAGATACATAAACATCGAAGAAATGATCACCCTTCCAAACTAGAAAATTAAATATTAGCCTACTGAAGCTCATTGATAAACCAGTCGTATAATTGATCCAAAGAGAAAATAATACACAAGAGAAATGAAATGACAGATTAGTTCTAATAATAACAAAACGAATAGAATATCGCTTATGTAATTAACTGGACAAATTGAATGAAATTTATAAACAACAGACCTTTGCAGTAGTTCATCTTTTGTTATTTCCCCATCATATGTATCAATACGTAAATTAGTGTCGTTTTGTGATACAATTTGTTGTTGGGTCTTATCGTCTGATATTTCTGACAACTCTTCCATTTGATCTAATTCTGTTATATGAGGTGCTACATAAATTAGAAGAAATAACAAGGTGAAGGGATATGCATCTTTGAAGAGATGATTACTGAGTCATAAATTCAAAGTGGGTTAACTTTTACATTGACCTAAATAATAAGGTGTACATTGAAAGTGAATACGAGTTTCACTTTAATTAATAAAAGACTGGTATTTTCTAAATAACAAAACAGAATAAATATTTCTAGAAAGTTAAGATATTAGACACTCCTGCTTGTTTCCAGTTCCTGCCCTCACATAGTTGAATAAATTGACACAGGTGTTAGAAAGTTGGATGCTACTTGGAGAACTACAAAATAAACGGAAATTAGTGAGGTTTAGTAGCCAAAATTAAAATTTTTGAGAGAAGTAAACTATGAAATTCATTTGTTTGGTGTAATGCTGGCTGATTTTGTTTATTCAGTTCAGTAAAATAGTGATAAAATATGTAACCATGTATTTACAACCTAAATAAGTCTTTTGAATTGTGTATCTGGTATTCACACATGCAGTTAATTTAACCATAACTGTTAGCCTGAGACTAATTATTCATCCTAAGTCAAGAGATATTTGTTACCGAAGACTGACTCAGCTGTGGCTGAACTACAGCTATTTAACGTTTTGTATATATGTATTTTCATAAGCTTTAAAGAGAATGTTGGCTGCATCGCGAAATCGATCAACTTCCACACAAATTACGATTGTTCAAGCAGAGAGAAACCAAAATGCAAAAAGGTTTAGGAAGATGGTTGCATGATAATTGTTGCAGTGGAAAAACTTGCGTGCACGGTTTTGAGATGAGGATTATTTGTTGTATCTCAAGGTGAGAGCCCCATCTAGTATGTAAAAGCATATTACACCAATTAGATAGATACATTTGTAAATAATCATTTTTAAGTGTGATCGACATTTAGAAAGTTGACAGGCTCAGGTCATACTTTGCAAAGGCTATATATATATATATATATATATATATATATATATATATGCCCTGTGATACATTTCGACGATTTCCTCACTTCCAACGTCTTTTCACAATTTCCTCCTCAACTGGAAGCTGGTTTGTTCTCTCCCACAAAATGCTGTTGCTGACGGTATCCGGCCATTAAATGTTGAGTATTTTGCGTAGACAACTGTTTGTAAATACCTGTATTTTTCTGCTGATGGTTTTGGTAGTTCTCCACGTTTCAGATCCATACATTAGGACTGTCTTGATGTTCGTATTGAAGATTCAGCTTTGATATTGGTTGATAGTTGTCTTGAGTGTCATAATTTGTTCAACTGTGAGAATGAGGTCCTTGCTTTGCCAATCCTTACCTTTACGTCTGTATCCGATCCTCCTTGTTTATGGATGATACTGCCCATGTGCGTGGAAGTTTCCACCTCTTCCACAGTTTCGCCATCAAGTGTGATTGGGTTGGTGTTCTCTGTGTTGTATTTGAGAATCTTGCTTTTCCCTTTATATATTTATATACTTTCCTACCACCAAAGTTTCAAATTCTTAGGTCGTTACTATTAGTTGCTCAGCAACCTAATTATTCTCTTAAGTTGATTTATTTGAATATTTCTGTAGATTTCATGTTTCCCTGGTAATTTCGTGAGGTTAACCTCTTTATTCTTACTAATCTTTGCAATTTAAAAGTATTAGTAATATGGAATTAACTTAATTTGCGGCATATTAATATTTCAACAGTTTACTTATTAAAATAATTAATTATTATTTTTGCTAATGTTAACAATGAAGTCTGTTCATTCACGGTCACAGTAGAATAATTTACATAGCATCAAAGTTTCAACTGTTGGTATTCTGTGCGACTTGTAAATTAAGAGTAATTCTATGATTGATTAAGTAAACAAAGTCATTTGAAACAGTATAATGGTCAACAATAGAGATAAAACGTGGAATTTCAAGCTACTCATGACAATGAACAGCAGAAGTGATTCACTTATCATAGAAGTTTGTTGAAAATTCATAGAAAAAAATGGGCGAAATATCTACAATTCTACCGATATACTGACTAATAGAAGGTTATCAATTTGACACGACTATCAATTCGTCACGATAATAACTTAAATATGCAAAAATTTAAAATTATTTATGAACAAACTTTTCTAAAATTGTGAAATAATTTTTAAACTTACGCTGATTCGTTGATGATAGTAAATCTTGATGACTATTCAATTGCACAAGTTTGGCATCATATAATTCTTTTAAATGGGTTATATCCTTCAGCATATCAACTTTATCAACTGTTTCAGCACTATACTGGGCTTTCGTAGCTAGTAATTTTAGTTCATAATCCTGTATTAATAAAAAAGCTAATATTACAGTGTTAACATTAATTTAGATGGTTTTACTTCGAGAACAAGTTCAAAGGAAATAATTGGAAAATCTTCGAAATTAATACTAAATGTTTCTGATATATACTAATTTAGAGCTTTCGAACTTGTTTAAAAGCTGACTTCTACGTGAAGCAAGTATAATAATAATGTTTGGAACGATAATTAAGGCTTTACAATTAAACCATTCAAATCATAGAACACAACACCTAAGTGTGATAGAAATTTTTAAAACAAAAGACGGAACAAAACCTCATTTGGTTTAAGATTTTATTAGTCTGTTGTGCGATTATAGCAAAACAAACTGAAAATCGATCATTATTCATAGAGAAATTGAATTATATATAAACCACTAAAATTTTGCATCATTTAGATTACTTACACTTATTTACAATGTACTTACTGTACGCTACCTGCGGAGGTATTAATTTGCAAAAAAATATTATATAAAATAATTGACAAAGCTTACTTTTCTTAATTTTTCTTTCTCAGTTTCAGTATCCTCTATTTCAATATTTTCTTGGCCATTGAAATATTTAACATTTCCTGTAGTTAACTGCATATTATTTAGCAATTCTTTAAGATACTTGATTTCTTCTTGATATTGACGAAGCAGCGCATCTTTTGGATCTTCATTGATCTTGGGTTTATTACGTATATTTTTTGCTCGATTAGCATATCGTAAAGTACTCAATGTTTCGTCATAGTTATTGTCTGCTGGTGACAAGCACGCTATCATAAGAGTTTTTGTATTTCCTCCCAAAGAATCCTGTTTGAGCAGTTGTAAATTAGGAAACGAAAGTTCGATTGCCTGATGAAGATATCCTGGTAAAGTTTGTAAATATGTGATGAAATACCAAGTGCTATTGATTGAAGTAATTCTAAGGGTACCAGTTACTATATGTATGCTAGTTTATTAGATATAGACACGTTGACAAGTTGGGTTATTTTTAAAGGTACTTAATTACTTAAAATCTAAAGAGTTTATATCAAGTTATTTTATCCAGTAGATGAATAGCGAAACTAAGTAGATTTTAGGGATTATCCCGCATACAAGTGAGCTGCTTGAGTAGCTAAACGTGAAGCTGAGCCTAATTTAAATATATTTAGGGGGGAAACGATTACGAATCTCCCTAACGTAAAAGGTTCATCTGACTAAATTCTTTCAACTAAAGTCATGACCTAATTTATAAATTCCTCAACATCCATTAAATAATCATAGAAATGAAGAAGGCCGATGTTTCTATTTCCTATGGAGAAACATTTTAGTTGACAACTTAATAGATCCAACACGTGTTGATGTAGGGTTAAAAACATAAACGTTCAGTTAAGTTGTATGATTCACTGCTTTGTACGATCACCATCCTCAACAAATATTAACAGGAGTTTCTGTGATAATAGTGCTCAATCTTATGTTTGTCCTCATTTAACCATGTGGTTCAGCTTATTAACTTTGATAGTTGATATATGTCAATGTATGTAGTTCGTATTGGTCACGGATTGATAAAAGTTGAGGTACCGTTGAAAATTAGGCAGGATTAGAAGGCCACTTTGCTTAATTGAGCACTTGGTCAGTAGTTCTGTCTTATGAAATCTTCTCGGTTAAGATATGTGGATTGTTTGCCTGAGCAGATTATTAATTTGATAGCTTTAGTAGTTCAGTTTCTTATCAACTAAATTATTCCATCGACAGTAAGTCCATAAACATCGAGGCAAGAGTTATGTGGTTAATCTGTCTATCCTAATATAACTATATATTGCCCGTATATGGGTCTAAAGTTTTTTGAATGAAATAAATTTTTTTGCCTATTTATCTATGATTTGTTGTTTTAAAATAAGCACACAATTAGTTATTGATATATCCCGCTTTAAATCGTTGAATAATCTTTATAAACAATGTAGAGGATAACATTTTCATCGAGTAAGTTTTGGAATATTTACACAGCATACAAATAAAAAATCGAAATTAATTGGAGATAATCTGTTGCTTCTTTACTATGGTATCGTAAGCGGCCTGTTTAGACCAACCGTTTCTTAATAAATGTTACAATACTTACAAAATGAAACCAGTGCATTATAAAAATAGGAACACTTTTGTAATTAACCGAACATGTATCTTACGGTTATTGATGATAGTATTATCCAGTTTAGCTCTACATACTGTTACGGATATATCTAATAGTTATTTTTATTTTCTTATAAACGTACTTACGGGGAATATCGTGTGATGAGTTAAGGTATAAAAACAGTTACCATCTAGTCAGAAATACCCGATTTCTAACGATATTTAACTTAATCCCACAAAACGTTTCAGCAATTGTCTAAGTTTTTATTATTTGTGAAATATATCTATATTGGCCATTGGTTTTTGACTTGAAATTTCAAAAGTACTTTGTCTGCGGTAAATTATGAAAAGTGATTAATATCAAAAGTCTTCCAAAATATAACTTTTTATGTGATAGAGTTTCTCGTAACATTCAATAGTTAATTGACTTTCATTAATAAAATGTGCTTTATCAAATGTAAATGTATTCATTTGTACAAAGTTAGTGTTAGTGCACAACTCGTACTAAGCAAAACTCTTGTTGTTCAGGTCAAGTATTATGCCTAAATCAGGAGTCATATTTCAGTCATACCAAGTTGTCAAAATAGTCTATATTTCCATACTGAAATAATTAGAACAAATAGAAAGTAAAGTGATTATTTAAAACGGTTTAAATGATACGTTATTCCAATTCTTAAAACTCATCAATATATAGAAATGGCAGCTACTCAAAAGCATGATGTGTATCTTACACAAAAATAATATACAATTATCAGTGTCATCGTTACAACAAAATATAGTATATTTACAATATTCCGCTTAATAGAAAAATGAAGTTATAATATTCCACAAGGTAGTGTACATTGTCTTTTTAGAGAATAAATAGCTTTCCTATGCAAGCTGAAATATTAAGAGAGAAACATAAGCAAACAAGTTTAGGTTCGTAATTATCAGGTTTGTCACGGGTGACCATATATGGTTTTGTTGTTGTGGTGGTGGTTTTCCATGATTTGAGCGAGTCTTCAATCAACGAAACAGTTGAGTTAAACCCTAGTCGATAGGGAAACTCAATGATATGATCTGGCCGAATGATGGCTACTCTTGCACCTGCGTTATTGATTTAAGCACTTGAGTGATTGGCAATCAAAGAAAAGGCCAGTAGCCGGATAAACAGATTTTGTCATAAAATAACATACTTATTTACAGAATATGAACACAAAATAAACCTGATAAAAAGTCACATGTGATTGAAGGGATTTAGTTTGTAGGTCACTCATCCTTCAATTAATTAAGGCCTGATTATTAATTCCCCTTCTTGGGCATCGTATCAGATGTATACCTAATGGGTATTCATATGTATGTGAAAGCATTTGAATAGATGCGAGATAAACGATATGATTAAATGATTAGTTGTATATGTACAACTGTAGCACGGTATTGATGTGGTTGGATATAAGTTAGGAATTGATTACTCAAATCGGTCAGTTAGTAACACCTTTCTTTTTATCAAGTACATTATGATTTATTAAGATGTAAAGTGCACCGATTATCTATATTTATCTATTTATAGTTAGTAAATCTTTTCGAACGAGTTGTAATTGAGAACATCGATGAGGTATTTGCCAAACGTGAGTTTTCACATTCTTCAGGATTATTGAGAAGAGTCTCTGTGTTCTTTGATACAAGATGGGATCCCGCTAAGTCCTTCCTATATAAAGTAAGTTACAATTAACGTAGAATAATCTCCAGATGTCATAACTATTATGATAACAAGTATCTTGTATTCTTTTTGAACCTCAGCATTTCCAAGTGTGTTCGCCGTCTAATAAAAGGTTTTAATTCGGTCCTGTCTTATATTCACGATAATTCCTCAGAAATGAAAGTCATGTACATTTCAGTTCTTATGTTAAAATGAAAACACAGTATATATCAAAGCTAACATGACAGATGATATCAAAAAATATTGTTGGTATCCCAGGGTCGATGTTCACTCTTTGACTCGAACCAAGTGCCTTTCGCTTCAAACACCATCGCGTTATCTATTTAGCCACTGGATAAAGATAGCCACTAGCTTGTGGGAAGATCCAAACGACCGATATATGTGAATTAAAATTCATCCCATTGCACAAGCCAGTTGTTAGCTGGACTCAGTAGCTAAGTGGTAACGCGATGGCGTTTGAAGCTAAAGGTGCTGCGTTCGATTCGAAGAATGAACAGAAACTCTAGAATGCAGGCGTATCCGGCCGACAAGTCCCAAATAAGACTAAACGTACGTACTGGATTCCACTGCTAGCCACCATCCATCTCTGATTATAATACTTATGACTTACTGGTAACATCGAGGCAATCCGCACATATACCCAAAGCGACTGATCAATAACAGTCTTAAACATCAACGGGAAAACCCAAACAACCAATAAATGTGAAACAAGACTAAAACATATTACAACAATAAATTCTTGAAAATATTCAGACTGGATCACAACACAAGGTATGATGTAAATTTCCTGAATAATTAAATATTATTTAGATGAAAAGGTCAGACAGATTCTAAAAAACTATATCTATTTAAGGACTAACCTGTAACAGTCGAGTCAATTTGCTGTCACGGTAAGGTATATGTTTAACTTTAGAATCAACCAACGCTGAAATGACATTACCCAATGCTGATAGACTAAGGTTAATTTTCGTAGCTTCTTTAAAACGATCACCAGTTGCACCAGTTTTTGTCTGTCTTTCAGAACCCGCCAAATCGACTAAATTTAATTTACCAGCCCTTATATGGTTGTAATCAAGTGAATTGTCACTCCGATCAATCATTTCTAAGTAGATAGTGAAAATAGAATGTGATCGACTACTGTCAGCGTTCATTAATGTTGCTCCAGTTGAACGATTTTTCCACCCACGTTCCATTATATTCTGAAATGAAATATAATTTAGACAACTCAATTTCCGGTTATTTTTAATCAGTATGGTTCCTGATCTATGTACCACCTTTCAAAAAGAAATTGTAAAATAGCAGAAGTACTAAATTTTGGATTTATAAAATGTCAGTGTTCATACTAATGAAGATAAAAATGTTATAAGTGGATTGAAAATTAAAGTTTTCCTGAAGATCTCCTATTTACCACAGGTTATGTATTTATATTTAAGATGATAAGTCGTTTAGGATAGACGGTGAACGAATGGCTTGGTAATGAAATGAACTATGAGAAATATGAATGTCAGGATTTATGGATTCATGTTTTCAAAAAAAACTTACTGGCAATGACAAATAATCTAGTTTTAATTGAATTAATATTTCTATATAAAACTCTGTCATCTAGGTACGATTGGAATGTTCAATAAAACAGAAAAATGAATTAATCTGGGACATTTTAGCACTACAATTATGCGTTTGATGATTCTCAATTCAAATGCACATCGATAGTTCAGAAAAAATTTCCACCTTCAACTTGTACTTTATTTTAACATCTGATATCAGCTATTGATAACTCAGTCTCACACGTACACATTATGGACTTTTCATATGTTTTGCATATAACCGACTCATGTTATCCTATTTCCTAAGTTGGCATCTAAATATGATTGGTTTAGCACCACATAGATTAAATTTGATTGGTAAACACTGTATATTTATTTGATGATTTTAATTATTATCCTGAAGAAGTCCAGAAAAGATTTCTGGACAATCCTTTGGAATTAGTTAGACTTAAATCGCTGAGATTAATTCAAACTTAATTTTTACGTATGATGACTTCTCTATTCTCGGCGCCCCAATATTGATAAATATTCGTAGAAAAGGGAATAATTATTCAGTGAATCTTAATAAAGTAAATATGTATTAAAGAAATTCGGCTTCAATAGTTTTGTAATTGACTTGTAGCTATATGCTTTACATACCCAGATACCTCTGATTACTAAGATTGATACGAAAGCAAACGAGTGACGAACTTAATGGGGTGAATTTGAAGTATTCTTTTTATTAACTACGTAGGGTGTTTAAAAACTTTATTTCACATGATTATGTAAAGCTGATACCAACCAGTATTCCAGAAATTACATGGCCCGCAGTTTATTTACTGAGGGTGTAGCATAATTGTGAAGTAGTACGAAACGATTAATACCTAACTGACCAGGGTTAACTGGAATTTTCAGCATTGGAATCTCTGAATTTTTACATAAATCTAATATGTGTATGTAAAATTAAAGGATTTAAGCATTATCATGTCTTTTCTTGAGTTTAATTTAAAATAAACATTTTTCATATCCTGTATTATTAATTGTTTCAGTTATATTATTTTTCAACTAGAAAATTACTAGTTGTATGTAGTAAGCTTTAAGATATTACTTTACATCCGTCGTTAGTTACTATAATAGCCTTTCATTCTCAGTTTTTGGTGCTGTTGTTGTTCTTGAAACACAAACCATTCACACTTTTAGGTATGACTTTCGAAAATCCATTGGGTTAAAATAACTTTTAGTGTTTTTGCTTTGAAAACTGAGACGTAAAATGGTCAAAAGTATAGAGAAAGTTCCGACATTTTTTATTTCAGTTTAAAAAAGGAGTAAAAGATCCATTATATTCAATACTGTTTATTACTATAGCGCTAGCATGAGATATCTAAGTGGCCTGTAGAGCTTTATACTTCTGTAGGGTGCACAAAATCTAATAATTATAAATCCATACCGTGTTTTCAAACATTTATGTAAAATACGACTGCTTATGTTTGTTAATTTTGAATACTTACTATACAAATAGAAGAAAATTCATTGAGTTTAACCTCTGTTTTTTAAAAACCTTCTTGATAAATTTTTAGAAGTCGATAAACTTGTATCAATAAATCATTACCTGACATTCTGCAACTGAAGTTATTTTATGCATTGACAAACCAGCAACGTAGACCCCTTTATCTGGATTCTCCTTTAGCTCTAATTTAGCCTTGTAATCATGTCCCAAGAGGTCACGAATTTCTTCATTGTAAATTTCCAGAAATGATGCGTGGACCAAATATTTTGTCTTCTCACTTACAGACATAGTCTCAAATATTTGATCAAATGCACTGAGATTCAAAAAAATAGAAGCCAAAGTTTACTGTGACATGTTAGTAAGGTATCATCAAAATTCAATAATAAAGATAGGATTGTCATATAATTGACAGTGTCCCTGAGTAGAAATAAAAATGTTATTTCAATTAAAATGCGCTAAAATTGTCCGTTTATTCACTATATTCTGGAGCATATGGTGCAACGCATTCTTTTAAAACTTGAGATGGTCTTCATTTAATTTTATTGTTCGCTAATTCAAATGAAGTTATTTGTTCGAGGTTTAAAAATTATTCAAGCTGAAGGTTATATATTTATTATGCATCACGATGGTTAGATGCAGCTAAATAAGAGCGTGAACTTAAGTGTTAGGCAAAGATAGAAACTACAGATCATGAGAAATCTGTAAGTTTTTCCAAACCGAAAACGGGCTCCATAAAATATTGTACAATTTTGTTACCGATAATTTTTATTGACTTGAAAACAAGATTAGAATGATGAAATTAATTTACAGTACTTGCTGTCGTCGCTGTAACCATTATATATATATATATATATATATATATATATATATATATATCTTAAACCTAAGTACAGCAAATGACTTGGAGGAAAATGAGTTATTTATAGATCCCTTAAAGCATTACATGAAATTTAAAAAATCGAAAAACTTTATTTTGTCTTCAAAAACGTTTTTTGGATTCATTATACTGACATATGTAAACTAAACATAATTGCTTAGATTACCGTGCGTTGGAACACTTTTTCTGTCAAATGTCAATTATTACAAACTTATGATGTATTCTGTACTGACCGGTTCTAAGTGATGAATGAACTTACTCTATTGATAAAATGCTGAAGAAAATTTAATGGTTAACTATTGCTTTAAGTAACCGTATTTTATACAAATGATTTTTCATCGTTAGCGATGTCCAAGACACACTTTAACATGATATAACTGTCCGTTCTTTATCTGCTTTTCGATCTTTAATCTGAATTGGAGAAACTTAGGTGTTACAATCATCCGCAACAGTTATTTATTAGCAGTTCAGAATCTTTTGTATATAACTTTGAAATATGATTAGTGACTACCCTATCTAGTATCCACGTTCCTTTTAAAATACTCAACACCTTTAAGAGCTATAAACTTAAGGACATCGAATTTCTCAATATCAAATGCTTTTCTGGCTCAGCGTGTAGTTTTACTCGAATCAATGAACTGTTTTAACGTGAAAAGAACTTTATATAAATTCTCGTTTCATAACTTAAGTTTAATTACCGGGGGATCACTCCTTTTTGGAATGGTGGCTCAACTACTCCCTGCATAGTATAAGACTTCCCACATCCAGTTTGTCCATAGGCAAAAATTGTGCCATTATAGCCCTCAGTAACTCCTTCTACTAGAGAGTAACATGCATCATTGTATATTTGTTCAGTAGTTGAATTTTCGTCATATGATCCGTCAAAGAAAAATACTTTTGGTGGACGTTTCTTGTCATTTGGGCATGCAATCGAACACTGACCAGTATCACTGATTACCTCAAGAATATTATCACATTTTAGCAATTGTTCACGTTCGTTTAATGGTCGTGCTCTTACAATAACTTTCACAGCTTCTGAATCCATCAATATAGGGAAGTTCACTAATGTAAGATATAAATAAATTTACATATTGCAACCATACCTTTGACAGACTTTTAGGTCCAGGTTTAGTTTTCAGGTACGTTTTGTTCAGTGAATGGGAAGAATGTAATTAAGACGAAAGAAAGTGACTTAATGAGCATAGAGTTGGCCTGTAGCTAACAACGAAAGCAATATCCAGCAACAGGTGATAGTTATGGAGTGAAGTTTGAATCGTTCGACGACGGACACTAATAGTTAATAGTGTTAGCTCTCGATCGCGTTACACTGAAACCATTTAATTAAGCTCCAAGGTCACTGAATAACTTGTTGTTATGGATCTGAAGGTTAAAACAAGATACCGCAAAATGTTTATGGACGGGACAGGTTATTATTGGTACTTCCAGACAGAGGCTTAAGTATAATTAACGAAAATGAATGAAAACGGTATCATCAAATCTTTTTGCCATGCTGCCTTAAGTCATCGATAATTTTGTAACACGTTAATGTAAAACAAGTTAATGTTTGGCCCCTGTTTGTCCACGTTACTACACATTTTCAGTTATTTGGTATCGCCGCTTTGAGTAGTCCAGCTTCACTAGTACTAGTGAATCAGTTGTCTATTATTCAGCGCTGTCACACAATTAAGTGTTTAACGGTATATAAATCCCAAGAGAAATAGTGCTATGATTCTTCGACATTGATAATATTCTCATTAGTTTTCCTGAACGCATCCTAGCTGAAGACTCTCGGCCAAGCATTCTCACCAGATCACGAGTGGATACTCTATATTAGGCATTACCAGCAACTTCTAGCCATCTTGGGCCAGGCGCTTATCGACATATTGATAGCTTTCCAAATATATCTTCGAAACACCTTCATTTCTGACTTCTGATTTGACTGGGTCGGTATACTATGATGTCAGACATGTTACGTGTAAAAACGTTGCCAAACTATGAATATCCGTGACATCTTGAAATGTCTCCCTATTTTCTTTCTCTACACATTTATATATCTTGTGAGTTAGATGTTGGTTGAATAAGTGTGTTGGTTTTGAGGTTAAGGCTGTAAGCACATTTTAACTAAGATTGAAGACAGTTCCGAAGTGGAAACTTCAGTCTATTTGGCATAGAAGAATGAGTTGCTTTTGCTTTTGCAACGTTATCATGCCCTCCCTGTAGATCGCATTAGTGTTGAGGCTCCATGGTAAAGAAAATTACATCAAGCTCTGTGGATTTATTCTAGATAGTATAATCACAAATGATGAAAGTGAAATCGTCTTCGGGCTCGGGAAACTTCCCCTTACTTTTAAAACGTCTGGCGTCCAGGGACAGTAGTTTGCGTTTACTTTGTTTACTTTTGTGCTAAAATTAAAGTTCCGAAGTAATTTAGGGTGGATTAGTCAGGAAAATCTCACTTCGTGATCTTTGTTACTAGTAATTTTCACTGAGGAATTTATTCTAGGCCTATTTTTTCTGCCTTAAACAGATCCCTTCTGCCTTGGATCTGATAGGATGTCCTTGTAACATATGCGCTTGTAACTGAAAGATCATTATTTTTGAATATCTCCCAATCACTCGGTGATAACCTAACACTAGTCCCTATCAGTCAAACGGCTTCGGAGCTATTGAAATATAATCTAGAATGTGCGCATATATCACTGGCCATAGCAAACTTAATGGGCACTCTCGTTCCTCTGCAGTATCTCGCCTGTGACTTATGTAAATACTGATGCACTGCGATCTCTCTGTCCCATTCAAGCCTGACAGCGGATGCTCATGGCATTTTCATCCTTGGTTAGCAGACGATGAGGTTCACATGTAAAGAGTTTATGTTTGGTCACGCATGACAACCTCATTGTGTCGTTCGACATAATAAACTCAACATTACTACTTCCTGCAGCAAAACAGGAAAACGGTGACTAGAGGTTAAAAAATTGAAAGTTTCATCGATCGGAGTTTGTCGAGTTGCATGGTCTTATCATGAGCTAGCTTGCGTACGTAAGATTCAGTCTCCATGGGGATACATGTGACCAGCACTGCAGTTATGCAAATTGAAAAAATACTCTTCTTTCATGATTATAGACGATTTTTGGGCAAAATCATGTTTGATTTGAATTCATTTAGTATTGTTTGTTTGAATTTTCCCATCGATGTGTTAGGAATGCAACTGGTCAGTCAATAATTGGCATATGTGCATACTGTGTGTATTGCCTTGTTATTGCCTTAATTCACAAGCATGGTTAGCAGAGATGGATAGTGGCTAGCAGTGGAATCCAGGATGCGCGTTTCGTCCTATTTGGGACTCGTCAGCTGGATGTACCTGCATCTGAGTTGATGTTCACTCTGGGACTCGAACCCAGTACCTTTCGCTTCAAACGCCATCGCGTTATCCACTCGGCCACTGAGTCCTGATAGCCACTTGGTTATGATTTTATTTCATGATTAGTGTAGCTACCGAGATAAGGTCGATTGAATTGTCTTTCAAATTTGGTCTGGTAGTACATAGGATTTGTACTCACTGCCAAGAATGCCAAAAAAAACCTTTAGGAAGTAACTCGGAGTATTTCGTAGCCCTTAGTGAGGTATCGAAAACACTGGGAAAGGCGCAGCTATGTAACGGATGAACTGTCTATTTCTAGTCTCAATCTCAAAGTTTACTGAATCTGAAGCTATTATTTTTGCTAATGATTACCTAATATTTTTCTTAATAAATGTAAGTGAATGATGCGCGTTAGCGAGGTTATCAACTCATCTTTCCTTTTGTACTCTTCTTATCCAGTCATCCTAACTCAGGCTTCACTGCAAGTCACCCCAGTACACAAAGTATTCTAGGGCAGACTGGAACCTTTGTAACTCTAATATCGGTCGACTATTATATGTTTATTGGCGTCAGCTACAAAAGTTTGCATCTATCTTGACCAAGAGTTTCATTTTTGAGACTACAACTAAGAGAATAATATGTTCATTTGCATCAGCATTGCTGATCAAACCTGAATTAAACCTTCATTACTAATCAGATTTAACAAACGAATTGTACAACACAGAAATAATGTGACCAGTCTTGAGAGATTTGAAAAATTTGACGTTACTAAAGGAGAATAACTTCGGAGAATGTAACCAAGGACATGACAAACGTTACGAAGTTTCTACTCGACTTCAAATGTTGCTTTTACATGACCTCGATATTGCATTCGGACTACATCAACTAAGTAGCGTAATAGAAAGTTCTCCAAATTAGAAATAAAGTTCACAGTAGTGGATTATTCTGTGAGACTATAATTTATGGAGTACCTTAGGTGGACTTGTAAAATTTCAGCCACTTACTACCGTGAAAATAGAAGTTAAGTTAAGGAATTTGAGTTGCAGTTTTCACCACGAACTAACACCGAGTATGAAATTACACTCGTCGATTTAGATTTCACCTTCTTGGATAATTAGGCTATTCTCTCTAGCAGTAAAGTATGACTCTTTTCCTCAGATAATTAAACAAAGTGCTGATGAAAAACGTGCAGTTGTCTACATCTTTTATTTGTTTTATAGCTTGAAAGTTATGTGTCTGGTAGGTCAGGTATGTTAGCTGCGTGGTTTGCTTTCGGTGTTGAAAGATGTTATCTCTGGCCATCTAATGGGCTTGTCTGAATGTATTTTGAAACGTATCACTTCTTGGATTCAAAGTTGTTGTTCTCCATATACATGGATAATGGATTTTCGGGGTTTTCCTTTATTTTTGCAATGAATTTCTCCAGACAAGCCTGGTTCCCACGAAACTGTAAACACGTTTTCCGACCGATTAAAAGAAACAAACTTCTGTGTTGTTTTTGTTAGCTTCTACGTATGTACAAAATTTTTAATTGATCTGCATAGTCTTCAGACATCACACCATTGGAGTTAATTTATAGCGGATTACGTAAATGTCTACTCAGCCCTTAACAATAAATACTGAATAACAGTTCAATGAAATTTCGGTTTATTTGTTCCTTGACCACGTAAAAAATAACATAATGGAAGGACTATATCAGGTAATAAATTTCGTGAATACAAGATGTAAGGAAGAAGCCATATACACATCTGTTTAGTGTTTGCTTGACATATGTTTAATTGATATGCGATGATGGAATTCTTGAAGACCTGAAATTATAGAATTTTTCTGTAAATAACAATTGTTGGAGTTATTCGGACACAGGATTAGAGCAATTGATAGGTGGTGATGAAAACATCCGATATCTCGGAATTCTTCTCACTCAATAAGCAACTCGAATAAACATGGGAATAACTGGACTACAACACTCAATGAATGAAAAAAATACATTTATAGCAAACTAGGGTATTAAAGTACAAAAAGTAGAACACTAACAGCATGTCTAAATTACAATTATATTAAGAGAAAAGAAAATGTGACAACAATTTATTAAATAATCGGAAGCTTTTGATTAACGTGATAAGACAGGCACGTAACTAAATGTTAGTAATTTACAGTTTACAAATTAAGCAAAACAATGTCCCAGAAAGTAGCTACCCTTGTTCAAAGTTTACTCATTCTTTTCCATCAAGGGCTTAACTTTTACATTTTCGAGGACTTTACTTTGATAGCTATCCCATATGTTAGCCGTAAATCCGTGACAATTTGATCGTAAAAGTTATCATGTTATTGAAAAGCCCCCTAATTAGTCAACAAAAGGATAAGTTAGAATAATTTTCAGCAGATATTTGAGTTGAAGTAAACACTTCAAAATAAAAAAATTGTCGACTTGTTTTTAAAGGAAGTGTATTGGCAATAAATTATGATTTTCTTTTCTTTTACAAGCTGATTGATGTATGATTATACAAATAGAAGGTAACTGTTTTGTAGATTTGCACTAACTTATCACTTTCATTCAGTGTTATATTATATCATTTTCAGTTTTCTTACTTTGATTTCAGAATAGACTAGAGTGAGTTAAAATCTTACTTACTTACGCCTGATACCCCTCGTCGAGGAGCATAGACCGCTAACCAGCATTCTCCATCCAACTCTGTCCTGAGCCTTCCTTTCCAGTTCTTTCCAGTTGCTATTCATCCTTTTCATATCTGCTTCTATTTCCCGGCGTAGTGTGTTCTTTGGCCTTCCTCTTTTCCGCTTCCCTACTAGATTCCAAGTTAGGGATTGAGTCGTGATGCAGTTTGGTGATTTCCTTAATGTATGTCCGATCCACTTCCAACGTCTTTTCCTAATTTCCTCTTCAGCTGGAAGCTGGTTTGTTCTCTCCCACAAAATGCTGTTGCTGACGGTATCCGGCCATTAAATGTTGAGTATTTTGCGTAGACAACTGTTTGTAAATACCTGTATTTTTCTGCTGATGGTTTTGGTAGTTCTCCACGTTTCAGATCCATACATTAGGACTGTCTTGATGTTCGTATTGAAGATTCAGCTTTGATATTGGTTGATAGTTGTCTTGAGTGTCATAATTTGTTCAACTGTGAGAATGAGGTCCTTGCTTTGCCAATCCTTACCTTTACGTCTGTATCCGATCCTCCTTGTTTATGGATGATACTGCCCATGTGCGTGGAAGTTTCCACCTCTTCCACAGTTTCGCCATCAAGTGTGATTGGGTTGGTGTTCTCTGTGTTGTATTTGAGAATCTTGCTTTTTTCTTTGTGAATGTGGAGGCCTATCGATGCAGAGGCTGTTGCTACATTTGCTGTCTTCATCTGCATTTGTTCATGTGAATGAGAGAGGAGGGCTTGGTCATCTGCGAAGTCCAAATCCTCTAATTGATTCTGAGAAGTCCATTGTATTCCGTATTTCCCTTCAGATGTCGAATTCTTCATAATCCAGTCAATCACTAGAAGGTAGAGGAATGGGGAGAGTAGACAGCCTTGACTGACTCCGTTTCTTACTGGAAATGCACCTGTCAGCTGTCCTCCATGCATAACTTTGCACTGTAGTCCATCGTATTAGTTTTGGATAATGTTGACAATCTTCTGAGGAACTCCATAGTATCGAAGAAGTTTCCATAATGTTCTCCTGCCCACGCTGTCAAACGCCTTCTCACAGTCAATGAAGTTGACGTATAGTGATGAGTTCCACTCAACTGATTGTTCAACGATGATCCGTAGTGTCGCAATCTGGTCTGTGCACGATCTATCCTTACGGAATCCAGCCTGTTGATCCCTAAGTTTGGTGTCTACTGCGTCTCTCGTCCGATTCAGCAGCACTCTGTTGAAAACTTTTCCTGGTACTGATAACAAACTGATGCCTCTGTAGTTCTCACATTTGCTCAGATCTCCTTTCTTTGATATCTTGATCAGATATCCTTCTTTCCAGTCTGTCGTCTGCACTTGTTTCTCTTCCCAAATCTTCTTGAATAGAAGGTGAAGTATGTTTGCAGTTATTTCAATGTCTGACTTCAGTGCTTCTGCTGGTATATTGTCAGGCGCTGCTGCTTTCCCATTCTTGGTTTGTCTGATGGCCATCTTGATTTCTTCGATGGTTGGTGGAGTGACATCTATTGGAAGGTCTGTGTGTGCTGCTTCGATGTTCGGTGGATTCAATGGGGCTGGTCTATTCAGCAGTTCCTCGAAGTATTCTGCCCATCTTTTCCTCTGTTCTTGAATCTCGGTGATTGTCTTTCCTTCTTTGTCGTTTACTGGTCTCTCTGGTTTGCCATATCTCCCTGTCAATTTCTTCGTCGTATCATATAGTTGTTTCATATTCCCTTCTCTTGCAGCTTTTTCCGCCGCCGTTGCTAGTTCTCCATGTGTTTCTGCTTGTCGGCTTTAATGCTTTTCTTCACTTCCCTGTTTGCTTCTGCGTAGTCTGCTTGTGCTTTGACATTCTCTGTTGTTAATTGCTAGTTTCTTGTTCTTCCTTTCTTGAATTTTGTCCAGGGTTCCCATAGATATCCATTCCTTGTGATGATGCTTCTTAGGACCAAGAACCTCCTGACACGTTGAAGTTAGTGCTTCTTTTATCCCTTTCCAGTTATCCTCCAAAGTAGTTTCTTGTTCTTTCAGTAGATCCTGTAGAGCTTGGAACCTGTTGTTGAGAGTTATCTTGAATTGGTTGAGCTTGTAGTGGAGTGCTTCGTTAATCGATCGTCTCGATAACCGTTATTATATCATCGTAAACGGTGTATAATATCAGAAGACAAAGGGAAGCAGCAACTACATTTTTATTGATAAATAACGTTGGCTAGAAGGCAGTGAGCACATTAGCAAATGTAAGCAAGCGAAGGAAAGATGACGCATAGTGGAGATGGCTGGGAAGCCAACTCGTTATAAGCAAGCATTAATCAACATTTATAGTCAGGCTAAAATGAATGACAGACATGTGATAGGTAGGATAAGAAGTGTGCATACACATACGCTCATATAAAAAAATAGTCAAGGTCAATAAGCGAATAACTAACAAGATCAAAACATGACTCATAACGTTATAGGTGAATTGGCTTGTCCAGAAACTAGAATAAGCTATGTAGGTGTAATATAGTACACGACGTTACACTACTCCCCACATAGCTCCCCCCAGAGTGTCCGGAGGAAACACTGTTATGCAAAATAAACAAGGGGGAGGAGGTGTATATGCGTTCACAAACCAAAATTAAAGTATTAGCACATTAATTTGAAAATAACTCTGAAATGGCATGTGGATAACGTTAATAATATGTAGAGAAAAAAAATTGTACTATATCGAATAAGTTACAGTGTCGATCGTGGGGCGAGTTTATTAAACGAAAGTGTCACACTTATGTGAAAAATGTACATGAATATTGTCAAGATGAGGACAAAAATTGAAATGATAGCATGTGATTATGAGTATATTAGTAAGCGTACGAAAAAAATTTAACATGAATTTATGTAGTGACTGTCCGAATGATAAAATAACAGGTTCGTATGAGCAATTCAAAATATAGTGAAAATAGAATATAACAGTAATTGCTATGAGGTGCTGATTGAATATGAGGATAAAGAACAGTGAAATATGTTCTGATAAGCTGCAGTCGAGTAAATAGAGTCGATTGGCGATTAGTAGATTAGAATTTACATGCCTGGAGTTCATGTGGGATAAAAAATAATCCAGCCGTAGGATGATGACTGCATCAACGGGTGATATTCGTTGCTGTACTGATAATGAAAATAAAATGCGAAGTCAGTGTGCGTTGTCGCTTGCGTTGGGTTATCGTTAAATATGTATTAGTAGAATGACCAGAGGAACAGGATAGTGACTGCTGAGACGAGATATGCGGAGTCGTATTCCTTTATGGTCATGCAGCCTAGCGTGGTTTGTGTAGTTAGAGGGATATGCGCTCAACCTCATTTGTTACGAAACCGTATTAAGGCGTGATAAAAGTACCAATACATATGATCATCGATGACAGCGAGTGAGACTGACTTGAAAGTGACGAACAAGAGTGTATCTTTGAGAGACCAGCTCTAAACTCTATGTTCTGGAGTATAGTGCAATGGGAATAGAAAATTAATCGGAGTAATTGAATTGTGATTATCGGTAATGGATAATGCAGCATTCAGTAATACATGTGAATGAATAGATAATGTGAACATAATCATTACTAATCGGCTGGTAATGCGGCGTCAAACACGACGGTTGCTGCGTACCAATGAGATGAATGGACATTAGTTGCGTCGAGAACATAAGTTTCTACTATCGGGAGTGTGACTCCAAACTTATGTCTATGGTAGAGTGCAATGTTAGACCGAAAACGACATGAAAAAAATTGGAAAGAACTCACTTGAATCAGGAATAATTTTCGTCATTGGATAATAAAAATAATCCAGTGAGTTTCGAATATCATAACGTGTAATGTTCATATAATTATAATTTGTTCGATTAGTGAGTTGACTGCGTAAATGTCATAGTTTAACGTTAATACGAACAAAAATAATAATTTCACGTTAGATGATGATATGACATTATTGTAATAATGAGCATATAATGATTATTAGGAATATGTCGTCGGCGTTTGCATTTTTGATTTGTGCTCGCTCGTTGCGGTCGCCAATTATGTTGTGAGTTCGTACATCGAGGTTGTCGATTCTGGTCCGTGCTCGTTCGGCGAGGCATCCAATTATGTTGCGTGTTCGCATTTCGGGCTAACCAATATGTAGCCGTACGTTGAGGTTGCCAACTTTGCTTCGCGTTCGTAATTCGGGATCGCCAATAGTGTTGCGTGTTCGTACGTCGGGATTACCAATATGTTGAGTGGAGTGCTTCGTTAATCGATCGTCTCGATAACCGTTATTATATCATCGTAAACGGTGTATAATATCAGAAGACAAAGGGAAGCAGCAACTACATTTTTATTGATAAATAACGTTGGCTAGAAGGCAGTGAGCACATTAGCAAATGTAAGCAAGCGAAGGAAAGATGACGCATAGTGGAGATGGCTGGGAAGCCAACTCGTTATAAGCAAGCATTAATCAACATTTATAGTCAGGCTAAAATGAATGACAGACATGTGATAGGTAGGATAAGAAGTGTGCATACACATACGCTCATATAAAAAAATAGTCAAGGTCAATAAGCGAATAACTAACAAGATCAAAACATGGCTCATAACGTTATAGGTGAATTGGCTTGTCCAGAAACTAGAATAAGCTATGTAGGTGTAATATAGTACACGACGTTAAACTACTCCCCACAAGCTTGTCAATATCTCGAAGGAAGGCTGTATTGAACCTTTGTAGTGCTGTTTGTCCAGTTGTCCAGTGTTTCTTTAGCTTCAGTCTCATCTTGGCCACAACCAGGTGGTGATCTGAAGCTATGACAGCTCCTCTCCGGGTTCTCACATCTTCCATTGATCTTCGGAATTTTTTGTTGTTACAGATGTGATCTATCTGGTTCTCTGTGGTTTGCTCCGGTGAGATCAATGTAGCTTTGTGTATGCGCTTGTGTGGGAATATTGTGCCGCCTATAACCAATTTGTTGAATACACATAGGTTTACAACTCTCTCACCATTTCCATTTCTCTCTCCTAATCCATGTCGTCCAATTACATCTTCATATCCTGTGTTGTCCACTCCAACTTTAGCATTTAGATCTCCCATCAGTATGGTGAGGTCCTTTCATGAGCACTTCTCTATAATTGATTGAAGCCTTTAATAGAACTGATCTTTATCATCGTCGTTGCTATCATTGGTGGGTGCATAACATTGGATAACGTTCATTTTGATCCCTTGCTTCTTTGTCCTGAATGTTGCTTTGATTATCCTGGGTCCATGAGATTCCATCCCACAAGTGCATTTCGTGCTTCTTTGGACAGCATTAGAGCAACTCCCTGAGTGTGTGCAGCATTTTCCCCTTCGTGACCGGAGTACAGCAGCATCTCTCCTGTACCTAGCCTTTGTTGTCCAGTTTGTGTCCAATGGGTTTCGCTGATTCCGAGTTAAAATCTACACCCTTACTATTATTTTACACACTACAACTTCACATATACTGAAATATTTTACTCATTTGTATTACATTATATTCAAGACTTTTGGACTTGATCACGTTAAATTTCATCTTTATATCATTATAATCATACATTTGAAGTCTAGTTAGTGACCCATTCATCCAGATTTCATGTTATTATGCTTCATTACTAATATTCACATAAGATCACCAAAACGGTGATCATAATTGTGTACATATGTTTTGTTTTTCCATGAGCTATTCACTTTTTGTGATTTATGAAATCGTCACATGATGCTTTACTTCTTTATTACTACACTTTTCTTTTATCATAATTTTTCATCCAAACACCTCTTGAATACTTAAGATAACTGTTAATATCGTTTGAATCATCAGACGTTTAAAAAAAAACTCGATGAGTTACTAGTGAACGGATGTACGATAACGTGGGAAATCATCAATACAGTTGAAATAGTATGAGAGCTTTTTACAGTTTATAAAAGCATGACTTCCACCATAATGAAAAAGAAAATCGAATTTTCTGATACTATATTGGGATATATCTTAGGCGAATATTTTGTATAATCCTAAATGGAGCTATTAGTCTCATAATTGATGTCAATGATATTGTGATGTGGATTTTTTCGTACGAATAACGATAGTAGAATCAGATGAATTCATTTTTTCTCAGATTCTCTTCAACTAGTTATCATTTCAATAAAGTAGTACTAATCATTAAAATTACACTGTACATACTTTATATCATAACACTAGAAGTGACTCATCAATGGTTAATAAAAAGGGTGATAAGTTTGGAAGTGTTCAAAGACATCTTCAGATCGCTGAATATTTATGTAAAATTTCAATACTAGTAGGTTGAAGATATGAATATTCTATAAGAAAAACTGTGAACATAGAAAAAGAATCTTTTAAAGATTAAATGAAAGATCAACACTACAGTCGCATAATAATTGGAAATACACTTGACTAGATAAATGCAGATCAAACGTGAATTAGGAAATTAAAAGTAGTGCCATGAAAAAAAACAATCTAAAAAACAAATATTAGTGTGTAAATATTAATGTAAATATTAGTAAGAATTTTTTGAACGGACAAATTAAATGGAATACTGTTTATCGATTAACCGTATAGATCAAAATTCACTTTTTACAATGGGTAAAGTTTAAAATCCATAGGATGGATAAATACTTTTTTAAATCGTAAGAATGAAAAGGTAAATCAGGTTTAGTGATACAGAGGTTAGTCTTTACTCATACTTGAGGTTCAATTAAGTATAACATATCATTAGAAGCACATAAATAACGTTTTTGTAAAAATGAAATAGTATCTGTGATGATAAATAAAATACAAAATATGTATGCTCCTAGATATTCTCTAGGATTCTTTAAGTATTCTGGACTTAGTTTTCTGACATTTTTCCACTCAGTTTAAATCATTTGGCTCAAAGAACAAAACAACATCCTCATTTCAAGATTTTGCAGGCATAGAACCAGAACATTTTAAAGAGAGTGGATCACAAAAAGTTTAAATTGTTTTAGGGAGTGGTTATTTCACATATTAAAAGGTACTTGTCAACAGTTGATACCAATTAGCGTTATTTAATGATCAGTAATCAACTATCTAATAAGGTGGAAATTACTTTGGAGATTTGAAAAGCGAATGGTGATATCTGTGATTTTGAACGACCATTACCGAATATATGAATACCAATACCCAACTGATATTCAGTAAGTGTGTGGATAGTATTCAATTCAGAACACTTATCATAGATGAACACTTTCATCAGCATATTAAATATAAGGTATTATCAGCAAGGAATAAGCATTCATGTGGGCGATTTAACTCTAATTGTTGAGTCGTCCAAATAGAATACGAAAACAGGGATGTCAATGGAGGGAAAAGGTTCAAAAGCGTACTACATCTAAACCCCGAAAAACAATTAATCTGAATTTTGTACAACTAATTATGTACTTTGATAAAAACTAAAATCATTACAGTTATGCTAGTGATTTTAAAGCAAAGAAGAAACCAATCAAATTTCATGACAGTTATCAGAAATCATACCTTAGTAAATGTGTCTAAAAATTTTGCAAACGTTACATTTGTGAAATATCTATAGATTAACGAGTTCATACATGAATCAAGATTACTGGGTCACTTTAAATGTAGTTCATTTTGATAAAATAATTTTTATTTGATCGCATAACGATTTAGATATTACTGTCCTAAATAAACATCAATATATATATCCTACTATAATGTATTATTTCTCGTTATTGAGAATGATACAATTTAATTCAAATATTGTTTTGCTTGTAAGTTCAAACAAAGCATACTTCTGTTTGACAAGTTTAAAAGAATGAATTATTATTAGCTTTATTCAATTTTATATTTTTGGTACAATAAAGAATTCTCAGCACAAAGTATTTCAACAAGTTTCTGTTTCTTACTTCTTGGTCGATCCTGACGATAAATATTGAGTGGTCACTAGTTAAAATTTCGCAGTCTGGTCAATCGACATCTGAATAATGTACATTCTTTTCACTGTATATTGTCAACAACAACGACATCTCTGATTAGGCGTTTTGTAACCTTTACAACGAAAGGTTGTACACTTTTCAGAAACGCACCTGAATAGGTTATGAGAATAATAGCCAGAATGTTGTAATAAAACAAACAAAATTAGATAACTTGTTGAAATATCTAGATGACAGGACCAGGTAGATCAGATGTTTAAGCAGGCCGCCAATCAAAACAGTAGATTGCATATTTACTAGGTAAGTTGTCAGTGAACAAAATGATTTAATACTTGTTACATAATTAAGTATTTGAACTAAATTATCAAACTAACTTTTATACATTTCTAAAACTTTTTGAATGAAATTGATTGCTTTACAGTTAAACGAAACTATCTCGACAAAAAAAAACAATCAATGGTGTTGTTTTCTAGCTTGAAATGTTACCTGTATGACTTAAAACAAATTGATTACTTCCAGTTTTGCATCATATAATATAAGTCTATAAAAACATGGGAATGTATAATTTAACCAGAAATGACAAGTTGAGTCGAACAATAAAAAAATATCCTCTTTATCATACAATTTGTTTTCTTTCATGAAAATGATCTTGATGATTCAAGTAGGCAAAAATGGAGTACCTACCGAAACTGTTTTTTCTTTAGTTGTATTACTATCTACGATATCAAATTATAGAATAAGTGTGACTGACGAGGATAATCTATTTTCTCTTTATTGATAGGATAAAAATTAATTTATCAAATTTAGTTCTGGACACTTAATAGTTTTTCACAATTAATCAGACAATTATATAAAGTACGTCTATTCAAACTCGTTATTATGATGGTGCAGTTGTCAATGGTAAAACATTCAAATGGTGAATAACAATTGATGTTTTATGAACAAGAAATATCTATTTATCTTACTAAATTCGTAGGTAGCTCACTAGGTTTTAGTGTAAGGACTACCAACAACACTTACCGTGACGAAGATGAATTTAACCGATAAGACAAAAAGTGGATAACTTATTACATGTATACTAAAAATAAGATCACGTTGTGAATGTAGACGAAATATAAGCTTCTGCTTATGGAGAGTATAAATATCAATCATAAATAATTCGATAATTAAATAAAACCTTTGATCACTACACTTTAGTTATGTTATGTTGACAATGTCTCCAGTATTTTGATAAGAAGTTTGATTTCGACAATATTCTCCAAATATGTTAGACAGTGAAGATTTTTTAGTGAAGGTGAACTTATATATATATTAGCTTTTAGAAACTTGAAAGTACTATGGCATTGCTTCTCGTCAGAAAGTTTAAAGTAAAAGGCAAAATGTACCTACGAAATTTAAAGCAACTAGTCCATTTGATAAATTCAAAAGTGTAATAAGAAGACGAAGATTATCAGAACTATGTGATATATTAGCACAATACATTTCGAACAATCTGATCACACATATACTTGTTAAGAACATTTATATATAAAAATAAAAGGTCAACTAGACTGGAAACGGGGGGGGGGTAAGAATAGACAAGGATAATAATAAAAATAATGTGAAAACAATTTGACACCTAATCACTCTAGATAATAAGCTAATATTACCAGGGTAGGTTTAAAGAGAGAACAAACTGTTTTTGAATGCACAAAGGGGGTTTGAATTTTCGTATGGCTAAGGCTTTTAAACAACACTACAAAAGCCGAGTTTAGATCAATCTTATGACCTATATAAGAACTTTCGTCTAAATTAGAGCGAATAGTTTCACAGTATTTGAGCGCCGAGTTGATGTGAGACATTAAATAGGAATAATATATTTGTAAAATCTCATTCACTGAGATTTTACAAATATGTTATTCCTATTTAAATCTTATGACCTGTTTCGATTATATGTTTAACAATAGTGGATGATGGATGTTTATCCTCTACTCTTATTGGGTCATTTGATTCTATTTGTTTTTGCAATCATTTTGGTACATGTTCACCCACCCTAATTTTCAGATCACGATTGCTCCTCCCTATGTATGTGTGACCACACACATTTAAATTGGTAAACGCAGTGGGATGTGACACAATCATTTTCATGTATTTTAGGCTTTGAATAAAGCATGGACCTCGTTCTTTCTTTGATAATGACCTTGGCTGCACAATACATTTTGTCGATTACTGATTTAAGCCTTTGTACCTACAAAAATTGGAATCACATCAAAAGTAATCATAATGAAGAGAAATTTTTTTAAAAAGTTAACTTTCCATCCTAAAAATAAATCCTGAAGTTATTCCATTATATATATAATAATTGGCTTACCGGTCATTTAGTTGAATAATCAAACATAAATTACATATTTTCAGAGAAAATCCTATGAGGTGAAATAAAATATTTAAATTAATGTCAAAAAAGAGAATATTTTGAAAATGAAATAGAGTGAATCATTTTAGTTTGCTATTTGCAAACGGAAAATTACTTCATCAATTTTTGTATATTTTTAAATGACATTTGTGTAGCGTGAATAATATTTTAAACAAAAACTTTTAATAAAATAATTAGGTCGAATAAATGAAAATTGATTGGAATACTGATGTTTGTTCTTTCTAGTGAATAAAATCAAATATTTATGAATGTTTTCAATTCTTCTGTAAGTTGTGATTTGTTGGAATTGTAAGGCCATAAATATATATTCATGTAACTCATTATATTTAGTTTCATTCAGTTTAATTGTAAAGAACGAGAACACAAGTGGGGACAATCGAAAGTGTTTGAATACAAATCTGAGAACCAAACACTAAATACTTCATTTGAAAAATGTCAATCAATCGTCTCAGACTTCATTGTTCTTTCGATTCTGCATCAATCATTCTTTGTTCTCGTTCTCTTTTCTCTGATCTTCTGCCTGCAGGCATTTCACTTTTGATTGATGATACGTACTACTTATATCTGTTGACATCAGTAACACACACCATAGTATTAGTTCTTGACATTATTGGTAAACTAATAAATCAGTCTTTTTCACGAGTTCATTTCACCTGGTTTGTAATGAATCTGTTGATTTATTAATTAGTGTTTTCGACAAATAGTGGAATATGTAGATAATTTGTTATGGTTAACTGTTTATGTATGCCTCTATGCTTGATGTATTATTGTAAGAGTTTCTTTTGTCAGTTACTTGTTGCAAATATCTGAATAATAAGCATTGAAACATTCTTCAATTGAATTGCTGAGTGTGTGAACTTTTATCATTTATATGTTGATAATAAATGAAATCTCACTAATATTCTAAACGTAATAATGAGACAACGTTCGTATTCATAACTCATATTATCTTCATAACATTCCTCTTATCTTCCTAAAATAATTCAACGTAATATCGATGTTTACTTATTGTTTTCTACTGACTTTATAATTTGTCTAGTATTAATTGCGTATAGTAAAGGAAACATTTACGAATCAAAAGTATGTGAATGCAGAAATTCATAAGTATTGACTGTCAATGTTATCACCGACAGTTGCTTAACTTTACTTGTCTGAATTCGGTGTTAAAAAATATGAGTCACGTTTGCCTTGCAGAAATTTGCGTTGAAGGATTTCTGAGTCTTAATTATGAATATCGATTGATATTTTTCATCATAAATACTTCACAGACCTTCATTTTAGTATTATTTTAATCACTGGTATTGGAACATTTCAAATGACAGATTTACCATGAGCTACGTGAGAACGCAATTAGTATTTACTAATGAATGCTACTTCAATACTTGTTGTTTTGTTCTCTAACAATTTAGCCATTGAATAGCAGATGCGTCAAAAACAGTTAAAATCCTTAAGGGGTTAAAGTTTCTTATTAGCATTGTTTATTAGTTTTATAATTTTTCTATACTCTTAGTAAAGATTTTTAAAGCATTGTATAGTGATCAGTATTGTTTTTTCTAGTCTTTCAAGTGGTAATCGATTTCTATCGTTCTAACTGTACTATCATCATTGTTCTAAATAATCCTACCTTTAGTGTTACCTTTTTAACTTTATTTAGAAACCAATTGTTGTATGTAACAATTTCTTTTATTCATAGATAAGAAGAGGTCAGAATGTATTTTCAAAAGAAATTCTATAAAAAAGTGTGTCAGTAAGGAGGATAAAAATCAATTTGTTTAAATTTAAATACATTCTTATTATTAATATTATCATCAATTTAAATCCGTTATCTCAGATGAAAATGTAACGATATGTTGATTAAATTTCCCACAAAATTTATTTTTCAATAAATAAATCAAAATTTAAACAATGAATTTGGTTTTTTTGATTTATTTTGAAAATATATGGGAAAAATTCAAATGTAGAAATGGATGATATTTAAAGAATTTACAATAGAAGAAAAATAGATGTTGCTGTTTTTTTAAACTTTACAAAATTCAAAATTATGTTTACCTGAATAATATAGGAATGAAGTCATACAAATGTAGATAGTTTTTGAATGATCGAAATAAATAAAAAATTAAGAAATGAAGTAGCCAGTAATAAATTCATGAAAACATTTCTAGAGTAAATTAAAATAGAATAGTTACAATACTTTGGAGGTCATAGTAAATCAATAACTGAATTCATGAGTTGAATAAAGCTAGAGCACCACGAGAAACTTGGAAGCATTGAACAACTGTTTAAGTCCTAGTATTGGACTTCTCAGAAGTGTGTAACTACGATTTTTCCTTGGTGACCTAGCATTAATCAATTCATGAATTCAAATATTGAATTATTACAATCTCCAAAAAATCCCATTTCTGATAATAATTATTTAATTAACAGATTTATTTTGTTTCTATGTATTGTCAAATGCAAAAGTGTTTAGCTAACTTATTCTCAATATCCATAATTTTGGATAACAAAAATCAATAATAACAATTTACTGCTATGTAGTGTTTTAAGGTGTAACAGCACATGTTGGAGCTGTAAATAATCAGAATGAATTATCATAAATGAAGTAATTGTTTAATATCAAATTCATGATATTTGACAAGAATTTTTCTGAAGTGTCTGTTATTTATATCCATTGAACTACTTTTATGTCTTTGATATTTTTGTATGTATGCGGTCAAATAGAAAGAAATATTTCTATGCTTCTATACGTTAATTTGTTGGAGTTTATTTCGTGACATGAAAGATAATGATCTCTAGAATTCAATGCTGTGAACATAAATGTTAGTTAAGATAATACTTCAATTTTTTAAACATTAACTGATGTACACCGATTAAAACAAATGATCGAACTATAAGAAGAAATGGATTGTAGCTAGTAGTGGAATCCTGAACTCGAGGTTCAAACAACCAATACAGAAATGAATATGATCGAAATGATATTATTACCATAGCTTTGGTAAATGTCCTATAGCTTCAGGGTTATACACATTTTTTTCCTTTGGATAATACACTATTTTCATCTTTTTATGATTAATAAGGAACCGTATTAGCAAGGACTTCGTATGTTTTCGATTCAGACATTATGAAATGGTTCGTAATTAAATGAATTGATCGAATGTCACTTTTCTCCCAGTTTCTTGATCAGTACTTACTCATTTATTTTTCCATGTTGTCTTTTTTCACAGGTTACTATGCATGAAGAAGATTGTACTTCAGAATAATTGTATAGCAAAAATATAGCATTCCAGAGAAGTTAAATTTGTCTAATGTATTAGTTATGGTGTATTACTTTTTACTTAAAAGTTTTAGAGAAACAGACTTAATTTCCGTTGCAAACTTCGCGAAACTGTAAATATAATCTACTTTGTTTATTATCTTATGTGGAGGACATTAGAACCTCAAATATATATGATAATGAATGTGAAAGTATTTTGTGATAATATTTTCAGGATTACATTTCCATCGGGTATTTTGTAAATGAAAAGGCAGAATGATTTCCTAACATTACTAAACATTGTAATAACTACTCTTGTAATTACGAAAATGTAGAATCTACGAGTAAACCAGAAATTGAAATGGGAACGTATGGATTCACCTGTAAATCATAGAACAAGGAAATAACGAACGCACAACTTCAAGAAATTCAGGATTTATTGGTTAATACTTTACTATTTACGCCCAGAGAGATTTAAATGCATTCTACAGACAATCTTGAGATTAATGTGTGGGTTGTATGAGTAATCAAAAGTGAATAACTTTAAGGATTAATCTCTCAATCAATATTTTACAGCTTTGTAAAATTAAACTATTGTAGGTACTAAAAATAAACTCTATCAGAGCTCAATGAATTTTTCCCTTACAACACCAGGTATATTTATAGATGAACATAGAGGAAACCAGATAATGAAGTTTCTCTTTCATACACATCATAGCCATCAGACTGTTCTGACTGAACATGGAATCTGGATATTCAAATCTCTTGATTCATACAATTCCTATGTATTTTCATATAATAATAATCTAGTAATTTTGATACTGATAGTTGGCGCAGAAAATAAACCATTAGTCCAAAATATTTCATTCACATTCATACATCTTTGGTAGCTCAGCAAACAACTTTGATACTGTCTATAATTTGACAAATGTTATCTGATTAGAAAAGTCACATGATATTAGTTAATGGTGTTATCAGTTAACTAATAATAAAAAGTGACGGATGATTTGGACATTTATTCTATATTTTTAGAATATGGGTAAAGAGTAAATTATAATTGAATTTCAGTTCCTAGTACAAGTTTTATTCATACTTCAAAATCTTTTGTTTCTAATGTTTATTCTGTTCCCCAGTCAATTTATTAACTCAATTTTCGTTTAGAATATATTCAACTCCCTTGAGTTGTATTAATTAAAATTTGCGGCATCTTGAAGTTTGATTAGTTTGAATGTTAATTATAGCATCTTTTTAATAAGAAGGAGAAAACATAATCTTATCTAGCAATCACTTAATTTGACAACAAAAATGTGTCCTGTAATATTAGTAAAATTATTTTGCCTAAATGCATCTTTCAAGAAAGGTACTAGAATAATATATAATTGGAATCCTCCTTTGAATGTGCACGTTAACAGTATCACAGTATAGCACTGAGACTTAGTAGTTTTAAGTATACGTCTTAAAAGTATTCCTGTTTAAGTCACTTTCTTTCTAGAACATAGTGTAAGTTTAATCATTCTTTTCTATCAATGTTCAATAGATATGGAATATCTAGCATCTTTGAACGTTTTGTCGTCGACTTAATCTGTGAGTACTGAATACAAGAGTCCTGCTGATAAGAATTGGGTTCTTACAGGCTTTTTGCAACCCACTAAAGCCCGTAGGTCTACTCTGACCATCTGCGAGTCTGACCATATACGAAGACTGTTACGTAATGAAATTGTGCAAATCTTCCATATGGACTGAGAAGCCTGGTGGTCGTAGCGTACTAACTAGTTGGAAATAGCAGCTGAATCTGGTAACTGCCGGAAGCGTTTTCAGCTCATCAGAGTCACTGGTAGTAAGAGGTCTGGTGTGAGTGAAATAACCTGTGAAGATGACAGGATGTCAATCACTAGCACCTACCAACTTCTTGAATGGTGGACAGTTTTTCGAGGAGCACTTCAACTGATCTGCTGCCCCGGCGACATCGATCAGACCATCCTGTTCTGCATCGCCGGTGACAATTGGTCTACCTTCACGAGGCGGAAGTCCGCAAGGAACTCCAACTCCTGATGTATACTACTGCCCTTTTTAAAGATGGAGGTTACTTTCTGGCTAAGGAATTAACTGAGTTGTTCACAAAAGTCTGGGAGCTAGAGAGTGTTCCAACATCATGGAATGAGTCGACAGTTGTTCCTATTTTAAGAAGGTTCACATTGTTTCTGCAACAACTATCTGGAATTAAGTCTACTTCCCGTCGCGTCCAAATTATTGGCTTCCGTCACACTTCGTAGATTGTTAAGAATCCGAGAAAAATCGACTCATGAGTAGCAGGCTGGTCTTTGTTATGGTCGAAGATGTATTGATCATATTATATCCCTCTCCAACAAATGTTAGAACACAGTCATACTTATTGCAGGCCATTAATTGTAGTGTTTTTCTTGAAATTACATTCGCCTATTTGTGAACGTCAACAATGAGAATTGATATTTAACACCATAATTTTCTATTGTATAGTTAAATCAGAAATAGTTGATGAGTATAAAGTTTAAAAGAAATTTGTTTCCATCTATTAGATAACTTTATTGATTTATTAACTTTTCATTTATGATTTCTGAAAATAGTTTTTTCCCTTCAAAAGTCAGTTTCTAACAATGTATCTCATACATCTATAATACTTTTCACATAAAATCCATTTCCCTATTTCATACTTGTTGCTATAAACAAATAAAAATTACTTTAAAAATGATTGAAATAATTTAAATATGCCTGAAAATATTGAATAAAATTATGGTATAAAATTTTAAATCATTGAAACATTCACATTTATTTTGATGCTATAGCATATCATCAAAGAATTTTAATATGCTGCATACTTTTTCAGAAAATAAAAGATGAATCCTCTATAGTAATGTTAATGAAAAGGGGAAATTTTTCTTTTTTTTTCCTTTTTTTCTTTTTTGTAAATAAATGTAATTGTAAATGAAGTAAAATTATGTGATTTTTGAAATGAATTTGTTATGTGAAAAAAAGAAGAAAAAAGCAATGAATTTATGATTTGTTTAATACTTTACGTGATTTTTTTCATAAAAAAAGCGGGAAAAAGAAGAATTATTAAGTTGATGTAAAATTTTTAACAATGAAAATTAAACTGTTTTATATTGTTTGATGAATGTTATAATGGTCCATTTTCCTTTTCATACGAATGGGATGTTAACTTATCTTAGATGAATATTTACACTAGATCTCCCTTATCCTAGTGTCAATTCTACAGGACTTCAACACAACTCAAATCAAGAACACGTGATTAGCCTAACAAGAACGTAAATATATTTCCACAACAAAACCCGACACAATCCAACAACAATGAACAATCAATCAATCAATAATCATAATAATAAGGGCAGGAGAATATATAACTCATCTAACACTTATCAAACTATCTACAAGTCTGACTAAGTAAAATAACCAATCATTATCATTGTCACCCACACATCAATGAATTTTTCTTATTTAGTAGGTGTATATATTTTTGTTTTAACAGTTAACAAGTGATTACTTTATTTAAAAAAAACAATAATAAAGTACACTTACAAAATGAAAGCTAATAATAATACTCTTAAAGTTGAGAAACACTTAAATTACATATTGTAATAAAAAAAACTACTGAGTAAAGCCAATAGCTGAATAGGAAATTCGTCTAAATCATATTAAAGAATTTATTTTTTACAATCCGCTAAAGCAAACTTAAGAGTAATGATTTATTTAAACTATATACTAGAGTTTATGATTTCTCAAAAGATTTGTTCATTTCATTCACATAGATTTACAAGTATAGAAAATCTAATAAATCATTGTTGCTACTCAATCGGTACTATAAAATTACCATCGATAATAAATTTATTCGTGTCATTAATAAGTACCAAAATGTAACCACTATGTAACAAGTGATTAATGTTCAACGTTAGGAAACAGTTGAAACTTAAAAAACGGAAACTTACAAGTATAGTTACTACATGGATATATTTTAATAATTTATGCCTCCAAACACCAAAATAATTGATAAATTTGAATGTTAGAAAAAGTATGTCTGATGAAACATTAGGAATTCGAAAAGTGTAGTATTGGTTTGGTCAACATTTATTGTGTTCTCCATTATAGTAGGTAGCCTAATAAATTTAAACGATGTTCTTACTTTCCTCCTGATATATTTCTACATCAGTTGGGTCTTAGATTCTATAGTAAAAAACAAATTGTGTAAAATCTAAATAGTAACATTTTCATGTGTATAATTAAATTAATTACAAAACATGAAAACTATTCTAGTACCCAGTTTTCTCAATATGCCATTAAACCAAATAGCAGGACGATGTTAAAAAAAATGATAGAATTTTCTGATCATTAGCTATAAGGTGGTAACATAATCTACCTACTATGAAACGTTTTTGGCAAAGTTACAAACACACATGAAGATAAAACATTTTATTTGAAGTTAATCATTATCATCAGCTTTTTGAACAAATAACTCAGTAATATATAGATTTAAATAATTCCCTTTATGAATCCTATGATTAAACACACTAAATTCACTTAGTATTGTGTGTTTGAATCTTCCCATTGATGTTTAGGACTGCAACTGGCCAGTCTCTAATTGGCATATGTGCATACTGTGTGTATTGCCTTGATATTGCCTTAATTCACAAGCATGGTTAGCAGAGATGGATAGTGGCTAGCAGTGGAATCCAGGACGCGTGTTTCGTCCTATTTGGGACTCGTCAGCTGGATGTACCTGCATCTGAGTTGATGTTCACTCTAGGGCTCGAACCCAGTACCTTTCGCTTCAAAACGCCATCGCATTATTCACTCAGCCACTGAGTTCTGATAGCCACTTGCTTGTTCAATGGGGTGAAGTTTAAATTCACACTAATTTATTGTAGTATGATTTTTTAAATTAATAATATTCACAAAGTAAGTGAAAAATGGTCAATTTTTCCTTAATAAAATTTTAGGAAATTTTTAAGCTTAATACATCACTAAAATAAATAGATTGAATTCTTTTATACACAATAGTTGCTTAGATAATGTCTTCTTTAAAAAATCTATTTTATTTAATTTACATAAATTCGAGTAAAACCGGACACCAAATAATAATAGGTGTCGTGTAATTAGCTAACATTTACTACCATTATATTAATGAGTAATGTTGTAATAAACATACAATTTAAGTGAATTCCAACATTGAAATTATTAACTTTTCTTCTTACCACGCAGTAGGCCCGTATTTTTAATTGGAACCTGTAATGGAATAAGAATTATATTTAGGTGTTTAGAAGTACTAAAATTATCTTGACGTTTATTACAGATTCCTTTAGATTTGTCATATAAAGATAATTCTTACGGGCACAAATTTAAAATCCTTTTTAACCAAAATTTTGTCATTTAAGTAACTATTCTATCACTTTCTTTCAAAATCTTATATCAGTATAGGGATGTGGAGGTTGTTGAGTTTTAATTGGGATCATAAATCTACCAGTGTTAGATCGCTGTCAAAAAACCTGGTAACACTCGACGGCCGTTTTGTCCCACTACGGGACTCTGTAGAAGTGCACATCCACGATCCCGCATTATTGAGGAGTCACGTATTAGAACGAAACGGTCATCTAGTGTTTCCAGGTTTTTGACGGTGGCATAACATTGATCGATTCATGATCCTAACTAAAAACTTTTGATTCTTCTTCGATGATATGAATAGACTTTCGCATTTATATACAATATACATAAAAGACAAAATATTTAAGTCTATACAAAGTTTATGGTTCATATCTTTAATTTATTTTATTGAGAAAAAGCTCAATTAACATATAACCACTAATCATAAACTCTATTAATAATGAACATATTTTCAGTTTCAAAAAAATTTTTGTTCTTTTTAAGTGTATCATCAATTTAGACTAGTTGTTTATTGTATAACATCCGCATAGAATTTTAATAAGGAAATTAGATAAGATAAAAAATTCACAGCATGTCTTTATCAAATATTCCATAATGATTATTCTTTTAGGAAATTAATTATTAATTTCGGAGGTAAGACTATTATAAAATCAAATAGTTCTGCTAGATTATACTGTAGGCTAATAGTTTTTTTTAACCTTATTTTCTGATTTAGTACTGTTATGAAATATAAATGTACAGGTACTGTTAGTGTGGTAGAATAGAAATATATAGATTTACATTAACCCTATAAACGCCTATTATAATTCGTAAGATTGTTTCTTTGATAATAAGATATACATTTTCAATATAGATAAAGTAATCTATAGATTTTGTATATAAAGGTTATTTCCATCTATATAATGGCTTATAGTATAATTAATTTTAATGTGTTAAATTATTATTTTGGTTTTTGATGTATATAAGTTATCCTAATAAATGTCGATAGGCAAGGGGTTGCGTTTATTTTATCAACTAAAAGGTATGTTAAAATAGAAATTGTTGTTCAGACAACATGAAAAATCGATGTTAGTTATGATCATTCGTTCAATCAGTTATAGTTTCTAAGGGTATTTTAGTTAAATTATGTAATAAGATATTTTAATTATAACTATATCTAACTGATGTTCAATCATTTGAATAATAAATAATTCAATTTCTTAAGCTAAAGTGATGTCAATTTTACTATATTTTCGCCTAATAAAATGTATGCCAAATTAGAGCATTATGAATGGTCACAAGTTTCTTAGGCAATTTTTACTATAAAAATGTAATTGTCAAAGTGCTTTTTAATCGTTTAAAGATCCCCATCAGACTAAAAGACTAATATTTGGACGAAGAATATTCTTTTCGATAAATTCTTTTCAGGTTCTACAATATATATCCAAATTAATAATCCGAAAAATGACCAGGTTAAATGCAAAGTATATCGTTTAAAGCATATGAATTTACGATTGTCAAACCAAATAGAATAAAATTGTTAATGTTGATATGATTCATATAGAATGTTAACATGAATCTATATATATGTTAGGTGAAAATTTAAGTTGAAATCATGAGTCAGTTGAAGCTAGACCACCATGGAAAACCTGGAGGCAGTGGCCAGGGGAGTTAAACCACGTTTGTTGTGAAATAACAACTCACTGAAGACAATCGGTAAATGGTTGCTCAAACTTCGTGGGTTAGTTGAAGTTAGACACTAACACCATCGGATGCGGGCTCAGTGGTCTATCGGTTAAGTGCTCGCACGCGAGACTGATAGGTCCTGGTTTATAAATATCGGGAGGCGGGATCGTGGATGCTCACTGCTGAGGAGTCCTACAATAGGACGAAACGGCCGTCCAGTGGTTTCAGGTTTTCTTTGGTGGTCTAGTTTCAATTGACTCATGATTTCGAATGTGAAAAAATTAATATGACGTAATAAGGAGGGATCAATGCGAAGTGAATGAATCATGTATAGGGGAGATTAATAATGATGTTTAACCAATAATAATAGTAATAATAATAATAATACAAAGATTTGTGAATAAAGATAAGAGAGACAATTACATTTGACTACGAAAGGTCGTAAGTATATAGTCAAAGTTGGTCATCCAACAGCTAAAATTACTATTGACTAATTGTCCTTGTGGTTGGCCAAGGGAGGAGCAAGGGTCGGAGATGTTTCTTTTGTACACATAGCTCCGATTTCTTCACCCTGATGGCTACCAACTCAGTCGCTTGAAAGACTTAAATCTTTGGCAAGATTTACTGACCCTATACATAATTGAAAAGGATTGGTTTATACTGGCATTATGGCAAGGTTGTACTAATTGGGCCAATATCGAGCTGTCTATTTTCTTCACCAAACCTTTGCTCAGCCACTGTGGGAGGTGTTCGCGAGCACGAAAATGTAAATTCCTAGGGCTTCGACTGCTTCTGTGGAGCAAGTTATGTTGGTCATTTGAATAATAAATAGTTCAATTTCTTAAACTAAAGTGATGTCAAGTTTACTATATTTTCCCCTAATAAAATGTATTCCGAATTACAGCATTATGAATGGTCATAAGTTTCTTAAGTAATTTTTTACTATAAAAATGTAGTCGTCAAAGTGCTTTTAGCCAACTCGTAAAAGGTACTTCAACCGTATGACGATTTCATAGTTGCTAGTAAGACAAATTTATTTGTTTTGGCCACAACAACCTCATCTGAAGATGAATGTTTCAGAAGATAATCATTTAAAAAACGCTGTAGGTTTAGTTACCCATAGAATAGTAGCATGAAGAACAATGTAAACCGTGAACTATGTAAGGCTATACGTAGTAACCAATTTCCTATGGTTTCCTATGGTTTAAAATATCCAAGATTTATTTACTACAACATCTTATCAGGAATAAACAATGAATTCAAATAGGGTGGTGTACTATGAAATTATGAGATTATCCAGTAAAACACTTGTTTATTTAAGACCATATGTTATCTATTTTTATGTTAGGTAATACTATACTTTGATACTAGTTTGTTGCGTCATCACACTTTATATTTGTCCTAAAAACTATATCTACAATAAAATTCATAAACTAGCCCCCTCATTTTTATAAGTCTAAATGAATATCATCAAGATACATTATTTAATTTGAAAGAAATATTCTCCTTCTTTGATAAGTTGAATAATTGATCAGAGAATACTTCAGTTCTCAATAAATTATAAAGCTATGATGTATCTACAACATTCTAGTAATTTACACATACAACCTTCTTAAAAACCTCTCGTTTGTAACATTTACAAATTGTTTTAATTAATCAAATAAAGCTTTGAAATAGTATTTTTGTTCTTAATTTATATAAAATAATCAGATGAATAAAGTTATCTGGTTATATTAATCAGTATTTCATAGAATGTAGAAAGTGTTAAGATCAGTTCATTGATTAAGTGTAATAAAATGTCATACTTCATGGAATTAAGATTAATGTAGACCATCATCTATTGACCTCTTCTGTCAATAATTCAACTGAATATAACAATTATTATATATTTAGCTTAGCTAAAGAATTACAAATTTGTTAACCGTGATATATAAATAGCAATTAGAATATTTAAATGTAACATGATGTATATTTAGAAAGTTTAACTTTTATACATACAAGCTAGATAGCAATTAATCATTTATAGCTGTCTATATATATTTACATATTCTAGAAACTCTAAACTGTCAGTTTAAATGAATACATAAACATGAACCGAATTCGTAAGGACTTTAATCCTCACTTCAAGTATAGAAATTTCAGTTTCTGACCATTGATTATAATTGCATCATCTGAGCAAATAATTTTCAATTTTGTATAACTGTTATGGTCTTTATTGTCATAGGAACTATAAATATTCTTAAACAGTAAGTTCACTTGAATTACGAACAGTTATCAAAACAAAACAAAAGTCACTTACGTTTTCAATTGGACGATAAATTGGATTTTCTGTTTATAAAAAACGTTTAGAAAAAATATTAACCTTTTGTAAAATAATTCAAATATTACTAAAATGTTTTTTTGGATGACTATATTTTACCGCTAAAAACATAAATCTTTCTTTTATGCTGATATATATAACACGTTTTAGAGGCGATTCAAACATAATATACTCACAATGATATAATTTATTGATTATAAAAATTGGAGTTTCCTCCAAATATATCAAACTTTGTAGATACTTTCATATCCCCCTTCCAGCAAAACTAGTTGGTGAAGCCTAGTAGCTTCTTCTGGAGAAGAGTGCTCCATCGAAGCACGGCACAACTACTGGAGCCGGATAGCTGTTTTTGCATTGATTACACAGAACCATTATATCATTCTTTTTTTACTTTTATTTTTTTTGAGCAGACTTATTCCTTCTTTTTTTGAATTAATAATAATTATGCAATGATTCTTTGTAGCCTTCGTAATCATTTGTGGGTATAGTAAGAGTGAATGATTAAGCCAATATCCACCACCCGGGTTACCGCTAACGTTAATACACGGGATCAGTGCCATGATCAAGGAGGCAAGACGAGGAGGTGTGAGTCGGGTTTTACCTCCCAAATACTTTCATATAGAGTATTACTATTTCTGTTTATTTAAATAGTGACCGCTCTTGATACTTTTAATGTGTTTCAATAATTAAACAGTTTTAAAAATTAAATGAACAATTTCGTATCGTATTTTAGCTATCAATTCCTCGATTATACTGTTTTTCTTAACTGACAAAGACCTAATTTCCAGTTTTTTTTAGAAACCTGAAAATGTGATAAGTAAACATAAGCAAGTTGACATTTAATCTTTTCCAACTTTTTTAGATGATGGTCACAGATGAGTTGAGTTTAAATCGCAATATTATTTTTATGATTAATTTATTTTAAATTGGCTCCACAGATTTGTGATTTGTGAATTTCTTATTATAGCGGTGGGGTACAAATCTCAAATAGTCATCAATGTTGTATATTTGCCTGTGTAAATAAACTGGAGTCATGTCAAAAGTCTAACACTTCATTAAATAGTCAGATTGTCGCACATTTCACAAGCAAAGATGAGTCATTAGAACAAGTCGGTTATCATGAATTGAAATACCTCATATTCCACAACGATTGACCGTCAGTGAAGGTTGTCAGTATTAAAGTGGTAGAAATAGTAGTCTTAGTGATATGGAATTATAGCAAGTTGTCTGTTGCATGAGATAGCGCAAATCTGAAACAATAGGCTTCTTATGCCTGATGCCACATAAGAAGTTTGGATGATCTATTGAATGCAAAACTCATAAGTCTAGTGTCTTTAGTTTTCAGGTTTAAATTATTGACATGAGAATACATTTCATTTCAGTTGCGTCCTTATATTCTAACAAAGACTTAGGAGCGTGATAATTTGTCTTTAATACTATCGGGAAAACTGTTATTTTTCCCATAAAATGTGTTATCACTCTTGGATAAAACTGGATTTGTTAGTTCTCATCTTTATTTAAAGTGCATAATGCCTTCAGCCTTAAGTACTTTTAAAATGATATCTGTTATGTCTTTAAAAGAAGTGTACTGGACAATTTATATATTATTGATGCATTATATCAGTTTCAGATAAAATGTGTTTAAATTACAATGAAAACTGTAATTTTTCTCCTTAAATTTATCCTATTCTTGTGTAGCTAAAACTATTTCTCGCGAGTTTTTTTCACCTCACTTACTGTTCTTCATATAAAACGAACTTGAATACAGTTTGATAAAAGCGCTACTAATACAGAATAAGTAACATTCACAATTTGTTGAGTATGCTAAATTAAAACTATCAATCAAAATTTTACTTTCCAGAAAATCAAGGTATTTCAGTGATGTAATTTAATTATCTTTAAGTTGCTCTTGAAATTCGCATGCTTATATATAGAGAGATAAATAGATAGATAGAAAGATAATATTCAAAATTTCTGAAAGAAAAAGAGACATGCCACCATATTGATATGTACTGAAATCAAAGTCTTATTAATATATCATTTCGGCCACTGTATCAAACATATTGATTAACTAAAATTTGATTATCAATTTAGAATTCATTATTTTTTTTCATACTCAAGGCGATTTAATTTCATGATAAGTGGATTGTATTCTTTAAGTATATATTGACTGTAAGAAAACTCATTGATGAATCAAATGTGAAAACCGAAATATAAAGATGTCGACATCATATAATATGTTTCTAAGCTTTATCCAGTACACACGTTGCCTCCCACTCGAGATAAGCCATGTAGATGTACCTGTAACCCAGCGTTTATGTTTACATTAGGATTTAAATCATTCGTATTATCCGCTGAATTACTGAGTTCAAATGACCGTTTACTTGCACTCAGTATATAGTATTTACTCCATTATTAAAGAGGGATTTGAATTTTTCATTTTTGAATGGTTGTTTGGAATCATTGGCTAAGTGGTTAAATTGTTGTTCGTATAAAGTGAAAGATACTGGGTTCAAGTTCTGGGTTGAATCCAAAGACACAAGATAATTTACATACAGTTGGGCAGAAAATGAAACGAAATGCCAGTCCGTGATTCCACAGCTAGTTGAAGACTCATTTATTTCATTAAAACAATGATATCATTGTCTTTTGTTAATATATATATATATATATAAGATCTGATGAATATTTGAGGTTTGTGTTTTTATCAGTTGTTTGAAATAATAATTCGCTTAGTATAAAAGCCCGATATTAAAATAGAAAAAACAAGTGCATTCAAACTATGAAGTTTAAGTATTTTATATTGGGTCAGCTTTGATCTTGACTTTAATTTGTTTTGAAAACGTATAGGTCAGCTCATCAATGACCATTCAGTACTTGGCGACATAATTATACAATATATCAGTTTCGATTTATATAATGAATGGATCAATGTTAAATTACCATTGAAAACCTGAAACCACTGGACAGCTATTTTGTCTTACTAGTGACTCCTCTGCAATGCACGTCCACGATCACACACTGGACCCAAACCCGGCAACTTCGGTCTGGCGTGCAAACACCTAACCTATAGACCACTGAGCCGGCCGCCATCCAACATTGTTAACGACAAACTTCCACCAATTCACGATGTTGCACGACCGTCCACAATTGTCTTCAGTGAGTAACTGCGTCACAGCAGACACGTTTGGACTCTACTGGTCGCGGCTTATCACTAGAACCTCAGGAAATTTATATTGGATCCAGTCACGAGTGAGCATATAATTATTATCTGTATAGGATTGTGGAGGTTGTTGAGTTTAAATCAGTGGACCAGGGAAGTTGGACCGCGTCTGTTAAGTGTTCGTGCGCCAGACCGAAGTTGCCGGGTTAGGGTCCAGTGTATGTGATCGTGGATGTACACAGTTGAAGAGTACCATAGTAGGATGAAATAGCTGTCCAGTGTTTCCAGGTTTTCAATAGTGGTCTAACATTGATCCACTCATGATATCAATCTAAAGTCAATAATCTCTCTACGACCCTATACTGATATTATGTATCATTTTTACAAAAAACGTTTATATATTTGTGAATCTTTGTAACTGAATTGTTGTCGCTAACGCTTGAAAAAAAAACAGACACAGACACTCAAATTGTTAACTTCGTTTGATATAACTTTTTTTCAAGAAATTTTTTAACATTTAGACTACTGTATAATGAGTAGAGCTAATACAATACACTGAGGAAGTTCACAAATCAATATTTTTATCAGTAACTGAGGTATATATATACATAATATTCATTTGTCGGTAGGAATTTGCTCTACTTTTTTTGTGAATCTAAATAAATAAGTATGATAAAGAATACAGCATTGTCAGATGGTTAACTTAATAATATCGAACAGAAGTAGCGTCGATAAGAATCCTAGTTATTCAGTGCCAAAGAAAAGCCTTTATATAAGTCTGGAATTTAAAGGTGATCGAACATCAGACATAATTAAAAATCGTTTAACAACAACGATTAAAAGGACATTTAACGCTGCAAAACTACGAATAACCTTCACCAGTAAGAACTTAATTTCTTTATCCATAAAAGATAAGCTTCCGCGTTTGGTCGCCTCCATGTGCATCTACCAGTTCACCTGCTCTTGTGGAGCAAGGTACATCGGCCGTAGCCAGCACTCGCTTTCAACCCGGATACGAGAACATATACCAGCTTGGTTCTACAATGGTGGAAAGAAAGCAGTTCGAAGTTCTATACTCGAACACCTAATCGACTGTAATCATTCGACGAATCCACAATCTGATTTTAAGGTTGTTTATATGATTCGTTTAAATCTACCAAGATTTATTCTTATCAAACTCTTAAAAATAGCCGAAGCTCTTACCATCCACGAGCTTAAACCAGAACTATGCGTACAAAAGAAGTACGTTTTATCATTATCGTTACCATGGCCTTAATATTATTATTATTATTATTATTATCATTCTTTTATTATTATTATTACTCCATTCCCCCTTTACTTATGTTTTATATTCTCATTATTTTATTCATGAATACTCATCACCTTATTTATTTATTTATTTATTTTACACCTTTATGACCTTTAATGATCTTTAATTATTGTAACCAAAACATTTTATCCGTCTTACTATATTCACTAAATCTATTGTTGTTATTCATATTACGTAATCCAGTATTATAATCTTGGTTATTAGTATTCACATTTCCTCACGGAATTAGTACTTTAACAAAACATTTTCATATATATATATATATATATATATATATATATATATATATTGTACAGCTTGATAATAAATTCGTTGAAAAGAGATCCCTTCGCTGAAATCTATGTTTTAATTTTAATGTTTAAATGGGAATTATATACCAAGAAAGTGAAATTCAATCAGTTTATATATGATGGCTAAAATTGTAGTTGTACCAACTGACTTGGTAGAATGAGAATAATGAATTCTGGTTATTGAATGTAATAATAAAATATCGTTTCAATAAATGAAATTCAAATGTATGTCGAAGAGAAGTTTGTTGTAACGTTTCACAATTGGTGTTGAAGAATTTTCAATTGTGACGAACTTCATAGTACTGGTTTCGAGGCTTAGCTTCGTCAATCAATCACCTTGATAACCGTCATCATATAAATCCTAACGGTGTATGAAATCAGAAGGTAATAAGAAGTGGTGACTACAGTTTATTAGCGGACAGCACGAATAAAAAATCTCTAAACACCAATTGAGTTTGAAGCAATTAGGCGGATGCGTGTATGCGAGAAAATGCAGAAGCGAATTTATAGACAAATTGAATATGGCTCAACTAGGAAAGGCAAATGCTGTTAAGAGGATACGAGTATATATATATATATATATATATATATATATATATATATATATATATATGAAGAGAATGAATCATCGAGCGATATTTAAGCTGGAAGAGGAAGCAGATGGCTGTAAAGGAAAAAAGGTATGACGAAGAAAAAAAAGACATTAAGACCATGTTAGAAGGAGTGGTTGTACCAATCTCATTAGAACACCTAATTCTGGCTTTTCCAGATGCATGGCTATTGCTTTGGCATTGATAAGATGTTACATAACTGATATTTCATGCAATTAGTTGACACCAGGCATACCGATGATATTTCAAAGACAAAGAAGTACGGCTGCTATCTGGTTTGCTGAAGCGATCGCGATAAAAAACTTATGACGGATGCATTTATTCAAAAATGGACAGTAATAAACTTATTATTACCCTGATAATCCACTTTTTTGTTTTTGTTTTTTAGTTATTGGTTTCATTTTGGTTAATATTTAGTTTGTGTTTTATTCCTCTTCCATTACCCAATTCTTAAACCACCCTTTCATTCACACATTTCCGCCCACTTGTTTCTCTTAAATTATATGAACTCTCCAAATTCTATTCACTTATAACGTAACCCACCCTATTTGTTTTTAATTCTATGAATCCCTCATTACCTCTAAAATTATCACACAGTTTATCTTATCTGTCTCTGAACTCCACTCAACTATTGGACCACCCACCCTTTATGCTTCCTTGATTCTAACACCTAATAAACTCTGATTTTTTCTTGCATATATATATATATATATATATATATATATATATATAGTTATCATTATTAACCTTTTGTCATCCCAATCCTTTACATACACTTATATCAATTGTTCCACACTATTTACTACCTCAATGCTAAATTTCTAATATATACTTGGTTGTAAGCAGCTGACGAGAAACCACGAAATATAATGAATTTATATTATTCAGCATCAATATTTGTTCTGGCTTAACATAACTGATATGGCAGACTGTTACTTACTTTATAGATAACTTTGAACTCAGGGCCCGTCTTAATTGAGTGACTTTTGTTCGCAAGGTAGCTGATCATTCAGCTTCTAATTAAGTAGTTTTCGCCTCTTTTTAGCCACTATTCACTGAACCAACATTTCTTATTTAATATCAGTGAGTGTTTTCCGTTTACAAGAAGAAAATTATTGATTGTTTAAAAACGTTTTTTTAAAATGTTGAATTAATAATTACGTTTTCTTGCATGTTCATAAACTGAAGATATATATATATATATATATATATATATATATATATATATATATATATAGTATTTTATTAAATAAGTAAGGGAGAATTATAGTTTTTAGGGGCGATTTTTTGCAACCAAAATTTCTAAAATCCGGAGCGGAAGCGGAAAAAGAGGATGGCTAAAAAACACATTACGCCGGGAACTAAAAGCAGATATGAAAAGGATGAATAACAACTGGAAACAACTGGAAAGGATTGCCCAGGACAGGGTTGTATGGACAATACTGTTGTGCGGCCTATGCTCTTCCACGAGTTGTAATAGGCGTAAGTAAGTAAGTAAGTAAGCAAAATTTCTAAAAACAAAAATCCAAAGATTCCCATTTTCACTGGTTCATTAATTATCAAACTTAATTTGACAATATTCAAAAAAAAATAAACAAAAAAAAAATTTCTATTTTGAATGTATACTTTGCCTTATTCATTAATTACATAATAATATTCAATTCTAATATCAAATATCAGATTAGAAAATACTCTATTCATTCTATTTAAATGCAATAAACAACAAAAATAAACAAGCTAAATTTATTTCAACACCATTAAAATAAAATTGTAATGTATAACTTTAACTGAAAGAAAAAAAACAAAAATATGTCCAACTTAATTTTCACTTGAATTAAAAATTAACATCAATAGTTGTTGTTTTTTGTTTTAATTAATATTAACATAAATATTAGAATAAATTATAAATGCACGAGTTATTTCATACTGATTTGATTCTTAAAGACAAGCTAATTTGTAGTGGTATTTTATGTTATGAAAAATTGTTTGTTTGTTTGTTTTTCTTTGTTTTTTTTCTTTTTAATATCAAAATTGTCACTTTTCTTTTTATTCTCTCTCTAAAAGGCTTATATTTATACAACGAACAAAGGGGAAACATGTAATTTACATTCATTCAAAGTTTTCCATTAGAATCTTTTGTTTGTTTGTTTTTCATCATACAGATTGCAATTAGAAAGAAATCGAAGTGGATTTCATTATTTTATGAAAATCACTAAGAGTGAATGATATTTTCGGATTAATTAGAATGATTTTAATGATTATGATTGTGTTATCATTGATAAAAGTAAACAAAACATTCAGTTATTATTTTGATATTAAAAAGCTTAGTTCAATATAAACACATTGAACAAACCAACAGTTTACGGAGTTTAAAATTAATGTGATCGAACAATTATGAGAAACAGCTATTCGTATATAATATAAACAAAATATTTTGTTAAATACATTTTATATAAACTATATTCTGAAATTTGTCATAATGTTATTTAGGCAAGCGACGAAAGCTCCCTAATCATACGGTCTAGTATATTCAAGTAGTTGATGACAGTGAATTCTCTTCTTCCAATAAAATGATCTTTTCCTTGTTACAAAATATTTTGAAGACGAATTGTCATATTTATTCTATTACTGCGATTCTTGACTTTTGAAAGTACTACTGTGGTGTGGGCTACTTGTCTCCACATAAGTAGTATATGGTGATGGTCAGGCATAGAATGTATTTTGGCAGAAGACCGATAAGGAAAGAACTGAAATGATGCGCAATCGGTAGGAAAATGAATGAACAATAAAATTAAAGAAGATGAACTGATATTTACAAAGGAACAGTTAAGATTGAGACTATCGATTGTTATGTTGCAAATTAACTGTTTACTGTATGGTTATCAGAATTTAGTGAGATAGTCTGTAATTTGTGATTAAATACATTCGATTATCCCCACTTGTGTTTGGTTCACTAAACTACTGGTGGGAACATCATAAATAAACAGTAATCAAGAATAGAATTTTAATTTCGGATAATCGCCGAACCAGCTGCTCAAACATAAGATCATTCTTAGTAATGAACTGAAAATGACTTACGAAATGATATTTTAATTTTTTTTCTATCTGATTTCATTCATGTTAATAAATTAAAATATATACTTTGATTATATTAAAAAGTGTTGATCATAAAGATGTTTTCGTCATTACAAGTGATTTCGTTATATGGAAAATGTTGAAGTAGGTGTACTTCTTTACTGGAAGTCAAGGGAACATATCTGTGTTTTACTCTTTAAAAATAAATGTACATGAGTTTAATACATTTTCTAGATTTACCATCATTAACTTAACTAACTTCAATCATCTCATTACTAATATTGATAACATAGCGTGACTATTGTAATTAAAGGCAATTGAAGGCGATAAGGCTTTTAACGATTTCTATGGAAATCTACTTAGATAAATGAAATTGACAGAAAGTAATTATATTAGTTTCGATTTAAGTTTCATAGCTTTATTTTTTGATGCTTTATTCATAAAGACTTTCAGAACTTTTTTTATCAACTGTTTATATTATAATTAATAATATTTACGAATATTCAAATATTTGTTGTCTTGTGATTTATTAGGTTTCAGAGAGATATCTGTGTTAACTGATGTAAGTGACTCAAAGCGTATAATTGGGTTACAAACAGTAAACAAATCTATCAGTTAGGATGAATGTTATAATATATTTCAGCTATATTAATATATTAAAATATTCCAACTTTGATCAATAACGTTTACTGCTTAAAGACATCAACAATATTACTATACTAGGAGTTTGTCAAGATTGTCGAATTTGCAGTCAATATTAATTTAATCTGAATTTAAGATATTGAGGAGGAAAACAATCAGATATTTTGGAACATAATTTATATCTTTAAAATTAATAGTTAGCTGTTTTGCTATTTGCTACTACCGGTAGAGGTTTCAGTAAAAGTCAGAAATATTTGTTAAAGATAAAATCGTTTAACTACGTAAATAAATTTAAAAGTCTAATCACTTTTTCACATGCTTTTTTGATGTTAAATCAGATATTTACGTTTTTGATTAAAGTTTCTAACTTCAGTCAACTGCTCATCTTTATGTTTATACAATGGAATAAATTGTTTTGTACTCTGGCTTAAAGAGAATCGTATAGAATATTGTATCGATGTTGCAGGCTGATAATTTGTTCGATAATTTATTATTACTTAACTGGTCTTATATTTTTCATAACTATATATTTCATCTCATACTTACTAGTTACACTTGTTTTTTAACATCAATAAATGATTAGAAGCAAAGATGGATGGTAGCTAGCAGTGGAATCCAGAGTGAACATGGACTCTAAGAAGCAGGTACATCCAGCTGACGAGTCCCGAATAGGACGAAACGTGCGTCCTGGATTTCATAGCTAGCTACTATCTATCTTCACTTATAATGCTTGTGAATTAAGGCAATATCGAGGCAACACGTGCAATATGAACATAATCCAATAAGACACTGATCAATTGCAGTCCTAAACAGCAATGGGAGGATTCAAGTAAACAATACCAAATGAATCAATAAATGATGTTCACACGAACAATGGGATAGTATATTAAACTTTAAATTAGTGAATACAGGACATTTCATGCGATTCCATTATTTGTGACTTATTGAAACTAAACATAATATGTTGGAATGAGTTCTAATCTTTCTGTTAATAGAACTAAATACACTAAACAAAATACTGACCAGTGAAACCATTTTCTTTTCACTTTATGAAGTATCAGGATTATTTTCGGAGCATGTACCTAATTTTAGAGCTATAAAATATTATCAATTTAAAATTTTACAGGTGAAAGTCTTCAGTTATTTAATCCAAGTAAAAGATTAAATCAATGCGTAGATAAAGTAAAGGCAGAATTTGTTAAAAAAATTTATGAATTCCGAAGTTTGTTGCTGAAAAGACTCATTTTTACCTGAACTACACCAGTGCTATGTTCACAGTTTACCGTAGTACTAACAGCATTTCATTTAGAATCACTTGAACTGTATAGTTAGCATTCAGGAAAATGTACTATATAACTTTTATAGTGTTTGGGACAGAATGTTAGACTATTGTAATGGGATTTTCACTTCAATCAAAAGTTTGAAGGATTGGTATTTCATATTGTATACTGTCCGCATCTCTTAAATATATCATGTTGACTAGAGACGTTTATAAAATAAGAATGATTCACTGAAGAGTTCTCTTTTCTACGAATTTATTTTCAAAGCTTTACAATCGCAAGCACAAACTTACTTTTCAAAATGACATTCATTACAATTATGGTGATAATAAAATTCTGCCAAGCGTGAAAGCAGTAAGGTAGAATCAACAAAGGTATAGAAAAGTTATTTTTATTAAGGAAACTAAAAAAAATGTTGAGTGCTTGAATATTCATCATCAAGATAAATAAGAAAATTATATTTGGGAAGGCTCAAAGTGATAAAATGAAACTTTCAAATTGAGGTGAACAGTAATCAGGAAGATCGTATAAACAGGAACAAGCCAGTTGGAGGCAAAAGATCTATAGAGAAGATAGAATGGAGAACATGACTGTGAAACAAGAAAAGAATGAATATCGTAGTAGAAGTTGTACAGATTTCTTTCGGATACGTAGTTCGGTTTTTCCAAATATATAGTACCTTGGCAGTGCTAAGAAGATGGAGCATAACTGCATTTGGCAGCTTCTACTTACCTTGTCGATCACTTTGAACTCAGAATCCGTCTTGATTGGGTGACCTGTGTCCAAAAAGTGTAAAGTTACTGAGCATTTCATTGAGACACTCCTACCACTTTTTAGCCAAGTCAGGTAATGTTCTTGACTTCATCTGGATAAAATACCCATCGAACAATCTATAAACCTGGCTCCACATGAACAGGTGAATCGACAAACGCACGTGGAATCGGTAAAATGAGATAATTTATCCTTAAGATAATTGATGAACATTGATCGTCAGGAGAATACTATTTACAAAGTTACTGCAAAAAGCTTTCTATTGAGGGAGTCTAAATTCTGTTTTTCAAGATGTTTGTAACTATACCAACTTCTAAGTCGATGTTCATATGAAGAGTTTTCTTTTATACGGTAGTTAGTTTTGCATTGAGCAGTTTGAGTTCTATACCCTTATCAGCAAAATTCAATGGATATCCATTTCGATAAGCATTTCCTTAAAAAGGTTCGGTTCATAAGGTTTGACATCGGTATTACAAATTATTCATATCCATGTGATGAGAGATATAAATAATTTTCGCTTCCGGCTAATGGGGACCTAGCTATAAAACCCGACAGCTGGCCACTCTACAAGGGTTTCTTGGAAAACGATTTCCTAGAAATTTCACCGTATTTCCACATCATTTTGACATCAAGATAGCGAATAATCTGTTTGTTTTCAGCTTCTAGTGCGAAATTTATAGTTGAGTCGCAGTTATTAAATGTCCTTAGAAAATGATTCAAATCATATTTATTGTTAAAAATGATAAAACACTATCCATGCACCTTGTATACAGGTGGAACTTGTCAATGGTCGTTTTAAGTTGATTGTTTTCCCGACTAGTCATGAAAAAATCTGCAGGCAAGGGATCATAAGGGGACCCAATTGCTATGCCATTCTTTTGCCTATGAATCCCGTCATCGAATGTAGATTGTATATCACAAGTGCACTACCATATAAATTCGTTCAATTAAGATTCTAGTAGTCATATATTAATCTCATTATCATTTATGTATTTGGAGATAAAATTGATAGTCTCTGCGGGTGGAACATCAGGGAATAGTCATTCAACATCAAATGAAAGGATACGTCTGTCATTTATATTCACTTTTGTTATGTAATTAATGAGTTTAAGAGTATCATGTAAGAAATCTATACAAATACGTTTTCGTACAAATTCAAAGAGATTTACCAGTCACTTTGCTACAGAATGAAAATGCGATCCGAATGTATGAAGAATCGATCGGAGAGGTAGTCCAGGTTTGTGTATATTAAGCAGACCATATAGCTGTAGACATTATTGATCCCGTTCGTCTCATACATACGTAAATATCTTCGTTAGTTGCATGATGACTTTTAACTACCTTAAGAACTACATTCACTTGCTTTTTGATCATTGTCATTGATTTGTTTGGAGAATTTGTTGTCATCTGACAATAAGTTTTATATTTTGTGGATAGGGAGTGAAGTAGTCGACCACGTGAACAACTTCACTTATCTTGGAAGTCTGATCAGCCCTAATGGGTTAGTGTCTGACGAAATCTGAGCGCGGATTCAAAAAGCATGTTTGGCTTTTGCCGACTCACATCACCTATGGCGAAGACGAGATATCCGTTTATCAGTTAAGAGACGAGTATACTGTGCAGCAGTTCGTTCTGTTTTACTTAACGGCTGAGAACCATGGTCATTAAGAGTAGAAGATACTCGTAGGTTACTAGTATTTGACCACAGATGCCTTAAAAATATTGCTCGCATCCGCTGTGATCACCGGGTAAGTAATAGTGAGGTTAGACGCAGGGTATTAGGGAATGATGGTCAATCAGTTGATGAGGTCATGAATCTTCATCGACTGAGATGGTTAAGTCACGTGTTACGTATGCCTAGACACCGATCGCTACGACGCGCTATGCTGACTAGTGTAGGGGATGGTTGTAAAAGAGTTAGGGGCGACCAAACCAAAACGTGGCGTCAGAGCTTGAAGTCGCTAACTTCTAGTCTAAGCCATGTTGGTAGATGCAGACTATGTGGTTGAGGTCCGCACGACTATCGTAATTAATGGTTGAAAACTCTAGGTGACATGGCTCAGAATCGATCACAATGGCGTAGGTGTATACAGTCTTTATTTTACCTTAAACCTTGAGATTAAAATTGCTTCATAACGTTCTTCCTTCCTATACTATATCCTTATATACAACCTTTCTTTATATACTATCACCACTAAATTAATTACTTCTATGAATCCGGTGTTCATCTTGTTGTGCTAATGAGTCATGGCAACTTGGACCGATGCATGTGTGTGCCTGGTCCTACGTTGTAGTTAACTGACTGACTTTACATTTTGTTGACATATATCTTACAGTCTAACAGCACTAAATCATAATCTTTAGTTAGTAAATTTAAATTGTTTTACTTCTTTGTTAGGAAACCTTTACCTTCTTCTTTGGGTGCATATGCTGGTTGCAGATATCGAGAAGAGTAGATTTAAAACGTTGAAATTCTTCGTCAGAGATCGGGTTATGATTATTCGTTTGATTAAATGTTCGGGTTGAACATTTGTGTGAATTTTGTTTTTGAATTTTTTTATTTATATCATAGAAGTTTGTTCCTAAGAATAAGGTTTCCAGTTAGATATTCGGTAAGGATACCGAAGGATGATTAAACAGGTATCTCTTAGTTTATTCAAGATGAAACGAGTAAAATAAAAGGATACCACCTTATAGTGTTGTTTTCCGAATATTATCAAAAATTAGTCAGGATCTTAAGACAGATTTAGTTTCAATAAAAGAGGCATTCGAAACCTTTGTTTTCCTCTTATTATTGAGTTTATTTTACTTAAATTTGAAAAATTTTGTATTTACAGTGCGTGAGTTATTCTGAGAAATAAATTTTATAATTTGTTTGAGTTGTTCTTGAAATAAATGTATAGGAAATCCAGTAATTAAGACTAATGACATAATAACGTCAAGTGTATTTTATTGTTGAAAACTCAAATGTTACCGTCATTGAATAATCTTCCTTTATAAGATTTTTTGTCATGGAGCATGAAAGCTCAATTTTTAATCAGATTAATTATGACAGATTTTTTAAATTAATCATCTAACTTCATTTGGCAGGTTACCCTGGGATTCTGTTAAACCAATTAGATTACGCAACAGTGCTAATATCTTAGCTGAAACTTTAACCTTAAGTACTTTTTTCCTAATTCATTTTCGCAAATGAATTTAGCTTTTTTATGATTGATTATTGTTTTTAGTTTACCAAATTTCTGAGTGCTTGAAGATCATGTTTACGTTTCTTTACTAGTAGAGTTGTGTCATTTTATTTTGTCTCCAGTGCTCTACTGTCAATAACAGGATTTCCTAGAATTCGTCTTATTTATGTATTAATGGTCAAGTGTTACAGTGTCGTGTACCAGTTGCTGTTATTGATTTACCCGACAGAATAGACCGTATGGGAGTAGCTCAATAGTGGTTTATTACGTACGTGCTATAGATCTGTACTAAATCTCTAAAAGCAAGATATATTACATTTAAAAGTTTATTTTGTGTAACTGGTTTTTTCATGTAACAATTCAAAGTGGTAGTTTAATCCCACTACAATCTGATAAAAGCACACTTCAATTTATTCAACCTATAAAACAGTAAGTTTTTATTATTACAACATTTATTTACATTATCAACTCATATCATGGCTAACTCATTATTATCTTCAAAAATGGAAATGTTCAATCGTTTGTTTAAAAAAAACATTTATCTACACAGCAAACAACAAATCTTCTCTAACTTCGGACAATTTACAAATAAGTACAATTTGATTAAATCTAAAAAAGCAAAATAATTTGGTTTTTCTTAAATCATAAAAAGATATGCCTTGCTAACATTTCACTTCAGGATATTTTTCCGTAATGGATGTTTGATTCGGACGCGAACTAATAAAAAAACAAAACAATAAATCACAAGTTATTTAACAAACTGTTATTGATTGATTTGCAATACAGAATAATCAAAAGCATTAAGAAAGAAAATGATTGTACCTTAATCAATAATTGTTACTATGCCTGCCATATGGATGCTAAAAAATAATTATGTTGGGAACAATGTTCGATGAGGCAATACAAAACGGATTACAATTCAAAATGAACAAATAATTTTAAAACAAATTATTTTGTTGACTGATATCATAATGTTTGCTTATTGTATCTTTTATAATATGCCAGAGTAAATAACGAATCTTCGGTAAATACTCGTCACCTGGGAATTCATTTTGACTACGATTTTAAATAGGACAAAACAAATGAATTTTTGATTTCAGGTTTTAAGTATGAAAGATTACATTTTGAAGTTATTTTTAAATAATATCTTAATAATTTTTATACTTCTCTTTATGTTACAAGATTGTAAAACGGAATACAGGAACGTTGCTAACATTATTTCTATATCCATATGTATATTGTTTGAAGAGTTTTGGTGAACATATCACGATCATATGTTAAAGTAAAACATCGGTATTAACATACCGCAAATTTTCAACGGGCTTAAAATTGATTAAATTCATTACGAGACTAAAATGTAATAATATCGTTGGCTGCGTTTGTGAAATGGAGTTTAAAACCGATAAATCAATACGAGTTTTACTCCCGACTAATCAGAGTAGGTGAGGAAACCTTATCTATGTTATAAACAAAGAATCAGTCACACAGTATTGCCTCATTAAAACACTAAAATAGTAAAAGTCATTTATACTACCAACAGTTATGTAATTTATACTTCATCTAAACTTGGAAAGTGACTAAAACAGCCTTTGTCTTATTTAATCACTATGATAAAAGCTATTTTGTTCATGGTTTATATTGTAACTTTCAAGGTGAATGGATACGTGTTAAATCACAATATTCTAATCAGATAAAAAATTACTCCACACTTAACAATCAATTCCTACGATGTGAGACAGATTAGGGAATTATATAACGTAAGCAAATACTCAGGTGATACTTATTCTTCACGAAATTAGCTATGACTATAAGAATAGAAACCTTGTTTATTTTTGCACATTAGCTTAACACCACTTATGTATCTAAGACCTTGGGTTATGTATTCCTGTCGTTCATGGAAATTTATAATTAGTTAAACATATTATCTGGGATACTAAGATATTAAACGTAAAAAATTAAATTTTCTACTCATTGGGATATTACAAGTGTACTTATTTTTTATTGTTTTCATTCGTTTTTCATCGTATAATTTAGTGAGATTATAAATCCAATATCGTTCTTATCTATCACAAAAATTTATTAAAAAGCTGTTATCTGTCATCAACAGATAATAAGTTTTATTCACAGTATCAGATATCTTCAGTGAAAGTTAAAATTATATTAAGATAGGTTATCCATTTAAATTTTACAAAGAATGAAATTATCACTGACACGATCGAGTTCCCAACAATAAGTGTATGCACAATTATTAACTTATTTTGATGAAAGATGATGTCAGTCTACTATTTGGAAATTTCCATATTTTCCATATTAGCTTAATCAACATCCCGTTGTGGCATTAAGGCAAGTGAAACAAGGTATTTAAAACTTCCAGATCAGTATATTTTTTTCCAGTATGATATTTATGTTAATTAGGCACTGCTTTCTTTCATCAGTTATCCTCAAACATTTAGTTATGAAAAGTAAACATTAGATACAATAAGCAAAGTGCTCGAAAATAATAAATATGAATATTCCCTTAAACCTTATTATTTACAAATATTCAAATTTTTCAAACAAATGACATTACATTGGGTATATTAGCATTTATGCATAGATAGCTTAATATTTCAGTGAAGACAGAATACTGAATTACGGATAAATAAAGCATATATAGTATATATAACTTAGAAAATGGATAATTTTCTATTTTATCTAATTTTAATCAGTCTCTAAAGAATTTTGTAGGAGAAGGAAAACATGGAAAAAATGACTTACCGTTTGAGACAACTTTCTGACCTATATTTTTGGTACATACTGTAAGAATTAGGAGGCTAACATAAATTACCGTAGGTTAATTCAAAATTTCGTTGCATCTGTCACACTTGAAAAACAAAGTACAAAGGAATGTTAAGAACTTTAAGAATATATTTTTAATAAAATTTTTCCGTACCTGCTATTATAAAGTACTATAATAATTAACCAAGTTGAACTGTCTTAGGAGCAAGAGTTTATTAAAAAATTTTCTTACACTATTCCGGTTATTCTTCTCCGTCTCCGAATGAAGTTTTCTGCATTGAATATCCAAAATATCGCAGGATTTACGGTTGAATTCAGTGGTACCAAATGCTTAACAAATTAAAAAAAGTAATATAAAGTTATAGAAAAAATACAATCAAATATCTAAATAAAAGTGGATAAATTAGTGCTAGTAAGATGATTATGGCTAGGTAATTTTTGTTTTAGAAAGGAGTGAAATTTAAACTTTGATGACGCTGAGTAGTGTATTTCTTTGTGAAAAATAAAACATGCATGTTAATTCACCCGTCGAATTCCTATACTAGAATTAGTCATATAACTTCAGCATTCATGACCTAAACAAATCGTCATTTACACTATTTTATCATGGCTAATAAGCTAGAGTATGCAAGATGATATTTCACAGTATTTACATGTAAACTCATTACCTCGTGATTCATTTTATCTATTATTATCAATGCTAGTATTCTCTTGAAATTAGGATGTAAGAAAAACTGAATGCATATAAGTAGTAAATTATATTAATTCGTTAATTAATAAGTAACGAGAAATTGAATAGTCAGTCCCAGTTTCAAGTAGGTAGATGTTTGGAATTGGTCCTAAAAACATTTATAGATTGGTTAGATGATTTCATTTTGTAAGTGGATACCCTATGTTGTGCCATAAAAATAGACACGTATTCACAGTTCTGCCATGATAAAACATCACTTAGTTAACTAAACCATGAACGTGCAACTACATTTGCTGAAAGATAAACTTAGCCACAGATAATAAAATCATTTTTGAGACCATGTTTTTTTAAATCGATGAAGGTAAAATAAGACTTATTCTATACAGGAAGATGTATTTTTAAAACTAACTTGAATAATTGGTGAATATTTCATCAAATATGGAGCGCATCGTCTCATATATCCATAAGTAACCATTAGGTTCCATACCATAAATGGACACCAACAAATCACATAAGCTAAGTGATAAAACATAAGTAAAAGTATTGTTTCATTTTGATATACTTTTTTTATACACTAAAAAAATGGTTATGAAACAATACAATTTAACGATTAACTCTAGCTTGGGTGTTTCCAAGAAAATGCTTTAATATTTAAAAAAATTATTGTTAATACAAAGAAGTTAAATCTCAATACATATCAGGAATTAGTAATCTCGACGTCGTCTTTTGACTGTTACTTTGTATGATATTTCACGAATTTATTTTAAAAATTAAGCCAAGTTCATTTACTTTGTGTATGTACACCGACTGTTTTGATTTATCTGGTGAATTTACAAAGACTTACCGTAATCTTCAGATAATTTCACGAACTTCATGTTTAGTTTGCCATATAGGCATCATGCATTAGTTTTTATTAGATAAGTTCTGATCCATAAAAGTTGTTTAATGTTCATCAGCATCCATATTTTCATATTTTTCAATATATAGACTCATAATCAATAAATAATTATCATAGATGTTGCAGAACATTTTACAAACAATGAACAAGGTGTCATTACCAGAGTTAGTCTTGATAATTTTCTCTGAAGAAGTGGCTTACACGGAGTCACAAAACATCAGAAAATTCGAAAATCTAGTTTTTCTACGCATCAGAATACTAAAATTTTGGTGTTTTTATTAACACTTATTTTTACGTCCATTTTATGATGAATGATTCAGCCGTAAATGATACAGTAACGTTCTACACTTTTCACTAAATTTTTGTTACTGAAGTATCGGTAGCACTAAGGCCTGGCTTAATGTATGATCCACAATGAAGTAGTTTCATACTTAAAGTGAGAGTTATATGGATCAAAGCAGTCTTATTAAGACATAAAAACCTTACATTGAGAAACTGTCATGTTTACACTGTTCAGATTCACTGAATCGACTTTTGTCTAGTACAAAAAGGAACTAAATGACGTAAATACGTTCAGTCATGTGTAAATCTGAAAAAAAAAATTAATTCATTTATTTACTTGAGACTATCAGACAAGTCATTTTAACTGTTTTCACTTTAGCACGGGATATACAACTGGAATGTACATGTTTACGGTTAACACGTCTAGATAGTCCGATTCGTAGACTCTTTTTATCGAGTGACAATTCACTTAGCTTCTTGTTTGATATAGAAATCGTAGTTACAGAAAGTGGGTTGTTTGGGTGTTTTTCCTGAGATTGTTTTTGACGCAGATCTGGTAGATCATTTATTCTGAATTTTCGAGATTTGGATGCACTCCAAATTTTGATTACGATGATAATATGACAGGTGGCTATAATAAATGCTGGTATAACAAAAACTGACATTGCTATAGAAGTTAGATAGGCCTAAATTTAAAAAGAAAAAAACCAACATTGTTTTGGTGAACAAAATGATTGAGAAAACATGTGGTTCAGAAATAAGCTACTAAGTTGAACATAAAACTAGTGTATGGTTTTGTTTGAAATGCTAACATTCAGACATCATAACGTTAATGACTCAAGGTTAATTTTACAGATTTGCGAATCATCTTGAGTGTCTTACAAATGCTAGAAGATAACTATTGTTTGATATATGTAATCAATAACTGACTAATCATATCAGTGAAGTGCATCCTTTGAAAGACACCCAGTTTCAGTTTAACTGTAAACAGCTTTAACTGACATAGTAATAGTGATCCGAACGAGCAATGAAGGAATTCACAACTACCTATATTTGACGTCATAACTCTCTCGAATATTATTAGGAAAACCTTATATGTTATTATATGCGTAGAATGTGTGACTACTAAGAAATGTATTAACTGTCGCGGCTTGAACACCATATACGAAAAACCTATGTTTGTCTGCAACGTGAACGGCAATTATCATCCAAAAGATTCTATATAAGATATTCATTTCATTTTTTCTCCAAAGCAACGTATTGTTTTCGCTTCACAACGTTTATGTCTGATAACTATTTTCTAATTAAACGAAATAGTGATCAGCGCCTTACTTTCGTGATCGAAACTAAAACGTGGATAGCATGTACAGACTTCATAATTTAATAGTATTCATGTGACCACGATTTTGTGACCCAAACCACATTATTATGAAATTAATAAAAATCAACTAACAGTAAGCATCTATAAGTCTCTAATTAAAAGACCAGATTATTACTGGTTAATACAATGGAAGATTAAAAATTCTTCAGAGGTTCAAGTTGTTAATCTACAACACTATACAGATTTAAGTGAATATTTAGAGAACTCTATAAACCTCAAAATGTTTTTCCTAATAGGTTGTAGTTAGTTATAAGTAAGTTTCAAAGCTATCTACGAGTGTTTTCTGACATCCAGTCAAACATAACTGTTTTACTTTTTGTATCAAAGTTAAATTTTTATTATTTGCCATCTTACTTTACATTCTGTACTTGGTTTGTTAGTCTCTAAACAATTACCTATCGGTTATTTATATTAACCAATAATGAGTCAGTTTTAACTTTTTATTCCTGTTTTAATTGATGGATTTCTTCTATTAGAAGAATGAACTACATTAAAATCTGTGCAAAATAATTTTCAGTGAGATCTTCTTGAAAAGCTTCCTTGTTTTATAAGTATTTTGAAACCATTTTTAAGTATATGATATGCTGCTAATAATTTTTTTAAAATAAATAAATGATCTTGAAAACTACTTAATAGTCTACATCACTTCTTAATATAGTACAACGTTTATCTTTAGTTTGCACACATGAATTAACTGATTTATGATTTGACGATGTCCTTTTTTCTCGAAATTAAACAAACAGAAGGAGATAACAATTTATGTTTACATTCACGTCAACAATATTTCATGCATTTCATACATATGTTCTAACAACCTGTGCAATAATCATCTTCAAACTCTGTATGAATCCAATATAATCTAGATAATAAGTGATGATTTATGTGGACTCATAGTATTCAATATAAATATTCTTAATTTAGCATATGACTGACTTCATAACATCAGTCGAATTTTAACAACCATATAAGTTTTAATAGTTTTAATAGTCTTTTGAAATATAGACATTTAACAAGTGAACATTTCTCAAGTGACTGAAACATAAATTAAATTAAGACTTGACTATGAGTATTGATTTTCAGTCATCACATCAAAATAAATCCGATCATTTTACAGTTAAACAATTCCAACCATTTCGTGAATTTAAAAATAATAACAGCTTACATTATGATCATGTGCATTACCATTAAATAGTTTTTGCATATTGAACTAAGTTTAAAAAAGTATTTACGAAAATTTCATTCAATACATACACAAAACTTATTCTGCTTTTACTAACATCTGCTTAATCTATGTGTAAACTCACTTGTGGACTAATCCTACTAAAGTCGAATCGACAGTTTTCATACTTTGTTCCTTCATAGACCTTTTGAGCTAGAAACGCCGTAGGTATACCGCATATCATTGCTGCTAACCATGCAGATCCGATTAACATGAGAGCATGTGTTTCTTCGAAATGAAAATAAAGAAATAAAAACATAACTGGTAAAGAGTTTGAATTTTGTTTATACAGAAAAGCAGTGATTCTAAAAAGAACTACTCATCTGATGGCTAAAAAGTTTTGGTTTACATTATCGATTTAAGATGGGGTTTTACTAGTTCACAGAAATATTAGTATCATAACTCAAGAAGTGATCATAAATTTAACTATTATTTAAAAACCTTTCACACTGCTTTAATCTAATGTAACGGTGACCCTAAAATTCCAGTCTAAATAACTACAATATTTGTTGAAGTTTGCATCAGAAGCCACAAGGTTAACATTCTTATTCGGAAAAAATAATTTCTCATAGAATAATATCGCTTGCTTAAACTTCTGTTTACAAGGTGTTAAGTTAGTATCATGAATGTAATATCGAGATATGAATAGCGAGATGTAGTCGTTTAATTTTGTAAATTATTGTAAATTAACTTCACACATGGTTTACATTAGGAACAAACTTCAACTGCTCAACTTTTGAAAACAAGATAGTACATAGTACATGGTCGTCTTTGGTTTGCGATAACTCATCAAGACGCGTGTAAGACGCTATAAAGAATCGAACCATGGACTATAAGATGCGACAGGAAGAGTATCACCGTCCACATTTTTAGTAGGAATATGACACTCATCATCTATTTAAACGTTTTTCCAAACAAAGTAGGTTGATACTTAACTGTTGAAATTGTTCGTATTCGTTTTGTTGTATTCACAAACTTACAAAAGCTGTTATCTACGAATAGATTATTGATTTTGTCAGTACTTCATGGTTGTTTACTATTTTTAGTTAAGATAAGTGATTATAAATACTAATGTGCTTGTAAAGATACTAATTATTTTGAACGTCAAAATTGTGCTGTAGTTTTGTTTAAATTGATTAAAGCAGTAGAAGAACTAGCTTCAAGAAGTGCTTTCTATGACGAATTTTACTACTTTGAAAGGTCTTATTGAATATTTTCTATGAACGTAAGTCAATTTACTATTCTACTTACGTTTAAAAAAACAGATACGTAAAACACTTACTTTTACTGAATTTTGACGATGTAGCTCGGAGTGGTCTACATACAGCCTCTGCACGATCAATACTTAACGCTATTAGTGCGAAAGAGCTTCCATATGTTATGGTAGTCTGGAAGTTATCGACAATAAAACAATAAATTATCAGTGAAATCGAAATCAAAATAATCATTTATATTTGATCTATTTATTGGATACATTTCAGAGATAAGCAGTCGACTTCTGTAGACTATTAAAAAGTCAGATGGAACCATTCGTTTTCATCAACATTGTCATCAGGCTCCAAATTATAAATCCTCATGTATCATATCATAATAACCAATTTATTTGCGAATACGTATATAGGTTATGATAAAATTAGTCATTATTATAGTTTGAAAACGCTTAGTCCTCTAAACGTAAACACTTGCAAAGTTGGTAATATAAGATCATCTTTAGAGTTACCCCATCAGTTCTGTCCTTTAAATTTCTTGCATGCAAACCCCAGGCAATAAATGTGTTCCTATGCTTTTCCTCGTTAAACATTTAGAGATTTTTAAAAAAAATACTGTTATCACAATAAACCTAACATAATGTTTCTCCACTTTCGTATCACATATACATGGTTTTACCATCCTTAACACATCTGATCTTAAAATGGATTTTAGCTTAAAGTCGTAATATGACCATATATTACCGATTTTGTGAGTACTTGTAGTTAAGACAAACTGTTCTTTATAAACTTTGAAAATAATAAAAAATAGGTCAAATTGGCAGATGTATTATGAATCGATCTGACAAATTGGTGCTAAACGTTGTGTGAACACTTCTGATCTTTGCATTTGTATTCGTAATGTTATTAATTATATACATATTTAATTTTGACCTTTCACAGATGAACATTTTTGCATGCTTATCCATGTTCGCTTATTTATATCATTGTTTGTTTGTAAGAATCATATAAGTTGAAACGTAAACTTATTTACGTAAGTTGGCTGGTAATACCTCCCAGTTATACATCTATCTATGATCGTCCATCTGCTGATTTCTACGAATGAAATATATACTTCCCAAATACATTCGTATTCGATTTATTTTTTCCGTTATAACTAAAGAGATTCAGTCAAAGTAGGTATACATATATATAATTAAAAAGCTATATTTCGTCATTGGTAAAACATAGGGTCATCTAATGGGGCTACACGTTCATTATTTTCAACGTACAACACTGACTAATCCTGCCATTATTTAATATGTTTCTCCAAACAAATTACACTACCTGATATAATGATCGTGAATTTAGAGTTAAAAACCTATAAACAAAATCATTCCAGTCAAATAATCCTCTATATTACCTTATACAGATCGTTGAATTGTTTATTCAACATCAAAGACTCTTTTTATGGTCGTAAATGTGCACTGCTGAGGATTACCATACTGAGATGGAATAGCTGTCTAATAGTTCTTGTTTTTCAACGAAGACGTGTTCGTGATTCTACACATAATATTTACTCATAGACTTCTAGCTTATAAATGAAGGAAGGATCAAATTTTCTAATACTTTAAAAATTTGGATCCTGACTCTCTGATTTACCTCTGGTATGTGCATAAACTTAATAGTCTTAAGAATCAAGTCTTCGCTTGTTTATATGATTATTAATTACTGAACCAAATAATCATGTAAATAATAATCTACAACTCAACAATCCTATCTAGATTTCTTTTACTAATCAATACCACCTCATCTACAAGAGCATTATTGACATAAAATATCTTGATTGACATCTAATATACATTAACGAGGTTTTACAGAGGATATGATATGATATTCACGTGAAATACATAATAAAATATATTTCCATACAAAGTATTATATTCAAAATAGTTCAAGCGTAACGGAAATGATTTACAATTTTGTCATTTCATACCTAGCAAACTGATTTTCTGTGATTATTTTATTTAATCAAATTTATATTTTTAAGCGGTTATTCTTGAATAATAAATAATAAATAACTGCAACTGTGTTTTACAGCTGATTTATTTACAATATATTTGCGGGGTATGCAACTTAGTACTATATAACTCTAGTCAGGGATAAAATGTCTGGCAGAAGAAGGTTGAAAGGATAGATGAGGAAAGAATGGGAACAAAAACCAATTAGTATGGAAATGCAGGAATAATGACGTCTGAAACCAGTGATTAACATTTTTCAAATGAAGTATTTACTGTATGTTCTGTAATTTTATATTGAAATATATTCGATTGTCCCCACTTGTGTTCACTTTCACTACATAATATGTTGTCTGTATTTTTATCTTTTCGGAAGTTTCTTTATAATTCATGATAGAAACAATTCATTAAAAAAAAGCAAATAAATATCAGTAAATTATTATCTTTGCTTAGAATGAAAAACGGTTGCTAATCAATTTTTTTCTTATTATTGTGTATTGAATTCATTGTTTATTGCTGAATGCGCGTTTCCGGATTTTTTGATTTTAAATTTATTTGAATAGAGTGTTTTTAATATTTTCATTTTTCAAATTTTTAATCGATGGTGGATAATATTTAAAGTTTTTTTTTAATGACAATGATTTTTCTAAAATGTAGAAAATAAATTTTCAGGGTTTCTGAACAAGAAGTTGAATTATAGAAATTATGAAATGCGATTGATAAAAAAAATCATTAGTTATGGCTAATTTTTATCATGAAATGGTTGATATTGATGTGATGTAGGGAATAATTTGAAAGTTTCATTAAGGTTTGAATAAGTTTGAAAACTGTCCCATATGTAAGATGCTTAGAAAACATAACATAAATGTTTAGCTAATTTATTCTTTCATAAAGGAAATTTATGTTTAGGTTCTACTCCTTCCATGATCTCAAAATGTTGTAGTTCTTAATTTAACTTACTTATCTACGCCGACAATAAAAGGAAAAATAATTGTGAATATAAAATATAGTCACTTACAGACATATACTTCACTAGTTTACAAACAAATGTTGGTGCATAAAATACGATTGTTATATTCCAAATTATTTCTGGTAAGATTCCACCAAGAGCAACAAAGAGGTCTATGAAAAATAAGAATAACAGGAAAAGTCAATTTATGCTAATAAGAATAGGATCAAACATGGTCATGCTTAGATCCTATATGACGTTTCCAATAAAGGTGGATTTTTTTATATGGTGTGCTATATATCTTTATAATATACAACTTTATTAGGCAACATGAGAACTGAAAAATGATATAAACATAAGATTCATTACGTTTAGAAAGGTCTACACTCTTCTAAAAAAAATCAGTCTTACAACCTTACGTTTTGTGACGGAAGGTGATAAATAACTTAGTGTACACTTGCAAAAATAGTTTCCACACAAAAATCAAACGTTTTTTTCGATTGCTGCTTTTTGTCAAAGTTTAAAGTATAAAGGTAAGCTCATTATAAATAAAAGATGTGTTAATTCTCTAAAAGTTAATATACTTGGTCAATTCCATGTGGATGAGTATCATGGAGAAAATTTAGTCGATAAAAGTGATTACATACTTTTATTATAAACCTATTATCATGAGGACAAACCTATTGAATATAGATAAGAATCTATTGTTCAAACTAGTAAATTATTTGATAAACTTTTACAAATGCTTATGACTTATATTAGGTTTCTTAGTGAACCCATAGATAATCAGTAAATATCGCAAAATATTGTTGCATCTAAATTTCTTTTGAACTTTAATCAAGAATTAAGCTCCAAACTGCTTCGAGAGGATTTTAAGTGATTATTCAACATATTAAGACTATTCAATATGTTTTACTGGTAACATAAAAATTTTGAAAGTATCAAACTTTCTTCAACCGTAAATATTGATTTAACAGTTGCCATGTGATGTCTAGTAAAATGAAAGTTAATTATCCGGTGACTGTTATTCACCTTCGGAACAAACTATAGTTAAGTGGAAGTTGGCGTGTTGAAGACATTAATTTACAAATTACCTGAAGTACTGTTTGGTACTTCCTCAAAGACATGTCGAATTATTGATAAGAAGCTTAGTTTACATGTTTCCTGCAAATCTTATTTTTATGGTAATTATTCATGATAAACAAAGTAACGTTTGAAAAACAATATACACAGTTAAAATATCTTGTCATATGGTCCACTTGAAACCTTTTCTGACCCGTGATATCCTCCAAATCTAAGTTTAATAATCCCCTAAATTTCAGTTGCTCTATTGGTACTAACTTTAAAACACATAAATGTTTATTTGTTTTAACAAGCAATCCAGACTTAAAATTGATTTTTATCGAAAAATAAATGGTACTAGAAAGCAATCTCTATTATATTCTCTTCCAATCGACTGATTCACATAACATGACATGAATAGTCTCTACTAGCCAATTAGGTTAAAAATGGGATTGAAGCAGGGCGTATACGAACTTCTAGAATTGACTACAATTGAGTAGAAAGGAAAGCTTAATCCATTCGTAAACTTCAGTAGCTAGACGAGTGTGCATGAAGTCAATGTTTACTTATGGATGATGGTTTACCGCCCAGGTTCTTTGATACTAACATGAAACCGAAACGTCTAGTTGGAAGTACTTAAACGCTTTTGAGGAAACGCTCATTCATGAACATCAAGTTCGAGTGCAGATACAGAACCAGAGACATTAAAAAAGGCTTTCTAGATTTCTGAGAAAGACCTTTTATTTAGCTGAGCTCCAAATTTTTATGCTCAATAAAAGCTCATTCAGGAAAGTATCAATAGTAAATTGCCTCTTCAGGACACTTCCATTTATATTAGTTAACTCTATTGTTTTAATGCGAGTTATATTCATTTTATAAAGTGATTACTTGAGAAGCAAATATCCAGGTACTATCCTATGTGGTTATTTGCAGAGGAGCACAAATCAGTCAATATCTCAATCGTTGAACACGTGATCCCCCTAATAACGCGTCATACTCATTTGAGATCATCTAGAAAGTTGAAAAAACTGCTTCATAAATTTATGCTTAGTTATAGCTGCATCAATTTAGAAGTTCAAACTTAATCTTCTGTATAAAAGATTTATGTTCAGTCCATTCCTTTTTAATTGACATACCACTCCTAATTTTTGAAAATTTTAGGTACCAATTATTCTCTTCTTCCTTACTTTCTTCTTCCTTGTGAATTGAACGGTCGTCTTTGGCTTTCATTATAAAAAATTATGATTCTTATTAACTTAAAGACTATTGCATAAATGTTTGATAGTTTTGATTACATTTAGTTTGACATAATGAATGGATCAATGTTAGACCAATTTTGGAAACCAAGAAACATTGGATGACCATTTCGTCCTCAGCAGTAGGAATCCACGATCCTGAAAATGGAACCTTAGGTCTCGCGTGCGAACACTCAGCCTTTAGACCATTGAACCGGAATCCAATGATGTTAATGTCTAATTTTAATCAATCCACGATATTGAACCACCGTCCACCATTGTTTTCAGTGATATTGAAACTAGTCACTAGTGAAGCACGATAAGCTTTAGCGCGCGATACCGAAGGTTCAAGATTGAAGTTCAGTGTGCAGGATCGTGGATGCAAACTTCTAAGGAGTCCCAAACTAGAACGAAACAGCATCTATTTCTTCCAGGTTTTCAGTAATGGTCTATTATTGATCCACTCATGACATTAATCTAAACCTAACAATCTCTACAACCCTATGCTGATATTTTTGATCACATTGTTAAATGAAATAAAAATATTTTATTTACAGACTGTTATATCTATGTCTTGATATTTTTGATAACCTTACTAAATGATACAATACCTCTCCATTTTTTACAAACTCTTATATTCAATAATTGGGATTGGTTACCTGTTTTTAGTAGGCTTTTTTGGTGGTTTAATGGTACTGTCCATCAATAAGATTGTACAGCCTAAAAAATGGTATCGTCGAAGGAAAAAGTTTTATAACTAGATTGCATTACTCTTTTTTATTTTTTCTTTATTATGTTTTCAGTATAACAACAAGTTTATTCAGTACTACCTCGCTTCTTAAACCTTATTAGGATCTTCAACAAAATAATTACTGTTACATTTAACTTTGAAATGATAGGACAAAAATCGATTTCGCAAAGTCATTCAATATACGTACAATAATACTTAGTTCGCTTAATTATAAATGCACCAAATAACGTAACGAAACGAAAGTGTATATCAATCAGTGATACAAGTTATTTTTTAATTCAAATCAAAATTCAAAAATAAATCATCAAAACAGTGAATATGTTTCAATCGGTGAATGATTTTTAAATAAATTCTAGTATCTGTGATGAGAAGTCGTGAATGTTAATGTCACAGTGATAGAAATAAGGCAGCTGTGATATATTGCGGTTCAAGAAACATACTAAATCTATTAGAAATGTTGTTTGCTTGTTTTGATAGATGAATTGTAAATATTTTAGAGGATTCATATTTGAGGGTTACGTTTCTCCGATTATTGAATTAATAAACCGAATTTAATTCTTCCTGTTGAGAATTTTAATGCGAACTAAGAAGCCATCAAAGTAATAAATCTATTGCATAAATAAAAGATGATTCGCTTTCTACGTTATGAAGCAAAATAATAGTAGTTATTCAATATGGTCTGTTTTATTTCACATTGAGGAAATAAATTTAAGTGAGTAGATGATGACAAATCGAATAGCGACCAACATTTCGTCCTGGCGTGGGACTCCTCAGCAGTGCGAATCCACGATCCTGAACAGGGGGCCCTTAGTCTCGCACGTGAACACTTAACCTGTAGATCACTGAGTTGGCATTCAGCGGCGTTAATGTCGAACTTTAAATGATCGATTATCTTCCTCAACCATTCATACATTGTCCGAAGTAGATACCTTTCTCTATCCGACAATGCATTGAACTTCACTAGTGTAGGTTAGATCAACTCATGAATTCAACTATTAAAATTATTTCAACTTTATCTATCGTAATATTTACGAAAAGAAACTAACGTTTTAATTCATAATGACACTGAATTAAATATTAGCTGAACATTTACCTGTAATAGCTAAGTTAATGATGAATATTTTCATTTGTGTTTTGATTTTTCTTGAGAAAATCACACCAAGTACAGTCAAATTACCAATAACAATCATAAAGAATAAAACCAATAAAATAATTAGTCCAATAGATTGTAGCTATAATCAAAGGAAAAAAAAAGTTAATTTTGTTAAATATGAGAAAAAATCATAATTAAAAATAATGTTATTGTTATACTGTAAAATAATTGTTTCCTTGACTATAATTGTAATAAATATAATAACCTGATAACTGTTGTCAAAAATGTTGTGTACAGAAGATAATTAATAATAATTCTATGCTTTCAGATGTAATGAATGAGATCTTTTGTCAGATAAGATTAGGCAGAACAGGAAATATTTATTCAGTACAACAGTTATATACCTTCTTTAAGTATTTAAATGTTCATGTATATAGGTGGGTTCCTCTGTATAAGAAAAGGATTACTTGTTAATTGATTAAATGATAAATCTACAACATGGACAGTCATAGATTATTACAAGTCATACGAGATTGGAAATTTCAAATTTAATATAAATTAATTTTATGTTTAATTGTAGTTGAATAATGTCCCGTTGTGGTCAAAATGTACGTCCTTGTTTCCATTAATGTCCAATATTGAAACTTAATTAAAAACTTAAGAATAAATGACATTACCTTAGCAACTTGCATAAGATCCAAACGTTAAAAGCGATTAGCAAACTAAAGTCTTAAACATAATGACTTGGATGGTAAGCAAATAAACTTTATATAAGTTTTGTGTGATATCTCACGCTTCTGAAATTTAATTAGTACGTTACCTCTGTAATGATACTTTCTTACGAGAATGAAGCAATCTGTGTAAAACATTTTATATCCGAAAATGTGGAGTTTACAATTATGTTTATGAATATTCTGTTACAGTTTTATATTGACATGTTAATTTTATTATAACAGATCAATTTTTAAAAGAACTATGTGCATGAAATCTCCATACTTATTTACGTCTGTTACGCCCAATGGAGAATACGCTGTCGACCAGCATTCTCAAACCCACTCCACCATCCTTTCTAGTTCTATCCAACTTTTGTTCATTCTTCTCATGTCTATCTCCACTTCTCAGAGTAATGTGTTCTTTGGTCTGCCTTTCCTCATTTGGCCTTCAGGATTCTATGTGAGGGATGGTCTTGTGACGCAGTTGAGTGCTTCCCTCAATATGTGTACTATCCACTTCCAAAGCTTCTTCCTGATTTCTTCCTCCACTGGATGGAATCTGGTTTGTTCTCTCTCACAGTAGGCTGTTGCTGATAATGTCTGGCCAACGGATTCGAAGTATTTTGCGTAGACAACTGTTAATAAACACTTGTATCTTCTGGATGATGGCCTTCGTAGTTCTCCACGTCTTCGTCCCATACAGTAGAACTGTCATGACATTTGTATTGAAAATTCTGACATTGGTGTTGGTTGACAGTTGTTTTGAGTTCCAGATGTTCTTCAGTTGTAAATATGCTGCTCTTGCTTTGCCGATCCACGTCTTCACATCTGCATCTGATCCACCATGTCCATCGATGATGCTGCCCAGATAGGTAAAGGTTTTCACATCCTCCAAAGCTTCTTCGTCCAGTGTGATTTAATTGATGCATGCTATATTGTATCAGAGAGACATGACATCTCCATATCCAGAGTTTATTTGTTTTCAGTTCACAGTTATATATACATATATATGTTAGTTAGATAGAATAGTCAAGTTAGACGTTGGAAATGAAGAAATTTTGTTAATAAACCTCAACTTTATGATATACCAAAAAGATTTAGAAACACGTCATTTGTCTTGCCAATATAATGAATACTGGTGTATCGTTAGCATTATTCTTAATACCGTCAACCGAAAAATATCTACTAAACATTATCCATTTACTGAAACTACTTCACAAATTTAGAATCTGTGTTCACATTTAAAATACATACTCAACCTATTATTGTTCCCTAAAACCTCAACAAGGAATTGATCAATAAATTTATCGCTATTATTATGATATGTGATCGGATAAATTTCAATAAAAAGTAGATAAATACTGTCTCGAACGTTATAATGATTAATAGGTTAATTTGATTATTGAAAATTGATGGTTTATTTAAATTAAACAATTAGATAATCTACTTTCTTTTTTAAAAAAATTCGTGTCCAAACAGAACAAAATTGAATTGAAAATAATGAATTTGACCTATAAATAAATTTTTATATAAAATTAGATCACTTAGTATTGTTCGTTTGAATCTTCCCATTGATGTTTAGGACTGCAACTGGTCAGTCTGTAATTGACGAGTCCCAAATAGAATGAAACGCACGACCTGGATTCCACTGCTAGCCACTATCCATCTTTGCTTACAAAACTATACTAGTAAATAATTAGTCAAGTAAGTTAATACTTCTCATTTTCATTAATGTCTACACAAATATTTTAACAGTTGGTTTAATAATTAAAATTGTGAGATAAAGGATACATTTAGTTTCCTATTTTCAACAAAACAAAACTTAAAAGGTTATCATAATAAATCATTAGCAACATATTATTTTAACACAGTGAATTTTGAACATAACTGAAGTAGTACTTAAATAGGAAGAATGCATTTGTAAAATTTTAGCAAATGAATTTGAGGCAAATCCAACGTTTCTCCTGACAATCTGATCCAAGCTTTTTTCAAAGAAATATAATCAAACATTCAAAATTATATATATTACCTTGAAAAAGTGTTGACCAGATTGCCAGACGAAGCATTGGATTTACTTCAAATTCATTTGCTGAGATTTTACAAATGCATTTATCCTATTGAATATCGGCTTCTAAATACCGTGAAACTATTCATTCTAACTTAGACAAACGTTCTTATATGAAGTATTATTTGAACACATTATTATTGGTGTTCACTAACTAAATTATAAAAAAATGTCTAACTAGATTATTTATGTTTTCTATGACTTGTAGTTTATTTGGTGTGATCAATACTCTTCCCACACGTTAACTAAATAATCAAGTTCACTTATCTTTCATAACTAAGTTTACATGCTCACTAAACAAATGAAATGAATATTATATGATAACTAGATTGAATTTTGTCATCATTCTTCAGACTTTGAACATCTTCTTTCAGTTAGTTTCTATAGTTACAACTAACTTTAAATGGAGTTATTCATTCATATAAACAATTAAATCAAAAATTGATTTAGCGACAGTCAATAAATTTATTCTTGTGAGAATTAATTGAACTGTCGCTTTTATGTATCGCTACACAAAGTATAACAAAACCAGTAGAAAATAAAAGTTAAAAGCAGTGACCAGTGGAGTTCAAAACCACGTATGTTGTGAGATAGGAACTCACTGAAGACAATTGGTGAATGGTTGCTCAACTTCGTGGATCAGTTGAAGTTAAACATTAACACAGTTGGATGCCAGCTCAGTGGTCTATCGGTTAAGGGCTTCGGCTCGAGACTGGTAGGTCCTGGATTTGAATCTCGCGAGAGCGGGTTCGTGGATGTGCACTGCTGAGGAGTCCCATAATAGGACGAAACGGCCATCCAGTGCTTCCAGGTTTTCGATGGTGGTCTAGCTTCAATTAATTCATGATTTCAACTTTGAAAAATACTAAACCTTTACAAAACCCCTTCTGATAATAAAAGTTATGTCAGGAAAATATATATATATATTTATTGATGTATATATATGTTGCTAAGTCACTAACTAATTTAAGCGGTGACTCCTAGTGAGTGCAAGATATCTATCATCTTTTGATGTGAATCACTAGTACAAACGTTTAGTCATAGCTTTAATTGATAAATCATAAAAAATTTGTGCAAAACACATACGATCACATTATAGACGGAGGTTACTTTGTTACGTTGAAATTTTTCCAATTTTAATAAATTCCTGAGGATGTTTGTTCTTTCTAGGTTTCTGTTGTGAATAACTATTACATTAATGTAACACATTCAAAAATTTTAATAAATTGTTTAACTGTCTTCAAACCTTTGAAGGTGAGATTTTCAACCTGATGTTTTGCAACTATAGTTTATTGAAAAGCATGTGTTCTGTATGTATTTGCCTTATATCAGAATTTCCAATTTCATTGTAATTACTTATCAACTATTTGGGTTTGATTCATAATGAAAAGGTTGAACAACATACGTGAAGGTAGACTGAAAGATGTTTGCAACAAACCTACATTATGGAGCGAGGTATGTCGTTTTACTTAATAATATTTCACTATCATTAGACAAAAAAGAATGATAATCATTTCATCAGTATTTTCCAGTATAAATAATAATAATACAGGTTTTAGAGATAACTACAGAATTGAAACCTATTCACAATCATAATCAGGCTGATACAAAGTAGGAACATATTGTTTGCTGATATCTGATAACATCTACCGTATGGTAAGACTATGATGACGAGAAAGATTTGGATTTTATTGTTAATAAAATACCTTGTGCATTTACATTCCTCTGTACACGTTAACGTCACTGTCTTAATTTTAAAATAATATATTAATATCTACAGATCCATTATCTAGATTTCCTTGTAGCGGTTATGAGCCGAAGATATTTATCGGTGTTAAAAACTTTTGGTTAAATATTAAAAAATAATAACCCAAAAATAAATTGACAGGTTTGATTTTATAGTAAATCAATGATTTATTATTGTTTACTACTAAGGAACATCTGATTTGTTGTGTATTTTGCTGAAATCAACAATAATCCTATGTAATGAACTTTATATAGTTGAGATCATGAGTCAATTGAAGCTAGACCACCATGGAAAACCTGTAAGCACTGGACAGCTGTTTCTTCCAGGTTTTCTATGGTGGTTAGCTTCAATTGACTAATGATCTCCACCATATAAAATTACTAAAATCTCTACAAACCCCCTTCTAAGTATGTAATAAACATTAAAAAATTGTAGGCAAAGAACTGATAACTTTATTTTTACACAAAACTGCAGACAATTTATAACATCTCTACAAGACGTTTTCCTTTACATAATGGCAATTTATTTTTAAATCCTATACATTTAATCAAAATTCTAGATAATAAAAGCGGAATAGTAGCCAAATCACATCTAAATGGAAAAATGTGTTTTATCATGATAAAACTTATGATTATATGCAACTACTGGACTAGGCTAGAAAAACTGAATCAAATAAATACTAAGCAACAAATAGATTTTTAGGATTTGGATATATGAGATGTACTTATGTAGCCCAATAATAATGGTTAAAAACAAATAATTGAGATCATGAGTCAACTGAATCCAGACCACCACGGAAAACCTGAAAGCACTGGACGGCCGTTTCGTTCTGTTATGAGACTCCTCAGTAATGCGCATCCACGATCCCGCCTCGCAAGATTCGAACCAAGGACTTACCGGACTCGCGCTAGAGCACTTAACCGAAAGACCGCTGAACCGGCCGGCATCCAACGGTGGTAATGTCTAACGTCAACTAATCTACGAAATTGAACAACAATTCGACAATGTCTTCAGTGAGTTGATATCTCACAACAGACCTGGTTGAACTCCACTGGTTACTGCTCCTCACTAGAACTCCAGGAAATACCTCTTGGAGTCAGTCACTAGTGAGCATATGATCATTATCAGAAGAGGGTTTTGTGAAGATTTTAGTAATTTTATATAGTTGAGATCATGAGTCAATTGAAGCTAGACCACCATGGAAAATCTGGAAGCACTGGACGGCCGTTGGATGCCGGCTCAGTGGTCTATGGGTTAAGCGCTCGCGCGAATCTAGTAGGTCCTGGGTTGGAATCTCGCGAGACGAAATCGTGGATGAGCACTGCTGAGGAGTCCCAAAATAGGACGAATTGGTTGTCCAGTGCTTCCGGGTTTTCCGTCGTGGTCTAGCTTCAATTGACTAATGATCTCAACTATATAAAATTACTAAAATCTCCACAAAACCCCTTTCTGATAAAAACAAATAACTTTAATATATTTAAAATATGATCTAATTCAATTTTAAACCAACATTTGATAAATAAATCAGTTTTATATTCTAATAGAATAATAAAAACTATTTTAACTTTCTACATTGAAGTAATAATGTAGAAAATGATACCATATAAGAATATAATTTGTTATATCGTATGGACTCGTAATATATATGAACGTGCAATTAGAGAGGAGTGAATTTATTGATCGGACGCAAAAGATACTCGAAATCGTACGACCAGTCTTGGGTGCTATTCGGTCCTTCCTATCTGCCTAGCCCAGCCAGTTGAGTGCAGAACACAAATAACCGCCTCGGCAATATGAACCATTATTTACAAACACACTGGGTTTTTATACAAACCAAAGTAATCAATAAACTGATTATAACTCAAGAATCGTATGATGATGAATCAAAGATCAAAATAAAGCTAATGATAAAAGAAAACACGAATATGATTAGTTTAGTTACGTAACAATTGTACAATAGGAAATAGGCATAATACACTGGTCGATAAATAGTCCTTAGAGTTACCATTCATAATTCACCAGGTGATATAACATAATTATTTAATAGAATGTAGTTATTTAACAAGACATTTATTTGTTTATTAGTTATTTGATCATGTACCCATTAATAATTTAGTCTAAATTAACTTTTTGAGTCTCCTTTCAAATTTTAATTGACAACATTGACCAGTACTAAAATAGTTTAATTTCAATTATGTTTAATTAATCATCCGATGTGTATTAAACGATTCACAAGTGTGTGGAATGATATAAAATATGTAGTTGTTCAAAGTAACGTATTGTCATATAAATCTTTAACAGTATGCTTAGATAAACATTTAATAAATGGCATATCTAATCCTAGTTATTAGTATGAAAACATACGTTGAAACTATTGAAGCATAATGAAACTTTGTGATATTCCAATTACATCATAATATAAAGGCTTGGTAGCAAATACTTGGGAACTCTGGAAAATATCTTTTGGATTATCTCATAGTTTTTCAAAGTGAATACTTATTATCTGACAATCATTCGCATATTCTTTGTGTCGGTTTGAGAATCGCTCTAAACTAGGAAGAAAATGAAAATTTGGTTCACTGTTATCTACAGCGTTAAAGTTATGGATTTCAAGCTTTTCATTCTCTTATAAAAAGTTTTCTGTAAGATCCAATGATTAGTCAAAAGCATTAAAAGTAATTTTTAGGTTTGAAGTGTGATATGAAATTAAGAAATGTAATACTATTCCATTTGTTACCTGAAGTCACAATAAAATGTTATATAACTGATATATGATCAACGAACCTAAAAAAAATGTATATCGATGCTTTAAACGGATACAGTCGTATACATCAACTCAAATGAATAGCATTTTACTTTAGTTTGTAAACATCTTTCAAACGTATTGAATAAAGTTATATTCCAAGGTACATATTATGTTGATATATATCTGACCTTATTATACAATTAGGAAATACAACGAACAAATATAATAATAAAACTATAGGTATATGTTTCTGACATTTTAGATGAAACAACATGTCCACACAAATTTTCACATTCAAATATACTGATAGGAAATCTACAGAATACATATGATATGTAAGTTAAAGACATGAAATACTCTACTTGCAAGGTTATGTCCTGAGCAATTACCTTTAAACAACGGTTATAAGGACATGTCACCATTCTTTTGAATAAAAATAATAATTCACAAAAAAACAATCCAAATATAATAGTAACAATTCTTATTTGTTGCGTTTGGCTAAATAAGATCCCACTTCAAGAGTATTTCCTGGAGTTCTGGTGGAGAGCAGTGACCAATGTAGTTCAACCGGGTCTGTTGTGAGATAGTTACTAATTGAAGAAAATGGTGGGCGATTGCTCAATTTCGTGGATTAGTTCAAGTTAGACGTAAACACCGTTGGTTGCTGGTAGGCTCAGTGATCTAGAGGTTGAGCGCTCGCACGCCAAACTAATAGGTCCTGGGTTGGAATCTCGCGAGACGGAAAAATGGATGCGCACTTCTGATGAGCCTCATAATAGAACAAAACGGCCGTCTAGTGCTTCTCGGTTTTCTATGGTGGTCTAGCTTAAATTAACCCATGATCTCAACTGTCTTAATATAAATTATCGTCTATAAAAACGAGCTACTTCAAAATAAGAATAAAAAACACTGTGTAAGAACTAAGGTTGGCTTCACCACAGCATTTGAAAAAATTATTATAATCTGATAAGTCCGGTAAAATTATATTTGCTTTACATAAATCTCAATATATATATAGATTTCGATTTTTCTTCTGGAATTACCTTGAGTTTATTAAATATATAATTACAAGAACTTTGTCTAGATTTCTCCAAAATAATATTCAAATGTAATCACCACTAGTAATCAGCGAACCTAGGGATAACTTCCAGACATGAAAAGACTGTTTTCATTATGTAGTACTACTCTTTGGACTAAAGATCTGAAAAACTGTTCAGTATGCTTCTTCTTATTATTTAAAAATGAAAGCTTTTTTATACTGATCTAAACCTTTTATGTTGATAAATTGGAAGACTATTTATATGCATGCGATGTTATAATATTAGTATCACCTGTCGCTGGTATCTTCTAAGAATGGTATTTATCATGTTTTAAAAAAGAAAATCGAGAGCTCTACAAGTGTGAGCAACGAACTGTCCAATTTTATTCTTATGTTTTCAATTTATAAAAGCATATAACTAATCGTTTATCTGTGTTAAGTTTTGCCTAATATAAAGAACGAAACCAAATATCAGGAGATATTCCTAGTAATGTTAATTCCTGAAAGTTCACTCTGTTATTTTTGAAACTATTATTCAATGTATTTGATGCTCAAAATCTTCTTGATAACGTTAGTATTTAGATGTTTCAAAGGTTTTATTAAAATCTATCAATAAAAACCATCTTTGTAATATAAATGCAAATTAGCAATTTATAGTGTAATCATTTTACTGTAAACCAAAAATCATAATGACCTAATTCTAATACATGTTTTTGATAGTAAATTTTTTGAACGATTTTTATCTTATCTAAATAAAATGTTATTAAAATATACATTTAGTTTTTATTCTATAAATTAATGATAATAAGTTGAAATTTCTTTTTCTGATTGATGCATATGCACTAAGGGACTATGATAATGAAAGTAAAATAAAATGTTACATTTAGCGCCTTATTACTTTATTGAGATGACAATTATAAACAAAAACGGGTTTAATTGATAGGCAATAGGGAATCAATCTGATTAGGCATACAATTGTAGTGAACAAGAACATGAGTGGAGACAATTGAATGTATTTAAGCACAAAATTACAGAATATCTCACTAAAATCTGACAACCATACAGTAAACAGTTAATTTGCAAACTGTTAATCAATTGTCTCAATCTTGACTGTTCCTTCTGCAAATATCAATCCATCTACTCTGATTTCATTGTTCATGCATTTTCGTAACGATTGCGCTTTATTCCGGTTCTTTCCTTATCGATCTTCTGACAAAATATATTCTATGTCTGACCATCGTTATATACTACTTATGTGGATATAAGTAACCCACACCACACAATGAGTGTAATTCTTGTTTTTCATTTAAATTATCTGTTTAGCCAGACAATTGAACAGCAATATAAGGTAAGTTGGATGTAATTTAAATCCGTAAAGACATTCTAGCTAACGCATAAAACAATTAATAATATTAATTGTGAAACGTTTTTCACATTAAACTGAATAAACGATTGGAACAATCTTGGTAATTTATTTATGAACATTACTCAAGAGAAATTTAACATAAACGCTTATTTACTTCTAGGACATACCAGTTGAAAAACTTTTTTTTATTAAGTCATTGAACTACATACCCAGTTCAATAATGTTTAACTTTTAGAGTTTGTTTTGGGTGCTTGACTGAATGGTTTCCTGTAAAATCTGTGTCCCCATTTCCGATATGTGCTCTATAATAAAATGTTTCACAATGAGGTAATTTGGTAACAAAAATATTAATACAAGATACTAAAGGGAATTTCTTTTTAAACGTCTATAGTTTATTTTGTTTTAGAGCTGAGTTATTGTGCTGGTTGTCAAAGTAATGTAAGGTTCAAATTGTAAATCATCTTAGCCATTCATAGGGCATTATTTATATTTATAAAGAAAAAAATGTTTACGTTTTGTTTTAAGTCAGCAAATAATTGAAGTCATTCATTCATCAAAAACAGTTATCTCATAAATATTATTAAAATTAGACTAAGTCAGTCGTTTGAATTAATTGTCTCATATACATCTGTATTATGACATGTAAATATATATATATACGTAGTCAAAGCTTGATTAAAAAAATCAACCACTTGTTAAACAGTTTATTATTGTGGGTCCATTTGTCTCTGCTTAACAATGTTAGGAAATTGAAACTAAAAATTACATCGTGTATTCATTTTAGTCACTAAGAGAATACTATTCCCACGCTACTTATCAATATTTTAAATCAAATTACAGTTATTTGATGAAATATATTTTGATCTTAAACTATGAAAGTTTTGAGTATAGTGAGATAATTTTATTATAATTTGTGACCATTGTGTAAATTCAAAACTGATCATTATTAATCATTTGTACATAATCATTAACGACATTTCAATAATATTTAATATCTACTGGTTAGAAGAAAGGTTTTATCAATAAAGTAAAACTTAACCTAGTTATAAAATTCTTGTAATCAATATTGTGAATATGTTACATTCGGGTTTGATATTAAAGCGGATTGTTTTATACAATATCAATTAGCTGGTCATGAAATTAATGTTGATCTTGTAGTATGATGATTACGTCATAAGATCTATCAAGACAATTTCGCTGTAAGTTGTACAAGCTTGTCCTTGAACCTAAATATGACTAGTTATAACCAATTGATTTCATTGAAATCATCTCAATTGGGACAAAAACTCTACTTTGAAGGGACCAAAACACTCTGCAAAGATTTGATTTTATACAAAAAACGTTAAGCGACCGATCTTCTGTATATATGAGCAAAAATCTATCACGTTTATCATTGGTTTTGCCGTTTAGAAATGGCTTATAAATAAAAAGTTTTAGTTGTAATTTCCATTTGTACCACTGGTAACGTGGATATTAACAATGACGGTATTTTAATTATTATCCTGATTTTACCTTGGAGTATTTTTAATTTATACCCAATTTGGATAATTTTCTGCCATCACATACTTGGGAGAACTCAATTAATAAATATATTTCATTTTATTTTTATTATTTCTTCCAGTCAGTAAAATTTCCGATGTATGATTTTACACCTAATATTGTTTTATTTTTAGATATTAAGGTACTGTACTGATAGTATGGATTCTTCATTAAATTTTTTTTATTTTTCGCACTTATTAAGATTGTAGTCACTATTTACCTTATCCTCATGTTCCTTCATGAATTTCCAGTTTATTTTATATTTACAATCTGATTGTGGTTTACATGTTTAATTCATCTATTTCATTATCATTTTTGTAAAGCAGTCTGAACAATTCTTTTCAAAAGCCGACATGTTTACCTTCAAGGATAGCTAAACAGAGTGGTTAAATATTTAATCTGATTATTAATCTTTGATTTGAGAACTAAGGTTCCGTGTTTTTTTTTGTAGCACAACCAATTGATCTATTTTGAAAAAAACGAACATTTAGGATGAAAGTTATTTACATCTAAGATGGCAGTACTGATTATTGTCTGTAGTATAATGTACTTCTTCGGATTCATTTATCGATCAAATCGGCTAATAAAAGTAGTTGAAAAACAAATTATAGAAATAGACTTTCAAAAAGTAACGAGTTGACAAGTTCAGATGCGTTCTGAAGTTATGACAGTTGTTAAAAACATATATACGTAAATATAATTATGAAATAACTCACATATTCATCTATAATAACATCCTTTTTATTTGTCAATACCTCTGTATTATTATAATATTTTAGACTTAAATTGAAATCCTCAGATTCAGTAACATTTATAAATGTATTTAATTGATCATTCAACATAACGATATTTTTTTAAAATATATAAATAATAAATAAATAAATGAATTAGGATAATTATATTTTATTCATTAAAATGATAAAATTAGATTTAATTTTATTAACTACTGAAAAATATATATTATAAAGAATTTTATAATCTTCATTATAAAAGTAGCATAATTTAATTGGCTAAAATATAATCATTTAATCTACCAATAAAATGACTTTTAATAAAAGATATATTTTATATAGTTGAAATCATGAGTCAATTGAAGCTAGATCACTATGGTAAACTTGGATGGCTGTTTCGTCTATTATAGGACTCCCCAACAGTGCGCATCCAAATATATTCATTTGATTAAGAATAAATGATATACTTTCATATTTGTTAACTATAAATTATTATCACTGAGACTTCAATTAGATTTAATCATTAGAAAACGTTACTTATAATGTTGAATATTTTTATGAAAAAAAAGAGAATAACGTACGTTAGCAACTAGTAAACAAAAATCAGGAAAGAAAAACCTTATGAATAATCCACTTTGTATTGTTTGTTTGAATCTTCCCATTGATAAGTTAGGACTGCAACTGTCCAGTCTCTTATTGGCATATGTGCATACTATGTGTATTGCCTCGATATTGCTTATAACCTTATGAATAATTTAAACAATACCATAGTAAAATATCTTCCTCTAATTATTCAAGTTTATAAATTTTCTTCGATATTTTAAGAAAAAAGAAGTTTTTAAAAAAAGTGAAATTAAACTAACGTTGAAAAAAACTTTTCTTTAATAATAAATTTAATTCGTGTTTTATTTCTAATGACCTCAGAGAATAAATATCAATTCATTTTATTCCCTTGAAAATAATATCAACTATAGTATATTTCATGTGCGTGACAATCAATGTAGCTTTATGAAGATATTATAATTTAACATTAAAAACGGAAATCGTATTTGTTAATAAATGCCTTTGTTTCATTAAATCACATGTATATGATGATTTACTTGAAGCTGTTTTTCATTAGAATGACTTTCATGTTGTGTTATAATTGTATTGTGTGTGTAAAAGTTTACGGTCGGTTTAGATATATGTGCGTTACTCACATTTGTATTTAAGATTCTTTAGATTGTTTTGATAATTTTAAACCCCTTGTTGTTTTATTTTATCATATTTACTACTAATAATTTAACTAATTTCTTGACTTTTATTTTAGAAATTTGTGAAGTGTTCGATAAGGTTTCTAGCTCATAAGGATGCTTTTGATAATACCATTCCCTTAGGAATAAATGGTTTCATCATAATTAAACCATCTAGTTAAGTAAATACTACACTACAAAAGAATAGATTTGTTTTCAAAGTGATTTTTATTGTTTGTGACGGTGGCGTATATAGCTACTTTTCAACATAAACAAATAATTTGATACGACGTTTACGTCGCATATCACAGAGAAATTGTTTTTTTTGTATTTTAGTATGTTTACCTTTTAAACATTAAACTAGCTCCCAACTGTTGCAGTTTAGTATCGATAGACGTTGAAGAGGAAAGTAGCTGTTAACATTATTACATGATGAAAAATCTAGAAGTAATGCAAACATTACAAATCTCAAATATTGAAATGTGAATTTCAACTGTTACCACAACAATAATGTAGCAAATGAGAACACGACTGGGGATAATCGAATGTATTTAAGCACAAAGTAAAGACTATCTCACTAAAATCTAATAACAAATCAGTCAACAGTTGATTTGCAAACTGTTAAGCAATTGTCTCAATCTTGACTGTTCCTTCTGCAAATATCACTTCATCTTCTCTGATTTCATTGTTCATGCATTTTCGTAACGATTGCGCTTTATTCTGGTTCTTTCCTTATCGATCTTCTGACAAAATATATTCTATGTCTGACCATCGTTATATTCTACTTATATGGATATACGTAGACTACACCACAATACTACAGGTGAAGGCAGAAACCAGTTAATGTAAATAAAAATATTGGAATTAAAGAAAATTCATAACGGCAACATAGATTCAAAAGAATTGATTAGTAAAGGAAAAACTTAGAAACGTAAGGTGTCAATTTGTAGTAAACAAAACGAAATATTTTTCAGTAAATATGTAATATGTATTACTAGTTGATATATACACCAAGATTTGATAAATGGTAGAATGATTTAAAAGTTAAATAGTTGTAAACATAATGAAATAATAGATTAATTTTCTTAATGACCAACTAATGAAGGAAGGCACACTTAACAGTCCATGTTCAGTAAATATACATAATTAAACATAGTACACAGGAATTTTGATTGTAATTTCAGTATATTATATTAGGAATATGAACAAAAATAACTATTAATATAGTGCTTCTCAAATTTTTCTCAGTTTATACGGAGAAATTAAATATCTCACATTTTATTCTCTCAAATGTCATAACTTCTATCCAAAATATAGTAAAGATTTCTTTGTATATAGGTTTTTCGAAGGATTCTGATCATTTGAATTGAGGGGAAATTTTCGAATTTAGATAAAAACAGATATTACTGACTATTCATCCTATACATTTGTCCAGACTGATGGATATATGCAATAAGATAATCGCTTACTCCTTGACTGTTAAACTAAAGTACAGTTTACAAACAAGAACTAGTTTAACATAAAGGCTATGTATTATTTTTGAGTCATATTTATTATATCTTGTTTAGGTCAAAGTGAGGTGAACTCTTAACAGCATATTCAAAATGAGTAGTCAATTTTTCGTTGAGTAAGTTATAATGTTATTAAGTTTAAAACGAATCTTGAAAATTATATTCGAGGCACAGATAAAAAACAAAATTGTCAAGGAACATTAGCAAGAAAGGTAATTAAATAGTTGAATACATGAGTCAATTTAAGCTAGACCACCATAGAAAACCTGGAAGCACTGGACGGCTGTTTCCTTCTAGTATGGGACTCCTCAGAAGTGGGAATCCACGATCCTACACACGGGACTTAGACCAAAGACCACCGATCTCACGAGCGAACGCTTAACATCTAGACCACTGAGATGCCATCCAACGGTTTTAATGTCAAACTTTAACCAAATCGCGATAATTCGCCCATCATTGTCTTTAGTTAGTAACTGCCTCACAATGGACGCGGTTGAACTCCACTGATCACTGCTTCTCACTAGAACTCCAGAAAATACCTCTTGAAGCCAGTCACTAGAAAACACATGATGATTATTATTACAATCTCCAGCACGCGCAATTCTGATGAAAAAAAATAAGTTAATATTAATAGAAAATGTTTCCAAATTTATTTATTTATCGTCACGGTAAAACGAAATTGTTATATCCCCTGGTGAATTATGAATGGTAACTCTAAGGACTATTTATCGACCAGTGTATTATGCCTATTTCCTATTGTACAATTGTTACGTAACTAAACTAATCATATTCGTGTTTTCTTTTATCATTAGCTTTATTTTGATCTTTGATTCATCATCATACGATTCTTGAGTTATAATCAGTTTATTGATTACTTTGGTTTGTATAAAAACCCAGTGTGTTTGTAAATAATGGTTCATATTGCCGAGGCGGTTATTTGTGTTCTGCACTCAACTGGCTGGGCTAGGCAGATAGGAAGGACCGAATAGCACCCAAGACTGGTCGTACGATTTCGAGTATCTTTTGCGTCCGATCAATAAATTCACTCCTCTCTAATTGCACGTTCATATATAATTACGAGTTCACACGATATAACAGAAATATAAATTCAGTAAAATTCATAATAATCTAGAAGTATTTTGTGGTTTAAACTAAAAGTATGGTGTTCTTGCTATGTATAGTATGTTTTCAAAATAAAAGCCTCATTAACATTGTAGTACAGTACGGTATTAAACTCGTGTAAGTATATGTTTTCCATGTCTACAATTATTATTAACATAAACCTTATTAACAAATGAAGTCTGAAATTAACATGTTTACAGTCCAAACATATTTTAAACAGTGTTTAATCTCACGTCAATTAGAATTCAAATTAGCCAATGAAATTTACCACTTATAGTAAAGAAATCTTATTTGGATTGTTTGATACTTCTAGCTTTTTTTAAGAACTTATTAGCACAATTCAATCTGCACCATTAGTGTACTAAATTAAGGAAGTGTTTAAAAACTAAGGAATCTTTTACCACTAATTTACTCATAATCATTTAAATCCATTCAGTCTTGTTAAGTTAGTAATATAAATTTTCACTCATGAATATTGTAACTATGTAGAAAGACGATGTTGATAATGATTACGAATTTCATTGAAACATACATAAGTCTGTTTCATTTTTCATAAGGAGTAATAATTATAATTACTGAATTAAAATACCGTCAAATTTAGAAGATTAATAGTAAAAAAAGTTATGTAATCAAAATTTGAATTTCTGAAGTAATGAAACTTAGTGAAAAATAATTTCTCATTATGACGATCATTAATGGTAACTAATTATTCGACAGTTCTATTAAGCTGGTTTTGGTCGAGAGTGTTACGCCTCGATAAGTATAAGGAGTGATGACTTTGGGATCTATTTATGAACCAATACTATGCATGTATTTTTATTGTATAGTTGTTAACTAACTAAACTATTCATATTTGCGTCCCTCTTGTTATTATTTGACTCATGAACTATTATTATAAGATTTACCGTTCTTGAGTTATTCCTAGTCTATTAATTACTGTTTCCCACATTTACAGCCTCTTTTGGCTAAATCCTGTACAAATGTTATTTTTCTATTTCATGGTGCGATGTGGTCAGTTTGATTGGTATATAAACTCAGTATGTTTGAAAATAGTGATTCATATTGCAGAGGCTGAGATTGGTGTTTCGGACTTAACTGACTGGGCTAGGAAGAAAGCAAGACCGACAAGTACTCTAGACTACTCGTACGGTTTTCGTGTGTCTTTGGTTCAATCAACAATTCATTGCTCTCTAATTGGCAGTATTATCACGTCATGCATTAACAGGGCACCCAGGCGGTCACAAGTTATAATAGTGAGAAACACGAAATGCTAACTTTTATATTATCTGTTTTTCATGATAGTGAATCTTATTACTCAATATTGTTACAAAATATCATAACACAATATCATTATACAGTATTATTTAAAATATTTAGATATAATCTCCAAATATCTTGTTTCAATTAACTTCAATTATACGATAAAGCCGAGTAGTTAAAGATAATTATGAATTAAATTATTCCAAGTTGATTAGATTTAATCTAATCGACTAAACACAAATTACTCTGGCAGATATATGCTTTCGCTAACTTAATAAATCACGCTTCCTACAGTGTTAAATTAAATATTAAATAACTATCCGTCACAGGCGTTAGATGTAGTCTATAAGTAAAAGGCAATAATAAATAGATAAAATACTTGAAAAACATTTTTAAATTTCAGTAATTTGCACTTCACCCTATTACACAAGCTAGTGTCTATCAGTAGCTACTCAGTAGCTAAGTGGATAACACAATGGCGTTTGAAGTGGACGTTACTGGGTTAAGGTCCTAAAGTGAACATCAACTCTGTGATGGAGGTACGTCCAGTTGATGAGTCCTAAATAGGATGAAACACACGTTCTGGATTCCACTGCTAGCGACTATCCATCTTTTTAGTAATTTTTAATTAAACTTCTCATTTTTACTCATACTAACGTTAAGACTTACCGCCTAAGTGATTATTTAAACAATTTACTATTATTTACCTGAGCACTTTTTCATATACAAACATATTTTTATATTCTATTCTTTTATAAGCATGAGAAATTGCTTATTTCAATATATTTCATATACGACATAGTTATAATAAGATATAGTATATGAAATGTAAACAAATATATGAAATATCACTTTTTTATTCAATTGATGATATATTCATATTGGTAGTTAAAGTATTCCTATAAATATTAGTTGTCAACTCTATTATCTTTATAGATCCCTATAGAATAAAAGATCTTTTTTAAAATATCTACATGAATAGTAATTTTATTATTATTTAATAGATGTCACGAAACATTTCATCTTTTATAATTTAATGTCTTAAATATGAGAAAAATAACGTCTAGATGTTATTGTCCTTTTTTCATTACTGTTTCTTATTTTGGATTGCATGTTCAGAATGAATGAAGTAAAGACTATAGACAGTTAAATTGATTTTTATTATTCTGTTGATATAAATGTTGGCAGATGTTCTAGGAATTTGTATATTCAAGCTCATGAGCACATTCTAGTGTGGTTAAGTAAAGGTGTAGTTAAAACGGTTAACAGCTTCATTTTAGTTCATTTAATTCAAAAATGGATATACGATTAACATGGAGCAATATTTCACGATAATATATCTTGTTAACGGCGATCTACCCTTATTTCGTTAGACTGCAAATCCTGCAGATGGCTGGAGCAATTGCTATTCGGATGAAAAAGCCAGAGCTTCGCATCCCAAAGAAATATGTTCAGCCGCTCCTTTTAACCTGACCAACTTCGGGTGTAACTAGTTAATGATCAGTTTCATAATATGGTGACGTAATTTGATTAATGTTCATCTCTATATCCTAAATTTATCTTATTCACACATCTTACAGTGGTCATTATTATTATTGTTATTATTATTATTACACTTGCTAACGTTCTTGAGACATCTACCCTTATCTGCTAATTCATCCTCAATTCGTATTATTCTACATATTACGTTAGTTTTGATTTGTTTATGGACTGTTCTTTCCATATTTAGTATCTGTACACCAATCTAATCAAGACATGAGTTATTGTTATGAGTTTAGAGAAACAGAAAATCTGAAAAAATACTAAAGTGATTACTCGTTGGTAAAATGGAACTAGTGGAAAATGTTTGGCTGTCACATAACAGATATTTAATACTATTTCGAAATTATATAACATAAAAAATTAAGAGAACTCAGTGAAGAAAATTTTGTTTTTGACTTAAACTGTACATTCGTTTTTATATTTGTATGGTAAATATATTTCATTGAAAGGATAGAAAACATTGCATCATAAAGTGATTCGAGATTCAAAATATCAAACGAGATTACGCAATAATCAAGGGGTAAGAGAAGAATATAAAGTTGGAAATAATTTACGGGTCAGATTTATGAAAGGTAATTGTCCACTAGACAGATATGAAGAAACACGAAAAACGAAAATACAGATTTCAAAACCCCTGAATAAAATATTTTGCTCAGCTAAGCTCCGTATTGTTTCTCAAACCGATCTATCATCCACGGATGTTTTAAGGATAGATTTCCGCTTTGGGCCACATCAATGTGCATCACATTGACCGCATGAAGTGACCACTTTCTAAACGCATCTCCGAACACTACCTGACATGGCTTTTAAAAGGAGATTGCAAAACAATTACCAGTTCAATACAGGAGCATTTAATCAACTCTGGACACATTACTCCGAGGGAGTCTTCTTTTAAAATAATCTACACAGTCGAAATAACTCGACAGAAGGCGGGTCGAATCTAGAAGTTAAGTACTGCTGTAGCACCACAGAGAAACAAACAAATACATTTAATACTCCTAGCTTCAATTTTTCAAATCATGTAGCTATTGCTTCTATATTTTGAAGAACTCTGAACATGATGCATTACAGCAGATAATTAAGGACAGAACAGACTACTGAAAACGACTGACACATGCTGATAATATGAACGTCTGAACTAAATGGATTTAAGACTAAACTCTTCATAGTCTTAACTGTATGTTTGCGTAAGCAAGCTGAAAGATGTTTACAGGCGAGAAGATTCAGATTTTTAAATCGTCTAATGATGTAAAGTATTCATATTCACACTACCAACTGGAAACTTTGATATCAATAATATTCTTTACTAGTACTCCTACATTTATATTATACAATCTTGAAGAACGCATATTGAACTTGTCGGTCCCATCTGAACATCATTTTGGATTTATATCAGTAGAACTTAATGAAAACATATTCCAGTTTGAAACATTTGCATAATTAAGTTCAATTTGTTAAAATTTTGAATTGATCGATTGTTAATACACATGAAATGGCTTTATGAACAAACAGTTCATGTTCATTTATAACCTACAAAATTATATAATTCAATCATATAAATTGATGGAAACCGTATTTATTTCATAAATTTCAAAGTAATGTTCCGATCAGTTCCTTGATCAAGGTTTCATATAAGAAGTTTCTCTGAATTACTTTTGCATAAATACTAGGAGGTTATATGTATTTATTTTGTTTTTGGCATAAACATTTGTTTTATGAATCAGATAAAGTTTTATAAATTCAGTATTAAACAAAGCTATTTGTTATCAAAAATAATTGAATCTACTTTCCGTGATCACAAATGTTCGATTTATATCCCAATAAAGGAATAAATGCAAGTATTCCAGACACGATCAACTAATAGACAGATGTGAAAATTATTATTATTAAGATAGTCGGCAGATATACTTAGGGAAACAATGAATTAACAAGTGATAATATTAATAATAACGGTTACTAAACGAATAAACATATTTACGGAATTAAACAAAAATATAAAATCATGAATGGTTAAATTGGATTTGGAATGAACATGTTGTGAAATAATAATAATAATAACAACATATATATTACTGACTAAAATAAAATATAAACGACATAAAGATGCCACAGGTATTTAGAGTTTGACAACGTTTTAACCAGTAACACCTTTTATTGTGAATCGTAACCACCAAGTGAAATCAAAAGATAGAAGCGAAGAGGTTCCAAGATATATTTGATAGGTTATCAATATATCGTGGGTCGACTGATGTAATCTGGATAGCAATTACATGGAGTATTGAGCACGGCGTTTCCACTTGTGATCTGGTGCTGATGCATGAACGAGCGCCTTCAGCTAGGTGAGTCCACTGAAATTAATGTGGTCAGCACCCAATGTCGAAGACATACACAGCTATTTGTTTTGGGGATTTATTTACCGCTAGAGATATTTATATTCATATTTGAGTTAATTGAACTCCATGTTAATCACATTAAGATTTATATACTTTTATTTTACTATAAACTAATAATATTTCTTGCTCTGTTAATAAATAGCCTATTTCCCAAGGCTTTTGAAATATGGTCTATAAGAACTATGTGAGTTCATGGTTTCTTCTTTGACGGAGCTGTAGTCTATAACGTAATTTTTATTATTAGCTAGATGATGTGTTTTTAAAAGTTTAATGCTTATTTAAAAGTAACAGGTTTATTATCTTCCGAACCTCTGTGAATTTATTGACACTCAACTGATGAGTTCTATTACCACAAATTAGTCATTTTCACTAGATTCAATAGAGGTTTGTATCGTTGAAGGTCCCTCAAGTGTTCATTTTAAATGCATGTAATAAATTATTATTTACTAACGGGGCATGAGGGGTCATGGTAATTGCCAATTAAATTAGCTTCTAATCAGAGGTGAAGATGAACACAAAATTTAATATTAACTCTCTTCACCTATGTAATTACTGAAACCCTGGACAACTGTTTCATCTCAATTCTGGACTCTACAGACTTCCCTTCTAAAACCTGTCGGGGATCGAACCAAGAAAATCAAGATATCATATACATTTCTCACCAACGACATAGGTAAGGCGAATCAGCCAAGGCTTCTCACCAGAACTTTGGGTATTTACTTTGAAAGTAATCACAAACACTCCTTAGTCTTCAATAGTTCGGTGGTTAAAATCGTTATTCTAGTTACCCTGTATGCCATACAAACTGAGAATTCACTGTCATATTACCTCAAAAATAGCCTATGTTTTTATTAGTCCTCGTAGCATTCTGTCATAGTGATAATACATAAACAGTTTAGTATTTGACACCTCAAGTTTTCCCTACTTTTCGTTATCATTAGCTGATTCGAGAATGCATGTTGTTCATATCTTCTTTCCGGAATCATTACATGTTAAAATCTGTGACTGTCAGTTATTCAGAAACAAATTTACCATGGTTCTTCAAGAAAATTCAGATGACATAAGATTTACGTAAATAACTATAAATTTGACTCACCTCTCATACATAAGATAAAATAATACAAAATGTGAGGTCAGTGCTATGACAAAAACTGATATAGCCATCGCTTGGTATAACATCAGTATAACTTTATGTACACGTATATTAACAAGGTTTCTGCACTTAAAGAAAAATTTAGTATTTATCATGAATGACCGTACATTAAAATTTGCCGAACACTTTTGAAAGAAGAGCTGTTCGTACGGAAGTGAAGCAATAGTCTTGGAAAATTTCAATTTACCTAGAATTAACAGCTATCATAGACACTGATTCCAGTATCGGAATATTTGCATTTAAAGAAATAGGATTTTCACTATCATTTTAATTAAATCTGAAGACTTAATTCACAGAAAAATATTCAGTGACCTATTGAACAGCGAAGATTAGGTACTATGTATGTGAATATGTCAAAGAACGAGTGCACCTAGCGAAATGTTAACACTGAAGTTGCACAAAACAAACTGCAGATTTTCCCAAGAGAGATAGATATTTTAATATTTGGAATCATGAGTCAATTGAAGCTAGACCACCGTGAAAAAACTGTAAGCTTCCAGGTTTACTATAATATTCACAAAAGATCCCTTTTGATAGAAACAGATATTTTTAATTTTATTCACTTGTATATTTGTCTCGAATTAGCAGATTAAATGATGTAAATAATACAAAGAATTCAACAATAGTTTATCCGAATGGGGTTTTGTGGAGATTTTAGTAATTTTATATAGTCGAAATAATGAGTCAGTTGAAGCTAGACCACCATGAAAAATCTGGATGCACTGGACGGCCGTTTCGTCCTATTGTGGGACTCCTCAGCAGTGCGCGTCCACGATCCCGCCTCACGAGATTCCAACCCAGGACTTGTCGGTCTCACGAGCGAGCACTCAACATCTAAATCACTAAGATGGCCGGCATCCAACGGTGTTAATGTCTAACTTCAACTAATCCACGAAGTTGAGCAATCATTTCACCGATGTCTTCAGTGAGTTGATATCTCCTAACAGATCTAGTTGAACTCCACTGGTTACTGCTTCTCACTAGAAGTGAAGGAAATACCTCATGAAGGCAGTCACTAGTGAGCATATGATCCCATGTGAAGTAAACACTTTTATAACGAAAACAACTGATTAAAATTAAAATGTTCATATCATATCAAATTCATTCTGATTTTCAATCACAATCCAACTATTGAAAGTATAATATTTCATAAATAAATGATTTTAAAACACTTGTTACATTTTAAATTCTATAAACTGTCACCCTTTAAAGCATTTTAAAGCATTGTTAATCAGTAGTTGTTTGTAAAATCTAACAAAAAACATACATAATTTAATCGAATATCATTACACTAAATCTTTTGACAAAACCTACCACTAATTAAAAAGAAATAGGTTGTGCGTTTTTTTCCTAAATTTTTTTTTGAAATATGATAGTTTTCATAACTAAATTTATATAATATCTTGAACGGAAATTAAATAATGTATATATATTAATGGACTTTAATGGATATGTGTTTAAATGTAAATAGATTTTATTCCAGTTTAATATTAGCTTCTATTTAAAAGAAATTGGTAAACACAAGAGCTGATGAATTGTATTGATATTTGAAAAAAATTTTTTTCATTATCATTAGTTGTCATCTTTAAAATTAATAAATCTGGCTCCATGAGGTATTTCCTAGAGTTCTGGTGAGAAGCAGTAACCAGTGGAGTTCAACCAGGTCTGTTGGGAGATATCAACTCACTGATGACATTGGTGAGAAGGTTGCTCAACTTAATAGTTGTGATCATGAGTCAATTGAAACTACGCCACCATGGAAAACCTGAAAGCACTGGACGGCCGTTTTGTTTTATTGTGGGAAAAATAATTATTAATATCATACTTTTACTTAATACATTTATAAATTAACCGTACGAATGTTTTTATAGCTATTTTTTCTTAAAAATCAATTGGATTAGTATAAATGGGATTTTTGAAAAGTCAGTAACTTTACGCTTGAAGTACTTGTTTTAACACAGTATAGAGAATATTGACAGTGGCTAAGCTCATCTACTGTGTATTAAATGAATAAATGTAAGCCTTTTTTTAATAAAAAAACAAATAGATCAAGATAGACTGCAATCATACGAAAATATGAAAGTCTCAATGAAACAACTAGTAAATCGACAAAATATACGACCTAGTTATCATTCAAACGTTGAGTACCTAGATTAATTTACTGTTTAATAGTCTCTAAAACATAAACATCTGTTGTAGATTGGAAAATTAGTAAATGACATACTCTCTTCATATATTTTTTATATCATTTTATTGATATGATAAACAATCATAACTAAATTTGCCTAATTTAATGATTATGATAATAAAACAAGATTATATTCTAAAACAAAGTTAAAATATATTATTCGTATTGGGCAAATATATAGTAAATCACTGTAGAATGAAATTAACAAATGTCGACTTTTTTCTGTTATAATTGGCTAAATTTAGTAAATTCAACCAGTTAATCACCTAGTCTTTATGATGTTTTTGATTACCAATTTATTCAAAAAAGCAAGATTTTATATCCAAAGCTTTAGATTTATTCTATGCTGAGTACTACTAGACTACTTGAACGATCAAACCCGCAACGTCGCAAGAGAGAAGACAGAAGACTGGTAAGTAGGAACGTTATTCCCAAAACAGTGTCGAATATAGTACAAACGTATCATGTATTTATATGTTTTTAGCTGAAAGTATATTATCATTTCGGACAGCCAATAGGCACATAGGGGGTCCTCCTTATTCATCCAATAGGGAAGCCCTACGTCAACATTCTGGAATTTTCCTCTAGCGGTGATTAGATGGAATGTCTTCGGCTCTTTCCGGGCTTCTTCAGTTTGCCAACTAGCCATCTTTACACAAGATAAACACGTTTTTTTTTAATTGTCAGTTATGCTTAAGTTGAATACATCAAATTTTATACTGAATGATGAATTTGCATAGGTATACTTTGAAAAACTATCTGGGATATATGAAACTGGTTACTAAGTTCAAGCATTCTACTTTTAAACAATGCATGCAATGCTCAAAATTAAAATTGGTGAAATTAATTAAAATTACATCACAATGCTATATTTCATAGGAAAATACGAATATTAGACTATTAAATTTCTGAAAATTGATACCTTTAAACCAATACATTAACATTACAGGACACGATTACTTAAAAGTCTACCTCTACTTTTCTAATAATCTTCTATTTAGTAATAAAAGAATTCAAGTGATAACATAACTACCGAGATGAGACGAAATCGAACATAAAGTCAAGCTAATTTTTATGTTAATAAAAAATAGGATTTCATTTTAGAATGAGATAAAATGTATCAACAGTTCTCTGATTAATTGCATTAACATACATTACATGCCAATTTTACCAAAAATGCTTTTTTTCAAATCACAAAGGAAGTTAACAACGGACGAAAAAGTACTTTACTGTAATGTGACTGACAGTAAAATTTGAGACATGTTTCGTCAGGTGGGTATACATGAATCCAGGTGATAATATCTAAATCGAGACTGTTAGGAAATCGAGTCATGGTGGTAACAACTGTAAACAATGCTATTAGAAAGTTCGAGAAATCAAATCGGAGTGAAAGAATTCCAGATCACGTTTAAAATTTGTCATCATATGGCCAATAATAAACTGCGTGAGAAAAGTTTTGAGGTGTTATTCTCTGGTTTAAAGCTTCGTGATGATTACAACTATCCACATTTTACAAATACAAATAATAATTTCATAAACTTATGTTGTGAAAATAAATTCTAATGTAGGGCAGTATAATGTTAAGTCAAATTTCACTTGGCTGTTACTACTTATCCCTACATAATAATTGTAACAGCGAACCCATTTAAACTAAGATGTGCAAGAAAGCCACTAACATGATGTTAAAAAACAGGAATATGATGCTTATTGAACTAGATGTCAGCACAAAGATTTTTTAAAATTTTGATAAATTGTGATTTAGAACAACATAAATAAGCGAACAATATTGTTTTCCATTAGATCCTCATCAGGCTTGACTCTAATATACAATAATATTTATATGCATATACGAAGTTATTAAACCAATCAAGGCAGTTTATGGGTCAATGATAACAATGTAATAGATTACATAACTAAACATAATAAGTAAAAAGTACAAATTGGTAGTGTGATGACAGGTGTACTAGTTGCGATAAGAATAATAAAGGCTTGAATCAATAATACATAATAGGAAATAGGCCAATGATTAGAAAATATAGACATGCATAAAAATTATAAGATTGCGCAATAAGAAATATTCAGATAATTGGACCGTGAAACATATATTTGAGAAAAAAATTGATAGGACAGGGTGAAGAAGAATAAACGAAGAAAGAGTATGAAAAATAAAATCATTTATTAAGGCCAAGGGGGAGATAAGGGTGTTACAAATATCTTATGTACACAAAGGCTTGGATTGTCGGCTCGAATTCCTATAGCTTCTGCTGTGTGTAAGAGACGAGACTAGTAGGAATACGATAAATAACTTTAAACGACTTATTTCTGTCAACTATATGACCGCTATCGATCAAGTGCGGAAGAACTGAGCTCCGTATTGCCTTGACAGTACCTTTTTCTAATCACTAGCTGTTAGGTTCAGTTGTCTGATAGTGCGTCTGATATAGCTTTCTCCACAGGACCAGCTGAATTCGCAGATACACGTAGAAGTGGCGTAACCAGGTAAGTTTTCCTTTAGTTGAGGAATAACCATAGATCGGATCGAGTACGATAGATAGAGGTTGGATGCATTAAATGTTCTCTTCAGTGCTTTAGTCTAACACGTAGCATCGATGTCGTCTTTGAGATGTCTATTTTCTAGTTTTGCAAGAAAAAAATCAACAAGGACAGAACCTAGAGGTGAACCCATCGCTATACCATCAATTTGTCTATAATATGTGTTATTAAAGACAAAATGGACATTCATTGTATATTTCGAAAGTAATTCTTTAAGACCAACCTCGAGAATTTCAATATTGATTTATTTTCCAAGTAATTGTTGGCACACAAAGTCAATAGTCTCAGTTAATGACACATTGGTGAACAAGGAAGCAACATCTAGAGATATCATCCATTTCCCATTTAAGTTCACATGTTCAACTTTCGAAGTGAAATCGAAAACGTCTTTCACGCTTCTGTTGACGATTAGTTCGTGAAAGGGATCTAGGATTCGAACTAGTCACTTTGCATTTTTATGGTAAGGTGAATTATACATATCTAAAACTGGATGAAGAGGAAGACCTATCTTGTGAACTTTGGGTAAACCGTAGAGTCGCGGTGTGTTCGATCCAGTGGGTTTAAGTGAAACGTGTATAGTTGAAGTAATCCTCTATGCTTAGAAAAGATAACACTCTATTCATAAGCAAGCCTGACAAGGAAGTAGGGCTAGTTCTAATGTACAAAGCCAATCACATCGATAAAATGAACTCGATTTTGAATGACACGACTTAATTAAAAAAAAAACTCAATCACGTAATAGACATAAATACAAAAACAAAGAAACTACTGACAAATTCACTTCAAGAATTAAAAAGTAAAGGAATACTTACTCCAACTATACACGAGTGTGTTAATTTTCGTATTTAATATTTACCAAATACTCAGTAGCCACTACTTTTCAACATATTCATTTTTGTAACTCCACTTAAAATTTAATATTGATTAAATCCGTGTTTTTTTCTATACGTACTTTGTTATCTAAAAAAAGTACTTCAAGAGTATAAAACGGTGTATTTCTTTCTATCTATGTCTCATAACAGAAGTTTTTTTTAAACAAAATAGTATTTCTCGATTGTTTTCTTGGCTTGTTCAGACAGAAGTGACAAAATCAACGTTCACAAATTTTTCAAACAATTTTACCACATAATAATTGTATTGGTGTTACTTTTAGTATTCAACCAGCAACAAACTTTGTCATAGTTTGTTAACTTAGCCATCTGAATAAAACATAATTTGTGTGATATCTAAGTGTTTTATAGTTTCATAGTTTTATAAAAAAAAAACTATAAAATTAATAAACAAAGATGGATAGTGGCTAGCAGTGGAATTCAGGACGCGCGTTTCGTCTTGTTTGAGACTCATCAGCTGGATGTGCCTGCATCTCAGAGTTGATGTTCACTCTGGGACTCGAACCCAGTAACTTTTGCTTCAAACGCCATCGCGTTATTCACTCGGCCACTGAGTCCTGATAGCCACTTGCTTGTGCAATGAGGTGAAGTTTAAATTCACTTAGTATTGTTTGTTCGAATCTTCCCATTGATGTTTAGGACTGCAACTGGTCAGTCTCTAATTGCCATATATGCATATTGTGCGTATTGCCTCTATATTTAGTGCTTTCGATTATGTAATGGATCTGGTTAAGTTTCATTTGTAGTAAATGATAATGCAAAATCCTTGATTTAAATGAAAGAATATCATGGATTCTTACACAAACTGGATTATGCTCCTCAAATCATTTGACAATATCAAGTGTACTTGGTTTGAAATTTTTATAGTATATTAGCAATATAGAAGAGATTGAATTACTCATATAGTTATGTTATATCCCCTGGAGATTTATGAATGATAACTTTGAGAACTATCTATGGACCAATATGATATGTATATTTCCTATTGTATAGTTTTTTCACTGTTGAAATCATGAGTCAATTGAAGCTGGACCACCATGGAAAACCTGGAAGCACTGAACGGCCGTTTCGTCCTATTATGGGACTCCTCAGCATTGTATAATTGTTAAGTAACTAAACTATCCATATTCGTGTCCCTCTTATTATAAGCTTTATTTTGACATATAGACTATTATTATACGATTCACCATTCTTGAGTTATCCCTAGTCCATTAATTACTGTTCCCTCTATTCACAGCCACATTTGGCTAACTCTTGTACAAATGTTATTTTCTATTTTATGGTACCATGTGGTCTGTTTCGTTGGTATATGTTTGAGAATAATGATTCAAAATGCAGAGGCTGTTATTGGTGTTCTGGACTTAACTGGCTAGACTAGGCAGAAAACATGACTGATAAGTACTCAAGACTGCTCACACGGCTTTCGGGTATCATTGCTCTGATCGATAATTCACTCCTCTCTCATTTGCGGGAATCAGCATGTTCACATATTAAACAGGACACATAGGCACTCGATATAACAAGTTGTACAATATAAATGGATATATTTTCCATTACGAATTGATATAGACTGGAGAATATTCAAAAAACTATGAAGGACTAAACAGCGTTTTTATTAAATTTAAGAACTGCTGAATATTTCGAATCGTTTGCTGTGCTGGCAATTGTAATTAATACCCCCAAGTGTCTTATTGGGTTATTATTTGATGATTATTGGAATTTGGTAATCCACATTTTCGATTTCAATTAGTTGAACGTATATTACTACACTATCTACAGTCATTGATGAGCAACTATTTTAGTCTCGAAATAATTGAAATCCATCAGCCAAGGCTTCTTATTAGAACTTAGAAGATTCGTCTCGAAGTCAATGTTCAGTGGATGCATTATAAGTGATTTAGAACAGACGATACACTAACCAATTTAAAGGAAATTGGATTCTATATTTATTCAACCTTCTTTGAGATAATCAAACAGCTTGGATGTCTGGTATACTTAATTTATTGGTGGTAATTGGTGATTTAACTCAAAATAGATAAAAATAGTAAGAAAGATTCAGACTTCATTTGGTTACTGTTCTTGCTTTGTTCATAAATATCAATGTATATAAATGTAAAGAATAATTGATCATTTTAATATGATTATTTGGTGATAGATTCTGGGTATTATTTAACTTTATTTTACTTGTTGAGAATTGTTTAGACTGTTGTGAAATCTAGCTAGTGCCAGAAATAATGTCTGAGAAATAAATGAATACTTGGCGACTTTTGATAATCCAACAAGAATACAATTTTTTTTCAGAACAGAGTGACTATCAGCGATACGTATTTTGAGCAGTTGAAATACACATTAACTTATTAAGATATTTATATATAAGAAATAAAGAACAAACTAAATGAATTGATAGATGGGAAAAAACAAAGATAACAAGAGAAAATAATGTGAATAACACCATATCAATTATTCCTGAAATAATATTTTGACTAGATATCTTTTGTAAGTGATAAGACAAAAGCTGTTAAAGTTCAAATACTTTCTTCTCCATGTTTTTTTCCTTTATATACTTTCCTCAAGACTTCTACTATTTTTCCGTCTTACACTAAGATCTAAAATATTGAATTGGTTACCTCTTTCATTTTCCATTGTAAATGTTATGTTGGGTTGAAAGTTGTTGTATTGATTAAGCAACCGAGAAGCATGGTCCATATCACTAACAATAATGAACGTGTCATCAGGATTCCTGGTGTAGTAAGCCGCATTCTGGGTTTCGTGTTTTAGTTACGTTTGTTCTAGGTTAGTCATGAAGATGTCAGCCAAGATAAACACTAGTGATGATCCCATGGCCACTAAATCGGTTTGGTTGTACAGTTGATTGTTGAATTGGAAATGGACCCCTTTCGTGAGAAGCAGTGATAACTTCCTCAACTAACTTTCAGGAAGAAGAAGTAATTCAGATTGTTCTCAAGTAATAATAATAGTTTCTTCCAGTGGTATACTCGTGTGTAATGAACATGCGTCAAAAGATACTATAAACGTATCTGATATACTAAATTGGTTCATTTCTCTGAAAATTCGAAATGCGTCTTTTAAACTATTGGTCTCTAATTTTCGACGAATCGGTTGTAGTAAATTGGATAACCACCGGGTCAACTTATGATATGGTGAGTTCTTCATAAACATCATAGGTCTTAAAGGAATATTGCATTCGTAGACTTTTGGGTGACTATATACAAAACAGAAGTCGTGATCCTTTTGCCATCAGATTGTTGTAGGTTGAATTATGGATGAGCTTCTTCTTCAAAAGTTCCTTGAGATGTTTATTGATTCGGTCTCCAATTGTTTCAATAGCATCTTTCTTATATTTGTCGATTTCAAATCTTGATAAATTGTTGAGAATTTGGAAAATTTTACACCCAATATTTTCCTTTCATTTTTACAACACTAGAACGTTTATCTGGTCTTATTATTATGATGTTATTATTCGTTTGTAAATTACTTAGTGCTGACATATGTTTCTTACTCAAAAGTCTTGAATATGGAGCTGCCGCGATATAGTACAATATTGAACGCTTAAGATTTTAGCTAACCTTCTCTGTCTTGTTTTGTAGGTTTCAAATCAGCAATTTGCATTTTCCCTTGTGTATGCTAAGACATATTGAATTTTTTATCAGGGTTTCCGTGAAAATCCATTCCTTATGATGATGCTTTTTGTAGCCCAGCAACTCCTGACGTGTTGAATTTAGTGCTTCTTTGATCCCTTTCCAGTTATTCTATATTTCTGTATGGCACCTGAAATATAAATCCAAGATAGAATACTTGACTTTCAGTTTTGCTAAGCTTTATACTTGACAGATAATCGATATATTTTTCGGGAGGTTTAGGGAATTCTTCATGTTTTATTTCTGGGACTAGGGATTTCAGTAGTTTATTCCCAAAATATTTGTATGTGTCATGTTGTGGTTGTTGGACAAATTTTGTGAATCTCATTTGGTAGATAATGTTAGGATTATCAATTAAATCGTTGAATGGGAACATTTAGGATTTCAGAGATAAAATATAATTTAGTTATTCGACGAAGATTCTTCTGTGTATGTGAAAGTTTGGTTGAGCGAAGAAGAATCGATTGTAGAGTCAAGGTGGAACCGAAAAGAAACGTTCCTCCTACTCATTTGATTTCGCTATACAACAACACATGACTTTTATACTATTCAAAGCTAGGTCAATAGCATTTGAACGTCACCTTCAACTGAATTTATGAATTCCGAGGAAAGATTATTTTAAACTTGATGTATAACTAATGATTCAACCGAACAAGCCTGAATAAAAAGAAAAATGACAAAGTTATTACACTGAACATTAAAAAAATCAGTCATGTCAATATAAACTTTTTAAAACGTCAATGACATTGTTAATAATAAATAGACGACGTTATGTGTGACGACCATTTAAAAAAAATAATAGTAAACGACTAATATTACATGTTCAAGAATCCTTTAAATCAATATAATAAAACCTTCAAAGTCACGGGTACTCACTTACTTACATGCTAACGCCTGTTACCCCTCGTGAAAGAGCACATGATTTGCAACAGCATTCTTCATCAAACTCCATACCGGACAATCATTTCTAGTTGCTATCAATCCTTTTCGTGTCCAACTCCGATTTCCGACGTAAGATGTTCTTTAACTTTCCACTTTCCCGTTTCCCATCACGATTCCAAATTAGTGCTTGCCTCGTGATGCTTGACTAGTAATGATTTCCTCAATGTGTAACCCAACCACCTCCAATTTCTTTCCCTAATTTCCTTTTTAGTTGAACGGTGGTTTTTTCTCTCTCACAGTAGGTTGTTGCTTATGGTATACGGTCAACGGACATTGACTACCTTGTGTAGAAAATTTCTTATAAATACTTGTACCTTTTGCTGATGGTGTAGTGCCGCTATTCGTCAACCGTTTACTTCGATAACCGTTATAATTCTAAACTTAACGGTGCGTAAAATCAGAAGACAAAGGATAGCAGCAACTACAGTTTATTGTCGAATGACTCAGGTTCGAAAGCTAACAACACCTGAGCGAATATGAACGAGCGAGTGAACAGGCAAACAAGCGAAGGAAACGAACGAGGAGCAAGCGAGCGAGCGAGAGAGTAGCAAGCAATTACATAGGCAATTTATAGTCAAATTTAATAAGGGCACAGCAAAGCAAAACAAAGGCTGATAATAATATTTGCGTGCGTACATATATGGGTAGGAGTATGAGTCATCGAATGATATTTAAGCAGTCAACATTTCGGCTAGAGTGTCATGTGCTCTAGTGTTATTGCAGTGCAAAGAATATGCAAATTGTTACTATCCAAATGACAATGTCTGTTAAGTAAGTTATAAAAAAGGGCTTAACCAAAATTGGCTATAATCGAAATTGATTGTAGGATGGTTGCTATAATGGTTGTGATAGTTCACCAAGTTTCAGCTCTGTACAGCGGGACTGTTTTGACGTTCGTATTGAAGATTCTGACTTTGATATTGGTTTGTAGACAGTTGTTTTTAGTTCTATATAACTTCTTAAGTTGTAGAGGTGTAGTTCTTGCTTTGTAAATCCTCTCCTTTACTCCTGCATCGAATCCTCATTGTTCTTCGATGACTATTCCTAAAATAATCATAGGTATGAATTTGTCAATTCATTTCACTAATTACGATAACGAAACGCTCATTATATTATTCTGTCAAGAAAGAATCTGTTCTTTTCGAATCTTTAAGATATTTTCGTTTTCATACACAGCTTCAATACTTACAGTCAAATAAATCACATACAGGATGAAAGCAATGCTAATGGATAATAAATACACTCCATCTAACACATATTTGAACAGTTTCTTTGAAATCTGAGTTTTTCAGTAGATGTTTGTTCTGAATAGTGTAAATGTATTCAAATATTGTCAACTAACATCCATATTATTTATTCCAAAGTTCATATGATCAGTAAGATATTAAAACAGAGTTCAGCTGTTTTTGAATGACTTGTCTCAACGCCGACCATTATATATATATATATATATATATATATATATATATATATTCAACTTTATTTACCTGCAAATTTTGTTCTTTGAATGTCGCTGAATTCATATTTATGACAACCTTAATGTTAATCATAATTTCCAACCTTACTCATAAATTTATATGATTATTTCTTAAAAACGTATTTCTACAACTGATAGCGGTTCGCTGGAAGATGCATATAAATATGTTAACGTCAGGAAAATAAATTCACTGATCTGGTTTCGTAAATATATTATTTAGAGACAATTATACTGTTAAAATACAATGTGAGTCGTTCACTTAAGTAGTATGCAACACATGGACTTGATGAATTAACTAAGTATTTTCATACGAAAGATTAAAATTGCAAAGTATTATAGTCTAGATAATCTGAAATAAATTTTCATAAGCAGAGTTAAATAGTGCTTAGTAGAGCAATACAGGACGCGTATTTCGTCCTATCCAGAGGTCATCAATCGAATGTACATGAATCACAGATTTGGCGTTTACTTCTGAATACAATCATTCAATTTTACTTCTAATACTTGAGACTTAATGGTAATGCCGAGGCGGTGTGCACAGTATGTCCATATGCCAAAAGAGACTGATCGATCGCGACCCTAAACATCGATGATAGATTTAAACAAATAATGCAAATGAATTAAACATTTTTAAATAAAAAATGACTTGTCGTTTTTAATTAATCGTGTAGTTACATTAGGCTTTTCATAATTACACTCTCGAATAGTGAAATAAAGAATTAAAAATATATAATTATTGGAGTAACATTATTTCATAAAGCTATTTATAAAATCTTCAAACTCAGTTGCATCTATGGCAAATAAGTGAATTTTTGAGTGTTATGTAAACATTGTATATGTATCTATTAAGAAATACTTATTATTAAGTAATCGAGCATAGGTTGAAATTAATGAATTCATTACAAATTTAATACTTCGCTTTAAGGAATTGTTTAGTTAAATGACGGATCTGATAACCGTTTTCTAATGAAAGATAGCCTAAGTAACTTATCATCGCAGCCATAAAAACTGATACTACAAGTGTAATGGTTAATACATCTGAACAAATATTGCCAACTCTAAAAGATCACTACAGCGTTTGGCTTATATAAACTGTCTTCGAGTGGCAGTCAGTTAATAAAGATACACAAATTTGTACCGCAAAATTGTTTATTAACTGAAAACATATCACATCACCTATTTCTGATAATCAATAGATCAAGAGTATTCTTATCAATGGTAGATATTCTTCAATTTGGTCCCATAAGACTTTTTAAGTACACCAATAAATTCAATGGATTTGGATTTACCGCTACCCATCACCTCTTCAAAATGTCATTGTTTGTAATGGTTTATTCTACATTTAAACTTTCCCATAGTTTTCCATCCTTTCTACTAGCATCAAGTGGATTAAAATATTATAATGGTTTATTTAATCCACGTTTAAATGTACAATTTACAGTCTTTATTGTGATTAGTTCTCTCAAGTTTAACATTATTTAATAAGATCACCTTACAGCTTAACCATTCAAGTATTCACATTTTTCCATGTCATCAAGTATTATTACAATTATTATTGCTATGATTATTACGATTATTTTATTATTGTTTTTGATAATCACTATTAAATTTACTATCCTATTGACCTATTTAGTAATAAAGAACTAAGACTCATCATGTTAGATTACGTTCTGATATCTAACCTATTTGTAACGCCTCAAAATATAAGTTGAACTTATATGAATATGGAATATTATTCTAACTATTTGGTGTATCAAATACCTTTTATGCATTTTATACACTAAAACAAATTCACAAAACATTTTTAAAAATGAGGGTAGAAACAATTTTAAGCACTAGAATTTAGTTTATTTGAATATTATTCTCTCTAGTTTTGAAAAAAATACTCACTTATATCCATTCTGAGAGAATTTTCTAACTTTAGACAATCATTCGAATTTTTTCTCGATATAAAATTTGATCAATTTTTTTATACGTTATGCATTTCACTGAAACTGTGACATTGCAATGATAATTACAAAACTAGAATGCTATCTCATAAAATATTATTTATGTGCATCACTGGGGGTATAATCATTTTAACATTTTAAAGTTTAAGATTAAGCGTAAATTCCAGCAAACATTCTATTAAGTACATTCTCGAAGATAAGAATTATTTTACTTCTCAGTCGATCGGTTCTGCTCAGCTTATTTATTAACTTAACAGTAAGTAGTTTTCAGTGTATTTATACCATGAAGATTAAACATGCTTTAGAGTTATATAATTAATTTTGGAAATTTACATGTCATTATCAACACACACTACAGAAATGTGGGTATTTCGAAAAAATACTTTAAATGTCATCACAATTTAGAAGTTCATTGGGTACTCTGTATGTCGTTTGAAACCCTTCAAATTGGTTTAGCTTCTTTCTAGGATAGACATGAACACTGTTTAAAATGCACTTACTTTAACTATGGTTTTATGACATAACTTCGAAGTTCAATTTATGATTCTATTCAGATATCCTGGAAGAACTTCGAACTCGACAATTTGTAAAGTATTGACCACAGAAATCTAATATTAATCATACACTAACTCGAAGCACTATTCGCCACTGACATCTCTGATATCTCTCCTCTATCAAAAGCGTTTACCAATATACCATTCAATCAAATATATCTTAAGTATGTTTCGATTATTACTATAGCATTAACAAATTTATAACAAACATATTAATCAGATGGGTTTTTATGGAGATTTAGTATTTTCATAATTGAAATCATGAGTCAAATGAAGCTAGACCACCAAGAAAAACCTAGAAGCACTGGACGATCGTTTTGTTCTATTGTGTGACACCTCAGCAGTGCGCATCCGCGACCAGTGCTTCCAGGTTTTTCTTGATGGTCTAGTTTCAATTAACTCATGCTTTCAACTATGAAACATAATAATGATAATACCGCCAAATAGTTTTGATTTTACTGATAAAATATTCCATTTTCATAATGTTCAACTAATTTTATAAGCTTTTAACTAATAACCAACCAAAAAAAATATAAATATGTTCTACAGACGCAGAAATTTTTTTTGTTTTTCAGACTTAACATTTTTTATTCATTTAAAATTTTTCCCTAATTATTATAGTCTCAGCATTATTAGTTTTTAATGTAACTAATAGTATGTTATTATATAGGTGATATAGATATTACTTTTATTTTCAATTAATTGTGCGACAATAAAAAAACATGTAATTTATTGTTTAGTAATTATTTCATTTTTTTTATGAATTACGTTTTTTTCGGACTTAAATAGGAAGAATGAATTTGTAAAATTTCAATAGAAACGAAATTGAGATAAATCCAATGTTTCGTCTAGTAATTTGGTTAAAGCTATTTCCAAGGAAATATAATCAAACATTCAAAATTATATATATATATATATATATATATATATATATATATATATATATTTTCTTGATAAAGCTTGAATCAGATTGTCAGGGGAAACGTTGGATTTACTTCAAATTCAGTCGCTGAGAGTTTACAAATGCATTCATCCTATTGAATGTCTAATATCAACTCGGTGCCCGAATACTGTGAAACTATTCGATCTAATTCAGACGAAGGTTTTTATATTTTTTTTCAGATTTTTTAAAAACTATAAGTAACACTTTTAGCAGAGATGGATAACCATGCTTGTGAATTAAGGTATATCGAGGCAATACGCACAGTAAGCACATATTCCAATTAGAGAATGACCAGTTGCAGTCCTAACAAATCGATGGAAAGATTCAAACAAACAATACTAAGTTGAATATAAGTAACACTTTTGTTTTTCTTTTTTTTCTAAAAAATTATGTATTTTGTTTTCATTTGAGTGGAAACTTGAAAATTTTATATATAAGCACAGAAAACCGATTGTGTATGTAGATGGAAGTTTGATTAACTTAAGTGTTTAAGTTTTTGTGAAACTAGGGTTTTTAAGACTTCTTAAACGGTAATGGTAATTGTGTGAATGTCAGCACTACGATGTAGATTTATTCAGATGACCGATCCCAGATAGAACGAATCACGTGTCCTAAGTTGCATTACTAACCATATTTCGTCTACCCTGGGTTTTGATTATAAATTTTTAAAATTAGAACAGTTACTGAAATGAGATTTTTAATTCACAGATTGTTCGCAAAAGCTATTAAAATGATCTACAAAAACGGTTAGCCTACTTACTTACTTACGCCTGTTACTCCCAATGGAGCATAGGCCACAGACCAGCATTCTCCAACCCACTCTGTCCTGGACCTTCTTTTCTAGTTCTATCGAATTATTGTTCATTCTTCTCATGTCTGTCTCCATTTCTCGTCTTAATGTGTTTTTTGGTCTTCCTCTTCTCCTTTGGCCTTCAGGATTCCATGTGAGGGCTTGTCTTGTAACGCAGTTGACTAAAAACGGTTAGCATATAAATAAAAATTATTCATATCTTTAGATTATGGTAACTTTCACTAATACCGGTAATTCGCGAACGTCATTTAGCTGTGAACACAATATTCTTATGATTCAATCATTCAGCTAAATTGTTTCTTTAACAAAACATTTATTTCTCTCTGAATACGACCTCAAAACATCATTATATGATTTCTAAATCACAATTGTTTACTGCATTTTCTAGTAAAGTTGACAAAAGCTTCCAGTTGCTGGAAACAAAATGAAAAATATGAAAGTTCGCAAACTGCGGACTGTTATTTGAAACTGAAATGTAATGGATTAAAAATTTCATAATATAAATACTGATTAGTCACAGAATATAAGCTATCATACTGCATGTTAAGCTTACATGATTTCACCCGATAATTTATTCATAAGGATATCTGAACAATTTCTGACATGGGAATATTCGTCTGCAATTACAAAACACTTTCAAAAGTCGTTTAAACATTCATTATTGACTTACGAACCTACTTTTACTTAAGATACTTCCTCTCGTCTGTTACGTAATAGGTACTTAAAAAAGTCTTTAAAATATATGTTGAAGAATTCTAATCATTGATCAATATGAAACTTATGACAAGAACTCTAGATTGTACGTCGTTTTTGAATAAACAACAATGACAGGGACTTCATTGATAACAATACTGTGTACGGTCTGTAGACCAGCTATCTTAACAAACAAATTCTAAATTTTGATGACTACTAAAATTACAAACGATATATTTTTATCCTCATTAATCAATGTAACACCTTCCATACTTGAAATAAAAAGTAGGGAAAAGTTAGATTTTCCTAGAAAACGTTATTAATAAAATCAGTAAACAATGATCCAAGCTTTCAAAACCTGTATGTATAAACTAAAGTATTGGGTTTGTCATTCATATGGAACATCAAACGAATTGGAGATGGATATTCAGACTTGTGAATGAATAAAGTACTTGATTTGTTATATAAATCATGTATTTTTTCACTCAGAAATTACTGAATGTATAAAAGTATGTATCCAATTATAGAAAAAATCTGAATGACAAATAAGTAATAGGAATTGACTATACGAACAGACTAAAACATATTTTCATATTCCCTTGATTGAACATATTCATCTTCTATATGTATAGGCTGTTAAGCCTATGCAGCTACTTGTACTTGACAAAACCTTTAGAACAAACTATCACAGTCCACTTACTTTGTAGTTGATCACAGGAAATAAACTCTTATTAAATGCTTAATTTTTTGATTAGCTGGAGGAAATGAGTGATCAAGGTACTATACTGTTTATCTCAACATAATATATAGGTATTCAATTTAGTTCTTTAGTCAGTAATCGATTATTCACTTCTGACCATATTAATTCTCGTGATATATTTATTACTTTGAAAAAAAGCTGACACACGTTTTCGTCTGTTAAAAAGTCGGAAACCGTTTAGTGAATTGGCTAACTCGTTGGTGAACATATACATTAACAGAGCCTGAGTAATTCTAAGCGACCTAGGTAAAAATTTATCTGTTATTTTTCAATTAGAGTCCAATTCACAAAAATGAATAACTTTCCGTAGAATATATATGGATTTTTAGCATGATTATTCAACCAAAGTTAAAAATATACTCTTCTATATTACAATTTAAATGGGTTTTATATCGAAACTCATCCATCTGAATTCAAATCGCCTTCATTTTGGAGCTATTTTAATGGTATAGTGTAATGCGTCATTACATCATAACGAGCCCTACCTTATAACTGCCCCCTCTCATCAATTAATCAGTGGGAACGGGTATAAGCATAGGTATTGAATGTATCAATCATGCTATACTTATTTTTGTCTGCATAATTATTTGCTCACATACAAATATCTTTTCTAGACTTATATGCAGTTTACGATGCTGATTGACTATACAATATGAGTCACTTGTAATTTATTCATCAAAAGTCTAATTTCAAAATTCTCATGCTCTCCATATTATGTATATCTACTCAGTTTTATCAACTTTCTGCTAAATAGTATGTGAGATATATGTATCATCATCACTATTCATATTCGATGTTTACGTCCTGATGATACTGACGTTTTCAGTCAAAAGAATGTGCACCAAGTTAATAAAGATCTATACTTCACCATCAACAAAGGAAGTTCGAATTGTGGCTACAAAAATAAATTCAAATTATTATTGTCTACACCTATCAGAGGGTAGAAGAAACCTTGCTCGAAAAAGCGATTTCATGGTTAGACATAATATAGGCAAAGCAGAATTTCATAATAAGTGTAGTACAACAAGTAAGCTTTGAAACACCTAAACAATTCTAGTTAGATATATGCTAAATACATTGAAATATTGTGATACTAGAGATAGTTTATAAAATAAGAGGGTGGTTTAGGAGGCTCTATGTTTTCTATGTTGTACAGTTTATTTATGAAGTCTTTATTATTTTTCTAGTCGACGGTATAACCACATACTTTGGAGTGGCCGGTTATGATATTTTATCATATACAATTAAATTTACAATCGCATTGCTAATAAATATGACAGACTGGTACGAGCTATTGTTTGAACTTTTTCTGACGTTTTTACTTTTAGTCGTATCTTTACCGATTATAATGAATGGATGAATGTCTATTTCAACTTCCTTAGTCTGTTTCCATGTACGTTGTCGTATTGATTATACACTGTAAATTTTGAACATATTTAGCTGTACCCGCCTTACGTGTGTTTGATATCTACACTGCAACTGGTTATCTGTAATTCATACATTATTTACTAGCGGCTATCAACTTATTGAAACTAGTTTATTTGTAACTAACATATGTAAATCATTATTAAGAAAACCAAATCACCTGTTTACTTCCTTTCAATCAAAATATAAAGTTTTTAACGTAATAACAAGAAGAAGCATACAGTGATTTTTCAAGATTAAATTCCAAAGAGATTACCTTCAGTGAATACATATGTATATGTGTTCATTAAAATCTCTTAATCCTACATAATTTAGAGTAGTCAAATGTTTTGAATTAGAATGTTAAATTCATAAAGAGATATCATTCAGTGCTATCATAGTTTATTTTCTATTTTAACCAACCACTATTAAGCAGAATGTTTACTTGTGAAGATGATAAATCTTTTATTTTAGTGTTTTGATTATTTTCTTATATGACAGGTATTTCATCTATTTAAATAAACTGTCAAATTTTAACTTCACAAAAAATTATATTAAACAAAACGAAATCATTAATGTCTGAATAACCCCCGCAATTTTTAATGTTATCCACAATGTGTAATTTTTCGTTTACGGTTTCAAATTTTATTGGTTTAATCAACTAGCTATTTATTCAGAAACTATGAGTATGATTACATTTCGGCATCCCAATTATGTACTTCGTTTCTTACTACTGAAATTGACTATTTCATGTATTAACAGAATCGTTTCAAATATTTTTCTTACAAATGGAAACATTGTACAGTCTTTGTGTTTTAAGATTTTAAGAAAATGTTTTTTCTAGAAATCTAACCATTTTTTAGTCAGATTCTATTTAACTTCCGAGTAAGGTTCTTATGGTAATCTAGAACAATTATGTACAAGTATAAGTCAGTGCTATATGAGACTTATAAGAATGAAATATTTATTATGGTACCTCATAAGTATACTATAAATGATGAAATATTTCTATTATGTTGGATAATATGTGAAAAGAAACTGGTAGTGTATTTATGAAATCATGAGAAATGTTATCGTGTTTTAAAGTTTCTAGCATCATAAACACAGTTTATTTATTACAACACCTTAGTTTGTATTCTGAAAATCATAGTAACATTCACTATATATGTTTGTTATATCTTGTGTCCGAGTGGATGACTTGCTAATGTGTGACGCGATTATCGGTTGAACAGTGACACGAAACCCGTACGAGCAGCCTAGAGTGCTAACCGGTCCTGCGATCTGCCTAGCCCAGCCAATTAAGTCCAAAACACCAATAACAGCCTCAGTGGTATGAATCATTATTTACAAACACACTGGGTTTTTTTACAAACCAAAGTAATCAACAAACTGAGTATAACTCAAGAATCGTATGATAATAAATCAAAGATCAAAATAAAGCTCATGATAAGAGAAACACGAGTATGAATAGTTTAGTTACGTAACAATTGTACAATAGGAAATAGGCATAATACATTGGTCGATAAATAGACCTAAAAGTTAACATTCGTAATTCACCGGGGGATATAACAATGTTGAGGTTTCTATTCCCTATTATTACGATATAGACTATTGTATCTTTTCAAGTTTGAATCAAATATTCTAGTAGGATGTGATTATGAGAACTACATTTATCATTTCACAAAGCGAAAAAATGTTAGTATTCAACTAAATCATACCCTTCATAACTTTCATTGGGGGAGTTTAAAACATTTTGAATTCATTTGAGAATAAATTTTATTCAATATGTTTAAAAATGTCAACAGTTTTATAATTGAAACAAGAAACATTCATAGAACCGTCACAACTAATAAAAAATAATTGATTAGAAGTTGATTGAAATTTGTATTAGTAAAATCTTTTTTTTATGAGAAATTCATCAAATCTGAAAGATTAATTGATATTGAATAATTAAGTTTCATATTTTACTTGATAAGAAGTACCTGAAAAAGTTCATTTAAATTCAGGTAATAAGAATTTATTAATGACCTTAAAAACAATTAAACTTATTTAGTAATAGTGTAATATGAAGCATATTTGATGAAATTCATTTATCATCCTTTCATTACATATTTATTTCTCGGTTTTGACATGTATTATTAAAATATTAAATTTAGTCAATCAGAAATGATTAGGTCATTTTGAAATTTATTGTCACTCGTCAGTTAGTATAGCTGTAGTGAACAAGAACACCAGTGGGGACAATCTTAGTAAAACCTGAAAATCAAACAGCAAATGCTTAATTTGTAAAATATCAATCATTTGTTTTAAAATTGATTGTTCCTTTGCAAATGTCAATCAATCGTCTCGAACTTCACTGTTCCTTCATTTCCATACCAATTACTTTCTTCTCCCATTCTTTCCTTCTCGATCTTCTGCTGCCAGACAATCTATTCCTGACTAGCTCTATATACTACTTATGTTGATATAAGTAACACACACCACATAGTTATTATATTGTGATTTTGGTAAAACAAGCAAATGTATTCTATAATTTTAGAGGTAATGCATTTCAGAATTATATGTTACATGAAATTCAATCAATATCATCAACTAGTCATTAGGCAAACAAACGATAATGTAGATTTTTAATCTAATAGACATACTTGAGGATGAAAAATGTAGGTAATTATCAGGAATAAATAGTTAACACTAAAGAAAAAAAAATAAGATAAAATAATCTTGATTGAATAGTAGAAATCTTGATTACGTAACAAACTAATTAAATTTAATCTCTATTCAACTGGAACAAATTAAATTTAAGTTATAATTAAATGTTTTTTTGTTATTCCTGTATGTGTGATGAAATATGTGAGATATAGCCCAATTTAATGAAGGTACAAATAAATTATTTATTGCCAAAGAGATTTACATTATTTTGTTTTGAAAAAAACAAAGATTTAAAAAAAATTGTTTTATCGAAATGGAATAGTTTTCTGTTGAATAATTGAAAATATTTTAGAACCCATTAAAAAATGGGAATAGTATGTAGTACATGGAAACAATGCAATTATTATTAGATTCAACATTTTAAAAAAAAGATATATTGTATAATTAATATTCTATTTTTTTATATAAGTACTATATTTGAAAAATGAAAAATATAGTTGAAATCATGAGTCATTTGAAGCTAGACCAGCATGGAAAACCTGGAAGCACTGCAGAACCGTTTCGTCCTATTGTGGGACTCTTCAACAGTGTGCATACACGATCTCACCTCTCGAGATTTAAACCGAAGACCTATCAGTCTTGCGCTCGAGGGGGTCTAACACCCCTTCTGATAATAATCATATGCTCACTAGTGAATGGCTCCATGAGGTATTTCCTTCACTTCTAGTGAGAAGCAGTAACTAGTAGAGTCCAATCAGGTCTGTTGGGAGATATCAACTCACTGAAGACATTGGTGAATGGTTACTCAGTTTCGTCGATTGGTTGAAGTTTGACATTATTACCGTTGGATGCTGGACAGCTCAGTAGTCTATCGGTTAAGTGCTCGCACACGAGACTGATAGATCCTGGTTTGGAATCTCGCGAGGCGCGATAGTAAACGCGCACTGTTGAGGAGTCCCACAGTAGGACGAAACGGCTCTACAGTGCTTCTAGGTTTTCTATGGTGGTCTAGCTTCAATCGACTCATGATTTCAACTATATAAAATTACTAAAATCTCCACATAACCCCCTTGTGAAAATGAAAAATATTTGATCGAACTGTTGTTTTCAATGACTTCATCATCAGGCTCTACATTTATAAGTTCATAATTATGATATTTTACAAAGGCCAAAATGAAACACATTAATTAATTTCACATTGTTATATGTTAAAAATGACGAACATTTGCATCTGTTACGACGAATATACTTCAAAATTGTGTTTTTTGTAAATTAGAGAGGTCATTTAATAAAGGTCAAAATGATATGGAGTAAAGGGTGCAGTCACAATCAGTATAATAGTAATATAGTCAAAATGAAATTGGAAAAATCGTGTGAATAAAATTCCTAGCAGGAGAGTTTCATCTTGTCAATTGAGATAGTAATGATAAGTAGTAATAGTAATGTTGATAACAATAATATGGTTGTGTGAATATAATACGTAATAAGAGGGGTGTTATCATGGTAATTACGATGAACGAATCGGGAATGATGGGTGTGAAGATTAAGATAAATATAGTAAACAATGGGGGGGGTGAGTAAAAGGTTTGTAATATTCAGTTTAGGTATTCGGTGATCCAGTCGTAGGCCAAGGTAAACATGGAAGCTGGTTATACCTTTTCTGTATACATAAGTTTGGTTTTCTGGAGTTGATCCAGATGGCTTCGGCTATGTAGAGTAACCGTAACCTAGCTCCTTGACGTAGATTTTTCGGAACCTGATTTAAAACAGAAAGCTTCCTATATTTTGATATGCTGTTCACTATCTACCAAGTGAGAAAGGATGGTGCTTTTAATCGATTTGGCGATTCCTTTTACCAACCATGCTGGGACATGTAAAATATCATAAGTATGCACTTATAACTGTCGAGCCTGATGATGAAGTTATTGAAAACAAATGTTCGCTCAAATACTCTTCATTTTTGAATATTCTATGGGGATTTTTAAACTACTATATTTCAATAGCTTTAAAACGACATTATCGCAATCGGGATTCGTCTAATGATCATCAAAAGGAAGAAAAACATTATCAAGTACAAATTTTCATAAAGTCAAATGTAGTCACAGATATGAGTATTTACGTTAATAACTGTTGGGGATGTCAAATCCCCAGAACTTACTTGATAAGTGGCTCAATTTTGTAATTTTATTTTGGAAATTTGAATTTAGCTGTTTTCGCGCCAAAACGTGCTCTTATTACCTTCACATCATATTTCCCACTTGTAACTATCTTAAACGCTATTGGTCCATTGTTTCTTTGTGTGTGCTAATTATTAACGATGCCCAAGGACATTTCGTTGCTGTATAAATACGCTTGACTTTTCCCCTTATTTGATTACTGTGCTTCTGGCTGCTACGGAATATAACTTCCCCGCTCCAACTTGGACTTCTTACTCTAGTTAGCTGGGTCTGGGTCGCGTCAGTATAGCTAGTTATCGGTCTCTGGTCACGTGTCTTTGTTCCGTTCGTTACTCGTGAATTCGTAACGCTTCAGATATATCAATAACAAAACTAAGTATTTCAATCTAATTCTGTGCCCTAAAGTCTTGTATTAAGAGATGTTTAGTGTTTAGTAAATAAACCCTTAGGTAACACAGATAAACATAGAATAAAAGGATTGCGTAACTCTTACTGAAAATATCTTTTTTCAACATACGCACTTACAAGTTAAATTTTATCTCACAATTATCTAATGTTAAACATGAATAATTCATAAAGTTTCATCACATTAAGAAGACATATATTCAAGTCTATTTAGATGTGTCATTTTGTTAAAATGAGTATTTTTTAAAGCTGTAGGAGTATTTACTTGTGTAACTAATTTTATTCGAACATTTCCGTGTTGCCAAAGGTTTTGCATAATAACAATATTTTCCCTTCATAAATCACTTCAGCCGAACGTCGTGACTCTCATGAACATTTCTTAACACTCATGATGTAGTTTGATTATTTGAAGAATACTCTGTCCTATTTTGGATAATAGTCATCTCATGGGATTTATTATGTAATCCCTTATCGCTTTCATAGTTGAATGCCTTGAAACTTTGATCAAAATCTCTTTGTGTGCCATCCACTTGACACAACGATTTAAGTATTCATTATTAAACGACTGTCTAGGCAAATTTTCTTGATTGTCAGTGACAAATTAGTATTTACTTAGTCAACTGTTGATGTTTTTGATCATTAAGTTAACCATTCATCTTGAAAATTAATTAGGAAAACGACCAAATTTTGGTTCAAGGAAATTCCGAAAATCCGATAAAAGTTTGAAAAGTTTGTTATTCAGATAAGTCCGCAATCAACTGAGACATCAACATAGATTTCATTTATTAGTCCATAAGAACAAAATCAAATAATCACAATAATCACACTCCTCAGAAGTCCAAACCCGCGATCCCACACACACGACTCGAGCCAAGGACCTTCGATCTCGCACACAAACTCTAGACCACTGAATGGCACAGCCCCGTACTGATAATTAATTTGTGTTCACTAGTGACTAATTACATGGTGAATTTCCCAGAGTTCTAATGCGAAGCCGTGACCAGTAGAGTCAAATCCTGTCGGGTATGTGACAGTTACACATTGAGGGCAGTGGAAAATAATCGTGCAATATCGTGAACTGATTGAAGTTAAATATTAACAGTGTTGGATGCCGTCTTAGTATTCTAGATATTAAGCACTTGCTCGCGAAACTGAAGGTGTTGGCTTCGAATCCTGTGTATGGGGTTGTGGACGCGCACCTTTGAGGAGTCATATACCAGAACAAAACAACCGTCCAGTGCTTCCAGATTTTCCCCGGTGTTCTAGCTTCAATTAACTCACGCTTTCAACTATGAAAATAATAAATCTCCACAAAAACCCCTTTCTGATAAAAATACTCATTTCCTAATATGTGTATAGGAAAATGATATTTTAAGTTCACTTACTACTTACAAAGAAAATTCCACTAAACACTAAAATCAACTTTTACAAATGAATGAACATCAACAGTGTATAAATAGAAAACAAGTAATTGTTATGAATAGGTAAAATCCATTGCATTTTTCGGTGATAGGTTTTCCTCCATTTAATACTTTTTTTATTTTACATTATTAAATTAATTTGCCCTAATTACATTATCTGTTAGTTTGTAGTTTTCATTTTTGAAAAAATTTAAATAGAACGATATATATATTCGTTTCATAATTGATTAAATTATTTGCTTCAAGTGTCAATATTTCATCTCATTATAAATTTATTCACAGGGAAGAAATTCATATATCACAATTAACCTAACCTTATCACATGTTACAGCAACCGCAAAGAGAACTTGTACTTAGTATAAACAAGTGATGCCATTCAAAGGGTATAAGAAAGGAATATTTAACTACTTATCTTTAATGATTAACATTTGTTATATCTATTGTCTACAATACAGTGTAGTTTTAATACTTGAAGAAATCTGATCGATAGAATAAACCGTGTAGTGTTTCTTACTGACGTTTTATAAATAGGTATCAATTATTAGTAATTCGAAAGATAAAATGAATATGCTAAAGTCTCTACTAAGAACTGTTCAATGATATAAAAAATTTGCTTGGATAAATTCATTTCGTACTTGTTGAAATGTGCTGTTAACAGTTTATTTCATTTATAAACAATATCAAAAAAGTGTTTCATTGTATCTGAACTAATCTCATTATTTAGATTAGATACGTTACTAGAAGAATGATACACGAAAATGAAAAAAGGAACAGAAAAAAAGATATAAACAGTGACAACCAGTAAAATACTATGTCTTTTATCAATTGAATTCTAATAATAAACTACTTTTTCAATCCGCTCAGTTGACTGCCTTTTATGTAGAAGTCTCTTAATCTACAAATATTTATCTTTGAATCCTAATCAGTAAAGCAATAACCTGTGTACATGAGATTTTTACTCAAATTTTCTAATCAATTCATCTATCAACTGTATGTTCTAAAGACTTTTATATTCATTCTTAAAACAACATTCATGTAAAGTAAGTTTCCTAAGTCAACAAATGAGATAGTAATTCATATGAAAATCCAGAATGATATATTTTTTTAAAAATCAATTAATTTCTTTGAATGATGAAGAAATTCCAAAACCGAGTTTTAGAAAATTCACTAGATTAGAAATTTTGACAAATGAATAAAATATTTTAAACGAGATTACAATTTATGGACGACCTTTGGAAGATGCCTAACTCACCGTGGAAATGTTCACCTACTTATTGGAGTTAAAAGAGGGTTATAAAATAATGTGAGGAATTAGGATGACGACATATAGTTGGACGTTAAGATTTGAACGGGAAATAAAGTTTCATCACTAACTGACTTTAGCCATAATCCCAAAATGCTATTAAGTAGTATGAACGAATGGATCTCTTGCCAAAATTCAAGACTCGTTATCTTAGATCTGCTGCGTTCATCCAAAATTTATAGCGTAGCCAACTTCCACAGAGAACTGGCTTGTGGCGACCAAGCGTTCATAGCGACGTCGCTTTTTAATGTTGACTGTACCCATCATTGTGAGACAAACTTCACTAAGCGTGGAGTAGTCTATGTCGACGGGGATGGGACATGGGACGTCCTATGTACGAAGCTGCTATTGGATTTCTACTGCCCAGCTGGTCGACAGAACTACGGAGGTTTTCTTGCCTGCTGATGTGGATGTGAGTGTAGTAAACGACACCCAAAAGATTGTTTGTAAGTAGTATACGGTGGAATAGCGACATCGAGGCCTGCAAAGTCAACAAACAGAGAGAAGAGTTTCAGCACATCAAAAGCACGGTGGTAGCAGAACACATGAAGATCAAACAAGGAGACAGTTTGTATTGCAAAACACATCTAAAGGTGCAAATGTATAATAGAAAGCTGTTTACGTATTACGTAAATACTTCTTTTTTTTCAGTAAACGATTATCCAGCCCATTGCCCTATTTGTCAATAGTATCGTCACCAATTTCAGCTGTATTTTTAAGTTTGATTACGTCACCTGGCGCTATTTATTTAAGCCTAAGGGGTAAGTTTTTATTTCAGCAACCAATTGAAGTTATATTAGTATGAGGCTATTTATGTTGGAACAATAAATTAAAGCACTGATGAATAGATTTTAACAAGTTGATAGAAATAAATCCTGATTACAGATGACACTTTTCATATTGTTCAGTAGACATCAATTAAATCACTGATAAAATATTGATCAACAAATCATTTTCATCACAAAGTAACGTAAACTGGAAAACTGTTAAAATCATGGGGTGATAAGTACTTATTCTATTATAGTATGGAAATTTTCTGTGATGTACACTAACGACTCCATACTGGATGGAACCCAGAATCTTCTTGTTCGGCTGCAAATTGATGCCATAAAGTTAATCAGAACATAACTGTCCAACAATCAACAATTTTTTACTGTGTCTCTAAATAATTTTAGGATGTAGTAAAACTATTTTTTAGTTGAATCAGTCTCTCAAAACCACTAAATCAAGAGTGACCTTTACTATCAGACAAAACGTATATATATATATATATATATATATATATATATATATACCACTGAAGTATTTGTTGTCACATGATTGTTGACCGATGAGGCGATCATTCTTTCAAGTGATTCAGCATCTAAATACACGGTATTAAGTTCGTGACGATAGATATAAATCAACCGTTGAGTACTGTTTTCATGATAATTTTCATTTATTAACATCACACCTAACAAGTCATAGATTAACGCCTAAGTGTTCTAAGCAGATATAAGACCTATGGATGATTGAAGCAAGTGCAAAATCTACTTCATGTAGGGTTTTCTGCTAGTTTTCTTAGAAACAATTCCATATAATACCAAATTAGTTTCCAATCAACATAATATTCAGTCTAAACAACAACAAATTTTTTTATATGACATCTTCGTTTATGTGTTTAAAATGAAGTCAGATGAAAATCCTTTTATTACTTGTATGTAAAGATGGGGAGATTTATTTTATCAGCAGAGTATTTTATCAAATTTATTTGTAAAGTTTCTGTCTTAAATATCCATAATAGCTTCCCTTGAGTTCAATAACCCTTCCTTTTTTTAATTAGAAAAAATACTTAACAAGGGTATTCATGTTTTGTTTGTAGAACATAAAATCTCTACGTCAATTAATAAGTTCTAGTTATTGTTACTGGTTTTCAATCACTTGTTAATTGGTGTTTTCATTCAGTAACATATGCAATTTGAAATGTTGTTACTCTTTCCATTACATACTAAGAAATACGCTACATAATTTGTTCTTGTAAGTGAATCTGTTAAGTTATAAACTATGAATTAAATCTGAGTGTTTAAATGATTTCGCCAATTAAAAAAATCATACAATGAATACGTACTAAAAGTAAGAGAATTGTTTATCTGCGAACAATTCAATAAATCCCCTCAAAAACAATGTAGAGGTTCACAATTTATACTCGGAATGGTTGTACTATTCTTAGATTAAGAAACAAGAATTAGTATAATTTTCAAGTTACCACCGTAGAACAAGGCAATAGGTAGATGGCAGCTTATTATGAGAAATTACGGAGTATTTACATAATGCATACACATACCCTTCCGTCATTCATCTGCATCTGTAGATACGTTCTGCAATCCGAACTGTCTTCTCGTTTAGTATTCAAGTGCTCCGCTCCTACCGTGCTTTTGATGTACTGAAACTCTCCTCTCTGTCTGAGAACTGTGACAACTTCGACGCCACGTTCCTCTATATACTACCTACAAGCAGTCTTGTGAGTAATGTTCAGCACAACACCTTTGACCTATAAATCACATTTGAAAGCTCTTTCTAGATATCCTGACAGTTTCCTGCATAACGGACGACAGAATTTAGTAGTCTCATTATTGTACGTGGGACATATCTTGGCTAGGTAGTTTTACAGAAACTTAGGTAAATAATGATTGTTTGTGCTCTTTCTTCGCAGAAGTATTAGTACTTTTACGATCGCTTAATTTGAATCTTTACTCCTTACATCTTTGACCTCAATTGAGATTTAATTTAATGTTTAAGCATCATTTTATAATTTAATGACTATTCAAAGTTGATTATTTATTTTCTAGTTGAAAACAATCCGAGTACAACACGTAGGATGTTTGACCGAAATAACTCATGGTGATAATGAGGTTACAAACGTGAACAGTAAACTGAATTTTCTTCTATTTTCCTGAAATTTTCCCATCAAACATTCAACAGGAGAATTTTATATATCGAGTAGTTACTTATATTGGTTAAACCGGTAATATAAACCCAAGAGTTATGTATTTATCATATCTCAAGTACACCCTTTTTGTAATATAGAACTATCTAAACAATGCTTCAGATTCTCAAGGTTTTTAATTTAAAATTGGTCTCCAGTAGAAAAATTTGTAAGTATTCATTGTTGAAGTTACAAAATTATATTTTATGTTCGTCTGTCTTTCATTTCATTTTCATCTGGCAACCTTATTTCGCTTAAAATTAATTCATCTAACCAGCCTTACAGTATATTACTTATTTACCATTTATGTCATGGTTTGTACTAAACGGCCTAATACTTTATTCTCCCGAACAGTTAGCTGCGGCTTTAAGGACAAAAGGAAATTAAATATTCCTTTTGTATTCATGTTTCTTAGGAGTTGATTACTTCATTTTATAAGCACTCTTAATGTAACACATTACATTTATGGCTTGTCAACATATAGCTTAACCTCTGAATTGGATTTCTTTATATTTCCTCAACTACAGAAAAGAGATGATATTGCATTTTGTAGGATCTTTAGTGATTTCTATGGTAGTTCATATTCGTCATGATTATTAATATGTATTTCTCATGTCTAGCCATCGCCTAACGTTAACACTAAAAATAGACCATACTTAGTATTGAAGCTTGAAAACAAATGAAACTCGAATTTTCGACGCCTACAACTTGTAATACTATATACATGTAAATAATTTATATAGAATCAAAACAAAAACAGAATGACTTACTTCATAGTGAGGCATCCAACTATTCCTAACCTTTATAAACTTCCTTCATTTAATTAATAGATCTAAAAGTAAGTATAACGTTCCCCACTAGAAATTATTTGAAACTTTTGCTTCATTTTTGTGACCCACAAACAAAATAACGAAATGGTTGTACAACTTCATCCCCAGTGTTCATGAAAAACAGTAAAACTTCAACTGCATCAAATAATGCTGAGCACAAATAAAGCGACTGTCTCTTGAATTTTGTTAAAAATATTGACATACCCTGAATAAAAGTCAGAATTTATATAAGTCACATGATCCATCATAACTATCTAAATAGTCAGTAAAATTTTGAGATGGCATGATTCGTATTTACTCAGAATGCTTGAAAATTTCTTTATTACGATACTTAATCTAATGTGACAGACAATGACACTTAAACTAAATTGAAAAGATAAAACTGAATATTGAAAGAGCCATCTTTATTTTTATACGTATATATGGCAATTAACAATATAAACTTACAGGAATAGAATTCAACTAGATAGATTGCTGAAATTGAGTAAGTTATCTTGATGTTCAAATGGTAACCATAATGGTTCTCTTTTTATCAATTAAACTTAAAATAATGTTGGTTTATGTCAACCTCCACAAAATGAAAATGCCGTAGTTTAGATAAATGTCACGTTTCTTGTAAAAGTATTTGACAAAATTTATTTCCATCAGTACTGGTTATTTATGACCATTATTCTTTTTTGAATAAAGCTTCACATCCAATTTGTCCTATCATTTAGACTAGCCAAGATGATAATCAGTGAGCAGGCCACAAACACATGTTGGGTTTTCAAGAAATTATGTTTGCATTAGAAAGCTAATTCTTACAAAAATATAAACAGTAAAGTATTATAAAGAACACATGAGTACAGCAAAGAAAATATTATTCGTATTTCGCATCTTAATTTAGATTTAAGCAAGTGTAAATGAAAAACAAAAGTACAGGTATTTTTCCTCTATTAATCAGGAAACAAATTTTAGATATGATAATGTTGCTTTAGTCATAAATTCTGTAATATATTTAATTTCTTTCCAACCTTAAAAACTGGTTTTATCCAGAAAAAGGCTTAATGTCACCGAAATTTTATCATCAATTAATTCTTAAATGTTATAATCATAAGGCATCTCGACCTTGTAAAACATCAGGAATCCACATGGTTCAATACCATCAGTTAAATTCTATGTGCAAATCAAGGAAGATCAAGTGCACTCATGTATTTTTGTCTGTCTTCCTAAATTCATCATAGACTCAAAATAAACCTGATTCATCATCTATAGAAAATTAGATGATTTATCGAATCGTCTAACATAGTGTCCTTTTGGTAAATGGAAATGAACTAGAACGATGATAGTTTCAGTTTCTTCATTAACATAAACCCCTCAAGGAAAAATTGTACTGATAATATTACCATTAAAAATACATTTAGGTTCATAAAGATTGACTAAAAATTCTAATCGTTTTTATCTAATTTAATAAACGAAACGAAAGAATGAATATAAAAAATATTTCGATATGATTTAAGGACAATAATTGAATTTTATTTTATGAATTTCCAAAGAAGAAATAAATAATCCCCTTCTGGGTACAATTAGTATATTTATCAAATCAGACTTAGATTATCTAATGAATATAGTTTTAATTTTTTAGACAACAATATTTTGAATTATTACCTAATTTATTTATTGTATTAAAACAAAAAAAAGATTATCTGAAAAAAAAATATATATATATAAATGACAAAACTATTATATAATAAAAATTAACTTCAATCGACTAATGATTTCAACTATATAAAATTACTAAAATCTCCACAAAAACCCTTTCTGATAATGATCGCATGCTCACTGGTGACTGGCTCCATGAGGTATTTCCTTCACTTCTAGTGAGAAGCAGTAACTAGTAGAGTCCAACCAGGTCTGTTGGGAGATATCAACTCACTGAAGACATTGGTGAATGGTTATTCAATTTCGTCGATTGGTTGAAGTTAGACATTAACATCGTTGGATGCTCCCGGCTCAGTAGTCTATCGGTTAAATGCTCTGGTGTGAAATTGTTTGGTCCTGGGTTCGAATCGCGGGAGGCGGGATCATGGATGAGCACTGTTGAGGAGCCCCACAGTAGGACGAAACGGCTGCACAGTGTTTTCAGGTTTTCCATGGTGGTCTAGCTTCTATTGACTCATGATTTCAACAAAACCCCCTTCTGATAACTTAAATGAGTAAATTTTTTAATAATATATACTAACAGTTAAATTCAGTCTATTTTTCATCCAATTAACATTTTAAAAAATAAAAAAATAATGAAATGCTTTAAACAATAATTGACTTATAAATTAGTTCACCATTTTTACTGTTGTCTATTGAAAAACATTTTTAACCACATCAATATGGACTCTATAAGTAGAATGATAATAACAGCATAAAAAGACGAAGGTAGATTCTTTTTTTCACTTTTCTTCAATTCAAATTTGCATAGATTTTATAATTGCCTTATAGCTTTAGCTTACTTATTGTCAATTACTTTTTTGTTCATTACAGCTATCAATCAAATATTCTTAAAAAAAAATATAGCATCGGATTATTTTATTGTTGTATTGGTATTACTACTTGTAATTATTTAAAACATTTCCTACTTCTAGTGAAATAAAATATGTTAGTTGAAAGAAGGATATTCTTTTGTATAAATTCTCATTAATGTATTTAAGTGGTCGTACACGATATCGAATGTCCTGAGTTCAATTATCGTGTACAGGGTTGTGCGTAAACACTGCTGAGGTGTCTCAATGTAGGACAAAACACTCTTTCAGTGTTTCTAGGTCTTCAGTGATGTTCTAGCTAAGGTCAGTTATTGATTTAAACTATGAAAACGGTAACCAGTTTTCAAATGAAGAAATTTAAAGTTAACCGGTTGTACAAGCTTTTTTAGTTTAGTGTATTATTTAATCGGCTGTGAACCATCTCTACACGTAATGTGATTAGTTGAATACAACTGAATATAGCTAGTTTCGCTCGGATGTTATGTTCTAGAGTTCCTGCATTTGAAATCCACGTTTTGAATACCAGCTATCTATGGGGATTCGATTGCTTAAAACGAAGACGTCTTAGATCGAGAAACTGTGATTGAGGATTATATATATACCATAGGATTCATGTCTAGTAGAAATCACAGTATTAGTGGATTGGCTGTATTATGGCCGTGGTTACGCAAGTTTATTCGAATACTATAACCTTACTTTATGATACATGTAATGTGTAGCAACTAATAATTTCAAGTGAATATTGTTCACCATCGGAAATCGATAGTATATGAGCAACCAAATTCATGCTAATATGAAATATTTTAACCTTACATCGAGTAATCATGAACATGCCTACAAAAAATACTTTAAGTTTTATATATAAAAGTTTGCATATAAAAGTTCATACATGAGACAAGCTCATCAATCTGGCATAGTACACATGGAAAAATTATATATATATATATATATATATATATATATATATATATATAATTTTTCCATGTGTACTATGCCAGATTGATGAGCTTGTCTCATGTATGAACTTTTATATTATAATAGGTCATATTAACCAACTTATGATGAAATAACATTCTTCAGATGTTGAGCTTGTAAACTATTGATGGATAAGCATTCACACTGGAAAACGGGACACCGATTCAATGCTTTCTGTCTTTCAACAATCGTTTAACTTCGATCAGTCCGTGAAATTAACTATGAAACTATGTTTTGATAAGACATTAAATAGGAATAATATATTTGTAAAATCTCAGCGAATGAATTTGAAGTAAATCCAACCTTTAACCTGGCAATCTGGTCCAAGCATTTTCAAGGAATTATAATCAAACATCAAAATTATCGAATATAAATAGGTACATGGTTCTTCGTTTCATTGTACACTGAAGATTCAATCAAAGAACACCAAGTGAATTTAAACTTCATTGGAATTATTAATCATCCATAATTACGGATTATTATACCAAACACAACTCAAACACGCTAAGGCCTGACAAATTGAGTAAAGTCCCATAACTTTCCTTGTGTTTATAAATTATATTTAATATATTAATACATTAATTTTTGGACGTAATAACTTTATTATGATCTTAGAGTTAATATAATTTTTGGTCCACCACAATTATATGGAAATGTTTGAAATCTGGAGTATAACCAGAAAATATTTTAGAGATGATAAAATTATAGCTCATTTTCTTACACTCGTCGGAAAGGATGCCTACAGCTTGCTAAAATCTTCGGTATTCCCAGATAAGCTTGATTCACTACCCTATGCAACCCTCAAAGGACTACTGTTAAATCATGTAACGTGTATTAGTCTCGAATACCGTGTACGAGTAAAATTTCATAAATTGATTAATCAAAATAATGCAAACGTTTAAGAATTTATCGTTGAATTGGAGAAATAAACTGCCAAGTGCAATTGTGGTGGTCAACTTCACGTGCAGCTGCATAATCGATTGATTGTGAGATTAACGTATCAAATCTGGAAAGAGAGCTCATGCAAACTCCAAAGTGTTCTTTTCAAGATTCTAGAACTGCGTGTATTAAATATGAGTTACTGCATGAAATTGACTTCTAGGAAGTCGAGAATTAATTTGTTATTTTAATCCAGTGTGTACTCAGGGTCACTAAGATAACAACTCATTGAGGAATACAAAAACAGGCCACAGAAGTGACCACAAGTTTGGTAAATGTTTGTCCTGTGGCAAGTTTCACTCAAGTAATTCATGTGTATTTCGTCTTGTTAAATGCTTTCAAAGTGGCAAAATTGGACGCATCTAGTCGTCCTATAAATCTACTGTTAATTTCGGTGCAAGCAATACTAAACTTCGTAATTCCGATCATATTAATTTGGTTGATTTTATTAGTCATGTACTATCCTTATTTACAACTTCCAATAATTCACTTAACATTCAAAAACAATTATATCTGTCGATTGGCGACTTTCACGATTTTATTGTTGACACCGGCAGTTTCAAGTCCATTATTCTAGTTGAGAAGTTCAAGTCATTAAATACTTATCGAAGCCATATCAAAAACCTGTCAAAGTTTCCATTTCGAGTGTTGCAGGTCATAAATGTTCTATTCTTGGATGTTGTACTCTGTTAATTAGAGATAATAAATCTTAAATTGTAAACTGTGGATTTCTCATCACTGAATGTGGACAGTCTATACGAGGTCTAGAAAATTTAAGAATGCTTCAGCGAGTGCTTTCCTTATTGACCACTGGAAATTGTTATAATGAAGTGTTTGGTAACTTGCTAACTATGGAATCGGAGTGCGAAGAATTAAGCATGGCTCCAAAGTCCCCTCATTCTCATTTGCAAGGAAGACATTTCAAAGCCTTGGAAACAGACGTCGATTCTACTATTGCTGCAAAGTTCGAAAACTCGGAGAGGATAACAGATAAAGTCCATCAGTGAAGAATTACTAGAGTGAACGCAAAAGATATATAGATGAAATTACTTAAGCAAAATATCTTCGTAAAAAAATCTTTTTCCACAATCCATGGAAGGTTTGCCTAAACAGATCAATAAATCTGTGGTTTGTATGCCAGCTAGTCAAAATAACCGAATGCGTTACAATGAACCAGGTATGTCTGTTTCAATTTTGACTGTTAATTGTAATACTAATGAGTATATTATAGATCATACAGAGTATACATTCAACACACAGTCAGGCAAATACACTATGGAACTATGGAGGAAAAGTGCAATTGAATGCAGGATTTTGGATTCTCATTTAAGCTGTGGTGGATGTGGTATTTGTACGAACAAATGATTCCTTTGTGCTTGATTACGCGCTTATTACGAATTCCAATACAATACGTTCGTGTAAGATCCATTTTGAAGGTTTTGTGTGTGGAAATTCCTCCATGCATACATTTGCAACTTGTTCTTATTGGTTTCTTTAGTTGTGCATTTTGTCAGTCTTTTTGATGCCATTTGAGATGGTAATATTTTATTTTATTATAGTCTTCTCATTTTTTGCCTTTATTGTGTTTCTGTTTTTTTCCTGAATTGTATTTATGTTTTTTTAGTTGATATTTAGTCTTGGCGGCAGACATACTGATTTGCTCCCCCCTTGGTTGTATTGTTTGAGCTGACTGGGACCCTGAATTTTTATTGTAAATTGAAGCACTTTTCCAGAATTGTAAGCACTTTGTGTGACAATGCAAAAAATATTATCTTCTGAACGGATTGCTACTTGATCTATCCAGAAAGGATAGAATAACACTCATTTTTTGGTGCATCCGGTAATTTTCTTACATTCGTTATCAATTTCTCTATTTATTGTAATTTAGATCGACTATTGAGGGAAAAACTATTGGTTGAATATGTGAGCGGTAATATTTGTTTAGGTAATAATGTAGATTTGTATTTACGATGAAATTTAGAACCGTTATTTCCCTAATCACCTTGTTTTGATTTCAATTGGGGAATATCGAGTATCTAAACTACGCAGGCAGCTATTATTCAGCCAAGCCTTAGTTTGGATTTTACATTCGTTTGTGCTTATCTGGTCCTACTCTCTGTGCAATAATTCGAATACTTCTGATTAACTCAAACGGATACTTAACAACAGAATTCAGGTGCCAATTTACAACAATCAAGATCAATTCTAGGCATTAACGCATAGTCATTTATTATACTCAGGAAGCCTTATCCTCATGATGTCGAGAGAACCAAAACGTCTTCATCTTCAAAAGTAACAAGCAAAACTTTATGGCTACGTTTCGGTGTCGATGGAGTAAACAATATTTATTGTTCCTGCACACATGCACGAAACAGATACAAAAAATCGTGATATTCACAAACGCGCGGTTTAATTTTACTTGTAGTACAACCTTCCCCACCCGAAAAGTGCTTTAAAGGAGTAGTAATTAGTGATAAACGAAGAGATTATCCAGTTAGGCGATCAGATATCAAAATGCAGAAGGGCCTGGTTACAAGGGACATAAGAATTGTCTGTCGGGAGTAGCGATGGACATATGGAATACAGAACAAATCCCTAGGGTGGTCGCAGTGAGAGTACATAGTACTAATGTCATTCCTGCGAGTCTTCACGTAGAATGCTTGATTAGCTAGAGTAAGTAGAGATATGCTGTCATTGGGGGAAGTGGTGCTATTTCTATGTATGTTCTTTACTTTCATTCTCTTCCTATTCAAATTCTTGTGGATTAACTTATACTACTTATTATTATTCAGTAACTGCTTTGTTCCTAATTGACTTTGAGCATATAGTGTAATGTACTGATGTTCCGCTGTATTCTTGTACATGCACACAAACTAGTTATGTCTACCTTGTTAGTTACTGTGATTAGACTCTCTGATGTGAACAGAGAAACAAAGAAGCCATTACAGGCAGCGTAAGTTAGTTTTGGGGACTTTATCTCACCTAATTCAAAGTTCGTAAGATAGTAACACTTAGTTTTTTCCTTACGTTATTCTATAAACCATGAGCTTCTGTTTGAGGTAAGATCTGCTATACTCTTCTCTCTTCCTAAGCAATTGCATTTTTTGTAATTTGTACTCTGTTTTTCTGCCTTAAAGTGCATTTTGGACACAATCGTATTCTTCTAGCTGTTTGTGAGTTGTAGTGTGCGTTGTGTTGATCATCTACCTACTCATATATCTTTTCACACTAATCTGAATTGGGAATGGGAACAAACTGAGTACAGTCCCAGTTCACTTGTATTTTCACTTGCTTGCCAGAATAGGTTTCGTTTCTCTGCCAAGGTCGCTGGTCTCAGATCGGACTCACGCATTTCTAGCTTCAAGTTTGAGTCAGTTAACCTATCAACTTAGGTCGAAATAAGTTCTCTCCTGTATATTATTCTGTAGACAGCTCAATAACCTAAGAGTTTCCTGTCGTAATTCGCTCTGAGCGAGTACAATCCAAACTTGACGGGTAAATGTTGTATTGCGAAGTAGTAAATTCTTGGCAAATGAGTGATCATTGATCGCTTTGTGGAGACCTCAAGATTCCAGAGTGGTATGGAAGTCATGCTAGAGAGGTTTCTAAACGATTAGCAAAAACGTAAGGATGAACCGAATGGAATCGAGCTTCTGGATCACATACTTTAGATTAAATAGGACATGCTGTGAGTTCAGACAGGAATACGTCAATAAAAATCAAGAAAGAAAATGTAGTTGCAAACAGTTCTCAAAGTAAAACTGACAGTAAGCACTCGAGACTGATGATTGCCATGTTAGTTTTACAAGATAGTATATGTTCCAGTGGATCTGTTACGCATGAATCTCACTGTCCCACTTACTTCCCCAATTTTTGTTTCCGCCCTAGCTATGTATATAACAACTTGATGTTTTAACACGAAATTGACTTCGAGTCAATGTGGGAAAAACCAAGAATTCATGTGGAAATCAATGTGTTCTGCGTTCAGTCCAACCATACCCTAGAACATGCTTCCAACAAGAAGCATTTCTCTGTACTTAGTGCTGGATACGGTGTTTGCCGGATTCCAAGATTTAGTATTTGTAAACGTTCCTCCTTCATTATGCATACTTATGTCCCTTTGTCAAGTAAGATAGTGGTTTCGACTTCACGAAAACTGCCTCCAATTTTGACAGGGCACGCAGATTTAGCATAATATGAAGACAAATAATTCTAGAACTGGTTGTGCTAGTACTTCCTGACTTTCCAGGCAGTGTCGGCAATAGAAGCATTCCGTTTTTCGGCCCTTTAGAACTGATTCGAAAAGATCGTCTATATAGCGCGAGGGGCATTTTCTCAAGTCTTTTACTTCGGTTCGACGAATGTCTGACTACTGAGACACTTTGAGTTTGTTCGACTGATAAGATTTCACAGCTCCTACTGTGGAAATTACTGATGGCCGGTGTGCACATGAAAAATTTGATAACATTTTGGCCGCCATAAACCAGATTGCCGTTGTTTTTAGGTCTAACTTGCTAACTAGCGGTATTTGATGGTGCTGTTGGAGCCCACCCAGTAAGATCCTTTCAACAAACCACGAACGTATCAGCTCTTTTCATCCACTAATGTCTATATGAAAGTGTGTGAACAGCCAACTTTTGTAATGTATAAAAATACTAAACAGGATACTCCTCACGTTGTTGATGGCATGATAGAATTTGAATAGCACTGTGTTGAGTATTTAGTGGCATGGAAAACAGTCGTCCAGAACCTCCTAATAACAGGATGATGGATTTTCTGCCGCGAATCCACTGGCTGTTGAACACTGAGCTGTTTCGTTATTTAAGCACGATAAGGAAATATTGTAATGTTCTTCTGTCAGTATCTTGCGTAAGTACAACCTTATGTTCAATTTCCAGATAGAGCGATCTGATGTGGTTTCAGACAATTGTGGTTTACGGAGCGTCATGAAAATCTTTGTTGCCCTGACCTGAAACACCAGTGGTTAGTCATAATTTTTGTCATGAGTTACTGCTGACACCTTCACCACCACTTGTAACACGTGCCATCGATGTTTATTTGGAAGCAGGTGAGACTAAAACAACAACATGCAAACCAGGATCAGCGAATGTATGATAAGGAAAAACACATGGTGTTAGCAACAACGCATATATATTTCAAAAATCAAATGACGCTGTTCCGTTACAATAGGGAGGTCTTATTTACGAAATAGTCTAAAATATCATTTTGCAAGCCCAGTCTACGGGGGGATTGTTCTTCAACATCCAGCACTTTTACCCTTTGTGATCCTACAATATAAAAAACCAGACTCACATTGATAACATTACATACAATGACTCTTAGTACTGCTATACATATGAAGTTTGTAATGGACGTACAAATAAGTACAAAAAAACCATTGGTTAGTACAAACACTACATAAATACCCAAAGCTAAAACAGACGTGCAGTCAATGACAACTAGACAACCAGGGAGTTCGGGTCTCGAATTAGTTTTTAAAATGAATGTGATGAACGATACAAGAACTAATAATTTCAAGCAACTAGGTTGAATCGAATGGACTGAGACTTCATAGCACTCTGTGCTCAACTCTTTAAAGTTCGTATGTTCTTCAAAAATTCAAGCTCTTGCTGAAGCGGAGCATTCTTTTGTTGGGTGAGAACTTTTATTCATCCAGCTACGAAGCTTTTCCGACATGTCATTTTCCAGATATTGTTGAACTGCTATTCAGGCAGGATGACCCTTCACCCATATGCCTTTACACATACGAAGAGATTATCTAACCCGAATAATGTATCTTATTTGATAACTTACGATAACAACTTATTTCTGACACAGACTGTTAATTTCATTTTACATGTACCATCAATAACCTATAACATGAGTACGTCCAATCAGTGAACAAATGAAATGCGACTGATAGTTTTCGATAATCTCATCGCTTCAAGCTGTCCTCTCTGTGTTAATACATCTCCTATTCAACCAACGTTATATTAGGTAAACCCATAGCAAGATTGTTCCGTGGGATTAATTATAAGTTGTAGATATCTAATGCTGCTGTATCTAGGTAAGTTTTATTTAGGTAATCACTCATTTATCATTGTATTAACTTTGTGATCAAACATTTGTCTACATCGACCACCTCATCATGATTTATGTACACATGAGTGGTTCATTAAATGTTGAGTGATAATAAGTTTTAGTAAATGATAATTCACCAATTTTTTTAAAAAAGATGAATGCACACTAGACTTGTATACGCTTAAATGCTATTAAAAGATGATTTGAGTTACTTTCCCATTCTGTATTGATCATAAATTCAGCTTGCATGACCTTAATTAAAGCTTTTTGCTGACAGTGAAGGAATAAGTCCTAAGTGAACTATCAGGAATTTGTTTCAACGCGAAATGGATACAATTTGTTCCGCGGACTTAATGAATGAAAGCAAACTGTTTCCGGTGTATTATTCCTTTTATGATTTGCATCCGAATCAACTTTTGACCGTCTTGCGTTCATAAGCATATTATTTATAGAAACCTAGAGCTTGTTGTAGCTGTGTAGAATAAGGTCATATGACCTGGTAAGCATTCAGAAGACATGTATATTTAGTAGTTCCTTATTAATTTATTCAGTTGAGCATATAGCTTTAACACTCTTACTTTTGTTGCTTGTTGGCTAAATGTTGAAGATACCACAGGTATTGTGGTTTGACAACACCTTGCCGGTAACAACTTCTATAATTGAATCGCGCCCACCCAGTGAAATCAAAAATCATAAGCGAGGAGGTTGGAAGATATATTTGATAGATTATCAATATATCGAGGAGTGACTGATCTAATTTGGTTAGTGATCGGAGACGTTGAGCATGCCGTTCCAAACCGTGATCTGGTGCGGATGCATGACTGAGCGCCTTCAGCTAAGTGAGTCCATTAAAACTAGTTTGGTCAGCATCCAATGTCGGACACTTACAGAGCTATTGATTTTGGGGATTCATTTACAGCTACAATGTTAATTGCCTTTTTGAAGTATTCCACAAATATCTAACGGAAGCAATAAATTGATACACAGGTTTGATAAACGTAGCTTTATGTCCTGATAACACAAGAATAATGTCCTGCCACAAAAAAGGCAATTTTGTCACCAGCCGAATAGTTCCAAACTCAGTCCCTCGCCGCGAGAGCAATAAAGTTTCTTAATAATTTGCGGCAAATCATCTATTCCATCAAGAATTGTTCTGTTAGCTCAATCAAGAAGTTTGTCGACCATTACGGTATTCGCCGAAGTTCAAAATGCTCAGTAAAACAAAAGCAGAACGTTGATCAAAAGCCCCAACGACATGATCAGACTTCAGAAACGGTAGTCAGCATGATGATAATTGTGGATATTCAGAAAGAGAAAGAACATATGAACAGATACAAAAAACAATCGAAGAAAAAACAGCCACAAACAAGGGACTGGTCATCAGAAAAAAATATGCAGAGCGATTTTCTCGCAACCGTCTCAAGAACAAAGAAGTAGATTCTTCACCTTCTATCAATGATACTGCAATAAATTCTTGTCATACTGATGTAGTTCATAACTTTGGACTAATTTACATCTGTGTCAGAATGTATGTCCGTCAATGCTAGCTAAATATATAGTTGATAACTCATATCTGTAGATAAAATATGATCCACACTGAACTCGGATGTAAACGGTCACTTGTTACGCTTCAGGTAGCATATTCACATGCACAACTAAGTGTCTTCACAAGTGATGGCTCTTTTGTAAATTCATTTTTTAGACGTTTTCAAACTACTCTGTGGAGATTATTCTTTAATGCCTTATGATGAAGGCTGTAATGGAAGTGTATCGCATGTAATTTTGCTAGCTGGCATATTATGATATGTCAGAAGACTTGGCTTACTGGCACTGTCAATTTTTGTTCTGAAGTACTAAAATCCCCAAGTTCGATTTTATAAAATTCAACGTTATGTTCATATTTCTTAATCTGGCTTCCGATAATATTGTTTTTTCACTATTAACTCTTTTTTTGTGATCAATAAATCACTGTATCCAGTTCAATCGCTTATTCCGTCTCAATAATCAGTGCTGAGTATCAAATAGTAATTTATGTACTACGGACTCGTTAAAGTAGACAAATCGTCAGCAGTCAGTCAATGGACGTGGCATATTGCCGAGTGACACTAGTTAAGTGAGTTGGAGTACAGCAACCTAATCTTTGTCTAAAAAACTGAATTTTCGTCGATTTCTCAGTCACAGTTTTGTTAGCGGCTGTCCATGAGGGATCCATTTATAAATTTGAAGATAATACTTATGATAGTAAATGGGACTTCAGTGGCGAACTAGTTTTACCCACTTTGTTTCAAAGTAATAGTCCGTCAGTGTCCATATCGTAGCTAGTTACGTTTCGGTTATCGTGATAAAAATCCCTCGCACTCGTCCTCAGTTTCGGGAAGACTAAACAGCGGTGATATCCATAAAATCTGATACTTCCACCTGATCACAAAAAACATGCACTGAAGGAATTGTAAGTACCCTTTAAATAAAAAAGAGTTTAACGTCATAGTTCCCGCAACATCATACTGCCTTACTAAGTTATTTATTATTCTTCAGGCAAGTTAACATGTTCCAAGGACCGGCTGAAAAAAAAGAATATCATAAAAATATAGCATATCATCAATATCTTTTAATACATTTGCACACTAACGACTTCACAGTTGTGGGATTTATTTATACTGATTTGATGTAGGAGGCATACTGTAACTTATAGAGTTTAAAAACAACTTGATCCTTAAATTTACTTCGTTCGGAAATGACCCTGATCAATAAAATATTTTAGAATATTAAAGATTCCCATTGTGAAAATTAGAACAACATACGTAAGCGAACAATTGTTTTCTCACACAATTGTTCGCTTACATATGTTGTTCTAAAAAAATATTTCACTTCTCGTACAGCTTATATCTTGTACACCCATATTATAACACACCAAGCATATTACTCTTTATTATTTCCCCTTGTTCTTTATATGATACTGTAGGGTCACTGAATATCGAACAGATCACTGATCCCTGTCAAGGTCAAGGATAGTCAACGTGCACAAACCAATCGAACGCCATGGACTGGCCGACGCTGCAGTGGTTATTCTTTCACTTCTGTACTTCCATAGTTGTACCTTAACTAATATATTCTTGTAATAACGTCCTTTGTGTTGTACAGTCTCCATAGCATCCACTATCTTTTGATGCGTCGATGGTTCAATCCACGTAAGGGCTGGTCGCGAGGTGTGACTTCAGCGTTAGTTGGTTCGTCACCATTCTCGTCTAACTCTAGTAGGCCCCCAATCATTTTGACATAGATCATCAACGTAGATGGTCTACAATACTAAGGATTTACATTCCTGAGTTAAAAACAACACTCTCAAAAATGTCGCGTTCAAGCAAATACGGGATCTCAAAACGTCTTTTAAAGGAAAATTTGCCCATACAACTGTGATAATGCAATCAGTAGACGCCCAACTTCGAGATCAACAGGCTGGATTCCGTAAGGATCGGCTGTGCACAGACCAAATCGCTACACTGCGGATCATCGCTGAGCAATCAATTGGATGGAATTCGTCACTACACATCAACTTCATTGACCATGAGAAAGCGTTTGACAAGGCTGTCTACTCTCCCCCTTCCTCTTTTTTCTTATAGTTGACTAGATTATGAAGACCTCCACATCTGACAGGAGGCACGGAATACAATAAACAGGTTGGATGCAACTAGACGACTCGGAATTGGAAGATGATCTAGCTCTTCTATCCCATACACACCAACCAATGCAGATGAAGACAATTAGTATAGCAGCGAGCTCTGCATCAGTAGGTGTCAACATGCACAAGAGAAAAAGCAAGATCCCTAAATATGACATGGAGAACACCAACTCAATCTCACTCGATGGAGAAGCTATTAATAATGTGAAATCTTTCACGTACCTGGTCAGCATCGATGAAAAATGATGATCTGATGCGGACGTAGAGGTGAGGATTTACGAAGCAAGGACAGCATTGTCGCAGTTGAAGAACATATGGAACTCAAAACAACTGTCAAACAACATCTAAGTCAAATTCTTCATTATGAACGTCGATACAGTCCTGCTATATGGAGCCGAAACTTGGAGAACTGCTCCGACCGTCAGCAAAATGTACAAGTATTTATAAACTATCGTCTACACAAGATATTCGATGTCCGTTGTTCGGAAACCATCAGCGACAGCCTTCTGTGGGAGAGAACAAACGGCCTAACAGTCGAATAGGAAATTAGGAAAGTACGTTGGGAGTGGATACGACACACTGAGGAAATCGTCGGACTCTATCAAGAAGAAAGCGCTAATATGGTATCCTGAAGGGGAAAGGAAAAGAGGAAGGTTCAAGAACACACGCAACTGAAAAGAATTGCAAAGGGTTGTCTAGAACGGAGTTGGATAAAGAATGCTCGTGAGTGGCCTAATCCCATCGACAACGGGTAACAGACGTAAGTAGGTGGTCACTGATAAATCAAAGCAAACACTGTACAGATTATTTAAAAAGCACCGAAAAAGATGAGAAGATAGAGATAGCTGCGGGAATAGGAATTATAGTAAACTTGATCTCAATCGCAAATGTCTTGTTTTAATACTTAACGAAACTGGCGGCAGAGTCCATCTAGTTTCAATTCCCCTGTAAGTGAATGCAATTCCCGTTTGAGGCTCTGTAGTCTGGTCCTAATTTACTCGTAGTGGCCTTCTTTTTCATTTTCAGTGTTTCTTTTTTAGGCGTGGTTTGGGATCAAAGTTATTCGCCCTTTAATATCAACATTCTGGACAAAGCTGGAAGGACTGCTTGCTTAGAGACAGTCGGTCGGAATAACAAGTCTTCAGATAGTTACTTTATCTCTAATAAATCAGAAGTTTTACGTGAGCCTCACACATTGAGATGGACAGCTGGCGTCACGCTGGCTTCAAAGTCAAGCCATACCGATTCTATTCGTAAGGAGGTTTTGTTGTAAGTTTGTTCCGTTTATATAATTTCGAATTAGCATTCTTAATAAGCTTACTGCTGAAAATTTCGAACAACAAGGTGACAAACTTCTTAGCTTAGATATCACTTCAACTTCCCTTCATGTCATTGCTCAATTAGTAAGCTTATTGCTAACACTTACCGATCATTTTAGATTTATCAAAAAGCCATCAATGAACCAAAATTTACTTCTTTGTACGCCCAATTGTGTTTAAAACTATGCAGTAGTGTCCCTAATTTCGAGGCAGGGGGTTCTCAATCGGTAATAAGCTTAAAATTGTTAACCTCCCTTCAGACTTTTCAGATATTCCTAATTAAGTGTTGTGAAGATGAGTTCAAAGCCAGAGATGTTTGTGATGACCAGATTTCACGTCAGAAGTGTTTGGGGAATCTACGCTTCATCGCTGAACTTGGGATTTATGGTGTTGTGTCGGAAAAAGTTCTTCATAACTGTGTTCAGGAACTTCTTTCCAGGAAAGGTCAACCTTACTCAGTCAATGATTCGGAGGTACATACATCTGCGCAGGAAAAAGACAGAACAGGCAAGTTAACTTTTACAGTAAAGAGTAGAATTTTCGTAGCTATGGGGTCAGGTCAGTGGGACATGGATTGGATTAAAGCATGTTCCATTCACGATTGAGTTGGTGCATGCTAATTGGCTAATTCCTATCCATTCTGCGTTAGTCGACACTTGAAGGAGACTCCAGGACCTTCTCATGCAAAAACTATAAATATACTAACGTATTTCTTACTGTTTCTTAGTTCAACTACCCTTTATTATCCGGAAAGTTATTCTGTTGCTGTTCAATCATGTTCTGATTTGGGGACTTATCGAGTGATGTCCAAGAATACTAAGCAATAGGAATAACTGGTTCGTAACAAGAAAAGTTATAACAGTCAAGAAATAAGTCTTGTTCAATGAACACTGAAATCTCAATCCGATTGATTCAGGCATATGTATATTGTCAACAGCTGTTCCGGGCTGCGTACAAAAGCCTGCGGGCGCTCACCAATTTCCTGTTGATCTTGCTTTGAGCTATCATGCCTAAACCGTTGTTCACCCGTTCGCTTAGTACTTTGAAGCTACTTGTTTATTTCTGTCCTCTTAAAAGGAAGTAATAGGAATTGCTGTCATTTTACGACATAACTGTTTGTTGTTCTAAACAGAACAGTCTGAGTAGGTTAGTGGACACCTATTTTAGGTTGGTTTGCTGATGACTTCCTCTAGGTTTGACGATTTTATGAGACAGATGATTATTCATTTCCCTATTCTTCAGTTTAGGTAAGGTGAAAGAAGTAACCTTCCTCACTAAAATTATAAGTACTGGGATCAAAGACTGCTGTCCTTGAGTTGGATATCTTTGGTTATGATTAGTCCCTGCAGTAAATTTAGCTCGTTCATATTTGTTGAGATTCATAGACGTTCAGTGGAATACTTGGCAGGTTTCGAACCGCCCACTTTTATGAATAGTTAAGTATTTGTAAGTTGATCCAGACCATTTGAACACTACTAGTAAAGCACCGGCTTAGTGACTAAATCGCTTGAATTCTAATCAGTAGGTCATATGTTTAGACTTCATACTGCTTTAGGCAACCAGGTAATCCCATTGACCCTCACAATATGCGCTAAATACAGGCATGTACTCGGTAAATAAGTTACATCATTTTTACAATGTTGTTTTGGTTATCGTCTCATTTTAGTTTCCACTAAGTCAACCCTCATTATAGGATTTTCATGCAGTTGTGTAAATGATTTTTGCAGCCCATACAATTCGGGAGCGCTCTCTGTCCGCCGACTTGGAATGTCTTTGTCAGTTCTTGACTGCTGTTGGGAAGCACATGGACACACCGAAAGCAAAAAACTTAATGGATCAATATTTTCATCGATTGCGTCGTATATTATCACGCGCCTACGAATCAAATGGATTAACATCCAACAAAAATGAGAGTATGTCTACGGAAGGAAAAATCTTTAAGTCGTCTTCGAAAGCGAATGACAACTGTATCTTATCTTCTAGAGTGCGGTTCATGGTCGAAGATTTGATAGACCTAAGGGAAAACAATTGGATTCCACGTCGAGCTGGTCAGCGTACAGAAACAAACAAGCCACGTTTCCTTCGAGATATTCGCTTGGAGATATTAAAAGTAAGATTTTGCTGAATGTTTCATGTTAACGTGAATTTTACTTTTAAAAATCCGTTCATTAAAGTATTTTCTTGCCATTAAGTTTGTCTTAACGTGGATTAAAAGTTATTTTTTATGCTAATCACCACATCCAATGTTTGTTAAATTTTGTAGTGGTTCTGTCAGTTTAACTAGCCGACATTTTGTTAGTAAGTATCAATACTCCACAAAAAATGAAAACAGAGAGACGAAGCGAAACCTCATGACATTTGGTTTTAGTAGTTTGCTAAATTCACTTCATTGAGGATCCAGCAAATAAATTGGAATTGTCTGAAGCCTGTTAAGAATAAGTTAAATGCAGTCTATGTTCTTTAATTTTTGCGTAAACGTTATGTGTAGTTTACTTACAGGATACATTGTTTTTTGCAAATGATGGAGTTGCTTGGAATTATCTAAATACATATAAAAAAATCATTTCTGCAACCCAATTAATTCGCGTTAGTTGGTAGAAGGAGGTAAATGCTTCTTTGTACTAAGGTTAATGCGGATGCTAATAATCCATTGGTTCTCAATTCTATGGATTGTATTACATTTGAACAACATAACAAACTGGTTTTATTCCCTTCTAAAAGGTCACTTATTATCTTAACGTAACTAAATTCTGTTTTCTATTTCCGCCAGATTGTTTTTAATACCACTTTACTTTTTAGGAATCTGGAGTCCTTGTTGCCCCAACTCCAAGTGAACGCTCTGTCACACAACCAGATGTGCCTGGGAGTGCTTTTATGGGTCACTCATCAGCTTCAAGTAACTCTTCAGTGAATGGTGAATTTCCTTTCGTCGGTGGTCTGAGCTCTAGTTCATCGAAAAATAATGGTGGACTTAATACTGGTGAAGCTAAAAGTTGGATGGAGTTGGCGCGAATGGGTGAAGAACTCTGTCGTCAAAGTCCTCGTGATTTCTGTTTGTTAGATAACAGAAATCGTATTGGAGAGAGCCCCATTAGTCAATATCACGGACGTCCACAGGCTGGTATTGCCACATCTAATCGACGCTTTTTGTCTAGCAAAAATGATTTATCCCATTCAAACAATATTCCTCACCAAGGCTCAAAACCAAACAACACTGACAGCTGGACCAAAAAAACGGAGAAAATTGAAGTCAGTAGCGATGTAGGGTGGGTACGAGGTGTCAACCCAAAACTACGGAACTCCGTTATTACTCTGAGTAACGGCATATCAACAACTAATTCTAATTTACCTCCTCGAATGCTAAGAAAACTGGCCGCGGAAGCTGCTGGAAATTCACAAGTTAATTCTACATCAAACGCTTTTAACGAAACAAAACAGCCTGCCATTTCGGAAGTACAGAGTTTCCATGCAAAATCTACTGATAATATAACATCCATTTCCAAAGTCAGTCCATCCTGCACTACGTCTTTTATCCATTTGATTGGGCAAGTCAGCTCCTCTGATCCTTTTGAGGTAAATCTCGTTAGTCGTTGTCTCATTAGTTCTGAAACTAAACGTCGTTTTTGGAAGTAATTCTGTTTTACTCAGAATCTTACTGTAGTCTAAGGATTTAACCCTTCATTCTGTTCCATTGGTTCAAATAATTGGTATTAGTATTTAGTATCTCAGGTCTACTATATTGTCCAATTTTGTTTTTGGTATTATTGCTTCATTGGCGTATCGTCTTAACATCTAGTCAAGATATCTGTGGGTTAGTATACTTGATCAAATAATTTATGAAATGAGAGCCGAAATCCCTGTATGTCCTAATCAGTCACTGTTCATGAGAGTCAATAAGCACACCACTGAGCTTGGTTTTATGAACTTTGTCAAAAATAACTATATGAAACCGACAAGAGGCGTTTGTTACTGTAGTAAAAACCACCACATTTTTAATCTCAGTAAAATACAGTAATTTCTAAGTTATGTGAAGCCTAACTTTCCTGGCTACAAACTTAGTCCAGTTCCTAGTATGTGTATACAATCAAACTGTAAGTTTAATAGTAACTCTACACTAGTGATCCTCTTTTTACATTTACATCTATTTACTTTGATGGTACATAAATATCGTATTCTACTTAGTAGCATTCAATAATGATACCATTTTATCTCTGGTTGGTTTTGTACTTAGTTTGGTGTCCCAACCCATCTAGTAAGCAAGTGTAACTGACCTTCATTTGTTTTTTTTTCGAAGCCTGCATACTTGCAAAAAGAAAGGTTATCGGTCAATGGCGGAGATGTAGTCAGTACCCAAAAACCTGTTTGGTCTTATCCTAAATGTGTTCCAAACACGGCGATTTATGGTAGTTCAAATCCAACTCTTCCGTCTAAACCACAATCTGCTATTTCACGTCCTCCACACTTTATAAACCAGCCGAATTTCCCGGATATTCAAGCATTAGCAGTTCAGAAACCATGTAATCGTAAAGTTGACCAGGCTAGGTTATCTCATTCGAACAACATGGTCCAGCCATCAAATAATCTTGCTGAAAACAATTACAATACCGCACCCGCTGTTGATGAAAACAAGAAAATCGCCCTTAGATTAGTGAGTTTTCGTAGTCTTACTTTCTATTGTAATGTCAACCTCCAATATTCGAATATTGCATGTGTAGCCTTATTTACGAATGCAGTATACAGCATTTCGGATAACCAAAACCAACCATTAATCTCCACAGACCATTGAAGGGTTGGATTGTCGGACCTGAGGTCTATGGGAAGGATTGAGTTAGATAGCTGAAAGATCGTTCCAAGACTGGGTTTCACTTGACAGCTACTTCTGCAGTGTCAGAATGGATAGCACTTTAAAAATATAAAATGATGGATATTATAGAACAAGTGTTTAATAATGCGAGTTTTGTATTGATAAAACGAGGAATGCAGACGAGTAAATGAAATAAAGTGCTATTGCTGAGTGCTAATCGTTCACAAGAATGAATTATTTAATTATGTCCCCGGTTGTTTGGATATCAGGAAACGTGATCACTAACTAAAGAGTTTTATTAAAATAAAGTAACATAAAGAAACTATTAAAAAAGACTACTCACCTTTCAGTCAGTTAAAACCTGACTACTAGGGGTAATTCTTGCACATCATATCAGTTGTACTCAGTCTTTGTTTATACTATCACTGAACGAAATCCGAAGCTATTTTCCCTATTTTATAAAGTCAAACACTCAAACGTAGTAACTGTAGTAGGTGATTTCAATGTTCAGCGAGGTAACCAACTTAAAATACAAACATTTATTTAAACTATATTATCATTTGGCGAAGTACTTTTATAACTTGTCTGTTCACTTTTTAGATATGAGAGAAGTTCCACTATATTTTTATATAGTGAAAATTCCTATATATATTTAGTAAAACAATAATTAGAACACATATTTCTTTTAACCTTGTTTTTCACCATATATATAATACCAATCGGGTAGTAGTGTTACTTTATATTATAATTTTGCAAGTGATTATGAAAATAATGTCGAGTAATTAACCAACTGGAAGGATGTTTATGATAAATAAAGTAGTTATTTGTAAAGATTAGAAACGTCATTAAGCGGTTACCAGATTACGCAATACGTAATAAAAGAATCGCCAAATATTTTAATAATTGTCATTTTTTTATTAGCTTTTTGAAAATCAAGAAACGGATATTTGAAATAAATAAATATATTTGTAATATTCCAATGAGTGTGTGTGGCGCATATGTATCTGGTGCCCTTCTGTACCAATGTGTATGTGTTTAAATAATTAAATAAATCCCAATGAGTAGAGAAACTAGATTTTCTGACGTTTTGTGATTCAGTGTAAGCCACTTCTTCAGAGAATAAATAACCGAATTCACATTTATCACTTGCTTGTTCGCTTCTGTGTATTTGGCTTGTGCCTTGGCTTTCTCTATCCTTGTTCGGCTGGTATTGATTGCTACCCTCTTGTTCCTCCTTCAATCTTATTTAGTGTATCAACAGTGATCCATTCCTTGTGAGGGTGCTTCTTGTGGCTCAGAACCTCCTGACATGTTGAAGTGATTGCCTCTTTTATCTCTTTCCAGTTGCTCTCCATAGTAGTTCCCTCTCCATTGATTAGCTCATGAAAGGCCTGGAACTTGTTGTTGAGGGCTATCTCGAATTTGTTGAGTTTGTCAGTGTTATGCCTGAAACTAAATCGATTCCGCGGTAACGAACGAAAGCCAATGACACAATGACACGATAAGCTATTCTAATCTGTTGTCCCAGGCCCCGCTAACTAGATGAAGAAGTCCAAGGCAAGTAGGGGAATATATATGTATTCCGTAAGCAGCCGAGTACAAGCAATCGAATAATGGAAAAAGTCAAGCGCATTTATACAACAACAATTTGTCCTTGAGCATCATTGGTAAATAGCACACACAAAGAAACAATGGACCAATAGCGTTTAAGACAGTTTACAAGTGGGAGATATGACGTGAAGGTAAAAAGAGCGCGTTTGGCGCGGAAACGGCTAAATTCAAATTTTCAAAATAAAATTACAAAACTAAGCCAAAACTACAACCAAGTAAGTTCTGGGGATTTGACATCCCCAACAGTCAGTATCCCGAAGAAAAGCCGTATTAAACTTTTGTGATGTTGTCCGCCCCAGTGTCCAGTGATTTTTGAGTTTTAATTTCATCTTGACGGCCAGCAAGTAATGATCTGATGCTATATCAGCTCCTCTCCTGGTTCTCACATCCTCCATAGTCCTCGTGAACCTTTTGTTAATGCAGATGTGGTCGATCTCGTTCCGCGTAGTGTATGATCCGGTGAAGTTCATGTGACTTTGTGTATGCATTTGTGTGGGAATATAGTACCGCCTGTGACCAGTTTATTGAAGGCACATAAGTTTGTAAATCTCTCACCATGTTCGTTCCTTTCTTCTAGTCAGTCCATGTCGTCCCATTATGTTTTGTGTTGTCCATTCCAATCTTGGCATTGAAATCTCCCATCAGAATGGTCAGGTCCTTTTTGGCACTTCTAGACGATTGACTGCAGCCTATCGTAGAATTGATGTTTAACGTCTTCATTGTAGTCGTTGGTAGGCGCATAGCCTTGGATGACGTTCATTGTAATGCCCTCTCTCTTTGTTTTGAAGGAGGCTTTGATGATCCATGGTCCATGAGATTCCCATCCAATAAGTGCATTGTGTGCTTTTATCGACAGCATCAATGCAACTCCTTGTGTATGTGGGGCATTTTCTTCTTCGTGACCGGAGTATAAAAGAAGCTTTCCCGAAGATAGTCGTTGTTGTTCAACCTGTGTCTAATGTGCTTCACTGATCCCAAGCACCTCCAGGTTGTATTTCCTCATTTCTGCAGCAATTTTGAAGACTTTCCCGGTCTCCCATATTGTCCAAGCATTCCATGTACCCATAAAAATTGTTGCTCTAGTTTTCAGAAGGGGGGTCAGCCTTGTGGCTTCCGAAGGAATTCGGCTTTCATCATGTGGCGTCATAATTCTTCTGAATGGAAACCTATCTCCCAGAGCAGCGTTTAAATGATTTGAATTATTTTTTCCGGTTAGTGCTGTTTAGCGAGTTAGTTTTCTGAGGGATGGGGTCGCTAATTCCATGCTCAAACCTTTTCTTTTCTGGTCTTGGGGCCGGCATTAGCTCCCAGAGGGGCTCCAGGTGGAGTTAGTCTTGTAAAAGTACTTTATCTTTAAAAATTGCAGAGCACATACCGTACCTATGGACACTAGCTTCCAACTGATCAAGTGTTGATTGTTTGGCTTGAATATCATCGCACAGTAAGACACCGTCATCCACATACTCAGGGTCGAAAATGTTTTTCCAGGTAACAGATCCACGCCATCATTACTCACCCAATAGAACTGCTCCCTGAACGTCATCAGTAGGAAGGTTGAGGAATGGTGGAATTAAACAACCCTGCCTAACCCCTTTGTGTTATGTATTTGACCTAGACTGTAGCCAATTGTTATGACTTGATCAAGGTCGTTGCTGATTCGTTATGACCTTACGAATTTAACAAGGACGTAAGTCGCGTAAATTATTCACCAATAGAATACGCCTTCTATGACCTTCACACTGTAACAATGACGTTCGATTAGTATGAGTAATCTAGCGTCCTTATTGGTCCTTATCCGCCTAACCCGTCCACTTGAGTCCAGAACACCAATAACAGCTGCTGTAATGCGAATCGTTTATTTCAAACATACTCTATCTATATACCAGACAGGCAGACCACACCATAAAATAGAAAATAATATTTGTACAAAACCAGGCCAAATGAGACTGTAAGCGTGGGAGACAATAATCAATAAAACTGAGCATAACGTAGGGACAGTAAATCATATAATAATAATCAATAAGTCAAAATGAAGCTAGTAATAAGATGAATATAGACATAGATAATCCAGTTACTGAATAGTTATACCATAGGAATATAAATAGAATAATAGTCTAATAAGAGGTCCCGTAAGTTATCAGTACTTACTTTTTTCCTAGTATATAACACTTTGCATAAATGGAACAGTGGAAAGAGATGGTTTTATGCCCTCACTCAGCTTGAGGTGTTGTATATGGGGCTTGCAAGATGTTTAATAAACTTCTCAGGCACACTCTTTTTATATAGGCAATTTTAGGGAACAGTCCTGTTCAACGAATCGAAAGTAGTCCTGATGACAAGAAACACTACGATTGTTGGCTTGCAATAAGTATTATGGTGTTCTAACATTTGTTGGGGGGTGATATGATATTATCAATACGTCCTCGACCAAAACGAAGGCCAGTCTGCTTCTCTTGAGTCAATCTTTCTTGGATTCTTAACAATATATGAAGTGTGACGGGAGTCAATGATTCGAACACGATCAGAAGTAGACTCTTATCTCTAGATAGTTGTTATAGAAACGATGTGAACCTTTTTAAATATAGGAACAACTATCGACTCATTGCATGATGTTGAAACACTCTCTAGCTCACAAACCTTTGTAAACAACTAAGTCAGTACAATAACCAGAAAGTCGCTACCATCTTAAAAAAAAGCCGGATGTATGTCATCTGAGCCCGGTGATTTGTAGCGTTTCAAGATTTGGAGTTGCTTGAGGACTTCCGCCTAATTTGGTGGAGCAGTTATCACCGGCAATAGAGGACAGGACGGTCTGGTCGATGTTGACGAAGCAGCAGGCCAGTTGAACAGCCCTTCAGAGAATTCTGCCCGTCGTCCAAGACGTTGGTGGATGATAGTGATTGGTATCCTTTCATCTTCACAGATTGTTTCGCTCACACCACCTGCAAGCGGCTCTACTCGCCATTTTCATGGCGCCACGCGATTGTAGCCGGTGCTTATCTGTTCTATTCCGTGAGCTGGTAGCTAGCCTAGAAGCTAGCTTGGTTTGATACTTAGATATAACAAAAGCTGCGACCAATTTGCTGATGTCTATCGGTTTAAGACGATGAATCTGCTGGCCACTGAAACATTTAACACCAAATTGTCTATCAACTATCTAGTGATCGTGCACTTCAGTTATCTTTTAGTACGATTCAAAGATTATGCACAAATTCGAAAAGTGAATGTCCGGCGCTTTAACCGGGTTGGTGGACACGGCGAGTCCATCCAGGGGAGTTGGTAAACCCTGATTTCGAACCAATGGTGCACATGGGCTCCAGTGTCTTGAAGAAACGAATGGCGTATGAACCAATCGTTGATCACTGGCTACCATGGGACTGCATCTCCTTAAGATGCTCCACTGCCTTGTGGACTAGACCTTCAGGTCAAAGGCTCGGGGTGTGGTCCCCTAAGAAAACCACCTGCTTCAGTCTGGGCACCTGGGCAGTATCACAGCCCTCACACAAATCAAATGAGATTTGTGAATCGCATATTTATCTAGTGCTTCCTCGTACCAATATTTATGTGTTTAAATAAATAAAAAAAAACACAAATTCTGTACTAAGTTGTGAACTAAACTCTTGTAAAAGCTAATGATACATAATAAAACAATTTGTTTCCTGATGATACCCAAGATTGAAGGAGCTTTGACTTTTATATAACTGATATTTCTAAACCTTTTTGGACCACTAAGAAAAATGCATTATGTATCCAAGCGAAATATCCTACTGTTTTCATATCATATCACAAATAAAGGTACTTTTGTATCATGTTAAGTTACAATAGGCTTCTTAAACAATTTTTCCTACTTTTGAGCTGTAAAATCTCGTGGAACAAGGTTTTAGTTTATAACAGCTAATAATAATAGTAATAAGCATTCACCGGGTACTTTTGTATGAACCACACTAAGTATCTAATGATGCTACTCAGTTGCCCAAACGGAATTAGGGTTATTGGGACTTAAGCATAAGATTTATTGACTGAGAGTCGAGCTTCCTAACCATCAAGCTCATGTAGATCGGCAAGGTCATCATGATGTTGATCACGTCATCAAGACACCAAATGTATTACCGGAAATCAGTTTGATTGCTTTTCATTAAAATGTTTTACTTTACAGCTCACTTTATTGGGGGATTCTCGTGATCCTATCCTAGTTAAAAACCAATTGAATTCGTCGGATTTCAATCGAATAACAACCGAAGTTCTTGCCGTTGCTGTTTTACATTTATGTGAAGAAGGTGAGACCAGTTGCTTTATTTTTATTCCTAAGTTATCTGTTCGAGTTTCAGTTGTGTCGATTAAATTAACCCATTGAAGGTTACGTCATCCATACGTTTATTTCATACTACCCTTTATACTTGTAAGTGGAGTGTATGTATAGTGCAAAATTCATATTAAGGACCAGACGTGAGAAGATGAATTAGTTAGAAAAACGCTCTGATCCAAGTTATCAGCGAATTAAACTAAAGCAAAAAGTAAAAAAATGAAGTAATGAGTAAAGCACCAAGATGTTGGGTTGTTTAAGCAGGTTGTTTCCTAATGGTCTTTGAATACACAGATGACATAGCTTTATTTGGTGAAGATGCTGACAAAATATAATCTTTTAATCTGTTCAAGTGACAGTGCTAGCATGTTTGCGATGCGTTTTGTTCCTTTTAAATGCAAAGTGATGCTTTCAGAATCGGTTTTCGTCGACGCATGAACTAATGATAGAGAGTAAAGTAGTTAAGTGCGTTGATCGCTCCATTTATCTTGGAAGTTCCACCACCTCTGGTGGATTAGTGTTTAATGAAATAGCGACACATGTTCAGAAAGCTCTCTTGGCTTTTGCCAACTCAAGTGACCTATATAGTAGGCGAAATATCCATCTACCAACCGGATATCGAGGATATTGCTTAGCGGTCCACTCTATCCTACTTTATGCCTGTGAAACATCGTCTGTGCAATCAGAAGACATACGTAGACTGAGAGTTTCTGATCCTAGGTGTCTTTAAAGAACTCGTGTTTCATGAAACGACCGAGTGATCAATGGTATATGCTTATCATGTATTCATGAACTCTGATTCAGATCATTTTAATACGCAGTTAATTTCCAAGAATAGTTTTATGTTACGTAGTGTCGCCATTTTTTTGTTGTTTCAAATATATTTCTATAATTATTACAGCTCTGTTTCAGTCTCACAAGTACACATTCTCATTGGCTTTTATTAATGTTTTTGCTTGCATGTCTGATGTATATCTTACCCTTAAAGTGAAATTACCTTTGTTTCATCCAGGTACCAATCTTAAGTTGGCGGAGGCGGAACCATGTGAATTAGCTGCAATATTAGTAGCATGTGCTGAAAACTTTTTGCATCGCGATGCGTCTACGTCATCCATTACATCTAAGGATAATCGCAAAATGAAACACACAAAATTGTCATGTCATCCTTTATCTCTCGTATGGTCAAACCTCCTTAGCAAAACTTTATGTGTGACACAGTTAACCTACTCCAAGTCCAAACTAGCATTTTTATCAGCTGCTTTAATTTGGAGTCGTCATATTAGTCTGTCTAACTTTGGTGAGCCTTTACGTGGGGGTAAACATCATCCCTTGTTTTTACTCGTTCTACAACGGTTATCACAAATTATTAGTGAAGATGGAAGCGGCACAATTTGTACATCTGGAGCAGGATTGAGTGACAGACGTTCCTTGCTCATTCAATTATTTCAAGAGAGTGAATTGCAAATGAATCAAATGGTCCCAGGTTCGTTTTTCTGTCAAATATATCCTTGTCAGTTAAATTTTTGTAACCCACATTTTATGAGGAGTAGAACTATTACTAAAGAATACAGAGGCAGCTACAGTGTATGTTCTATGTGCTACCATTCAGGATATACATTTACGAAAGCCATTGTACACTACCGTCAGTATGCATATTAATTAAATGTTTTCGGAGTTTAACACATTATTTTATGTTTGTAAATATTATTTTTTTCGCAAGTTGTTCAACTTATATTTTTGATAGTAATGTTTTCTTTTATTACACATAATATTTTATCTATAGAAGGGAGTCAAACAAACAAAGCTTTGTTGTCTTTGCTGGAAGAACGTAATTTAGATTTTCTCGTCCCAAGCTTACGATTGTCGACGGAACTATCTCATCTTATTATGGATACTTCATCTTTAGAAGGAAAGTGTCCAGAAGAGTTTGACAAAATCACAGCTTCTAAATTCAATGATTACCTTTCAAACCATCCAATTGATGCCAGGATACGAGCATCAGACTACATTCATGCTTGCTTGCCGGTCATTTATGAATATATTTATAGAATAGGAATTGTTGATCTTGGCAGTTTGTCTTCTCCCCCCACTTTAATGGCTAGAGAAAAAGCTGCGTGGGAGTGCATAGTACCTCATGTACTTATCGAAGTTTTAAGAAGCTCAACAGACCGACAGTTGGATGCTCTTCATGACCTGCAGTTCTTCTGGGTTGATAAAAATATGCCTAAAGGTCAGTGTACTTTTCAAACTATGTTGTCCGGTAAATCATTTTTATGTCAGTTGGTGGTAAGGATTTTTCATATATATTTGAGTTTTATCATGACAAACTTCATGGAATAATTGAAAACGTTAATTTTGTTGTTATATGAGTTCCTTTCCTGTCATCTTTCACCTTCTCTTTCCTAATCTTAATTTATTTTACTTATTATTAAAACTTGAAACGTTTGCAGATATTTTGCTTCCTAATTTTAGATTTAATTCATTTAACCTAAGATGATAGTGCTTATTCTGAGTTACATCATTTTATGCTTTTTGATGACTTATGAGTGCTGATAATTTGATGTTGAAAAATTATAAGTGTTAAACTTCTTTGTTGATGAGAGCATTCTAGAAGATAACATGATGATCCAGAATAGTATTTAGTAGAAACATCCAGTTACTTGGTAGAATTTGAAACTATAATCTAACTGGATAACCTGACCATATGTTGTGTATCCGTAGTCGTTTCTAGGGTTTTAGGAGAAATGACACTAATAGTCTCGCATCAACGAATTGAAAACTTTTCGGTCACATAAAATGTCTTATCAGTTCCTTATTCTTTGAGTTAAGTGCGAGTTTTCCTAAATAGCTGCAGTAGATGATGCATGACAGTGTCAGTTTGGGCACCTGGGCAGTATCAAAGCCCTCACATAAATCAAATGAGATTTGTGTGGCGCATATTTATCTGGTGCCTCTTTGTACCAATATTTATGTGTTTAAATAAGTAATAAGTAATAATCTTTGTGGCTATAATGAATAGGACTTACAAGGTTTACAAATTTATTATCAAGTAATCACCCATTTTTTCTTTTTTCGACAATATATATATATATATATATATATATATCCACTAGTCGATTCGTAATAAGCCTTGAAAATAAGTGAATTCCATAGAAACAATTTTCTCTCTTTTCGAATAGTGGCCTTGTGGTTAAAGGGTGTTCAACCTTCAGGTTTGTCCCCCTTTTTCATTCACTTTGGCTTCAGCAATCGGATAGTATCATTAGTCCTCAAACTTAATGTGTGACTCATACTCAAGTACCCGGAGAATGAGTTAATTAATTATAATTCTATGTTTTCGCTTTACCTTCATCGATAGTCTGTGACTAGATCGTCTATTAAATAAGAACCAAACTGTTTTGACGTCCATTCGATGTGCAAAATTTCAAATTTATCCTTAACATTTTGAAACTAATGGATCATTTGCTCAGTTCAATTTCCTAGGTAATAATAATTCTCCAATAATTTTATTAATCAGCTTTCCAGTTAAAGGAGTATGTTGTAAAAAAGCTTTGTCTAGAAATGAGTTTCGTCAGCACTAAAGTAATGCTCATTTCATGTTTTATTACAGGGTTTTTGTTTCGTTGTTTTATGAACCTTTATAATTGTGAGCTTATATGTGAAGATGCATTTTTATCATGGAAAGAAGAAGTGAATCCCAGTTATCCTGCTAAAGGCCAAGCATTATTTGAGGTACACTGTTTGTCATGTTAATTTGGTATTTTATGGTAATTAATCAGTCACTTATTATATATTGTAGAATAGTATATATACATCAGTCCAAGTTGCCACATTGTATCAAGAAAACTGAAATATTAGAATAATAGGATTAGTAACATTATCGGTGATACTAGAAAGAGTAGGCGTATGTATGGTTCAAGAACAAAATACGAATTTGTGGAATGCATATGCATATGCGCGTCAAATTAGGTGGTTTCTGCGAACATAATATATGTCCCATTCACCACAGTTAATAAAAATTCACAGTCTCATCAAATAATTTCTCATCTTTGTTTGGCATAACGTTTTACAGCCATTAAGTAAAACAAAGCAAACTGCTGAGCAGCATACTCCCTCGTCGTTCACACACAAAGATCTCGCCTACACAACTAATGATACGAGTTGACAAACCCAAGCAAGCTGTCTGAATACTAGCCAGGATAAGTAAATTGGTCAATGCAATAATATATTTCACTCTTTGATCAATCCAGCCAACAACACAGACCCGTCCCGAATCAGCATTTTCGATTCAGAGAAGGAGAAACATCCCAAACATTCATTGTTGCTCAATGGTGATCAGAAAACTTCCTGTCATTTTTCAATTCACTAGTTGCTTTCACTCATCACTTCTTCGTTTCTGTAGAACCCTGAGTTCAATATCCATACTCTGGATTGCATTTTTCTGGTGTACGTTGATTTGTCTGTTTCGCACATACCATTATGGTGTTCATTCACTTTCTTTTTTGCTCTTACATGTTTTCTGACTTATACATGTAGAGTATCCTTCTTACCTACAGAAAAGGTTGACATCCGGTGACCGTCAAAATCTAAGTAAACATTCACTATTACCATATTATTTTGATTTGATAATTTAAACTCATGTTTATTTGTTTCATTGCTTCGGTTTTGTATTTTTGTTACCTTGACATCCTAGTTCCTATTAGGGTACGCAAAGTATTTTATGAAATCTGTCTTGTTAATTATTTCATCACGATGACTTTTATTTTCAGGTCAATCGCTGGTTAACCTGGTTAGAAACAGCAGAGGAAGAAGACGAAGAAGACCGATGTAAATCTGATGCGAATGAAGATCATGCAAAAATAGTTCAAGAAAGTTCAGTGGATTCGGAAAACTCAGAAGCTTCTAAATCTCCCAACCATTTTACTGATATTGAGTCTCATATTATGCCGCCAGCCCTGCATCCCAATTCAGCAGTTTTGCGTTCCTGAATGACCCCTTCAGTTTCTGAACTTGACATCAGTTTTGTGTGTTCACATGTAAATCCTAGATTGTATGTCTAGTATGGAAAATCGGTTTTGAAACCTCGTCTTTACCAAAACAATTTTGTGGACCCTCACTCACATTGGGCTTCAATTTTCCTTATTATACTGTTATCAAAAATCCTGACTTTCATTTTACTTTTTGACACTTAGTTACCTAAATGCAAGGTCCTCTCGTTTATGTAACTATGATGAATGAGTTGCTCTGTAATGTCAGCAGTGGTGAAGTGCCACTGGTAAATGTGTCTAAAAAATTGTTACAAGAACCCACATCCCGCTACCGTGTTTCATCAACATTTAATCTCTTTAATTTTTGTTACCAGGGATCCATGTAAATTACATTATCATATACACACCAATTGCATCGTAAGTAGCAATTCATTGTAACATAAAGTTTAAGCTTATGTAGTTACACTTCAAATATTTGTACGTGGACGATGTGAATTATTTCGTTATGGACGATTGAGACCAGTCGTTCTAACTTCTCCTCTAGATAATCAATATTTTCAGTTATACTGGATTCTAACTCAATATGACGTGTATAATCAGATATAAATTGCGTCTTGATACAGTTATCATCCATCTTGAAGAATAATACGACACATTATTGATTAGTCATACATGCTCCTCCATTGCACGTATGCATAAGGGCATAGAAGCAGATTTAAATGGGGCTGTATTTTAGAGTCGTGGGTTTGTATTTGTTCCGAGAAAATATTTCATTAAGATTGAACCGTCCTGAATGATAAGTTCTGCTTACCAAATAACCATAGACATTATTTAAAAAATAACAGGTGGGTTTCTTTATATCGTCAGTTCAAAACCATATTTTGTCTTGTAAAAATTTAAAATCCGAGCCTTCAACTCAACATATCGACAGCTAAGTTGCTGTTGTTAGGTGTATCGGTTAAATTTAATGTAAAGGAAGTCATCTGACAAATATGTATAGGACTATGCTATTTTATGTTCACATTCATTATTTCAGTAAATTAATCATTTCATCAGGCTTAAAGAAATAATGACGCAAGTGACCGGCAAAATGGTACTTGTCTACTATGAAAGGATTACAAATAGAGTTCAAAAATGTCGTTGAATTTAGCGGTATCTCTAATGGAGATGTTATTTTGCAAATTGTGCCTTATGACACACTTAAAACTCATAACACTAAATCCAGTAATCTCATTTATAATGTCAATAGTCCAGTTTTTGATAGCTTGACGTATGAGAATATGTGTCTTAAAACGCTTGCGAATGAATAAGCTGATCAAAAACCAGAATTTCACGTGCAAACTTTTATAGATTCTGAAATTCGTCTGTTGTAATTCATTCTGTGTTGCTTGTTTGGAGCTTACATCTTGAATTTTATGAGTTTATAGGTTTATTAAACCACGATTGGTTTCCTCAGTGTGAATAAAGGAGCAGTCAACAAATTAGATGGAAATCGCAGAGAGCTCTAAATAAATTGTTGACTATACTCTTGAACAGATACTGATGACATCATTTGTGTGCCCTATGTTGAAAAATGAGCTCAGTTCTTATTCTCTTAGAAAGCAATCTTAATCGCGAACTCCACTTCTGGCCATTTGCTCATTCTAAGTAATCTCATGAAACTAAATGACACTGCATTTAAGAAATGGAACGTCTTTTGTTACCTGACCTCTGTCCATGTACAAACTAATATGAGGAAATCTTTCACTTCTTTCTTGTCCAAATGAGCTAGTTATGATAGATAACGAGTCAGTTAAGTTCATGAACGTAGCATTCAGTGTTTGTTTTGTAATACTTGGTTTCGAAAAAAAAACAAATTTTAAACTAGGAAGTATACACCTTTGAAACGTTTACTTATTCTCTTAGCGTGAACGAAAATTCCCTGCTTTACGTTTCCGTAGTAATACTTGTAACTAAATTAGTACGAAGTACAAACATATCTAATTTATTCAATTAAAGTTTCTTCCAATTTAATTAACTTATTTGCTTTACAAGTGGGAGGTTACTGTAAATGCTTTTCTCACAACGCGCACGCTTCGAAATGTGTTGATTAGACTAAGCTGACGTAGACCTCAAACAATTTTCTAGGGAATCAGAAAATATAACAATTTAGCATACGAGTATTGATTTCCGCCCAGATTTTGAGAAAAACAATATATATAAAAATATATCCAGCTCTGTTTACCATGCTTGTGAATTAAGGCTATATCGAGGCAATACGCACATATGCCAATTAGAGACTGACCAGTTGCAGTCCTAACAAATCGATGGGAAGATTCAAATAAACAATACTGAATGAATTTATTATCTTTCTGTCTAATGTAGTAATCTTTAATCATGTGTATTTAATTTCACTTGCTTGAAAATTTTGACCACTAAAACAATCTGTCCTTTTCTTTATTAACCAATACTATAAATGCAGCCAATATCAACCTTTAGAATCAAAATTGTATGATGTAAAATTATGGAAATTATCCTATGCGAATAATTAATATCTAATCGGAAGTGCATAAATATACCTTTTTATTTTCCCTCTCACTAAATTAAAAAATCTTTATTTCCAGAATGGGGATTTGTAGAGATTGTAGTAATTTTAATAGTTGAATGCATAAATCGATCTAAGCTAGCCCACCATTGAAAACCTGAAAGAACTGGACGGTCGTTTCATCTCAGCATGGGACTCCTCAACAATGGGCATCCACGATCGCATACACAGGACTCGGAACCGGAAGCTTCAACCTCACGAGCGAACGTTTAACCTGTAGAACACCGAGATGGCATCCAGCACTTAATGTCTAACTTCAACAAATCCACGATATTGTCCTCGGTTGGTTACTTTCTCACACCTGACACGAATAGGACTCCACTGGTCACGGCTTCTCACTGGAGCTTCGAGAATCACCTCTCGAAACTAGTCCCTAATCAGCACATGATGGATGCTCACTGTTGAGTAGTCCCATTCTGGGACGAAACGGCCGTCCAATTCTTTCAGGTTTTCAATGGTGGGCTAGCTTAGATCGATTTATGCATTCAACTATTAAAATTACTACAATCTCTACAAATCCCCATTCTGGAAATAAAGATTTTTTAATTTAGTGAGAGGGAAAATAAAAAGGTATATTTATGCACTTCCGATTAGATATTAATTATTCGCATAGGATAATTTCCATAATTTTACATCATACAATTTTAATTCTAAGTTCGACTTGTGAATTTAACTTAAAATTTCTGTTTACTAATATATCGCCCACACACACTCATCGATAACCCCACTTTCTGTTCAGACAAACACAGCGGTTAAGTCATGATAATATTTAAACATTAGATTCTTGTTACTTTTTATCGCTTTAATTAAGTCATCGGTTTTAAACAATAATGCTTCAATAAAATCAGCATGTTCTTATCGACCTACTAGTACTTTTTATATGCCTACTATCTTACGTCAAAAAAGCACAATGTAGTTTGAATAACTATAAAATATTCTGGGATAATTTACTGAGAATGTATTTTTTGTAATAAATTTCCAAGGAGTTTAGTTGCGTAAACTGTTCATCTGTTATAATGAAAATATTCTTGAAGAAAAAGTAAATAGATTATTCCCCCAAAATAGTGTATTGATTTAAAACGATGTAGAAATAATGCCACTACGGCCATGAAAGTCTTGACAATTGCATTATTGTGCCATATGTTTCATGTAGTTTGTCAAACTGAAATAATATTTTCAGGTTGATCACCTGGTAAGCCAGTGAAATTAATTTTCTGCGTTTTCGGATGATGTCAACGATTGGAATAGAAGATTTGAATTCTATCTCCTTTAGAAATCTAAATCGATATTTTTATCGGTCACTTATAGTCATGAACAGCCTAATCTCGCTATAAATAGAAGGATTAAAAGTAAAAGTTAACATAATTTAAACGAAGTTGGAATAAAATTTTAAACAAAACACATCAAAAGATAATTCATAAATGACTATATACGTGAGGAATATTCTACGTTCAGTCACATATAATAATAATACGGATAAAAAAGACCAAGACCACGTAATTACGATAAAATTAATTTAACGAATGAATGTATATAAGGCGCTAAAGCTTTAGTTATCATGTGAATTTATTTCAAAACAGATATTACTAAGTCCTCAATAAGACCTCATGAAACTACTGACCACTTTGTTTTTGCTTGTATAGTGAGATCATGTGTACTGCAAGAAGAAAGCTCCTTTAAATTATCACGTGAATCTCTCCATATATAATTATGAGTCAATATCAGCTATCAATGTATATTGCCTTTTCTTGTGGTTTGAAGTTTAATTTTCTATTTCTTCTTGGACTTTCATCTCAACTACAAATTAATAGCATTTGTTTCAGTCAGGTGTTTATTGACGAAAGGAATTATTTAGGATAGCATATTCTATTTTTACCTTTCGTTTAAGAGATATGGATACTTTTCTTCCACGGCAATCGAATACTAGTAAATAACCATTACATATCTACTGCTTAGGTACCTGGTTAATATCTGACAGTAGTATGAAATCAATAACACAAGCCAAATAATTACTTAAAGTCATACTGATACTAGGCTTGGACACAGATTGATGACATCGCGATCAGCTAACGCTGGCGTGGTTGTGCACAAGACTGCTGCTTCTCTTGGAGTACCTATATGGACTCTGATCATGCCCTGGTCTGCACCAATCTTACCTTACTTTTCAGTGGTCACCGAGTTAATCGTCATTAACGGATTGATGTAAGTAAATTGGTTGCAACTTCTGTTGCAATTAAGTATCGAGCCGAGCTAGCTGGCTACCATCCTACCGAAAAGTATAGATGAGCATTAGTTGCGATCTCATGACGCCATGAAAATGGCGAGTAATGTCGCTTACAGCTTCGCGAAACGTTCCGCTTATAAGCACTGGGTTTCTTTAGGCTCCTTACAACTAATTGAAGACAGTCGGTCAATTCCAAGTGGACGCGAGTTCGGCTATAAACGAAGACTGTTACGGTATGTACTTTGCACCTTCGAAATACAAAGTACTCCTACAAGACTGACAGAATTCTAATTGTGTGTCCACACTGGGTGGTAAGCAGCTTGAAGTAGTCGAGAAGTTAGTGTATCTAGGTAGCTGCATGAGTGCTAATGGTGGAGTAGGTTATGACATTGATTCACGTATAGTAAAAGCCAGAGCTGCTTATGCCAATCTGGGCCATCTTCGAGATGTTAGTCTGGTTGTTAAAGTTCTGATCTACAATGCGTCGGTGAGGGCAGTATTGCTCTATGATTGTGAAGCCTGACCTCTCCGAGTTGAGGATGTTAGACGTCTCTCTGTGTTCGATCATCGTTGTCTCTGAAGGATTGCTGACATCCAGTGACAACACCATGTTAGTAATGCAGAGTTTCGGCATCGTTTTCGGGCGCATAGACGATAATCTAATTGGTGTCACCGTCTTGAAACGCCGACTTCGGTGGCTTGGACATGTTCTACGAATGTCATCCTAGAGAATTCCACGTCGTGCATTATTTTCCGACGCCGGGACTGGTTGGAAAAAGCGGAGAGGAGGTCAGTGTATGATATGGTGTCATGGTATGAAAGAAAGCTTCACAGGACTGGCTTCTGTCGGTCCTACACGATTCCATGGTTGGGGTCATGGAGATGGTGCAACACAGTGGTTATAGACGTTATCAGATATGGCTCAGAATAGAAGCCAGTGGCGATCCGGTTCTAACCGTCTTTCGCTTTCTTCATAAAAGGTGGTTGTAACTTCCTTAACCGAAAGGATTCTTCTGGTTTTCACTTTCCGTTTCCCCCATTATTGTTTTTATTATTACAGTAACGTACACCAATCTGTGGTTGTGATTAGTCTTTTTTTTATGTGCACCTTACCTTCTTTTTCTATTCGTATTTTCATTGTTTTGTGTGGCCCATATATATCTGGTGCCCCTTTGTACCAATAACTATGTGTTCAAATAAATAATAAATAAAATAGGGCCTTTTGATACTTCTGAGTGTAGTTCCAGCATGTCCACGAAACTGGGTGGAGGAATACATTTTAATGCAAATGACAAATATATCTGACCAACTTATTTCAAACAAGTCAATTTTACCTGAGAGCCAAAGTAATGTACTGAAAAATTGATATTAAGTACTTGATTCATTTTTTGTACCTAGGACCACACAGATGTTTCTATATTATTTTGCCCGAAGTTTTCAGAATTCTGTTCTAATATCGTGAATTTTTATTTGCTGATACAATTTCCAATTTCAAAAGAAGATATTATAGACTGTAAGATCACTACATGAAACGGGAACCAGTATTTACACTAGAGGTTGAAACGATGCTTTGGGAAAATTTGGTTATAACAAGCCAGTGAATTACAAAAAGTACTGGTTAATGTAGGACCTTACATATATTCTGTATGGCATTTGCATGGAGCAAGACTTTATTACTTATCTTACTGTACACCATTTCCGTGACTTTAAGTTATTTTACTGATCGATGTTTCAAAATTGCCATTTTTTAGACTATGGCTTAACTATAAAGCTCTAAACGATGTACGATGAAGAACTATTTATCTATGATTTTATTTGGAATAATTTACTAGTTGCATAGAGCAATGAAATCTACTATTCTGTTTCATTAGAGAAATTTAATGGTTAACATTACACCGTAATATATTTCCTCTTTAGTGTTTAACATTTTTAAAATGATATTTGAAGGATATAACACAGAGAAAGGTTGGTATGGTGAAAATAAACGAAAAATTAATTAGACATATATGAAGGAGGATAATTTGCTTTCATATAGTACAAACATCCATTAGTTTTAAATGCAAGAAACAAATATTTTTTAATCATATTTTTTATTAACCAAACATACTGGATACGAGCAACAAGGTCATGGTCATTTGAATTGAACCAAAAACACTTAATAAACACTTGTCATGTGAAATTAAAAATAATGAGCTGATTGACCTTAAGCATAATTTATAAATCAATGTACAATGTATAATTGTATTTGTTAACTTTAACCGATTCAGTCATGCAACGTCACGGTGAATGTGGAAATATATTGATCAAAATCATTAATATAAATGAAATTTTTAAGAAATTTCTTTAGTCATTGACATGAAGACAGTTAAGCCTCGGTCGGAATAATAGTTATATATATATATAACTCGTGTAAAACTATCCGAATAATAAATGGGCGCCGTCGGTGCTAAGATTCTTATTATGCAAACAAATCCATATAGGAATGTCTCATTAATAAATAAAAGTTTGGATCATGTGGTTGTAGAATTTGTAGTGAATCAAATGCACCAAGTAAATGAACTAATTTTAGCCTGGCTCCAAAAACTCTGGCAGGATAGACATATTTAATTAAATGAATTAACGATCAGAACTCAAGATTAAAGATACGATTATTTAAAGTCAGTAGTTATAATATGGTTATAGATGCAGGAAAACGAGTCATAAAAATATGCCTAGAAGGTATAATGGAGAAAAAACATCGTCCCTCAAAAGCTAATTTTACCAGCAAATGACTAATCTTTAAGGTTTATGAAGATAAAGATTAAGCAAACCAGGTGTTACTTACACACTATCAATATAATGTAGACAAAAACTTATATGAACTTGGAATACTATGTTGATCTAAACAAACCCTGAATAATCGGATGGTAATTTACTAAGATAAGTGATCTATGCATTCGTACCTCAAGCACCGTGCATAATCCACTCACAGGTTCACTTCAACATGAAAAATGGATTTGCTGATCTGTTCACGGTGAATAGACTAAACTACTTAGTTTATAGAGGCTAGGTATATATTCTATTCATTTTGAGAACTTTTCTCGATTCCTCCAAGGAGATTTGACAGTATGGCTGAGCAAGTAAAAACCGATGACTATGAATTCACATAGAAATGTTATCATTTGGGGTTCTCGAATTTAGTTTGTTATATAACTGTTTCCATTTTACACACTTAGTCAAAACATGTACTTATTTTCCAAACCCTTCATTTACTTACTCGAAAAGTCGCACCAGAGTCCTTTACCACATAGTTAAACAAAAATTATAGTGGAACTTATCATTCATTCGTCAACTTATTTTCCCAAAAACATTGTTCTCAATCCACGAATTTGACACTTGAAATCACATGATACTAAAGAAGTTTCTTATGAGTAATTATTTCATAATCGTTAAGCTTCTGAAAACCAAATGGTGAATTTTATCTGCGAATAGAGTTGTACTACTTACTAAAGTTTAAGTAGAATAATTTTTAGTTTAAATCATTTCACTAGTAATCCGTACCAAACGTAGGGAAATAAAAGTTAGTCTATTCGTACGGTTAAGAATTTATTTAGTAGTGAAAAATGATCTCTTCATTTCATTAGCGAAATGGGAATATTGTTTTTTACAATAAAAATTTTATAAAAAAACAGGAGAAATAAAACGTTGAGAGATCAAAGAGGGAGATGTATTCTAGAATTTTCTGAATGATGAGCAACATTTATAGATAGAAGTTCACATTTCTCATTTTTTTGGTCTGGTACCACCACGTTGATAAACGGGATTTTCTCTTGAAGATAAGTTCAGAATTCTGCTCTCTGAGTTTTCTTTAAATAAGGCGTCATAAGCATGTTTATAAATATGAGTAAGAGAAGAAAAATAGACTTTCTATTTATTCACAGCCAACAGAATAAAATCTAATTTTTTAGCTTTGATCCATAAAATGAACAAACATCAATATTCACAAATGAACACGTCTGTGATACAGTGTGTTTCACATTTTCCCTTAATAACTCTCTTCTTGTTGTATTCCACTTGTCGAACATTCCTGTCTATGATTTTGTTTTTCAATTCTTTAGTTTCCTCTAGGATGATTGTAGTTAATTAAAAATGTATACGGAATCTATCCATTAAAAAAACTATTTGAATGTTAGCACTAACTGTACTTTTGTCATCAGCAGCTGTTCTATTAAAATATTAAAGACATCACCTACATTTGTAAAATCTTTATTAGTCAGTATATGTTTCTTTCAAACATCCGATCTATGTATTTCTGTGAATTTACAGTGATGTGTCAGTAATATAATACAAGTGAATAAATTTTAAAAAAGAAACAGTCAACATAAGTACTAGAAAAGATTTATGTCTGGTATCATATTTCTTGAGAAAAAACAACGCGCTCGCTTTAAAATACAAATGAAATAATCCAAGATGAAAATACAAAAACTAATAAAATGATTCAATCGGTTTATTTTTCTGATGTATTGAATCTATTACAATTTGAAGAGAAAAGAAGGAGGTAAAATTATGAACTTGTCGACTGAGGTTTCATTGATAACGCCTTTGAAATTTTGTTCGATGTTTTATCACGAGAAAATACCTGTTTTATTTTCTTCGTTCGGGATTTTTCTTTTATCGGAGACTGAACATTTTAAGAGTAGAAGACGGAAATGAAACAAAAAAAGATACTCATCAAAGATTATCTGGAATTGAACAAATAACAATCAACAGTAAAATCACTCAAATCAAATCATTGGAAATATCACTTCAAATAATTTAAACATTTTATATCATTTACAAACCATCTTTAAGAAAAGTTTGTGGCTTATAATGCCACATTATTAAGACTCAATTTCTCGCTTAAAAATGGTGTCATATATAGATAAAATAGATAACTTTCGATGAAATTGTTCACATGGCACGTATTATTCCCGATATTGAAGTAATATATAATCATCTCTGTGAAAATATGTTTCTTAGTGTAAGTAGCAGCAACATTAGTAGTTCTGGAGAAATGGCGTATTGATTACGGAACTCCACTAGGAATCATATTGTCCATACTCAATTCCATCTTTTTCAATTTAACTAGTCACAAAACATTATTGATTACAAAACAAAATATTTGACTCGGTGTCAATTAAACACATCTGTACATGACAACAGAATTCCATTTTTCTTTCCAGTTATTATTTTAAATCTTTTCATTTGAGATTCACAAAGAAACAAATTAAGGTAAATACGTCAAAAATCTTGTAAACTCATTAAGTTGTTGGAACTAAATGAATGTAAACGTTTTTTAGACAGGTAAATCAAAAAATCAGTCTAGCATTCATTATTGTTATCGAATCATATATTTGTCGGTTATCCTTTTGATTCTTGAGTAATTATTTTTTTATACATAGTTTATATTCACGCTGCAATGTTTTAGATGAATTACATAATAGTAGGTTTTGTGTCAGTAACATTAATTTTATAGTTCATATTCTGTTGAAGCATAAATTTCTGTCAGTCAAGTGGGGATTACCAACATGGTTTCTTCGGTGAGTATATACATTATTATAAATGTATACATGTATAAAGCTGTATGATACGAATAACTGAAATCGGGGATAGCTATAAATCACTAAATATTTCGAAAGAAAACAATGATTAAATACTGAAATGACAGAGGTTTATGATTTAATTCTTAGTGTACGCAACAATATTTTCAAGAACTGAAAATTTCAGTAAAATTATAGATACAAATATGTCCTATTTGTGTTTAGTAAAAGTTTGAGAGAATCCATACTTAGCTCATTACACTGTCTTATTAAAATTTTCAACTAGTCTTCTAATTTATTGAAGTATTTTTTGAAGTTTGCAATAAGCCCCTTTGTACTTTCAGCATTTTAGGATGACCGCTAAAGCTGCTATATACAACTTAAAAGTTGAAGTTAAAATCCATGGAATCTAAATGTATGGAATGCATTTCAAGTAGTATTAGTCTTTATAACTGTCTACTTGAAAACACTTCTACATTAAGCTTTGCAAGTTTCGTATAACGTTTTTCCAAAGTTTCAATAATGGAATGAAAACGTAGAGGTAGTCTATTTATGCAAGGGAAAAGATTGCATTGACGTCTTCACTGTGTGTATTATTTACTATGTAGGACACACTAGTAAATTTATGTGTTCAGTTGTGAATCTAGTTATTATGAAATCATATATATAACTCCACCTGTAGCTCCTCCTTGGTTACTAATGGTCACAAGTCTTGGTAAAGAAGAAGGATTGAGCATGAGGTCCGGAACCACATCCCGTATAAAACAACCTTGATAAAAAACGCTAACCAGAATAAACAATTCAAACCATTTGAGCTCTGCCCTCCAAGTTGAACGATCTTCATTCTGAAGAGTTACAACACCTCATGATGAAAACTGAGTGCCCTTGAAAGTCACGAGGCCGATGTCCCTTCCAACAACTAGAGCAACAATTAGTACAAGTATGTGGGGTGTTCAGACAATGTGAGAGACCGTAAGGACCAGAAAAGTAGCTACGGGAATGACAAGATACAAGTTGTTGGTACTCAAAACCCATGAAATACAGACCCAAGCTGGACAGAAAAGATCAGCTTCGGTAGAGGTGCTGTCGTACTATGATCATGAAGAAAATTGTGCATCAAACACACAGAAATTTGAATTGATGCTGTTCGAAGGAGCAAGAAAACCACTTATAGGATGGGGATCTCATTGTCAAAGCGTCATTCAAAACAAAGAAGGAGGGGGTCACGATGAATGTTATCCAATGTTATCCACCCAACAATGATAACAACGATGACGATAAAGATCACTTTTATGAGAAGCTGAGGTCGATCGTAGAGTAGTGTCTAGGAAAGAACCTGACAATCCTGATGTGAAACCTAAGCACCAAAGTCAGAATGGACGACACCGCATATGAATATATAATGGGTTGACGTGGACTAGAAGAAAGGAACAAGAATGGCAAGAGGTTTCAAATTTATGTGCCTTCCACAAAATGGTTGTTGGTGGCAACACATTTTCCCACAAAGCTACATTGGTCTCATCGGATCATACTACACAGAATCAGATCGATCATATTTGCATCACTGAAAAATTCAGAAGGTCAATTGAAGACATGAAAACTAGGAGAGGAGCTGAAATAGCTTCAGATCACCACCTGGTTGTTGTCAAGATGAAACTGAAACTAGAGAAACAATGGACAACTGGGGAAACAGCAGTACAAAGGTTCCATACAAACTTTCTTTCGACATACCAACAAACTCAACGAATTCAAGATAGCTCTCAACAACATGTTCCAAGCTTCATAAGATCTACTGAAAGAAGAAACTTCTATTTAGATGAACTGGAACGGGATCATAGAAACACTAACTTCGGCGTTTCAGGAGGTGGTGGACTGCAACAATCAACATCATAAGGTATGGATCTAGATGGAAACCCTGGATAGGATTCAAGAAAGAAAGAACAAGGAGACAGAAATTAAAAACAGCCGGACAGAAACAAAGGAAGTCAAGGCGCAAGCTGAATGTAAAAGAGAAAACAAGAGAGTGACAGGAAACGTTTTCAACAGAGTGTTGCTGAACCGGATGAAAGACTAGGTAGACGACCGATTTCTAGATCAACAGGCTGGATTCTGTAAAGATCGATCGTGTACCGACCAAATCACAACATTACGAATTATTATTAAGTAATCAATTGAATTGAACTCGTCACTATATATCAACTTCATTGACTACGAGAAAGTATTTGGCAGTGTGGATGGGAGAACATTATGGAGGCTTCTTCGACACTACTGCGCGGCTGAGAAGATAGTCAATATAATACGGAATTCCTATGATGGATTGTGCATCGAGGATAGCAGACAGACACATTTCAACTGAGGACAGGAGTCAGACAAGGCTGTTTTCTCCCTCTATCCCTCCTTCTGGTTATCGACTAGATCTTGGAGACCTTCACATCTGACAGGAAGAACGGAATAATGTGAACAGGTTGGATGTAAACGGATGATTTGGAGTTAGCAGATGACCTGACTCTTCTATTGCATACACACGAACAAATTCAAGTGGAGACAACTAGTGTGGCAGAAACCTCTGCATCAGTAAGCCTCAACATACACAAGGGTGAAAGCAAGATCATCAAATACAACACAGAGAACATTAACCCAGTCTCATTTGATAGAGAAGCTCTGAATGACGAGGAATCTTCCACGTACCTGAGCAGCGTCGTCAATTAACACAGAGGATTGGATGCAGATGAGAAGGCGAGGATCGGCACAGCAAGGACGGCATTCCTACAAGTGAAGAATATATGGAACTCAAAACAACTATCAACCAATATCAAAGTCAGAATCCCTGATACTGACGTCAAGACAGTTCTATTATATGGATCTGAAACTTGAAGAACTACTATAATCATTATCACATAGGTGCAAGTATTCATAAACAATTATCTACACAGAATACTCAATGTCGATTGTCCGGATACAATCAGCAAAAGAATACTGGGAGAGTGAACAAACCAGCTAACTTGGTATCCTGAAGGTAAATGGGAAAGAGGAAAACAGAAGAACATATTGTGCCAAGAATTGGAAGCAGATATAAAAAGGATGAATAGCAACTGAAAGGGAATCTGAGGACAGAGTCCGATGGTTAAGTTTCACGAAAATCCCTTCATAAATTTAATGAAATTTTGAAAAAATATATTCTGACCGATATTGTAAATACTTAGAATGTGTTTCTTAAGAAAGATGTTTCTAACTGTAAGTCATCTGGATGCAAAATGTTGATGTATATATAATTATGTTTCATAATTAGAAGTAAATGAAATGAATAATTAAAAATACATAACTTTGTTAAGAATTATTATAATATTTTTTATGTATAGTTGAAATCATCAGTCAATTGAAGCTAGACCACCATGGGAAACCTGGAAGCACTGGATGGCCGTTTCGTCCTATTATAATAAGTATTCGAGGATGATGGTGTTGTTGTTCAGTAGAAATCTATTTGAATAAAATATGTTTTCAGTCAGTAAAGTTTATCAAATACTTTCAGGAAACTTATATCAATTTTTTTTGAATAAAAATAGCTGTAACTTTAAACTTTTTTTTTTGAAATTAGTTCTTTTTCATTTTCAGTTGTCATTTGAAGCGATGTTGTTAAACTCCCGATATGTTTATTCGAATTAAAGTGATTTATTGTAATATGTAAGTAAAACATACATTAAATAGCTAACTGACAAAATTCCTAACTAGAGTAAGAAGTAATAAGATTTTTAGTATTGAGAAAGTATCCAATACATAGAGTATGTAGATTCACCTTGCTATTTGATTAAAATAAGCAAAAGATGTAAGCTCTGTATTTTACGTTCATTATCCTCTATATATTGACAATAAAATTTAACTTAATCATGTGCTTTAAACTGTAGTATCAGTTTATATGTTAAGCCCATATACTTTATTCTAGTTAATGACCAAGCCAATTCGCCTATCCATTATGAGTCATATTTTGATCTTGTTAATAACCTTGACTACTTTTTATATGAGCGTATATGTGTACTCATCGTATCCTATTCATCATATGTTTGTCATTCATTTTTGTCTGATTATAAATATTGAGTAATGCTTGCTCATAGTGAGTTGGCTTCCCAGCCATCTCCACTGCATGTCATTTTCGCTTCGTTCGATTTTATTCGCTTCATCACCCTGATTCCCTGGCTAGATCAATTAGTGTAGAAAATATATGTATTCTAAATCCATTCTCGTATTTGACTTATTTAACTCCGTTGTTCACCAACGCGGATAAAGTCATTTATTACATACGAGGATAGACAGTACGTATATTTTAGCAACAAACAATCATTCATACGATCAAAAAGGAATCAGATTTACGGCACTACAAAACAATTTCAATATTTTATTGGTAAGGATATGAATCTTACTGTTGTTAATGTATAGGACTGCAACCAAAATTTGTTTGAAAGTTGTTGTTCTTTAATCTTGATTTTGAGAGAATTCACCCACGATGTATGTATACCAAAAGGAACTGGTCAAATTCAGTCATGAATATCGACAATGGAAAAATTCAATAAAGCAAAATTCATCCTGTTACACAAGCTAGTGGTTATCTGGACTCAGTTACTAATACAATGGGGAGGTTATAGATGAAGGGAATGAGTTCGTGACTCTATGTGAACACCAACATTGGGGTGTATGTAAATACAGTTGACGAGTTACCAATAGGATGTCTTAAATTCTGCTATCAAACTGTGCTTATAAACCTTAACGTTCGTTTTTATTAAAACCTCACATGAATTCGCGTTTTTAATAATCATTTAGGGTTAGTATCAGTCAAATGATAATTTAAGCAAAACTGGTCTGGTTGAAGTTAATTCTTCGGGTTTCCAAACTCAAACATTACGTATAGCGGAGTTTTTACGAATCACACTTATTCCACTTCAAAGTCAGGACTAAATAAGGCCGGTTATATGACAACCAAAACCTATAAAAACAATCATGTATGATGACTTGACGAGTTCGGCCTCAAGGGTAAAGTAACTCTCAAGAAATAGGGTAATGATCATGGACAGAGTGAATCTGGAAACATCGGTTATCGGATTCTGGCACAGTAGTCTCGAGTTATTACATTCACTAAGGAGCTTAAAATTTTTCATTTTGATCCAACGAATGAAATTATTTTAAAGATCTGAGGTTCAATTATATACGATAAAACTAATACTTTGTATTTGTCAATGGTGTTTTTTTATATCAGTCATTGATGAAGACTATTTTCAGATTAAACAAATCCCCATATATCACATCACTAAACGAGTTATAAAATTATTTTAAAAAGCTTCTAAGAATAGTATACGGTTAGCAGCAAAATCCAGGAAGGGTTTTTCATCCTATTCAGAACTCACCAGTTGGAAGTGCTAATATTTACACTAATGATCAAAACGTTTACCCTTATCCCCTGACTCTAATAGATTGCTAAAAATTTTCTCCCGTTAAGCCGAAATCAATGTAGGCTCGTATGTTATACTGTTTTCAAAAGATCAAATAGAGAGTGAACCTTTGAGTCTGACGGTTTATATATTTACCACCTACCTTTATTGCAGAATATTTTCTTTTCTTGGTAGATAACTTGGCTTGATTTTCACTTTGACACCATATATAACCTGGTTGAAGTATCCATATTTGTTCATCAGATTCTTTCCTATTAACAGCTAATTCATTATTTACATTATGTACATTATTATTTATATTATGAACAGACTTTATAGATTGTTTAATATTAGTATCATTAATATGATCATTAGTATTAGTAAGTTGACATAAATGTCTATCTTTATTCTGTACAACATTTGATGAAACCATATAATCTTTATTTATATCACTACAAATTTTATTATCTTTCATAAACATAATATCTGTCTGTGAATCCATAAACTCATTTGATCCATTTAAATTACATATTGGTGACATTTCATCAACTTCTAATATTTCTTGTACCGTTGATGTAGTTTGTGAATGAGGATATGAATTATTAGTTCGTTGAAAATTCTCTTTTCCATGTATTAGGTAATTTTTTCTTTGTTTTTGATCAACTAGTTTATTATGTTCGTCTTGTTCATTTATTTCACCTTCTTCTTCTAGGATATTTGTTTTATGCTTGTTTATATTCAAAGCTTTTTTAAATATATTTGGTAGTGTTCTTAAAAAGTGTTGATGACCTTTAGAAGTATTAGCAAAGTAATAATTTGATATGGTTTCATTTAGTGTATCATCTGATGTATGCCTTAAAAATATCGACATTGATGACCTGAAAAGAATTCAAAGTACAAAAGTATGGTATGGAGAATAGATAAAATAATGATCGATTAAATAAGTTTTATACACATAGTTCCTTTTATTATTTTAAAGAGAATAAGAACAAAGATTGGTGTAGAATAATATGAATTCATTTTATTTCGTCAGGTTCTCATCAGCTGCTTACAATCTATAATATTTAAAATCAACATTATTACATATATTGACATTAGGGTGATTAGAGATGAATATGTGTATCATGTTGTTGTTAACATTTTTCAACAAAGCCCATCCAAATATCCAGTTTACTAAGGAATATGAAAATGAAATTAAGTTTTATTTTCTCGATAAAAAGAAGGAAGGATGACATAGTTTAACGTTCAGTTTATAAGAAAGACACATAGAATGGGATTTATCTCAATTTCGATGGCTTTTTTCCAATCAGTTACAAAAACGCACTTGTTAAAACACTATTCCACAGTACAGAAAGAATATGTACTGTCGATACACTAGAAGAGAAAGTAATGAATGTTAAAAAAGTGTTGAAAGAATAACGGATACACACTGAAATTTATTGAGAAATATGGGAAGCATAAAAACAAAAAAACTCAAAGATACGACAGGAAATAAAAATCTTATTTTTATTCAACTTAAAGGTAATGACATCACAGGGTCTATCAATAGGAGACTATAAAACGCATTGGCTAGAACTTATCCAGCAGCTAAACTGATTTTCTTGTCTAAAACAACATGTTCTCTGACACAATCAATGATTGATAGGTATTACTTTCATGTTACCACCAACTGCGTATGCAAATTCACATGTGTCTGCCAAAGTAGTTATATTAATAGAACAGAAAGTAGAGCTTACGTTCGATTCAAAGAACATACTCCACAAAGCTCAAGGTAAAATGGATTCAGCAGTGCCAACTCAAGACATCTCCTTGACACAGGAAATCAAGTCGATGCACTGAAGTCTTTCAATGTGATTCACAAACAATCAAACTCCAATCTTTTGAAATTCACCAAGACGATAGCGATCAAACGTCCAAAACCAGATCTATGTATCCAAAAGGAGCCAGTAATAAATTTTCCTTTGTCCTGGTAACATTAAACTACTTCTTATTTATTACGTCATCCATTATTTCAACTCTTTCTGACGTTTGATTACAACATCATCACTTTTTTTCAATTCATATCTTTCTTTGTTACCGTTAATCTGTTTTCAGTTGCTTTATTAAACAATCATCCAATATTTGTTAACTCCATGAGTTCTAATTACTATATCAATGTTCTGGAACTTTTACTCCTAAACTTTATTTACCCGAAAAAAGATTTTCTACGACCTTATTAACTCTATTGGAATCCTCGCTACATCATGATACACATATTCATCTTTATTCACCCTCGTATGTGTAAGTATGTCAATATCTATAATAACGTTGTAAGCAGCTGATGAGAATCTAACGAAATAAAATGAATTCATACTATTCTGCACCAATCTTCGTTCTTGCTCTCTTTAAGATTAAATAAGTCATTGTTCTGAAAGAAATGACGAATGTTTAGAACAAAGTTCGTTGCTTTGTAGTGTCCGCACTCAAATTTATAAATGTAAAGAAGTACAATCATTTAACATTACAGAAAAAACATTGACCGATTTTATTTATAAAGAAATTAGACCTTTAACTATTTGCAAACAGATAAATGATAACCCATAGTTCTCAAGGTTTTTAGAAAAATACCTACCATAACTTTTTATTTTGTTTCAATGAAATACTATCAGTATGTCTGTCAGCACGTAGATTACAAAGAAATTACAATAAACTGTACGTGGTAAAACTATGGGCTTCAAATAACTGAGAAGTCTACTGCATAAATAAGCGTATCTACAACTAAAAATTTAATATAAATGAACAATCGATCCAAGATTGTAGGCGAAATGAGTGAAGTCATTAATGTAGCAATGAAAATGAGGGAGTAGCGGAAAATAACTTGACTACAAATTTCAGCATTATTAGATGAAGCAAATAAACATGAATAGTTAGTGAATCTTTTGATACAGCATACACTTTATTAACCCATCATACATTCGATAATAATTAGCAGCCAAGGATTGCAATAACAATAAGGTTGTTATTAGAAGTACGAATTAAAAGTATCATAATGTTAGAAAATAAAAAATGGAAGGTTTCGAAAATCAAAGATTGTATATATAACTCAAGATGATGACATTTTTTGACCATCTAAGTAGCTGTTCAATTAGCTAACTTATGACATTACTAATTAAGTACTTCGCTAACAAACTGGTCAAATAATAGTATAGATGTAGTCGAAAATAAATCCACCAGTTTTCCTGAATTTCGGCATCGTTAGTTAAATTAGACAAATGCATTTTTGGATCTCCGAACATTATCCTGTTCGGTAAGGAAAAGTTGAGATCATCTAGTAGCTCCATTCCGGGTTATCTAATTGATATAAAGTGTCATGTGGACAAAAATAATGTATTGCATAACATCTACCGGATAACATGCCTTTTATAAATAACTGGAGGCATTGGGATACACATTCGAATGTTTTCTTTGTTTAAATAAGAAATTTGTGCAATCACTCTTTTTAAACTCGCCATCTTGATGGCCAAGTTAAACTGCGTTATGTTTTATTACAAGGTACTTTTTTGCTGATAATTTATTATATTATTTCTGTTATCTAAGTTTGTCTGCAAAAGTTTCTGTTTACTTTTTGTTGTTCCATAACTGTGACATTTTCTTAAGTGACAGTTATTAATACTCGATTTCCTATTAAAATTTTGTCAGTGATCGTGTTTTAGGTTATGGTATCTGGACATTGACCGTTTCACCCAACTAATCTTTACATTAGTTTGTTAATCATTTGCAATTATTTTCATAAGCAAATTTAGATTTGTAATATAATCTAAAACCATCGTCTGTTTGGTATCAGTTTAATTATTATTTGTAAACATATATTTTAGTGTAAAGCCATAATGAAGAACTATTTTAAAAAGATTCTTCGCTCTGTTTTCCTTTTTCGTAAAATCGTCGCCGTTTTGACCTGTCATTTCAAATTGTCGGACATCTGGAATATGAATATTTACGCTACATATTTCATATTCAAGTGACATATCTAATGAGAACCGTTATGGACGTCTCTGACAACATATTATTTGGTACATGACTTTTTGTATATATTTTAATCGTTAAGATTATCTAAATGTAGTTTTGACATATATTATCCTCTACATACCCAGAACCCACTTTCTGTCAAACTGTTCATACAAACTTTGACGAGTGTTCATATAAAGCATTCCAATCTAATGTGAAAGTTATTATGGAAGGTTTTCATTCCATGAATGCTAAATAGTTTTTGTTAATATTCCATTAATATTTTACTGAAAACTGACTGTTTAAAGTTCTACTGGATCATGAATTAATGATATTTCAATAAATTATTCTTTGTTTGGTTTATCAAATACTTGATTATTTTGTAAATGTGAAAAGATAATGCTCGCTTTTCGACAACAGCATTTAAAGTATTTTCAACATATATTTATACTCTATTAACACGTTTATGTGTAGGCATAATATAATTTAGAATTTTTAGTGTAGATTGCTATGAGTTTATATTTATATGACAGTTTTACTAAATAGAAAAGTAGGATTCCTAGCTTCATTTACTTGTTAACATGGCTTTCTTTTGACAGATAGTCGACGAGGTTTTTTATACCTAACAAATATTTTGAGTGTATTTTAACATTGATAAACAAAAGTGTGTTAGTCAATTGATTTGCATTGGTTTTTAAATCGTTCACTGATGTTTAAGACTATAATTGACCAGTCTCTTCTAGCATATGTGCATTTTGAGCGGATTGCCTTACGTCACTAACATTATAAACAGAGATGGATGGTGGTTGGTAGTGGAATCCAGGACACGCGTTTTATCCTCTTTGGGAATCATTCTAAATAAAGAGGAAAATATGGACTAATCGGTAAACAAATTATTTTCTCTTTATCCACAAGTGAATGGTTTTTACTCTACTGCAATATTCACGTGATGAAACTATTTAGAGAACTCTACGTTATTGATTACTCTCTTGAATTGTTCTGAAATTACTTTTTCATCCGTTACTTTTTACTAGAGATTTATTTTTTATTTTGCTTTTCTTGACTTTCTCTTCTAATGAACACGTAAACATTGATCAGACATTTTTATTATCTTCCGTTATTTTTATCAAAGTATGATAACAAAATGCCTCATTAAATTTATACCATTTTATGATGTGATGAAAATATTGTCTTGTCTGTCATATTAAACAAACGAAATATGTAATAAAGTAAAGTATGTTTTCACAGTTTATTTGAAATTATTACTACCTTGTGTACCCTTATTTTGCATCATAAAAATGTTATGTCAAAAATATTTTTTCAATCATAATGAAAACAGTATTGTAATTTGATTAGATTAACCTAGTTACTCTGTCGCCTCATTTCAAAGGAGTGATATGGTACAATCAATCGTCATGATTAATATTTGTACATACTAACTGACAATATGTTCTGTTATTACTGACATATGCATAAAAGAGATATTCAGAGAAAAATCTTTTCACATTCTATATGAAACAGAAAATTGCAAAAAAACTATGGATTGAACAAGAATTCATTTGAGTATACGTATACATAGCCATTACTTGAAGTACCTATGTCAACCGAAAAAAAATGTAGAGAATCATAATGTTCAGTATGATAATCAGGAAATACATATTCTGATGAAACATATAACGAGTTAAGTGTTGAATACTGGACTGTTGAATACTAGACTACAATATAAAAATCAGACATTTCAAGCTTTATTTAGTTACGGTTAAAACATATGTGAATGGTAATTAGTTAGCTTTAAGATTTATGAATTTTGAACATACACTTGTATTTTAAGATGTGATATTTAATTCGATTAAACTGTTTAAAATAGGTTGTAAGCAAAATTTGTAACTGTTATTGTGATGATAGTAACTAAATCCTTTAAAATTAATTCTATCAACTATCCAATAATTAGAAAGAATGACCTAATTTTGATCAGATTAGGCAAAAGTCGACTTGTTTATATTTAAAATAATTCGCCTCAAGTTATTGAAATTTTGAAATTTCTATCAGATGTGTTAGCCTGAGGTTAAAAATCCTGATTTATTCTATTTGTGATGTTAATGAAAAGTATGGTAATGAAATAGAGATAGATATAGATCAAACTAATAAAATAAATATTTATGTTAATTAGATGCAATTTCATGTGTTCATATGACAAGCAATTAGGTGTAGGCTAATTAACCTTACTATTTATTTCTTAATATACGAGTTCTATAGTCGAAATCATCCTGGTATTATATCAAAATTTTACGACCTTTACTTCAAGAAGATAGAAATTCGTCACATTTTAACCATAAAATATCAAGTTTCACCTAAAAGAGACGCGATTTTGTAATTAATGATAGAACGAATTTTACTTACATTTTCAAATAGACTTGCTTATATATTTATTCAGAAAGGATACGGGGTTTAATAAAGGTCCACTTTATATTCTAAACAAGATTCCCAATGAGTAAAGTCACGAATATTCTCACTACTTAATATATATATATATATATATTAGATAAAAACACTTCAATTTATACGTTAAGTGAAGTATAAAACGATGAATACATGAACTGATTTAACCGACTAAACATCCAGTTTATTCACCAATATATATATTGACAAATTCATATTCTTATCAGAAGGGGTTTTGTGGAGGTTTCGGTAATTGTATGGTTGAATTCATAAATCAACTGAAGCTAGACTACTGTGGAAAACGTGGAAGCACTAAACAGCGGTTTCATCCCATTGTGGGACTCCTCAGCAGTGCAAATACACGAACCCTTCTCACGGGATTCGAACCCATGACCTATCAGTCTCGCGTGTGAGCGCTTAACCTCTAGACTACTGAGCCGGCATCCAACGGTGTTAAATTCATTTTATACATTCTTATTATTTTATCCAAAAGTAAAAGATTTTATTGTTGAATTTTGTCAATAAATGAAAATAGAAAAAAAAGAAACTGTGAACTAATACATAATTTCAAGCTTCTTAACAATTTATCCAAATTCATTTTTGTAATATAGAAGATATTTTTTCTTAGAATCAGTTTTTATAGTTTAAAAGTCTTCAATTTTATAGAATATTGTTTATAGATAGCAAATATGTTCTTGAATAGGCTAATTGACTACAGTAGTTCATTGTTTAAAGTTTGTATAAGCTTGTACAGCGTTGCTACAATCGTTTATAAAAAATACGGGGTTTCTTCTAACATTTTACAGGGGTAACCTAGTTGATAATTTCAAGGGTAAGATTTATTTACAGTAATTATATGTGATTGTGTATAAATGAGAATGATTTTAAGTCATTTGTCATAGAATGAGATTTAACGGCGAAATCCTATCAAGGAGCAAGATCTAGCACTTTTATAAAGGTGCTGCTTAATTCAAGAAACGGATAATGATCAAGAAAAAAATAATCAAAGTTTATCACTATTGTAAGTTCAAATTAGATAAAACATTATCTGACTCAACTTTATGAGTGTTATTCTGTGAAAAGATTTTATGCAATCGATCGTTATTATCTCACTTAAGTGTTCGTTGTTATGAGTCACTATTGTTTGAAAGCTGTTTTCTTTAACGCTATGAAGTATTATACTTAATGAAAGAAGCAAAGCAAAATTTTCGTACTTGGTAGATTTCAAGTAATTCTTAGTATTTTTTTAACTGTACTGTTTAAAGAATACATACACTTTATCAAAGTATATAGCTTTAATGTATTTTTCACTCACTTTTCTGCTTTTTCACACAGAATATCTGCATCGTTGAGATACTTCATTGTTTGAAGACCTTTAGTTAATTTTGTTGTAGACTCGCTTTGTAATAATAATGACTGAAATTGTTTTTCTTGAAGTGAACTCCAGTGTTCTTGTGGATTCAAGCTGAATGCACGTGGCCTTTTGAAAAGTTTATCAAAGTCTGAATTATCTTCACCTGTTGCCTGTACGATGCTGGGAGGTTTTATTTCATCAGAAATATGGTCACGATCGGTAAAAGTATAGTTTGTACTTTTTTCAAAATTGTTACACATTTGTTGGCTGTGCAATCGTTTATTTCCAGGAAGTTGAATATGTACTAACCTTGGTACCGATTGACGTTGATATTTAGATAAGATATTCAGAGATTCGGACTGCAGAAATCATAAGTGTATATAAAGAAAGCATTTGAAAAATAGACAAAATTAGCAGACATCTTGAATTACAATGTATGTTAATGTCACTATAATAATGGTCTCTCAGTTGAGATTACTATAATTCACTTGTCATTTAACTATTTACTCAAACTACGATGTTTTCTTTTATTTCAATTGAATGTGATCATTTCCATCAGCATTCACTTTAAAAAAACCTGTATATAATTATCATGATCACTATTAACCTAGTTAATAATGACGGAGACCATGAAACAATCTAATTCCCCCCTTTGGGATCAGACTGAGATGGTGATTACTTTTAAACTACTTCATGAAATCGAATGTTATAATGGATTATGATATTTCAGAGTTAGACAATTGTTAGTAATACGTAAAAGAAGAAAAACGAACTATTCTCTGATAACAAGAAAGAATGAAGTGTATAAGATAGCTGAGATCTACTAAAGTATAAACCTGATTGTTATGTTATATTCTAATTAATAAATTTATGTGAAAATATGTCGGCTAACGATTCATTCATTAAAATTTATTCATTATCAAGAGTAAAAAATATTATGTAAACATTTACCATACACTGAAGTGTATGGTAAGCTTCCCCTGTGGTCCTTCCCAGGTTTGCTGCCGGACCCAAGCCTGGATAAAGGAGGAGGTTGGGCATGGGGTTAGCGTCCCCATCCTGTAGAAAACTGACCCGCTAATCAAACGTTAACCAGAAAAGATTAAAAGTATATTAAGTTAATCAATTAAATTAAATTTATTCACTAATACTTAATAAATCTATTATAAAAACTGTAATATATAAAAATATTATAAAATTAATTAAATGATTTAAGCTAATGAATTTACCTGTTGTAGTGTTGATTGTGCAAAATTTTGTGTGCTAGAAAAATTACTTTTACCATATTTTGATATAACATCTTGAACATGTGAAGGTGCACCAACAAGACCACCCATAAAACCTGTAGTTAATGCTGCAATAGATTTTAAGGCATTGTTTGTTTGTTCTTTTGTACATTTTTTATCTAAAGATTAATTAAAATAGTAATTATTGGAAAAAAAATTATTAAAAATTATCTGCTTATATAATAACTAGATGATTCGCAAGAAAAAAATAAACTATTTAAGTTAGTTTATTTCAATAATATTATCTGTTCTTACGTAAAAATTCTTGAAATACAGTTAAACTTAAAGGTAATTAAACTAATTTAAGATAAATATATAAAAATCAGGTTGGGGTTTTTTAATCTTTCTAGAAAAACTCCAACGAGAGTTTTAGATATTTATCTTAAATTAGTTTAACTACCTTAAGTTTAATTGTATTTCAAGAATTTTTTACATTGACTAAATCAGCAAACTGCATCACGAGACAAGTTCTAACTTGGAATCCTAAAGGGAAGCGGAAAAGAGGAAGGCCAAAGAATACATTACGCCGGGAAATAGAATCAGATATGAAAAGAATGAATAACAACTAGAAAGAACTGGAAAGGATTTCCTAGGACATGGTTGGATGGAGAATGCTGGCGGGCGGCTTATGCCTCTCCACGAGGGGTAACAGGTGTATGTAAGTATATAAAAATCTAGTTTTCTTTATCACATAATCGATTGTAACTTTTTAATTTTCAAAATGTATTTTCTAGAACTAATTTTAAAGGCGAGCAGAAAAGTTATCACACTAAATAAAACACTTTTGAATGTAATGAAAAAAATAAATAATGAATAAAATAAATAAATTCATTTAACTAAAATAAGACTCTTTTAACGGATATAAAGCAGGATCACGAATTGAATTTCGATGGTACTTTATCATAATTTGTTCTGTTTGACACAGAATGTATTATTCTATTTGAAAAGTGGCATTTTACCAACAGTGACAAAACGGGATGTCTGATGACACTACTTCATATAAGCTAAACGTCTTACTACTAAACGTTATCTGTGCTCAATTTTTTTTCAAAGGTACAATCGTAGAGAAATAAATTTATTAAAATGTAAGAATCCATTTTGGAAAATGACATGGATTTTCGGTCAACGTTATTGTTGCTGAAACTTAATAAAAACCTGTTGTTAGTAGTATTTTACGGATTAAAAAGATGATAAAAAATTTATCACTAAAAACCATTTTTTTAAAATAATGTGATTCAACTTCGGATTAAAACTTATACCATGTTTTATCCGCTCTGAGATATTCAACCATGTCTTAGATCTAGTTACAATAGAATTAAGAATGAACTTCTAGAGTTTATAATCTTCCATTTATTCGACCTATCTTCTCTAGTGTCTTATTTGCAACTTGGAGCTAAGGATCATGTAAAAAATTATTTTTCTAACAAATCAGGCGTAAAGTTATTAGTATGTCCTAACGATAAGAATAATTCAAATTATCATTAACCATAAATGAAATCAATGTATAGAATTTTATGTTTATGAAAATGATGATGGCATTTATCTTGATAGTAACCTTTGAATAACATTTTAAGTTTGTCACAGTTCCATCATAAGTGGTATTTTCTACAATAAAAGTTGTGAAATAAAGTGACAGGGTAAACATATACATATACATATATACAACTATGTATTACATTTTTTCCAAAAACTACCTTTTCATAAGTTTACAAGAAATACAGGAAGAAGCACCGTTTTGTGATAAAAATTACAAAAGTTTCGCCTATCTACACATTTATGGACCTCCTACTTACTTGTAGTGAAATGTGTGTGGTGATATACTTGTTAAAAATAATAAAAAAAACTCTTTTGAAAATCTGTCTTCCACTTATCTGTCAAATGACAGTAGACTAGTTAATGTGACAGTTATAGGTAATTATGCATAGATATACACTTGCGTATGTTCATATCCATTGTCAGAGATTGGAAGTTTATGCAATAAAGAAGTGATAAAAATAAACCATATCAAAGACTGTAATAATTTTAAAATTATTGAAGAAAATGCCAAAGTGTAAAAATGTTTAAAAGAAAAATGTACTGTTTCGCATCTTTTATTATTTAAGTAAATGACGTAAAAAATGTGCTTGCCAAAATGAACTTAAATCAATCATCATTTGAACCATTTGAAATGTGAAAATATTTTGATCGTTTTGTTCAAATTAAAAACTATATATATATATATATATATATATATGTATATATACATACATGATAGTATTAGCAGTATATATACATCTAACAAAAATAAACATACATAATGGCTTGCATTTGCGTATGGTATCACTGGAAACTCCCATTTCTTTGAGTAAGTTTTCTAGAGCAAGTATGTGTTTCTGTTGCAAAAAGGAAACAAATAAAAGCAGTTTGACATAATTATCACCATTATTTTTGAATATTATTTAATTTGTTTGCCGATAAGTGTGAAAGGAATAAAAATTTTTGAAGTTTAGCTTTCATTCATTTATCAAATTCTTAGAAGTAGCAAAACATGTCAATGATTGTATGGTTTATTATGGATGTCATATATCTTTAACTACAATTCTAAAGTTTAAATATTTTTAGATGGGTTTGAGCTACTTGTTCTACATCAATCATTCACTTGAATAGTGAGTAATAAATATCAGATATTTTAATTTATTACACTGGTTAAATGTATAAAACTCATCATATAAAATAAAGGGTACAGTCAAAAGTTAACCATATATGGTTGAAAAAAAAACACCTAACAGATGTCATAATGACATTTTTCAACAATATAGTGAATCATTGCAAGTCATCAGCATTAAAGTTCACTTATCACTTGACATCTAAAGTTCATTAGTTTGAGAAAAACATTTTCCCCCTCGTTTACGGATATGTTTGCAGATTTTTTAATCAATTTATAACATAACCATTCCAGATATACACTATTTTAAAATCTAAAAAATCTAAAAGCACCTTATAAACGTTAATTTGTTTAGGTTCTTCGATAACTACTTTTAAAAGCGCAATCCGTAAAAAAACAGTTTAAGTCTGTTAGTTTGAGACAAAGGAATGAAATATTAGTTTATGCATTATGTTTCACGATTCAACAAATAAGCGCTGTACAAAACATTTTGCCAGTAGATATGTTTACTGATGTAAAGACATGTACGTGGGTGAATAAACGAGCAATTGACTGTTATTTCTTTTTGATAGTTTGAAGGGTGTGTATAGATAAGTTAAAAGAAGGAAAACCTTTTAGTGTGTGTTTCGATAATTTCTTGAAATGTTGTAGATATTTAGAGTAAAAACACACTTATTAGAAGAAATTAAGATGGTAAACTTTGTATGATGAGTGTTCATTGTGTAATTAACAAAACTGTAATATCTTTAAGTTATGTTACAAAAGATAGGAATGTTTTCGGTAAAATTACGAAATTAATAATAGTTTAACTAATGTTTAAGTCATGAGTCAATTGAAGCTAGAAAACCATGAAAAACCTGGGAGCACTAGATGACCGTTTCGTCCAATCGTGGGATTCCTCAGCAGTGCACCTCCACGATCCCGTCTCGTGAGTAACCAGTGGAGTTCAACCAGGTCTGTTGGGAGATATCAACTCACTGAAGACATTGGTGAATGGTTACTCAATTTCGTAGATTGGTTGAAGTTAGACATTAACACCATTGGATGCCGGCCATCTCAGTGGTCTATCGGTTAAGTTCTCGCGCGCGAGACTGATAGGTTCTGGGTTGGAATCTCGTGAGGCGGGATCGTTGATGTGCCCTGCTAAGGAGTCCCACAATAGGACGGAACGGCCGTCCAGTGCTTCCGGGTTTTCCATGGTGGTCTAGCTTCAACTGACTCATGATTTCAACTATATAAAATTACCAAAATCTCCACAAAACCCCCTTCTGATAAAGTTTAGGTCATAAATTCATGAAGTGGTTAGAAAATATAGGAAGTGATAACTGAATACGTACTTCGGTATATTAGTTAAGCAATAACTCCTGCTATCATTGCATAGAGATAATACAATCTGATCATGATTGAGGTGTGCACATTCAGAAATCTAAAGTTTTGATTCCATAAGAAGAATCCAAGCTCAATTCGGAATAAATACTTCCAGAAATTAATGCTTGATCATATTCACAGTAGGTACTATCCATTTGAAAAGCACGGTAAATGTGAAATGATTGAGGGCCTAATGTATAGTTAAAAATCGATTTTAGTAAGTGATTCCATGATGCTTCTAGCAATGGTTTAGTTTAAATAGTTAGTCATTAGGAAATCTTTAAATAAGTTATTTGATATATGTTCGGTTAATTTAAAAGTAGTAAGTTTTCAACATTATTCATCAACTACTAATAATAAAGTCTCCAGAGGCAAATTTGAGGAATCGATATAGTCCGAACAATAATGATGATCAGCATCGAACTGTACGATCAGCTACATCACTACTTCCTTGGAAAATCTAAAGCTGTTAACGAGGATTAACTACCGATTCTAGTCAGGAGAGCGTAACTTTCGTCATTCACCAAAAGAATTTCGTTTTTTCGAGTCAAATAAATAGTATCTTACGTTTGAGGTAGCCAACCTTTACAAAACTTAAAAATCTCCATTGAAATAGAAAGATACTTGCATGTAAAATAAGTTCATTTTGATTGATAAGTTTATGGACAATAAATCAATATCAAATGAGATGCGCTGATTTAAAGAACTATCATAATGGTAGTAACATTATGAGATAAATATTTCAAGTTAGATTTTATGAACGATTTTAAAGTCAATTATTTCATAAGTTTCGATCTCAGTAGAGTTCTGATACCGGTTTATTTGAATAGTTCACTCGGTTAATAAAGATTATGAAACCTCTTGATTTTCCTGCTTGAAAGTAGTTTTCTTAGAAATGCAAGTGAAGATAGCAATGTTTTCCGTTAACAGAATTAACGTTTCTTACAAAAGACTTATTTACTTATATTCCTACTCTACACAGTTTATCAAATCGCAATAACTGTCAGTTATAATCTAACAACGATATAATCAGACCTTTAATCCATATAAATTCTTTTGATCATTTTGGGGACTGCTGTATAATTCACCGTTTTCACCGATCACCTTACCCGAAACACTAGAACTTAAGTAATTTTTATGATTTGTTAACTCCATCTGTAATTCACCATCAAAGTAAGGTTTAACTTTTTAACTCACTGAATGAATAAATATTCTTGTTTCACAAGCAGTCAACTGCAACACGAATCATTGCGTGACTGTCGCAAAACATTTAGTCAGAGTCGATGTACCTACCCCGAAGAAAATGGTAGAATAAACCTGATTCGTCTTGAACAGCGGGTTGATGATAACTGTCTGAAAACTAAGAGCTCTTTATATACATAAATATAATTTTAGTCAGTAGTTATATGGAAATTGTTACTTTGCATGAACAAGGTTTCCAAGTGGTTCTCATCATGTCTTGAATCCATAAATTGAGTGAATCTTCTCAAAATTAATATGATCAACACTAGTTAACAGTTAATAAAATATATAAGAATAATGTACTAACAACATTCATTCCACTGATTTTATTCCATATATTCTTCCTATAAGTCTTTAGTTTTGAAACTATTACATGGTACAGTTTTCAAAACAGATTTTCCCTACAAATCTTATAACTTTAGACAAATTGTATCCAGTAAAAGATGGACAAGTTATGTCAGTGACTAATTTATAAATTGTGGTACCATAAACACCTATTTCTTTTATTAATGGGAGTGAGAATAAAAAAAACATTCGTATTTTATCATCTCATTTTATTTTGCTTAATATAATATTCAAATATGATCAACTATTATTTGCAATATGCTAATTAAGTGTGAAAAGAAATTCAGAACTGTGATATGTCCTGAAAATGTAACAATAAACAATAATAAAAAAACACTTTTACCAACACATTTTGTTTTCTGAATTTTCAAAAGATCTATTCACTAATAAATGAAAGTAATCAAATTAGTTTATTGTTTTTAGATAAACAATAATCTTGGAAACAATTAAGTGAAAATAAAAATTTGTTTTGTAAAGTAGGAACATAGTAAATTACACATATTATATCCATAATTTCTTGATTACCTTAAAGGGACATTCATAATAAGAACAAATATTATATATGAATGAATATTCTTTGAGTGAACTACTAGTTATATCAACAAATATCTACCGAATACTAATAGTTGTCAGTAGGTATCATTACCAAGTTTTGATTTGATAATTTCAAATAATTGAAAGCGTGAGTCAATTGAAGCTAGACCACCAGGGAAAACCTGGAAGCACTGAACAGCCATTTCGTCTTATTGTGGGACTCCTTAACTATGAAAACACTATATCTCCACAAAAAACTTCTGACAATAGTTTCGAACAAATTGAGAATTGGGTAGACTGCTATAAATAAATAATATATTTGTAATATCCCAATGAGTAAAAAAATTAGATTTTCTGACGTTTTTCATGACTTAGTGTAGGCCACTTCTTCAGAGAATAAATAGCTAATGTCGGAAAATCTAATTTTTTTACTCATTAGGATACTAGAAATATACTATTTATTTATAATAGTTGTCAATATTTATTAGTTATTTTTTAAATGTTAAAAGTAGTTAACTCCTACAATAATGAATTGGTCAATATGGAATGTGTACATTTCAAGAAAGTTTCAGTCATTACAGGTCTACAAAAGAGTTACCTGAGCAAATGGTTTTGAAATATGTAATGGTGAGTAAAATATTATGTTCAGTTTATTAACAATTAACTTTCATTAAACCTGAAGAGGTTTGAATTTAAGAAAACAGTGGTTACTTCTTATATTGTTCATTTTATAATAAATGTCTTGTTTTTTAATTAAAAGTATACTTGGTTTGTTTTATTTCACTCACTGATAAAGAAAATAAATGGAAATTTGTATTTAGAATAGATGGGAATAATAATGTTGAAATATGAAACAATAATCTTCGTAACCACTACTGATACGTATATATGTACCACCGGGATTACTGAAGAACGTTGGCAGTGTCGTAATAAAGTTTATCTGGTAAATATACATGATATTTATAGATGGCTATTATAAATGCAAATTAGTGTTAAATTTATAATAAGGTTGTAGTACATTAAAGGATAACCTATAGTAGAAACATGAAATAACAAAAAAAATTGTATACTTTTCATCTCAATTCAAGTTGTTGGTAAATATGCATATAATAATCAGTTTTGCCTAATGCATCGATTTTTAATTATCTTGTTTGTGTTCTTTGGAACAGAATAGTGTAGTATTATTTCTTTATTGGCTTCACTATGGATACTCATGATTATCCCTGTAAGTTCGGAGCTTACATCTAATTTAAATAATTGCAAATAAATAAAACGAATTTTGTGTTGATATAAAAGAATGTGAAACTGCAATTTCGTGAATTGTACCGAAATACAAATATATTGTAAAACGACTTGACTAAATCAAGTACATGCTAGCTCGATGTTATTTCACCAGGTCATTTTAAATACTGGCAGTTTGATAAAGGGAAAGTTTGGCAAGATCTTGGTTAACGATGAAAGTTACAGATTATTTCGCATGTCAAATGAAAATGACTTAGTTTACGTTTGTGTTGGTAATACTTGAGAGAATTCTTGTCATGCAAAATATATGCTTTTAAAAAATCTAGAGCAATAATTTCCTACTAAGAATTTCGATAATGTAATGGGATGTAATTAATTTGAAAAACGTGATGTACATGGGTCACACATTTCAATCAAACTTCGTATAAACGTTTTCAGTGGTGAATTCTTAAGTTTATATATAGCTTGGTCATTAGAAAATTTAAGTCTCCTTTATGTGTAAAAAAAACAAATTGTTCTAACCACAAATCTACCAGGTATTCTTTAATTCATTTCAAGGTCTAGGGTAAAGTGACGAATTGTTCTTTCTTATATACTAAATTATTTCCTCTCTTTTACTTCCAACTATCAACTCGTACTTTATGGAGTTTTTAATTAGTTTTCATTAAAACACACCTTGAGAGGTATATTTGTGACCCGACTGTCCAAACTGTATACAAACACGCTGCAATTTCTATATCAGTTCCGTCTCCTTATTACATTGTCAAAAGGAAATATACCATTTTCACATATTTAAGTAATCTAACAACCATAAATATTTGTAGTAGTATGAATATCTTTAGGACAAAAATATCATGAATAGTTTTTCGGTACTAGTAATCTCTTTAGAATCCATATTTTACCACACCATTATTAACATTTGCGATATTAGCTTGAATGACATTAGGAAATGCCAAAATTCATTTATTTCTTAACATTTCGATATCCATCGTTGTATTGATAAGGAAAATACTTGGGGATCACAGTAAATCCGTTCCAAACAATACCTTGTATACTGAAAGAAAACGCTAGTAAACATCAAGGTATATTTAATTTATATCTTCCAATGACACCGAATAACTAATTGATTTATTTTTTTAGATATATATTATCAAATACACAGAATATTCAATTCCACATTATACCAAGTCATTAAAAGAAAATATACCAGAGTAATGAGAAATATTGAAAAACAAACTATATGCCTTTAGATCATATAAAAGTCAAGTAAATGCATTGTGTCGTAGATAGTTAATAAACGATAAAGAATTATTCGTTTTGAGCCAATTTCATTTTATTTTTTACCAATGGGTATTTAAAACTGCAAACAGAAATGTAGGCATTATTGTTTATTAAATATTTATTAACCTAATTAGTAGAATTATTTTTGTAAGTGAAGTAAAGTTCTGCACTAGGATAAAACGGCCGCCCAGTGCTTTCAGGTTTTCAATGGAGGTCTAGCTTAGATCGACTTTTCAGTTCGATTGTGAAAATAATATTTATGTTAATATTCAGTAAGTCAAGAATAATTTCAAATGTAAAAGACCTGATTTTTTTTATAGATATTTAAATCTAAATTACTTTCATGTTCAAAACGTGCATTTCACACAATTTCCTTTGTGTTCAAAAGATAATGAAATTCAACATCACGCATATATATATGTTTATATGCTAATCGGCAGTGTATAACTAGTAAAGATTGTTGTGAATTCTAAGTATTATTGATGAATAAAACAAAGTTCAGTCAAAACAAATGCTACATTCTTCTTCAATATATTTTATGAGAAGGCAGTGACCTTAAACATTTATTGAGTTTATTTATATCCGAGCAACTACTCTTCTGAAGTACGTAAAAAAGAATATAGAGAAGACAAATATTTATTTCTATACAATAATAAAGAAGGCGTTTTCTAGTTTTAGTTAATAAATGTTATGGTGTTATGAAGATTTGTGAAGATGAAGTTATGGAACAAACTAAACATACAAGCAGCAGAGAATATTTTGTTAACATCATTTACTTCAAGGAGAAAAAAAGGAGTTTATGTAAATTCATAATCTCTTGGGTGTATTGTTGTAAATAGCTGTGATAGTTTATTCTAACTTCTGAACTATCTTTTCAGACTGTGTGTAATTCTGATAAATATTCCAGCAAAATTAGCATCGTGAATTATTCAAAACATCAGCAAACTATTCAAAATTTCTTAACCACAGCTATATGCTTTATTGACTGCTATTAATATTTTAATAGTAATATTAATAATAATAATAATAATAATAAATTGATACTTTAAGTCAGTCACTCCGAATGGTGAAAGTTTGAGTTATTAGGGATTAAGTGTTTATGGAAGGTTATCTGTTGGGTTGTTTGAGGTGAGGATGACATGAAAACAGTGTAGTTATCTCAAAGTAGAAATAACGTTACACACAATTATACAGCGTATGATATACCTTGACAATCATGATAAGTGTATCGTTGAATAATACCTCAAGTGTTAAGAGGCACCAAACCTTTATGCTTTCAGTCCAATCCACCATCATTTTGTTAATTTTCAGTGATGAGTGTCAAACTACAAGAAAACAGATGACCAGTGCTTCTTTGTTTTACTTCAATTTTTTAAATGATATTGTTTCATGCTGTCAACCTCAGATGATACTTCTCATGATCAGTCACAGTAGCTTGAATGTATTCATTTACTTTCTTCAGATCACGAGCTCATGCCCTGTTTCTTTTTAATTTATTGGTTTTTAATTTATTGGTCTCTCACCATTTTATCAGAAATATGCATATTATCTAGACTTATCTGTTCTAATTTTGTTAATTTATTCTTAATGAAACGATATAGCTGTTATCGAAACGACGAATGAATGTTACTGGATACTGTGAATTACCACTTAGCAAATCTTAAGGTGAAAATTGAGAGTCCACTTATAAGCATCTGTCGACAATGTATTCAGCTAAATATTATGCATGACATGTATTTGGCTACAACAATTATTTAATAAACAAAAAGTTAGTCTGCTAACATATTATACTGAAAGTGAACGATGTATAAAGTAGATACTGTTCATTGCAACCTGAAATTGGAATAAATAATAGGTAACCCATAAGCTTTAAGGACAGCACTATAGAAAGTCTGTCCTGTTATAGGAATCTTCAACAATGAGGTAGTTAGATACCTGAAAATAAACGGCTCTTAACTTGAAAAAGCAAAATGCTCAACAGGCTATTTTAAAGATTTCACATTACTGAATGAATAAAACAATAACAGTATTTAAAGAGTTAGATATAATTTGATACTTCCTACAAAAATGAAAGTTTGTAAAATATTGCTTTTCTCATGTCAAAGTGTTTCGTTTACATTGTAAATTATTAATCAAAGGTTAACTTGAACGTAAATAATTGTCTTCTATTATAAAAACATATGTTAAACTGAAAGATGAACTTTTTGATATTGTTGTATGTCAGTGAATATTTCAAAGAATTAATTGATTTTGACTGTAAAGTTCTATCATCATGGAATCCTTATATTTATATAAGAAACTTAGTAACATTGGTAAATTTCACAGTGCAAGGTTATTGAAGAAAAAATACAACTGAGCTAATCATACTTTAGGCTAATTAAACTACATAAATTCTAAACAACTAATATTATAAGCCAAGATGGATAATGGCTAGAAGCGGGATTCAGGACGCGCGTTTTGTCCCAGTTAAAACTCGCCAAACAAACAATACAAGAATCAGTTTAAACTTCATCCTGTTACACAGGCTAGTGGCTATCAGGACTCAGTGGCTATCAGGACTCAGTGGCTAAATGGGTAACTTAATGGTATTTGAATTGGACAGTAATGGGTTTGAATCGCAGAGTGAATTTCAATTCTGAGATGCAGGTACATCAAGCTGACGAGTCCCAAATAAGACGCAACGCTCGTCCTGCATTCAACTGCTAGCCACCATTCATCTCTGTTTACAATGCTAGTGACTTAAGACAATATCAAGGCAATCCGCATAGGATGCACATATGCTAATAAAAGACTGATCAATTGAAGTCCCAAGAATTAATGGAAGGATTAAAAAAACAATGCAAAAATGAATTATAGCTAATATTATTGATCTATGAAATATTTTCCTTTATTTTTGATAATTATTTATTAAACATAAATCACATTGATTATGCCACTTATCATAGTATGTGCATAAAACACAAGGACATGGTTCAAAAACGGTTACTAAACGTGATGTTGTACGAGTAATAAAACAAAAAACGTTGAAGTACATCAAAAATGAAAAATGTTAACATCAAATTCTATGAATGAAAAAACACAATGAGTAATCTTTTTTCTGTGTATTATTTTGAACAGTTACCTAATCAAAATTTGATTATATAATAACTTTCGTCCAAATTAGAGCAAATAGTTTCAGAGTATTTGGGCACCGAATTGATGTAAGAGATTAAATAGGATAGGTTCGCCAGGCGAAATGTTGGATTTACTTCAAATTCATTCGCTGAGATTTTACAAATATATTAGTCCTACAAAACGTGATTAGTTTGTAATTTCCTATTGCTGATTTTCTGGAATCTATTTCATTGTTCCCTATTGTCTTATACAAAATCTGAGAGGATTATTTAGATATATCTTTTAGTTACAAGTTATAGTATATTAGATAAACGGCTATTTTTTGAACCCAGAAAACGTGTTACCTCATATTAGGAAAACTCCAGCAGAATGTATTTCTATTACACTGTTGATACCTATACTGAGACTTCGACCCGGTATTACTCACTAAAAACACCAACTCACTATTTACATATCTGCACAGGTGTATCCAACTTGGAGGACCCAAATAGGAAGAAAGACTTGTATTGGATTTCAACTCTATCCTAATCAGTTATAAAACATTATGTTTTATTAGTTAAATGAAAGCACGTTGAATTTTGATTGGTTGCCTCTTAATGAGACAAAAACGACTCATAAATGATCACTTGTAATTTGTATTCCGTTGAATTTAAAAAAAGTATCACGAAATTGTTTGATTAAAGTTTTTTAATGATACTTCGGTCATTACAAGTTACTTCAAGGACGTTAATGTTCAAATGTTTACAGTACATTAATGTACTTTAAAATTAATTACTAGACAATTGCCCACGTAAATAAATATTAATTAGTTTGTTATTTAAGGTATGTCTGATCTAAAAAAGCTGTTCACAAAGATAATAATTAATAAATATTCCTTAAAAGAGAAAATTGCTAATCTTCATTTGAATGGTGAAATTTACCATTTATGTGCAATAGCTACTTTAGTAAATATTTCACTTAATTATGATTTTTTTAAAGTCATTTCCAAAATTGCGAGTTAATTGTTATTTAGTTACTTGGTTTCAATTATGGGTCGTGCTTTTCTCAAATCACATTACACATATGAGATTAAAAAGTTTCCACTTGGTGTTATTTACTTGTATCTTTCCATAGTTATTTAGAAATGCAGTTGATTAGTCTTTTGTTGGCATCATGTGCATCATGTGCCGACTGCATCGATATTGCCTTAAGTTACAGGCTTTATAAGCAAAAATGGATAGTGACTAGCAGTGGAATTTAGGATGCGCGTAGGTACACCCAGTAGGTACATCCAGCTCACGAGTCCCTAATAAGACGAACTGCGCTTCCTGGATTCCACTGCTAGTCACTATACATTTTTGCTTATAGAGATAAAGTAATATTCTGTAAATTATCATGGACATTCATCCAGCATTTATTTCTTTACTCCGTATAAAGCATTCACTATATTATAAAAATACTTTATTGATAAATGATAGTTAGCCGTCAGTTTGAAAAATTATTTTAGAACATGTTGAAATATTGAAATATGTAGCCAGAATGCTTATGCTGCTTTGTTTAATGGTAAGTTTTTTTCTCAAAGTAATACATGAATATAGACACTAGAGGATAGAAAGTTTTCTATTTTGTACTTGTGGTCAACAAAGGAACTCTGAGAAACACTTATTCATACGTAATAAATCACTTGATAACATATCCATAACTGTGTGACCTGGAATGATGAATTGATTTCCTTAAGTTTAACACTACTCAAAAAAATTACAAAGACAGTTTCCACACTTCACATTAATTTAAGCTAGTATTGTTTTTTATTTGTGATTATTTGTGTGTTTATCTCAGCTACTATTTGATACTGTACTTTAAGTAAATACAGAATTAGGCAACAAAGTTTTGTGATATATCGACAAATGTTGATAAGGATTAGTGTTAAGACGTAGAAAAAACCAGTCCACATATCACAGCATGATATATGTTTGAACATATTACGCTGTTTGGCTTATTGAAAAGTTATTTATAAAGGAAATATTTTGTTAGAATGATTGACTTTTTTCTAGGAAACCTATTATAGCTATACATGAAAATAAATCAGGTCACATGAACTAATATCAAATGACACATAAAGGTTTTCATTAAAAAAAAACCACAACATTGACATGATATTTAACTATGCGAAAAATGTGAATTAAAAAAAAACAACATATTCTTCTCTATATACATCTATAAAGTTTGATATAAATAGATTAGTTTTCTGACAGTTACTTGGTTTATAATTGAAGTCATTCATATTAGGTAAATAAAGTATTTATTCAGTCAATTAAATAGCTTTGATGTGAAAAAAATGTTTTAGGGATAGTTTTCCTGATTGAATTTATGTTTCATTCCTTTTTTTGTAATTGTTGTAATATCATAAATTATTTAACTGGAGATTATGCCTCTAAATACCCTGGTACGGCCGAGAGTGGGGAGAGTCTACTCTCCCTCTCGAAACGCTCTCACATGGCCAGCGAATATATAGCCTCTGCCAGGGAAGTCCTACTCACTGCCTTCTCGTGGCGGGGGTGTTGTTTACGAAAGTGAGAGGACGAAAAGCGAATGTCCGGAGCTCTAACCGGGTTGGTGGGCACGAAAGGTTCACCTAGGGGAGTTGGAAAACCCTGATTCTAAACCAGTGGTGCACATGGGCTCCAGTATCCTGAAGGAACAAATGGCATATGAACCAATCGTTGGTCACCGGCTACCATGGGACTGCATCTCCTCACGATGCTCCACTGCCTTGTGGATCAGACCTTTAGGTCGAAGATTCCGGGTGTGGCCCCCTAAGAAAAACAACTGCTTCAGTTTGGGCACATCCCTCACACAAATGAAATGAGATTTGTGCGGTGCATATTTATCTGGTGCCCTTTGTACCAATATTTATTTGTTTAAATAAATAAAATATGGAGAACATAAAGTATTTGAATAGGTGAATCGCTGTCATACATAAGAGTTATTCAACTTCAAATATTCAGCAAATGTAACAAGATGATTTATTTTTTAAATGATAATTTATAAGAAAAGTCATATTAAGACAAAAGAGTTTGTATATATATATATGTTAACGTAATAAGAAATTTATATACCGTTGGAATTAGATCTATATGAAAACATTCATAAATTAATTCATTTCTATTTAACTATTTTGAAGTTATTTCAATTTTTCTTCTTTATTAAACATAAACTTTTATATTCCTTATGAACAATAAAAATTTATTTTTATTAGTTGACTTTTAAAATATAATTAGCTATTTATAATTTATAACATGGATGTTAGATTACAACAGATTGTTTATTTTAGTTCTGTAACAATTACCGTGTTATAAGCAAACATGGATGGTGATTAGCAGTGGAATCCAGGACAGGCGTTTCGTCCTATTCCGGACTCGTCATTTGGGGGTACTTGTATCTGAGAGTTGACATTGACTCCAGGACTCGAACTCAGTACTGTTCGCTTCAAACGCCATCGCGTCATACATTTAACTAATGAGTCCCTATTGCACAAGTAAGTGACTATCAGGACTCAGTAGCTAAATAGATAACGCGATGGCGTTTGAAACGAATAGTGCTGGGTTCAAGTCCTAAAGTGAACATCAACTCTGAGTTGTAGGTAAATCCAGTTGACGAGTCCCAAATATGACGAAACGCTCGTCCTCTATTCCACTGCTAACCACTATACATCTTTGCTTATAAAGCTTGTGACTTAAGGCAATATCCAGGAAGTTCGCACAGCATGCACATATGCCAACAAGAGACTGATTAATTACAGTCCTAAATAGCAATGGGAAGATTGGAACAAACAATAACAAGTGAATTTAAATAGAGTGTTCGTTTAAAAGTAATCGTAAGTTACTAATTTTCACAAACAGTTGTTTAAAACATTTAATATCCCATTTTATTTTACAATTAAATATTAATTCGAATATAATTAAAATGTGAACGTACATCTTGCATTTCTTTTTCAGTACGTATAACTTCCATTTTTCTTCCCAAAATTCTTCTTGAACGCTTTTGCATTGCTATTCGAAATTCATATTGTTGTTTCTTGTGCATCATAAGGGCTGAAAAAAGACAATTTGATTTAGCTTTAGTAAAAGGCGTAAATATTAAATATCTTTTGTCCACTAAATGGACAGTTAGTATATAGTCGGATAAGTTATCAAAAGAACTAGTTCAACCGTTAATAGTGGTACAAAATAAAGATAGATTAAATCATCTAGTAAAGTTTTTGAGATTTTAGTCTTTCAATTATATTGCCAAATGGTGAATCTCTCTTTGCACAAACCATTGTATTCTAGATATCAGTGTTAACTTATGAGAAACGAAAATCCCGTTAGAGACTTGAAATCTTGTCTGTTTGATAGTGATCGATCTTAAATAAAGGTAAAATGATTAGGGCAGAGAAATACCAATTCACTAAATTTCATAGATTTACTTCAGCTACTTCGAATATTAATAATATTAGAAGATAACATTGTCATGTTGTATAATCCACATTTATAGGATATAATTAGTAGGACATAAAGAAATAAAACAATAACTATCTAGCTCTAGGAACCATGGTTAGAAAGAATTAACAATCACTTAGTATAATTTAAGGGATTTGTATGATTTTCAAAATGTGAGATGGGCAAATATCGCACAGTATGAAAAGTAGTTTTTTTCCCCCAAATGCCCTGGTACGGCCGAGAGTGGGGAGAGTCTACTCTCCCTCTCGAAATGCTCTCACATGGCCAGCGAATATATAGCCTCTGCCAGGGAAGTCCTACTCACTGCCTTCTCGTGGCGGGGGTGTTGTTTACGAAAGTGAGAGGACGAAAAGCGAATGTCCGGCGCTATAACCGGGTTGGTGGACATGGAGGGTCCACCTAGGGGAGTTGGAAAACCCTGATTTCAAACCGATGGTGCACATGGGCTCCAGTATCCTGATGGAACGAATGGCGGAAGAACCTGTCATTGGTCAACGGCAACCATGGGACTGCATCTCCTCACGATGCTCCACTGCCTTGTGGATCAGACCTTTAGGTCAAAGGCTCGGGGTGTGGTCCCCTAAGAAAACCACCTGCTTCGGTTTGGGCACCCGGGCAGTATCACAGCCCACACACAAATGAATGAAATTATGAACTCTATTGACGATAATATCCCTGGTCATACTAAAAGCAAGACAATTTACATTATTATTATTATTACCTCTATTATTATTATTATTATTATTACTATTATTATTATTATTATTATTATTATTTACCATATCGCTAACTCACCCCCTTTTATCCCCAATTTGTGTAACCTTACTTTTCAACTTATGCAGCAGCTCGATCTTGGTGGAAAATCTGTCCTATCTAAACGATCTCCAGTCACTGTCTGGTTGAAAGTGTATGCTTCCACCGATAATGAATACTGAGGCAGTCTTTCTGAAACCACGTACGCCGTTCAAGCTGGCTTCCTTCAACGTTCGCACACTAATGCAGATCAGACAACAGATAGGGCTGGCTATGTCTTTGGAAGGTCTTAATGTTGATGTTTGTTGTCTATCCGAGACCCGTATTCAAGACTCTAGTGAAGTACTACAAATCCGCTCTCCATCTGTCGCCTCGAAAAGCTTGTTCCACGTGCGCTTATCCGGGGACCCTGTGGCATCTTCGTCTGGTCTTGCTGGAGTTGGTGTCGCACTAAGCGCTAGGGCTGAGGCAGCACTAATCGATTGGATCCCCATTAACAGTCGGTTATGTGCTGTTAGATTAGAAAGTTCCATCAAAGTGAGAAGAAATCGGCGTGAGAAACGGTGTCTTTTCGTCATCTCTGCCTATGCCCCGACAGATTGCAGCCCGGATGCAATCAAGGATGAGTTTTACCACCAGTTAACAGTTCTTGTTCTTCTCCAGATAGCGCGTTCGACAGATATTGTAGTATTAGCCGGAGACTTGAATGCACAGGTCGGGCGTCTAGGCACAGAAGAGAGTCGTCTAGGTGGCCGATGGGGACTTGTTGGTCGCAGGACAGATAACGGGGACCGTTTGCTGCAACTGTGCACAGACCACAACCTGCTTCTGGCCAGCACTAACTTCCGGCACAGTCATCGCCGGTGTGCCACCTGGCGTCCTCCCTCTGCATCCCAAGCCTGGACTCAGATTGATCACATCGCGATCAGCTACCGCTGGCGTGGTTGTGTACAAGACTGCCTCTCCTTTTGGAGTACCTATCTGGAGTCTGATCATGCCCTGGTCTGCGCCAATCTCACCTTACTTTTCAGTGGCCGAAGGATTGACCGCCATCAACGGATCGATGTTAGTAAACTGGCTGCAACTTCTGTAGCAAGTAAGTATCGAGCGGAGCTAGCCTATTAGGCTAGCTACCACCCCACCGAAAAGTATAGATGAGCATTGGTTGCATCTTCACGACGCCATGAAAATGGCGAGTAAAGCCGCTTGCGGCTTCGCGAAACGTCCCGCTTACAAGCACTGGGTTTCTTCGGGCTTCTTACAACTGATGGAAGCCCGTCGGTCTACTCTGGGTGACCGTGAGTTTGACCACAATCGAAAGCTGTTACGTAATGAAATCGGGCAAAGCTTGCGTAAGGACCGGGAAGCCTGGTGGTCGGAGCGTGCTAATGAGATGGAAGCAGCAGCTGCATCTGGTAACTACCGGAAGCTCTTCCAACTCATCCGAGCCACTGGCAGCAAGAAGTCTGGTGTGAGTGAAACAATCTACGAGGATGACGAGATGCCAATCACTAACATCTGTCGACGTCTTGGACGATGGGCGGAATTTTTCGAAGGGCAGTTCAACTGGCCTGCTGCTCCGGCAACATCAACCAGCTTGTCCTGCCCCCCCCATGGCCGGTGACGACTGATCCATCAAACGAGGCGGAAGTCCGCAAGGAACTCCAAATCTTGAAACGTCATAAATCACCTGGCCCAGATGACTTACCTCCGGCTCTTTTTAAAGATGGTGGTGACTGTCTGGCTAAGGAACTGACTGCGTTGTTTGTAAAGGTTTGGGAGCAAGAAAGTGTTCCAACATCATGGAATGAGTAGATAGTCGTCCCTGTCTTTAAAAAGGGTTCACGTTGTTCCTGCAATAACTACCGGGGGATAAGTCTACTTTCGATTGCGTCCAAACTATTGGCTTCTATCATTCTTCGTAGGTTGTTTAAAACCCGAGAACGATTGACTCGCGAGGAGCAGGCTGGTTTTCGTTCTGGTCGAGGATGCATTGATCACATCTTCACCCTCCGCCAAATGTTAGAACACCGTCATACTTATCGCAGGCCAACAATCGTAGTGTTTCTTGATATCAGGGCGGCCTTCGATTCGTTGGACAGGATTGTTCTCTGGGATTGTCTATTGAAGAAGGGTGTGCCTGAGAAGTTCATTAACATCTTAAAGGCCCTGTTTACGAACACCTCAGGCAGAGTGAGGGCATACAACCACCTTTCTCCCTTGTTCCATTCGAGCAGTGGGGTTAGGCAGGGTTGCCCGATCTCACCATTCCTCTTCAACTTTGCCATCGACGACATCCTAGAAACAGCTCTGGTGGACGTAAGTAATGGCGGTGTGGATATGTTGCCTGGAGAACGACTTCTCGACCTCGAGTATAATGCTCAAGCCATGCAATCCGCACTTAATCAGTTGGCAATCAGTGTCCGCAGGTACGGCATGTGCTTTGCACCCTCCAAGTGCAAAGTACTCCTACAAGACTGGCAGGATTCTCATCCTGTACTCACCCTGGATGGTGAGCAGATCGAAGTAGTTGAGAAGTTCGTGTATCTAGGTAGCTATATAAGTGCTGGTGGTGGCGTGAGTGATGAGATTGATGCACGTATAATGAAAGCCAGAGCGGCTTATGCCAATCTGGGCCATCTTTGGCGCCTTCGTGATGTTAGTCTGGCTGTAAAAGGTCGGATCTACAACGCGTCGGTGAGAGCAGTTTTGCTCTATGCTTGTGAAACCTGGCCTCTCCGAGTTGAGGATGTTAGACGTCTCTCTGTGTTCGATCATCGTTGTCTCCGAAGGATTGCTGACATCCAGTGGCAACACCATGTTAGTAATGCAGAGGTTCGGCATCGTGTGTTCGGGCACAGAGACGATAATTCAATTGGTGTCACCATCTTGAAACACCGACTTCGGTGGCTCGGACATGTTTTACGAATGTCGTCCCAGAGACTTCCACGTCGTGCATTATTTGCCGACCCTGGGACTGGTTGGAGAAAGCGGAGAGGAGGTCAGTGTATGACATGGTGTCGTGGCATGAAAGAGAGCTGCAAAGGGCTAGCTTTTGTTGGTCCTTCACGACTCCCTGGTTGGGGTCCGAGAGATGGTGCAACACAGTGGTTATAGACGTTATCAGATATGGCTCAAAATAGAAGCCAGTGGCGATCCTGCTGCAACCTTCTTTTACTTTCTACATAAAGAATGGTTCTAACTTTCCTAACTGAAAAAGTCTTCTGGTTGTACATTTCAGCCCGCCTTATCTTTTCATCCCTTCTTTTCCTAATTTCATTATTTTGTGTGGCGCATATGTACCTGGTGCCCTTTTGTACCAATATATATGTGTTTAAATAAATAAATAAATAAAATAGTTTTTTTCAAAAGGAAAAATAACAATTAAGTGATTAAGGATATATATATATATATACATTTCGAGGTAACAGAAAATGAACACTTGTCGATTTGTGATCTTTTTATAAAGCGATTCATTTTATACACATTAAATGAGTTATCTTCAGCCCAAACGTTTATCCCAGTACGAATTAGTTAAATGATTTTCCAATGTTTTAAAAGGAAACTTTCTTCTGAAATCCATTTTGTTCAAAACGTTCATTATCTAAGGATATTCATTTTCCAGTAGACGATTTTCATTTAGCCTATAATTCAGAACATGCTAAATTAATTTAAGTAGACTATAATTAGCCGGTTGAACGTATTGTCTGAATTAATTATACGAATAAATGTATCTTAACAGCAGGTAGATAAACGCAAAATAACTTGATGTCAGTCTATCAGTAGACAGAATCATGTGATATTTTTAAAAGAAATTAGTGCCTACTAGTCGTACTTTCATTTTATATATCGAAAAACATGTAAAACCTAAACAATTTGAATGACAATCTGTGTAAACATTTTTGGTTGGTAGTTAAATAATCTTAAATCTATGCATGGTAATTCAACATTAATTGTCGCTCGTGTTTTTATTCCCGTTTTTATGAAATGGTATGAATCTACCGACTCAATAGTAAATCGTTCAAGCCTTTTTATTGTCTCCGATGGCCTGGTGATTGGTGGTCATGGGTTTGTGATGAAATTATTAACGTTTTAGGTCACCTCAGTATCTGACATTACAATTCGACCATCATGTTGGTTATACTTATGTCAGAGAATGCAAGAGAATGAATGAAGTGAAAAACATAATTTGTTAATCGCCTACCATCCAGGTGATACTGTAGTGAACAGAACACTACTTGGGGTCAATCGAATGTATTTAAGCAAAAGTTACAGACTATCTCAATAAATTCTGAAAACCATACAATGTACAGTCAATTTGCAAATTAACAACCAATAGTCTCGATCTTCACTGTTTCTTCTCTAATTCCATTGTTCGTGCATTTTCCTACCGATTGCTCTTCGTTTCTGTCCTTTCGTCATTGGTCTTCTGCCAAAATACATTCTATGTCTGACCCACGCCATATACTACTTATATAGATATAAGTAGATCACACCACAATACTACTCCGTAAATTGAACACAAAAGTACAAACTCAACATACCTATTCATTAATCGTTCAGATTGTTTAAACCCATTTGGAAGGATCAATGAGTTGCATGATTTTAGAAACGATAACTGATTGACTAAAAAGACTCAGTAATTATATTTGCTAGCATAATGGAGAATTAACCAAGAAACAAGAGATAAAAATGAAGACGAAATTCCACTAGCTGAATATAATTATTATTTCAATAAAACTTGTTCCGTTCCGAGTTAATCAGTACAGTCAAACTATATCATAGTCTAAAAATGTCACAACCAAAGTTCTGTCTGAAGAACACTAAGTTACATCACAAAATTTCATAAAAAATAGCAAAACTCAGATGAAGTCCAGGTGGAAAAATTTAATATATCAGTGAGGTAAAATTTTAATGAAGTCTTCAAGTGGAACTAAATAAATTTAGCATATAATTACTGAATCAGTTGGAAATCAAGTAGTCAATGGAATCGAAATATGATAACTATGTGATAACTATTCACGTTATTTTTGACACAGTATTCTTGTTAAACTATTTCCTTACGCAAGAGATCAAAAAGAACCAATTACAGAGCCCATATGCAGTCTTCACTAGTATTCGAGTTTTGCTGTCAGTTTGATTTTGTTTTCATGGCTGTTCATCTAATGATAACAGCAGTCTAAACAATCTCAGATAATATGTCTTATTAAATGAGCTTTCGAAGACATATTCTCCACTTGAAACAATATGCATACTCAGCTCTGTGGACTAGAATGTTTCAAAAGTATGCATTTAACTTTCATGCGTTGATGAAAAGCACATGAGCGAAATTGTTAGTTTACAACATAGTCATTGAAATATCAGTGGATCTGTTGAATAGACGCTTGTGAAAACAATTCCAAAATATACGGATTTATTTCTTACTGCTTTGTCAGTTTTTTATGGTATGTATTCATAATATATATGTGAAACATGATTGGAATGTCGTGCTGAATTCTCAGCTTACTTGGATTTACACATTAAAACAGTAAATTAACATTTGAACTCATCATACTTATGAAATCTAAGTATTACGTTCCCCATGGAACTAATGAGGTGTATTCACTGATGCTATCCTTTTTAAACCATGGGATCGTTAACTTGAAAGGGACTATAATCTAACCTTGACATTTGAACTGTTCATTAAGCAAATGAATCTCAGGATTGGAGTGCAAGTCAGTGTGGCCCAATACGGAACACACATTTCACGTAACATCACTCATCCTCCCGAAACCATAGTAGACAGTGATATTTTCAAACGTACATTAAACGATTAAAACACAAAAACTTAAATAAATAAGTTTATAACCTAAATTCAATCAAGCAATGATTTAATACGATTTCAAACTGAATCCATGTACTTTTTTGTCAAATATTTTAGATAGTTTATACACTAAATGTATATAACATACCTTGTAAACACAAGAATAGCAGAAAAAGTAAACAAATGTAATAAGATAAATTAACTTTTACATTTGTGACCATGAATGACTAATCAAGCTGTAACAATTAGAATGGAATTTATCAAATTGAAATAACTGATTGTCGCATACACATAAAAATGAAATAAAAATTGTATTTATGTCTCGCAGAAATACCTAAGTCAACTACATATTCTGATTAACTCCTGTTAGTAATTGGAACGTTTATTTAGTCATTCAGCTAGAACCTGAACACACATTTCTCAGGGTAAAAACCGTTTGTTTGAGTAATCATGAGATAATGGTTAAATATTCAACTACTTGAGTTTCAAAACTGTTATGATTTTCTATCGAATTCTGTCATTTCCCCTACAGAAACATGTATTGTTTACATAACTAGGTTATTAAGCTACCTATTTATACGTAACCTTTTGTAGTCAAAATGCTTTGAAATTGTGATGATTATGCAGTAAATGAAACTGAAATCTTTAAACTGAGTCCATTTGAAAACAGACCTTCAATGTGGTCGTGAGTATTTTAATTTACAGTGCTAGTTTAGACATTGAACATTTTATAGTGAAAAAGCTAGTTATTCACTTCTTGATGTACCTGCCTCAATATTTTACACAGTAAAATTACTTTGTCGTCGATATCCAATCACTTAGATAACAGATTTAGGAATAGGTGTAGTGTGTTGATCATTCGAATAGATGAGTAAAGTTGATGTAAAATCACAGATCATTTAGGTCAAGTGAATGTGAATCTTGATCCAATCACTCTAACAAATGATGTTTTCTTTGTAAACTTCCGAAAATTCCCATAGTGTGAATTAGAACAACACTTATAAGCGAACATTATAGTTTTCAACTAGGTCGTCATCAGGATTCACTTCAATACACGGTAATATTTATATACATATACGAAATTATTAAATCAATCAAGGCAGTTTATGAGTCAATGATAACAGCGGGATGTATTACAAATATAAATAATAGGTAAAACGTGTAAACTGATAGTGTGATGACAGGTGTACTAGTAGTGATAAGAATAATAAAGACTTGAAGTAATATTTGATAATAAGAAACAGGCCAATGAACAGAAAAGTATGGACACTTTTGATGAAGTTTTGTTTCTTGAGCTTGATGGTTTGGTCGTGGAGCTTTCTTCTGAACGACATCGGTAGCAGCACAAACTTCAGGTGAAAGTCTGACCAAACCATTCAGCTCAGAGAACAAAACTCCATCAAAATCATCTGCCTGAGCTATAAATCTTCTCCACCATCATAAGTATAAACTTTGAAATAGCATTCGTTAAAAATCATAAGATTAAGTAATAAAAAGTGTTTATATAACTGGACAATGAAGAGTAAATTTATAGAAAATTACTGGACAAAAAGTGTGGAAAATCATAATAAATAAAATCTTTTATTACGGCCTATTCAGCTAAAGAAGAGACAATAAGTAAATGTTAAGAACACAAAAATCTCATAAAAATAATCAAGTTATCATAAAAACATCATAGAATTGATATTATTCTAGTACACAATGAACTAAACGAAGCACAATGTGTTTGCATCATAACGTATTCACTATTGAGATAAAATAGTTTATTTATTAGCTTACCATTTATTATTCGAATAATCCTCCATAGCAATAAAACAACCATTGCAGCTGCAGTTTCGGATACATAACGAACATACAGTACATCGGAAGCTAAAGAGGCTACTATGATTGCTCCATCGAAGTACTGAAAAATAAGAAAATCAATTAAAAATCAAACAGTAATTTCTCTTTGTTTAAAATGAAAATTTATGAAATTCTTACCATTTTCTCCGTCAGAATAAACGTTATTAGTCTTCGTCTTATTACGGATATCTTCTATATACATACAATGACAGTTTGTACATTATAAAAGTGTTTAACTTTGGTTGGAAAACTACATTCATTTAAATGCTCATTTTTTTGTCATTAAATGTAACACAGGCCTAATAGTAATTAAGAGTAATAATTATTTGTCATAACAATTTCTCATAGCTAAATAAATATGGTACCTTATCAATATTTCGTTTCATAAAACAAGTAATTCAACTGATAATAAGATTAAAATAAAATATTAGAGTTATTTAGTAAAATATAATCAAATTCAAAAGACAGTTTAGACATTACATCAACATATTTAACCCTTACAGACACGTAACTTCAACCACACTATTAGTATTCATATTGAACTACAAACTATACTATGTTGTTACTCTTTGATTGAAGGCTCTAACTGAACATAAAGTAAGCCAAGGCAATCAAATTTTAGTCATTCTTTAACAAGTAAATACTTTAATTGTTACACAGTTACACTCATGGAGATGGAGTATGGTACCTAAAAGTGTCATCAGTTTTTAATTTCAGTGAACTATATATCTAAGTTGAAGAATCAACAACGACTGCATATACCTACCTGCAGGTCTTATGAATCAACGTGGAGTTAATTAAAACAGAAAAATATCAAAAATTGTAAACACTAATCAGATTATCTGAGAAAAATATATTGTTTTTGATTATATTTGTCATTTATTAAAATAATCGCATTCAGTAATAAATTTACTAAAATTTTCAGTACGTGTGCTTGTGGAAATTGTAGTATCTTAACAGTTGAAATCACGAGTTAATCTGAAACAGATCTCCTATGAAGATCCGGAAGCACTGGATAGCCATTTCGCCCTGATACGGGATTCCTCAGGAGTTCGTATCTACGGTCCCGCACTCAGGACTCGAACCCAGCACCATCTGTCCAGCGCGAACGCTTAACCCCTGGACCACTGAGCCAGAAAACAACGGTATTAATGTCTAACTTCCATCAATCTATGACTTGGTCCTCGGTCTCACGTGAAGAATCGTGAATGCGCACTGCCGAGGAGTCCCATACTTATTAAAATTAGTAATGTAAATAGTAAAAGTAGAAATAAATAGGTGTATCCATTGTTCTAACAGACTATAGTAAAGTTAGCCTGTGATTACTATTTCTGTGCTCCTGATTTATTATCTGTTGTTCTCAATAAATAATAAACAGAAACTATTTTGGAATTATAAGATTTCGATTAGATGTTTTTTTATAAATTTTGTTTCTAATTTAATTAGTGTTTTATACGTCTGTTTAATAAAATTAGGTTTTGATAATATCAGAATAACGGCATAAAATGTATTCAGCTACCTATCAGAAGCTGTCATTTAAAAAACATAAATGCAGAAAGTATGTTCTACTAGGCAACAGGTCCAGAAGTAAAAGGATGTAAATAAAAGCATAAAAAGACTAGAAGAATATCTACTAGTTGAATCCCATAGAAATATATTTTGTTAATCATAAGTAAGACTTCAATAAAGTAAACCTCAATTCAGATCTAATAATGTTAGTTCCTGGTTTAAAAAGCCTGAAATTCATTTCTGATCATCATAAATACTGTTGAATCTGTGTTTTGTGGATATCTTTCTTATTATTTACTTAACTTTAATCTTTACCGACATTGAATCTAGGGTATACATTTATAAAGTGACAAATAATGCCTGAAATCACTGTCATATGACTTGGTGAATATTAGTTGTTTTTCTTTATAGTAATAGTCAAACAGACATTAAAGTTATCAGAAGGAAAACCCTTTTTTTAAATGCTTGCTATTTTTTAATTTATTTGTATTCACTCTATTTCTTGTTAAGTTTTAGTTTATTTTAACGCTTTCGTAGTAGATAAAGTTTCTCATCAGAAATAGTTCATTTGTGAGAGAGACCACAAATATATATCAGTTAATCACTTGCAGTTAATGATTGTTCAGAATAATTACTATTGGAATGTGTTTACACTGATCTTTTCACTTTTTGTGTTGCTAGAGGATTAGTTTCAGATTTAGGAATAAAATTTACAAAAAAATGTTGATTCCTTTACAGTAAGGTTAATTTTCACAGATTCGTCTGCATCAGTAGGCCTCAACATACACAAGGGAAAAAGCAAGATCCTGAAATATAATACAGTCGACATTAAAGAAATTACACCTGTTGGTGAATCTCTGGAAGAGGTGAAACTTACACGCACCTGAACAGCACCATCAACAAACAAGGAGGATCTAATGCAACCTAAAGGTACGGATTAGTAAAGTAAGGGTGGCGATCCCGCAGTTTAAGAACATATGAGGCTCAAGACGACTATCAGTCATCTGTAGAGATCCATAGACGCTATTGCTAATTATGTTTTTCACACTTCAACCATATATCTCACATACAAGTCAATGTATATTTTAATTAACTCCCACTTTTTAAAGTTGACTGATTGACTTAAAGTTTATGCGGTTTCTAGTAGAACTATCAGATAGAATTGTGGTGTATGCTCCTTATGTTTGCAGATATAAGTAGCTCGTAACACCAGTCGGAAGTGGAATGTTTTAGAACAGAAGATTGAGAAGATTGAAGTGAAGAGGAGAGAAAACGAAGTTGAAAAGGAATCAAGATGTAGAAACAATGAAACTTGTAAAACAAAATCCAAAGAAGTTGTGCGAATGATGTTTTCGATGTGAAATCTTCACATTCTACCAAGCTACCGTGTGACTGTGCATTAAACAGTCAACATGTCTTCCTTAGCTGAGTGTTCGTTTACTACAAAATGAATAATAAAAAAAACATTGACTTATTTCGTTTAGTAATTGAATAAGTCTTGTGACGATGTACATGGCACCAAATTTATCGGCCATTCACAGCGATATTGTAATGAAATATAAAAGCCAAATTTTCACGTTTGTTAATATACATTATATATAATATAATTTCTAATGTTAATATCCTTCTGAACAAAATTGATTATAACTGCTTTTATTTTCTAATGGTAAAAATTCAATTATGTAGTCAGAGAAAGTAATCAAATAAGCAATCATAATAGAAGACAGAAAGGTGATGAAATTGTAGGGATAGATTTTAAAGTCAACATTTTTCTCTAAACATTTAGTGACAGTTAGTATAACAACTTTATTCTGTTTCTTTCTTTCATGGTATTTTGTCATAAGTTTGTTGCCTGAAGGCGGTTATTGTTTTTTTTTTCTTTAGTGTTAAAAATCAAATGACGGAAATAGTATGTTTGTCAAACACAGCTTAAGTATGTTTTCATCATTTTTTTTCTCTAGACAATTTGCCACTAGACAACGAAATAAAAAAAAACAAAGTTTATCATATATAGTAAGCTGAGACAAATCTTCAACATTGATTGGCATTTTGTTTGTCATAATACAGTTGTACAGATAAGTAAAGGCACCCACCAATGCATTACACAATGTGGACACGTTTGTATTATTGTTGTATACATAACTCTACTTTGATTATAACTCCTGTGTTGCAAAAAGTCATTTACGAAAACATGATAAAATAGTTAGACTTGAATTGTAAGCAATAGACTTTTTAATTCAAAGGAGTTTTGTTCTGTAAATGAAGTATCTGATAACTGAATACTTTATATATATCGAACACATGAACTATGATAATGGAAAAAAAGATTGATGAATCACAAAATGTTAAGTAGTTGTAATGTGGGTGCTTTATCAGTCTTCATCAATTTAAAAAACGGTCTTGAACAGTGTTGATAATAACGGTGACATTTATTTATCACATTTATTCGTTTATTTATTTACATCATTTTGTATTGTATAGTTGGTGATAATTGATGTGAAGTATTCGTCTTGTAATACTTTAAATGGTGCAATATAATCGCTAGTAACTAGCAGTAAAATTCAAGACATTCAAACCCGTTAGTTGCGTTAAATGAAAAACACCAAGTTCGAATTTTAGTGTGAACATCACTGGTTGAAATCAGTGGATATATCTTGCTGACAAAGATCGAATGAGATGAAACACGTGCCTCGGATCCCAGTAGTAGCAACAGTCCACCTAATCGAAAAAAACTTATGTGTAATCGGCTTTATAAAGGCCCTCGGCACAAGATCCTTACTTATAAACAAACACTGATTGAAATCTAGTTGTAAATAACAACAAGTGATAACACAAATTGTAATTATAATAATTCAGGTTAATTAGTTGAAATAATCATGTTTAAAGTAGAAGTAGAATGTGTTTATTTCTAGTTTTCTCATTATGCTCAATTAAATTTCCATCTTGTATATGAGAATTTCGTAAATCATGACATAATTCAACTACGTAAATATTATTTTTATAATGAAATATCTTTCTTATTTTAGCTTCATTCAACACTGATAGATTTATTGTCATTTATTTATCTCAAATGTATTTTTCTTTTGCCCTATGTAATAATCATATAAGTAGGTTTCTTAACTTTTTAAGATAAAAAGAAAAGAATTTGTTTTAACGAAAGTAAAATCAACGGTATACAGAAGAGATAGGATTAAATTGTTTCACAGTAATCAGGCGTTTTACACTTATTGACATAATATAACCACATCAGTATAACAGTAAGTAGTTAATTGGCTTATGGCAATAATTGTCAAAAACATTGCTTGCATCTTTTAGTAATCAATTAAGCAGAAATCATTTATGTAGATAATTGATTTCCTGTCGTAAGTAATCATGCATAAATGAGAACTTTTTTCTAATTGAATTTTATTTTAATTCTTTTTTATATTTTCTGACCATCGTTAAAAAAACCAAAAATAATTGATGTTAGGTCACTTTGAAGTCATTATTAATTATTTTCATAGTTGAAAGCATTAGTCAATTGAAGCTAGACCACCAACGAAAACCTGGAAGCACTGCACGACTCGCAAAGCGAGATCATGGATGCGCGCTACTGAAAAGTCCCACAATGGGACGAAACGGCCGTCCAGTGCTTCAAGGTTTTCCTTTGTGGTCTAGCTTCAATTGACTTATGCTTTCAACTATGAAAATACTTAAATCTCTACAAAACCTCTTTGGATAATAGTTCTTTGTCTGAATTGCATAACATTTTGTTTATAAATGTTTATCTGAACTAAAATTTAAATACATAAATAATCTTGTCTTGTAAATTACATTTCGATTTAGTTTGAGTTAATATCTGCTAAAAATATTGACATTTTAAAAAAATGAAAATTCAGTCATAGAAAATAATTTACTTAGTATTGTTTGTTTGGATCCTCCCATTGAAGTTTTTAGGACTGCAACTGGTCAGTCTCTAATTGACATATGTTCATACTGTGCGTATTCCCTCGATATAGCCTAAATTCACAAGCATGGTAGGCAAAGACAGATAGTGGCTAGCAGTGGAATCCAGTTTGACGCGCGTTTCGTCCTATTTGGGACTCGTCAGCTGGATGTACCTGCATCTCAGAGTTGATGTTCACTCTAAGACTCGAACCCAGTACCTTTCGCTTCAAACGCCATTGCGTTATCTACTCGGTCACTGAGTCCCGATAGCCACTTGCTTGTGCAATGGGTGAAGTTGAAATTTACTTAGCATTGTTTGTTTGGATCTTCCCATTGATGTTTTTAGGACTGCAATTGGTCAGTCATTAGCTATCAGGACTCAGTGGCCGAGTAGATAACGCGATGGCGTTTCAAGCGAGAGTTACTGGGTTCGAGTCCCAGAATGGACATCAACACTGAGATGCAGGTACATCCAGCTGACGAGTCCCAAATAGGACGAAACGCGCGTCCTCCATTCCACTGCTAGCCACTATCCATCTTCGCTTACCATGCTTGTGAATTTAGGCTATATCGAGGCAATACGCACAGTATGCACATATGCCAATTACAGACTGACCAGTTGCTGTCCTAAAAACATCAATGGGAAGATCCAAACAAACAATACTAAGTAAATTTCAACTTCACCCCATTGCACAAGCGAGTGGCTATCAGGATTCAGTGACCGAGTAGATAACGCAATGGCGTTTGAAGCGAAAGGTACTGGGTTCGAGTCTTAGAGTGAACATCAACTCTGAGATGCAGGTACATCCAGCTGACGAGTCCCAAATGGGAGGAAACGCGCATCCTGAATTCCACTGATAGCCACTATCTATCTTTGCTTACCATAGAAAATAATTGTTGTTCAGTTTTGATTGCTTAGAAAATTCTTTTGATCAAGTTCAAAATATTCAACATCTTGATGTATTTTTGAATAATATTAAATTAGATTATAAATGATTAGCAAAAGGGTATGAATATAAATTCCTTATTGATTAATATTTGTCAGTAAGGCGTGACCGCAATTTTGAGGGGAGTAATGTTTTTTCTTCTAATTTGAATTTATGTTACATATTACTGTGGGAGAAATTTATAATAAGTTTAACCAGGCAGCGATTAATCATATGTAAAACTGATGTTTTGAAACAGTTGGTCATTTCTATAGTGTAATAAGAAGACGATGATTATCAGAATTATGTGATATATTAGCGCAAACAATCTGATCACACATATGCTTGTTAAAGATATTTATGTATAAAACCAGAAGGTCAATTAGACTAGAAATGGATGGTAAGAGGAGACAAAGATAATAAAGAAAATAGTATGAAAAACAGTTTGAAAATTTTTCACTCTGAATAATAAGCAAATATTACCACGCTAGGTTTAAATTGAGAATACACAAAGGAGGTTTAAATTGTCGTATGGCTTAGGCTTCAATAAAGTTTAGTATACTTCATTTAACGAAAATGAGTATTACGTTGCCCAGTATTTAGTTATAATAAAAGTTTATTATCAGGATGCATCAATTGGATTCAGTATGACAAGAGAACGTTAGTTTTGCTTTAGAGTTTCGTTCAACTTATATGTATATTAGAAAAATCGCCAATAGTTATTTGTATTACAGTAGGGCATTATTTAAACCTTATCTGCACCAGTTAAAATTTTGAATAACACTACTATCATTACTGCGTAGGATACAAGGAAAAGTTACGTATCTTAAGATCTACTACTTGTACGAGTTTACGAGTTTATAAATACTGAACATTTAAATCAATTCTACAACAGTCAATTTGTAATCGTTGATTTTTGAATTGAGTCTCAAAAGATATGACTATAATACCTTTCTACGATCGTCTGTTTAGAACAGTGAACAGTTTTATTGATGAGATTATATTTGTTTCTCAAGATATTTTAATATATACTCTAAAACAGCAATAGTGTAAATAGTGGAGTCTGCTTTGTTTCACTATTCAGGTATATTTGTTCATAGTTCTACACAATAAATTAGAAATCTAATTCTGCCCATTTAATGTTGTAGTGTAGTGCTTTACGTAAGCAACATTTTAATTGTTAACCAAAATGTTAATATACGTTTTTCAACGCCACAAACAGTGATTTTTAGCTCAATCGGCTGAAATGTTACAAGGGCGAACTGTTATAAATTCAAGATTTACAAAAGATTGCACCTGAACAACCTTCGACCTTATTCTATATTTGTATGTTATGCTCTAGTCAGTGAAAAGTTTATTTTTAAATGAGCTAAATTTCCAAAAACTCTGTATTGAATAAAGAAGTGAATTTAGAGTTCAGAGAAGATATATGCTGGTATTAACTGTTTTACGTTCTTGACAGTTGAACAGTAAATGTTGTTATTTAAGTACCATTAAAATGAATGTTTTAATGCCTTAGATATATGTATAAATTCATAATAATAACTTGAAATTGTTTTCATCAGGCTCAACAGTTATCAATTTTAATAAACAATTAAGATAATTAACCGAGTCGACAGGACTTTTTAAATTACAATATACGAGTTTTGGAAAATAAACTTGTCAGTATCTTTAAATATTGAAGGATCTAGTATATAAACTAAGCTGAAATTGATTTTATAGGACGGTGGAAATTTCGAGATTTATCATCAGAATTAATATAGACAACGTGAGGTTGGAGAGATAATAGTGCAATTAATAACGGAACAACATGTTCGATTAAATATTATCCTATATGAAAAAACAACAATAACACAGTAAAATGAGGTGAATTTTATGTAACTTTCGAATGTGGAGCAAACGACAAAAATTATTGAATCGCATAGATATAATTTTGTCAACATGAAAACAAAGAGTGAGTAGATGTACATTTGTCTTATTGGGTTATCTGATAGTATCAATAATTGTCATTTTATCTTTAATCAGCTACTTAATGGATAAAATCTTCAACTCTGAAGAACTTACATCTTTTGAGATTAATTGGGCGATTTTACATTTAATGATTCAATATACTTTTCAGAAGTGAAACTGTGACCTGTTGGAACTCATGTAATTATCGATGAACATAATCAACTACTGACTTCACGCCTACAAATTTCTAGTATCTATCTTTCATAAAAAATAGAAAGCTCAGTTCTTGAGAGATATGTGTAAGGCAAAAACAATAAATTGAAACAATTTTAATTTTTTTCAAAAACGTTTTTTAACAATGAAACAATTTTTTGCTTTAATATATGCATGAAAATATTTGGCATTTAACAGGCTTTCAATGTATGATTGTGGTTTGATACTCCCAGCGTAGAAATCCTTCAAGAGACTTTGGTCTGATAGAATATTATATTTCATTAAGGCTTTCAATCACATATTAGTGTTTAATCAAAATTTATCAGTTTAATTTATTAATAATTCACGTTTCCAAAACCTGTCTTTTGTTGATTACGATAGGAACATATATTAGGGAGTATTGAAAATTATAAGTTTTTGTTTGAAATCACCTTGTGGTCTTAGTGTTTTATTCAGGTTCTAAACTTGATGGTTCAAGAACAGCTATTTTAATACTGACTACCTGTATGAGAAATATATTTTTCGATTTAGCTGTTTTATCAAATATTTAACGGATATGCACATTTTTAGGCTTTTATAACTTCAAATCTTTGATAGTCGATTTCAGTCTCAGGTGAGTTTAATGTTAGCTGTTTGAATTTTACATAGACAAATAACTGCAAAATATGCCTGTGAGGCATCGTTGATTAATAATATTCACTGTTATCGAATAGGGCGACGAATCATCAACAGATTGTTTAAATTTGTACTAAATGTGAAAAGAAAAGTTAGGACTTTATATTACATCTCTTGAGATGGGTGTCAGTAAACTATAGGGTCATAAGATACGTGTTTCACAACGGATATTTCTTGAGGTTTCTTGATCATAAAAAACTGAAATTATAAGCAACGATGGAGAGTGTCTGGCAGTGGGATTCACAACAAGCGTTTCATCCTATTTGGACCTCGTCTGCTGGATGTACCTGCATCTCAGAGTTGATGTTCACTCTGCTACTCGAACCCAGTACCGTTCGCTTCAAACGACATCTCTTTATCCACTTAGCTACTGAGTCCCAGATATGACAAAACGGGCGTCCTGGATTTCACCGCTAACCACTATCCATATTTGCTTATAATGCTTGGGAGTTAAGATTATATCGAAGTAATGCGCACAGTACGCACATAAGCCAATAAGAGATTGATCAGTTGCAGTACTAAACATCAATAGGAAGATTCAATCAAACAATACCAAGTGAATTTAAACTGTGAATTTGTATTTAGAAAATGTATGGACAACATATATTGTAACTCATTAGATGTTAGATGATGCCCTTTTGGATACGGTTCTTATTGGTGAAATTTAATTTTTTCTGAATGGATAGTATATTCGAAAACCATTTTATTTGATTAATATTAAGCAATTGCGAGTAGATTTAATGAAACAATAAATAAAAATGCATGGAACTAGGGAAGAGAATGAAATAAAATGACTGATGCCAAAAGATATTTTTGTAATTTTTCAAATGTTTACTTTACTGAAAACCATAAAATAGAAATCGTACATATAGTATTCTTGAAGATGTAATATAACATGACGGTGGTATCGTACTAAAAATTTTCAATCCAAACAAATCTATTCAATAATCAACTGCATTTTAATCCAAAACAAATTTATATCGATGCAGATATATGATCCATTGTTTTAAATTATTTGTTGAATATCTAATCTTTATTCAGTTCAATCTGATAATAACATCGGAAACACTTTGATTGGTATCTACTAACAATATAGTAAGTATAAACATTTTTACCAGGTTGTCATAATTTCGATGTATCTCATTTAGACAACTAAACTTCTGATATGGCATATCAGATAATAATTTATTGTTTTATTATATTATTTTTCACAATCTATCTTTGAAAATATCAAATGAACTCTCCCTATCATTTTATAATTGCTCACTAAAACCAGATAAGAAATACTAAATATTTATTTTAGATGAGTTTCCATTGTTTAAATTGTTCACTAACAGTGTAGTAAACAAAACATCGGTTGGGGAAAATTGAATGTATTAAAGCACAAATTACAGACTATCTCACTAAATTCTGATTATCATACAGTCAACAGTAAATTTTCAAAATAACAATCAACTGTCTTAATTTTAACTATTTCTTCTGCAAATATCAGTCCATCTTCTCTGATTTCATTGTTCACGCATTTTCGTACCGAATGCGCTTCGTTCCCGTTCTTTCCTTATCGATCTTCTACGAAAATACATTCTTTGTCTGACCATCACCATATACTACTTATGTGGATATAAGTAGACCACACCACAACATCATGAGTTATTTACATGAAAAATAATTTATCAAATGCGATTTTTACATAAATGAAAAGTTTAATAAAAATGAATACTTGACACAAGTAATATGACATTCTATTTGATGTTTTAATAAAATAAATTTAATAAAACAGGTAACACCTCCTATAAAACACTGTTATCACACAAACATAATTATTTTCGTTTTTTTTTCTTTTAATTTATAGTAGGATAAGAACATGTTAACGAACCAGATAGGTTTTTTTTCTGTTACCTGTATAGATCAATATATCACTCGTTTCACCTTAAATACAACAATATTTGATCGAATATTTAATTAATTTTAGTTCATCTTATCAACAAAATGTTACTGATCAATCGGTGAACTGAAATTACTAACGGAAATATGATTAGGAGTAATTGGATTAAAATATTTGTTTTCATATATAAAAGAAAATATTACTGACCAACTATAGTAATTTAGCATATTCAGAATAAGGAGTATCATTTTTTTAAACTTGTGATGTGAAGTTGGATCAATAAACTGATGTGATGATTGAACTTGATAAAAAAACGCCAAGTTCTCATAATAGGAACGGTAATAAATAAAAAAGTTAGTTATTAGTCTATTGGGATAATGACGCTTTTATATACATTATCTTACTAGTGATCTCAGTCGAGCGATATGATTTAAATTATCTACAACATGAAAATTCAGATTAATTTGAGGCAAGATTATAAATTATGGACGAAACGATTAGATTTAGGATAACAGGTCTTGGATGTTGGCGCGAAATTCACTCACCCATTCCACCAACTAGCGTCTAGGCATTTTAGCTGATGTCAGTTCGTAGTGAAAAAGCGTAAATCTAGTTCCTAGCCCTAACCATCAACTTTGGATTATAATCTTTATTCTTCAAATTGCTTTATAACCCATATTTAGCCCTAGTGATTAGGTAGACACTCTTAAGGTCACTTTAGCATCGCTCAAAAGTCGTCCATAGATTTGTTCTCACCTAATTTGCTTATTATTTGATTAACCTTAAATGGATATACTTTGCTGTTAAATAGTACAATATGAACTTAAATTTTTCACTTAGGTAAGAAGTTAAATTATATTTTAAAAATGTATTAATGTGAATTCAACAACATAAGTATCAGGTAATTAGAAAACATTCTAAATAAATATCTAATGAATTGACTCACTTCGTTTGTATCTCGAAAAAATTCCTTCCCAATGCAAATTAATTTCAATATAACACACAGAAAGAATAAGGCTGTGATAGCAATGCTTAAATAATGCAAAATTTCTGAAGCTTCATGCATTGCTCTTGCACCAAGTTGACGTTTTTTTAAATATGAATCTCCACAAAATCCTTCATTATGTACATTATCATAATGAGAAAGCAATTCATTTTCATTTATATGTTCATAAAAATTAGTACTATTTACAGTAGAAAACAAAAACGAGATTGTAGTAGGTAAATCTGTTTGACTTCCTAATTGAAATATTTTTGGTTTATCATTTAAATAGATACTTGTCTGATTCTTTGTTTCAGTTAGATTTGATGCAATATTGAATGGTATTGAATTCGAAAATATACTCTGAATGATATTATTCATTTCTATAACAGAAAAGGTAGTCAAAAAAATTTAATTTTCCTAATTCGAATAAAAAAGAGAAAACTCCATAGAAACAGCAATCTGCTATAAATTATAGATTAATTTTAGACATTAATTAATGGTATCAGTTTTCAATAACTTACTAAGCTTCTTTAAAATCATTCGGTAAAGAGATCTATCATTGCATCGACTGATGTTGAATATAGTAAACGATAAAATATCAATTTATTTTTGCTAATTAATTATTTGGAATTTCACATTGATGTTTAGAATTGCAATTGGTCACCTTCTTTTAGGATATGTTCATCATTTGCAGAATAAATCGATAAAGCTATAAATTCACTAGCATTTTTAGAATTGAATGGATAGTGACTAGCAGTAAAATTCGGAATGAGTGCTTATTTCTATTTTGAACTCATCAGTTGGATGTGCTTGTATCTAAAAGTTTATGTTCAGTGCGGAACCCAAATCCAACAGCGTTTGCTTCGAACGTTAACGCGTTTTTCACTTATCAAAGGAAAAGTTCAAATAACTTATACAGACAAATTAAAATTCTCGCCTTTGCACGAGTCAGTAAGTATCTGGACTCGGTAGCTAAGTGGATAACGCGATAGTGCTCGAAGTGAAATGTGCTGGGTTCAAGTCCTGGAGTAGGATGGAAGTACGCCCAGTTGATATGTCTTATATAAGGCGACACGCACGTCCCATATTTCACTGCTAACTACCTTTCATCACTGCTTAAAAATTAAAGCAATGCTATATTATTCATTGTTTTTCTGTTTTAAATAAACACTTCAACATGTTCAATTTGTTTCATTCTACTTTTAGATCACATGGTAAACTCAATGATCAAGACGTGACTAACTATAGCCTCAGCTATAATGACACATTGGGTTTCAGTAAAAATGACGCAGATACCTCTCCATATACCTCAATCGGAACACAGCATTGGAAAGTCGTTTCGTCCTAGTATGGGACTCATCAGCAGAGCACATATATGATCCTGCACTCTGGGCACAAAATCAGGACCTTCGGTCTAGAGGTTAAGTGTTCACTCGCGAAACAGTAAGTTGTTAGGTTCAACGGTAAAGATAAGTAATGTATTAAAGTAGCTACATGGGTGTTGGATTTTGAACAATGTACTTGTATCGTTTTTCATATTTTATAACATCCACCGGTGAGAAATGTAATGGTGAAGAACACATACCTGATATCAAAGCTGGTTAATATTAAATGCATCTCAGAGTAATTGTAATATAAACCCGACAGCTGTTAGCCTCTTAGGTGGGAGGAATATTTAATATTGGTAAACAATGTTCGTTGAAATATTTGGACGGAAAGTGACAAATATATAGTTTGTCGAGAATGCTTTGCTGAATTAGTTTAAACCTAAGAATATTACAAGAATATTACATGAAATACGACGTTTTTGTAAATTTATTTAAAAGCGTATAGTGTAGTGCCGTTGGCTTCTAAGCCATCTCCACTATGCGTTATCTTTGCTTCGCTCGCTTACACTTGCTCATGTGCCCACAGCTTTCTCATCTGCATCATTCATCAATAAAAATGTAGCTGCCGCTTCCTTTTGCCTTCTGATTTTGTACACCGTTAAGATTGGTATAATAACGGTTATCGAAGTGAACTATTATTGAAGCACGGCACTACAGAACTGGTTAGCCAGACATGCGAACACGCAACATAATTAGAGGCCTCGCCGAACGAACACGGACCAAAATTGGTAACTTCAATGTACGAACTCACAATATAATTGGCAAGCCGTATTTGGAACACGCAGTAGAATTGGCGACCGCAACGAGCGAACACAAACCAAAAATGGATCCGTCGACGACATATTCCGTTACGATTCGAATAATCATCTCCGAAATGCGCATCATTTTGCTTCTCTCGCTTCTGTTCGCTTCATCGCTCTGATTCCATGGCCAAATCAATCAGTGTAGAAAATATATGTATTCTGAATCCATTCTCGTATTTGATTTATTTAACTCCGTTGTTCACCAACGCGGATTAAGTCATTTATTACATACGAGGATAGACAGTACGTATATTTTAGCAACAAACAATCATTCATTCGATCAAAAGGGAATCAGATTTACGCCGCAACAATAGCCAGTCTGTTAGGCAGAATTTAGTTCATCTGAGTGAACATTTCATCCGCTTTTCATTTAACACTTGTAGACCACTGATCCTGTTTCTAAAACACTAGTTAAATATGAGAACAAGTAAAGAAGCTGGGAACTGACCAATCAGACTTCTTAGAAGGTATTATATTTGCAAATGGATATCAGTTTTGATCTTTCGTATACACTTACTTACTTACGCCTGTTAATCCCAATGAAGCATAGGCCGCCGACCAGCATTCTCCAATCCACTCTGTCCTGGATCTTCCTTTCTAATTCTATCCAACTTTTGTTCATTCTTCTCATGTCTGTCTCCATCTCTCGCTGTGATGTGTTCTTTGGTCTTCCTCTCCTCCTTTGGCCTTCAGGATTGCATGTGAAGTTTTGACTTGTGACACAGTTGGGTGCTTTCCTCAATGTGTGTCCTATCCACTTCCAAAGCTTCTTCCAGATTTCTTCCTCCCCTGGATGGAATCTGGTTTATTCTCTCCCACAGTAGGTTGTTGCTGATAGTGTCTGGCCAATGGATCAGAAGTATCTTGCGTAAACAACTGTTAATAAACACCTGTATCTTCTGAACGATGGCTTTCGTAGTTCCCCAAGTTTCCGCCCCATACAGTAGAACTGTCTTGACATTTGTATTGAAAATTCTAACCTTGGTGTTGGTTGACAATTGTTTTGAGTTCTAGATGTTCTTCAGTTGTAAATATGCTGCTCTTGCTTTGACGATCCGCGCCACCATATCTGCATCAGATCCACCGTGTCCATCTATGATGCTGCCCAGATATGTAAAGGTTTTCACATCCTCCAAAGCTTCTCCGTCAAGTGTGATTTGATTGATGCATGCTGTATTGTATCGGAGAATCTTGCTTTTCCCTTTGTTTGTGTTGAGATTTATTGCTGCTGAGGCTATTGCTACACGGGTCCTCCTCTTCTGCATTTGTTGTTGCGTGTTTGATAGAAGAACCAGACCGTCTGCAAATTCTAGATCAACCAACTGCATCCTAGCTGTCCATTGTACCCCGTGCTCCTTTCAAGATGTTGACGTTCTTATAATCCAGTCGATCATCAGAAGAAAAAGAAAGGGTGAGAGCAAGCAACTTCGCCCGACACCGGTCTATACCTCAAACGAGTCAGTGAGTTGTCGTCCATGAACTATTTGGCAGTTTAATCCATCGTAGGAATTCCGTATGATGTTGACTATCTTCTGAGGCACGCCGTAGCGTCGAAGAAGCCCCCATAGTGTTGTCCTGTCCAGGAGTTTTCTTATATAAGTTTCACAATATCCACATTTTCTTAAAAATTGTTGTTTGTGTTTTTTTGTCATAAAATGGAACTGACGAAAAGTTGAGATCGGATTTTTAATTCAGTGTGAAATTTCTTCTTATTGATTCTGCTTTTACTTTAGTTCATTTATTCATCACTGTAATTGGTATTGTATTTTCAGTGCAATAGTTTGCACGACATTTATTTTATCTTAATATGACATCTATTTCGTACAATATGATTTGTATTAATTTTGTGTGAATATTGTCCGGGACGTCATAGATCATGGCTTTTTGTAACAACTATACATACTTTCCTTTAAATTTTTATATCTGCTTAACTACACATCAAATATAAATAAATTCAATAGATTAAGAAGTATATTCTAGTTAAAGTTGATACGTTTTAAAGGGTCAATAAAAAAATTATGCTAAACCACATTTGGTTTAGTTCAAAATCGCAGTTTTTCCTGTTCCCATCATTTAATAGTTTTAAGGTTACACAATTTGCTTAATCACAGAGTTATGTCTTTGGTTACTTAGGCAAGTGATTTTGTTAATTACGTACTACACTTTAATTACCACTTTTTAACCATGAAAATTTCGTTTATATGAGATCTTTTCTCTGTAAATTGGAATGGTCCCATATTTTAGGTTGAAATAAAGCGTTAAATATAAAAAACTTTCTTAGTTTTTTCCGTTACTTACCACTATTCAAAAAACATTTTATAGATGGTTCATACTTTCTGTACCAGTGAGAAAGGAAGCTACACATATCCATCAATAATTCGTCATCTTTCTCGAGGTGATTGTTAAGGTGGAAATGATGTGTGTTTTCTATTCTAGGGCTTGGATTTGTAAAATTTGATTCTTCGGTAAAGATTTTTACATGATTTGTATGTTCAACTGTAGAAGTTTGATTTTGCATAAGTTTGTTATAATTTGTGAAATTTAGTTTTTTAATAGATTTTCTGAAATGCAGTTCCTGTTCATCTGAATAACATTGAAAAGGAAGTTCCATTTCAGGTGCAGTTCTATACATAACTGTGCATATAATGTCACGAAAATCTTCAAGCTGTGTGCGAAAATTACTTTTGTACGCTAGAAAATTATAATAAGGAGATAATTGAGGGAAAACAATTAGGAAACTTCTAGGGTTTAGTATGTATAGAACAAAAATGCATGCATTGTAATACATAAACATTTTTTAAATAGAAAATGCCATTGGATGTTTTAATATTGGTATCTAAAACCAAATTAATAAAGGACACGCCATGTCGACCACATATGATGCTTACTTGTCAATTATTTATTGACCGACCATTAGACATATTGTAATGGTAAATAAAAAATATACATTGTTTACATTTTATATGAAATAGATAGAATATGGTTGTCAATAGAATCTTAGCCGCGCGTTTCTTTTCATTTAAGATTTGTATATTTATTATAATCTTATTATTGAATTATTTTTAAGAGAGACATTGTATCATAGATTACTACAAAGTAATCTAAATAATGAGTATTGTATACCTCGTGTATTACTCTCTATTATGTCTAACCACTAGTTTCAAAACAAAACGTATTTACTGATGCATCTGTGAGTTCTAGGAAATAAATTTACTACGATCTTTGATAATTTATTTAATAAATCAAAACAGTTGAATACGAAAGATGATTTCTTGAGTTATTTTAAAATTAAAAGATAACGAATGTTATCGAAGAAAAATGCAGTGCTTGGAAAGTAAATATTTAAACTTGATTGTACAGGATTTATATTTAAAACTGACCATCAAGTTTCATTTTCATGAACACCAATATTTAGTTAACTGTGTGTCATTTTCACTAGAAAACTACTTGCGATTCGTAAAACTGACTACAAGTCTATTGAAACAGCCTTATATACCGAAAAAATCTTACTAAATTACATGAATGGTTGTGATTATGTTCAAAAAGAATCAAGTTTTCTGATCGTAACTTATAACATTCCGTGAAGAGTGTGATATGTATATATATATATATATATATATATATACATATAGATATAGATAGTGATTATAATGCTGTTTAACTTACTTTGAAGTGATTGTATTTCCAACACTATTTCACTGATTACAATCCCTGCATCAAGTAATACTAATAAGGACATTAATACTTGAAGAACATTACTTCGAAGACAAACTAGGAAATACTGTTTCCATCTGCTCATAAAAAAAATGAGATTGGAAATATTGATTTTTAAATTGTAATAAAAATGGTTAATTAAAATTTTTAATATAAAATTTTGAATATTACATTCGATATGGTTTACATATGAGTGCGTAAATAACCTTTCAGAAAATGAAAAAAATTAATTATGTATATGATATAACCTCAACTTTAAATTCCCAAATCTCTTTTGAAATCTTTTAAAACAACATTAGATCATACATTGCACATTTAATAAAAAAAACGTTTCATTAATTACAATTGAGATTGACTACTTTTAGGATTTTACGTATTTATTTGAATGTTACTTGAGAGTTTCATGTTAATTCAATAAATTTCCCTAAGATCAAGCTTTTGGGTTGCCAACGGTTCATTCCATATACTTTTTAAGTTTTTGTTGATTAACGTCCATCACCAAACACACAGTAACCCAGAAGATTTTCATAAAGTCCATTCCCAAAATCGTATTTTTCCTACAAATGTTTCTTTTAACCATGTATTTCATCATGATATTATTAAGGAATCAGAAAGATTCGTTTACAGTTATATCTTTTTGCAATAGAAAAACATATATCTTGTCTAACTTTACAAGAGGAAACACGTTATTATATAACTTCAATACATAACATTAAAACATGATTTAATTCAATTTGAAATGTTTTGAATTATCCCCTTGCTTGACTTATTGGGTGAGTGGATAACGTGATAGTATTTGGAGTAAACAATACTGGATTCAGGTCCCTGAACGATCATACGTTCTACAATCTAGTCATATCCAGCTAATGTGTCCGAAATAGGGCGAGAAACTCGCCCTGGATTCCACTGCTAATTAAATTCCATCTTTTCTATATTATAATGCTGTTCTTTCTTCTTGATTGCTTTTCTAATCTCAAGAATTTTCTGAACAAGAAATGCTTAAAGTGAACAAGATATATAATTAGTTATTAATATAAAAACAACCGCATACTGATGCTATAAATTCACAAACTAAAAATTGATGACAATAACTTATCTAGCCGGGCAGCAAGATATAGAATGCAATCTCAGGATAAAGATACATCTCTCTGACTAATAAAATTTGGTATGAAACACTGGTCCATTGTATTTTAGAACTGTTATTATACTACCTTGCGTCATGTCAAGAAGAAACCTTATTCGACAAAAAACCTAGATTTTATCACAAGCATAGACTAACTTATTTTTTATTTGTGTCAGATTAGTATTTTTCTCTATATGTTCCTGTTACTTTCTACTTGTTGTACAAATTATATGGTTGCATTTACCACAGAACAATATTTCTACTAAAATCGTAATCACTTTATTTTACTCAGACTTCATTACCCAGCCAACAATAAAGTCCATATGGATCACACCATTTATCAAGAACTAGTGTTTTAGTTGATTATTAGATACTACTGATATCTTAACGATTCACGTTACCTCAACAACTATATTTATACATTTTTTTCTTAGATTGCTTTTTTCCTTAATCTTAGATTCAAGAATAAGATATTTTAGGTACAGGAAATATTTACCTTAGAATATTTAGTAATTTATATGTAAATTAGGTAGCAACAAAAAATTAATACCCTTTTCTTCATTTCAAGAAAACACTAAAATTCATTTTAATATATACATATATGAATAAAATCAGATGAATAATATCGGCACTAACAATGTATGATAGTTGTAAATGTCAAAAAAATGGAAAAAATATATATATATGATCTATTCATAAAAACTAATATAATTCATAGTTGAAATCATGAGACGATTGAAGTTAGATCTCCATGGAAAACCTGTTAGCACTGGACGGCCGTTTCGTCATATTGCGAGACTCCTCAACAATGCGCATCCACGATCCCGCCTCACGAGATTCGGACCCAGGACATACCAGTCTTGCGCCAAAGCGCTTAACCACTAAATCATTCAGCTGGCATTCGATGGTGTTAATGTATAACTTCAACCAATCCACACTCTCTGGTGCGAAATTGATAGATTCTAAGTCCGAATCTCGCAAGGCGGGATCGTGGATGCGCACTGCTGGGGAGTCCCGCAATAGGACGAAACGGCCATCCAGTGCCTACAGGTTTTCCATGGTGGTCTAGCTTCAATTGACTGGTGATTTCAACTATATAAAATTACTAAAATCTCCACAAAATCCTCTTCTGACAAATAGAATTGTTGAAAATCTGTTAAATTTAATTGACCATGCTTAAATGAAAATAAAAATAATCGATGGGCTTTAAGAGAGTTTGTGTATTTTATTTCTAATGATACAATAATAGTAATGAATAATATATGATCGTGGCTATTTTTCATTAATAAAAATATTATGAGTATGAAGAGCACTCAGCGAAGAAAATATTTTTTCGAAAATGTTATTCTTTAAAGTCATATATTCGTATTTATGTTCACTTTACACATGGACGTCTGTCATGAAATAGGAAGTTATCAGTATATATTTATGGAAATTGTCGGCTTTTTATGGAGATCCTGAGCCATTCAATTCCTTACCACAAGTGTAAGCAAGGAAATAATAGGCAACAGTTTAGTTCTAGTACGGAATTCCTCTACAATGAGCATCCAATATCCTCCACACGGAACTGGAACCTGGGGTCACTGGACGCAAAAGTCTAGACCCCTAAACCACTAAGCTTCATCCAAGGATGTTACTGCCCAACTTCAACCAATCGACGACATTGTGCGACCATCTCCTATTATCTTCAGTGGATAACTACCTCACACCTGACACGGTTGAAATCCACTGTATTTGAATTTATAAACAGGCGCTGATCTTTGAACTTCGAGTGATTGTGCTCGTAGTAGCTGAGGAACACATAAGACTTTTAACATCATATACATCTTCCTTAGATATGCTTTGTATTAAAATGCTATAAAATTATTTACCATTACATGTGTTCACTGACAACTTTACCATATCATGTGTCCTTTAGATGATAATTATTCGAGTAACTATGATTAACGACTAAAAAATATTTGAAAATACAAACTTACCTCCTCCCAATATTTATTAGGTCGATGAATATATAAACAGCTGTTATTGTTGTCAGTACATGAGAAACAAAAACCTAAAGTCTGTTTGTAAAGAAGCATTATTATTGAATGCAACCAGTTTACTATGTTAATTTCCTGAAAGTGAGTACCTAAGAAAACTAAGTAATAAAATTTTATTTGCATCAGAGATGTTAACACGTTTTGTATATTCTAGATGAATCTAACGTATAACATTACAAGTCCTATCATAGACACCAAAATGAACTGAAGATAAATGTAATGAAGTTGTACTGAATCATGTGATCATTTAATAAAATACAATCATAGGGATAAATTAGCAGCACATACATAAAATTTTTGATACGAAAACCACTGACAAATGGTTAGAATAAAAGCATTTCACCGAAACCGAATAACGGAATAACTCGATTGTCATAGCAATCTAGTTATAAGTAGTCTCGGATGAACATTGTTATAGATTTACTGAAAATTAAATGCTTCACTGATTTTAGGACTCTTATGCATAATATATCTAAAGATACATGAATTGTTCAATCAAATTTAGAAGAGTTATATCATCACAGATTAAGAAGCACTTCTTGTAAGTACAATATCCATCTCGATGAAAGTCTGTTTAACTACGGTTAGTAAAATAGGGTCAAGAATGATAATGTTTGTTAAACTGTATACTAAGTTCATGAACTGTGAAACTTAGCAATATATCAGTTTATACCACTTTATGTGAGTAGTTACTAGCAACACCTGATCTTGTCAAACAATATTTTAAATATAGATAGTTTGAATATAAGTTTGGTCGAAATACAATTTTGGTGTTCTTATTATTTGAACAAATATTCGGTGTTCCTCTTACAAAGTGACAGGAATGCCAAGCAATTTTGCAGGGAAGAACATTGAGTTATTTCATTACAGTTTGAAATGTTCTCTGTCGAATTCTTCCATCTCCGTTTAGAATGCTTTGACTGATTAGCAAATCGAGACAAAACTCATTGAATGCACTTAGTTGAAAGACTGATCAGTTTCATCCCTAAACATCAATAGAGGTACTCAGACAACTAATATATGAATTAAAATTCAGCCAATTGCACAAGTCAGTGTCGATCTGGACTCAGCGGTTAAGTAGACAAAGCAATGTGGCTTGAAACGAACGGTACTTTTTTCAAGTCTCGAAGTGAAAGTTAACTTCGGAAGCGTCTTTGATTCCACTGCTAGTCACCATTTATCTTTGCTAGATCTTTCAAAAATGGTCCCTAAAATCATTTTCATTCAAGCACTATGTACTTTTTCAGCTCTTACTATCATAAGGAATGTTGTTGTAGTCAAATAATTTAGGAACCAATATTGATTTATACATTTACTGGTTGATTCTCTGACAATAACAACTTTGATACTTATAAATAATTCCATATTTCGCCATTTTCAAAATATACTAAAGAAACAAAAAAAAAGAATACACAAGCAGTTCTTGGTATTTTGCGGCCACACATGGTAAAACATAGGAAAAAGTGTTTGAAAACATAATTATTTACCGTGTAAACGAAAACATTTTGTTAAAAGCAAAGATTTTCAAACTTTTTCCTTATCAGTACATTTTATAAGGATTTCAGTTCTAAGTACATATCGATTATCGTGGATTAATGTTAATATCATTTTCCAAATAAACAAAAGTATATAATAAGCAAAGATGGATGATGGTTAGCAGAGGAATTCAGGAAGATTCAAACAGACAATGCAGAAACTAATTCAAAGTATATAATCTTCTCATTATTAACAAATGTTTGTAAAAAATAAATTTAAGCACTTTTATACCCTGAAGCAAACTTGAATAAATTATTTTACTTTTTAGCTTGAGGTAGATTTTGTTATGTCGTGATGATAAAGTTACCTTCTGTTGCGAAGCTATCTGTAGACAAGCTTGAAGTTCACTTCACTTTATAACAATCAGTTAAATAAACATCTGACTGTTCCCATGTTTTTACATTATTATCAAATCAGCTTATTTAGCTCTTAAATGGAGACTGCAAATTGTATTGGTATTGATTTTTCTTGATGATTTACTTGTATTTTAGTACTATAATTTGAATAGAAATGTTGGTGAAGTCTGAAATGATAAATTGCAACTACGTTTGAAGTATTTAAACTAGTTAGCGGGATTATGATTTCTTAATTGATGTTTTATTTGTGTGTGTGGAAACAACAAGTCAATAAAAAAAGAAAAAATTAATGATATGTAAATAATGAGTTTAATGAGGTTGTAAAGAATAACAATGCGAATTAATTAATAAAAGTTCAGAAGACTATGAATTCACAGTTGTCACAAATAATCAAAAACAGGCTACTTGTGGGTGGTACTCGTCGTGGATTGGTACTATTAGAAATCAAATGGTGTAATACATTAATCTTTTTCTAATATAAGGATCTTCAGAAGTGCACACTCATGATCCTGCTAGACATCGAACCCAAAACTTTCGGTTTTCGTGAAAAAAAACAAAAGAAAATCTACTTATTTTTAACAAACATGTGAATTTAGTCAATCTAATATTTGATTTCTTTTACCTTTTAGCCCGTTTGAAATGTAGTTTATCGTTGTTTTGTTACAGTAGTAAGTTTCCTTTAGAATAGAACCCAAGAAATATATCATCTAAATTGATTTTCAATGCATATCACTCATAAATTAGCATAATTGTGATGAAACCTGTTTTAGAAATGATTTTTGTTGTGATTAGATGCCTTATGACGGCTTTAAGGGAAGGTGACCAAATAAGGGAATTTTCGTATGCACAAGTTTTGTTTGAAGAATGTTAATTGTTATCGTCTTATTCTACTTGATATAAGGAGATTCACAGACCTTACAGAGTAATTCACCCTTGAATAATGATAGTATATACCTAAGTTCGTCAATTATGTATTTCGTGTTTAATAAATGTGATAATATTAAACCTTTAATGGAACTTTCTGTTTGAGATACCAAGAGGAGTCTTGAATATTGTCCACAGGACCAGTTTCATTTATGAATTCGTATAGAATTGACCGAAGTGGGGGCTTAGAATCTACTTGTAGCGGAGATGTTCAGCGAGTTGTAAATATGATGCCCAGTGTGAATGCAAAATGTTTAATTTCTAATCTTTATTAGTTTGGAAGTCAATAGTTCAGTAATTATATCAACTTGAAGTCAGGTATGATACAGTCCTTTCTTAGTTACTGATGCCAAATGGAACTTTACTCAAAAAGAATAATTAAGCTGATATACAATACAAAATATGGTTGTTGTCATTCAATTTGGGATTTCACAAAGAGTACACAAGCTTCTACCGGGTCTCTTTTCGAAATGAACGAATCATTTTTAAGAGGGACAAGTTCAAGGATTTGAACTGAAAACCGTGAATTTACTTTTATCGTTAGCTGTTGATATGACTCTTCAAATTTATATTTAAAGTATTTTGAAAACACTTAAATAAATGAACTTGATTGGAATTTATTTCAAGCATATCATCAGATAGCACGAAAGAGGTTAGTAAAGTGAAGAAGCCAACTAAAATATTACAAGTATATAACCGATGTAGTGTTTAAAAAACGTTGATAAAAATTAGAAATGAAATGAATAAAGCTTAACTGTTTTGAAGTACCTTAGAAATGCTGGTGATAATATCGAATTGTGTATAAAACGTTTGCAAATATGAAGGTGATGAATTGACCAATAATCGCTAAACATACTTCGTAAAATAGAAAGGGGGTGAACTTAAAGTAAAATAAGGGATTAGGTTAGTCAACTCTTGATGCAATGATCAAGTTTTTACTGAAATTTCGCTAAAGATAAGGTGTTTATTAATAGAGCTGCCAACTGAATTGCATGTACTTTTGGTTAACCATCTAGCGAAATGCTTAGAAGTACGTTAAAAGAGTGAATTGTTCTTTGTGGCCAACATAATCTGAACTATATGCAGAAGTAATTTGAGAGATCAAATGCGATGTAGCACAAACTTTTATCATTAACTGGTGTCTGAAAAGGGGAGTCACTTCGGAGATTCATCTTTGCCTCATAAGAAAAAATAATATAGTTGTTGCTTATATATATGCAACAATATTTATATGAGATAGACTATTTCAAAATGAATTGAGATCTCCTATAGAAAACAATGGCTTATGGATTATTTTAATTCACTAATCTACAGAAAAGATGCCACACCTATGACTGCTAAAGACGATGATTTGAAAACTAAACAGCAATTATTTTCCATAAAAGCACTAGGGTTTTATTCAGCTTTTTGTATTCTACATTACAATTATAATCCGATGACAGTTATTTGTGGACAATCAAACAAGCTGGGTATAAGTTATACACTCCAGGATGACTGAAATATTGATATCATTTACTGGAATCTAAAACAATATCACAAAACACCATAAACCATTCCTATCATTTATGCTCCACATTTGATTATTCTATTTATATCATTTTGAAGTACTAGGATGCTAACCGCTTATTGGGTCCCACAATAGGACGGAACGGCCGTTCAGTGCTTCCAGGTTTTTTATGGTGGTCTAGCTTCAAATGACTCGTGATCTCAACTATTGAAATTACTATAATATCCACAAAACCCCATTCTGAAATCAATTGTTAGTTAGACAAATGGGTTTTTTGACATTAAGCCAGACGATTGAGATTAAACTTAGTCAATATCTTTCAAATCCTTAAATAACTGAGACAAATCACATTTCATTTTATTCAAACGGTGCCCGTAATGCTCATAATCAACTTGTATGAATACATCAGTGGCTAATATCCTCAATGTGTTTTATCTCTGAAAGTATATAATGCTCACTTGTACCTACTTAACAAAAACAGACTGATATACCTATCAATTCAAATAGTTATCTGCGATTATTTTGAAAAGTATCTAGGTACTACAGTATCAGTATCGGCTCAACAGATCATTGATATAAATAAGGAATAAAACTTCTGTTGACAGAAACAAAATCGTTTAAAGTAGAAAGTTGTGTTTAAAGTGTTTATCATTATCATTTAAAATAATGATAAATACAAAAATAAACAATGAAAACCAGAATTAACATTGAACTACACACAAACAAACGAACAACTTACGTTTTTGGCTTTTTGTTTTTCGTATGCCGTAATATTTCATATTCTACTAAAGACAAATCAATATTGTCTTTGACCAACTGTTTTAAAAATTTTCTACTCCGTGCCCATCCATAATTATATTCAAATCTGATTAAGAAAAAAAAACATTAAAATCAAGCGAAATATTAAAATAATGTACAGAATTTATCGGATAAAAAGCCGATAGAACGCCTTACATATTGCTGATTGTTTACAATGAGTAAACGTTTATTTTTCAAGAAACCATAATGGTTACAACATTTATTTGGTTGCTTGGTAACATTAATAATGAATGTTTACGCATGCAACATTTATTTTTATAATGAATTTATTATTATTCTATATTCGTATTAAACAGTGTTTTAATATATAATAATTGTCTAATGATTTGACAATAAATAATATCGCCTAAGAATTTAAAAACATGGTGGTAATTGTTAATTAGAGTGATATAATAATGGCAGTTTTTAATGAAGCTGGTTATACGTTTCTAATGTTCTTTTGATGGAAAAATCTCACTTTGCAGTACAGCTAACATCCAATGTAGAATATTGTACCAGCATGTTTTGTTTTAAAACATGACAAGTTGATCATTTAAAATGTATAGTGTTGCCTCAGATTAAAATTAGTTAGTGATTTATGTGCTTTCTACCTTCGTCACATCTTTAGTATTAACGTCATAAATGAAAAGAGATGTATTTCATTCCTAATAACGTCCATATCGTATTTACTAAATTGACGTAATTTATTTTTAAGAAAAATTTATGGTATTATTAAGTTATTATTATTGTACAGTATCTGTATGATTCAAAGATAATCATTACAGAGCAATTAAAACGCTAATGCATTCACCAAAATTGCTTTGAATAAGAATCCTTAAAATGGAACATCGATTCAAATCCAGATAAGTCAATAACTTGATAAACAAAAGAAAATGCTAGTGAATAAGCTTAAACTAAAGGAACAGACATTTTGAGAAGAATCAATTTACAAAATTTCTTTAAAATATCTCATAAACACAATATACTTCTTTTGATACATAAAATAAATGATAAACTTGGGTTTAATTCCCTCAACTTTTGACACATGTAAGATAAAATAGTTCAAGAAAAAATTTAATTTTAATAGTTGGAGTCATGAGCAAATTGAAGCTAGACCACCATGGAAAACCTGGAAGCACTGGACATTATTTAACATATGCTCACTAGTGAATGGCTTCAAGAGGTATTTCCTGGAGTTCTAGTAAGAAGCAGTGACCAGTGGAGTTCAACCGGGTCTGTTGTAAGATGTCAACTCACTGAAGACAATGGTGGATGTGTCGCCTGATTTAATGGACTAATTGAAGTTGAACTTTAACACCGTTGGATACCAGCTCAGTGGTCTGAAGGTTAGGTGTTTGCGCGCGAGACTGATAGGTTCTGGGTCCGAATCTCGCAAGGCGGGATCGTGGATCAGCATTACTGAGGAGTCTCACAATAAGACTAAAATGTCGTTCAGTGCTTCCAGGTTTTCCGTAGTGGCCTAGCTTCAATTGACTCGTGATCTCAACTATTAAAATTAATATAGTATCTACAAAAAACCCTTCTGATATTAAAAATTTAATCCCTAATAATTTTGATCATATATAAAAACTGTCGTCTAAATTTAATCGAATAGATTCACAGTATTTGGATGCCGAGTAGATGTGAGACAATGAGGAAGAATGCATTTGTATAATTTTGATGTTTGATTATAATTCCTTAAAAAAGCTTGGATCGGATTGCCAAGCAAAACGTTGGATTTACTTTAAATTAATTAGCTGAGATTTTACAAATACATTCTTCCTTATTAATGTAACACTTAATATTTAGAAAATAATGTTTGTACATTTTAAAAGTATTATTTCATTCATGTCTGTGAGTCTAATTACCCGTAAATTTTGACAAGATCATCAATATAACTTTTTTGATCACTATCACATGCCCGTTTCATGATGTTAACGAAACAACCTTTTAATTAAATCAATTCATTTCCACCTATTACCATTTCTGCCAAGTTTAATTGACTTTATATAGGTGTTAATGGCATGTACTTTTTAAATGCACCCAGAGTACTATTGTCACTCAAAACAGTCAAAATGTTGATTATATTGAATAGAAGCGTTACCTATAATTAAATCGACATATGTTCCACCAGGGTCAACAGGCATCAGTAGGCTACCATTACATATTTGGTAATAGTGACTAACTTGAGCTTTCTTATAATTATAATTTGTGTTGACATTATTATCGTGTCGTGAGTAATAGTAATAATATTTTAAGATACGTGAAATATGTGAACTTTTTGTGTTTTAATTTGCTTTTTCAGTACTGACGATTCTCAGTATAGGTTATTTAACTAAATAAGGGATAAAACACACATTATTTGTTACAAATAAACAGGAATAAAATTGTTGTTGATATTATGTTAAGCGTATAATAGACATCGTCTGACAGCAGATAACTTGTCCCTGATATCCGTTTGTTTAGAAAACTACTTCTTTGCAAGGGTGTACGCTAATACTAATTTTGTACATATGTATATCCAGAGATCATTAATTGTTAACTGATTATCGAAACATATTTCAGGGATGATATTCGATTGCTAATTTTTGGAAAGATCATTATTATTAAATCTCTTTAACAGTAACAGTTTTTGCCACTAAATACTTCATCGAATTCCTGTAGAAATCCGTTATACACTCATTTCATAACAGCATTACATTTGATAAACAACTAAATTGCTTCATTTGTTAACTGTAATACAATATTTTTGCTGTTCTCTATGACTTTTAAGAATATAAACTATCTATTAAGTTGCAAGATCCTAAAATATATTTCTCATCTGAATTTTTACTTCTTATTTAACACCGTGAACCCTTATTTTCTTTTCAGTAATCATCTCATAACATTTTATCATAGCATTGTTCAATGAGGAAAATTAACTGTAAACGATTGACAGCACGTTGATTTTCTATTATCAAGATAAACAAATGATGTGAGAGATAATTTCTTCTTTATTCCTTCCTGAAACCAATATACAAGAATGCACTAATAATCATTGCCATTACAACTGAGAATTCACAGAACTTTAATCACACACATAACATGAAAATTTTACTTTTACTTATATAAACGTCATTGACTCCAAAGTAGAGCACAGTATGATACAAATATTATATTAAATGATTATTTGAAACACAGTAACTCATAGATTGTGTAATCGATAATTTATAAGTTAATATGTATTGTTAACAGTATCTTGGAGATAATTAAGTTTCATTAACTCTTTAAAATTTTAGCAAATGAAACCTACACATGTAGATTTCTAGTTACAGTTATGGATTTACAAATGGTATGTTATTTAATTTTCTTTTTCCATCTGTTATATTCACTTTACTTCATTGATCAATACATGAATATCTCTTGAAAAATGATATATACACATATATATTATGGCCACGCGTTTATAGTCTCTGTCAGGGAAGTCCTACTCACTGCCTTCTCGTGACGCTTAAACTGGGTCGGTGAACACGGAGAGTTTATCTAGGGGAGTTGGAAAACCCTGATTCCAAACCAATGATGCAAATGGGCTCCAGTATCCTGAGGGAACAAATGGCGTATGAATCAATCATTGGTCACCAGATACCACAGAACTGCATCTCCTCACAACGCTCTACTGCCTTGTGGTTCAGACCTTTAGGTCAAAGGCTCCGAGTGTGGCCCCCTAAGAAAACCACCTGTTTCAGTTTGGGCACCTGGGCAGTATCACAGCCCTCACACAAATAAAACGAGATTTGTGCGGCACATACTTATCTGATAACCCCTTGTACCAACATTTATGTACTTAAATCAATAAACATTATGAATTAAATTTAATTAACTACATGATTCAATATGTTAGATCCTATAACATTATACCGAAAATAATTGATCTGTCATAAAATTTGATATTAAAGTCAAGTTTATTAAATAATTTTTGTCAGTATCATTATTTCTAAAAGTTCAAAATATATGTAGATACATTTAATGAATATCATCAATGTTTACTTGAATCGGAAAATTTGTACTTTTTTACCCCCCCCCCTAATATACACAAAATATTTTTTTGAAAGTTTTTTTCCTTTTTATTTATTTAGTTAGTTAAATAAAACTCTTTGAAGTAATGAGATATAGATGGAAAATTCATTTCTTCATGTCATATGAACTAATATACATTAACTTTTTGTAAAAAATAAAGAAAAGAAGAAAAAAAGAAAAAAACATTGAAATGTGTAAACAAACAAAAAATCAATTAAATTCTTTTCTCTTTGATGTATATTATGTAAAACATATAAAACTGCCACTTATTAAATGTTAGAAAATTTTTTTTAAAAATATATTTTACTGTGTTCGAGTGTTGTTTTCTTTATTATATACATGGTAAATAATGTTCAAGGTAGTATTCATTCAAAGTTCAACTTTTCAGTTTGTTAATCGTTGTTTTCCAAATAATTTTTTCAAAACTTAAATAGGAATTCTTTTAAATGAAATGATTTTTATTATAATAAAGTTGAATGGAGTTCAGAGACAGATAAGATAAATTGTGTGATAATTGACACCGGGAACATCATTGATATTTCTCATGATTTCAAAATTATTAGCAGATAAAGAAGTACAACTGCTCTCCGGATTGCTAAAGCTATCTCGATAAAAAAAAAACTTAAACAGGATGTATGTATTCAAAAAGAGACAGTGACAAACCTGTTACTGCCCTGGTGAGAAGCGAAATCCGACTCACACGTCCTCATAGTGCCTCCTGGATCATGGCATCCATCCCATCGACTAACGTGAGCGGTAATGATGGTGGTGTAAATCGGCCTAATCAACCGCTCTACCAATACTTGAGAACGAATACGAATGCTACATAGAGTCATTGCATAACAATTGTGGGTTCAAAAGAGTGGTAAAAAATTTAGTCTGCCCAAACAAAAACAAAAAGACAAAAATGTGGGTTTGTGAGTGTTATGTAATAGTTCTGCGTAAGCAGTGCAGAAATAGCTATCCCGACCCGGTAGTTGTGCCGTGCTTCGATGGAGCACTCTTCTCCACAAGAGACTACTAAGCTTCACCATTCTATATGGCTTGAAAGGGCACTACTCTGGTAATTCACTTTTTGTTTTAGTTTTTTTGGTTATTAGTTTTATTTTGGCTAATATTTAGTTTTTATTATAATCTTCTTCCATTACCCCATTCTTAAACCACCCTTTCACTTATGCATTTCCGTTCACTTGTTTCTCTTAAACTATATGAACTCTCCGAATTCTATTCATTTATTACGTACCCCATCATATTTGTTTTTAATTCCAAGAATCCTCTAAAATTATCACACGGTTTATCTTATCTGTCTCTTAACTCCACTCAACTATTACACTACCCACCCTTTATACTTCCTTGATTCTAACACCTAATAACCTCTGACCTTTTCTTGCATATATATATATATATGCATAGTTATCATTGATAACCTTTTCTCATTTCAATCCTTTACATTCACTTATGTCAATTTTTCTACATTATTTAATACCCCAATGCTAAAATTCTAATACATACTTGATTGTAAGCAGCTGATGAGAAACTACGAAATATAATGAATTCATATTATTCTTCATCAATATTTGTTCTGGCTTTATTTAAATTCAAGATTTCTAGTTATGATACAGTATATTTCAAGTTTTTCTAAAAATAAATGAGAATTCTTTTAAATGAAATTATTGTTATCAAATTAAGTTCATTTGAAACCATAGAATCTTCAAATAGGTAATGTTATAATAAAGTAACTAGGTATAATGGATGACAAGTTCATTTATGAATTTCTGTTTCCAAATTACTACCTTTTTTTAAATATTGATTTCAATGTATCTCTCTTAAGAATATCATTCAGACATTGAATGTCATTCTAATCTACTTAATATTCTTTGATACAGTTGTTGATATACATAAAAATATGAATCTAAATGTAAATCTAAAAGTTTAGATGCTAAATTATCGAATAATTTTAAGCTTTATTTCGTCTATATCTGTACAAGCATATAAGATCAGAAATGTATAAAAGCAAATTGCTTATTTAATGACTGAATTAACCAGTCAAAACTAATTGGTATATTTGTGGTATTCTTCACTTATGTCGACTGATATAAGTAGTATGTAACACAAATCAGAAATGGAATGCTAGGTAGCAAAGATGGAGAAGATCGAATTGAAGAGAACAGGGATGTAAATGGAGGGTAATTATCGTAACAACATATATGGAGAAGCAATGAATTTCATAAGAAATAATTGATGAAACACGTGCGAATGAATTGATTAATGTAGTTTTCTTATTTTTGTAATTTTGTATTAACTAATAAATCACTCTACATTTGAGTCTTCGTTCACTACATACTAAAGTGAAAGTTAATAAACTGACTGTTAAAATTATTGTTAAAAAAAACCGTAAATCGTGAATCCAGTCCAATAAACTATTAATATTTAATGTCACATAAACAGAAATAATAATTTTTTCAGTTTCATGAAATAGTAACTGTAAATTATACAATAGATACTACTCTTACAATTAGACAAATGTTTGTAATATAAAACAAAAAAATTTTTAAGACTTTGAATGTGATTGGGTGATATAACATAATAATTCTATCACTAATGTCAAATGATTGGAAACAAGGTGTATACCTATGGAAATACTAATGAGAACACAGTTCGATGTAATATTTATATTATTTATATAAAAAACGTGATTAGTAATCAGTGCATGACAATTATACTGGTTGGCTGAGAGTTAATTTACAAACTGTTTTGGTAGAATATTATCATACAAAATTATCACATATTTTTATTATCTTCACTTCAATGATTTACATTTTTATTTCCGTATACAACTATTGATCAAGGGCATTGGAAAACAAGATGGATTGATTGAAAATTTAATACCCTCTGCTAATATAAATTGAATCAAAATACTACCTAGATCGATTCTAACGTTGATGCGACATCATCTAATCACAGTTAAGCTAAGTGTTAAGCATTCAAATTCTGAACAGAATTAATAATAAAACCAAAATTACACGGTTACCTAATTTATAAAAAGAATCACTAAGAAATAAGAATTATAAAAATATAGGAAAAAAGATAACGCAAAAGAATAGGTTAACACGGTAGTGATTCCACACCATTAAAGTTCTTCAGAAAGAATCAGAATGATCCTAAACTATCGCAGTATAAGAGTATTCTTTCGAACAAAACATTTTCTAGACTAGTGAGACTCAAAGACTAAATACCGAAAGGAGAACAATAAAATTGTGCACATGAGATTAAACGTAGAGAATGGAATGCTATATATATATGTGAGACATTGAGGGATCTGAATATAAGGGTGAAGGAACGAAAGCTTTACTTAGAACACATTCTTGAATCCCCAGAAAACCTAAAAAACTGGAAAACAAGTCAGCGACAGCATTGGACTCAATAGAGTCTGGCGATAAAATCAATTTCAATGGCGAAAGTATCCTTCGGAAAGATTTCAGTCCATAAAAGGAGAGCAACAGCCGAATTACAACAGATAAGGGCGAATTCAAACCATATTAATAGTAGAGATGGAATACAATAAGCTGTCCTACGGCAACTAATAATCAATAAGTAAACCTTAACCCCTTCTTACATTTTATACCATTTGACCGTTTGCTTATTATATATATATATATATATATATATATATATATATATATGTTCAATAAAATTTTTCACATGTCACAGTTACTTACGCATGCATACAACTAATATCGTAACATACTTTCCTACACTTTTCACACCAGTTTCTTCATACACACTACAATAGATCTGACTTTCAACATTGGTAACATTATTGGATAACTTGTTTAGTATATAGTAAACCACTGAACAATGTATCTGTATTCGATATTTTTGATGTTTGGTAATGTTTCTTTGAAAACGTTTGGACCAGAGTGCCAAGAAAAATGTCGAATGTACTTCAGGTTTAATGACTAAGATGTTTTCGTTGATGTCATGCGTAAACTCGGAGCCCTAATACTGTGAAACTATGCGTACAATTTTAGACGGAAGTTCTTATAAACTAATAGCTGTGAATGGTCCTCATTGATGGCTCTTATCTTATAAGACATTAGCAATCATTTACTAACAATGAGTTATAACCATTAACCGACAATAACGTACTTCAAATTATACCATCAAACTTTTCGGTAGTCCTCATACAAAGTGTTTTAATTTCATTACAATTGTATATTGTTATAATAATTGTACAAAAAAAGTTTAACCTAAAATGTTATATGACATTATTCTGTGAATAAATATCTATATGAAACCCACTGTTGGAATTCTCCTTAATCAAAAGTGCATTCGAAAACTTTCTTTACGGATTTAGCTTTTACGCAACAAATTATTTCACTGTAAGAGTTTCTGAAAAAATTGTTTTCCTCATAAATCTGATTATGTCAGAAGCTAAAACCAGTAGTAAAAATTGATAATTCATTTTCTTTCAGAAACTTTATTTTGTCTCTTGTGTAAACCAAAGCAATTCAGTCATGAAAGATACATAATAATTTTAATGAAAGTCTATTTCATCAATAAATATCCATATTATGAATGCAGTAGTACATAGTGTTTTGCCTATTTATTTCGACTTGCTACAGGCTATTCAACAGTAGAACAACTAAAAATACCTAAGCCAATATGATAAGATTTTTTGAATATTTTACAATTCCAATTATATAGTTTAGATGAAAATCAGTTAGCTGAATTTATAATAGCCGTTCATTAAATCTTTTCAGTCATAAAATAGCACAATAATAAAAATAATACTTCTGTCAATATCAACTATTTCATAAGGCTTGACGTCTTTTGTAAGAACTACTACAACCATCATCAAGTAGGTACAAGTATTTGTAAATAGTAGTCTACGCAAAATACTCAATATCCATTGACTGGATACCATCAGTAACGGCCTACTGTAGGTAAGGACAAACCAGCTTCCAGCTGAGGATGAAGTTAGGAAAACACGTTGGAAATGGATATGACATGCATCATTGAAATCACCAAACTGCATCACGAGGCAAGCCCTAACTTGGAATCCGGTAGGCAAAAGAGAAAATTACGTCGGGAAATAGAAGCAGATATGAAAAGGATGAATAACAACTGGAAAGGACTGTCCAGGACTGGGTCCGATGGAGAGTGAAGATGGGCGGCCTATGCTCCTCCACGTGAACCGACAGGCACTAAGTAAATAAGTTACGTCTTCTAATAAAACATTTCAGATTCATATTTCACTATAAATTATTTTTAGTCACTTATGCGCATAGAGATTGAGCATTTTTACAGATGCTCAACAATAAAATTACGTAATTATTATTAGATATGTTGATATATGTATTTACACAGAAGTGATAGTGATATGACAAGGAATAACTTAACCTCGATCGATAGCATTCGATCAGCACTAAGAAGGACCTGACATGCATGAGATTGATCACCATCCAGTGATCAATCAATTGTAATTACGTCTCAGTCCCACAGGAGGTTGGTCGCGGCCCGAATAGCTCAGTGGTAACGTCTCTGACTGTGAAGCTGAGTGACGCGGGATCGAATCCGCCAGGGAGCATCAGTTCCCTCAGGATTACAGGTACACCTTGCTGACGAGTGCCAAGTAGCACGAAACCCGGGTCCAGGGTTTCCTGTTGACCACCTCCAACCACCATCTTACCTCAGTATATATAGTGCAAGCAGTGTCGAGCCACCTAGACTGGTGGCCACATTGCACCTCGATCGATAGCATTCGATCAGCACTAAGAAGGACCTGACATGCATGAGATTGATCACCATCCAGTGATCAATCAATTGTAATAACTTAATCAATTAGCTTGAAAATGATAGATTTTATTTCCAATAGTATACGACTGGTATTCATCGAATCTTATGAAAAAAATTATAAATGTTTTATTATATAATCATGTAAATACGTGTTCATACTATAAGTTATTGAATTAATTTATAAGAACTCTCGTCTAAATTAGAGCGAATAGTTTCACAGTATTTGAGCGCCGAGTTGATGTAAGACATTAAATAGGAATAATATATTTGTAAAATCTCAGCGAATGAATTTTAATTAAATCTAAAGTTTCGCCTGGCAATCTGGTCCAAGCTTTTTCAAGCAATTAATTAATTACAAATATATTGTTTCTATTTAATGTCTTATTGAATTAATATTGTTAAATAAAACTCAGTTCAATTTATGCCAATCTGATCGTAAATAAATCACATGAAACATGATTTATTGTTAAATAATTTCAAATAAATCTTTAACAGCAGTCTTAACGCCTTTTTCTTTGTGTTCAAGTCGGTTTGTAGATTCATTCTAAAATTATTAGAAGCAGCTATGAAATCAAACCGACCGTTCATTGAAAAGACATCAAATACATATTAACATTATAACCTATAGTTTTTGTTATTAACTGAATAGCTAACCCAAACTCTTTATACATTGTTTACAAAAGTTATGACACTGAATGTATTTCTCTTCTTTTTATCACTCATTGATCAATACTAGAAACATGAAAATAATTAAATTCTATAAAACAATTTAAAGTTATTTCATGCTTAAAGTCTCTATGTTACTGTAAATAAGAACTACCAAACAAAAAAAAATAGTCCTAAAACTAGAATGAAAAAAGCTTTTTTTTGTTTTAATACAATAATACTTTATCTAATGTCATTTTGTAATGTAAATCTCTTCTTTATATAATAAAAAACAACATTTATAATTGATTTCATGGAAGAAAAATTTAAAAAAAACGTGTAATTATAGAAGATAAATAAATAAAAAAAGAAAAAGAAAAATTAAGAAAGAAAATAAATAAATAAAAGAATTTCAACAGTTACCATGTTTTCTCATCTTATTCATTATATGGAATAAACCATTTGTTTCATATTACATTCATATTAATTTATATAATTAAGTAATATCTCATAATTCTTTATTCTGTTATAATATTTATTGAAGGTTAAATGTTTGTTTGTTTTTATGAAATTATGGTTGTCAGTTTGCATTTATTAAAAAAAACAAAAAAAAATATACATCTAAAAACTAGTCTACTATTCATACATAGATATCAGTTGTTGTCTATTGTTTTTTCAAAGGATTTATAGTGAACTCCAAGATTTCTTACTTTAGAACTTGGATCAAACTTTGATGATCTAATTATTTTCATTTGATAAATGATTAAATTTAATACTGACAAAAGTAATACATACATCTTTTCTAAAACAAATAATAAACCTTATATATATGATACAAAAAGTAATTTGACAAGTTAATTACAGAACCTATTTAACAACAACATACCATTTTTAACAGTTGAATACACAAGTTGATCTAAGCTAGACTACTACTGAAAATCTGGAAGCACTTGATGACTGCGTGCAGGATCGAAAATGCGCACTGCTGAGATAAGATGGCTGTCAAGCTCTTTTCAGGTTCTCAATGGTGGTCTAGATTAGATCGGTACGTGTATTCAACCGTTGAAAATATTACAGTCTATACAAACTGACTTACTGATAATAACATATTACTTTTAATCCAGAGCATTCTCATTTATATTTTAATGAAGTTTAATTTTAACGGATATAATGAAAATAACAAATTATTTTCTGATACGGAAACAAAAGCTTATTGAACATTGAAATCTTTAGCTTCATTAAAATATATACTAAATAATAAATGTGTAAAATAGTGGAAATCATAAACAAAAAATACTTAAATATATTCCTGTTTAATAGATTAAACTTTGAAAGTTTAAAAATGAATATTTTGAAACAATTAACATGTTTCCGAGTATTTCAAAGAGCTTAGACTTTGGTTAGACAGTTGAATGGTCAAATTATAAACCAGCTTCTAAGAAATGTAAAACATGAAAAATTTTAAACTTATTTTGTCTGAAAGAATTAAAAATTCTACATGTTTATTATCAGAATGAGGTTTTGTGGAGATTGTAGTAATTCAGTGCTTGAATTCATGAATTGATTGAAACTAGACATCAACACCGTTGGATGCCGGTCGGCTCAGTGGTCTAAAGGTTATGCATTCGCGTGCGTCCTGGATTCAAGTCTCGCATGCGGAATCATGGATGCCCACTACTCAGGAGTCCCACACTGGAACGAACCGGCCATTCAGTGTTCTCAGGCTTTCAATGGTGGTCTAGTTTAGGATGACTCATGAGTTCAACTTCTAGATTTTACATTTGAGATTTTTAGTTAGTTCACAGTTGCAGTAGTTAATTAACGTAATTATCAATTCAAAGGCTGAATGATTCATAATCTAATTACCAATAAAGCAAACTTTTTTGTGAAGTTGAACAACATAGATTTTCATTTAATCATTCACATTGATATTTGATTAAATTATAAGAAAACAGTGGTTATGCTGTACAAGATTCTGTCAGTAAAACTGTGTAAAATTTTGTGATTACACAAAAACTTATGCGATTTCAGATAGTTAATGATAAAAACTATGTTATGGTTTCCATCAAATAATATCATCCTGTAAAGTATCGAAGAAGTTATTTTGTCTTAATACTTAAATCTACAGAAGGGGATATCCATGACATGACAATCATTACCAGTAAATTGAATCAGGTGTTTCAAGAAATTAACTAACTATTCTTTCAAATATTAGACATCGCACTACAAGGAAAATTAGGAGTACGAGGTTTTATAGTCATCTAGAAATGTTTAATAATGATATAGTACATCAATAATTGATGAGATGAACTTTATAATCCACAATAAGTATAACTGTAAAAATTAACAATTATAAAATGACCACAAGGAAAAATCATCCTGTGTTTTGAAAAAGAATCTTTAGTCAAAATATAACCACTTAAAGTTAATGTAATACTAGTTTAATTTTAAAATTATCAAAAATTGTATAACTATTCATTTAGATGAAGTACAGTAAGTCTATACTGTCAAGTTATTTATTTGTATTGATCTTCCTGTACGACTTCTGTGTTATATATGTTTGTGTGGTTTGATGATATATTTTATAAAACATTCTATTTATCGATAATATGAATACAAAACTTTGCTTAACAGACAAGACAAATCAGATTATTACCCGATTTGTAATCATATGATATGACTGGACTTAAACTACACAATTTACAAAGACTGACTAGTTTTATTTGAAAGCATGGATCTACCCTTTAAATATGATATGTAAACATATGTGAAAACATTTTTGATTCATTTCATATGGATGTTATTTATGAGCTATTCCTAAAGTGATTATTACTCTTAGATTTATAAAAGATCAAATGAAATCCATTATATGTGAGAAGCTAAAAACTAGATCTTTTTTTCCTAGTGTCAACCGTATAATTACTTCTGAGATGTGAACAAACTATCATGTCGTTTGCAATAGAAATGATTCTGGAGTAAACCGATCCTCTTGAAAATTGTTGATCAGAGTGCAAATCTTAAACTTCCAATAAATAAATTAAAATTAACGGTGTTCTTACTTATCATAATCTTCAGCTTCCGAGGGATTATTGGAATCTACAGTTCTATCCGATATATGTGATTGCATACCACATTCTGATATAACAGATTTCATTGTATCTATTATCCAAGTATTTACACAAATATTTACATTAATTGGTCCATATTCATAAATGTAATTCCATTATACACTCTATCATTAAATATTTGTTCCAGTGAACATCATTAAACTGTATATACTGTTTTAAATAACACCATGAATATATTATAAAGTTGTGTTCTATGAAAGATTGAACTTATTTTGCCAAAATTAATCCAATATGAAATCCATAAAATAATCATTTAAATAATGTTTTTATAAGTAGTATCTTCAATAATAACGAAAAAGAAATGCAAAGTATGTATATATTATTGACAATATTAACATGAAAAACATTTCTTCGTGTTTAATTTACTTAATTCAAAATAATTTCCTTTAATTTTTCTTTTCCGTCCATAATCTCTAAATTGTTTTCCTGACTTTAATATATGTATAATCATCTTATACCTGTCTACCATATAGTGTGTGTGTTTATTTCCTCCCCCCCACCAAAAAAAATGTTTTTTTTTATTTGTTCCGTTGTTATTCATGTACTTATACATAGTCTTTGTCTAATATGTACCTATGTATATACATATGGAAAAAAAGACGATTTTAAATGTTTCTACTTCTTTCTTTAACTATACTATTGTTTGAATTTAAACAGATAAGTAAAGTCATCTTGTAATAATAATAATAATATTAAACATGTAATCAATATATAGAAAATTAAGTAATACATACAACTTATATTACTTAATGAACTTAACTTTTTCATTTAAGATTTAACCAAATTTATTAACATAATCTATTTGATTAGGTTCTTTCTTAACAGGCTGGAAACAATCAAAAAGTTTTTTTTTTAGAAAATCTCTTACCAATGATTAATGGTTGGATAAGATAAATGATTTTTATTGGATATTAGTAAGGTATGTCATTGATTTTTCTTTTCATCTGTCAACTGTTTATTGTTATTATATGAATGTTGTTTTTTTTAAAAACACTTATATTTTTAATAGTTAATGATTCATTACCACTGAGATTCTCTTTCATAATATGGATGTGGTTCAAGGTTCGGCATTCATTTAATGTTGTGGAACAATCGTTAGTCGATATACAGACTGATGACTTACGTTATTATATTCCATTTTAGATTGACTACAGTTAGTCAACCACTAATAAATAGTTGAATTCGCGCCTAAAATAAAAACTACCTACTTGTATACATCCACTACACTAAGAATTTAAATCATGACCTCTAGATCTAGATACAAATGTTTAACCTTCAGATCACTATGTCGATATAGTTTTGTACACTTTCAGCTTTAAATGTATTCCTTCAATCAACAATATTGTTTACAATCTATTGGTTATTTAAATTTGTTTTGGTAAACATCTCAAAAGTCGTTTACTTGTATACAAGTACATTCAGTTATATACTGACTGTATAGATTCGATCATTATTAATTACAGTAATTATCAAATTTGATAGTTATTATTTAATACAATTACATAGAAACAAAAAGCCCTACTGTACGGAGCTGAGACGTGGAGAACTACTACATCCATCGTCAAGAACGTACAAGTATTTATAAACAGTTGTTTACGCTAGATACTCAACATTCAATGGCCAGATACTATCAGCAACAGCGTTTTATGGGAGAGGACAAACCAGCTTTCAGCTGAAGAGAAAATTAGGAAAAGACGTTAGAAGTGGGTAGGACATACATTAAGGAAATCACCAAACTGCATCACGAGGCGAGCTCTAACTTGGAATGGTGAAGGGAAGCGGAAAAGAGGAAGGCCAAAAAACACATTACGCCAGGAAATAGAGGCAAACATCAAAAGGATGAATGACAACTGTAAATAACTGGAAAGGATTGCCAAGGATAGGGTTGGATGGAGAATGCTAATGAGCGGCCTATGCTCCTACACAAGGTGTAACAGGCGTAAGTAAATAAGTACATAGAAACAAGATTTACATTGACTCAATATAAAAATTAACTGAATAAAAATTTTATTTAAAATCAGTATTAAAATTTTTCCTTTAATTTCTTATAATCAATTATGTTTAACAATTTACTTACATAATAATTTACTTGAATAAATTTTACTAGTTAACAATAATAATGACTAATCTGTTAATATAAACAAATAATATTATTTTCATTGAATATGTTACTATCAATATGCATTTAAGTAATGTACTAAAAAAACAGAAAAATATGAATTATTGACCAAATCAAGTTTTTCAGAAGGGGGTTTTGTGGAGATTTTAGTTGGAGCTAGACCATCATGTAAAACTTGGAAGCACTGGACAGCCGTTTCGTCCTGTTGTGGGACTCTTCGGTTAAGGACTCTGGCGCAAGACTGGTAGGTCCTGGGTTCGAATCTCGTGTGGCAGGATCGTGGATGCGCACTGCCGAGGAGTTCCATAATAGGATGAAACTGCCTTCCAGTGCTTCCAGGTTTTCCATGGTGATGTAGCTTCGATTGACTCATGTACTTAACTATATAAATCAAGTTTATCATTGTACATTGATAAATAATTCAAGTTATAAGACTTAAACTAGATAGTGTAAATATTGTTAAGTGTAAAATTTAAATTAAGCAAAATGTTTCCTTTTTTCTTCAAATTCAAAGGAAAAATATATTCTTTTTAGAACAGTTTACAATTATTAGTATTAACTTTGAAATAGCTTTATTGAATGTAATGTTTGTACAATACACTAAACTTAGTTGTTATATATGTCTTGTGTAGAGATAGAATATTTTTAAAAAACATTCTATAATAAACCAACTCTCATTAATTTTAATAGTTGAGAGTTTCATCCTATTATGGGACTCTTCAGCAGTTCGTATCCACTAAATGACCGACCAGTGCTTTCAGATTTTCCATGGTGGTCTAGCTTCAATTGACTCGTGATCTCAACTATTAAAATTACTATAATATTCACGAACAACCCTTCTGATGTAACTCTTATTAGTTTATACTAATCTTTTGTTTCAAGTTAACTTATATGAATTGACAAAAATCATCTTCCATTATGTTCTATGAACTAAGTACTTTTAAAAAATATGTCAGTTGAATCTTGTAGTGAATATTCATTCACTTCATTTTAAAAAATTAAGTTAATATTCAAGGAATGAGTTAATTCAATATCATGAAATTTTTACCATCATTTACTTCAATACATATGTTGCTCTATAAAATGTTATCATTGCTAAGAAAGTACAATCAACATGATATTCAATAATTCATTATATTTTTCAGATAAAGAAAATATATAAATGTAACCATTTTAAAAGAAATTTTATGGAACTTCACAAGTATGAATTGTATAACAACAGTTCATGCAAAAATAAAATAATTAAGAATACAATTATCTTTATCCGAAGGGAGTTTTGTGGAGATTTTAGTAATTTTATATAGTTCAGATCATGAATCAATTGAAGCTAGACCACCATGGAAAACCTGAAAGCACTGGAAGCACTGATCATATGCTCACCAGTGACTGGCTCTGTGAGGCATTTCCTGAAGTTCTAATGAGGAGCAGTAACCAGTGGAGTTCAACCTGGTCTGTTGGGAGAAATCAATTTGACTGAAGACATTGGTGAATGATTGCTCAATTTCGTGGATTGGTTAAAGTTAGACATTAACACCGTTGGATGCCGGTTCAGTGGTCTATTGGTTAGACGCTCAGGCGCGAGACCGACAAGTCCAGGGTTGGAATCTCGCGAGGCGGGATCGTAGGTGCACACTGCTGAGGAGTCCCGCAGTAGGATGAAACAGCCGTCTAGTGTATCCAGTCTTTCCATGGTGGTCTAGCTTCAATTGTGTCATGATCTCAACTATATAAAAATACAATCATCTGTTTAAGAAATTTATAGTTCTACTATAAGTGAGCTGTATATAAAGACTATACTGGTCAGTTATAAAAAGTCAACAAAATATATGTTGGCTTTAAAAAAGAAAACTGAATGAGGATCAGACATTCATAATTGAGAAAATTTTATACCTGGTTTTAATGCTTTCATTGTTCTTGCATTTATTTACACAGTTTCGACAGAAGCTAAAATGTTATTTACTTATTTTTCAATAGGTGTTCGAAATTTATTTTTCACAAATCTATAGCACCTAGAAAATTGATTATATTTAACTTCAAAACAGTGGTTATACAAACTCAACATTAAACTTTCTAAATAAATTTCTTCACATTTTAACATTGAACTTTACTTATGTTTTGATTCTTCATTTAACAACTATGTATTAACTATTCAAGGAATAATACACAAATAATTAAATGTTTTTTCTGCATTAAGTAATTAATTTTAAAATAGACAACAAGACTTTGATAATGAAAATAAGGCCATAAAGTCAAGGATAGAAATTTTGTTTTTCAAATAAATAAAGAGGCCAGAGTTGATTTTTTATGAACCGACGGAACTGACATCACAAAGAGACTTTTTGTAGGCAAGATAGGTTAGTATTTTCTTAAATATTCAATAATACATATTAATACCAAACATGAATATTCGGGTATTACGGAGAGTTTGTAATACCCGGCAGTTAAAATTCAGGAATCCAATACATCAGCCTTTGTTGATTCGTGAATACGAAGTGAATTTTTTCGGTATTATCATTGTAACAAGTACTCAATAAGTGTTTTGGGTAACATAGGAATATAGAACATGCATTTTATCTTATCCGAGACTATGTTTTTTTACCCATCTGTTATGCGATATGATTCCAAACTTCGCAAAACCATTAGAACAACCGTAAACTGAAAACTTTAAAAATGTTTTTCAGGCACCAGTGAGTATGTAATGAATAGTTTTAAGCTACAAAAACTAAAATCTTAGCCAACTTTCCAAATGAAAATAATTTGTTTATTAGTTTGGTAAAAACTCCTCTAACCACCTTGGTAAGTATTAGGCAATATAAATCGATATCTTTCCTTATCAATAAGTAAGACAGTGAATTGTCAACAGATTTGTGTGCATGAAAGGATAAGAATCAAATCTGGAAAGAAGGACATTGAATAATACTTAGACCAAAAGTGTGAACAATTTATACACTTTTGTCATTAATATGAATGAAACTTTGTTTGGATGACCCTCTCTCTCTCTCCATATATATACGAACAGTGTATTGTCTATACGGCTGAGAACTATTTACATGATAATGAAAGATGAGGATGTATACATTCCTCGACTCCTCATATAAGTTATGTTTCGATGCCGACTCATTACAATGTTCATCTTTCACATGACTTGAATATGAAACCTTTCGTTGAATACATTTTATAGCATGATGGACAAATCTCTTTATTTTTTATTATAAACCGCAAATTTATCTAAACTTTTATAGATAGACGTTTTACCGTGGCAAATATAAGCATATTCATATTCATGAGCACTTAATACTATACCGATGTAAACTTAAAGATTATTAATTTTTTCCAGATTGATTTGCTTTCTGCTATAGCACGTAGAAGGTGTTCATTTATGTGTGTGTGTGTGTGCAATCATAATCACTTATGAATTACAGAGAGCAATTAATCTAGTTCCAAACATATAATGATTAAGTTTTCAGATATTTATTGGTAAATATTATTTCCCATCTGGGATATACTTTTAAACCAAACTTTTATTAAAATATACTGAAACAAATGAAATAAACTTTGAAAGATTATAAATTTCAACGTCATTTACAATTAATAGCTTAACTTTAGATATATGAAGTAAATTGTTACTTTGGAATCTTATTTGATCTAAACTCTTCTATTTTTATCTAAATAAAAGATCCCGAAATGATTAAGAAATGTTTTAAATTAATAGAACTGATTGGAAACACCGGCCAATTTTGATATGTGTGCGGAAGATTTAAAATAAATGAGCTTTTTTCCTAAAAGAAACCGTATAGTTTAGTAAATTTAGTAGAAATTCACTTCTAACTCTGTATTAAAATAACTATGAAAACAAACCTATTTCAGTAATCAGCTTCATATGATCTGTAATTCATTGATTACAATACTTGTAAAACTTGATAGATATCAAGATGTTATGTATATAAAGGCATTGATAATTTTGCCTTGTCATAATTATATATATATATATGCTGTGGATTTTGATAAACAGTGCCTCATGGCAAAATTTACTGAAAATTATTCATCAAAGATTTTAGATGTATTTATATCAAAATAAAATAGAATTTCAATAATCATGATAAATCATTTTATGTTCTCTATTGTAAAGTTTATTCAAAACATTTTCTGATATTAAGCAAAGATGCATATTGGCTAGCAGTGGAATCCAGGACGCGCGTTTCGTCCAGCTGACGAGTCCCAAGTAGGTAGAAACGCACGTCCTGGATTCCACTGCTAGCCACTATCCATCTTTGCTTATAATGCTTGTGAAATAAGGCTATTTCAAGGCAATATGCACAATAATCACATACGCCAACAAGAGACTAATCAACTGTAGTCCTAAACATCAATGGGAAGATCCAAACAAACAATACCAAGTGAATTTTTCTACGTTGATACATCACTTGATTTTTTTAGTTCATGATATGACATATACAATAGTATAGAGAGTGATTTTAGCCCAACAAAAATTAAAAACTCTTTCACAATAGTATTACTTGACACGTATTATGTGACATTATTTAAATTTTGAAAAATTAGATCTAACCATAGTCAAATGAAGCTTGTTTAACAAATTATTATAACCGTTGCGTTCATTTATTCAGAATCACTTGATTAATCACTAAGCAGTACACCTTAGCTTAACTAAATTAGAAATTCACCAAACATCATTCGTTTTCTTTGATATTTTCATTAGAAGGCACCCTAGAAGTGATATGAAATGATTAATACTTCACAATATTCATTATTCCTGTGAGTTACCTCACCGTTCAATCACTTACATACGTGTGGAAGTGTGAAAACATTTTTCGGAATACACTTTATACAAGAAAACCTATCATGGTGAGAAAACAGAATAACTTTTAGTCGACAAAAATTATAAGATATGAAATTATTCAGCGACATTAGTCTGAATAGGTTAATAAAAGTAATTAGTTGTCAATTTTTATCAACATACGGTGTAATAATATAACAACGCGCTTTACAGTATTCAGTGAGAAATTTCATACTTTATAAAACTCATAAAACCTCAGGTTGAAGATTTTAACAAAACTAAGAGTGTTTGTTTATACTTTGAAGGCTAAAATGCATCAGCAAAAATAACGAGAAGTAATGCTCCGTAGACAGAGTGAAGTAATGACAATCAATACGTGTACTAATTCAGTCAGAGCTTTATGACCGTTTTCTCTTATTTGAAACCCAATTATATTGGAAAGTAAGATTTGGAAAACGGGACAAGAGTTGAACGATAATTGTAATACCAACTGACAATTTATATTCAAACAAGTTACATAAAACTAAAGGGAAAATATAATGGTAAGCAAAGATGGATAGTGGCTAGCAGTGGAATCCAGTTAGAGACTCACCAGTTGCAGTCCTAACACATCAATGGGAAGATTCAAACAAACAATAACAAGTGAATTTAAACATTACCCCATTTCACAAGCAAGTGGCTGTCAGGACTCAGTGGCCGAGTAGATAACGCAATGGCGTTTGAAGCGAAAGTTACTGGGTTCGAGTTGCAGAGTGAACATCAAATCTGAGATGCAGGTACATCCAGCTGACGAGTCCCAAATAGGACGAAACGCGCGTCCTGGATTCCACTGCTAGACACTATCCATCTTTGCTTACCATGCTTGTGAATTAAGGCTATATCGAGGCAATACGCACAATATGCACATATGCCAGTAAGAGACTGACCAGTTGCATTCTTAACACATCGATGGGATGATTCAAACAAACAATACTAAGTGAATGAAAAATGTAATGGTTTTTGACCTACTATGTAACAAAAAAACTTAAATACTTTAAGCGCCTCTTTAAAAACTTACTATTAAGTTCAGGAAGACGAATGTTATTCAAGTTTTCATTGGTGGTCTAACATTGATCGGTTCATGACCTCAATTAAAACTCAACAATCTCCACAACCTTATAATGGCAATGAGAAACACTTAAGTATACAGATATTTTTATCTATTTATGATTTCATTATTCTGAAAGACATTAAAACATGATTGCTGGCTTTAGCTCATACATTTGTCATGAAACAAATATTTTGAACATAGTCAAACATAGAAGGTGATCCATTCTACTTATTGACTATTGTTACCTGTAACATTTCGTCAAAAGGTAAAAGTGTGAAACAGGATATAAATAATGGTTTAGCTAGTAACAAATATACTTTTGTTCTACCCAATGAGTAGGAAACTGTATTTCTGACGATTTGTGGCTTGATGTAAAACACAAGTTTCTTTTGTATCATTTAAACTTGTGTTAATTAAATGTCGGTAATTTATTTACTCTGATGAAGTGTCTTACACTAAGTCACGAATCTTCAGAAATACAATTTTCCTACACATTGAGATATAACGAAAATATATTTAGTATTAACTCTCTACACAATGCTCAATTTGTTTGGAACTATCAAGTCCAACCTTGGTATTGATACCTATAAATGATTTAGCTAGTTAAAGCTTAGTTAGCAAATGAATATTTAATTGATATCTTAGCTCACTTTACCAACTATCATTCGTTGTCAAAGTAATAATTCAGTAAAGTTTAATATTGACAGATAGAATTATGTCTGTGCATTCTTATTTTAGAAAAAAAATGTGGCATGAAATTATGACGTATGACAAACACGTGAAAAGTAATTCATCTCAGAGGTATAAATAAACATAGTTATTTCTTTTGACATTGTTTGATTGGTGAAGTTTACAAGTTTTTAACGTTATCTTTCTCTATTTATATTCCTAAATTATTTTAAATTGTCGTTGTTATCTCTATCATCCCATTACTTTTTTTGTAGCGTTGGTTTTCGTCTACTTATCTATTTTGTTGAAAACAGTTCTCTGATTCTCCTTTACCTTTTATGATTTTTGAAGGTCAATCCATAAAAATGGATTACTTTATATCCCTATGTCATACATTAAATAAGAGAAAACATTTCGACTTTACTAATGTATGAAAAGTGTAGAGTAAAGTTCTTACTGTATGGTGAGCATGTTACTTTTTGTGGTCAGCTTAATAAACATGTGCTACTAATAATTATATCTATAATGGGAAGTGTGTGGTTTGTTTATATATGCAGATGTTATGATATGACCAAAAAAAACGACTCAACGTTCGCGCAAAAAAACCTATTATCAATCAACAAAATATACTTATCCCCTAGAACATTTTATAAAGTAATAAACAGTGAGAAAATGAGTTTCCTTAACTTTTAAGTAGATTGCTTTAACACCAAACAACTCTTTATTGATACCTGTCTCTAACCAACACGGATTGAACTCCATTGGTCATGGCTCCTCAATGGAAGCTTTTTCTAAGTTATTTCATCTACATACAGTGTCAGAACGAAGAAAACGGATTATAAAATGTAAAATTAGTTATTAGCTGTATCTTTCATTTAAAATAATCCGTTTGTTTATACGTTATTTTTCTCCTTCCTACCCACATTAATTGGACTCTTATTTAAAAAGCATCTTTTTCTTCCAGTGCTTTTGACTAAACACTTATCATTAATGTAATAATCATAAAAATAAAAACTTGCCTGGAAAGAGAACAATTAACCGCTTACTGACTCTGCTTACAAACATATAAGGGATATGTGTAGACTATGTTCTATAAATTTGAATCTCAGAACATTAGTTTTTATATAGCGGCAGTGCTGCGTAACTTCATTGGATAAGTTGACACTGTCCTTCCCCAAAAAACCACAATATTTATTTTGATTTAGAAGTGTTCTTCTGAACTTCAGAATAAGTAATATCTCTGAACTAACCAAAAAATGGATGAAAAACTGGTGAATAACTAAAAAATCTAAGAAAATCTATTGAATTTATATATTCAAATTACATAATCATATTTCACAGTATTTTGATAAATAAAAAAAGTGTAAGGTAGTTTTAATATCTTGAGGAGAAGGTTTAAGATGAATAATTATGTATTATCTGGTTAATAATGCTAAACAATGTAAATTAAGCCATACTTTGAAATAAACAGTTCAAAAACTATCATTCTTAGTAAATTTAAATTTTTTTAATGAAAACTAAATAAAATTAAAACTCCACCTGTAGCTCCTCCGGGGGCCACTGCTGGTCCCAAGCCCAAGTAAAGGAGGAGAGTCAGGCATGAGGTTAGCGACTCCATCCCGTAGAAAACCAACTCGCTAAAAATACGATACCCAGAAAAGAAAATTTTATAAGAACTTTCGTCTAAATTGGAGTGAATAGTTTCACAGCATTGGGGCGCCGAATTGATGTAAGACATTAAATATGAATAATATATTCGTAAAATTTCAGCGAATGAATTTGAATAGAATTATTATGCAAAATTTTTGTTAAGAAAAATAATTGGAAATGTCACTTCTAATTTTTATTTCCCACAAATAATTTTCGAAATAATTAGCAACAAGTTGTTGTTTAACATTGACTTATAAAATCTGTTACTATTAAATGATGTTGATTAAAAAATAAATGACCTAATGATCACGTTTTTTTCTGACAATATCAAGTTCAAAAATAACAAAAATTGATTTGAAACCTTATTTAATAGATAATTAATTTTGAAGAGAATCACTTTTAGGTCCTTTGATTTACTTATATGTTGAAGTTAAGAGAAAAAAATCAAAATTATTACTTGTTGTAAGTTTATTCTCTGTAAAGTGCATCACGAGGAAATCCTTAACTTGGAATCCGGAAGGAAATAGGGAAAGAGCAAAGCCAAGAAGCACATTACACCGGTAAATAGAATCAGATATGAAAATGATGAATAACAACTGGAAAGGATTGCTCAGAACAGGATTGAATGGAGAATGTTGATGTGCGGCCAATGCTACTTCACGAGAGTTAACAGGCGTAAGTAAAAGTAAGTTGTCTCTGTAAAGATAATTTTTTTTAAAAACACTGAAAATGAAGAACAACTTAAAAACTTAATAACAATGCTTTAAATTTTGTCTGAAATAAAACGAACTTAAAAATATACAGCAAATAATCAAATCAAATTGACATATATAGGAGCCTTATGAGCTTAATAAAATTTATTTGTTAATTAAATAATGAACATTTGTTTCATTGGATCCTGTTTCTACATTAATATATACATGGATACAAAATTCGGATATGCAAAATAGTTTCATTATGTTCATCAAATCATTTTTATAGGCAAGAAAATGAAAACTTTTTTTTCACATCACGTGGGTATCACATTCTTCAAAAATTCATTAATAAAAAATAAATCTAATAAAATTACCCAATATATGTTTGATAAACTTTAAACAAACAATTTTAATTGACTAATCTTCTAAACATAAATGTCATTTGAATGAAGAAGAAAAAGGCAACAATATCAAATGTAAATGAATCTATGATTTCATTATGTGTTAATAAAGTTTCAAGTATTTATAGTGTGTATAATATAGTTTATCACATGATATAAATGAATGTAATGCAACGATTTCTAATATTGATCTATGAATTACTGACCAACTGATCAGCTGTAATGAAATGTTTCTTTGTTTGAAAAAAAAAAGAAAAAGGAAAGATTGTTTTGCTTGTCATAAATTCCTTTTGCTTAAACTAAGCATAAATTTTCTAATTCATATGAACAAAATATAATTGTTTCTTAATTTCAATTATGAGTGTGGTAAATGTCAAACGACTTTTATTCTAGCTAATTTTTTTTCATAAACGTTGGATAAATGTATATCACGAAGAGTATGTGTTTACTTTTTGTAAAAACCTTTCACGGTACATAAACACACAAATTACCTGTTTTTAGCATACAACGATCTATAATCTTTAATTATCTTTTTGCTCCCTATTTATGCACAGTGAGGGTACTGGGTTCGAGTCCCAGAGTGAACATCAAATCTGAGATGCAGGTACATCCAGCTGACGAGTCCCAAATAGGACGAAACGCGCGTCCTGGATTCCACTGCTAGACACTATCCATCTTTGCTTATAATGCTTGTAAATTAAGGCTATATCGAGGCAATACGCACAGTATGCACATATGCCAGTAAGAGACTGACCAGTTGCATTCTTAACACATCGATGGGATGATTCAAACAAACAATACTGAATGAATTTACATCTAAACTTGTTTAAGCAAGTGTTTTGTCAAAAGAAAGCATTGAGCATTGAGAAGATTCAAGCAACCAACGCAAAAATGAATTAAACTTCACTTTATTTCACAAGCCAGTGACTATCTGGACTTATTAGCTAAGTGGACAAAGCGTTGACGTTTGAACTGAATGGTACTGCGTTTGAGTCACGGAGTGAATATCAACTCTGAGATGCAGGCACGTTCAGCTGACGAGGCCCGAATAGGACGAAACGCGTGTTGGCAATTCCACTTCAAGCCACCGTTTATCCATCTCTGTTTTCAATGTTTGGGACTGAAGGTAATATCGAGGCGATCCGTATAGGATGTCCATATGCCAATAAGAGACTGGTCAATCTCATTCCTAAACATCAATGGGTAGATTCAAGCAACCAATACAAAAATGAAATAATTCAATATTGTTACAAAATCTACTAACAAGAAACACTTTACGAAACAGTTGTGTACTAACTTTACACATAAAAGTCCATAATATATTAAGCTCCTAAATTTCATGCTTATAATAAAAGCAAGTAATTCGGTAAGAAGTTTTAGATAATAAAATTCGTATTACTCTAAATCTTGTGGGATTCAAACTTCTCCCGATGAATATATTTTAGTAAACATCAAAAATTTTCAAATATTTATGCAAAGTATTTCTCCTTGCAACTATTTACAAACCGTTGATGGTATAGTGTATATCAATAGAATCTAGAATAAATTCACTGCTTTTCTTTAAACTCTGCAGTTAGATCCTCATTTAGATGTTGCTGTTCACCTTATTACTCAAACCCATTATTCTCCATATCAGATGCATCCTTACTATTAACTCTGCCAAAGAGCTACGATATTTACAAGTGTTCAACAGGCATTGTTATTAGTTATAAACGCTTGTACCCTTTCGTCATTGATATTCAAGACTACATAATCAGTTTCTATTAGTATATAGACTCCTAGATCAGTTACCTCGATATTACCTGTGGAATAAATATCATTTTAGATTTAAAATAATTTTGAAGATTTTTCTCTCATTTATGATGACTTCTGAAAAGTAAATACTGTTAACGTTTCAGGAGATTAAACCTCGCATTCTCGTTTTACGCTATCAACATCGTGTTTCTGAAACGTCTTTATTTGATTCCAATGGACAGATATGTAAGCTTATACAACTTATAAGTATCAGATATTTTATTATTTAAACTTATCAACGCCTATTGGAAACTATGTAAACAAAGTAATTTATTAAATTTCACTGGAAAACTATTTTTCATCTTAGGTCTGTCCAATACTTTAGAAAAACCAAAACAACAAAACTTGGTTAGAGCATATATTTTGCGTTTAGTTTTTTTTAAGAGAAACTATGGAAACTTTATTTCCAACGTTTCCAAACATGTATCATTTATAATCGGAACAAATGTAAAATTTAAGCAAAAAAAATGGTTTCCTTTCTTTCTCTATCCCTGTCTTTTTTTCACATATCTTAATAAGTAGCATACAAGAATTCCTACTTTTATATGTATCCCTTTTTATTATTTTTTTTAGGTATGAAGATAGTAATTCAGGGTATACAGTAAAGATAGGAAATTCACGTGAATTAGTACATAATTAGCTAGAACATGTTTTTTTTAGTTTTATCAACAAATTTTTACTCTTTTACACTAGCTATAAATGATCATTGATTGAAGTCATTTTTATTGGTTTAAGGTTTAAGTACATTTTCTTAATTTAAACAAGCATTTTTTCCCCAAAACTCTGCTTTGATGTGGTAGCTATAAATAAAGCAAGCATTGCATAGTAATTAAAGTACAAAGTATGATTTATATTATAATGGCTTCTTAGCAAGTGAGTTAATGTCAAGTCTCCTTTTTATATGTTATTCTAGGAATCTAAAATCATACTTTTTTTCTAGAAAAAGGCTTATCAAACAAATAGCTTTCAGACTCTACTTCATCTATGACATTTTTAAACATAGGTACATATATTTTGTGTTTTTACAATAAATTAATAATAAATTTAATTTATATCCAGGTAGAGGTAAAAATTAGTCTAGAGTTAAAGATATTTCAAATGACATTATTGTTAATTGACCTTCATGAAAACATCGAACAATATAAATCCAATGACCCATAAAGTATACTTAAGGGTTTATCCATTAAAATCCAAAGTAATAATTTATTAGTACATGAAATCTCAAATTCCGACTATAGTTTACGTTTTGGGAACTAATATAAAAATGTTAATAGTACAATTAGACGTTGGAAGAAAAACCTTTGAACTTAATTTCCTGTTCACTGATATGTTTTGACGATTAACCAATCGTTTTCCAGCACTTTTATCCATAAATCTTATGAAAAATATCGCTGCAAATTCCGTATGACAAAAAACCATCCGAAGTGGTTATAAGAAGACAAAGATTTTTGGAACCTTGTTCCTTATTTAGAGAACTCCATCATGTTTTGATGAGTATGAGGTGCTCTTTTGTATAACATAATTTCATTTTAACCTTGAAGCATTTAACTAAAAATCGAGAGTAGTAATTTTACGCTCAACACTAACGTCCTTATCCCTTCCCTATTAACTATCATAATTGTTCAAGTCAAACTCAAGTACAAATCTGCAGCTACGGAACATCTTTCGCCAATCCCATGGAAGGGATTTGTTTTTACTTCTTTTACCAGGTCTCAGATGACTTAAAATTTAATATTTACTTTAACTATCGTATTTCCTAACACGTTTCTAAGCAACCCAAGATTTTATTTCTGGGTCAGAAAGCTTTGACGATACTAGCCTTTAGATTTTAAGAGAAATAAAATGTTGGCAACCGCAGAATGGGAAATACATAAGTTTAACTCTTCACTTTCCTTATGTTAAGAAAGTCATTTGTTAGAATTAGGTGTAGCTAAATTATATTTTTGTAATCTCTACAGCAATAGATAAAAATCATTTCATTTTAGAATATATATATATAGAGAGAGAGAGTTTCATGATGGTATACAACAACACTGATTCCCTTAGTCCTTTTTCACGTATAACTTATCTCACATAAATAAGTATAATTTTCAGTTACGTTGCACATACACCTATAATTATATAATTATGTATAAATTTATCGATCAAAATCAAGACGCCAGATATCATTCGTTTGACTTTATTCTAATGTGACAAGTGGGAAATTTTGGTGCAAATTAATTTCTTAATGATATGTACTGTATTAGTTTTTTCTCCAAATCTTACTAAAATATAACCAGTTTTCAAAGTAATTTTTCATAAGTTTTAACAGATTCTGAGTAAAATAATTCCCTAATTACCTGCTGGTCAACGCATATCACATGAGAAAGGATCTTGATTCTTGAATTATTTGTAGAAGTATGGTTTGAAATATTTTGTCTATAACATAGAGTCTCATTTAAAAGATTATTTTAAATCTGTTTCATACGTTTATTGAACTATAAAAACAATCATCCGTGGTACTAAATATCCCAAATCACTTATTTTTGCGGTGAAATTTTTCCATAACACAAAATGCGTCCAAACTTTTTCTCATCTATCACTGAGTTTACAATTCAAGATTCTTTTACTTCATTCGCCTTTTACTAGAAAATAAGATTAAAAACGAGTTAAGGTATACCGTTTGATTACGTTTCTATAAACAAGGTTAACTTTATAGCAACAAGTATATAAATTATATTCATTAACTTTTAATGGATAAATCTGACAAATCAACTATAAATTAAAATGCAGCTTACATAAACTATGAAGTAAGTAACAAGGATACCATTTCACTATATACGGAGTATGTAATTTTATGATGAGAATACAAGGATTATATGCTTGGATACATTTCATTCAAATGTCTTAAAGTTTGAGGTGGTGTTTAAGGAGAAATGCATAAGATAGCTTTCAACTTTTTTCTGAGCTAGTATCTGATAGTCAAGCTTAAATAAGCTTTTCTTGACTGTATATGAATGTATTATTTCGATTTTGGATAAAGATTGTTTAGGTAAGAGAAGACAAACAGTACACAAAGAAACTGAAGTGCATTAAAAAATAAAAACAAACTTTATCTCTGAATAAACAATGTAAACTAAAAAACTCTAATGAAAGTAAGCAGTGAAATTCCACTGCCATGAAATTATAACTAGACCGCTACTTAAACATCTTCTTTGTAGTAAAACACTAAGACAACTTAATTTAATAATACTAAATGCTGTTTTAAGGAATAGAGTCCGACACACTCCTCTGCGTGATACCACGGTTACAATCCAACCCTGTTTCACTAACTAATATGAGCGGCTAGGTAGAGACTAGGCTAATTCTCGACTCTGTCATGAATATGAATTGTCAGGAAGAGGCGCGTTATATGAATTGTAGAAAGAATTCCTCTTTAGGTACTTAATTGAATTACCACCAAGAAAGCCCATTAGGACTAGTGAAAACCAGGGCAAATGACCATAAACTATGCTGTAACCCGTATACGAGAGTCAACAGAAAACCTGTTTGTAGTGTAAGCGTGAAGTGGCATATAGTCAATAGATGACATGTATACAAAATGATCTTAATACTACTTATTCATTCTTTGCTCGCTGCCTCGGTGCTACGCCTACCTAAACTTATGACTCTTATTTTGAAGTATATGTGGAAAGCACAACTGTATCATCTGTTAATTTTTTTTTAAAGAACAAGATTACAATGATCTTACTAGCAATAAAAATTGGTTAAAATTATTAACAATTCCATTCTACTTTGTACAGTTGTTTTTTGTGTGGATTATTTCAATAGTCAGCCTATTCAAAAATATCAAGAATCTCCCTGTGCTTCCATGTTTTTCATGGTGGTCAAGTCTTAATTGACTCATGATCTTAAATAATAAAATCTAAGATAAGTAATTAAAAGTGCAGTATTCCCTTGTGTAAAGTCAAACTTAATGAGTAGAAAATATTTGATTGGTACCTTTAAAATTTTTATTAATCCACTTACTATACTTCAAAATCAAATATACACAGATCGAATGTAGGAACTATTATCACTTTTTTTAGCATACTTCTTTTTTACTACATTAAAAGTCATGTGTTATAACTAAAACATTTTCTACCATTAAAAAGGTTTTTTGAAACCTGAACCAGTTCATAATTTAAAAAAAAAGAGAAACTAAGTTAAACAGGAAAAATAAACAAAGAATTCTAAATAACCATTGAAATAACCAAAATATAATATACACCAAATGATACTGACACACGTTTGTTTTGTTCGTTGTTTTTTTTCTTTTCATCTCATTCATTCAATCAATGTTAGAATAAAATTTCTACAGGAGAATAAATCATTTATTATAAAATAAATAAATAAAACAAAAAAAATTGATCGTATTTGTTTATTCAAGTCTGTTAGTTAATTTACTGAAGATGTTCAATTTTATTTTATTTTATTTTTTGTTTCATTGGACAAGATAGAATATAGTATTAACTACTATTGAACAGATTCAATATTTCTTATCCTAGAAAATATTAAAGACTGAAAAATCCCCTTAGTTGATTAAAACGTTAAGGTGAATGTAAAGTAAAAAGGATCTATTTGAGTATTATGACAAAAAAAAATTAATTTATTAGGTTTGGTTTATTTCTAATTAAAATTTTAGCAAAAGGATTATAGTTAGAGAAGAAGAGTAAGATCGCTATTTCAACCTAGTTTATTGACGTGATGAAGATTTTAATATTATATATATGTATGCAATAAAATTAACAAATTTAATATTTGTCCAATATTAGGACAAAACGGCCATCCAGTGCTGCCTGGTTTTCAATGGTAGTCTAACATTGATCAATTCATGTTCCCAATCAAAACTCAACAATCTCTACAACCCCGTATTGACCTTTGTATTTATATTTGTATGGTAAATATATGTCTATAGAAGGATAGAAAAGATTGCATCATAAAGTGATTCGAGAATCCAATTATCAAGTGAGAAAACATAAAAGTCATAATAATTATTACGTAACCTCAATCGGTAGTTGTGGTCTCGAATCATTTTAAAATTTAATATTTAATTTATTTGATGTCACTGAATGGAAACAGATGTACATGTCGTCTTGATGGTCTAATCATATTTTTTTTCTTAAATAAGAATTAACATTTACAGTGAAAACGTTCACATGCGAGAATGACAGTATTGTCAGCAAACACACGATAGAAAAAAGTAAATCTGTAATAAAAGTTTAATTTCCCTTTGTGTAAAGCAAAATGTTTTCCAAAATAAATACCAAGTAATTAAAAATTTTATCAGATGAATCTATATTATCATTCAACTTAAAGACACAAAATAAATCATGATATCGTTTAAAGATCCCCATCATAATAAAAAACTAATATTTGAACGAAGAATATTCTTTTCGATAAATTCTACAATTATATATCCAAATTAATAATCCGAAAAATGGCCAGGTTAAAGGCAGAGTACATCGTTTAGTGCATGTAAATTTAGGAATGTCAAATCAAATAGAATAAAATTGTTAATGTTGATATGACTCATACAGAATGTTAACTTGAATCTGTATATATGTTAAGTGAAAATTAAAGATCTGTGATCAGAATAAATATGGGTCAGATAAGGTGAGAGATATGCACTCGATCAAATGTTTAATGGAAGACTAAATTGTGTGAAAAATTGTTAATTCGTAATAAGGAGGGATGAATGCGAAGTGAATGAATCATGTATAGGGGAGATTAATAACGATATTTAACCAATAATAATAATTATAATAATAATATAAAGATTTGTGAATAAAGATAAGAGACAATTACATTTGATTATGAAAGGTTGTATCCGACCGTTGCTGCTACCTTGACGTGGTGATCGGGCTTGCCTATCGTGATGAACCAATCGAGCTATGCTGGCTGGAACAATCGTTCCTCAAGGTCCTACTATGCCAGACAGGTCGGTTGAAGAGCAGTAAGAATAAAAGCAGCAATCCCAAGATCCGAAGACGAAGTCGTACTGCTGACTGTACAGAGGTGTGACGGCAGTAAGGTGTTTCCTTCAGACGACCAGCATAACAGCGATGCTGCCTTCCCACAAGGAGGGGGTGGGGTTAGGAAAAGTTCGACCCTAAAAATGCACACCTCGCCTTATCCCACGGATTTCCGTCTCCGGCGGTAAGGACTTTTGAAGAACGTAGCTAACACGTCAAAAGTCCCCAAAAAAAGGTCGTGCATGACCGGCTTCAAGCAGTTGTCCCTTGGGCACTGCGGTCACGCTCCCAGCTCGTTAAGACCAACACTAATCCAACTTCCTTTTCAGGTCCCTCAAGAAATACCCTTCCATGGTGTGAGCAGCCAGGAAGTAATATTAGTCCTCATACCCGTAACTGCACACGAGACCAAGTTGGTCACATTCAAATCCTTTCTACACTACCTAATAACTCTCTTATCTCTACGACTAATCCTTCTCACGTCCTTTTATCACCTCACACCGCTAGGGCAAACGATTCGAGTACAAGGAACGTTATTCCTGGTCTCCTGAAACCACGCTCTAAACTACATATAGGAACTTTTAACGTCCGAATCGTGCAGCAGTTCGTTCCGTCCTACTTTATGGCAGTGAAACATGGCCGATAAGAGTAGAAGATATTCGTAGGCTACTAGTATTCAATTATAGGTGTTTTCGAAGCATTGCTCGTATATCCTGGGACCACCGAGTAAGTGATGCAGTTGTTAGGAAACAGGTACCAGGTCAGAATGGCAAATCGATTGATGAAATAGTGAAACTTCACCATTTGAGATGTCTGGGACACGTGTTACGTATGCCCAACCACCGACTGCCCCGACGTACAATGTTTCGTGGTGTAGGAGTAGGTTGGAAGAAAGCTAGGGGCGGCCAGACCAAAACATGGTACAAATCCATGAAGTCACTGACAAGTGGACTGAGCTATGTTAATAGGTGTAGACTACCTGGTTTGGATCCGCGAGATGATGGCAACCGATGGTTAGAGACCTTGAATTATATGGCTCGAAATCGTTTGCAATGGAGAAGGTGCATCTACTCTTTGTGTTCTACCAAATGGACGGCCATTTCGTCCTATTATGGGACTCCTCAGCAGTGCGCATCCACGAACCCGCTCTCGTGAGCGAGACTCGAACCCAGGACCTACCAGTCTCAAGCCGAAGCCCTTAACCGATAGACCACTGAGCTGGCATCCAACGGTGTTAATGTCTAACTTCAACTGATCCACGAAGTTGAGCAACCATTCACCAATTGTCTTCAGTGAGTTCCTATCTCACAACAGACGTAGTTTTGAACTCCACTGGTCACTGCTTCTCACTAGAGCTCATAGATATACTTCTCGAAGTCACTAGTGAGCATATGATTGACTCATGCTTTCTACTATTAAAAATACTAAATCTCCACAAAAACCCCTTCTGAGAACATAATTTCATTATCATCTGTCAAAACTTGACTCGAAGGTAAAAACATCAATTTAACTTCCTTGCTTTACCAATGAGTGATGAGGCACATTACGTTGAAACTGCTATTTCAATTGACTTTTCTTATATGTTTGTGACTACTTCTCAAGTGTTTTGATTTAGAAAAGATTGCTTGACATTTTTTACTTGAAAATTGTATTTTTGATGATTTTTAATAATTTCAGTAGCATAAATCACTTAATTTTGTGAGCTGCAGCAATAATACTAGATTGTTCAGCTAATCGGTAAAAACAAGAGCTGACAATGTTCACTAATTCCAGTTATTAGTTTCATCTAGAAGGTGTAAATGATAGTTCCTTCAAATCAAAACGTTGTCCGGTTACATCCCATTTAGGTAACTTGTGCTTCGGTAGTTCAATTATTGATTTAACACAAAATATTTACTAACTTGACAAACATATTTCTTCAGTTTATAGTTGATATCTATTTGTTTGATATCATTAGAAATATGTTGAATAAATAATCATACTACTTTAAACCCACTTTACAAATCATTCATAAAATCCATAAACCTATCATTAGGCCAGAAAATAAATCTCAAATGTTAAGGTGGTTTCTAGTCTGTAGTAGAGTAATTTACCTGTATGATTAAAATTCTCCGTAAGCAGTCATTCACTAAATTCAGAAAGTATGTACTATTTCAATTGATTCTACTTATTTTCCTCTCTCTTGACCTACATGAAAGCTGTCAGTATGAACAGAATTATCAGTCTTTGGTAAAATTTACTACTCTAACAAATGCATAGACAAAAAATTTGCGTCTTCTCAGAAAGAATTACGGGTTTAAAGTTACTATAATAATGTCATATTATTTGGTCATTCATTTTCAAATCCCTTTGAAGAAAGATCATCTAATAAATGTAAATTACCAAAGTGTAAAATAACAATATAATGACCAATGAATCAGTTGAAATACACTTAACTCTCTTACATCTTTCTAGGTTGAAATCTTATGAAAATAAAGTTACTTATCAGGAAGACAGATATCTCTTGATAAGCGATAAAAGTATGAAACAGATAACTTTTAAAATTTTTAACAGTAGCTAAAGCCTAAAATTCATATATCTTTTTCTAGAAATGATTGCAGTTTATAACCTATATGATCAATGTAAACTAATCTCATATACTTTATTTTATAATTAACTGAATAACTAGTTATGAAAAACAAATTAACTTTATTTGTTAAACAAAGTAGATTTAGCAGTGGAATCCAGGACGCGCGTTTCGTCCTATTTGGGACTCGTCAGCTGGATGTACCTGCATCTCAGAGTTGATGTTCACTCTGGGACTCGAACCCAGTACCCTCGCTTCAAACGCCATCGCGTTATCCACTCGGCCACTGAGTCCTGATAGCCACTTGCTTGTGCGATGGGGTGAAGTTTGAATTCACTTAGTATTGTTTGTTTGGATCTTCCCATCGATGTGTTTAGGACTGCAACTGGTCAGTCTCTAACTGGCATATGTGCATACTGTGCGTATTGCCGATGGCGTTTGAAGCGAGGGTACTGGGTTCGAGTCCCAGAATGGACATCAACACTGAGATGCAGGTACATCCAGCTGACGAGTCCCAAATAGGACGAAACGCGCGTCCTCCATTCCACTGCTAGCCACTATCCATCTTCGCTTACCATGCTTGTGAATTTAGGCTATATCGAGGCAATACGCACAGTATGCACATATGCCAGTTAGAGACTGACCAGTTGCAGTCCTAAACACATCGATGGGAAGATCCAAACAAACAATACTAAGTGAATTCAAAGTAGATTTGTTATGTATCTGTTACCAATGTAGAAAAAAGTGTTCTATCATGTTAATTACCAGATTTATTTGGGGTTTGCAAGAGTTTGGTATAGTTGCCATAGCTACAAATATATATTATGAAAATAATAATATAAAATTATGTCAAAGTAATTTTCCTATATCATTTATTTTTAATTTGTTATTTGTATACCTGATCATTTGATGTATTTTTAAAAGTTGTTAGGATTATTTTCTCACCTTTCCTACAATAATTTAGTTAAACTCTGTATTTTACAGTTTGAGATAAACTAGCTGACCTATAAGCATCTCATAAGAAACAAAATAAGCTCCGGTTTTCAGTTTATTTTGATACCTTAACACATTTAAACAGTAGAAAAATTTCCAACAACAACAACAACAAAAACATCATTTTGTGACTCTATTTTTTTTTTACCTTTCAGAGTCTTTTTTAAATACCGTTAAGTGTGTAAACATCATATCCTAAACTTTATAAGCCTATCAGATAACATTTTAGAAAAGTTCAAAATGACGTCCATAGTAAAACCATAATATGTATTCTGATAATAATGTTTAAATCATGTAAGACAAACTAAAACTTTATTGAGCTATCTCGAAAAAGTTTCATGGATTAAACCCATGTTTAAAAAAAGAATAATTTGTGTAACAGTATTGTAGTGAACAAAACATCGGTTGGGGAAAGTCGAATGTATTAAAGCACAAATTACAGACTATCTCACTAAATTCTGATTATCATACAGTCAACAGTATATTTTCAAAATAACAATCAACTGTCTTAATTTTAACTATTTCTTCTACAAATATCAGTCCGTCTTCTCTGATTTCATTGTTCATGCTTTTTACTACCGATTGCGCTTCGTTCCTGTTCATCCCTTATCGATCTTCTGCCAAAATACATTCTATGTCTGATCATCACCATATACTACTTATATGGATGTAAGTAGACCACACTACAATATTATTTGTAGCCTAGAACTTTGGACTAAATATTCTCATCAAAACACTCGATGTTATAATTTCAGAAGTCTATTAACGGTAAAATTTAAAGAAAAAATAAACTAATTCCAATTTATTTAAACAATGCTGAACGCACTTCAATATCGCATTGAAATAAATCCTCCCTTTTTAAATGATCACTGCTACCAAACGTTGTATAATAACGGTTTGAATCTTAAAACCTAGGTTTTTTTAATTGTTACCTGAGTAATTCCAATTTCCGATAGATTTAAATTGAAATACTATAGAAACCAACAATTACTCCTAATACTTTTATGTTCAACTTAAGAGCAAGCATCAAAGAAAACTATCCGGTTTTAGCTCATTATTTTAATTGCTTTCGAATAGATAACAATTTAATTCAAGTCGAAAACATTTCAACACAATTGTTCAGACCATTCACTCACTTTCGCATAAAAGTATATATGAGAATGGTAAATAATGTGAGGATTAAATCAACTGTAAATTAACAAAAAACATTTTTCGATTTCTATTAGCTAATAACTCACAGTTCAATGTCATCAATGTCATCATAAAGTCCTACTCACTGTTTTTATAGATTGAAATTTTACCGTTACAGCAATTTTCAATGCGTTATGATCAATTTATCAAATCAAAAACTTTAGTATTTCGATAGTATCCAATTTGCATTAGCCTAAATAGTGTTAACACGTAACAAAATCTGTCATAGTGTGGTATGAGCTACTTGTATATATACAAGTAGTATATAACGATGGTCGATCACTGAATGCATTTCAGTAGAAGATCGATAAGGAGAGAAAGGAAACGGGACGCAATCGGTACGAAAATGCATAAACAATGATAATCGGAGACTATGGACTGATATTTGCAGAAGGAACGGTCAAAATTGAGACCATTGATTGATACGTTGCAAATTAACTGTTTACTGTGTGGTTGTCAGATTATAGTTAGATATTCTGTAATTCTGTACTCAAATACATTCGATTGTCCCTCACTCGTGTTGCTATTCACTACAATAGAATAAGTCAGGAACATCGTAAACTGAAATGTAAGTTGGGTTATTTTAAGACAAAAGTTAAAAAGTGTAATTCACAATGAATTCGTATAACAATAGTAATATATACTTTCTTACAGATTAAGTATTATTTGTCATTACTCGATAAATACATGTTAAAATATGACCTTTGGAAAAACACATTTAAGCTCCTTTTTATAGGTTTATATAAATCAGTACCAACGGCACTCACATTCAAGTTAAAGAAAATCGGCTAAGTTTCATAACATTTCTTGTTCTTTTTTATTCTACACTTATATTTAAATATTTTAAAGGCAATACATCATTTTTTAAATGAAAAGACTGTTAGTAAAAGCCTGAACATCAAAGAAAAACAATTTCATTTTAGGTGGCATTATGTATTTTAGTATATTTCTATTCTTTTAGTAATAATGGAATGTGTTTTCAGGTATTCAAAAAGATAACATTATTCATTAAACTATCAATAATGTTTCTCATCAGTTGAGTGTTGGAAAACTATGATTTTCAGTAAGACTCAAACAGACTAAAAACTCTAGATTATTTCCTACTCTTATTAATTTATCTGTATTAATTAGGTGTTTTACATTACAAAAACTACCAAACTGCATCATGAGGCATACCCTAACTTGGAATCCTGAAGGTAAATGGAAAAGAGGAAGGCTGAAGAACACACCACGTTGGGAGTTGGAAGCCGATATGAAAAGGATGAATGGCAAATGGAAAGAGCTGGAAAGGATTTCCCAGGACATGGTTGGATGGAGAATGCTGGTGCGCGGCCTATGCTTCTTTACGAGGAGTAACAGGTGTAAGTGATTCGATGCTTAGCATTTTTAATAGATCATTCAATTTTGTTCAATATCCATTCTGAAAAGAGATTTATTCAACTTAGGGAAATCAAATTGTACGTTATATCTTCAAATGCCGTACATACGGATTTATATGTTGGTTTGTTCTCTGAGCTGGATGGTTTGGTCGTGGAGATTTCATCGTCCTTCTGAAAGACTTCATCAGCACAAACTTCGGGTAGAAGTGAAGTGTTTGAATTTCTCCACATGTGATTCACAGCTTGTCCTCTGCACCTCGATGTTGATTGGTTCTTATTGACCTTAAATCTGTCATTGTTTATTTCTTTGTTTTGATTGTCTCTCCTATTGTTTTGATTTTTGTTCCTATGTTCCTGCATAATTTTCTTGATTGGTTGATAGATTGGATTGATTTCAATATGTTTGTTTATTGCTGATTGACCTGAGTGCCAAGCTTCTAAAAATTCTCTGGTATTTTTGGAATTGCCTCTGTCCAAAATCTGCACATTTTCCCACAACCACAATTCTACCAGTGATCAAACAAAACCATCCAGCTCAGAGAACAAACCAACATAAAAATCACCCACCTGAGCTACAAATCTTCTCCACCATCTCAAAATCATACGAGCGTAGTACGCTTCTTGTTGTTTGAAAATGGGAGAATTTCCCCAAAAGGCAAGCTTCCACTCGAGAATAACTATATTTTCTCCACGAGTGCATTCGCCAGCATGTTCTGCCAACAAGTGTAAGATACAGACCTCCAATCAACTGCCCATTAGGATGGAAAATAGCTGAGCAATGTGGAAGAAAAATGGTCCATCTAATGATAACGGACGCACATTACAGGATCCGCAAATACCAACATGTCATAGAGGACCAAAAGAGGAAGCTACAACAGACACTCACACCAGAACACTTCGAAACCTTGTCAACAGCCATCGAAACATTATGCAAACGACACAGAGAAAAAAGAAGAAACATCCTTAAAAAGAAAATAATCAAAATCTCAAAACCAACTATAGAAGAAAACACAAACAACAGCGTGGTCAACCTATCAAAGCAACCACTAACAAACACAGAAGAACAGCTACTCCGAAAAGGATTAAATTACAATACAAGCGATGCCCCAAAACTAGCATTCTACGCAGCACTAGAGTCATCACTCAAAACTTCCGGAATAAGTGAGGAAACGCAACATGAAATAAGACAATCTATAATACCACTAACTCAACGGATGAAGGGCAACAACCAACTGACGTCACAAGAACAAACAGCTTTGAAAAAACTCAGAACCAGAAAAGATATTGTCATCGTTCCAGCAGACAAAGGACGCACTACGGTGATTATGGACAAGGAAGAATACATCAAGAAAGCCGAGGAAATACTCGAGGACAAAAGTACATACAAACCAATGGACATAAATCCAGTCAAAAAACTAGACAATCGCATTTCAAAAACTTTAAACAAACTCGTCAAAGCAGGAGAAATAACGAAGCAAGATCAATGGAGAATGAAATCTAATGAACCAGTACTCCCTCGGTTCTACGGCAGACCAAAGATACACAAACCAAACATCCCACTACGTCCAATTGTAGCACTACCAGGAACACCAACGTACAATTTATCAAGAGAAATCTCAAGAATACTGAAACATTTAGTAGATTCGTCGAACCACTCCATCAAATCAGCCACACAATTCCTTGATCAGATTAGGAACATTCAAATCAACGACGACGAACTAATGATATCCTTCGATGTAACAGCACTATTCACTTCAATTGAACCAAACCTAGCAAAAGAAACTCTGTCCTTGCTCCTAACCAACGACGAAAACCTTTATATATATTTAAAAAGTATTCATTTCTTAATGAACATAGTGGAGAGCATCTATTCTCTTCATTTGATATATTGCTAAGCATCTACATAGAAAGTAAAACAGTATCAAAATTTTCTTAAAACCAGACACAAGGTGATTAGAATAAATCCATTAGGCACAATTAGTGAATAAAACGTTTTTACTCTCTTGAAACCGGCGAAGACTTTAGCAATTGAAGGAATAAAATGTGAAATTTTTGCTGTAAAAGATTCAAACCTAAAAAGTTCTTTATCAAATATATCAATGACTTACACTTATTCTATATTTAACTAGTGTCACTGAGTTGTAGGAGTTTATTTGTAAGCTACAAAAAGCAGACAAACTTATCAAGACCCGCTATCACATTGTAGACACGATAATCCACTAAATCACGTTCTGTTTACATTTGGATGGATTACACTTAAAATTACCACGTTTCACAGTGTACACACTTTATCCAAACTGTTTAACTTACAGTAATTTTATGGTTCAACATTTTCATAAACTTAGAATTTCAACTAGAAGCAATTTTTTTAATAGTGAAAACAGAAATATACAGAACTTTGATGATTTCAACAAAAATCTGTTACTTTCATCAAAATGATATCTATTTATTTGATTTATTTGTATAACTTTGATTTTTGAGCTACAGTCTTCACTGTATTCTTTTGTTTTCTTTCTTGGAAGTCAACAAGCGTTTTAGACACAACAATGACTCCATAATGTTGACAATGATTGATGATGAAATATAAAACGTTAATAAAGTGCATATCTTATATTGACCATTCCTGTTGATAACAATGGAAAATGAAAAGTCCGACAGAGCAGTTTAGGTGCATTTATTTGACATATGTATATACTCAGAAGATAGACAGGAGTATAAAATTGTAAATCAGAGTCTTAATCGAAGTCAATGAATAGAGAGTTGAGTCGATCTTCACATCGGACGACTAGTGCATAAATTGCAGATAGTCAATTATAGTACAATTAACAACTAGATACATAAAAATGTACATGAATATAATTAACAATGGTCACAAATAACAAGCGTGCATAAAACGATTACAAATTACCCGATTTGGCTATAATCACTGATTATTCAAGAAAAAGTAGAATAAATAGAAGTATAACAACAACTACTACATTACTCCTACTCATACATGATTTTACTGAGTACTCAGTGAAATTCTAAACTAACTTATGCTGTTTGTATTTGAAGCCTGGCCCCAAGGAGTTTAAAAGTTCCATAAACTCTGAGGTTATAACAAATTCATTTTTTTCTCTAGATGGCACTGTGTCTCCTTTATTGTCTATAGGTCAATGAAAGGACTAGTGTTAAAGGTTTTGTGTAAAATAACAAAAACTCCTAAATGGGAAACAAAGATTTCTATAAAAAAGAAACATGTCCTATGATGAACTAAACAAAAATATAGCTTAAGTATATCTTATTAAAGCATGTTTCAGTATCCATTGACTATCGAGACATGTTTATCTTCGGATAATCAAAGAGACATCATTAATATGCACATTCGAAAACGTCAGTTAGTTAATCGAATTCTAAGTAAACGTATGTGAACAGACTAATGATATTACGAGATCACTGGATGCAAACTAGTATTCTTTTATCTAATTTCTCACGTTAAGATTATAATAAAAAATCATTAAAAATTTAAACTTTATTTTGGGTATATGCTTTGTTCATTCAAATCCCATTTGTACAATTTAAATAATACTCATATACTAGTAATTAATTGACCTTTAATTTAATGTCTGTTCAAGTTTTAGTTCTAATCATATTCAGTATATTTACTTATAATCTGATGTCTAGTCCACGTGATTTAGCATAATCTGGACTATGTTGAAATAATAGAAAGTTAAGGATAGTCGGGAGGAAACTCTGGTAATAAACTCTGTGCTGGTTGGTACTCGTCAGGGAGGTCCATCTGTAATTTTGAGGGAGCTGATGTTTCCTGTGAAGCTTGACCCCCGGTCACTCTATCTCATAACCCGTGACGTTACTACTAAACTGTCCGGGTCTCATTTACGTACCTATTTTGATCTTACTGCTTTTTGTGTAAAATAAAAATTAAATTTCTATTTTTCAGTAACAAGTTTTAAAATTGTAACCAGTGTAATGAAAAATTTGGTATCTTTGAGACATACTTTATGAATACTTTCAAACAGCTCAAACGGATTATTGAGGTAGCATTACATGGGTAATGAAAAAGTAGTCTTTATATTTTAACCTATCCCTAGACTGTTTTTATTCGAAACACGCCAATCTATCTATAGTATAATTTAGCAAGCATTTGAAACAGTTCCTACTTTTTTTTCATAACGCTGATTGATAAGTTATTAAGTAATTACTCATCTTCAGGCATAGTACTCAAAGATTTACCTAGTTATCCTGAAACCTGTCAACTAAGACAGAACTTTTGATAAAATTGACAAACAATTAAAGATTTAATTTGGAAAAGATTAAGAAATAAGATAAAATAATTTATCACTAAAACGTCAAAAACAATGTAAATTCTTGGAAATTTCATTATTCCGTCCTTTTATTTCTAGTCACTAAAGTATTTAGACCGAATAGCTTAATAGGTCTCGAATACAAATTTGGATAAACATTACTGGGAAACGAACCATCCATTTTTAATGAAACAGGCATGTTCGTTGTCACAGTAATAAAACGTTAATGAAGCAAATCACATTTTGTAGTCCAATTACAGTTATCTTAAGTGTAACTTTTATGCTAAAATGTGTAGCGTATACTCTACTAATAGTGATCACTTATATATTACAAGTTGTGGGCAATGAAAGTGTCTGAGTAATTTAAGCTGTTAAAACAACCAATTGTGGAAAGGACTTTTAGCATTTCCTATTTGAATTGAGAACTGTAAGGCTGAATGCGATTTAAATACAAATATTGATCTTAGTTTGTGTCATAAGCTGAACATCATGTTTGATTTGATGAATATAAATTGTGAAGTCAATTAGGTTGGTATATATCATGTGAGACGTGTGCGCCTAATGAACTAAATTTATTTATGTACACTAAGGCTAAGTATTTTCCTTCAAGATCTGATTACAACTGATACGTTTTTGCTCCATGTAAAAAATTTTCTTTGCTGGAAAGTCTTCATTTTTTAATGAATCAATGAGTCTCTATCGTTGTTTTAACTTATTTCAGTTTACCAGACATTCTTATCCTCTTTGGCAACGAGTATAACTATGTTATGTTGCCAAGTCAGTTATGAAAGGGATAACGACTTTCAGATTCTGCAAATGATTCAAAAGTAATCCAAATTATCATTTACCTTTTGAATAATTTTCTATAGGAAACCCTTATTTAAAGCTTAAATCTCATATAATTGATAAGATAAGTGTTATGTTCCATCACACAATGAAAATGACACTATATGAAAGCGGAATTCCGTAGATTGGTTACTCTTCATAACGCATGTTTTATCTCAAACTCTGAATTTTATATAATCTCCACAAAACTCTATACTGATAATAATCATGTGCTCACCAGTGACTATTTTCAAAATTCAATTTCTGGAGATCGATTGAGAAGCCATGACTAGTAGAGTTCAGTTATATAATGTATGAGACAGTCATCCACCGCAGGAAGTGAGTAGGGTCTGCGCAATATCGTGAACTGATAAAAGCTAGATGTTAATACCACTGAATACCTGATTAGTGGTCTGGAATTTAAGCCAAAAGACAAAGAACAAAAATTAAATTCCTAAATAACCTTGTGTTAACTTATCGGGGCGATAGATCAGACCATATATATATATATATATGTCGCTTTTGACTTTTTCAAATTTTTAATCACGATATCTATAATATATGATAAGTAGTCTGAATAAATTATATTATTCCTTCCGTTATATGTAAGATAAAAGGTTGCTTTTATAGTAACTACTTTCATTAGTATTTTCACTATAGGTACTATGGTAATGAAATCATTTTATCTTATTTATGAAGTGACTTAGGCTCATTATTTATTCATTAATTATGTTGTCATCATAAATTCCAATAGTATTTCTATAGGAACAATCTAGGTTTATCATATCCATTTAATAGGCACTTTATGTAGATGAATATTTTCATGATATGAAGTTACTGGATATGATAAGTTAATTTTATGTTAGATATATCGTAGTTGTTTACTTGTTGATATTGCTTTTCTATTAAATTAAGATTGATGCAAACTGGTTAATAATTAGGATTGTAGAATCGAATTCCGTGATTTCAGTTTTTCAAAATATGATTAGTACTACAAACGAGATTAACTAATTTTTCTTGACTTCATTTTTCTATGGTCCTTGTGTAGAAAAGCTTTTTGATGAAAGGAAAGCTCAACCTCAAGAATAACTTTCAGCTTCATCCATACTATGATACATGGTTTTCTTATGACTTTAAATCAAAACAGATTAAGTAAGAATTGAATTGCTTTCATTTCAGATATTTTGTACAACTGTTGTGAACAAGAACATAGGTGGGAACAACATTACTGAATATCCTGGTAAAATATGAGAACCATACAGTAAATACTTTATTTTCAAAATATCACTCATTTGTCTCAGACTTTGTTGTTCCTTCGTTTCCATACCAATCACTTTCTTTTCTCTTTCCTTCTACTTCTCTGAACCTTCTGCCGCCATGTATTCCACTTGCGATTGTTGATACATACTACTTATATCTATCGACATTAGTAACACACACCACACAATGATTAAGGTTCTGAATTCGTTAAAGATGTAATATGTAGACTCGTTCAGTTGGTGAATATAATCCATATTGTGTGACTTAATATATTACAATTTCTGAACTTCTAATTAACTTCAAACTGGTTTGTTTTGACTAGTAATAAAGAATGATACTTAAGTGACCTTAATTGCGATTCATCTTCAGCTCCTACATAAAACTTATTTTAACTCTATTTGTTTAATCATAATTAAAATTAGAACTGAAATGAACATCTGAGCTACCTATTCCTGCCATCTAGATATTTCAACAACTTATCTAGTTTAGTTTCTTTTAATAAACCATTATAGCTACTAATCGCATAGCGTATTCAGGTGCGTTCCTGAAAAGTGTACAACCTTTGGTTGTACAAGTTACAGAAGGAACAATCAGAGATACCGTTGTTACTGGCAATATACAGCGGAAAGAATGTACATTATTTACATGTCGATTTATTGGACTGATAACTTCTACCTAGTGATTACTCAATATTTATCGTCCGGATCGACGAAGAAGTAAGAAACGGAAACTTGTTAAAATACATTGGGCTGAGAATTCTATATTGTACTAAAAATATAATATTGAATAAAACTAATAATAATAACAATAATAAATAGTCACACCGTTCATTCCATTGTCTTGTATGAAATGATTTTAAATAGTGAAGATCTTATCATTATTATTTTTTTTGAAGTATAAAATTCGTCCCTGCAACATTTTTCCTGTAATTAACGATAAATTATCTGATTAACTTAAATTACTTTCCAATTTATTATGTCATCTTATCGGAAATTTACTTAATTAAAAGAAAGTTATTTAAAACAAACTTCTCCGTTTATGTTTCGACAACATTTATTAAAATGAATATCCATGAAAATCATAATGAAATAAGCATGCAGATAATAAACCATTTAACAGAATTGTATAAACATGCTGAAACTTTCATGTGAGCTCAAATGTTGGTTCACGTTTACACTTTCATGTTTTTGTTGTTGTCTATCTTGAACTGAGTCTAAAATAGATGTTTATTTAATTTACAAAAATTAAGATCTTTTAAATAGAAGGAACGATTTATTAAGTCATTTAACTTCATGAATCTGATGCTTAACTTTACAAGGATAGTTGTGAATAGAGGTTTGTAGCAATTAGTATTATTATTACTCACCTAAGTAATTTATTCTAACTTTTGGATAGATTAATTATTTTACACATTAACCCTTATCAATTACTCATATATAAACTTCGTTATTGTTTAAGCATGTGTGTATAACGGTATGTGTTTATCCGCTTACTCTATTTCTTAAATGATGAAAACCGGGGCACTTTCCTTGAGCTGGTGTATTACCAAACTTTAATGTTTTGTACAATTGCTAATTCTTGTACTTTTGCTTGTCAGATACTCAACATTAGCAAGTCTGATATATAGTTATACTAAATAAAATTCCTATCCGAATTTCGACATACCGTTGTTTTACACGTGTTAAGTCGACGGGACACATATGAATTAGGATATGTACTACTACAGCGTCAATAACGTTCGTCTTTTATTCAGTCAGATATAAGTCACCAAAGTTTATATAATTTTCCAAAAAAAATTTACAAGTAGATTAATTCTGAAAATCAAAAGCATATTGTTAATTTTAATAAGTTTAATACTGTTTCTTCTATGTAATGTAGCCAGTTTTTATTAGAATTTTCATAAATCAAATGTCACTGTTTTATATATTTGAAATGCAAAATTGTGTACTATTGTTTCATTTTGGAGTAACCACAGTATTGTTGTTTTGCGTGGTCTGAATGATACCTCTCATCAAAATGCTAGCATAAAATCTATTATTTAAGAAAATCAATAATTAATTATCAAACGGCTTAACTTGTATTGTTTGGTAACCAAATTTAGAAGACGAAAAGATGGATTGCATTTTTACAGGTTTAGGTTGGCATCAGTTCTGATTTTCAGATGAAACCAAGATGCACTTTTGCCATAACATTTCACCGGATCTTAAGAACTATTTACTGTCTATAAACTTTGCAATGAGTCGATCCTAACTATTCATTATCAAGAGTTGTTTGAAAGAGTGCTCATACCAATCTTGTTTGACAAAAATGAACTAAAGACTAGATGCTTTCAGGATATTTTCAGTTTCACATAAAACGTTACGTAATAAAGACATATTATCATTGAATATCTCTCATTTTATGCGTTTTATCAGTTTTTCTGTGGTTAATGTTCTCATTTATAAGCTCTCAATATTTATTTCAATAATGTTTTTCTTTTCACATTACTTTTGACCGTGGTCTACATTCTTTAAAAAAGCAATTTAAAACTAACTGGAAGTAAATTCGTCTATTACCGAGATATATAACAGTTACTAATTTTTCTTAGATATGTTGGCTCAAATAAAAACTTATTCTCTAAAAGCAGCTCCATTTTAATATCCGTTGATATGTTACTTATTACTTATACCAATTAACAATAAACTTCATTCTTTTATTTTTCAAATATATTGTTCCCTGCTAACAAACCCTTCATTGAATTAGATCCTTTACAGGTAAATGATCTTTTTTCTTCTTTTATCACTTTTTCTCGTCATGCTATTTTCTTGTGTTAATTTGTTCTGTAGTTACTTGAAACCATTTAAACAACTACCCTTTGGGGTTATTCAAACTGATGAGATTAAAATTTTAATTTAATCTAAACATACATATCAAATATTATTAGTGAGTCCGTATAAATTAATTCTTCTTTCAAAAAGAAAACAAAGAAAGACCAGTAATTACAAAAACACAACAAGTAAAAACACTGAATAATATTACCATATAGAACAATACTGTACAGTTCAGATGATGTATAAATAAATTGATACTTCAATCATTAATCGACATTAATTTATGAAAACATCAAATCAATAAATTGAGATATCACATGACTACTAATTTTAGCAGAGAAAATTTATATAATTCACATGGGTTTGATAAGTATACTTGATTAAGTTAACCTATCAACTAGTAATATGGTCTTTTAACCTTTACCAAATCATATGTTCATATATATCCATATATTGTGGTGTGGGCTACTTATGTTGACAGATTTAAGTAGTATGCATTATTAATTGCAAGTGAAATGACTGGAGGCAGAAGGTTAAGAAGATTGAAGAAAAGAGGACGAGAATAGAGAATGATTAGTATGAAAACGAAGGAATAATCAAGTCTGAGAAAATTGATGAATATTTTGCGAATGAAGTATTTACTGTATGATTCTCAGATTTTACTAGGAGATTCTGTAATTTTGTGCTCCGATACATTTGGCTGGCTAAACTTGTGTTCTCGTTTACTACAATATGATTATAGATTTTGTGACATATTTTTCGAATAAGTGAACTTTATTTTTTGAAAAGATTTGCTCACTTGTTGAGTTCGAGTCAATAAAACTAAGTGATTAGGATATTGTTAACTTTCATTCTTATTTACAATGTGTCCAAAAAAGGAGTTTAACACAATAATCATGACTTTATAGGGAAAGATTTTTTTTAAACCACCTCCACTGGAAATAAATTAAGATTTATTATTTGTTATGTTTGACAAGTAAAAAAGGAAGATATGAACGCTAAATTGTATTGTATTGTATTTCATTTCCAAAATTAAAGAAAACTGTTGACATTTATTAATTGGTTCAATTGAGAAATAAAAATCACAACACTAACAATCAATAACATTATCAAATTATTTTATATTTCACAAGCATTGTAAGTAAACATTGATATTGGCTAGCAGTGCAATCCAGGACGTCTTATTTCGGAATCGTCAGCTGGATGTTCTTGCATTCTTAATAAGAGACTGATGAATTGCAGTCCTAAACATAAATGGTAAGATTCAAGGAAACAATACCAAGTTTTTTTTATTTCATTTTTAAATTAATGACAAGAATTTAAAATCTTAACATTATGTTTGACATTCATTCAATCAATATAAAAAATATATTTCTAGCTATTGTCAGTTTCTTAGTAAGGTAACTGAGTATGCCACTAATTGTCAGATCATACTTCTAGATATATAAACGAACCGTAAATATTTTTTTCTAAAATAATCTATTATAGTTTTGACTTTGATATCTAGTTTTCAACAAACGGTTTAGATGATTATTAATGTACCTTGAAAAACTAAGCAGTGTGTAAAATGGACTTTTCTAACTCTTTTAATCTTCTTAGATAATATATATGGAAAAATATCATTTGTTTTAATATTATTTTTCACTTTTCATCAGTTTATTATTTCAGCTGAATGAGTTTTACTCAGAACGACCATTTCTTCATACACTTCAACAGTCAGTAGTTTTCTATGTAATAAGATCATATTCTTTAATATTCTAGCATCAGTAACCAAATCATTAATAAAAATCTCCTTAAGGAAGTTTGCTTTGAAAACTATTTAGTCTTCACTAACAAACGATTTATTTATTAGAAATTCTATATTTATATATACATATATGTATGTGTAAGTATTTTGAACTAGCTAAAACGATCAGCTTGTATGCAGTTAGGAGGAAGTTATAAAAGATAATAAATTCATCGTATTCTGAAAATACTGCTATTCTTGGTTTGTCTAGGTATAAAAAAGAGAGGTTACTTTAATCATTTGAAGAATTTTAAGGATCCTATAACAGTAAAAAGTATAAATGGGTTTCATCGTTTTTCTGTCAAGCTTATTATTAGTAATGTCAGAATCAATGAAACATCTGGTTACTTTAGTTGCAAAAAGTGAACTACAAGTATGAAATATCTAGGATAATCATTTTCTATTACTTATCTGTTATTTCCGATTTATGTCGTTCGAGAATCGCCTAAAAGTGAAATTTATTTTACACATTTTGAAAGTAATAGAAACTAAACTTAATTTGCTCCAATGATTGTAATGTGTGAAAATAAAATGTAATAATTTTCATCACTGCTTAGTATTTTCCGCCTTTTTAAAAAAAAGCTGATCAAGATAAACTATTGTGAACACATGTACATCTTTAAAATTGACTTACTGAAACCAATATTTGTGACTTAAATCAGTAATTTGGACGTCAGTCATTGGATGTCATGCTTTCTACATACACAGGTTTACAGAACAGTTGTGTCCCACTTTTCACTGAAACTGATGTCCCAAAATGTCTCTAGTCAATTAACTCGTCCCAATGTTTAAGAATTGATGAAAACCCAAACCTTTTTTATTAAAGGATGCTAACGTTCTATGTTATTTGTTCATGAGCATCTTAAACAGATCCTTCTCAACTAATCTCATACCAAAAATGCTGACAAAGATAAAGTTAATCCCAATACCTAAGAAAGTGCCAGAGGATAAGAATCTGAAATTTGGACTCATCACGATAACTTCAACTTTTCTCATAACAATGGAAAAATTATTGCTACTGCCACTCAAACCTGCACCGAAAGAGCACATTGATCCGTATCAGTTGGCTTACAAATGCAAAAGGAACACCTGAGATATATATTATGTTAAGCATATTTCCAATCTGTAAACTAAAACTTGAGTCTTCCAAAACTGATTTTACATATTTTCGTAAGGCAGTTTAATCACATTAATCAATCTAATTATAATGGTTAGCTAATTTATAGGGAAATATAATTAATATAGAAGCGCTCGAATATCATAAAAAGAATGGAAATCTAATCTGAATTCATTGTCAGTAAACTTATATTTTCTGAATTTGTTCTTCTGTAACTTTTCAATATTTTGACACCTTTCTCTTTTCTTGCACTTAATACTACATTACTACGATTATATGTTGCTGAATGAATCATTTTTAAATCCGTTGTTTCCTGTTGTTGATTTTATAATAAGACATAACTGTACATGTACAATGCTAATGGAATATTATTTAGGGAAATCACTTTCTAATTTAAGAATTATGAAAAACCACATTAAATTTCCCCATTATTGTCAGCTAATGGACAGTAGATTTCGCTTTTTTCAGATAAAAAAAGCAAGCAAAGATACAGAAAAATATCGAAAAACATTACATGTAATGAACAGTGTGAAGTTAAATCTATCATACCATGGAGTTAAGCGTGGTTATATTAGTTACATATAAGAGGACTTACAGCACAAACAATAAATATTTTGAAGTTGATTTGTTTTTATTATTCTAATAGTCAAGCTTTCCGATTATTTCAGACAAACACTTCCTTCTTGATGCTGATTTTTTACGTTGTTCCAATGCTTTAAAAATTAGTAACAGACACTTATGAGCTTTTTGTCTTTTCATACATTCTCATTAACGTCTAATTCACTTTGGAACATTCTATTAATTTGATATACACTTTGTATAGAACTTCTCAGTGTATATATAACGATAATAATTAGTTTTTGGGTACGTTAATACTGTAACTTTTCAAAATTTAAATGTAACATAGTGATGATAACAGACAAGCAGATACCTTTCGTTTTAATATGTGCATACTGTGCGTATTGCCTCTATAAAGTTTTAATTCACAAGCATGGTGAGCAAAGATGGATAGTGGCTATCAGTGGAATCCAGGACGCGCGTTTCGTCCAATTTGGGACACGTCAGCTGAATTTATCTGCATCTCAGAGTTGACTTTTACTCTGTGACTCTAACCCAGTACATTTCGCCTTAAACGCCATCGCTTTATCCATTCAGTTACTGAGTCCTGACAGCCACTTGCTTTTGCAATGGGGTGAAGTTTTAAATTCAATTAGTATTGTTTGTTTGAATCTTCCCATTGATGTTTAGGACTGCAACCGATCAGTCTCTTACTGGCCATATGTGCATACTGTGCGTATTGCCTCGATATAGTCTTAATTCACAGGCATTGTAAGCAAAGATGGATAGTGGCTAGCAGTGGAAGATTCAAACAAACAATACCAAGTGAATTTAAACTTCACCCCATTGCACAAGCAAATGGCTATCAGGACTCAGCAACTGAATGGATAACGCGATGGCGTTTAAGACGAAATGTACTGGGTTAGAGTCCCAGAGTGAACATCAACTCTGAGATGCAGGTACATCCAGCTGACGAGTCCTGAATAGGACGAAACGCGCGTCCTGGATTCTACCGCTAGCCGCTATCCATCCTTGCTTACTTTAGTTTTAATGTTTACAGTCACCAAACATATCCAGAATAACCTATTTATGCATTTTTAAAAAACATATATAACCTCTTTTTGAGGTAGTCACTGCAGCTAGTTTGGAAACTCGTGTATGTAAAATGATTTCAATCCATTTTGTCGATCCACTGTTAGAAATAACTTTATTCTCATTATTTATTCTATCTTAACTTTCTTTTTACTTCAACTGCTGTCTTTACACTGGATGGTTACGATTTCTTGATATGAAAATACTGAATAATTTCAAATATAATGAGTAATACTAATACTTTATGTCTTGTCTTGTTAATTTGTTATTGTCTTATCAACTTTGTTTCAGGTTTATCACCTAAATTTGTATGAATACTGTATTTTATGGTAGATGTATACAACGTAGCTAATAAAAAAAACCTTAGTCAAAATTAATTCATTTTATTGCACAATTTCTAGTTGCTTTTGTCGTATTTGACTGTTTTGTTAGATTTGTGATTGAAACCTACTTTGCACTACTCGTTTTTTTGAATAAAATAAAGATTTAGTGACCCTATATCTGACTCCAGTTTGGTCGTTTCTGACTGCTATTGAAATATACATCTCGCCAGTCGTCGTATATACTTATCGACCTAACTCGCGTTGATGAATAACGGAATTAAATAAGTCAAATACAAGAGTGGATTTCGAATACGTATATTTCATACAATCATTTGTTCAAACAGGCGATCAAAGAAACGAAACGACGCGTAGTGAAGGCATGTGAGTCAAATCGATCTAACAAAGTGTTAATCAATATTTATAATCACACAAAAATAAGCTATAGACATGTGATGAGTAGGATATGATGTACACACACATACTCTCATATAAAAAACAGGGTTGATAGCTCAGTAATTAACATGGTCAAAACGTGACTGAAGAAGAATGGATAAATTGGCCTGTCCAGAAGCTGAATAAGTTATTTGAACTTAATATAGTAACCGACACTACAAATTTTATAAAATTTAGTGTAGTATATAAATATAGATTTCAATTATCTGAGATTTTATTAGGAATATCTTAATGTCAATACAGTGATATTTCAACAAATAGTAAATTATAAAATGGTTATGTCACTAAATTCCAGGAAGTAAAATATAGAACCATCTTGGTCGAATGCAACATGTACTATAAAGAACATAATGTAATATAAGTCATATAATCAGTAGAAATTCACAGAGTATTCGATGTGATATACCTTATAACATAGCCATACAGAAATAAGAATATATTAAAAATATTCAAATGTTGATTAGCTTCTTGATTGATGGTGAAAGTTGGCGAGAATATAATTTATGGACGACTTTTGAACGAGTTTAGAGTGACCTTGATAAATTTTAGCCAATCAGTAAACAGTCAGTATAGAGTAAAAATATATTATACAAAACCAAATAATTAAAGTGGATACACTTCTTTTATATGGTCCAAAAACTTGTGAAGGTTAGAAAAAGGGTCAAAGGATCCAAAATCGTAATGCATAAGGTAGAGGAACTCATCCATATAGCTCCATGAGTGTTGGTCTCTGGAACCATGATAAGGTCATAAAAACCCTCTCAGCCTCGACCACATAGCTTCATTATTGTTTATGTGTACTTCCCTTGTGTAAGTTTATTATTTTTATTATGGATATGTCCCTGCAATACTAATACCACTGAACAGCGGAAGCTTCAGTAACATCTGCGAATATAGCAACTAATGTTACTAATGCTTATATTATACAGTTAGCGGCAATTATTATGATATGCCTTAGTCTCAATCTGGATCGAGCGATGAAGGTTCCTATTCTAGCAAATGTAGAAGGACAACATCATCGTAGTCTGCACAAGGTCTACAAGTCATTTAATACCCGCAATTACAAATACAGAAACTTCTTAGTAGTCTCATTTGTTGTAGCCGCTTAATTGTCAAGTCTTCTCTAAAATCCTCTGTGAACCAATCGTACATGAGCATCAGGTACTGAAATCGATGCCGTGACCTTGAAAACCCTCAAACGCTTCTGATTGGCTCGTCCATAAATTATAGTCTCACCTGAAAGTTTAATAATCTGTAATGGATTATTGGGTATAAGCTTAGAGTGCAAACACACAATGCGAAATGCGCAAATCTAAAATTGAATTCTTCTGAATGACTTACATCCTATAAAAGGCTACTAAAGTAAATTAAAATCTGAAAAATAAGTTTTAGATCTTAGAAGATAATAGTATGTCTTAATAGCGAAATTATCCCAAATATTTTCTTTATGAAATATAAATGTCAGGAATCATTGTTAAATAAAGACATTAAGATGAAAATATATACACCATATAAATCGGTCTTAACTTTATTATTTAAAATCTAAGTAACGGTGATATGGTAGTTCAACTTATAGTCCATGTCAATATCATTTTGTTATACATGAATTTGGCTTAAAAACGTTAATTCCAAGTTTGGTGATCTATCGGTTAAGGGCTCTGGCTCGAAACTGGTAGGTCCTGGGTTCGAATCTCGCGAGTGCAGCACCGTGGATGCGCACTACTGAGGAGTCCCATAATAGGACAAAACGGCCGTTCAGTGCTTTCAGGTTTACGATGGTGGTCTAGCTTCAATTGACTCATGATTTCAACAGTGAAAATTCCAAGTTTGTTATGAAATCCATTTTAGGACTAAGTAATGTTCCTTAACATTAAATTGTCCTTCAGTATTGTATTATTGAATACAAAATTTTGATGAAATATTCATTATATTTTGTATGAATAATTAAAACCAATAAAACATTAACTATATATACATTTATCCTAACCATATCTTTTCTATATTGACTGAATTATTTTTAATGAGAATGAAAGATTTATCCATTGATTTTTTCTGTAGACAGTGTATGTCAAACTTTCTTAAAATCTAATAACATTATCTTAATTTATTAATTATGAGTTGAAACATAAACATGCTTTAAATGGATTAAAGTGAAACATTGAATAAGATTAAATGTAACTGGGAGGAATTGTAGAGTATCTTAGTTTAATTTCGTGCTTTAAATTATTAGGAATAAGCTAATTTGGCGAATCAAACAGAAAATTCAATCGTTCATTTGTTTAAATATTGTTTTGGCATTTTAACTAATGTCACTTCATGATGATAACCCTAAATCTAATTCCTGACCCTAACCATCAGCTATAAATCATCATTTCAACTAATCGCGCCGGTTTTTAATTCCTGTCTGGTCCTATTCAGTAGATGGACATTCTCAAGGTCACTAAGACATTGCTCAAAAGTCATCCATAAATAAGTCACACCGCTAATTTAATTTACTGTTGAATTCAGTCATAGTAGCATAGTAAACGTCCATCTTTGTTTTATAAATCATGAGTAAAAAACTTGTGAGATTTTGTTTGCTACATAAATGACAGTTTAATGAATACCATTAAACCTGATTATTGATTTCCATGTGAAGACCGGTAAAAGGCACTTAAAAATTAAGATTGTTTCAGACTTAATTTTATTGATCTGATTAAATTGATCATTCGAAAAACTTTTTGTTAATATAAAGTTATGGTGAGAGGTTTTTAGTGATGGAATTTCAGAATAGCCATAAACTAAGACAAGAAACCTGTCATGCTCTCTAATTATTAACGATTATTCATTTAAAAACAGCCCATGGTGTAAACTGTTTAATAAGAAAAAACATTCATAATTTAATGATGAATTATATTTCGCACTAAAGTCAATTAATTTATTGATTTCGTAGTTGATTTATGTACTTTAATTTCTTGATTAACTGCTAGTTCAGTTCATTCAAATCCGCTTTTTAACCGGACATTTCAAATGATATGTAAGATTTTATTGTGGATATCGTTTTAGTTAGTAGTTGATAAATAAATCAGTGTTCTTAGACAGTGTTGGTTTTATTTGTATTTGTATAACAGTCTTATTCCGTTGTAATAAATACCAGGTATTATTTATTCAGCTATCATATTCAACAATTGTATCATTATCAGTAATCGGCATTTAGCTTAAGTCACGACGTTGATATATCAGACCCGCTTCAAGCTATTACATAAACTATCTTCATATATATATCCGCCTGTAGCTCTTCTAGAGTTACTGCCTGTCCCAAGCCCGGGTAAAAGAGGAGGGTAAGTATATAAGACAATTTGACTGGAGTCTTTAGTGTTTCTAACAAATTTATTTTAACTTGTAAAATAAAACTGCACTGAGATAAAGAAATTTAATTGTTCTAACTTAAGTTTCATATTTTTTTCTTCTGTTCTTAAAATGAAATGATTACCGTCGATTTCAATATTTCAGCTTTTTGATACTTTTTTGTAGTCTTTAATCATCCTCTATTCTATTTCATAAGTCTACAAGAAATGAAAAATAGTTGTATTGAAAAAATAATAGTAATACTTAATTTGTTCTGCAGATACTTCAGATGGTTTGCTATTTTTTTACTCTCCTTAAGGTCACTAAAACTTGCGCATATATATATATATATATATATATATATATATATATAACTTGAAACAAAACATACCAAATACCTTTCAGATTTCAACAAAATTCTATTCTAGAAGGATTATAATTTGATATTATACAGAATAAGGTAAAAAAAAAACAAAGTCACAAACTAAAAATGTACCAAAAAGACTAGTTATTTAGTTTGCTACAAGAGTTATGTTTAATGTTACATTGACCTACTAGATGTCCTTTTCAATTGCTTTCGAGTGTGTCAATGTTTATTTGAGAGAGGCCAAACCGGTTTAGTAAATTTATCTGTAAGTCACTTAATTAATAGATCAATAAAAAGGATTCGTCGGAATATAAGGTATAACTTATTTTATTAAGTGAGAACTAGTCTTGTTAAAGGTTTGTAGAACCGAAATATCCATTATTTTTGTCTATCACTAAACTAAAGACATTAACATTTCTTACATATTTTCTTTTGATAAAACTGACAAGTTGATAAATAAAACTTTGTATGAAAACATAGTACCGCATTACTAGCGCTTCGACCTCAGGAACAAATACTTTTGGTCCAGTGGCTGATAGAATTATTAATAACAGGATATCAATCGAAGGGTAAAACTACTTCAGGATAATTAATGAAAGATCGAATGTATCAAATATCAAATTATTACTTTTAAACGAAATATAACTGTTATTTGATACTTATCAGCTCCAGTATCCTATTAAATTAATATTTTTTAAGTCAAGAAAAATGGAGTAAGCCGGAAATCAAACTTTTCATTTACTTCTTAGTAATCTTCCCGTTTCATTTCACTTTATTTCTTAACATCACTTGCATGTAAAACAGTAGATGGTGTAAAGAAATTGGCAGAAATAGGCATGTTTCGGTAATGTACATGTCTTGTGAAAGTTACTTGAGAATACCCTTACCAGAGTCGCTGTACAAAAGAAATATCCACACATACCACAGAGATATTACACCCTTCTCCCCTATTCGTATATAACAACATTCTGTAAAGTTGTAAAAAGCCCTACATATTTCTTTCTAAACCTCCTTGAACTTAAGATATACATACTTCAAATTTGATTATGCTCATACCCAGCTTAATCAGTCCCCTGTGTTTTCAACACAATATCCCATTATCCAAATAGAAGCAAATCACCTTATTAATCTATAGAGAACTGCTTTAGTCCTATTATAATGCTTTGGGAACCTCTACTAGATAATTATTTAAATACTCCCAAGTCATATCTACACCTGAACACACCAAGTACATAATCACTGGGATATCTGATTGCATGCAACAATTATTTTAATTAGCTTGATAAATTATCACCAAAAGTGCTCTACACTTTTACTGTAGACGCTTAATACACTCCAATTAAATGTACTACAACTCGTTTACAAAAATAGGTTAATCTTCTCAGCCTTATGCCACACATTTGTGGCAAAACAGTTTATGGTAGGGGAACCTGTGTTCGAATCTGTTACGTACCGACTGAAATTACAATGTTTTAAACACTAAGCCACCTCTCGAATGTTGGTGAAATAAATTGGACTACTACTACTTTCTGATGAGTAACACTAAAAACCAGAATGAATGCCTTTTTCTTTTTGAACATATTATTCGAGATGGAACTCTGCTCAAATATCCGAGGGAGATCTTTATGCGTATGAGTTTGTGTGGCGTCTTTATTTCGTTAGCTAAATAAGATTCTTATTCATTTCTTGTCTTCTTACTCAAGTAACAAGTTGAACTCGCCTATAGAAAGCATATATATTGCTATCAAAATCAGACAATCACTCAACATAACAAAAACGTCAGAATATTTTTTGACGTTAATTTGGTACATCGACAAACAAATGATATTGCAGTTCCTAAAAACATTGGAGTCAGTAAAATAGTAGGATTCTCATCCACCTAAGTCATATGATGCAATAAATTTCAGATTTTTCAAAATTAAAACGAAGCATACATCAAATGGCACAATAAGTCGGATACAGTGCCTTTTTGTAATTACTTTTATAAATGTATAGTCACATAGACTAACCATAACCTGTTTCTTGGCATCCGGTTGGGAGATGCTCACATATATATCGTATCCTACCTGAAATTACAGAATGTTACAAAAACCACTGCTAGTGTATCTGATGTTACCGGCAATCATTCATTCGGGTTTCCAGAAAGAATATAATAATTTATGATTCAGAAAATATTTCATCTCTAAAAGCTCCTAAGTTTCTTTCCCAACCATAAGATTATCAGTTATTTCTGATGCATACAAATATCCACCGCAAATTAAACCAGTTGAATTTATCCAGAACTTTAAAACAAGACAATTGTGTTTAACTGTCATTAATTTTTGACATTTATCTTATCACATCTTCCCATAGGAATTTTAGTCAAAAGCAATTATCATATGTTTGTGAAGATGAACAAGTTGATAATTAACAGAATAACCAATGAAAGTTCATTATTAATAAAAGATATTTCAAAATTAAATACAGATATTACAAAAGTTTTTATAAATGTTGATATATTCATTAAATCTAAATAATTTCCCACAAATATCAAACGGACAAGGACTTTATTTCCAGTTGCCTCTAAGTATACAAATTCACAACTTAGACGAAAAGAAATGAAGAGCCATATAGAGCAGTTTGACAATCAGTGAAGAATCATTCTAAATAACAAGAATATATGTTATAAATAACGTGAATTTACTAAAATATTGTCTTACTGAATTTTGCCAATTTCAGATCACAACAAGGGCCCTATTACTTAAGGGTAATAATAAACCAAAAGTATGAAGTTAAGCTTACATTTCAATGAAAATAAGTAGTGAACCTTCTGATCAGTCAGCAGCCTGAAGTATAATTATTCAGCTAACCCAGTTAAAGTGAATTATTAAATCCGAGAGTTATAATTATCTTAATAGGAATGAAAAAAGTATCGCAAGAATTTAACATACTAAGAATTTTAGCCGTGACTAAATAGGTAAAACATTCAATCAACAAACCGCAGATCCTAACACTTTCCCATTTACTGTTTAGCTTTCCAGACATTATCACGACCCCTTACACAACTCATGTATTACTCATAGCTGAGTTCCTAATCTTGTACTTAAATATTCGTTAAAAATATAACTGAAATAAAGCAAAATTCGCAGAATAACATGAATTCATTATATTTTATAGCTTCTTATCAGTAACGAATGGCGTTAATTTACATCAGTAATATTATCATAAGTCTTGCACACCATTACCAATGAAGTTTACTTTATATAAGATATATTTCAGTGTATGCATACAGTGTAGATTGTTTTATAAAAAGTAGATATCCAAAGAAATTGATTATGCAGTACAGAAAAATGTGAACGAGAAGTCCCGAAAAAAACAGCTGTTAACAAAAAACTTGTTCGAAGGTGAGATTTCAGTTTTGGTAGAAAGAAAGGATAAGTGGTGCCAGAGAGAAGTTTCCTTGAAGCCCGACTATTTTTAGTGTAAGCACCAGATGTTCATTAAATCAATTAAAAGTAGGTCAGTGACTCCATGAGGTCACCTCCAAATATTTGATGAATTTATATGTACGAGTACATAGGAAAGACTGAAAAAAGACCATCTACAGGATTTGCTAAACATATTCCACGCGGTTTATATCTGAAAGGATTCACAAATGCAATTATCATACATTTAATGGATAGTGAACATCACCAAACCGTCGAAAATAATTGACAAACAGCAAAAATCATGTTTACTCTACTTTGGAGGCGACTACCATGAAGCATTTTCGACTTAACTTTAGTACACAAAAATTTGTGGTGAACTCATTACCATGGTAAGATAGTTATATTATATCCCAGCTACGTGCTCTCTGTCTTACTTTATATATTAAAAAATCCCACTAATATTCACCAAGGACGTCAACTTTAATTTTGTATCAACTGGGTGTCCTGATTATTACCTATTATTAACAATTTTATGTCATTAATTATCTCTTTATAATCATTCATAAATCCACTCCCATCCTACATCTTCAGCATATAAATACTAATAAAGCTTAAATGTTATGTTTAATATGTTGTTTCCTCTTCTTATTTCATTTAGAACTAAACTTTATTGATTACGGTATGCAAAACTTTCTATAATAATATTACTAATATAAATTTAGGCCATTCGCAACTGATGAGAAGCCTTGAAATACAATGAGTTCATGTTATTCTGCAAATCTGTTTCTGTCTTTATTTAAATTTTGTTAAAATGGGGGTATGTGGAGATCGTAGTGACTTAATAGTTGAATTTATGAGTCGAAGTAATCTACACCACCATTGAAAACCTGGAAGCACTGGACGGTCATTTCGTCCTAGTGTGGGACTCATGATGCGAGAATCATAATCATTCAAAGTAGTACAAGTTTCTTAACACGAAAAATTTTCGTGTATTACTTCATATTCTTATCGAAGAATCCCTTTGAAATAACGACTAACTAAAATTAAGCACCTGCAGTAACTTTAAACAAGGTAAATATTTTATTTATCGCAATTAGAGTCCTAAATCATTTCGAAACATAAAACTACTTTAATTGCAAATGCTCCAAGTGTTACTTAGAAATCTCTCCAAAAATTACGTTGAAGTAGTAAGTTACATACATTTTGTGGATTCAGTAAAGTTGCTGAATTTCTGTTATAATATAAACATTTCCTTCAAAACTAGAATGCTAATCATCCTTCAATATCTATCTACACATTCACCAGATGACTAGTTTGACTATTGGTTCAGAAAACTGTAACACGAGCAGTCCCAAGTTTATTTGTCTTGTTATTAAAGACTGTCTGCTTCTGACCTGTAATCAACCCATAGAATTAACAAATGGTAGTTTGCATACAGATATTTTATGGCAGTCTGATCCAGCTATTCTGCTTGTGCGTGATATTTAAGCCTGGGGCTTCCATTGTTTTATATGGAGAACGTAAAACAGGTGACTTTGTTTAGGATTTTAAAAAGTCTAGTTATCCCGTGATATCTACACCCAAGTTTTGATTAAAGCAATATTGATACGTTCTCTACTTATTAACTATAACATTCTTTTATGTGTGCTGACGAGTAACTTTTATGACACGTGTCGAGTTATCCTAATACCAATTTTATACTAAAAACTAGGTTTAAAGTTGAGAAAACAAGACAAAAGTGACTGAAAAGGAAATGATGTATTTCTATTAAGTGGCGGTAATTTTACAGATAGCAGCTGGTACGCTGTCAGGAATGAACTATCCCAATTAAATGGCCTTCTTAACGTATACTGTTTGATATGTATTGTAGTCCTAACGGAAGACTCCGATCCATATATCAAGTGTATGTTTTTTAAAGATTATGTATAGAATAATTATTACTTCAAATGTGCAGATAATAGCATCAGAAAGAAGTTTTAAATCTGTTTTATACTGGTTGATATTGTATGGAACTGATTTTTGATCAGTTCCGACTACTGATAAGAACCATGAACATTTTTTAAAGAATTTGTATTTACATTTGGATTATGGGTATGTTTTGAAGACACAATCCACGATAAATTGATAATCTACAAACAAATATGTGATTAGTATTGTCAATAAATCGAGTTATAATAATTCTTAATACACCCTCTTTTCATAATGTAAGAGCTAATAAGTACAATATGAAACTGATTAGCTGGAACTATATTCCATGACATTTTCACTTTGTACATTATTATTATCCTTCTCGTGATACCGTTTGAGTGAACTTTCGTAATAATTCCACAAATTGTCCACATTTTCGCAACTGGAAAAAGGGGAAAATCAGCAGCTTTGTGAATATATGGATTGAAATGATAACAAACTTCGAAAAAATTATTATTAACCCAAATTATATTTTGAGCACCAAGTCATGAACATTTTAAGAATTTGATTATTCTGGTTTTGAATTCTTTCAAACTAAATCCCAAAAAGATTTTCATGAAACTATTTTATTTGAATGTTATTTAACATTATCAATAAAGCAAGAACATAGTTTGAAAAACTCAGCATTTTTCCATACATACATGAAGATAAGCCACCAAATGCCCTGGTATGGCCGAGAGTGGGGAGAGTCCACTCTCCCTCTCGAAATGCTCTCATATGGCCACAAGTATATAGCCTCTGCCAGGGAAGTCCTACTCACTGCCTTCTCGTGGCGTTACTGTTGTTTACGAAAGTGAGAGGACGAAAAGCTAATGTCCGGCGCTTTAACCGGGTTGGTGGACACGGAAAGTCCACCTAGGGAAGATGGAAAACCACCATTCCAAACCAATGATGCACATGGGCTCCAGTATCCTGAAGGAACAAATGGCGTATGAATCAATCGTTGGTCACCAGCTACCACAGGACTGCATCTCCTCACGATGCTGAACTGCATTGTGGATCAGACCTTTAGGTCGAAAGCTCCGGGTGTGGTCCCCTAAGAAAACCACCTGCTTCAGTTTGGGCACCTGGGCAGTATCACATCCCTCACACAAATCACATGAGATTTGTGCGGCGCATATATATCTGATGCCCCTTTGTACCAATATTTATGTGCTTAAATAAATAAAACATGAAGATGAAAGTGTACCAATAATCCTTAGTAGCCCAAATAACTACTGCTTCTTAAAATGTTCTATAAGATGAGTCTCAGTGAAAAATCAAAAATTTTGAGAGATCAATTTACTGTTTACATACAAAAGAAAATATGAACATCTTGTAAAGATAAATAAAAATTTAATTTTTAAGTATATGTGTTAGACTATGTCTATTGTATATCTTTATACAAACCAGAAGCAAGATATGATGAAGTCATGTCAAAGTCATGGCAAATACAGATCATTTACAAACTTCAAACTTTCTTACAACTCACAGGTTCCACCGCGCTTGTTAGAACTTCAACAGATATCCGGGTGAAAATGAGCCGATTTTTGTTAACTTATTACAAAAGAGTCTTACAATAGGGCACTGAAAAACGTGCCATAAAAAAAGCGAAGACTTGTGATGAAAACGGAGCGTGGAAAAAACGGTAGTAACAAGGACATGGAGATTAAGGAAATAACTAAGATTTTTGTTTAATTTCGAAAGAACACTTTAGTGTTGTCGAGATGTAAAGTAAATTCACTAACTTATAGATATGTCAACCCTTCGAGTTGCACCATTTCTAGTAGCGTTGATAAACCTTAACTAAGAACCGGCTATCAGTATGTACGTTAACATGATAACGTAATTTATAAGGTCTTAACAGCAAGTACACGATCTCCTACTGAAAAGTAATGTGATTAATGTCCTGAATCATGCGTGACGTCGTTTTAACAACTTGATGGAAGGGAAAAGAAAATCGACATCGTGACAACCGGCACGTAAGTTGGCTAGTTTTTTGAGCTAATTTTGCACTCATTCAGAACAAAATGAGAAGTATAACAACAGGCAAAAATTTTGAAATAAGTGTCAGAGTGTTTACACCGATGGATATCATTTTCATTACGAAGACTGTTGACGATGAAAGGTATAACAATGACTTTATTGCAAAAAAAAGCCGGTAAGTCATACCCATGTACCCAATCTCCAAACTGAAAAATCATTTTAATCATGTGTTGCGTGTTTTGTTGGATTTTAGTGGTTAAATTTATTCGCAGCTCCATTTTACTAGGTAAATTATTAGTCATAGCACCTAATGTTTGTAGTTCTAGGTGCGACAGGATTCTTCTCTCAAAGTATTCCATACAGCACCTTAAGTGTTGTGCAGTAAGCTTACCTAAACAAGTTTTAGGACAAAACACTACATAAATGGTAAATGATCGAAGTCGCTATAACTTATTATCATTCATCTACAAAGATCTATGTTGCCATGATTTGTTCCCAGAACTTGAATCATCTATTAAACCTTTATTATGCAACACTGGTAAAGAATTGTTTAATATGAATAAGAAACAGTATGATGTTATTTAAAAAACATCACTTACTTCTATAGACAGTCATCTTAAAAAAGACTTATCTCTATATCTCAAGTCACAAGCACAATAGATCAACTGACGAAGAAAACAGTAACTTGATACCATGGTAACAAAGAACTGACAACAAACACAATATTTTCCCTTTTTCAACAAATGCAACATAATTTACAGCATAAACACTTCACCACACAAAAGAATTTAAAAAGATGGAAGAAAAGAGGCAGGAATAACAGAAACAATGTTGACTTACGTCAATCTATTCACACAACAATGATAACAATAGCAACAAAATAATTAGAAAATGTGAGATAGAGAAATGATAGATAATCGTTAGTTAATTTTATTTACTTATCTGATTAACAACAGAATTGACTCCAGTAGCTTTTATAATCAAAATAATCTGTCATTCTTTATCAAATTAATTAGAGAAACAAGAGAAAAAACCACAAAGAAGTGAAGATTGGAAAAAGAGAAAAAGTATAGGGTGGAAAACCTGAACTGATTGTAACTAGATTAGCTTCAAAAACGACCAGTTGGATATAAGAAATAAAAAGAGGGGTACACATATACAAAATATCGTTTAGATAGAAAAATCCAGTAAACGAGTAATCATTTTTATTAGAAAAATAATGGAGAACACTTCTTTAAGGTTGTAACTTTAATAACATTCATGATTGAGAAGTGTAATAAAGAACATAGTCAACTGATAAAGTGATGAAATAATTGTAATTATTTTTAGTAAAGGCTATGAATGACATAAAAGTTTACTAAAATTTGCTGTCTTATACAACACACTAGTTGTGCAACACTAGTAATGACCAAATAAAGTTTAAAATGAGTAAATTACTCCATCTCTTACCAAAATGTATTATTAAGATAGTGAAATTATTAGTTTGATCATTAAAGTTATACTGTTATTTGTCATCAACATTATAAATCATGGCTGCCAATGCTTAATCAGTTAACGTGAATGAAAAGTTGGAAAAAAATGTTGAGTGAAGCGAACGATATAGAGATTTAACGAATTAGTTAAGAAAAAATTCTAAATCAAATTAAGTAAAAAGAAATTGAAACAACGAATATATATATATATATATATATATATATATATATATACTGATTAGCCAAACAAGGTTGTTTACGGCAAGGAAAGTAAAAGTTTATTTGGAAAAAACCAGTTCCAAGATGAAAACCTTGAAGTCATTCAATTATGTCAGGTCACTCAAATATTTATTCATTCACAAATTAACATAAGATCTATGACGACTGGGAACCACATAAAAATATGTGTAAAGTGGGGACGCTGCCCGGATCCCCGGATCACAGCAGATAGGTGTTTTTACGAGGTAACTTCCCAATCTTTTGACCAAAAGATATAATTCGCAAAGCAACTAAGCGACGCAAGGAGGCGCCGTCCTAATGTGACAAAAATAGCTTCATAAGCCATTTATTCCTTCGATATCTAGGCACCTATGTAAATCACTGCTTTGGAGTCGTGGTTTTCTAAACCCTTTTAGGTGGGCTCTGAGTACCTACCGACCCGGTTTAAGTGCCAGTCACTTACTTTACGTCCATTTGTGGGACTTATCTGTAAGAGGCTCACTCGGACAAATAAATCATTAACTCGGTACGTATGGATTTTTGAAGGTTCTCAAAGTGTTCCTACCATTGGCTAACATATGAAAAGAAACCACTACAGCAAAAGCTTATGTCTTAAGTAGAAAAGAAACATTTCAAAACAAGCCACTAATTGATCAATCGTTTAGCTATACCAGCAATAAGAAACAAATAAGCAGAAAAAACCTCAAGTGAAACACAATGCAATATTTCTATTTTGATCATATTCGTGACCGAGAAACGACGTGATTTTATTTACTTAGGTGATGTTTTACGTCAAAACAATTATCTTAAGGACCAATCAACTTATAACAGATTCAAGTAATTCTATTTGCTGTTTAAGGGATCAACTACATAAATGTTAATGTAGTCATAGGCTTTATCTTAATGGTAAGGATTAATAGTGAACTAGTGATTGAATAGTTCTAGTAGAACCCTTTTGCATTTAAGGAATATAGTTGACTATCTGGGTACTTAGTACTGGAAACCATGAATCGAACGATACAAGTAATAACACGAATACGATAGACCCCAAAATATATCAAATTGATATATAAATATACACACAATTAAGTATATGTAACCAGTAGATATAGCTAATTGACCAAGTTTTATAATTACTGCTATTTAAAACGTGATTACATGCCACAGACGATTGGGGGAAAAATCAACTTCATGTGTAACTCGCACTCCAACCAATCCAGTCCCTGCTTACCATCCATACCAATCCTGAAACTCAATCACTCAACTTACTTCGTTTAAGCAGCAAAACAAAACTTCCAACAAACAGCACATGACTGACGGTTTATTGTATGATGACGTTCGTGAGTACTTACTTGCAAAATTCAATTCAATTCAACAGCCTAGATTTAAATGCAGCGATAAATTAGTATAAAACACACCAAGTTAACTGTAAGAAGATTAATAAAATGTTAAAAGAATGATAACAATAATATTTCGAGAATAGAAGAATGATCTAGACCAATAGATAAAATAACTCACTGTTTGATTAGATGAGACTTTACATGATTCAGACTAGCCTGTAAGCGAACTAAACTTGCTTGACAAGTTGCCCATTCACCCTGTAAAGTTAAAAAACCTGGATTACTAAGTTCCTTTTTGTTGTCTATTGATTCGTTATTCGGAAGATTTCTTGACTCCTTAGAATTCGTACATTCAGATAAAGCTGAATTAGCAGCTATTCTTCGCAGGTTTAACGCATGAGAACGGAGTATAGAATGTGTCCAGCGAACATAAAACTCAACATGACGTGATCGACCACTCAACTGACGAGCAAGAAAAGCGATGAGATAATGTGCAACTTGATTGATAGGGAGTTGACGGGCCAAAAAGTCAACTAAAAGATAACGAAAATTCAAAATGTAGACAGCCTTGAAGAGGAAATTCATTAAAAATATATTAGCGGTGTGGAAATTAAACCTATGAAATAATAGATTATTTGAGACAACAGATTTTTCCTCAATAATTGAGTACTACCAAATATCAAGTTTCAACTACAAAAACTGAATCTATATTTACTCATTGCAAAGACTTCTTCACGAAACCGATGACCGTAGGTGCAACCTATTTTCACGATCAAAAACTGTCTAATAGGTTGAGGGACATTATCGAGAAAACGCTGTCCAGCAGTTCATCGGAAGAAGATATTCCATATATAAAGTAGCTGAATATCTTAAATAACCAACTCGAATAGAATCAAATGATTTATTTTGTACAAGTCGTTGAAAAGCAAAGAAATCCGCCCGTAGTTTTTAAAATGTTGATTGAAACATTAGTGTTATCCGAATATATTTTGATTAATTTACAATCTATTCGACAGTGAGAGACCATAACATTCCTAGAGACTGAAATAAACAAAAAACGATGTCAAAATGTTTGTGACCACGTTATTCTAAATTCCGGCTAAAGCTTAATTATTTAACGGTCGGTTTACACATCACAACACCAAACAGTGCTGTCTTTATAAATCGTCACTTGAGTAATTACGCCTTGTGAATCCATCGACAAATATGAACAACTGCTAAATCCTTTTTCGTTTGCAAGAATTCTGAAAATAATCTTATTAGTTATGAAAACGTTCAGTAGTTAACATCGTCAACTGAGACTGTTTATATCACTAATTCTTAACAATTTCCAGCAAACAATGCTTTATCACAGGAAACGGAAATATAAATTACATACAACTTAACTGCTTTTATGGGACGAAAGAAATGTCACCCAAGGATACTTATCCCATCATAAGTAAATGATGTCGAGCCCTAAATCAAATAAGATGAAATTCCCACAATAATATCTCACCTTCCGTTATTCAAGGGCACAGACTGTCCACTTACGTACTGACGAATAAATTTTTTCAGTTACTTAGGCTTAAAAGTAGCATAAATACTAATAAATAATGACCATGTTGATTATATTAACCGTTTTACATCTTACTGGAATTCACTACAACTAATATCTTTTTCAGTATAAACTGTATGAAATAGAAATGAGTACAAGACATTAGGACAACTATCTACTCTCATATGAGTTACAGTTGCAGTAGAAAAACTAAACATAAAATCATTAAAGGATAGAGAACTGAATCACTGACCATAATGACATTTAGAAATACTGATGCAGTCTAACCAACAGCAAACCTTTTTAATAATATGTAATAATATGTTATTAGGAATAAATAGTTGAATCAACTTATATCCTGCGCCGAGGATAGCTTTCACAACATTATAAATTAACGAATTGATGATGTGTCTGTAAAGTATCAGACTTGTAGTTTCTCATAGGAATAATTTAAGCATTAAACACAGATACCGTAACTTAACAAAAACACTAAGCTCGTAAAATCTACTTTAGGAAACGAAAATTTAAAACCACCCCATTTATGAGCAGAAAATTTAAAAATTTATGACCGATTTGATCAAGTAAATCTAATAGCTAGATCATGCCAGTAATGAAGAGATTTAATGGTGACAGGTGATATATATATATATATATATATATATATATAATGATCTAAGTAACATTTACTTTGGTCAACGGGAATTGACTCAATGACTTCCTCAACAAGTTCATGCAATTGCAACCGAATAGCCATGTCCAACGCCTCTGCATGTCTACCTTGAACGAGTGCATTACGAGCGTTTGATGGAGTAGTTTGTTCATCAATACCTAATGTATCAAACAACCAACCACTATCACTACTGCTTGAAGCACCAAAAATACTACCTATACCATATCCTGTTCCAGCAGATGGTAAGGAATATACAAGAATACCTTCTGTTGTGACAGTTGCAAATGAATCACCTGTGAACATAAAAAGCAGAAGGATGTAAGTTATGGGTTAGACTGATTACAGATGTGATATATATTTTATAAAACATATAACTATTGACAAATAATGAAAAATTGACAATTGAAATTCACAAAACTTTATCAATGTACCTGTAGGTGAAAATTCAACTGCAGAAACTCTCACTTCAGGTCTCCATTGGCGACGACTACGATCTTCACCCTTAATGCTTGATGGAATTCGCAAACTAGGACGTTTTGCTTCTTTGGCGTTCATTGCTTCCATACTGAAACGATGTAAATAGTTACGCCGATCGTGTATCTCTTGAACTCCAGCAAGTGAAAGATTACATGTGACTTCAAATCGTTTAATTAATAATTTATCAGGAACAGAATAGAGACATATATATTTTGAATCTCCACCTGCTATTAAATGTTCACCGTCGACAGAATAAGCTATAGTTTGGAATTTCCTATTTACAAGAATATGTAATAAAAACATTTAAGTGTGTATAGTCAAACAAACAAACTAAAGTATTAATTATAGCTAATTAAGTATATTTTTGAAGATAATTTACGTCACAGATTGATTTCAGCTATAAAACTTATCAAAAACAATGAGCTCCTATTTATTTGAAGAATCATTATTTGATAATTTTTATTTTCTTGTTAACTTTGTGATACTGATGTAAAATTTTACGATGCAGATTTTCAGAGCTTTTGACGATACTTGGGTTTCAAAAAAGATACCAAATATTCTTTAAAAAACCTTGATAAAACTGCTTGATACAATATAATAAACATACTTAGCTTCAGCAGCTCTACGTGGGGTAACTAAGTCGTCCTCACTAGTCTGTGCTACCCCAAGGTCCCGATGACCATCTATGGTTCCCATTTCAACCCCTTCGTTAGGGTCATAGAAAACTATGTTTCCGTTCAAAAGGGAAATAGCCAGCTGTTTACCATCACCTCGATATACGACGCATAAGGCTGCAATTTAATACAAAAAGACAATCAGGACTTTCTAAATACAATATCGTGATCAATTTTGAGATAATTATTGCTATTGAAGTGAATCAAACTGTAAAACGAAACAAAATACAACTAAATGGTTGACTACAAACAGTAGAGTGTACAGACAAAATACTACCTGTGACATTAGCATATTCACTGGGAAATACGATTCTCACAATTCATAATTCAGCTACGTGAGGCTATATATTGAAGTGATTTACATTAAAGATATATTCTACACTTTTATCCCTGAGAACCACTAACCAATAAAATGAATTCACCTCTTTGCTTCTAGATTTTCAGTCATATCTAAAGACAGTGTGGATTCAGAAGTGAAAAAACGTCACACATTTTACATGAAACACTAAAAAATAACACTATTCCGCCTCTTGGTCGGCAACGGCACCAAATGTGTAGTGATAGGAGACTCGGTGGGGGAAACTAATTTACTGTTTAGTGCAAAATTACAGTCCCTTTGTAAAACATGAAAATCATACATTAAATATATTATTTGCACATCTTCCTTCAGTTGTCCTTCAAATAGTTCGTGATTCTTCCAATTCTGTTCTTATTCGAAGTGCTCTATGTTTCCCCGTTCTCATCAGTTCAATCTTATGTTGGTAAACATTCCACTGTCAATTGCCGCTACATAACAATTATGTCTCCCAACATAAGTAGCATACACGACAACTGTATTGTATTATATGGTGCATCACATATTTTGTACAGCTGATAAATACATTTTTTACTGGAGGTTGCTCAGTGTATGGAGTTTCTGACACTTGGTGTTCGGATTTATCGTTTTTCTGATGATATGGAAGTATGATTATACGACAAACCATGGCACTGGTTCATGGATTTAAAGTGTGCCAGCCGTATTCGCTTTTATTTAGAATGACAATTATACAGTTGTAACCTAGTAAGAATCTTCGAACTAGAATTCCCAATTTTTACAATAAAAAAGATGTGGAGTATATGTGGACTAGCTCCAGAATGATAAGCAGAACTTTAGTTGATTCATGAAAGTCCACGACGATCAGCATCGACTTAGTTTTACTTATGATGCTGGACCAAATACTCATAATAACAGTTTTTATTATCATCCAAGGTATACAATATGTAGCACAATATAGCTATAGGTAGTGCTGCATGCACCGTTAGTTGTGTGGCACTACCGATCTTTTATATTATTTATTCATAAAATATTTAAAGCATACATAATAACTATCTGGCATTTACAAAGATGAAACAATAGTCTTCTCTGTGTAAAACTGAAATGCGAAATATGAGTCATAGTTACAAAACAAATGTATGTAGTTTTTGTGAATTTACTTGATCTACTCAAAAGTAGTACATATTCCAGTGCCTAAAATAAAGCCTTTTGTATATAGATATGTTAGACCTACTAAATTTTTTCTAGTCTATTTTAATGGTGAAGTTTTCTCAAAACCTAACTAAAGAATAAAGATGACAGTGACTATAAGTCCTAACTCTACATAGACTTCACAAAGAATAACTGGTTGGGTAAACATTCAACTGATAAGAGTTTAAGCACAAGACATGGTGGGCTTCTTCCGGACATAGACTGAAAGGTTGTTGAATAATAACTTGAACTTATGAACTTAATACATACGTTTGTCTAAATGTATGTATTTTTGTGAAGGCAAATCGATCAGACCGCTGTAGACAAGTACTCTAGTTTTTATCGCAATGAGATGTGATGGTTGTGGGATAACATAAGGACCGTTATGCGGAAATAATGCAGTCTAACCATTTTACTTTCATCATACTCAACGCAGTCTCTCGCAACAAAAATATTTTTCGACTTTGACTGATCTTTAAACGTTTCATCTAATAAATTTGACTGGATCATAGTTCTAAATTTCTCTTCAAGATTATCGATTACAATCATTAGCTTTATTTCTACAGTCAAAAACGAATATCTACAACAGATTATTTTTGGGAATCCAGTTACAAAGAAAAGTTGGAAGAAAACCACTTATTTTTTCAACCGTTTAATATCACAGCTAATTAGTAATGGACAAACAAAAAAAATATTCTATACCATTTTGATGGTAGTAAGTCCTCTACAAATAATATTGAAGATAATACCGACGTTGATAAATTATCGTGAATATCACATCAAAACTACGAGAAGTAAGATGGAAATAAATAATTATGTTTATCGACCTAATTGTCTCGTTATACACCAATTAATAAATGGGAGAACAAATAAAAGATCAAAAGTACTAATACCAACAGTAACTGCAAAAAAACGGAAACCAAAGGAAACAAATTTGAGGTTTTTTATAAATAATTTTTCTCATGGATTACAAGCAAGTTTCTACCCCCCCCCTACACAATTCACATCAAAAGTCGATGAGTGAACTTGGAACATTTTAACCGTTTCCCAACCGTATAGGCACACTAACTAATTATACCTACGATTATCCGAAGAAAATTACCATTACTTATTTAGCGTTTCCATCAAACACCAGCCATTTGTCGAAGACAATGATAACCAAATACCAGCAACCTAAACGTCTTCCAACTTCAAAGATAAAATTTACAACCATGAATTAAGACAGGTCAAAACTCTGTGCAATACGCATTTGTTAATACATAGAAGAGCATCTAGCCTGCATTACAAATGGCATGATTTGTAAAGAGTATAAAACTCCTTTTGTATGTGGTGAGATCTTGTTTATCTATAACGCATGAATTTTTGGACGACTACACGAAGCAACATGAATACTCGAATGATTAGTATTCAACAATATTTTGTGAAGTATATTTATCACCTAAAGACAACTTATATCTACTCGGCTATAAGTCAAATAAACAACCATCAACTACACGCAAGTCAATAGTCGATTCTTGATTTCGTAATTTCATGAGTATGTAGAGGTAACTTTTCATTAATTCACATTATCGTCAAACTAGATGAGCTACATTAAGAACCTGGCAGTAAATAAATTGTTAGACTAGTCAAGAAGTAAATAACTCACCATCACATGAAAAATTTACAACCTCTTTCGTAAGACCCATACTAGACAAATTATTTTCATCAGTTAAATTGCCTGTAACATCCCATAATCGAAGCGTACAATCCCAACTGACAGTAGCCAATTCGATATCAATACCAGAAATGGCAGGGTTAAATGCTAGTGCACTAATAGGAGAAGTATGCCCCGTCAAAGTAGCCAACAGCTGACCTGTCTTAACTGACCATACATAAGCTTCGAAAGTATCCAAACCTCCAGCAGCAACAAGAGAGCCACGCGTATCAACAGCCAATGACGAGAACTGGATGCGACGAGTAGGCACAGTGAACGTACGGAAATTCCTGTAGCTTTAAACACAATAGTGGAAAAACACTCAGGGAATAAAAAGCTATGGTACATGATAAGAAGCTCTTATTCCTTGAACTAACACACAAAGTTAGAATGAACTTTTATAGAGCTCTTTCATTTGTTTACAGTTTCGACTATAATTTAAATATCTGACTACATCCTAGAGATTCATAATGCATTGTGAAAAGTTTCATGATCAATTGAATAGTTATCAGTACCTAGGTATTAAATAATGTGACTGACTATTTACCATATTACGAACTGCAATAACCATAAGAGTGATAGAAAGATCAAATCTATATTTAAACCAAAACAAATGCTACGCGAATGGAACTTATATCACTTCAGACTAGTATACCAAAATAATTACTATCAACTTGCGTGAGTTCTTAAACATTACTTTAAAAGAATAGGTAACATTTAGTTGGAAAAATATTTTCATCGATTATAAAATCCTAGAATCTTGTTTGTTGCAATAAATATCAAAATAAAACTGAAGTTTGTGCAACAAAGGAAACTGGAAGTAATTCTTTTTAACCAACCTAAATATTAGCGTCGAAACCAAACATAGTGTGTGTAAACTTACACAAACTAATCATTCCACTGCACGCCTTGGGGAAAATAATGCCACTCTGAGTATGAGTATATAAACTTATCTTCATTTTTGCATAGCGATGAAATTATGACTAAAAGTTGTTCTTGCTAACATTGAATTCTTCTCTATTTTACAATTTCAGATACAATCAACAGACAAAAAGCCTTACGAATGTCTTACATTTCTCTGAGCTTTTACTTAATTGAACTGTAAAATCTTATTCTGACACATTTGGTCAAATGGTTTATTGTTACTTAAGAAGGTATATCCCTGACTTGAGATTTCTCGAGAAGTGTGTAAATGTACTGGCTCAAGTCATCGTCGAAAAGTAATATTCCACAGAAGCTAATAATAAGTAACATACACTTGATAATAATGCAACATATATGCTGAAAGATAGCCAATGATGATCTCTACATCTACAGTAATACTAAGAACAAATTCCGTATTTCTGAATTTCTAGACGATGCTTTGCATCCACTTACTTAGCGACTAAATGATCAATAATTTAGAGTCTCAGTAAGGGTGCAAACTGTGATCAAACTTTGGATTGAATTCTGCTCCGTATATATATATATATATATATATATATATATATATATATATGTTTATCAAACTGAAAGATTTACACAAACTCAAAATAACTAGAAAACAATTTTAGTAGTTAATCCTTCAAGTTACGTTGAATGTAAGCTCGAAAAAACTTAACGTTCTATTTCAGGTAATAATTCTCAGCCTGGAAACCGTTATCATATGACAATGTATAGAAACGAGTATTTCAGTGATCAAAGGGATAGTCTCTTAAAATTTATGTATCACTAATAATAATCATAGACCTCTATAACTTCAGTTAGATGTCAAAAAATATGACTTTTACAATTACTTTTTTTGTGTTTTAAATTCGATTGGTTTCGGACACTAATATAAATATTTTAGTTACCTGGTAACGATGCAAATCAAATCACTTAGAAAGTAAACAAACTACGTTATTTACAAGTATATTTCGGAAAGCAAAGAACAAATGTTGATCAACTATTTCACTCCACCCTATATGTATTAGAAGACGATTAAAAACGTACCGAATTAAATCATGAGCACGAACGGTCCCATCCAAACTGGCTGACAAAACGACTTTGGAATTTTGAGCTGGAAATGCAACTCCAGTTACACCAGCTGTATGCTCAGTAAAGGTTACAACACACCTGCCACCAGATATACGCCACACTTTTACTTTGTTATCATAACCCCCAGTCACCAAATGTAGACCATCAGGAGAGTACGCCAAACTAGTCATTTCCTTAGAATGGGAATCAGCGCGCAGGTAACAGGATTGCGATCTCCATTCCCAAACAGCAATTTGTCCGAATAGCTCTGAACTTGCACCAATCCAGTCACCATTGCGGTTAATCGTTAGACTGCTTATACTGTTAGTGAACAAACTGTGTATAAAACAGAAAGAACTGAGTTTCTGTCATCAATATAATGCATTGTACATTGAATTCAAATAAATACTTCAAGAATGAAAAGTGTACACACAAGTTGTGTCCTATTCTTATTTTTATTATCTAATCTACTTTTTTGAACATTTATTTAAACTTCATAAACCGAAGCTGTATGCAGCTGATGAGAAGCCGTGAAATAGAATGAATTTACTTTATTTTGCAAACCTGTACGTTCTTACTGTTTAAAAAATAAAATATACAACAGATTTCAAAAATGTAACTTCTTACTTTACTTCACTGATTAATATGAAGTCTGGAAATGTATGCAGTAAAAGTAATCCTGATTCAAACCCAGTTGCAAGCAACTTTAAATCTTTATGAAATGCCACTGCACTAACGGGATCGGCGATTTTCACATCGTTAGAGCTTGTATAACGGTATCTGAAAACATATGAAAAGTGAGTAAATTCAAGACGAACGGTGCAATGCATGACTAAAATGATTATAAATTAGTTTCCATAACCTTAATCAAGGATTCAGTAAGTGCCTAGATACTCTTATTCACATAAAATAACTTTTTGACGACGGTGGGATAGTAAGAACTCATGAAGAAAAGAATAGACGTAAACCCGATTGTTTCCTAACTACACTTTCATTGACTGAACACCAAATAAGGTAGATAAGTTCTACAGAAAGCATCCTAGCATACCAATGACACTACTAACTTTGGCACCTTATAGAACAGTACGAGTTGTTCTAGGAAGTTATAACACTACAAGCGTTTCGATCAATGAAATACATAAGTCTTATTCGGTAACATACAACGATAAACACTACCACTTTTAGTTCTCTTAATGACTCAACGTTTTAGAACTATATAAAGTGATATTTTATCACAACTATATCACATAACATCACAATGCAACAGAATTGCGAATAAAAACACAAGATACTCCTCGACAAACTAGTGGTTGGTGGGAATCATTTGACCGTCTGTTTGTTTGCAGCTAACGAGCATCTTATATTTAGTTCATGAGTGATTTTGAGACTATATTTTAGAAAAGATGAGTGCGTAAATGAGTCACGGTCAGGAGTAATAACACTGATAACAGCAAATTACGGAGATAATTTGAACGAAATTTATCGAATATTCAGGTATCTTGTTAAGTTTCTAACCTGTTTTTGACCATAAAGACTAACTCAAAAGGAACCGAGACTTTCTACACCATGTACACACCAATGCAGTGACAAAATACCGACCATAAATTATTCGTATATGATTTAACTAAATAAGAAATAACAAAGCATAGGCATAAGATGATTTCATACTAGACTCACTTGTTGCTGATCCTAAATAAAGAGGTGGGTTTTGAGTCATCAATACTCTTCAGCTGATCAAGAGAAACGTTTGCCTCCCAGAAACATATTAGGCCATCAGAGCTGACTGTCAATATATTCACCAAGTTATGAAGTATGAATGTCCCCATGATGGGGTTTTTGTGTCCGGCTAGTGTGTAGACGAATATTTTGGGTATATTGTAGACCGAAAATAGCCGGCTAGTGGAATCGACTGATCCAGCAATGAAAAACCTGAAGAGTTTATTACTTTTATGAGTTTACCTAGAATCACATGACCAATCAATACAAGTAACGTTATCCGTAAAGCCATAAAACACACGATAGAGTTCCAAATGATTAAACTGGCGGTTTGGAGAGGGCGAGAAGAAAAGCATCACATTATTACCTTTGGCAACAGCCAAGAACCTAAAGAAAATAGACATACAATAGCAACTTACTTTCCATCTGGGCTGAAAGAAACGGCCAAAACCACTCCCTTGAAAGGATACACAGATATCACAGCTCCTGTGGAGAGTGAGCATAAAGACGCATCACCAACTAATAATAGCAGCTGTTGGTCACATTCAATAACATATTACCCTCATTAATGGCGACTAGCAGAGATATTGAAGGAGACAACGCCAAGTGGTGCACATCGTGAGAGGAGGAAATATCAATAGACGCTACTTCATCTCTTGAAAAGACCGATCAGGAATATTAGAAACAATTACTTCTTAAGATCAAAAACTGTTATCTGATTGCCAACTGGGCTCAAAAGACCCAAACCATTGTTCGTGAAAACAACGGATCCACATTTGTAGGCTGTCCCAAAAAGATTTTTGAACTTCAAATCAAGAAGATTCACAAACGACTATTACCTTAAAGTTCAGCCTCATTACACGTGCAGTTGATGTAACGCACTATTTGAAATGTGACAACTAATCGGTCATCTGTCTTTGATCAGTCTTCAGTAATAAGGATAATAGGCTGATGAACCTGTGTAAATCCTGACAGATTTATTTCCAGTGAAGGTCCAGCTCCTTCTTGTAAACGTTCACTGATGGTGCTGATACCACTTGTTCTGGTAATGCGTTCCAGTCATTGACCACTCAAATGGTTCAAATGGTTGAGGACGGAATAGAAGAAGCTTTCGCTTAACGGGCTTCCGTGTCTTGTAGCAGTGGATCACCAATACCTCCAGGCAAGAACCTAGGTATATTGACGAGAATAGAGGAAAAAATAATTTGGTAAATCAAAACAATATGTTATCTTTAGTCCTTAAGAGTGAGTCAAGTTTCCTCTTAAAGGACTCCTGGGAAATCGCTTGAACTAGCTCAGTTGGTAGCGAATTCCAGCATTTGACAACTCTTACGGAGTAGAAGTTGTGTCTCGATGAGAAAAACGGGACCCCACCTTTAGTTTATTAGATTGTGGTTTCTTAACCTTCATGCCATGACCTCGAAGATTATTAGTGCTGGGGGGGGGGAGCAAAAAGATAAGACATATTAACACCCAAACCATAATTGAAGATACAAAATGTCAGTATAAGATCACCTCGTGTCCTACGATAAGATAAGGGGAAAAGGTTTAGACGTTTCAAACGCTCATCGTAAGTGAGTTTAGAAAGATCCGTCACTAATTTTGTCCCCACACGCTGGACGCGCTCAAGTGATCTAATATCCTTTATCAGACATAGGCTAGCTACCTGGATACAGTATTCTAAGTGTGGCTTTACATAGGTGGGATATAAAATTCGAAACATCTCCTCGTCAAAGCATTTAAATGCTCGGCGAAGTGACCATAGCGCACGATAACCTTTGGAGGCAGCCGCATTTCAGTGCGTAATAGTTTTCAAGTTGTGACTTATAGTTACTCCTAAGTCTTTATGTTATTGAACGCGTGGAAGAGATGTACCATTAATGGTATAACAGTGTAGTATCAGTTGTTATGTTAAGCCCATATACTTTATTCTAGCTACTGGCCAAGCCAATTCACGTGTACATTGGGTCATCTTTTGATCTTGTTAATCATTTGCTTATTAACCTTGAGTACTTTTTATATGAGCGCATATGTGTGCACACTTCGTATCTTATTCATCATATGTCTGTCACTCGTTTTTGTCCGACTATAAATGTTGATTAACGCCTGCTTAAATCGAGTTGGCTTCCCAGCCATCTCCAATACACATTATCTTTCGCTTCGCTCTCGAGTTGGCTTCCTAGCCATCTCCACTGCATGTCATTTCCGCCTCGTTCGCTTCCTTCGCCTGTTCACTCGCTCGTTATTATTCGCTCACGTGTTGTTAACTTTCTGACCTGAGTTATTCGACAATAAACTGTAGTTGTTGCTATCCTTTGTCTTCTGATTTTACGCGCCGTTAAGATTAGAATTATATCGGTTATCGAAACGAACGATTAACGAATCGCGGCACTACAATAGTAACCATTACCGTGCCCGGTGTGCATGAACACGCTCTTCCTGGAATTAACCTCCAAGCCCTAATCATGAGCCCATCTAACTAATCGTCTAAATCAGCTTGCAGACGACAACGATCAATTTCACTTCTTATTGTTCTCCAGATTTTAACATCATCCGCAAACAATAATGTTGACGACTTAGGTAATAAAGGTAGTTCATTAACATACAGAAGGAAAAGTAAAGGGCCTAAGATAGTGTCATGGGGTACACCACTTGACCGATTTCCATTCGGATAGTGTTCCACTGCCCCTCACTCTCTGTCTGCGGTCACATAAGAAGCTTCCTATCCATTCCTGTATAGCACCTGTTATTCCAAAGCTCGACAGCTTCTGCATAAGACCTAAGTGTGAAACCTTGTCAAACGCTTTGCTAAAACCTATGAATATCACGTCGACAGACTGGCCGTTGTCTAGGGCAGCTGTCCAATCCTCCCTCGCAATGAGTAAGTTAGTTAAGCATGAACGCTTGTTACGAAACCCATGTTGCTCGGGAGTTAACAGATTATACGAATCTATGTGAGTCATTAGCTTAGCCCGAATTAACTTTTCAAGTAACTTAACTACTATGCTGGTCAGGCTGACAGGCCGGTAGTTAGATACGATCCGTCTCTGACCATCCTTAAATATAGGACTAACTATGGCGTCTTTTCAGTCTCTAGGTAGTTGAGCGCTTGAAAGGGACATGTTGAAGAGCGTCGTGAGCGGTCTTGAGATAATGTCCGCAAGCGATGACAGCAAACGTGGATGTAACCCTTGGGGGCACGGTATCTTACAAGGTATGAGATTAGTTATCAATGGAAGAACAATATCCTCGGTCACGTGTATAGGTCCTATGGCTGGTATCTCGGTGTCAATGGGACAAGCAGATGTAACACTACACGTAGAGTATACTTCACTAAAATAGTTTGCAAATGTATCAGCTTTCGCCAGATCAGATTCAGCTAGTAAATCTGAATTTTCGTTCACCAGTAACGGGGGGATACCATCACTACGTTTGTCCGCCTTTTAACGTACGAAAACAGTCGCTTCGAACAGGTACGACTATGGTATGCCAACTGTCGCTCGTAAGCGGTACGGGATTTAGATATGATCTTTTTACATATATTCTGGGTTTTTTATATTCGCACTTAAATGATGCTTGACCTGTTGATGAATGAACTACCAATATAAGTCCTCCGTTTGATTTATCATGCTTTACGTGACGGTGGTCATCAGATGCAGTATGCGACTTGGGTTGAATGAATCCATTCCATGCACTCGTCTAGTCAAACAGGCAGAAATATGAATAGCGAATCGGAGAAGACAAGCGTGTCAACTCAAATTATTACTCATCACAAGCGTTAACATGGCTCAAAACGAGAATGAGTAGCGTGAAAAGGGAACGGACAATGCACAAGACAACAAAAGTACAGATATACACAGACGCATACAAGACGACTAAAACCTACGTTTACAAGAACGTGAATATAAGTTATGTATTCAGAATGTCATAATTTCCAATGAAAAGATGAGAGTTAGTAAAAAGTTGAAAATGATTCTATATTAACAGGCTTTGTGAGTCACTAAAGTCCTTCTAAAAGACAAGATAAATAATGTGTGTATTAGAATATGCCATAAAATATATCAACTGAAGGTGCCAATACTACGTATCATGGTAAGGAATTCTTATGATTCACTAATTGATGTGAAAAACAAGTCCCATACCTGAAGGACAACGAGAATAGATTGATGAGTTTCAGTTTGTCTCCACAAGTTAGATCAACGTGTCCTTAAACTAGCTTTCACCCACGCCGTTGAATTCCCTCTAGTATACCCGCTACATACTTGAAAAATATCTCAGAAATCAGGCTCTTCAAGAGTCACAACACTTTTTAAAGACTTGTCTTATCGTGCATCACTAATATGAAGTTTAGGAATTCTGAAGTAAACGTTTGGGATGGGAAGAAAATTATATATTTAACATGAAAAAGAAAAAGTAATATGAAGCAACCACTCCTTTAAGACCGAGCCATGCCGATTAAACGTTCCTACGTTCACCATTCCTGATCTGCTTTGTTTTAAATGTTAAGAGCTAATTATATTTCTTCCTTATCCAGGTATTACATATCTCATTTCTCCCACCGACCAATGAACAAATATCATATATACTTAACCATGGTCAGATGGTCGCGCTTTTCCCTCAGCGTCCAATTTTAGGGTAATTTTGATGGGCATTCGAATTGGTGTTTCACAAAGATTTATTAACTTTACCTTTTGAAAGTTTGGTATCATCGGAATAAGTGTTAGTCAGTGAGTCGATTTTTCTGGCGTCGTGTAAAGTTTCATTTTTGTCACTATACTTCCTCACTTGATTACGGCCCTGATGATCGATGAGGGAATCCACGTAAAGTGCTGATCGCGAGGTGTGACTTCGAAGTTAGTTTGTTCGTTACACTGTCCCTGTCTACATTGAGTAGGCCTCCAATCATTCGACATAGACCATCAACGTTGATAGTCTACAGTCTCTGCACCATGTAAAAACACGAATAAACTTTTACTGTCAAAGTCTGGTGACTAAACGAGTCTCAAAGACTTAAGGTTATGTAATATTATCGCATGAGCAAAAATTATTCCGCCCACATCATCCTAAGTAAGGAAATATGCTGTGTGTCCGTGGGATTATCTGCTTGTTCACTTTTGACAGGCCGTACGAAAGCACTTGGTTGCACTTTCTATGAGTAATATTGCGGTGAACGAAGACTTGGATGTAGAGAATCAATTTATTTTTACATGCAAAATAATAGAGTGCCTTCGTAATATATGGAAACCGCACACTGAATGAATAACTTGCAAATCTTTTATCAGCTCTTCTTTACACATTCCATGAATCTTTCAATTTTATTGTTATTACAGTTGCTTTCTGTTTTCCCCTATGTTTTCTTTATTTGGATCTTCTCAATCTTCATCTAGCATGCATTTGTCATTACGTTGGTGCTACATACTACTTGGATCTGCCAACATAAGTAGTATACACCACAATATGAATAAGATGACTGTTGGGTTAAAAGATGGGACGGAAGATAAGAGTCCACAAATATCATAAAACATGACAAGTAGAGATGTTAATAAGTAGAAAAAAGATTTAATAGACATAAAATCTCATAAATCAAAGACAAAGGTAGAGTTATGATGGATGAGCTATTCACGACAATATGGGGATATCAGAAGATACCCTTAACTCTTATACTTGTTGCTGTCACCCAAACAACGAAATCTACAACTACCGATAAGCATATTACTTTTTTTTAAGATTGCTCCCGTAGTACCACATTTTCAAAAACGTTCTGCAGCCAACTGTATTGTTAGTCGTGGTACTGTTCCGACAAGTAACCTTTTTACCATATAACAGTTTATAATTATGGCCTACTTCAGTGTTACCACTACTATAATGATAGACCTTATCCCCAAATTGTATGTATGCCATGATGTGACGACCCAGTTTACAAGATCTTACGTGGAAGTCAAGCCATTTTCTACACTGACTCGGTCTACAGTGACAATCAGCAGTTTGACGTCTAGCACTTTTGAGGAACTTATTTGAGCTCGAAAGAGATCAACATATTAGCACACAAAAAATGAGTTATTCAGAGTGACCACGTTCACATGGCAGAGCCATGCTATTTCGATCAAATGTTCTCCAGTTCACCATTAACTACCTTCTTCAAGTGTTATATGTTGAATGTCGATCTTCTCAGTAATTATATGTTCAGCTTCAAGATTCATGTGGTTAGGAACCAATATCATTACAACACTATCTCTGCATTGTACTTGTCACAATTATACTTGGCTCAGCCTTAAGTTAACGTCAAGATTACTTCTATCATGACATTAGTCATTCAGAACCTCAAACAAAACCTCAGTGATTTTTCTGGAAACCAATAGGTCCGTATTTGTATATGTTCTCAACCGCGTGATTCTTGGAGCCGAAAATACAACAACTGGGAAGATTTGAATTGTCGGTGCTAGTGGGTACTCCTTGACTTATCGATAGTAGAAAACCAAACTAGTGGTGAAAAAGTTGAGACATAAAGCTGAGACATAAAGTTCACTTTTAAAAAAAATAAAAAGCCTTTGAATGTAAAACAACATGAAACATAATTTCAATGAAAAATAATGGAGTGAACGAATACTTGAGCCATAGTACTGTGGTAGTACTAAGGTATTTGCAGCCTACTCTTAATCAAACAACTTGAGTTGCTACATATTCAAACTCTAACACAAAACAGGTCAGGGATGGTGAACGTGGGGACGTTTAACGGGCATGACTTGTTTTTAAAGGAGTGGTCACTTCATATTACTTTTCCTTTTTCGTGTTAAATATATAATTTTCTTCCCATCCCAAACGTTTACTTCAGAATTCCTAAATTTCGTATTAGGGATGGACGATAGGACGAGTCTATAATCATTGTTGTGGCTGCGACGTAAGACCTCACAGAATAGGTAGTATCATGGTGATAAATCTACAATTGTTGAGTAGGTCTATGATTTTAGTAGCAAATGTGAGTTCGCCTAATATTGACTTCGACATAAATTCAACAGATTCATTCATGTACGTCGCACTACAATTTGCTTTGGAGAGGATCTCAGGGCATTCATTCTATTGCAGTGCATGATAAAGTGTAGCAAGGATCAACTTGAATGTAATCAGTCACTTATTATAGTAGAAAATATAAGTGTTTGACTGATAATCAACTTTTTTTTGCATATTTTTGTTGTATCGTGGTTTCAGGTATACTTACTTTATTCGAACTGAGAACTTGTTTGCCTATATTTTGCCCTTAAATGCCAATAGTTTCACGTTATTTCGGTTTGATATCTCGAAAGTTTTGCTCTGGAAATCTGAAGATTGTAAGTTCACCTTTGGAGATTTTCAGCTATTATCAGATTGATGTATTTGGGTTGATTGCTCGCAATTTACGAATACATTTTTGGTACAAGAATTGGAATTTCATTATCTCTTCATTTAGGTCTTAAATTCTGAGTACATACATTGATCGTACTCCAACAACGGTAATGAGCAGAATTGAGACGTAACATCAACTTACTTGTACCAAATACTTCACTCGGCGATTGACCGAATAGCAAATTATTCGGGCTATCCACAAGGACATAATCTTGATTGTAGTAAGTTACTGATGAGGAAAAACTCTACACAACTGTATGGAGCTGTAAAGGAGCCAGTTCGCTCTATCTCTACTCCTGGATTAAAAACAAAGCAAAGTTTAAGATAGTCAGAAAACAGATAATTCAGAACTCCGTTTTTGTCATATTTTCAGCATCCTTTAGACTGATGAATTTGTCTGTTCCAATATCATTTATTTTTCTCATCGAACTGTTGATTCGTTTTTCATTTGGGTATAATAGTCAGTCTCCAGAAGCGCTTGGTTTTACAGTTGTTATTTCATTTTTCTATGAAGAACAATATTGATATGTTTGGAAAAACACACGATGCAGTGAAAAATAAATCGTAACCAATTAGTGTTGATCTACTTTATTGGGACGTCCCTAAAAGTTACGGCTGTGTTTTTAAGCTTATATTTCGAAAGAAAACTTCTGATGAGTCCACAGGTTTTGTACGATATATATCAAGGAGTGGAAATATCTGCAATGGGTTTCAACAGTAGCACGTTGAAACTGTCTGACCAGCTGGCATTAATACCAATAAATAATTGTGACTTCATTTTTGAATTTATTACACTTGACATTTATAAACAATCGTTTCATACCATCATTAAGGTTAACAAAATGATGCTTCAGTAAGAGTTAACTTTTCACTGTCTGTCACTTTGAAGAAGTTTGCAATAATATCAATAAGTTGTTAAGCGAGTTGTGTCAGACTATTTATCTTGTTTGGTCGTGTCGACATCCAGGACCATCATGTTGTGAAATAACTTGCGTCTGTGTCGTGAGAGAACTGCGGCTCGTCGGAATCTAGAATCAGAAAAAGTGCCCAACAAAAGTATGCGTATGATTTAATTTATCCTACAGATATTCTACCAGAGCTGTAAATGTGATACTGAAGACTTAGAGTCTATGTGAAAGCTATGGTCAGAGCAAGAACAACTTGGCTTTAAACTTTGTTTCTGAACGTAGAAATAATTCAATTTGGACACTAATTAAAGGAATTATAGTCGTTAAGTGGAACGTACAAATATACCGATCAGTATTGATTATCTTATCAAAATGAGTAGAAATTATGAGTCACACTAATCTGAAAGGATAATAATATCGTTCAATCGGCAGGTCACGTGCAAAATGGGATAGTCTGCAGACACGCCGGACCAGATTGACGTGTTGAGCGTCTAATCAAAGGTTCGATTTGTTAATTAAGGATATAACTAGCTGTATGGAGACATTCATTCCTATTATTTTGTCTAGACACTTGTAATTGATATCCTGACAGTGAGTGTGCTTTCTGTAATTGTCGAACAAACGGATTCTTATGCCATTGTTTATCCTCTAGTTCTGGTCTGGCAGCTGTGGATATTTAATTGCACTGTATTTCATTCTCCACGAGGACGTCGGTATTTCGACCGCGAATTAACCATAATCGAAATCGCTACATATTTTTGTCGCTATATCTGTAAGCAGAGATGTTAAAAAAAGCTAGATACTTGCTATGACGGCAGCTAGTTTAATTCGGAAAACTAGAATATTTTTGACCGTGACTGTTGATTTTCGCTAAACAAATAGGGTAATTAGAACAACTTATCATCCAAACACCCACAATAAACGTAACAATTATTTCATCAACGATAGACGTTTTTGTCAATATATTAGGCAATTTTATATAAATGAGATCATGATTCAATTGAAGCTAGACCACCATGGAAAACCTGGAAGAACTGGACGGCCGTTTCGCCCTATTGTGGGACTCCTCAGAAGTGCACATCCACGATCCCACCTCACGAGATTCGAACCTAGGACCTATCAATCTAACGCGCGAGCACTTGACTCATGATCTCAACTATATAAAATCACTAAAATCTCCAGGAAACCCCTTTCTGATATTAAGCAATTGTAAAGTCTATATTAGCTTACTGATAGTGAGTGCTGATGGGTTTGCTTGAAATTCTAGGGATAGAGGCTAAAACACACAAAACGAAACACAAACAACACAGCATTTCATGGATCCACTGAACCCATTAGCTCTTTGCCGTACACCACCATTTTTGTGGAAACTGTTCGAATCTCGAGCAATGAACTCCAAGGGTTTACACGTGGTTACTCATACTTCCACAACTTAGCTTCCAATTCAAATATCCTAACCCCTAAAAACTGAATTCGGTTCTGTGGGTTCACTCCGCTCTTTTTACTGTACTCTCTGGGGTCATAGGATCTCTGGCCATTGATAGCTTTCATGTTTATTACGCATCCATGACTTTCTACACACCTCAGGAGTACGGTTTTAGAAACAGTCACTCATGAAAAACGAATCTATTGACTGAGATAGATAAAGGAGCCATTATCCTTTGTCGTAAGGATGAGGTTGTTGTAGTATTTATTTGCCTTTCAGAAGCCTTAGATATAGTCAGTCACATTCATCTTACGGACAAGTCGAAGATTGATACTGCGGCTGTTATTAACCGTCTGGTTTATATCATACGCATAGGAACAATCAGAAGTGACTACGGATGGCGGTTTAAGGTTAAGGTGTGTCACTCACTGTCTATTGATAAAGAATTTTACCAAAGGACTGCTCATGGTTCAGTATTAGAACATATAGTTCATCCATTTTATATAAAAGACCCTCTCCACCATTGATTGACTAGAACACCGCGTTTGATGGTGATGTTGGCCATTCACGCGTGAACGGAACCCGAAGAATGTTTTACAGCTTCTTGAGGGTTGATTCGACTTCAGATTTTAAAGAATAACAATGAGCTAATGTTTAACTCTGGAGTTTGTAAATTATTCCAATCGCCATATGGTCAAAACCACAAATGTGACTTAAATAATCTTCCATTAAAAGTTTACTTTGAAGAGAAATTTCAGGAATCTCGGCTGTTAGTTGCTTATTGGTTCAACATGGCATAATTGGCTTTTGGTTACTCTTGTGGTACCACGTTTTACCCACTTCCTACTGGTTTTATCCAGCCCCACTAAGAGTAAAAAGAACTTTCAGTGTATCTAAAGTGGAACCACCAAATTAGTTCATTATCTTCCATCATAATTGTAGATGGCGTCGAGTAGTGGTTGACCATGATCACCATCACAAGATTACGTGGATCCATCGGTAAACCAAAAATCAGAAGGCTATTGCCTGTTGAAATAAAATGTATTTGTTGGCGATCTGAAAGTATTGAAAAAATACAGAGACGTGTCAAAGTTTACAAGCGGAACTACTGAGAGTACTCGAGTTCGTGCAAGGACACAAGCAACGGAAAGGAAAGTGTTTTTTGTACGCTAAAACAAACAAGTACTGCAAAACAATCACTGGTACAAATGGTTATTATAACAATTGTTTCCATTATACCAATCGCGTTCTCGTCACAAAAGTAGGTCACTATATAATTATATTGGGAAGACCTTGAGGAAACTGAATATCTAATCCCTGCAGCATTGGATATTCAAAAACTATCTCGTTATAACCTATCAGGTTAAAAAACTACCGAAAAGCCTTACAAAGCACTCTCTTCAAGTGTCAGTACTCATTCCCGTTTTTACGTGATTTCAACAATTTCGTTCAAGAGCAAGTTAGATATAACCTTAAGGACTCAGAATGTCAATTTATAAATACATTTACTATCCAAAGCCATCTATAACCCATAGTTTACAGACATAGAAGCTCATAAAGCTCAAGCTTTTACCATTCCATTAACAAGCACTTAGAGCACTTCTAACCTAAGCGAGAAAAGCGCTCAGCACAGATTTGACCTTAATGACATGAGTTGGCGGGCTTTCATCAAGCCCGTATTTGTTGTTTGCTATTCTTTACTTATATGTATTACACTTCCTTTTCTGATTTTAAAGTTGTACGAAAAATCAGCTCCAGCAATTGTCAGCGCGTGGTTTGTCGCCGGACTCTTTGTTCTAGGGGCAATACCTATATCACTATGGACCATAATTGAACACATGATCAATTACACCAATCCACTTCTTCAAAGACATATTATCAGGTTTGTCTGATTGTTGACGAGTTTTATTTCAGAATCTTGTGGATGGTTCCGATTTATGCTGCTGATGCGGTAAACGTCATACATATTATCTTGACACTTAACAATAGTGGATGGCACTGATTTTCCCTTCATTTGCAATTTACTTTGACACGTTAAGAGAATGCTACGAAGCTTATGTCATTTACAACTTTCTTGCTTTCTTGCTTAATTACTTGAGGAGCGAGTTTCCTGACTTACGATACGTTATTGAGCAGAAGCCACAAATGAAACACTTGCCGCCGTTTTGTTTCTTAAGCTCTTGGAAAATGGGAAGGTAACGTTTATCATCATAATTTTCTCAGACTTTAGTTAATATTCTACTCTTAGCATAGATCGGCCATTTTAAGACCCATTTGTTTTAAAAGAATTTATACCATCCGTTCAGTCCTCGACGTTTCAGTCTCATAATTCGATAACTCTTGTATTTTTAAATAGTAGTTGTGGCATTCCTTCTGAAGCCGTATTATCACTGTCTGCTGTCACTTTGCAAACAAAATTCTGTTACCAGAATGATATAGAAAAAAATTTGATTGTGTATCTGTGGAGTTTCGTCTGTTCTACAAAATCTTCGTGATTGCAAATAACTCCGGGGTTATTTTTCCCTTAAAACTCATCCGCATTTATCTACTTTCAAATGTTTGTTTAAATTACAAAGGGCTTCATTTTTCACCACTTTTTCTACAATCATAGATTAACGAGAGGAAAGTTGAAATCACTTATTGAGTCAACCTCTCATTATGTACTCAGTCTTGATTTAATTCGTTAGTTCGTATTATGAAATTAAATTGTTTTTTTTTGGTTTGACCCCGAATAAAAAGACACTTCAAATATTTGTGGCACTCACACCATTACCTCAGGTATCGCTTTCATTGCCCTTATCGTTCACTATGCGTGCATATACCAGTTTCCCTCCTTGGTAATCTAAACAAATTTTAGAGGTTCATGTGGATGTGCTTTACTTCCCTTCCAGGGTCAATGATTAAAAGACATGTCCTTTGGTTTGGTTGATTTTCGTCCATTAGATCTCTACTTCTAATTTCTCACCACCCTAGGTTTGCTGAACTTAAATTTGTCGTTTACTTTTTTCTGTTTAAAGTGTGAAGTGTTAAGACTGATCTGTTTCCTAAATGTGTTTATCTCCGGTCAGCTTACTCATTTTATGCATTACGCAAATACTTTCCAATTTGTGTATTTTCTTTCTTTAAATGAATACTCATTTTCAATCACTGTCCTGTCTAAATCTTACGTTTTGGAGACAATTATGACTTAGATTTTATTTGTAGTTTGTTTTCGTCATTATTTGGCATCATTTGGTAACCCAAGACTTTTATAGTACTCCAGCTGATGTTAATTCGTGGCAAAAATATGCAAACTAATCTTTAGTTTAATACCCAAGGCAGGAGAAATCGAAAGTGAATCCTCATCATGGTACTCAATAACTGAGCCAAGAAGATTTTTTCCTGGTCTTTAGGTCTTTCATTGATGTTATGCTTCTTTTTCTTTGTATGATGATATCATGTTTTAAAAGTAAAAAATATGTCAAATTAATTCACTTGTTAACATTAAATAGACACAAGAGGTACTTTTTAGTTATGATATCTATAAAAACATACTTTTGTTGTTATAAAAATACCGTACTCTCAGCTTGATTCATGCCACACTATTCATATCTTCAGTGATAGTCCGAATAAAGACAATCTTTTTTCTCTGTTGCAGAGTATTCATTGACCACTGTCGTCACGGGGCTTTGCAGTACACCGTCATTCGTCCACTAACTACTGCTATTGCACTGTAGGTTGGTTTTCATATACGCGCATTTGTTTTTTGAAGACTATGCTACTCAATAGCTAACTTCTGGTGGGTATCTTTCATTCGTAGTGCGGTTTTATCACCTAAGTTGCAAACAATATATGACTTCAAGTGTTTATACTTGTTTCAATGAACTGTAAATTAAGAATTGTATACATGTCTTCAGCTTTCAAGTTTCCTGATCGTTATCAGCCTTCTTGCTGTTTCTTCTATTTTAGTTCTTTTACTATTGGCTTTAATCTATTCTTCTCTGTACTCACGTGTACAGCTTTAGGCAATTATTTGATCTTAAAACAAATACCATATCTTTTCTCTAAACTCCTCTTCCAACTGCTATATGGAGCCACTTATGTTCTAGGTAAATATCAAATCAAACAACTAAAACTGCTGCCAAAGATTTATCATCTTGCATTGCTATTTTATGCTTTGTAGAATATAATACCCATTTAAATATTCACATGATCTTACCTCCCCAGTTATATCAATCACTTTCATGGTTTATGGTGTTTCTGTGTTAAATTACAGTAGTTTTGTGAGGAGAGACAATTATTTTATGAAATAACCTGACGACGTAACGGATCGTTGTATGGGTTTACGTGTTCCGGAACGTCACTGCTCCCTTGGAGTCCGTTGTAGAGACAATTTAATCTGATGACTAAAGACAGCATCATAAATAAACGAAGGTTTTGACATTAATGCTGCATATTTATTTTACACTCTTAGTGGCAAGTATTCTTTTGTTGAAAGGAGTAGAGTTTATTCTGTTTTATTTGTTTATGAAAATTTTGTTTTGTTTGGACGCACTCAGAATGAGTCACACAACATCTAAAACTTCATTTTATTTAGTAGCATCTTATTTATAAATATCAGTTAGTGGAATAAATTCTCGACAACTAGTAGATGTCCACAGATTTTATGTGGTTGGACTTTTTTATTTTTACGATTTGAAATTTCAGTTTTCTGATAAAATTATATGAAATTTATCTGATTACAGAATATGTGAAATGGTTGGCGTTTATGGTGAAGGAGACTTCAGCTTTCGCCACGCGTTCCTTTACTTGACTATTGTAAACAATGTTTCTCAAATCGTGAGTAACGTACTATAAGTTTTTACTATTTTTCCTCATTTGAATTATACACTTCATTTATGTTACTCTTCAAATGGATATTTTAATAAAGTTTGATGTTTATTAGTTATTCATAAAGTATTCAGTACTTTTGTAGTTCATGTGCATTCGAGTTAGTTTCTTGGCTGAAATTCAGGAGTTTTTACGTCACAGCTTTTACGAATATTTTACAATTCCAAAATCAATTCAAATTAGTTGGTTTACACAGTTAACTTGAAAGGTGAATATATCGTTAACCTCGACGGTGGGCTTTTATAAAACTATCCTTTGAGTTAATCTCAGTTTAACCCTTAGAATTCCAGGCAAAAATAATATCAAGGTAAAATATGTTATCATATTCCCTATTTTCCACAATTTAGATTAGAACCGGTTGAAAAACAAATATGTATCTCGAAAATCCAAAACTTTTATAACTATATGATAATGTAACATTGATCTCATCTGGCGATTCTCGAGACCACATCCAATTGTTCCATCGTATTATGAGGTACTCTAATGCTCTCCTAATAAGTGTGATAGACCTTGCTTGGTTGATAAAGTTCCTCAAGATATTACGATATACAATTACCTAGCCCGTAATTAGAGGTTTATTAACAATGTACCTGAATGAACTAATTAGATTTCGGACCTATTCATGATTGTGTGGATCACTTATTCACTTTAATAAATTTTAGAACATGAAAACACTTTTCAACACCTGACGGCAGTTCTATTTCTTGATCTCAAGATCACATTTCAACCTTTCAAACTGTTTTGTGTCAGTATCTGTCATTAAAAGAACTACCAATAAAATATGTTAGTTCGTGGAAGACCTTACTCGAATACTGTCAGTTGAGTCATGCTATGGCGAACTGTCATGTGAATCTGCCATATTAATTGGGTTTCTTCAGGGCTGTTCACTTTTCGGAATCATTCAATTTTGTCGTAGATATTCATTTAGGTTAACAATTGCGTTGTCCGACTGGATGGTGTGTTACACTTGTTCAGCCGGTCCAAACCCAACCTACAATGGTTTCTATGTTGTTTGTGTGGTTGTTTACTGTCGTTAACACTATCCGTATTTTGACATTTTTGATTTTCATGTTAGTTCCTTGCAGCTTTGGTGTAGCAACTCATACCAATGCACACGTATGTTGGGTGCAACATTGTTAACGACTGACTGAAGTTCATAAACATTTCTGTTTTAAAGGAACTTCGTCAAAATATTTTCAGTGGTTCTTATAATGTTTACAAATGGGGGTGGGAAAATCGTCCCATATCCCCTAGTTTTTGAAAGTTCTTCACGTGACGACGATCAGTAGTAAGATATGTTTTCAAACCAAATAAAATTCTGCCAACCACTGACTAAATGTTGATCTTGTGCCTACAAACATAAGTTGGAAAATGTAGACTTTTTTATTAATACTTACTGAGTGAAATTTATTCAGCTATCTATAACACCTGGAAGTGTTGTGTTTTATTTAGTTTAGAGTTTATAGGTTTTTTAACCGTTCTGCTTAATGAAATTTATCTTCCTACTTACAATCAGTCTGTTATTATCACTTGAATTTGTCTAGTTGGGTTTGAAAGATATTATATTTCGCTAATACAACCATTTAGGTTCGTAGATTTATAATTTATTTCAAAATACCTTTTGTTCCATTTCTCTGAAAAATCATAATACATGATTTTTCCTAAAGTTTTTTGTTACCTTTCTTTCAGTGGGCACTTTATTGTTTAGTAATGTTCTATCGATGTACTCGACTAGAATTAAGTCCAATGAAACCGGTCGCCAAATTTCTATGCGTTAAATTCGTTGTTTTCATGTCTTTCTGGTGAGTTTGATTACTTTTTGTTGAAAATACAGTCATCATAATTTGAACTTACAAGAATTGTATTTTATAAATGACGGTTTTCTCGACACTAAATTCAAGCAATATGATCTTTTATTCTATAGACCATCGGATGTATTTCACTGTTAATATCTTACTCAAGAGATATATGCGGAAGTAGTCAACCTACTTTTAGGGCAATATAATGTTGACTAGATCAATTTAAAAGTTGATTGTAGATACAAAACACTAGTGACCGATTTTAGTGCGTATTTCAGATACTGAGTGTGTTAAAACCAAGAAATCTCAAATATAACTTGATTGAAAGCAACAAGCTAATTTTCGCGAGTACCATGGAGACTATGGAGTTAATTTTATGGACGGATAAGATTAGAATGCCTTAAACCTGATGATCAATTCTTAACCCTATTAGCGCTTAAATGAACTACGAAAATTGCAATCTTCAACCACTTACGTAACAAATAACATTTTTTTTGTCTTTATTTGTGCGTTGTTCTGTTCATAAGTAAATCATTTTCGTGGAAGAAAGGTTATTTTGATGGCCAGTTGTGTTTTGGACAAGAATTTATTTGGAGTCTTACGTAAATAACTTGTTGTTGATGGAGAATATTTGTCGCTTAGGATGATGATGTTGGAGGTGTTATGTTTTGTAATTTGGATGGTTTAGTTGTGAAGCTTTCTTTGTACGTCTCAGAGACATCGTCAGCACATACTTTGAAGAGAAGTCATGTCGCCAGCAGTTTTAAGCTGGTCGCATAGTATCATTATTCATAATCTATCACTTAACATTCTGTTCATCATTTTATCCATAAACGTTGGTCGTCATCTATTTATTATTATTATTTATTTAAACACATAAATATTGGTACAATGAAGCACCAGATAAATATGCGCCATACAAATCCCATTCGATTTGCTTGAGGGCTGTGATACTGCCCAGGTGCCCAAACTGAAGCAGGTGGTTTTCTTAGGGGACCACACCCGGAGCCTTTGACCGAAAGATCTAATCCACAAGGCAGTGGAGCATCGTGAGGAGATGCAGTCCCATGGTAACCGGTGATCAACGGTTGATTCGTACGCCATTTGTTCCATCAGGATACTGGAGCCCATGTGCACCATTGGTTTGGAATCAGGGTTTTCCAACTCCCCTAGGTGGACCCTCCGTGTCCACCAACCCGGTTAAAGCGCCGGACATTCGCTTTTCGTCCTCTCACTTTCGTAAACAACGCCCCCGCCACGAGAAGGCAGTGAGCAGGACTTCCCTGGCAGAGGCTATATATTCGCGTGGCCATGTGAGAGCATTTCGAGAGGGAGAGCAGGCTCTCCCCACTCTCGGCCGTACCAGGGCATTTGGGGGGCAGTATGATAAATTATATATATATATATATATATATATATATATATATATATATATATATACGGATTATGACTTACAACTATAAATTGTCATCTACCAACCTTTGGACTTCAACCACTGCCTCTAATCGTATACCTCTGTCATCTGAAACTCTACTCTGTCCGAGATGATGCTTAGTCGGTTACTATACTGTTTCAGACAATGATGCTCGAATAAATCATAATGCTAACTTTCACCTGAGATCAATAAGTACGTCATCCACCTACAAACACTTCCTATGATTACATTTCCACGATATGAGACGTTATTGTTCGTTGTAGCTTACGTAATCAGCTAAGATGCAAATTAACCACAACGTTCATTAAAGGAGGGTATTTAATTCAATTATCAATAGATTCCTTGTGTAAATGCATGATATTATTGCCTTATTTTTTCATTAAATAAAGTTTGGTAACGGTTCGTATTTCTGTCGAATATTTACAAGGTTGAATCTGTGACTCAATATGTTCTTACAAATTTCTTTATCACTTTGGTTTGTCGGTTTATAATAATGCAGAATTCAACACGAAAGCGCAACGAGCCACGTCTTCACAATCCACCTCTATTCAAGATGAAACCATTTCATTCAGAGCATCATTAATGGATTCTATCATATAGTGGAATTAAAAGTTCTTATTTATTGGCTACTAGTTCCTCTGTACTATGAATTCAGTAACATATCATTCTTATCATTTTCTTTTGCATTTTCTGCTTCAGTTTTGTCGGCATTTTTTAGTTTAATCTTAGAAAGTAGCTTATAAATTGATGCTGTTTTAAATTCTGTTTGGTTTATCCTAATAGGCAGTCCATTTTAATCGCAGTACTTGCTGCTACTGGTGTTATCAGAAAAGTGGAAGCCTGGAAACTATATGATGTCCAATCTATTGGTATTGCATTACAAGTAAGGATGAAATTTTCGTAATTTGATAACAACGTTTTGTTATATTAAATTCAACTTAGTATTGTTTGTTTGAATCTTCCCATCGATTTGTTAGGACTGCAACTGGTCAGTTTCTGCTAACCATGTTTTGTTATATTGTTTATGCTACTTGTTAGTAGTTCGGATTTTTAAAAGAAATATATATTTTGATGCTTCTTTGAAGACCATTTCGATGTTAGTAACAATTACACACTGTGATGTAAACTCTGCATATGCTAACCAAATCTATAGTTTATGCGATTGATCATTTTCTTAATAAAATGTTCACAGTATGTCTTACATCACTTAAGTTCATTAGTAGGAACTTGTTTTCTGTATCCATAGAGGATAAACTTCCCCGTCTAGTCGCCTCCATATGCATCTACCAGTTCACCTGCTCTTGTGGAGCAAGGTACATTGGCCTTAGCCAGCGCTCGCTTTCAATCCAGATACGAGAACATGTCCCAGTGTGGTTCTATAAGGGTGATATGAAAGCCTTTAGAGGTTCCATACTTGAACATCTAATCAGCTCTAATCATTCTGCGGATCCACTGGTTGATTTTAAGGTTGTATATACGATTCGTCCAAATCTACCTAAATTTCTCCGTTTCCAACTCTTGTAAATAGCAGAAGCTCTTACCATCCATGAGCTCAAGCCAGAACTGTGCGTACAAAAGAAGTACGTCCTAATATTATCGTTTCCTTGGCCTTAATCTATTGTTATTGTTATTTATTTATTTATTTATTATTACTATTACTATCATTACTATTATTGGATTCCTCCCTTTAATTATGTCTCATATTCTCATTATTTTATTCATAATTGCTCATGATATCGCTTCATTTATTTCACACCTCTATTACCTTTAATTCTTGTAACAAAAATATTCTAATCATCTTACATTTACGTTATAATTCGTCATTAACTTATGAAGTCTATTGTTATTACTCACATTACGTAATATAGTGTTATAATCTTTCGATTACATCATCATGGTTATTCCTTGCTCATGTATCCTCGCGAAACTAGCACTTTAACAAAAATTTTCATATATATATATATACGATTGTAAAGCTTGATAATAAATTCGTTGACAAGAGATCCCTTCGCTGAACTTCGTGTTTTTAATGTCCAAATGAGAGTTGTCTAATACTTAACTTTTTAGTTATATTTACATATGTAAAGGATAAAGTACTCGGCTTTGAGTCTTATGGAATTTTGTGAAGGGTAGCGATGCTATCCCACTAACCAAACTGTAGTTGATGGAGCGAGGTTTGTGCTATCAACCCAATCCTTAGACCTTCAAAAGCACATTCCTAAAATGTTTGCTTCCATTCTCCGTGTAAAGAAGAAATAAGATATTTTTATGCATTCCATTTCACGGAGAGTGTTGGAATTGTTTAACGTGCAATCGAACGATATAGTTTCAGGGGAGATATCTAATAGCTTTATTTATACCCTAATTTATTTGATCTTGTTTTAACGTTGTATTCTTTACTTTACTTTATTCCACTGTTTTTCCTTCTTGGTTTTTTATGATTAAAAGATTTTTAAAAAGTTAGTCTACTCTAGCTTATCTCCATTTTTTTAATCAACCACTCAAACAACCTGGCTGATAGGATTGCTTAACTTTTTATACGAACTATTTTGTTTTGTCCCTATACAGAATTTCGCTATATGTATCGAGATGTTCATTGCCGCAATAGCTCATCACTTCTCTTTCACTTGGACGCCATATGTGGACCCTAATTCGGAACCAACGAGTTGTTGTTACTCATGGCGGTCTATGTGGGATGTGTCTGATATGCGACGAGATGTTGTAGAACATGTCAGACACATCGGTGAGTTAATAATATCTCGTAATTATTAAATCAGGATGGAAAGGTCGGAACTTTTAGAACTGTTTTTTAAATTGCTATGATTCATATTTTTATTGTATGGTTAATAGACAGCTGTATTGCTTCATTTTTATATTCCCCCTATTGCAAGCTTTCAGTGGACCTATTAACTGTCGTTATGCGTTTTAATATTCCCTAATTAATGATAATTAGCTACTTACTCTTTGCTTCGCTTCTCTTCCACTTGTGGCTTGATTATGTTTGAAGTGTGAGTTTTTATTTAGTGTACTGTATGGTCAGGGATCTCAAGTTTATGATTGTGTGTGCTTTGAGTCATAATTGAACCGAGTATGATAGAGTACCGATCTGCTTTCTATCTTCGTTTTTTGACTGACTAATGGGTTGGTGGGGCTCTTGCTTGATATTTATCATTCGATGTATCATTTAGTATTTGGAAGGTTACCGGTCCCATTGACGATATAGGTTAACTAAACTAATCGGTAATCGGAATTCTGTCTTTTGAGTTTAGCACACGATACCGATTAGCCCCCAAATGCCCTGGTACGGCCGAGAGTGGGGAGAGCCACCTCTCCCTCTCGAAATGCCCTCACATGGCCAGCGAATATATAGCCTCTGCCAGGGAAGTCCTGCTCACTGCCTTCTCGTGGCGGGGGTGTTGTTTACGAAAGTGAGAGGACGAAAAGCGAATGTCCGGCGCTTTAACCGGGTTGGTGGACACGGAGGGTCCACCTAGGGGAGTTGGAAAACCCTGATTCCAAACCAATGGTGCACATGGGCTCCAGTATCCTGATGGAACAAATGGCGTACGAATCAACCGTTGATCACCGGTTACCATGGGACTGCATCTCCTCACGATGCTCCACTGCCTTGTGGATTAGATCTTTCGGTCAAAGGCTCCGGGTGTGGTCCCGTAAGAAAACCACCTGCTTCAGTTTGGGCACCTGAGCAGTATCACAGCCCTCACACAAATCGAATGAGATTTGTGAGGCGCATATTTATCTGGTGCTTCATTGTACCAATATTTATGTGTTTAAATAAATAATAATAAATATAGTGCCTCACAATATAACAGTGATTATCCTCTTCTAATTCCTTATTTTATTGCTTTGATGATATCCTTTTCCTAACAGCATAGTAGGATATGAAATTACTTTTTCTGGATTTCTTATATTTGAACAACTTGTTTAGAATTAAAATGATCTCGTATTTGTGTTTTATATTCTACTTAAGACGTTTTCTTTTTTACTCAAATAACGTTACACACTCTTATTTACAATGATCGTCTTTGCACAACCAGGTTGTCAGTTATTTTTTAATACTAATTCAAAATTTAGAAAGATTCTGCTGGCAGCTTGATGAATTGGTCGAATTATCAATGAGTTATCTTTTAGGGAGTTGGTCAGTATGAATATCATTTTTAGCACAGATTAACATCATATGGAATATAATTTTAAACAAAGTCATGACTGAATACCTGTTTTATCAGCTAGGTTGCTCCCCAAATGTAAAATCAAGAGTCGTTTAGGTCTTATGTTTGATTCAGCGTGGGGTCGTAATGTCTGTCGTTGTTTCCTAGTTCCTAGTTCTCTTTAAATCGATATGAATCCATGATAAAATTTCTTTTGAAATGAATTGTGATTGCAATATCAATTATTGCTTTTAGTCTAGAAAAATTTACTCGTTACTTACTTTGGGGTTATCTTCAATTTTTTTTCAATATCGAGTCAGTCATCCATTTTAAAAATATAAGTCACTGATCCTCAATGATGTTTATCTAATTGATCACATTTGATTTTATTTAACTACAGGTCATAGTGTAAGACATTTTAATTTCTCCTCCGACCGTCAACTTTCACGTTGTCGCAGACTTTCAGGAACTTATCACCAAATTGTATCCCTTGACGCTGATGAAGTCGATTGTAATAATATCGTATATTGTGACAACGAAACTAACCCTCTTCTTTCAAATCAAGAATCCAGTTCCGAAGTAGGAATTGAATCTGAATTACTTCGTGTTAGAAATTCCAGTGATAATATTCAAACGGAAAAGATAGTCTAACTCCAGCACTGAAATTATTCGCTACTAACTTGTAGCAGTTCTTGTAATGCTACATATTTTAAATACTTTTTCTTGTAACCCTCACATTTATCTAATATCTTCATTTTGTCATGTGTAAAACAGAGCCAACAATTATAACGTATGTATATCCCTGTCATTATTTTTTTTATCAGAATATCCTTGTGTACAAAAGTTGTATTCCTGCTTATCTTTACTTGTAATTAATCTGCTTGCTAAATAATAAAGTTGTTGATTTTCTCTTTTATCTTTTATTCTGTTAAATAGTAAATACTGTGATCAGGTTGTTGCAAATTTACAGGAGCATAATGTGATATTTTGTTTGTTTAACGTTTCGATAAAAATAAGCTTTCGTAATTAATTACAAATATTTGTGTAATTATTATTTTCGGTCACTTTACATTTGTACTCAACTTGTATTTCAACAATAACTTCTTTGAAAATACAGCATAAAATTATAATTTTGAAGGTGTTCTAGGTGAGGGTTAGGACGAACCTAAACTTGTTTGTTAAGACGATAGATAATTGATGTATGTTGATCTAGAGTTCGTTCTAATATACTTTGAGGTATGTAAATTGAAGAATATGAATTGACATTTCTGGTTATCAAGAGCGTAATTAAATGTTTTATTGAGCGACCATGAAATTACTTACCTTCATTAACTACGGGTCCAAATTCACTTTTAAATCTGTTAGCCAAATAACATCATGCTAAAATATAAATCAGGGTCCAGGATGTCGTTTAAGTACTGTTTATTGGTGGTTCGCTGTAATATATATGCTAATCAATGTCACGTTATAAACAACTTAAGAGGAGATGTCTTAAATTACTGTTGAACTTTGCTGATTTCTATGTTTGTGTTTGAGTAGTCATGGATTTCAAAGTAGTGGTCATCTCAACGAATAAAGCACTCGGTTTCCGGCCATTGACCTTAGATTCAAAACCGATTCGACCTACTATGGTTGTGGAAAGCAGTGGCATCTGTATTTCCTACAATAGTATGACTCATAACTGAGAATAAACTAAACGTCACCTGTTTAGTGAGTTACGTTCGTAAAATAAATAATGATATTTATTCACAGCATTGTTTAGCAAAGCCTTCGTATGGTTGGACTTGATGTCATATTACTAATCTCCCTTTTTATAAAAGGGGCAGAGATCTACTTTGCGATGATATTTAGTAAATTATTTTGTTTAATCTATGATCATTCTATGTTTAGGCGAAACTGGAATATTTTAATATCCATTTAATTTCGATTCTAAACTTCACTACTTTGAGTTTGAAGTAAATTTCGCGCCTATTTTCCGGCTATTTATAAATGTGGGATAGTTAGTTGATTGTAGATATCTTTTTTCTGATTGTGGAATCAAGAGACTTAGGTTGTATAAAAGTATAATTTTTCTGTAACCTGTCTTTAACCTTTACCTACATCAATTTAAGCTGTTTGCCCTGTTTCACTGTACAAAGGTAGAAGACTTCAGTAAGTTACTAGCGTTTGTTGACATATATCTGCAAAAGACTTATAAAATTATCAATTAAGTAATTCTGAGGTAAGGCGTAAGGTTCTGAGTAGACACAGTAAGCTGTTTGATGAGTACACAAACTTCCCATCTTTCGTTACTTTCAATGCCATCTGGAATAGAGTAAGCTGGTAAGAACTAGCATATGATAAAACATGGAATCAATTCATAAAGTCAATGACTTCTGGTGCGTTGTATCATCACGTCTAGTTTTGAAATTCCAGGTGACGATACTTGTGATAATCATAATCCATGATTATGAGCGTTGGGTGACGGTTTAAAATTGACCATGGTAGTGTCACCGCACTCATTATTTGTTGTCCTCATAATCTTAACTTTCGTGTCATTTATTACTTTCAGAATGTACGACTCTTCATTGTAATGAGTACTAGTTTCTCTCCTTTGGTTCTCATTCTATAAGTTTCACTTATCTATTTGATGATGTGAGGTGTGATGAGTTGAGACGATGCATATTTGTGTAAGGTCCCACATTTTCTATAACTGATTGACTGGCTAATTCTGAGCTACAACAAACGTAACTTGCTAACCTTTGTTTGTGCAATACGCATAATAAACATTTGTTGATTTCAGTGACCTGAAGTTGTAAAACGTGAATAGTGGTATTGCATTTAGAACAAAGAATATGTTTATGTTCTTAAATTAGGCTTTAGAAGAAAAAGTCTGAATACTAGCTTCTAGTAATAAGTTAAAACAAACTGTTCATGTTTTTCAAAGTAAGTCGATGTTTATCATGCCTAACCTCACTTATAAATGAAGTTGTGTTCTCTCCAAGGTTTTGATGATAACCCTATAATTAGATTGACCATTAGGCAGATATTAATAATGATAAATTTCCACAAAGTTTGTTCATTCCACTATGCAATATAATTCCTGGTTCCATTTGTGGGTATTAGAATTAATTTTATCCTAAATCGTCAGATATCAATATGAGTACCACAACACATAAACTCCGTAAACGATCTATGAAATTCATTGCTTGTGTGCCACTAGACTTGTGCATTTTTACGTTCCATGATAACTTAGCAATAATGATATAAGTTGAGTTGACGGAATCGAAGGTTATCCATCGCAGTTCGAGGATATGATTTGACACTTAACTAATTGGTTTCAGCAGTTATTTCTTACAAAGTTATCTAGATTAGTTAATCTAAATCCATTCTTTTTACATTACTCCGTGTTTGCTTTTGTCTGGTAAAATTTTAAACAGTATTATTTTGCAGATTGTTTTGGCGGGATGAGACAATCGAGTCTACTAAATTTTTTTGGTAAGGTGAGTACACATCCTTTTCGTTGGTAGTTGAATTTTTGTGAATAATTTGTTTCATTTTATATGATGTATTTACTATTCACCATCAGTAATTCGTTGATTTCATGTTTCATGCAAATCACAGCTTGGTGCGAAAATTGTGCTTTCATCAAGTACATTATTGATCCTGTAAAAAAGTGTTTTTCAATCTCTACATCAAATGGATTCTATGCTGTTAATCCTGTGGCTTAAGGACGTATTAAATGCCCAGTTCGAATTCATTAGACTATGTAGTTTTGAAACGGTTGAGAAGATTGTTTAATCTTGTTAAACTATCTCATCTGTCATTTTAATGTCTGTATGAATAAGCCGTTACCACCTTGATTTTATGCTTTTTATTACCACATTTAAACTCTTGAAAATGGAAAGACATTACTTGTATGGAGTTGTCAGTAGATATGAATAGCCCTGTGAAAACAGCGAATGCTGGAAAGTATTGTATTTAGAACCGTAACGTTTCTCAAAGACACTTAAACTTTTCTTGCGATTTTCACGACATTTCATAGACACAGTCAAGTCTCATTTACTCTTTCCAGTGATTTGGCATTTAACTTGAGGATTATTTAGATTTGCTATGTGGTTGTAATAGTAGGTACAGCCAGTCATCTATGTCAACTCTTGTCTAATCAGCGGACAAGTTAACTGAATATTAGTGGATAATCAGAATACAGACAAGAAAAGTCATTGGTAGCTGGTTGCACTGTAATGTTTTAGAGTTGAAGCTTGAGTTATAGACGGGTCACACGAATACACATCGACGATGAATATTCTGGAAGTTAGTATTGTCTAAAAATAGATCATTGTTTACACATGCATGCAGATAAAAAACCTGTTTGTTCAGTCTGTGTGCAGCAACTACCCACTAACCAATTAAATGACTATGTAATTACCTTCGTAACGTGCTTATTCAAGTATACAGTTAATATCACTTCAATTGAATGCAATTAGTTGTGACACTGATTATAGGCCTAACCTGAACCAAATAATTTCCATAGAGTGGGTTCGTATGCTGTTCGTGTTATTAGGATAACAAACTCCATAAAAGCCACTCTCAGAGTTATGGTTTACCAAGTACCTCAATTATACCTTACGTTGCTACAGATATGGTTTGTGTTGGATGATAACTTTCACTGTATTACTTGTATAAGAACATCTCCTAAAATGTGGTGTAATGTTGCGAATTCTGGACCTGCTCTCAGATACATATTCATTATATTACACATTTTAGATAGGGTAATTTATTTACTGTCATGAATTTCTATACAACTCTGAAGCAAGTCAAAAGAAAAATTTAGAGCTATGTGGAGTCGGAAAACGTCACTGCAATCACTCAGTTACCAATGTAAAATTTTATCCTCTTACCACTGTATATATTTGTGTTTAGATTATTCTGTTATGATTTATGCTGTTATAAACTCTATCGTCTTTATTTCAACCTCAAGTTAATTGCTTTTTTGTTTTAATGAAATAGAAACCAGAAGTTTCATCAGTTACGTCCTTGCATGAATCGCCAAACACAGTTGTTGGACTCATAGGTATCCTACTGCTTATTTTTATTGTCAGTGTTTTAGAATTTTTCTCGCTTATTGTTTCAACTTTCTAAATTAATCTAATTAAATTTTGCAAAAGTTACTTAAACATGATGGTTGATGGTAACTCATTACTAAATGGTCCGAATTCCAAAATAAATGAACTTCCAGACCATCTTTTAGAAAGTCATCACTGTGAGTATGTTTATATTCTGGCCCGTGCTTCCTTTTGTTGTCCAAGATATATTTCATACATACAATGTCAGTGTTAATATTTTTATAATTTGTGTTTGTATTAAGTAAATATAATCATATAGAAGATAAATTTTCCCTAATATCTTCGCAAATTAGATAAAATAACAATCGTAGTTAATTTTCCATCCACAAATATTTCTAGTATTGTATTGATGAATCAGAATTTGACCTTAGATTCATACTTACTTTTCTAATGTTCGTTTCTTCATCCATAGAACCAAAGCACTCTAGTTGCGATGAAAGCTTCATTATTCCTGGAACACCCGATTCTACTAACAGAACTTTGGGAGTTTCGTTAAGTGGTAGAGCAGCTTTAGGAACTGTTAACATCGATAAGGTTTCATCTCCAAAGTTATGCAGACGGAAAGTTGTTGCTCGTCGTTCATCGCTTACAGTTCGTCGTGATGAGATTTTACGATCAAAGCTGCATGATTTACTTTCTAGTGATCCCATCGATAACAATGAAAATCAAAAAATGCGTTCTAACAGACAAGCACAAGTTTCCGCTAAGCTCCGTCGAGGAAACTATGACCTTTTAAATTATGCTCCTCAGGATCAAATTGTTAAAACAACATCAAAGGACAGTGAATTTAGTGATGAAATATCTCATCGTTATGCGATTACTAGTAACCGTGCTAAAATGATGGTTTCCACGGCATTGCTTACTTGTTCGGCATCGAAGCGTAAAGCAACTGACATTTCAAATGCACATTCCTCAGATTCATTAAATTACCGAAAGCTAAACAAATGCAGCGTTTCTAATCCTGAAGATACAAATGTACCAAAAAGGGATACAAATTCAAAACATTCTGTTACTAGAGAAGTCCACCTAAATAATGAAGAATTGTCTACATTAGATGACATTTTAGACCAACTTGTCAAAGGAGATAACCTACCTAGTTATAAGCATATTGAGAAAAAAGCAGTCACTCTAAATCCACCACAAATATATTGTCATAATGAAGACAATACACAATCCTCTGTACATGATGAGACGTTTCAGTTACTGAATCTAAGTGATTGGTCACCTGTTAAGGAAGAGTTCACTATGTAAGTAGTTTATTGTTTTCTTTTAACCGGATCTATTAAGGTCACTCTGAGTCTTTTCTTATTCACACGGTGAAGTCCTGTATTTGTTAGTAAGATTATACTAAGTTGGAAGTAGCTCCTTGTTATTATAATCGTTTTTAATTGAAAAATTTTGATAGTTAAATTCTTATTTGGTAATAACGTAAAGTCTGTGTTCGCATCTCTTTTCTTTTGTGCTTAATGTTTCTAAAGGGTAGACAAACAAGTTGGTTAAGGAGGTTGAAAATGGTTCCGATATTATTTAAAAATCAATTCGAAATCAGAAGTCCTGATAGTTATCGCCCTTTTTTGACAGTTTATTTCAGATATAATATTTTCGGATATATGAGAGTCAGTCAGTTCGTTTAGTACATCACTATGTGGTCTATTATATCCTATATTAATGGTTGGATGCTACCCAAATTACTCAGTGATAGTATAGTAAATAAACTTATAGGTACCTCACACAAATATTATACAACTTCAAAAATAATGTGAAATAAACGAGATAAAATAGCAACAATTATAAAACAATCCCATAAATCACTACTGAATTGAGGAAGAATCACTTTCCTTTTGTTATTGTTTTTAGCAATCTTATCATGTTCATCCAAGAAACGAATGATTGTAAGGAAAATTATATTGTCTCGGATCCTAGTTCAATAACTCACTTTGATTCTAAGTATTTGTCTAAAAGATTACTGTCGACTAAAAATGTTAATCATACACAACTCACCTTTATTTTACGTTACCATTTTATCAACTACCATCTGTTCCAGCCGGTTACAATGGATGGGATAGTATCCTTAAATAATCATACTCACTTTCATCACTTCAGTTGTTCAACACTTATCCTTATTAAGTTGAAACCCACTGTCATACCCCAGAATTACTTGTAGAATACAAACAATTCTAACAGATTATCAGCAGAGGAGCACAGCGAGGTATTACAAATATAAAGAATAAATGCACACAGTTAGTCATTGCTCGATTATCTACAGTTAAACTAGAGTGGGCCCAATGAAACAGATAGTTTTTAACTGCGTACATCATCCCAACCTTAGATTTAGAGTTGATTAATTTTACTTATAATACTTACATTAGTGCATGTGCTGCCATTCGGAATGTGTTTTCTTTTAGATTGTAGTGGTTAACATATTTCCTTGAAAAAGCTTGGACCAGATTGCCAGGCGAAACGTTGGATTTACTTCAAATTCATTCGCTGAGATTTTACAAATATATTATTCCTATTTAATGTAGTGGTTAACGTTTATACGTTGTATATGTCATAATTACAGTCATTGAATTCCAAATGTGTAAATGCAATTTGTGGTGTTACTGTGCTATTCAGCAAAGTGACGCATTTTCCATAGTCAAGTTTATGATCATTTCCATCAGTTCTTGAGTAGGTTTTATGGTATCTTCCACCTAAATAATTGTAGTACATTGGCGTCCTTGTGATCTACTGAAATATATCAATGTAGTTGTAAGGAAACACAAGATTACTTTCTAAAGTTTTGAAGTAGATATGAACCAAGTGTGATGGTTGGTGACTAATGATACTAACCAAAGCTAGTTATTAAGAGATGTTTTCATACGTAATGTGCCATAACTCCATATTTCGTCGCTTGTTTCATAGCTTATCAGTAGAGTATTTCCTCATGGATTATGCTAATTTTTTCTGAGTGTATAAGTTCAATTTTAACCCTATGCAGTTTCGCAGTGTATGGTAATTTTATTATTGCAAGAATTATTGATTATCCAAATGTTTCTTTTTCTTAAAAAGGTTAAAGCAACAGCGTACTGTTGACGATCAATTACTTCAAATTCCGGACCAATCATTTTTACGTGGGACTGTTGTGCAAATAAATAACAAATGGTTGGTTATCATTAGTTTGTCTAATGAAATACCTTTTATATTTACATGCTTAAGTCATCATAATTTTTTTGATGAATAATAATTTTTTTTGCGTTTATGTTGTTGCAGTTGATCTTTAAGCGTCCATTGTGTAGAAAAAGATTGTAAAACATACTCTGTGATCTTATATTGCAAACTTTATCATATGAAACATTTTTGTATTTCCTAATAATTCATTTGGTGCTATGCACTAAAACTAATGGCGTGGTGTATTATTTGGTACCTTAACATGGTGATAATAATAATTTACATTTTCATCGTTTATTGTACTCTGTTGTATATTATTAACTACTTCCCCGTTCCTCGACACAACTACAACTCATAGGAAGACGTCTCTGTGAGTTGTAGTTGACCTAAGAGTATTTTAGAGGAGTTAGGAGTTTCCAATTAACTCGGTCTCAGGAATTAACATTCTCATCTAAGTGTTCCAGAGGTTAATTAGTACATGTTGTTTAAGGATATTTTCAATGATATGTTAAAATTTTCATTTGAGTTATCATATTTATAGATTGTATGCATGATTATTCGTAAGAACACTTGAGAAATGTTATTCAATCCACGAAGTAGTATTTAACAAACTACTTCGGAAAATTTTTAACTTTATATCACTAAGGTCATACAACAACGACAACAACAATCGCATTTGTTTTACGATACCTTCGACATCATTTCATACGGAAAAATGTATATAGATGAAAATCTAAATACATTTTTTTTTATTTCATTCAACATTTGTCATTACTGATTTTTGAAAATTTGCACGACTTTCGAATTATATATTTAAACACTTTATTCTCATAAGAATTTGTGTGTAACTGACAGTTTAGATATATCCATCTTTTTTTTTGTTTTTTTGCTTCCTCGTTTTATTAAGAATTCACACTGTGTGAACAAAATTCACTAAGTTGAACCACATAAACTGATTTTTTTTGGTTCACATACTAGATAGAATAGCATAAATAATACTTCATCTGTACAACACAATTGAATATGTCAATCTAATGGATTTATCTGTTAAAAAATTATCCATTTATAATTGTTTCAGTAATTGTTTTTCCCCCTATTGTACTGTTTCGTTGTACGTAGTTCGCCTTGGTTACATATATTAATTATGTTTGATTAATCAAAAAATCTTTTTTTCTAAAAATCAAATGTAAGCTCTCATTGTCAGAATAAAAGATAATCATAGGCTTTATAATTTACGTGCTGTGTTTAAATCATTACCGTCATTTATTTTAACTTTTCTGAAAGACACAAAATAACGTCAAAATACGGAAAAAAAGAAGAAGCAATGATAGTTCAGTAACGTTTTCTTTTTTCTTCAGTGATTCCATTCTCTAAAAGTTACACGTGCTCAGTGATATTAATTGTGGTGTATCAAACAAATAAAAAACATTCTTTTGAATAAACGTCAGCAAGTTAAAGAGGTAAACAATCATGAAAGTTCATCGAAATTCGTTTAATTTACACAGAAATGGGATAAAAGTAATCGAGTTTAGATAAGTAACTGTGTTTATGTTTTAGAAATAAAATCAGTTAAGTGCTGTCAGAGGTATGAAATCGGTTGTTACTTCTTAGTTGCTCACGTCTTGAAAGGATATTTCTTGAGGTAGTTGTAAATGAAACGGGTTTAGTATTAGTCCGAAGGGGTAACCACAGAGCCCAAGAGCAAGTGCTTGATTTTAGTTACACAGTTTTCGTTCATGAATTTCTTGATGTAGTACCTCCGTACTTCAAAAAGCCTTATCACAGAAAGCGAAAATCTGCAGAATAAATTAAGGTGTGCTATTTTTAGGGCCCGATTTACAGCTCTTTAACCAATCTGACCTTTTTGACAGGACCTAAAGAAACAACTGTTCTATCAGTTAAAGCCCAGCTGGGTTATCTTAGTAGATAAGTCTGAGTACTACGTCACGGTAGCTGATATAGTCAGGTAACAAAATGTGTTTAGAAAAGAGTATAAGAAGAATAACTGAATAAACATCTAGTGAAAAATCAATGTTGTAACTAAAGTTTTATCGTGCTAAGTTAAAACTCGTATAAATACGACAAAGAATGTGATTCTTTGTGCACAGCTCATGACTGTTTATTAAGAAGTTATAATTTCAGCGATACAATAAGTTTGAAGATATACAGTCTGTTTATATATGTTCGGATATATATATTTTAGTGCTATTGAATGTAGTCAGTTTTTAAACATTTTTGGGTCAGTATTTCCCACTTCTTCCTATAGTTGTTCAAATTAAAAGCTAATTTTCTATTTATACGTAAATCTACTTGTTTATGTTATGTTTTATAGTGACCAAATTGAACTAGTTGTTCAATTAGATGATGTTAGTGGTACAACTGATAATCGAACCAAAATGAATGTCATACTACGTGATTCTTGGTAAGTAATTAACTGTTCACTTTTTATCGATTGTTACTGTCTTTTTTAGTAATATAATCCATCTTTAAAAAGTTGCGTTACATTTTTTTAAAAATCTTTATTTTCTATCGACTTTCTTTGTTCAATTTATCAATGTTGCCCTGTGGTTTTATCCGTCAATGAATGACTTAGTAGTTGAACTTGTAGAGTTTGACATCGTTCACAGGTTATCCGATATTTCTTGAAATTATTCTGATGTTTTCTACCAGTTGAATCACTCCTTGATAAACTTCTAGTAGGATAAGTTTTAATAAGTTCACAGTAAATTTTTTGACGATACTGTTTCAAGTAACAGTTAGATATTATATTATATATTTATCGCAACTCCTTCGATTTCTCTTGTGTATGACCATATTGAGACTTTGATAAAATTAAAGCAGTTGTTCTTTTCTTAGTGGTTATCTCGAAACCCATGTCCTGGGTTCGATCCCCGACAGGATCGTGGAAACACTGCTAAGAATTCCTATATTAAAACACCTCCCAAACGTTTTTGACGTTCATTATTTGTTTGAATAAAATCAGTCTGTGATGTAATCCATAAAATTTTATCCTACTTAACCATCGTAAATGTTTTTCATTAATTTTTTTGAAATAAGAACATTAAATGTGTGTTGTGTATTTTATTTTTTTCAGGTTCGATACATCTATTCGAATAAAAGACATTATAAATATCATTCTAAATGTATATGGTGATAAAAAAAATCCTGTACATAATAATTCTACTGTAATTATATCAGATGATAATAATAATAGGACTCGTAATGATTGTACGGCTATATGTTTAAATCCAGATTATTTATTACCGACTACAAAAGTTGTTAGTAGTTTAAATTGTTTAAGACGTGTAGTATTGGAATACTTTTGGGTTACTGATGGTGGTTATAGTGAAGATAATGAAATTAATGTTATCAATTCAAATCCAATATATAATTCTCAGTCTGATGTAATGTTGACCGGTAGTTTAGTGCATGAACTTTTTCAAAAGGTAAATGTTTCGTTATTTTGTTATAAAAATTTTAGAAACACCAAAATGTGTATCTATATTTTTAATCATTTTTATTTGACTATTGGAATTAGTGAACTTGAATATCGTTAAATAATCAATTTTAAGAAATAAGTCATGATTTTTGGTGTTTCATTCAACTTTCTGTATACTCTAAGCTTAAATACTAATTTATCTTATGAATATCATAAATGCAGATTAGTTAGTGTTTACTTTCTTAATCTGTCCAATTTTTGAACTATTTTAGTAACGTTTAAATGTTTTGATATTGTTGTTTTAACAAGCATTTCCCTCTTGTAAATTATATATTGCAATTTTTACCTATATACTTCATACGTTACATGTAACTACATAATTTTTTTTAAAAATTTACGTAAATATCACTGTCATATTTAAAAAAATTATACACATGAAGAACAATATTAGAGAGGATTTCATTTTCAGATAATTCAAACTCTTTGTCGTTATAATCAGAAGGGGATTTGTGGAGATTTCAGTATTTTTCAAAGTTGAAATCATGAGTCAATTAAAGCTAGATCACAATCGAAAACCTGGGAGCACTGGACGGCCGTTTCGTCCTATTATGGGACCCCTCAGCAGTGCTCATGCACGATCTCGCACTCACGAGATTCGAACCCAGGACCTACCAGTCTCGAGCCAGATCCCTTAACCGATAGACCACTGAGCCGGCATCCAACGGTGTTAATGTCTAACTTCAACCGATCCTTGTCATTCATTTCCATGGCAAAATGATTTGCAAAAATATCATAATTTTCTCCACCTTTTTATACTAGGGCCCAATTCATGAGGGATTCTTATTGTATTATTTTACCTTTATAGATAGATCTTGTTTCTTATCTGGTGACTGTGTTCAGCAGTTTTTTTTAGTTGTTTTTTTGGTGTACGCATTTCGATCCTATTCCTCCAATAAAATAGTTTCTAAAAGTTACGCGAAAGCTCAGTAACTTCACGTATTTTTTGATTATTTAGTTTTGTCTGTTTTATGCAGTTGATTTTTTCCGTTTTATTCTTGGTATATATATTAAGCAATAGATTAGTTGTGGTTCCTGTTATCCGTTTTTTATTATATGGCTTAACGTATGAATGGGTTGCGCAATCATCAAAAGATATGGTTATCATATGTTGTGTTATGCCTTAACTTGTCTATCTGTTGCTCACTGTTAAGTTTTAGTATTATGACTTATATTATACTACTTGAACAAAAGTAAGATATCAGATTAACTAGTCTGCATATGATGTGCACGTATTAATATTTATTCATACCTTTTATCCAAAATTAAGGAGATTTACTCGTTCTTACTTCTATCACTACTTATTTACTTATATTGTTGTTTGTTTTATTGTTTACTAATAGACTTACTTAATGAAACATATTTGAACATTCACTGATGAATCAAGAAAGTTTTATAAGACTGCTTATCGAGTAGTTAATGACTACAGCTGGAAAAGTACACTAATGTTATTAACCCAGTTAAGATCACCTTAGACTTCTCTCTGGTGATAACATCTGTTACTCATGCAGCTGATTATCGATTACTATGTATGATAGTATTAAAATGTACCAGCTCCTAAATTTTGTCTCGGATAGATTTCATTAAACCCAGTGACCAAGACTTGAACTGTATAATAGGCTTTGAGTCACTGATATTATATAATTGTTATAGCTAGTACACAGCTTCTGGAACCGAAATGTGTGGAGCTAAATTTAAGTTTCAGATCTGATTGTTGGAAAACAAGTACGTATAACATAATTAATTATACATACAGTATTTAAAGATTACCACATTGTTGTATTTACGTTTGCCATTTAAATTAAGAAATTGTATATTGATTTCCTTTTCAAAGTTCGTCTTTTAATCTCATCATTTTCTCTCTAAGTAAAAATGTTTCTTTCGTTGGTGGTTTTTAGATAATTTCTAGACCTAATATCCAAAGAGATGATGCTTTACAAATTGTTTCGGGGCTCATCTATCGTCCTTCAGTAGTTCTACAAATGTGAGTTCTAATGGTTAAATCACTATAACTTTCTTCCTCATGCCTTTTTGCAATGTTATACATATTTTTATTTGATGATAGCCAATTACACTGTAAGTTGAATTCTTATACTTTCATTAATTGCTGAATTAATTTTATTATATAGAGCCAATTACATTGTCATTGTAACTGTCATATTTTGCTTCGAAACAGTTGTTTTAACTTAAAGTTCATTTTTGGCATTGATAACTTTTTAAAGTGACGCATAACGTGGTCATGTTGAGAGTATGTGGATTCAGAAGTTTAAAATGAATATAATTTATAAGGGAATTTTATTAATTTTTCATTTTGTTTACAAAATCTTGATAATATGGGAATCATCTTTTTGTTTATTATATTTTTCAGGTAGAATATATTTCAAATGTATAGTAAAATATTGGAAGCATATGAAAGTACTTAGATTAGGTATATTTTAACGGTTGAAATTATTTTGACAGATACTGCACAACAAAATCATTTTAATCTATCTACCCATTGCTTGTTCTCCTATTTAAGTAGTCTATACTATAGTTTAGTCTTTAATTAATCATCAGCTATTGTTCTCAGTCTGGAAAACAATTCAATTTGAGAGTTTTAATACTGTCCGAAAATAAATATCCATTATTTAACCGTTTCTACAGGTTCTTTACATGTTATCGTTTCTTGACAGTTTTTTTTTCAATTTACTGAGTGTAGTTTGATATCAATTTTAATAGTTGAATTCATAAGTTGATGTAAGCTAGACCACCATCGAAAAACTGGAAGCACTGAACAGCCGTTTCGTCCTAATATGGGACTCCTCAGCAGTGCTCATCCGTGGTCCTGCACGCGGGATTCTGATCCATGGCCTTCGGTCTCGCGTGTGAATACTTAACCTCTAGACCACTGAGACAGCATCCAACGATGTTAATGTCTAACTTCAATCGATCCATGAATTCAACTATTAAAATTACTGCAATCTCCATAAACCCATTCTGATGGCAACTATTTTACAGTTCATTTTGTCAAAATAAAATTGCCGGTAATTGCTAGTCTTTCAAATTCGTTGTACAGTTTTATTTCGTAATTATTATGAGAAGTAAATTCATAAGTCATTGGTGACTATTACTTCTAACTCTTTTTAGTAAAAAGCAAAAAAGAAACAATGTGTTGTTTTTTTTATCAAGTTCATTGTTACACTTTAACTTTTGTAACTAAGGTACGCTTCTGGTATTGAACCGAAAACTTTGTTTGCGAAATTGGAAGAGTTTGTTCCGAAAATTTTTGACTGGACCCAAACACACTGTATTCAACACTTACCTTTTCGTAATGGGTAAATTATTGATTTTTAATTAATGTTTGTTAGTATTTCCTTTTTTTGTTTATTAATAATATGTCTAGTTTATTACACTATTTTATAACAATAAGACTATTATTGTAATAATTATAATCTAGAACAATAAGTAGATACTTGCAATTGTACAGCTTTGAAAACGAAATCTACCGAAAAGAGAACTTTCCACTCAACCAATCTTTTCTATTTTACAGTGGTTTTGGCAAGTAAATATCAGATTCGAACTGTACTCTTCTTACTTCAGACTATATGGTCTTGTAACTCTAACATAAACTGTTAACCTCAAAATTGAGTAAATAAACATGTACTTGGTATATCAGTTTGATATAGAGAGTCAGTTAGAAGTAGCCTAATGAAAAGTCCAGTTTATGACCCAAAGGTCAAGTGCATTTTATTGGTTCAATTTCCTAAGGATATATATATATTTATATATATGAATGGGTATTTGTACATTTCATTTGGTAGCCCAATGCACGTACTCGCTCAAGTAGTCAGTTGGGTAGTGGTCGGCGCGTAGCATACCATGTTTGAGTATCAGATTTCGGACATCGCACGTCACAGCACAGTTAGATTACATTCACGTTTCTGTATTCAGAAAGGAAGTAATTATTCTACAGAATTTTGAATACTTGCAATTACCAACTTATTGATAAAGAAAATTATTGTAACAATTTTCATTATTTTCTCTACCAAACCTTAATTTTGATGAAATCATGGATATATATATATATATATATATATATATATATATATATATATATTGGACATTGTTAAACCAGTAATGAATTTCTGTTTCTAGTCTTACTTTTAATTAAAAAGAGCAATACAGGGAATAAGGTGTGTTTTATAATTTCAACAGTGAATTGAAGTTTAACTTGTATCGATCTGATAAATATGTTGAATTGATTTAGGTCATTTATATTACACTGATTTGATGATCGTTTTGTGATGTTTATTATTCATAAGTAGTTTTTCCATAACTTTGACTATCCTTCAACATTTAATGTATCGTTAATGTTAGATTTTATAAAACTGTCAGTATTGACCTCATAATTAAAATGAAATCTAATATTCTAGTATAATGTTACGAAGATTGTTGTAAGTTTTACATATGCTTTACTGTTTAATTGATCTTCAACTGATATATTGAACTCGGCAATTTGTTAATCTTACAAATTGTTACATAACTTCATAAACCTGGTTTTCTCATCTTTTTCTCTTATTCACCTCTGTTATCATAGTGTTTTATAAATTTTGTTTCTCATTTTCAGTGTTACCACAGTTAACCAAGTGAAGGTAGAAGATGTTATTGCTATTGAAGAAAATATTTGGTCGAATCGGTAAGTCGAGTCTATATATATGTATTACTTACACCTGTTACCTCTTGTCGAGGAGTACAGGCCGCCCACCAGAATTCTCCATCAAACTCTGCTCTGGACAATCCTTTCTAGCTGCTATTCATTCTTTTGATGTCTGATTCCAATCCCAGACGCAGTGTGTTCTTTTGCATTCCTCTTTCCATTTTCCCTTCGGGATTCCAAGTTAAGCCTTGTCTTGTGATGCAGTTTGATGGTTTCCGTAACGCATATCCTGTTCACCTTCAGCTGGAACCTGGTTTGTTCTCTTCCACGATAGGCTGTTGCTGATAGTATCCGGTCAACGGACATTGAGCATCTTTCGTAGACAATTGTTCATAATTACTTGTACTTTGATAGTAGTTGTAATAGTTCTCCACGTTTCAGATCCGTTATTTATTTATTTAACCACATATATATTGGTACAAAGGGCACCGGATATATATGCGCCACACAAATAATGAGAATGGGAGGAGAAGGAAGAAGATGTGTATATATAAAAGAAGGAAAAAAAGAGAGTAATGATGGGAGGAACTGAAATGTACAACTAGAAGAGCTCTCTCAGTTAAGAAAGTTATAACCACTCTTTATGAAGAGAGCAAAAGAAGGTTACAGCAGGATCGCCACTGGCTTCTATTCTGAGCCATATCTGATAACGTTTCTAGCCACTGTGTTGCACCGTCTCTCGGACCCCAGCCAAGTAGTCGTGAAGGACCAACAGAAGCTAGCCCTTTGCAGCTTTCTTTCATCCCACGACACCATGTCATACACTGACCTCCTCTCCGCTTTCTCCAACCAATCCCAGAGTCGGCAAATAATGCACGACGTGGAAGTCTCTGGGACGACATTCGTAAAACATGTCCAAGCCACCGAAGTCGGTGTTTCAAGATGGTGATACCAATTGAATTATCGTCTCGGCGCCCGAACACACGATACCGAACCTCTGTCTTCTCGTGGCGGGGGTGTTGTTTACGAAAGTGAGAGAACAAAAAGCGAATGTCCGGCGCTATAACCGGGTTGGTGGATATGAAGGATCCATTTAGGGGAGTTGGAAAACCCTGATTCCAAACCAATGATGCACATGGGCTCCAGTATCCTGAAGGAACAAATGGCGTATGAATCAATCGTTGGTCACCGGCTACTATGGGACTTCATCTCCTCACGATGCTCCACTGCCTTGTGGGTAAGACCTCTAGGTCGAAGGCTCGGGGTGTGGCCCCCTGAGAAAACCACATGCTTCGGTTTGGGCACCTGGGCAGTATCACAGCCCTCACGCAAATTAATGAAATGACACATTTCAGATCCGTACAGTAGGACTGTCTTGACGTTCGTATTGAAGATTCAGCTTTGATATTGGTTGACAGTTGTCTTGAGTCTCATATGTTCTTAAACTGTATGAATGATGTCCTTGCCTTTACATCTGCATCTGATCCTCCTTGTTTATGGATGATACTGCCCATGTACGTTGAAGTTTCTACCTCTTCCAGAGTTTCTCCATCATATGTAATTGGATTGGTATTCTCTGTGTTGTATTTGAGGATCTTGCCTCTTACTTTGTGTATGTTGAGGCCTACTGCTTGTCTTGACCTGCGTTTGTTCGTGTGTATGAGATGGTAGGGCTAGGTGATCTGCGAAGTCCAAGTCGTCTAGTTGCATGCAAGCTGTCCATTGCATTTCGTGCTTTCTCTCAGATGTGGAGGTCTTCATAATATAGTCAACCGCCAGAAGAAAGGGAAGTGGGGGGAGGTAGACAGCTTTGTCTGAATCCAGTCCTCACTTGGAATGCATCTGTCAGCTGTCCCTCATGTATTACATTACAGTGTAGTTCGTCGTATAAATTCCGGATGAAGTTGGCGATTTTCTCTGACACGTCATAGTGTCGAAGAATGTTTCATAAGGTACTCTAATCCACACTATCAAATGATTTCTCATATTCAAGGACATTAGTGTTTGGTGACGAATTCTATTCAGTTGATTGTCCGACAAGAGTCCGTGGTGTCGCGATTTGGTCTGTGCACGACCGATCCTTACAGAATCCGGCCTGTTGATCTCGAAATCTCTAGTGAGTCTTTCATCCGGTTCCGCAACACTCTGTTGAGAATTTTTTTTGATAGTGACAGTAGTGTGATGTCTCCGTAGTTCTCACATTTGCTCAGATCTCCTTTCTTAGGTATCGTGATTAGGTATCTTTCTTTCTAGTCCGTCAGCACTTGTTCCTCCTCCCAAATCCTCTTAAATAGAACGTGGAGCATGTTTGCAGTTACTTCAATGTCTGACTTCAGTGCTTCAGCTGGTATATTATCAGGTCCTGCTATTTTCTCACTAATGATTTGCCTGATGGTCATCTTGATTTATTCGATCGTTGGTGGAGTGGCATCTATAAGAAGGTATGTAGATGTTACTTTGATATCCAGTGGATTCAATGGAGCTGGTCTATTCAAGAGTTCCTCGAAGCGTTCCAGTCATTTGTTCCCCTATCCATGAATTTCAGTGATTGACTTGCCTTTCTTGACCGGTCTCTCTGGTTTACTATATTTCCCTATCACCTTCTTCGTCGTGTCATATAGTTGTTTCATATTTCCTTCTCTTGCAGCTTTTTCCGCTGTCGTTGCTAGTTCGTCCATGTATTTCTGCTTGTCAGCGATAATGCTCTTGTTAACTTGCTTGTTTGCTTCTGTGTATCCAGCTTGTGTCTTGACTTTCTTTGTTCTTGTTCGGCTGTTGTTAATTGCTGTCTTCCTTTCTTGAATCTTGTCTAGGGTATCGATAGAGATCCATACCTTATGATGATGCTTCTTGAGACCCAGCACCTCTTGAATTGGTTGAGTTTGTCAGTATGTCGAAGGAAAGCTGTTTTGAGCCTTTCTAAAGCCGTTTGTCCAGTTGTCCAGTGTTTTTTTAAAAATTTCAGTTTCATCTTGACAACCATCAGCCGGTGATCTGAAGATATGTCAGCTCCTCTCTTGCTTCTCATATCTATCGCTCTTCTGAATTTTTTACTGATGCAAATTTGATCGATCTGGTTCTGTGTTGAGTGATCCAGGGAGACACATGTAGCTTTGTGTATGCGTTTGTGTGGGAAAATTGTGTCGCCTGTGACCGTTTTTTTTCAATGCACATAGGTTTGCAAAACTGTGACCACTCCCGTTCCTTTTTTCATAGTCCCCAGTCCATGTCGTCCCATGATATCTTCATACCCGGTGTTGTCCATTCCAACTTTGATGCTTAGATCCTCCATCAGGATGGTCAGATTCTTCCTCTTTGATCAACTTCAGCCCCCCATAAATTTGATCTTTGTTGTCTCCACTGCCATGATTGGTGGGTGCATAACATTGAATAACAATTATTGTGATTCCCTCTTTCTTTGTTTTCAGGGGTGTTTTGATGATTCTGGATCCATGAGATTCCCATCTTATAAGTGTTTTACGTGCTTCTTTGGACAGCATCGGAGCAACTCCCTTAGTGTGTGGTCTTTTTCTTCCTCATAACCAGAGTACAAAAAGTTCTCTCCCGAATCTATCCTTTTCCGTCCAGGATGGTTTCAATGGGCTTCACTTATTCTGAGCACCGTCAAGTTGTATCCCCTCATTTCCGTAACTATTTGATTAGTCCTCCAGTCTCCCACATGGTCTGAATATTCCATATACCTATATTAGTTGTTGCTCTGGTTGTTAGAAGGGGCATCGGCTTCATGACTTGCAAAGAATCTCGGCCTTCACCATGAAGCGTCATAACTGTTCTGATTTCAGATTCTTCAACTCTTAGGGCAGTGATAAATGGTTTAAATTGTTTATTTTGGTTAGCGTTTTTTAGCAAGGTTGTTTTCTACGGGATGTGGTTAATGATCTTCTACCCAACCCTCCTTTTTTATCCGGCCTCGGGGCTGTCAGTAACGCTAGTAAACTACTGGCGGAATTATATATACATATATTTATACACTTATATTGTGTACAACAATACGGTATACTTGTAAATCGTTGGGTGGAGAAAATTTTTTGTCGTTTTAATGGTAGATTTTGGTATAACTTTCTATTGATGAAACACATCTTGAAAATCAACAGTTTAAAACAAATCGTTCTATTCTAACTCTATTTAACAATTAATATTCATGATTCGTTTACAAAATAACTACCGAAACCCTTAAATTATTACTGTACAAATTACTCTGGTTTGAGTACAAAAAGCTGACATAAACTCTTGAATTTATTGTTTGTAATACTTAAAGCTTATTGGAATTCACTTTATCGCCTAAAAATTAATTAAAATTAATCCAGAGTAATCGATTCTACATTGTAAATAATTAGGTAGTTTGTCCTACATTTTCATTTTATCTTTTATCCAGTTTGGGTTTAAAAGGAAAAATTGACTCGACATTATTGTGTGAAATTCCTTTGATTGGTGAATTGAAACCTACGTTGAACTTAATTCCTATGGAATTAAAAACTGGTAATCCAACTTATTCAATCGAACATAAAGGTCAAGTATGTTTTCTTGTAGTTTCATAACTATATTCATCACGTTTCGTTAGATGATAATCATCTTTTAAATAAAAAAAGAATATTTTTAATATATAATAAAGAAACTTTTTAACAACCATTGTTTTCTTCACTTTGTATTCAGGTAAAGATTATGTTCATTTTGTAACATAGTTGAAAATATCCTTACAAAAGTTTACTACAAACGAGCCGTTTAGTGCTCTTCGATTTTCGATATTACTCTAACTCAAGTCAGATGTTGATAAATTTCGCCTAAGGATAACAATAACTAAATAATATATTTTTTTGGATTATTCCTCCCAATATGGTTTTCTGTTCCATCTCAAGTATCCCTCTCAACTTGATTAACTACAGTATATCGGAACTCCATTTATAATTTTATTATTCTTCATGACTTCAGGCTGTTTACAACTGATGAATAGGTCTGAAATAGAGTATATTCACTTCATCCTGTATATCTTATAATTTTGTTCTGTTCAAATTTATCATAGAGAACAAATGTGTGAACAAGATAAAGTTAAACTGGGAAAACTTTTTCTTAGTTTATCGCACTTAGTATTTCTTGTTGTTCATAATTACTTCCACAGACATAATTTATATATTTGTACACAGTATCTGCTTGCCTAATTCATTCTTTGGTCCTTGCAAATAAAACTTTAGTGCAAGATTTTTGTTTTGTACTAGCCATCACCGAGAATTGGGCGTGAGGATTAAGGTACTTACTGTGTGCGAATCGAAGTTAGGAATTTCTCGCCTTGAACATGAGTCATATATGTCTGGTTCACATTTATGTATTCAGAGTTTTTAAGACTTTCTCCTGTGAATATTAGATCTCTCTGTATCTCTTGTCTATGGCATACTATATCTATTCCTCAAACTTGTTCTTCTAAAACCACTAACATTTATGAATTTTCATTATCAGTAATCATTATTTTGGTATCGTCTGTCCAGTTTTATTTGGTTAATTCACGTGTTCATAGACCAACTTTGTGGTCATTTATTTGCTATACTTACCATATATTTATCCACCAGTGTTTGACATTTTATTTTCTAGGTCTACTTATACCTAATGTTGGCTAGAGAATTTTACGGTGCTTATTACAGTGCCCCTAAATATGCTAAAGTTCCAGTTGCGAATGCTGGCTGGCTTGTCTACCTAAAGGAGCCGATAAAACAGAATTTTCAAAAACACATTTCCTTCACAAACCCAGGCATTCTTTATCCAGATATTAACAGTTTTCGGGGTCTTATACAGACGAGAAATAGGCTCGTTTCAGGAATTATCGATCTATTAAAGTCAGCTGATACTTCCCACGAACAGCTGTGTGTTGACGAACAGAAACTTAAGTTACCTAATTGTATAAATCAGTTACGTGTTTGTCAAACTTGCAGTTTACAGCTTACATGCAGCTTATTTGCAGAAACTCCTGCGAAACCGTAAGTTTATTAATATGTTAAAATAAGAGAAAATACATCATTTATTATTATTATGTTACTTGGCGTTAAGTATCTCCGTAGGTAATGTTTACTTCTGGTTGCCCGTATGTTTGTTACTATTATATGTAGTGATAGGAGACTATGCAGATCGTAGTTATCAATCGGTATAATTCAATAAATCACAAGCTATTGTGAAATTTCGAGTCTTACTTTTGGCTGACAGGAATGTAACACTTATATTGAATTTGCTCATTCTTTAAGTAACTATTATCGAACAGAAAGCTGGATGGAGTTATGCTCATTTGATAATTACTACCCAGTGTTTAAAGGATTTTTTCACATTCCCATAAAAAAAAATTACTGTCATATTCTGCCTGATCCAAGTATTGAGTAACTTTTGGTATTTTTTTCATACAGATGTTCGGGTGCATATGATTCATTTTCCAGTGTTCACAAAATTCTAATAAACCATCGGTCTCACCTTCAACAAGAACACATTGATTTTTTTATCAAGTGGTCTAAACTCTTGTTAACAGAATACTTGGATAATGAACGCTTCGAACATGTAATTGGAAATATTTACAAAACATCTTTAAAAGTTGACAAGTAATAATAAATATATGTTTATGTATGAATTATCATTTTCTTTTTGAAAGTAGTTTCGTAATGCTTTTCTTTACTTATAGATTCCTTACATCTGTTAAGGAAGTTGTATTGTCGAAATTGTCCTCCCTAATGTCGTTAACTCAGTCTAACTATACAATCTGTTTATTACCATGAATAATTGCAGACAAGTTAGCTGGACGAAACGTTGGAATTATTTAAATTTCGGTCGATGAGTTTATTTCAAATATAATTTTCACATGCAATGACTTCTCTATATTCTGCGCCCAATTTTTGTCAAGCTATTCGTTCTAATCTTGACGAGTAATCCTATAAATCTGTTTTACTGTTCGATCAAACGGCCATTCAGTGCTTCCAGGCTTTTAATGATGGCCCATGATTTTAATGATATTTTACTGTTCGTTAGGTAGTTAACTCCGTGGATTAAGGGAGGAAAAAGAGGATTGTTTTGTCGTACTTTAAAGTTCTTTCATATCTTATAATCTTAAAAAGTGCTAGTTTGCATGTTAAAACTTAATCTCTTTTGTCAATATATCATTTGTGAATAAGTGGATTGGGCCTAGGTTGTCAGTTTACTTTTTACACGCTTTATCTATTCATAAATTAGTGAGGAAGATTATTTTCTAGTAGCAGAGAGCCTCATTATAATAATTATTATTTAACTCAATGAATAACCTGCTCCTCCTAAATTTGAAAACGACCTCTATCAGAACATGTGCTGTTCAAAGATACTTCACCACTTTACTAAATAAATGTTACGTAGTGAATAGTAATATAATTTATCATACTATATATTACTAATTACCAGAATAGATAAAACTTCACTTTCACATACCTGTAAATAGCACTAAATATTTACTTTTCTCATCGAACCAATATCATGAGTAGTATATGAATTATATTATTTGTTAAACAACCCGTTAATGTTAATCTTTATTATTTTGTCACGTTTTTTGTGAATTCAGTAAATACTATCTTCATCCAACCTTTATAACTTAAGTATCATTAGATTATTCATGTTTTATTTTTGTCTACATAAAACTATATGGATTAATTTCAAATAATAGTTTGCATCTTTTTTCCGAAACCTGTTCCCATTGACATATTTCAATACACTAATAGCTTTTTATAGTTCGGTTTGAAATTTAATAGAACTTTGGTACCTTTTCAATCTTGCAAACAACACATTTTTTTAGTTTTTATCATGTAGTTTTCATGTACGTTTTTGTTAAAATTTTAGTCAACTTGAAATAAATCATTTAGAAAGGAAGCAAACAGTAAAGTAGAATATAAAGTTAAGGCATTATGTTACTACTACATAACTTGTTCTGTCATTTCTGGTTGGATTGTCTTGAATAACCCTTTCAAACTTATGCTATTCTGTGTCTGCAATCTGTCATAATGTACTAGTCATAACGTTATAGTCATTTGGTTTCAGTTTATCAGATTTGTTCATTCCTATAATCTGTATGTAGTTTACCAGCCCTTCTTATAAAGATTCTTTTAATGAGGCTACTTCCATAATTTCTCTTTTTCACGAATAAATGATTGTAATATTATCATTTTTAAAACATTGTTTTGTAGACCCATCACTAATGGTACTATTCGTGGTTTACGTTTAGTGAAGACGAAAATTTCACAAAGTTCATTATCTGGTGAATCTGAAGTTCAGAGTTGGTTTATTTTACACAAATCCATTGATCAACCTTATGAATCCTTACTGTATGTTTTATATAATTCCAAAATTGTCTACTTTACAATGATTTAATTATGTAATTGATACATATATTTACTACTTGTTTCGTAATATATATAGCCCAATAAATGCTGAATGTATAGTAAAAACTAACTAAAGATATTTACAATATAATCAGTAGGAATATAAAGTACGCTTGTTGATTCATAGACACTTCAAAGTTCATTAAGTGTAACTCAAATGGGTTTTCAATTCAATATTTAAACTATTTTATTATCTAAAGCCAGTATGTTGATTAGTACAAGTGACCTTCAATCAAAATTAGGATCGAATATATCAATTAAATGAGGTGTTATGCAATCTCGTTTTCTTGGCTTATCCAATATAGACTCGCGCTTTATTTCTTTAATAATAAGTGAAAGAAAATTTTACAGATAACCAAGATATAGTTTAATAGAAAAGAAAATTCAAGGACTATTTCGCTTATTTCTGCGAATTTATAGTACACATCCTTCATCGCTTTATCATTGTTCAAGATTCTAATATAGAAAATACCAATCAATAACTGAATGATTTGCAATATGCCAATGCACTAGATGTTGTTCAATAATTATTCAATGAATATGTCACTTCTTTTAAAGTAGGGAGATTCATTAATAAATATCTTATTACTAACTTTCGCTGAACTCGTTACTTAGTATAATTACAAACGATGGCTTTGTTCAAATTACAGCTTTATTGTGAATTTATTTAATTCAGCCGGTTTTATTTGGCGTCACTTACCATACTATTCAACCAATTTTCTAAATCAGTTTTTGCATTGTGCTTATTTAATTTCATTCTCTTATTTATACGAGTTACCTATTTTTAATTAACCAACTTTATGAAACCATTGTTTCCTCGTCACTTTTTCATATTTATTTCAGATCCTTTTCAAGTCTGAATATTGGTGATTTTGTTATTGTCAGCAGTGATGATTCTCGTTTTATGGGTATTGAATTAGCAACTATAGCTCCAGTTGAAGGATTTCATGAAGTTGATTTTACTAGTCACGGATCCGTTTCACCTCTGTCTGACTATAAGAAAAATGTATTATCTTTGATTTCAACCAGGTAGTTTGATTCTGAATTTATACAGCCAAACATATATTTTATCAATTTTATTTTGTCCTGAATCTTTTGTCTATCTTTGTCTCTATCGACATGTGTACGCTTAGTTAAACGTTTGAGTTAGGTCTTAGAGTTTATCGCATAAAAACAGAGAGTGATAACTATATTTTTATTATGAAGAATGTTTTTGTATTGAAAGGTCATTATGATGTTCGGTCAAAAAGCACATAATTAGTATTTGTATTTAGCTTTATATGTTCGTCTCAAATGTCCTTGGAAATACTCAATTCAGTTGGGAATGGAAGGTGAATAACCAGCGATAGCAAATTTTTATAATTTCTTTGGTTGTTGATTTTTGTGATATTACCGAGATAAATTTTAGGACAATAAACTATGTAATTAGATTGTGTTTTGGTTATTTTGTAACATATGTTATTGAAACTTTCGCTACATATCATGGATATTTATTTAAATTGAAGATGACACTATTACCTCATTATTCTTAGGTCATTTCCTGATCGAATTCAATTGTTTCGTGTTGATCGTTATGTGTCAATGAAAACGATCCAGTTGAATCTATCGAACTTAGTGGGTTTAATGAGGAGTTCCAAATTATGGTAGGTATATATGCATATATGTTTTTAGTATGGGGTTGTGGAGATTATTGAATCTCATTGAAATTACTAACCGACCAAGGTTAGACTACCATTGGAAACCTGGAAGCACTAGACGGTTGTATCGTCCTGATATGGGACTCTTGTGCGGTGCGTACCCACGACCCTGCTCTCGCGACCCGAAACCAGAACTTTCGACCTCGCACGAACGCTTAACCTCCAGATCACTGAGCCTGACGATTTCAATGTTTAACTTCAACCAAGATATTGCGCGACCATCTCCCATCTTCAGTGGATAACTGATTCATATCCAACACAGCTTAACCACACTAGTGACGGCGTGTGAGATAGTGAGTACGCACTTCTGAGCAGTCCCATACTGGGACAAAACGGCCGCCCAGTTATTCCAGGTTTTCAGTAGTGGTGTAACATTGGTTGGTTCGAGATTCCAATGAAGTACATATGTTTTAACTAGATAGTTATCATTGTTTATTTTCTTTTGTACACACTGAGGTAATTAGGTTGTAGTGATAGTATTGTTAATGTTCAAATAATTACATCATTATCATAAACTATGTTTAGGGTTTATCATTTTGTCCTCTCATTGGCCTTCTTTACAATAATGAAAACTTCACGACTAAACCACCCATCTAAGGGGAAAAACATCTTCAAAATTCCTTTTCTTTGCTACAAATATACTCAATCTAAGAATTCATCATGTTCGCTAGAATAAAATACACTTTAGTCAACTCCTGTATTTGTTGTTATGTATGTTTATAGTTTGTTGAAAATCAATCTCAAGATGGCTTATAAGCATTTGTTGAATATTTATGAAATTGGAGTTCATTTTCTCCAAATATTTCAAAATTTTCCGTTTATTTGGAGCGACGTCTTAGTTGTAATGAGTTAGCTGTGTCGTTTTTCATTTATGGTCATTTTTGGATTGGAAAGTCATACTTTTTAGCAGCAGTAATAATTTCAGTTCTATACTCTATCTTGTTTTTTTTTCTTCAAATAATTAGCGTTTCTGACGAAAAATAATTTATTTTTGATAAAGTTCTACTTTTCTGGTCGAAATACAATCATAAATTGGACCTGAGTTGCAGTAGTTATTAGTTGTGTCCTGAGATATATTACTGTTTGTGATTTTATTAGAACTAAGGATATCAAGTTTTGATGAGACGGTTAGTGCTAGAGATTGATTCGATTATGTAATAGTTTTGATTACTTACTGATAACTTAAAACCATCACTGGTATTATATTAAAGAGTTTGAATCACGAAGATTTTGATTTTCCCCATTCATTTCGTGATGTGTTATGATAGCACTGTATTATCAAAAGTGCTTGGTTAATATCGTCATTGCAGTAAATATCTCTTGAGAAGGTCCGTAAATAAGCATTTCTGTGCGTATTATGTGGTAAAGAGTTCATTCCCATATATTTTTATTATTCTTGTGTAAATGACTTTTTAGTCTGTTTTACTTAATATTCTACCGTTGTTTTTTGTTAATCCTTCGTTTTTCTAGTCATTTACTACGGGAGCTTATCATTGATGGTCGTATACCGGATATGTTAAAAACAATATCTAAAAAGATCGTCAAAGAAAGTAATCGTTATTTATCATGTGTGTTATTTAATTTTTATTTATTTATAGTACGCCCTATTCTGAAACCATTGAATTCAAATCAACGTGCGGCTATACTGCAAACACTTTTTTCACAAAGTTATATTCTTATCAAAGGATATCCTGGATCAGGTATCTTTATTTATAAATACATTTTTTAGATATTCATGTTTAATACTTTCTTATCAGTATGTAGTACTTTTAATGGATGCCATTTATGAGCGTACAAATATAATTTAGATTCTGTGCTATGAACCCCGATTTTATATTCGTGATTCTGAACATTAATGTCGTAGTGTATGCAAAGAAAGATAATTTTAAAATGAATTTGAACCATGGTCACAATAACTCTCGAAAAGTCAAAAGAAACCAGTTTTCTTAACATTTGTATTTGATGTTCAGTTTGATGAACTATTAACTTTCATTCAAGGTTTGTCTATTTCTTAGTACTGAATGTATTATAGATGCTGTGGAGTAATTCATTTATAAAACCTACAATTGGTCAAGTAAACAGTATACAATTTTCACTTCTACTTCAGTTAAAACAGGTAGATGGTAGTTCACTATAGACCAGAAAATATTCATACTTTGTAATTGTTATATTTTCTTTCCTCTTCGTAATACTATTGTAGTGTTACACCATTTTTTCTGGACATGTTAGTTTGTAAACCAAATTCGATTTGTGTTTTTTTTACATAGATGATGATGTGTATTTATATAAAAAGAAATACGTTTACTGATCAAACTATGGGTCTTTATTTTTTTTTCCATATTGTAACACTATTGCCAATTGTTCACCTTATCGAATGTCACTTCATTCTGTATCATCCGATTCTACTCCTACGTATTGTAACTTAAAATTACTTACTTACGCTTGTTACCCCCAATGGAGCATAGGCCGCCAACCAGCATTCTCCAACCCAGTAACTTAAGGTTGACACAAGTATATTCCCCATAAGCTACTTAATACATTTTCACTTATTTTTTTTCCATTTTTTCGTATATATCTCTATCTAATCTTAAGTTAATAACAGTTTTCTTTATTTCAAAATTTATCGTGGAGCTTATCATTTCTATTAGGTGTTTCATCATAGATTATATTTCATTCTACCATTCTGTCTAACAAAAGGTTGAAAACATATCCATCATATAATATTAGATGTTACAAGTTTAAACGAATACTCGTATAACTGATTGGAAACTAGTTACATTTCTCGTTTACTTAGTACACTATAGTTTAACTTTCATTACATTTTTTCTATCTATTGTAAATAACTTCCATGGAATTCATCTTTTTTGTCTGTAAGTTTTTGGGATTAAAGACCTAAATGTTAGTAAGATAAGAAATTATTCTGCATGATAAATTGTATCATGTCTAACGGAATAATTCCTATTGAGTCTTTTAATAAAAAGATTATTTATTTATGAAAAAGTTTAAGTTTGTATGAAAAAAAAACTTTTGTTAAGTCATATTTACTTGATTAAAATGTCTGTTATTCTCATCTCTGTTTTCGATGTACTACAACAGTTCAAAAAATATCTATTATTATTCATTTTGATTTTTTATTTTCAGGAAAGACAGAAACTTTGATAGCATTATTACGTGTCCTTATTCTGTTAAAGAAAAGAATTCTTGTCACAGCACATACTCATTCCGCTGTCGATAATTTACTTTTAAGATTATGTCAAGTAAGTGTTGTTTGTTTCCTGTGTGATTTATCTCCTTTTTGTTTATGACTCTTGGTAAATGCCTAAATATGATCGGGCATTGTTACACAAACTTTTATGCCATTTTGGTACTAAATACATTGCTTAAAAACATATATAGTTTTTGTCATGAACTAAAATCACTCAGAAACAATAATTAAAATCTAATGATAACTGAATAATTGTCCCTACCAGGTTTAATATGCCGGAGTTTAAACCAACAATATCATGCAAAGTCAAATCTAGTCTCTTTGGATCAAAATATAATCACAATAGGGTTTCATGGGGATTGTAGTAATTTTAATAGTTGAATTCATGAGTCAATCTAAGCTAGACCATCATTGAAAACCTCGGAGCACTGGTCAACCGTTTTGTCTTAGTATGAGACTTCTCAGAAGTGCGTATCTATGATCTCACACACGAGACTCGAATCCAAGACCTTTGGTCTCGCGAGCGAACCCTTAATCTGTAGACCACTGAACCGACCGGCATCCATCTATGTTAATGTCTAACTTCAATAAATTCATGATCTTGTACAACCATTCATCTATTTTATGAGATAGATACCTGTCTCTATCCTACACGAATTGAACTCCACTGGTCACGGCTTCTCACTAGAACTCTAGCAAACCCATCTTGAAACCAGGTTTTCAGTGGTAGTCTAGCTTAGATTGACTCATGAATCCAACAATCAAAATATAATCATTCGTCAACGTATAGTATACCGCAATCCTTAGCAGCTTTCAATGTAGACGTCTGACTTTTTAAGCGATTTATCCATATACACTTCCTAAACTTGGGGATTGCATTAAAGTTGGTTCATGAATTTACCAAATCACCCGATACACCACCAGATGTACATTTTATTATATGGTGTTTTCAAAACTGCTTACTGATCAAAAATTTGTTTTATAACATACTTTGTAACAACAATAAAATTTTTCTTTTTTCCTTAGACTGGTGAAACTCGTGTTATAAGACTCGGACAAATGGATCGAATACTCCCTGATTTATTAAATTATTCCTTTGAATACAAATTGAATACATTTCTAAAGTCTAATGAAAAACCTAAAAATAATATTATTGACTATATAAATAATATTATGGCAGATGCTGTAAGTTATCGCTCAAAACGTCTCTATATGTATTTACTAATTGTCTAACATATAAATATTATGTGGCGTTACATATTACAAGATAATTATTAGAATATATGTATCATGTTTACATTTGTTTGGTTTTTTCTAACACCTGTTTTTGTCTTGAAAATATTTTCTCTCCTAGTTACAAATTCGGTATAGTTGACATGACCTTTGTATTTTGTTTTAGATTAGACCATATGGAAAATTTCATGTTATTTAGTTGTTAGTTCGTGGTGTATTTGTATTGTAGAAAGAAAATTCATGTTTATATGTTCATCTAATGATGGACAGACTGTTAGTTAAACATTCATTTTCTATGTTGTAAGCATCTCTATTTATTCATGGTATGTTTAGAATCTAATACTTGTAAGGATATTACTCAGATTTCATTTAATTTGATAGAAATAACGTAAATGAATATTTTTATGTAGTATTGTGGTGTGGTCTACTTATATCCATATAAGTAGTATATGGTGTGGGTCAGGCATAGAATGTATTTTGGCAGAAGACCGATGAGGAAAGAACTGAAATGAAGCGCAATCGTCTGGAAAATGCATGAGCAATGGAATAAGAGAAGAAACAGTGCAGATTGAAACAATTGGTTGTTAATTTGCAAATTGACTGTTCATTGTTTGGTTATCGGAATTTACTGAGATAGTCTGTAACTTTTGCTTAAATACATTCGATTGTCCCCAACTCGTGCTCTGTTCACTACAGTATTACCAAGTACTTAGTTGTTAATGAGTTTAGATAAATTAGGATTTGATAATCATTAGTTCCAAATTGTTCTAAGAGACCCGTCGATACTTATTGGATTAGTGCAATAATTATTGGCTAGGTGTTTTTTCCAGATAACTCATTTTTTAGATTGAAGATTGCCTTTGGTACTATTATTCAATGTAATTTGTATGTTGTCCATAGAAACTAGAAGATAAGCACATCATAATAACTTCGAGTCATTTATGTATTAATGTAACGTTGTTATTGATTGCAGATTTGTGTACTTAATGTAAGACTGGAATTTCAATTTAACAACTAGTGATATCATCTAATTATCCAAACTAAATTAGTTGTGTAGTAAATTTTTGATAAAAGCTCAATTTTCTTTTATTGCGATTTTTCTTAAAAGAATTCTTTGGTAATGTTAGTCCTTGTTAACTAGTCGTAAAAATAACAGTTGTTCGTTGTTGTATTCGTCTCACAAATATTATCGGCTATACTTATTATAATTCACTTGAAACGGTTTCGAAAACTACTAAGTTTTATGGTTGGTAATTTTACAGCGATTTCTAATTTACAAATGATTAAGATATTCTTCTAATATGAACTTGATAGATCGGATTATTGACACACAGTTGTTCATTAATATAATCCCTAACGTCATAGAAGACAAGAAAAAGTCATAGGTTCAGGAGAAGCTTGGTATTCACATTAACAAGAAGTCAGAATTTTAGTCTAATAACTCTATAAAGCAACCAACCATAAACTGGAGATATGATAAATTTCGGCAAAGTAAATATAAGGACAACCAAATATGTAACAGCGAAGTTAATTGGGGAAATATGGATTGTGAAAGTGTTATCGTGTTTTTTTTCACAAGAGATCTAATAATTATTCACTAAAATCTAAACAACATGAAGTCTTTCTTGCGAGTTTAGACTAGAGTCTATTTCTTTAGCTTCCTTTAATCATCAGCACAATAGTGGAAACGATTGTTTTAAGGATATTGGCTCTCAAAAGCTTGCAAACGAAGAAAATAATGGTAGTAGGAATAATCGCTATTCGGATTAATAATACTGACTAGCGTCAAACTAATTTAAAATTGACTTTCAGCAAAGTCGCTGAATGAATACATACCAGTTTTTTCCATTTTGAGGATCTTGCTATATATTTTTTCCCCATATTTTCTATATTTATAGCTACTTACGTCAATAAAAACAGTTTCAGCTTTAACTCGCATACCTTTTTATTTTCTACTTTTTGCACGATGCTAAATGGAACCAACACGTTAAAAAATAATCTTATATAGTATATGGGAAGTAGACAAAATAGATTATTCCATCAAATTGTATTTTCATCTTAGTGTTCAAGTAATAGTTTATTTTATTTGTCTGATATTACTTTATTTAATTTTTTTTAGTAGGTTATAGCCTGATTAACTTGTAAACCCGATTCTAAATCTTTTTTTTGGTGACTCCTAATCCATTATTTTGTATTCTATTATTTTTTTAGGTCGTTGTCGGATGCACAGCTTTAAGTGCAAGTGGAGGGAATGATCTGCGACATTCAGCTTTGACATATCAAAAATTTGATGTTGTCCTAATTGATGAGGCTAGTCAATTAATGTTTCCTACTACTTTGGGGCCATTACTGTGCCTTACTGAAGAGCAACAACCTCTTGACTCTATAAAATGTTGTCGTTTTGTACTGGTTGGAGATCCTTACCAGTTGCCACCTTTAGTTCGTAGTCAAAAAGCTAGGTAATTTGAGTTGTTTTTTGCTTTCAAATATATTTCCTTGTCGACTTCGTACGTAAGATAAAATATTGTGTATTCCAGTGTACTTGTTAGTAGTCAGAAGTTCACACAGTATAAATTTTCGTCATAACTCTGGTTGATTTAAATTAATCTGCTTTTTAAAATTGAATGTGTAGGATTGCTAATTGATTGATTTTGTGAATAACTGTAAGCGTTCATTAAATACAAACATCGTAAATCCATGTTCGGAATTCTTTTATGGTGTACATCTGGCAAAACAAGTCACTGGTACACTAGGATTGATTCAGGACAAAAAAGTCAAATGAAAAATTTAATTATCGGTAATTGCTTATTTTGTCAAACTTATTGTTTGCCCTTTTGAATTCTCCATAGTCTCACTACATTTTCTATATTTACATTACTCTTGTTAATGATCGTTTAAATACGAACTACTCTTATTTGTTTATAAAACATTTTTCACGAAAGTGACTTGATTTATAATTTGACTGTTCCTTCGCCTCTATACCTATATGGTTTAAAGATGTAGATTAAAGACATGAATTAGTTGATGTAGTATAAAACCTACGCTAATCTCAATGGCTTGATTACAGTCTCAACTGTAATACGAAATAATCCTCATAGTCTTCAAATGGAGAGATGACGTCGACTTACATAATCATTAATACTTTATTCTAGCGATATGAACAGATGTAAGACTCATGCTTAAATTTTATGTACGGAAGGAATCAATTGGTTTGTAGCGCTTATCTTATTGCAAATTTCCTTCTATCTTAGTTTAGATATCCACTAGTATGATGGTTTTCTGATTACTGAAATAATTTCCTCTCAAATGTAGTTTGTTAGTTTTTGAAGGCTTTCCCCTTAGCTATCTTGTTGTATCTTGGTTGTGAATGTTTTCCACTAAGTTTCAATGTGTGTATATCCAAACATAAATTTTGGAAAAAAGAGAACTAGTTTTAACCCAGTCATGGAGTACAATTTTTTAAACGACGCGGATTTGTTTATTGAGTACAGCTGACTCTATTCAGGCTAATTGAATGTACTTTTTTTTAGTAGTTTTTTAATTTAAGTTTTTAATACATTTCAAGCATTTTGGTTTACTCTTTGATTAGACTTGGTGGACTGGATCAAAGTCTCTTTTCATTGTTACAAAGCCATCATGACCGTGACAATAGTCCATTAACAACAAATTCATCAATAGACCTTTCAAAAAAGGGATACGTGACTGAATTAACAATTCAATATCGTATGAATTCTAAGATTATGGCATTATCCAATCATTTAAATTATAAAAACAAAATGTCCTATGCCAATTCATGCGTATCACAAGCTACACTAAAGTTAAATCCTAATATCACCTCAGATGAAATATCGGACAAGGTAAATTTTAATGTAAGGGAAAAATAAACGTTAGATTTCTTCAACTTTTATTTTTTGTCACTGTTTTTTGCTTATCACATTCTGGCTGTCAATTTTTTTCGAATCAGTTACATATTGGCATTGTTTAATTAATTTTGGATGCATATAATGTGAAGTATTTCTGTTTCGTTTGAAGACGCACAATATTGGATTGGAGGGGGTGGGATATTTATGGGAAATCGAATAAGATTCACTATCATAATTCTAGCTAATCAACATAAAGGTAGCTTTGTGTGCTTTAGCGTACGAAAGTCATGAGGACTGTAGAATTTCTTGTATTCTAATCTAATGATTCTTTTAATAAATCATTATATGATTAAAATCTTCGAATTTACTAAACTATTCATCTCATTTTCATTGTCTGCACATATAAAATCTGTTTTTTTTTTCTGTTTGTTTTTACATATTTAACGAGAAAAGAACATTTGTCCGTATATTTACTATCGAGTTGTCTAACAAAACAGTTGGTTTGCATAGGAATTTGACACAATTAACAATAGTATTATTGCTTGTATTTATTTTTCTGAAAAATCCTTTATTGACACTTTGCACTGACCGTAAATTAATTTGATTGCTATTCATTTACGAGAGCTTCGTCCCCTCTATCTCCCAAATCTAGTGCCTAACAATTCACCTTTTTAAAATTTTCTCTCATATATGATTCTAGTGGTGAACCAGTTGATATTATATTTATTTAAGATGTCGAATGGCTAGTTGATAAAATGCTAACATTTTTGTAAAATTTATACGTAAAAATCCTATGCCTTTCGATAGTATTATATATATATATATATATATATATATATATCAGAGTGGAATCAATCACTACGTTTGATCAAAGATTATATCACTTGACCACAGTTCATTTTTATTTATGTTGTATGCTCAAAAAATACCAGCGATTCTTGAAGTAAAATATTTACCCCGCATCTTCACTTTAGAGCTCGTATTCTACTGTTGCAATTACCATAGAGCATTAAGGTTGACAGATGCACGATGACAGCTCTAGTCCGTTGCACATCAATCAATATAGATTCATCTACGTTTTTTATTAATAACCTGAAAATGTAATACTTTAATAGTTCTGTCAAGCGTAGAATAGTAAATTTATCAACTGCCAACACACTGTAACATTTTCACACTCTTTACTTTATACAGTTATTCTTATAGTTGTCTAATGAAATATGACAAAGTTGAAATCATGAGTCAATTGAAGCTAGACCACCATCGAAAACCTGGAAGCACTGGACGGCCGTTTCGTCCTATTATGGGATTCCTCAGCAGTGCGCATCCACGAACCCGCTCTCGCGAGCGAGATTTGAACCCAGGACCTACTAGTCTCGAGCCGAAGCCCTTGACCGATAGACCACTGAGCTGGCATCCAACGGTGTTAATGTCTAACTTCAACTGATCCACGAAGTTGAGCAACCATTCACCAATTGTCTTCAGTGAGTTGATATCTCACAACAGACGTGGTTGAACTCCACTGATCACTGCTTCCCACTAGAACTCCAGGATATGTATCTTGAAGTCAGTCACTAGTGAGCATAGGATTATATTTAAGGGGTTTGTGGAGATTTCAGTATATTTCAAAGTTGGGAAGCAGTGACCAGTGGAGTTCAACCACGTCTGTTGTGAGATATCAACTCACTGAAGACAATTGGTGAATGGTTGCTCATCTTCGTGGATCAGTTGAAGTTAGACATTAACACCGCTGGATGCCAGCTCAGTGGTCTATCGGTTAAGGGCTTCGGCTCGAAACTGGTAGGTCCTGGGTTCAAATCTCGCTCGCGAGAGCGGGTTCGTGGATGCGCACTGCTGAGGAGTCCCATAATAGGACGAAACGGCCGTCCAGTGCTTCCAGGTTTTCGATGGTGGTCTAGCTTCAATTGACTCATGATTTCAACTTTGTAATGAAATATGAGTCTGCACTAGAAAACTATAGATTATTGATAATCTAACTAGATATAATATAAATGCACACGTTCATCCTGGTTACGAGCCACAAGCTGAATTTACGTACGTAGTTTTCAGCGCGTTATTTAATGAACTTTTTCGAGCAGACCAAGCAGAAAAAATTATAAATAGGTGACATCAGAGCGTAGTGAACAAGAGCACGGGTGTGGAGAATCGAATGTATTTAAGCACGAATTACAGACTATTTCACTAAATTCTGATAACCATACAGTCAACAGTTAATTTGCAAAATAACAATCAATTGTCTCAATTTGACTGTTTGTTCTGCAAATATCGGTCCATAGTCTCTGATTATAATTGTTCATGCATTTTTGTACCAATTGCGTGCCGTTCCCGTTCTCTCCTTATCGATCTACTGAAATACATTCAATGCTCGATCATCACCACATACTACTTATGTGGATATCAGTAACTCCCACCACAAGAGTTGTTCATTCGGTATTCACCCAAAATTGACTACTTATATTATGGGGTGACGTTAACAGTAGTATGTTTTAGGATTGCTCATTAACCTCAAACCATATAAACAGACGTAAGTGTTACCACAATTTCTCTCTCCTATTTTTTTTTAGTTTTATTTTGTCATCAACTTAAAACATTGATTTATTTCCTAAAATGAAACATGAATTCTATTGTATTACAAATTTGTAACTTGTTAGTGTATGTTATTCTATGTTTAACTATTCAATAAATATACATAGGAAATGTGTGTATTCATAGATTGTATCTCCAAAAAATATACTTTGAAATGTGTGCTTTATTCTGTAACATTTAGAAATGCATTGATTTTCTGTCACTTCTTTTTATTACTTCATTTTGAACAAGGTATAATCTTTTTTTATACTTTGAAAATGATATTCATTAAAATGATAACCAACTAAATTATATAGTTTATCATGTTTACATGTAAAAAAAGGAAACAAAACTAAAATGATCCAAATTAGACATTTTCATTCATTCTTAAACTTTAATTTAATTTTCTCTTTTATTTAAAAAAAAATTTATCTTCTTCTTAGTTGCCATTATGGATAAAACGTGTAAGCAGTCCACTTATTTCGGATTCTGTATTGCTTTTAGATACAAAGATGGTAAGTACTCTTTTTGATTTAATCAATAAATCCATTCTATATTGACATTATATGGTTTAAAGTAAGATTACTTATGGATAGGATTTATTTGAAATCGGCTACTTTCATTCTCCTGATAAATGTTATCTGTACTATGATTGAATAATAACATAAATATAGATTCTGTTCTTAATCATATCGATTAGATTGTGTTCCCGATACAATAAAAAATCATTTTGTCGATATTCAGAAATGGGCAATATGCGCTAATCGAAATGAAAGTTTACTTAATCAAATACTTGGTAGTTTTCTAAATCGTTTCAGAGTGTTTTTGTACAATGCTTCCGTTAGCTCAAATCAATAAAATCTATCCATACTTCTGTTAACTTGAACCTTGAAGAAAAAAAACAGCGGTTTGGTCCGCCGATCAACTTTACTAGCTTTCGGCCAAAGTGAATCAGTTACTGATCTTATGTTGTCATGAAAATTGTTTGGAAGTATCTGGAGTTTAGGGTTTATTAACCCGGTAACAATAAATGGCACTGTGATACCAATGTCAAAAATGATTGTCACTTATTGATGCAAAATATTTCTATGATTCTTTACATGTAAACAATTTCGTAATTACTCCGTCAGCCGTAATATTAATATATCAAAATTCTTCTGCATTCATTTCTGCTATTATCAAGTACCTCAACCTTTTGTCGATTAGTTATTGGGCTCCGCTGAGATTTTGAATGTTTGTTTTTAATATTTAAACGAGATAAGTAGTACTTTTTAAAGTAAAAATAATAGACTTTTTGGTATTCATTTCACCCAATATTCTGTACACGTTTCACATGTGCACTAATCTTGGAAATGAAATAAAGTGTGGTCTATTCATTTTTATACTTGGAACTATTTATTGCGTTGCTGAAATTATGAGTTCTGACATTCTAATGAATCTTTGTTTCTTTCCACGTCATTAGCTTGATTGTTGCAGCTTTTCTGCAAATGAATCTCGTACATCAAATTCTAATCCGACTGAAGCTCAGTTAATTATCTATATAATAAAGCAAATCCATCATGTAGTAAGTTAATCATTCCGCGAATTGTAAAATGTTTTTAAATGTTATATCATTGTAGAATTGAACCTGATGATGTTTGTGTAAAACATATTTCAGTGAACTGAACTCGTATCTAGGAGTAGAAAGCGAGAATCTAATTTCCGGCATATATATAAATATATACCACATTAGAACAATAAAATAAAGCTAACGAAATATGTGGTAAAAGAGTTTGAGATGATGTACCAGTGACTTAGTGGTTAAGGTTTTTGATTTTCAACCAGGTTTGGACCTCGCTCCAGATACTTCCCTGCTTCAGTCTGGGCATCTGGGCAGTATCACAGCCCTCACACAAATCGAATGAGATTTGTTAGGCGCATATTTATCTGGTGCTTCCTTGCACCAATATTTATGTGTTTAAATAAATAAATAAACTTCAGTTTAGACAACCGGTTGATATCATTAGTCTTCACACTTAGAGTGTGGCTCATTCCTAAACGGATTTTATTGTTATCATTATTATTTTGGTAGTAATGATAAAGCAAATCCATCATGTAGTAAGTTAATCATTCCGCGAATTGTAAAATGTTTTTAAATGTTATATCATTGTAGAATTGAACCTGATGATGTTTGTGTAAAACATATTTCAGTGAACTGAACTCGTATCTAGGAGTAGAAAGCGAGAATCTAATTTCCGGCATATATATAAATATATACCACATTAGAACAATAAAATAAAGCTAACGAAATATGTGGTAAAAGAGTTTGAGATGATGTTATCATTATTATTTTGGTAGTAATGATTACGAAAATGGCTAAGCACTGATATCGTGATTCGGAAAAACAATGAAAAAGTATATGTGAGAGAATACTGGAATTTTAGACCGAGTGTAAGGTAAAGCGAATCCATTAGAAATGATTCTGACCTATATCACCCAAATTCTCTCAAGGCTTATCGCGGTTGTTGTGTGAGACCGAACGAAGTAGTCTACCTCTTTCCAGACGGCTCAGATCAGCAGTCAACGGTTTATATACTAAAAGTCATTACATAAATACTGTTTCTTATATTACTTTTGTGAAAAACGCGGATAAACGTTATCGAAACAATATTTCGTTAGTGAAACTTTCTCACTACCATTTTTGCTATAATTGTTTAATATTAGGTAGTACTGCTGTGTGTTACTTTTCTATAAATTTTGTTACATTAGATTACATTTCCACTTACATTTATCAACAGATATTATTGTTCTGATCAATTTCTACTCCTATAGTTTCTTCTCAGTATGGAAGACATTGGCGTTATCACACCATACAGGGCACAAGTTTATTTATTAAAAAATATGATGAAAGAGAATTCATTTGGAACAATTGAAGTAAATACAGTTGACCAATTTCAAGGTCGTGACAAAAAGCTGATTTTACTCTCACTTACCAATTGTCCATCCTCATTTTTAAGAACAAGTGAAAATGAGGTAACCTTATTGAATTTTCAATAAATTCATTCAAAATGGTTTCATTGTTTTTTTGTATATTTTTCTAAAGTTTTACGACATACAATTCTTTGTCATGAATTTGTTTACTTTCCGGTTAAAATACATTTGTGTCGATACTCAATTTAAAAGTGTTTTGAAGTTCATGATTTCATTAAAAGTGTTCATGGACTCTCTTTAGCTATTCCTTGTTTTCATGCATATTCCAAATTATTTTCGTATTATTTGGTTATACAATTACTCTATTTTACAGCAAATACTCACTTTAATTGAATTAGTTTTATGGAGATCAGTTTAATTTGTTGGCTATATTGGTCACAGATTAGTCTTTTGACATGTATGCCCTGAGTTCGACTCCCGACATAGTCGTAAATGCACTATTAAGGAGTTGGATACTAGATCAAAACAATTCTGTAGCGCTACTTGATTTCCAATGGTTCTCTGAATAAGATCAGTCTGTGACGAACACCATCTATAGGTATGCCCGTTATATCGAAATGTACGTGGCCCCCAAATGCCCTGGTACGGCCGAGAGTGGGGAGAGTCTGCTCTCCCTCTCGAAATGCTCTCATTTGGCCACGCGAATATATAGCCTCTGACAGGGAAGTCCTACTCACTGCCTTCGCGTGGCGGGGGTGTTGTTCACAAAAGTGAGAGGACGAAAAGCGAATGTCCGGAGCTCTAACCGGGTTGGTGGGCACGAAAGGTTCACCTAGGGGAGTTGGAAAACCCTGATTCCAAACCAATGGTGCACATGGGCTCCAGTATCCTGAAGGAACGAATGGCGTATAAACCTATTGTCGGTCACCGGCTACCATGGGACTGCATCTCCTTACGATGTTCCACTGCCTTGTGGACTATACCTTTAGGTCAATGTCTCCGGGTGTGGCCCCCTAAGAAAACCACCTGCTTCAATCTGAGCAGTACCACAGCCCCCACACAATTCGAATGAGATTTGTGAGGCGCGTATTTATCTGGTGCTTCCTTGTACCAATATTTATGTGTTTAAATAAATAAATAAATAACTATTTATTTTTGTATCATAACAAAAATCATCTGTAGATTTTATTTTTAGGTCTGTTTGTCATAGGATCAATTGGCCTAATGTGATATTTGTTAAAGATAAGTCATGGATAGATTTCTGGTACTAATATATATATAATATGAATTTATCTAGGGACATTTTACGGTTATGGATTATTTTTATTTATTTTTTTGATGCAACAGAAATTTTTTGCTAGAATGTCATTTAGACTATATCATCAGAGGAAATTAGATTAATGATTCATTATATTTCACTACTACGATTATTTGAAGTGTCAATAATTTTCCTGTCTAATATACAGTCTTATGAGAACTGTAACCGTTAAAAGCTTCTGTTTTTTCTTTTAATTGCTTACTAAGTTTATATATATATATATGTATTCGGTTTCGAATCACACTGATTAATTGGGAAAATAATATTCTTCCTGGCTTTTTAAACCAAAATAAGTTGAATGTGGGTCGAACTCACAATCTCCTTTTTTTTCTTATGTCCAAAGTTTTTCACTTATTTTTCTGCTTCAAATCACTAACAACAATTGAAATTTTAAAGATCATATATGCATTCATATATACGATAACCTTTATCAATATTTTCTATAATCTAATCTGATTTTTTTTTATTTTCAATATTTTACAAAATATTTTAGTGTAATGAGTCAAATCGAAATCACTTACTCGATGATCTCCCTCGCCTAACTGTTGCTTTAACTCGTGCTCAGCATAAACTGATCATCATCGGCTGTACTGGTCAGCATAATCTGCCAGAAAATAATTCAAATCAGATAACAAACCTTCAAAAATTATTTTCTTTTATTAAAGCTATGATTGGTGGTTATGAGATTTTACCTTCAAATACTGTTAAATGGATCAATACCAGTGAATAATGTAAAGATTTTGCTCATAGCTTTTTTTAAAATGTCTTGTTTTGAATGTGCTCATATGTGTATACATTTTTTTAATGTGATTTTTTAGAGATGAATTATTTTTATACTTGTTTATTAGGATTTTTTGTTCCAGATGATGTAACTTTTCAAACTAGTTTCTTTCAACTATTTTAGGTAAAGTATTTCTTTAATTTATAAAATAAAATACAAACTTGGTAAATGACATGTTGACATTTATTTTCCTCTTTGTGATTGAAACTCTTCCAATTTAACATCCAGACAAATAATATTGAGCGCTCTGTCCAAGAGCTGTAGGTCTTAGGTTCTATCGCTGGTTGATGCACATTGCTGACGAGTCAACGTATATTGTCGACGAGTCCTATACTAGGGCAAAACTCCTATTAAATGCTTCCTGGTTTTCACTAAAAGTTTGACTAAGATCAGTCAGCAAAGTAAATAATCTTTACAAATCCCTCTACTGCAACCATAAATAAATTTCACCGAAGTGCGTATAACTGATGGTTACTCTACGTCAGCTATTATTTTGATTTAATAGTCAGGCTTCTCCGTCTTTAGGATCCAGTTTAGCTATTTCGGATGGAATACGTTTTCATTTTTCTCTTACCATCCTTTGAAGAGTAGTCGGATAGTGGTAATACGTAAATTAGCAATTATAAAGTCGAATACTGTCCGTAACCTAGTTCCTTTTCTATTACGTCAAGAAGTAGCTATTGACAGTGTGTGTCAGGGAAATGAGGGCCACCTTCATACGTGTTGAAATACTTTATGCTGTTTGTTGCATCAAAAGTATAACATTGAATAGAGCTATTAATAATAATACCTTTAGTTACACTTGAGATAATCTTGTTAGTAATCCTTATTCTTTCTTCACCTCCTAAAACTTCTATTCTAACTATCAATCATTTGTCTTCGACTTCTTCCACATGTGCCGTCAGTGCTAATCATTCGAGTCTACAATATGTTATTTCAGTGCTCTGAAACCACACTCACTACATGTTAAAGTTTTCAATTTTCGAATCTTGTGGCTAATCGGGCGACAGGGTTCACTAATTAATACCATAGAAACCCATCCCATCGATGGATGCTGTCTTTAAAAGACATATAGAATCCAATCGTTCTCATTTACTTGATGTCGTATCGTCAGCATGAAGAGCCAACGCTACTTACCCTTCATAAATGTGAATGCCTAATAACAACTGAATACGCGCTTGGGAGTGTAGATTTAACGTCAATATTATAAGCAGAACATGTTCTCTTGGACTGGGTTCTCGTCAACAGTTGCCCATATTCTGTCAAATTGCATATCGCAGTAAGAAATCGGGAAAACATGAATACACCTCGTTGTCTCTTCACCGTCTTTACTTATACCTCTACTAATTGCAACATGGATGAATAAAAAGATAAGTTCCATCAAAACTGAATTGACCGATTAAATGAGAATGTTAAAGTTCTTTTTGAGTTCATTTTAATGATAACAGTTGCTGTCTCTTGAATCAATAAGATAAACTTCTAGACCAATAATTCGGCACAGTTGTAAATCTATACAATGTCGGATGCAGTAAACTTACCATATTTCCTATATTCTTAGTCTCTCACATAAGCAAAAACTCCATTTTAAAAGTGTAGCTTTACATATTTAATTTGGGATAGATATTATAAATTCATTATGCTCATTAAAAGGAAATAAACATTTCAATGAAACAAAATATTTTAATGACCAGTTCACCTTTAAAAGCTGTATTGTCGGAGTTATGTAAAACAGTTAGTGTTATGACAAGTTTATTTGTCAATCTTTATAGTTAAAATTCATGCGGTGTAGTTTCTACTAATGGATAAACAAAGTTAAGTAAGTCATTAGACCGAATGGGATTTCTATGAAATCCTAAAGGAAAATTGTCCAAGGCATTTGAATGTTGAAAGATTTTGTCCATATTTTTAAATAAAGGCTATCGTAAACAAATTATTCGATTAACGTAATTAGTGATTTCTTGTTGATGTTTGAATGGAGTGCAATAAGAAGGATTGGACTTTATGGAAATTTTTAATTAAAAAAATAAATAGAAACACTAAAGGAAATTTAAATGTATAGAAGGGACTAGGTCGATGCTTTCTTAAATTACGTAAAATGTTATCCCCTAATATATTACGTTCAAGGGTTTCCTGTTAAAATTAATTGATTTCATTTGTTATGTTTTTATCATTCTTATCAAATGAAATCAAACTTCATTATCATCTAAAAAATTTTCATTTACCTACGTGACTTATTTTAACATAAGTATTCACTTTTTATGTCCTTGACCTTTATCGTTTCTTGCTGGCTTGATGATTGATTTATTAACTTAGTTCATCCACCAATGTTTGCTGCCCTCAACAAATTTCCCCTATGGACTTTCAAGCAAGCAAAACTATTACTTTGTTGTTTGCTTCATTTATATACGATTGTTCATATTGCGGAAATGAAATCGTCTCAAAAAGATATGTACGAATTAATTTATTTCATTGGCTTACATACTTTTCATGATCATACTACATAACGCAACTGATCACACGGGAAATATGCAAAGGATTAACAATTTCAAAGATAAGCCAAGTTAACTCATCGACAATCATACTAAACACAAAGTCATTAAAATAATTGTGAACATGATCTGACTAATCATAAAAGCATCTATAAACAGTATTAGTGGCCAGACTTTTTCTCAAATAACGGAAGCAGTCGAATAGCTATGACAAATTGTGGGTTATAAGGTAAAGAGTGATAGGGAGGATAAAAAACTTTAGTAAGATCATAGAGCGAAGTAAAATAGAATAATGAGTTGCAGATTAGGATTTAGCCGTCGCGTTCTCACTTTTCAAGTAATATCTTATATCTAAGACTTCCGGTCACTTTTCCGTTTACATATTAATTGGATGCTGCACATATGAGTGTAATGGTTTTAATTCAAGCGTCTGGAGATATCTGCACCTATGTGTTATGAAGATGTTAGTGAGCTGTAACCCAACATACAGGATGAAAAATATATCAATTAAGGTTTAGGGACTTATGAAGGAATCTCTAGTAAAAGTTATATCAGTATACAGCCCTCACCCATTTTTTAAACGGATAAGCGGCCGAATATAACATTACTTGAACGTTGGAGCGTGATGGACAACCTCAGCTAATTTATTCTCAGATGGATCTTAAACGTCTCTCACGTTCCTGAGATAGAAGGACGAATTGCCACCGGATGAAATTGATCTACCTATTAGCTACTCAAAAATCCGTATTTAAATTTAATGATTGGTCAGCATTGTCATTGCTAAACAGACACTATAACTAGTTCTTTAATATTAACTGTTATCCTAATCTAGTTATGTAGAAGAAATAAGTTATGACCGTGATTAAGATGCTTAAAGTGATGTGAATTTTCCAAGGAGATACGAACACTTTGTGATCTGTTGAAAACAAATATAGCATCACTGGATTTAATTTAATCGGTAAGTGTCTTCAGTAAATCTCATGAAGCCTTTCGTGTCTACCCTGTATTCATGACAGGTTTGTTGAATTTTCGAATTCCAAATAGCCAACCTAACGATTGTATGCGTTGGCTGAAGTAGAGGGTTCCGGTTGACTAAAAACAAACTCAGCGATTAACGAGATCAAAATATAAAGTGGGAAGCTTAAACAATTTGTACGCGCTGCACCACACTGGTTATTTTTGTTCATGTTGACTTATTATCCAATCTAAACATGTTGTGGTGGTGATTATAGTTGGTAACAACTGTAATTAATGCGTTATCTACATAATTGTCTGTTGGATATTTTATTCTAGACCGAAATTCCTTATCTACGTAGATATGAAGTTTGGGGTTGGAATTTTCTTTGTTTGTTCACTTATTTATCGGATAATGTTGTATACCATAAATCTCTTTTTCTTTGACATTTCGAATTTATATAACCATCTTTTACAAATGTTCGCCTTCTTCAATAGTTTGACATAAATGAATATTGAAACAAACTGTGGTACATACCTTACTCATAAAAAAATTTCTTAAAATATGTGTTACACTACAATAGTTGCCCAAAATATTCAGTACTATGAATATAATTGATATTGGTAGTAATGTAGATGACATATCTGTAGGTAAAGTTAATTTACGTCAAGAACTGACACCAATTAGAAAATCGCTGTAAAGCAGAAATAACCAAGTTGTTCATCCTAGTTTTAGACTCGTCATTAGTGTGCACCCGAATACACCCTTAAGTTAATCCCGATAATTCCAATTTCCGTAACAATTACAGTAGTACTTATACCAGTGAACCAAAATTGAATGGTTCATGTTATAATTTCACTGAGCGTGTTATGTAACACGATCCTCAGCCAATGTCAATTTTAAGTTTAAAATCCCACTCCCGACTGAGTTAACTGCACTGGGTATAAGTTTTTGTCGGAACTTAATTTTGGAATATCAGTTTTTAACTAAAGGCTTAAGAAATGAGTTTACTAACATTGTGACTATAAAACTAGATTCTACCACAAATGAGAGTCAACCGCCATAAGTCATATAAATAATGTATAGTAAGAGCTCTTTCCATGTGAGTCAAACGTTTCTCTAAGGCCATCAAGATTGCAATTATAATACAAAGACACGACGATGATGAAAACATCGATCATGTGTAGTCCTGTGTGCTTTCTGTTCTTCGTATTGTTAACGATTAAATAAACCTGTGTACATGATCCTGATTCTAACCTACAAGGACGTACAGAGATCGTTTAATAAAAGAAAAAAAGGATCTCGTATAACCATAAATGGATAGGTTGTTCGATGGATATAAATTCCATGTAGCCTACTTTCATAAAATAAAGATTTGATGACTTAAGTTTATGTTTCTAACGAGAAAAGTAATATGATGAGTATGAATAGATTATGTGGAATTTATATACCAGCCAGGTAATCTATAATCGTCAGCCAAGAAGATTTGGATGTACTTTCCTAAGTGGAGCGTTCAAATTTGGCTTTTCCTAACAAGTGTTGGGAACTAAATTGAGAACGAAAAGACATTGGTTTGATTTACTTTGAATGCTATGTATTTAAACTATTCCAGACGTTTTAAAACTGGAACTCGTTAGATTCGCAATGTATGTAATAAAAATATGATCTCTCATAGCCAAGTCATAACTTCTATCAAAGAAAATTTGATACTATAAAATACAAACGTTTCTAATTTCTAAAAATATAGGTAACACGGGTTAACCTTGATCAGTACATGATAAAATGATGCTTCTGAAGGTTTACACACTTCATTCAGATCGTCCAAAAGTAATATCATTATCTGAAGAATCATCAACCTTCTAAATGTATAAAATAAGTACATCAACGAGTTGATTATTCCAAAATAGGTTTATATAATGTACGACAATAGACTACAAGCCTGCGTGAAGGGCATTCAACTGATTAATTTACATAAACTAACGTCTAATGATTCTCCAAAATACTATGACACGGTTCTATTTTTTGTGTTAAATGCATCAACTCTGTTAATGAAATTTATTATGCGTTATCCGATTGGGTATAATTAACGTTAGGTAGTTATCATTCTTTGTTTTAATAATGATATAACCTTGACAAGTTGAAACAGTCAAGATAAAATGTTGGAATTGACGATGGTAAATTTTAACTTGTTTGATGACTCTAAATAAATAAAGGTTTTACAAGACTATTACTGAATATGAGCTGAATGAGTGATGAAGTCTAAATGTGGAATTTTATCTATTACCATTGGCAATTACCTTGGTATCTAAGTATAATAAGTTCAAAAATATTGATATATTTCTGACTATCTTCATTTGGTCACAGTCGTCTAATTTATTATTATATAGCCTTTAAGTCTTCAGATGAATTCATAGTCCACAATAGTATTTTCTTTGGACTCTTTTACCTTCAGAGTTTGTATCAATGAAACATTAACTGATTAACTCAGTGATACATAAATCGTGAGATATAAGAGTCAGTCATGTTGAATCATTATTGTACTTTTAACATGCATCACTAATCTCTACGGACTCTCACTGATTTTACTTAAAAATAACGAATTTGTAATATGTATATTGGACTATAGTTTTCATAAATTAAGTTACTGCTTTTTAACTAAAAACGTTAATCTTTATGATAGTAAGTTTTTTTATTCAATCTACCAAATCCATCCATAATGTGTTTAGGATTGAGATACTCATGTATCCTGAGGGAATTCATCCAACTGTAAACTGTGTAATATACAAGCATAAAACTATTTCAAAAAAAGCTAACTAAAAGTAAATCTTATCTTAATAACGTAATAATTAATTGTTAACAATTTACTTAGATTATTTCTTTAGATTTGTTTACTAGAAATTCTATTTACGGTCTTTCTATCGTTTATTACAGTGGTCTATCTTATATTTTTGTTTGTGATAGATTCACTCTTTATTACTTTTGTCCAAAATATCCGTCAAACTTCACAATTTAAAATAAGGAACTAATAAGTTTTTCACTAAGATTTTGTAAACTGGAGTTTTTCGAGTATACAGCAGTCAATTATCTAACTAAACCATTACTGTTTATACATAAATGAACACGAATGATAGTGTATCCTATGTCAAATTCTAAGTAACCTCAACTTATCGTTATAGCAGTCAGTAAATTCAAATCAAGGAAGTATGATTGTTTGATATAATTATATTGGACTGATGTACTAAAAACTTTATTTTTTTTTACATTCAAATCAATAATTTGAAGCTATCAGTAGAACTTCCTCCTGCAAAGTTACGCTTTCTGAAAGGTAGTTATAAGGATCAACATGTTCATTAGAGACTTCAAGATATGAAAAATTTGCCATATTAGATATCAGTGGTAAACATCAAGAAGTTCATGGAAAGCTTAATTGGTCAAACCATTTCATTAAATTGTTTTAATTTATATTAATTTGATTGTAGACAAATAAAGGGACGTGAAGTAAAGCAATAGCCATTACTTCCTACTTCGCCTCAGAGAAAAATTATATTTTTAAATTCAAGGGTAAGTTTAATAACAATAAGAATTCCTCAAATTTACTTATTCAAAATGTAAATATTATCCGTATAATGAAAATATTCGGTTTAGTACACAAAGACAAATTACAAAACTGAAGTTTTACTCCGAAAAAAATCATAATATTAACGACGTTTAAATAGTATTACATCCATAACTTATTTTGAATTTTATTCCGAATAAATTCTTGAACATATGCTAACAAATCTCACTGTTCCTTTGCAAGAATTTATCCCGTACTTCTTTTCAGTTTAATCAAGTCAACGGTTATCAGTTTTTAATATATAGTTGAAATCATGAGTCAATTGAAGCTGGACCATCATGGAAAACCTGGAAGCACTGGACGACCGTTTCATTCTATTGTAGGACTTCTCAGCAGTGCACATCCACGATCCCGCACTCGCGAGATTCGAACCCAGGACCTACCAGTCTCGCGCGCGAGCACTTAACCGATAGACCACTGAGTCGGCATCCAACGGTGTTATTGTCTAAGTTCAACCAATCCACCAAAGGCCGTCCAGTGATTCCAGGTTTTCCATGATGTTCTAGCTTCAATTGACTCATGATTTCAACTATATATAAAAAATTACTAAAAATCTCCACAAACAACCCGGTTACCAGTTTTGTTAAGTTTTATCGTTTGGTGAAATATTTAATTGATGAACGGTATGCTTTTATAGCGTCATAAAACAGTGAACGCTTGAACTTTTATAGATAAATATTTCAATACTTATTTTGGTGTCAAAATTCCTATCAAATGAGACTGAAATGTGTCAAATGTTTAAAATTATTTCCCTACTATTTTCTGTAAACTTTACTAGTATTTCATCAGTATTTTACATGATTTAACCTTTTAAATGATCAGATAGAATAGGAAATATAATTATTGTGTCTAAGCGAAAGGTGATATGTTTCGACTCAGGGAAGAAGGCAAGACGATAAACGTGGATTTATTTAATACCAGAACTAGGTCAATTACTACATCTAAATACACGGATTTTTATGTATGATTACACTGACTAATAATCAGGTTTTGAACAGATTAAATGTAGTATTGCTTGATATCAGTCAGTCAGTAACTTAATAATACAAACATAATTTACGATACCATATGAATAATGACATGAGTTATTAAACCACTTTTTTATAACCATAATATAAGTTATTCCAGGTGACAGAATATTTAATCTGTTTAGGTTCAAAAAGCTTGTAACAGAGTTCTTAAACATTAGCATAAATGTAAGTGCATACTTCACTTTACAATTCGGTTACATGAAAATCAATAAACTGTCACTTATTTTACGAATAAATTGACAATCATGAAAACACAAACTAATTTACAGAAATCTTATGTTTATTTAGGATGTGGACCGACCAGGTAAAAAAAATTATCAAACTTCTACATCTTTCACTCCTGACTGGGGTTGTTTTCTACCATTACAACTACCTGGTTTACATCTCACTAGCGTTATCATGTATCTATTTTTATTTCACTATCAATCAGTGAAGTCCTAGTTAAATGCTAGATCAACTAGTCCTGTCACGTAACAATAGATAATAACAATGATATAGAATAGATGGATTGCAGCTAACATTGGGATCTATGATTCACGTTTCATCTTATCTCGAACTAGACAGCTGGATATCTCTACATCCTGCTGTTGATGTTTACAATATGACTTGAGTTCAGTTTCTTCCACTTCAAATGTTCAATAAATTGTCTACTGAACAATCGAGTCCAGATACCCGTTAAGTTGTTTAGCGAGTATGGTCTCTCGATCATCATTAGAAAATGCTTGGATTGTCTCGTTGTTGATATTCTTGTCAAAATTTTCACCAGTCTTTGTTGGAATATGTACATCCTGATCAGATCTCCTCAATGGATACCGCGTTGATTGTTTGAAGTGGACGGTACTAGGTTCGACTCCTGGTATGTATATTAACACTGGGGTGAAGGTATGTACTTATAACTAATCCAAATACGATTCTACAGTTAGCCACAATACATCGATTCTATACAATGTTCAGTGAAATGGCTACACCGATACAATCCTCACTGGATACATATATGTTAACATGCAGCGATCGGAATTCAGTGAACACTCTTAACAAGACAATAATCCAAATTCTTCCTAATAATGATATAAAATACTATTAGTTTACGAAATCAAAAATAATTTGAGTGAACGCTTAAAGTTAACATCAGCTTATAAAATCATCGAATAAGAAAAACTAAGGAACCTCTTGAGAAATAATTAATGCTCCCTATCAAAATGCCAGGAACATCAATTAGTAATTTAGCTAGCAGAAAACAAAGATTTTCCGTTTGTGTTCAATAAACCAAATATAATGGCATCATAACACGGTGTTCAGCAGTTTACCTCTTGGTTATCAGCTTCACAACCACTTCTGTTGTGAGAGTTTTCAAGACTTTAGTTCATTAAAGCGACGTTATTTATCAAGATACTTATAACATTTATTACAGTAGCATAGCCTATTCTACTTTAATCCACTTATGATGAACCAACTTATGCTAATTGTACTAATGACTACGATTACTGTGCATATCATGCTACTCGATACATCAAAATCCTTTTTTGCACATAATGCCTTCATCAGAGCACGAAAAGTTAATTAATTCATCTTTTATCATTATTATTCAGAAAATCAGATGAATAAATGTGTCAATTACAGAACCACAACCCACCTTTAACTCCCTGTTATTTATAATAGAAAGCTGAGTAACAGGTGTAGTTAATGAATTGTAACGTGTGAGTGGTAAAATATATCAACTTATTTTTTTAATGAAGGCTTACAAGTAGAGGACTATGAAAACATCGCGAACAAATGTTTTAGTAAATACAGATTTGATTAGTACATAATAGTCTATCAGAAAACGGTCCTGGAATTCCCACATTTTCATGTATGTCTCCGTTTCTAATAGGTACGGATAGGAATATTTTTTCTCAATCGTGAATGCATTAGGTTTTAAAATAAAAATGCCCAACCATTAGTGTGATTATACACATAAGAAATGTAATTCATTAATTTAGAAAGCGATAATTATATTTTGTTTTCTCTTAAGTTTATAAAATTATGAGGGTTTTTGAACCTTTTTCATTTAAAATATTCTTGCCTAAAGAAGATGTCTGGTATTCAAATGTACTAAAATACCTACTCATGTGCAGATTGTTCAAGTCCCGGCTCTCCAAGATATTTGTTGGTCCTGAGTTCCATCACTGGTTAGTTCACACTGCTGAAGAGTCCAATGGCAGAAAGCTATTCAGTGATGAGCGATTCTCAGTGCTCGTCTAACATTAGTCCCTTGTATGAACTATGGAATTTGATGGTCATCACAAGAACCTTATTGTAAACACTCCACTAACTCTTTTTGAATTTGAGATAAATTTTCCTAACAATTCTTTAGAATCAAATACATAGTATTAGTTCTTTTAATTATTAAGGTAGTAGAAGAATGAGAATCTGTTGACGTAAATGGTTTAATCTTTCCGTTATTTTGAAAGGAATTTCGGATTGTGACAATATCACTAATAATATATTTTGATTTTTCTTTAAATATACCCCGCCAAGATAAATAAATACCTTATATTCAGAATTCTTAAATATGTCCAAAATCATTATTTCTTACATGGATTATTACAGATTACCGAATTACCTTTATTTCGTTAGTATCGTAACTAATGTTATTTGAAGAAAACGTTTATATTTTCCCATTGGTTTTTCTCATCACCTTCTTTCATACAGTCTATATATACATGCAGTAGCGTTATTTTGTTTTTCTAGATAGTCGATTTAAAGCATATTAGTAAAAAAGAAAACCTTAAAATGCCATACAAATTTTAGAGGGTATATGATAAAACAAATTTGTTTTCTATCATGTATTTTAATTTCTAATCATTTAATCTTGTAAGTAGATCCATTTTCTAGAAAGTCTAGAAGTAGTCATTATAACAGACATATGAATTTTGACATCAAAAATCCACTCGGATTGTGTATAACCATAGTTTAGAAAAAATAATAGTTCCATACAAGTAGGAGGATAGTGTATATAGAATGTAAGATTATCACTCAATAGTACGAAGAGTCATGTAAACTATAATTAGCACTATTTAATCGGGATCAGTGATATTCTTATGACTAAATCATTAGGTACATCTTAAAGAAATCTGAACATGTCATCAAGCAGGACATTTGTAGAAAACCTTAAAAGTTTAATACTTTCTCAGCTATCTGTTATCCTTTTCCATGTTTTAGATACAATTCTGTAAAAAAGTCATTCCGAATAGTCGGTAGATTCTGTTAGGAACTGTTCCATTAAACGAATAGATGTCATTTGATATTTAAAGACTAAACATTCCGAAAATATAAAGAATTTCAATCGAGGCAACCTAATTTTCTGAAAAAAGTTTGGATTTTCCTTTCTTATATGATTTTTTCCCCAGGTTTGCTGATATTTCTTATGTCTACAAAATTGACTATTGATTTGAAACTACAACTATGTAATCTGATAAATCAAAAGAAATGACGCATTATAACATTATGCAATTTTTATTCACACTGATAAGTGTACATTGTAAACGACATGATCCAAATGTAGTTTAGAATATACTTAATAATTATAAGCAATGATTGACAGTGGCTAGCAGTGAAGTCCAGGACGCGTGTTTCTTCCTATTTGGGAAACGTCAGCTGGATGTATCTGCATCTCAGACTTCATGTTCACTCTGCGACACGAATCTAGTACCTTTCCACTGCTAGCCACTATCCATCTTTGCTTATAATGCTTGTGAATTAATGTAAAATAGAGGCAATACGCACAGTATGCACATATGAAAATAAGAGACTGACCAGTTGAAGTCCTAAACATCAATGGGAAGATTCAAACAAACAATACTAAGTTAATTTAAACTTCACCCCATTGCACAAGCAAGTGGCTGTCAGGACATAGTAGTTAAGTGGATAACGCGATGACGTTTGAAGCGAAAGGCACTGGGTTTGAGTCCCAGAGTTAACATCAACTCTGAGATGCAGTACATCCAACTGACGTGTCCCAAATAAAACGAAACTCGCGTCCTGGATTCCGATGCTAGCCACTGTCCATCTTTGCTTATAATGCTTGTAAATTAAAACTGTATCGAGCCAATACGCACAGGATGCACATATGAAAATAAGAGACTGACCAATTGCAGTCCTAAACAACAATTGGAAGATTCGAGTAAACAATATCAAGTTAATTCATACTCAGTAATTCTTTACATTTTACTGTTTAAAATAAAACGACATAATAATTAAATAAATGATCATGTATCATATTTTTACATATTTTTAGATTCTTTAATCACGAAAGATAAATCTATGAATAAACTGATTCATTAATATCTATCTATCTATCTATTAATTTACTGTGACTTAGTTAGGACATAAATTTATTTGTTATCCCTCATTAGATTTATTTTCATTGCAATAAGTCATGAATAATTATTGTTGAAATGAAGTATTTGCAAATAAATAACTTCTAAATGAGCTTATGATTATGATCTTTATGTTGTCATATAAATAACAAGATTATTGAAGTGTTTTCTTATAGTTAATGATTATATTCAATATGCTATATGATTAAGTTTAGTCAAGTGGTTAATAGAAAATGATGACTTGATAAGAGTAAGGAAAATGTTTTGATCAATTTAAGTGAGCGATAAAACTGATAATTATCTGAATTATTTCTTAGTTTATAATAACTAAGGTTATGAGTTTCTCTTATTTAGGCTACAGATACAATGATCCGTTTAAGCATTATCAATAGACCAATTTCGTTTTAGAAACAAGAAGTATGAAATCGAAAGCCGAAATACTTTGAGCACCAGTATTTACCAACTTTGTCACTCTGAAATTGTATATAGAAAACTCTTTATACATTAGATAAGTTTATGTAAGATAAACACATAATGGCAGTAATTCTGTTTGCTAGCTCAAATAAAGATAGTACATGCTTTACGTTATAGTGGTCTATCAGTTAAGGGCTTCGGCTCGAGACTGGTAGGTCCTGGGTTCGAATCTCGCGAGAGCGGGTTCATGGATGCACACTGCTGAGGAGTCCCATAATGGGACGAAACGGCCGTCCAGTGTTTCCAGGTTTTCTATGGTGGTCTAGCTTCTTACGTTATAGTTAACGATACTACCCCATTTATCACACAAACGTACATGTAGATGATATTGAACTCTCAACCAGATAACTTCAAGTTCAGTCTCTACACTAATCAGTCAGAAGTCAAGATAATCGTCAAGAAAACGTCAATTCATCTTTCATTCCTGTTAAGATCAGTCATTAAAAAGTATCTACAAGCAAAGTGAATCCAGTATGCTTCATATAACCAAAGATATATTGTGGTGTGGGTCACTTATATTCACATAAGTAGTATATAACGGTGGTCGGGCATTGAATGTATTTCAGTAGAAGATAGATAATGAGAGAACGGGAACGAAACGCAATTGGTATAAAAATGCATGAACGATGATAAACGGAGACGATGGACTGATATTTGCGGAAGGGACGGTCAAGATTGAGACGATTGATTGATGGTTTGCAAATTAACTATTTACTGTATAGTTGTCAGATTTTTGTTAGATATTCTGTCATTTTGTGCTCAAATACACTGATTTTCCCCTTTCATTTTCTTGTTCACTACAGTATTACTTATCTGTTCCAGGGGGTTAAGTGATGAGCTATCAAAGCTGAAGTTGACCTTAGATTTTGCTGTACAAAGTAAGTCGGTTGCTTACAATACAAACTTTATCAACATGACTGAAACAGTACTGAACAATGGAATACAATACTTTGATTACTTTATAAGTACTACATAATTGTTTTAAGAGTAGTCAACAATGGACTGGTAATACAACTATAAAGAGAGTGAGCTACCGTCTCTTACACGCTTCTTAACAGAGTTAATAAATTCGGATTTTGTAATAATTGCATTACAATGGTCTCCTATGACTAAGATTTATCAAATCAAGTCACATGATATTAGAAGCGGAAAGCTAACTTGACGGTAAAATATTTAAAGCTATAGTAACAGGTGAGTTATTTGGGAATTTAATATTTCATTACACAAACAAAGTCAATCCTTGAAGTGAATAAAGCAATTACATTGTACATTCATGAAGAAAATATTCATCTCAAATTTAATATGTTATTTATCTATGTTCTCTGTGGAAATGCCCTACATTAAGTCATGAAACATTAGAAATTTGATTTCCTACTCACTGAGCCTTTACAAACATATTATATCTATTACTTATTTACAAAGCTGTAAAAAAATATTGTCGTTGTAGTATTTCTTTTGACTTGTAGCTCTTAATAAACTTCGTCTTCTCATTTCATTATCGAAAGCTCTTGATTATGCCATCTAGTAATTATTTTAAAAAAAACAATATTTGTTTTCCTCACCAAAAAATCATGCTTTTCATATGAGAATATCCTTAGCCAATAACAAAATCAAACGAGTAAATGACTGATAATAATGCTGTTAATGGTAAAAATGATGATCTTAAGTAAAACATGTCTAAATGGCTTAGTACATATACCACAACATTTACATTCATACATACTTACTAAAGTTGCCCAGTAAATCAGATATTTTATGTAAAAGCAGACTTCTTAGTATAGTCGTTGGCGTCACTGTCATATAAATCTTTATACAGTCGATAAACTAGATGCCAATTTGTTGTTTTACCAATATAGTACACCACACAGAACTGTCTTTTCGGATAAAACATAAATAACAAGAAAAATCACTGATAAAATTCTACAATACTCAGGAAATGTATATGTGAAAATGAAGTTTGCATCTGTTAACAAATACATGCTAGAGAATGCCACAATATACTGCTAATTACCTGAAATTATTTGTAATATAAGGAGGATTGTGGAGATTGTAGAAAAGTATCTTAGCTAGACCAATACTGGGAATCCGTAAGCACTAGAGAATCAGGTCGTTCTTTTTTTATGAGACTTCTAGGTTGTGTGCATGCATGACCACAGATATCGTACCAAGTTCCTTCCAACCTCTAGACAGCTGAACCAGCATCGAACTGTGTGCATGTCTGATTTCAATCAATTCATGATACTGACCGATTATTTTATATTACTTGTGGTTCAAAATTGTCCCTCATCCGACATGATTGAACTACACTGTTCACACCTTCATAGTAGAACTCTAAGAACTGCTTCTTGAAAAAGTCACTGATAACCACATGAATATGAATAGTATAGGAGTAATCCCGTACTGAAATGAAACAGCTGTTCAGTGCTTTCTGGTTTTTAGTAAAAGTTTAGCCTAATTCAGTTTTTATTTGGAGTATCAAACTGCCTTCATTTAAATCCTAATTCAATTTCTACAAAAATTAAGTTTTACGCCATAAAACATATGAACTTCCTGTTTGTTGGTTAATTTACTTTCACTTCTGTTAGGTAAGTTAGGTAGGTTCCCCTCTTTTGACAGGCGAAAAATGTTCAAGAGATCAGATGTAACTATGAATGTGTAGTTTGGCTTATGTAAGAATCGCTTTAATTCTTTATTATGTAAGAAAGTGATGACATGTAAAACCATTAAAACATCACTTTTAATATTACTTACTTACTTACTTACTTACGCCCGTTACCCCTCGTCGAGGAGCATAGGCCGCTCACCAGCATTCTCCATCCAACTCTGTCCTGAGCCTTCCTTTCCAGTTCTTTTCAGTTGCTGTTCATCCTTTTCATATCTGCTTCTATTTCCCGGCGTAATGTGTTCTTTGACCTTCCTCATTTCCGCTTCCCTTCCGGATTCCAAGTTAGGGATTGAGTCGTGATGCAATTTGGTGATTTCCTTAATGTATGTCCGATCCACTTCCAACGTCTTTTCCTAATTTCCTCTTCAGCTGGAAGCTGGTTTGTCCTCTCCCATAAAACGCTGTTGCTGATAGTATCCGGCCAATGAATGTTGAGTATTTTGCGTAAACAATTGTTTATAAATACTTGTACCTTCCTGATGATGGTCATAGTAGTTCTCCACGTTTCAGCTCCATACAGTAGGACTGTCTTGACGTTCGTATTAAACATTCTGACCTTGAAATTGGTTGAGAGTTGTTTTGAGTTCCATATGTTCTTCAATTGTAGAAATGCTGCCCTTGCTTTGCCAATCCTCGCCTTTACATCTGCATCCGATCCTCCTTGTTTATCAACGGTGCTCCCCAGGTACTTGAATGTTTCCACCTCTTCCAGGGTTTCGCCATCAAGTGTGATTGGGTTGGTGTTCTCCGTGTTGCATTTGAGAATCTTGCTTTTTCCTTTGTGAATGTGGAGGCCTATCGATGCAGAGGCTGCTGCTACATTTGCTGTTTTCATCTGCATTTGTTCGTGTGTATGAGAGAGGAGGGCTAGGTCATCTGCGAAGTCCAAATAATCTAATTGATTCTGAGAAGTCCATTGTATTCCGTACTTCCCTTCAGATGTTGAATTCTTCATAATCCAGTCAATCACTAGAAGGAAGAGAAATGGGGAGAGTAGACAGCCTTGTCTGACTCCGGTCCTTACTTGAAATGCATCTGTCAGCTGTCCTCCATGCATGACTTTGCACTGTAGTCCATCGTATGAGTTTTGGATAATGTTGACAATCTTTTCAGGAACTCCATAGTGTCGAAGAAGTTTTCATAATTCTCTCCTATCCATGCTGTCAAACGCCTTCTCATAGTCGATGAAGTTGACGTATAGTGATGAGTTCTACTCAACTGATTGTTCAACGATGATCCGTAGTGTCGCAATCTGGTCTGTGCATGACCTTTCCTTACGGAATCCAGCCTGTTGATTCCTAAGTTCGGCGTCTACTGCGTCCTTCATCCGATTCAGCAGCACTCTGTTGAAAACTTTTCCTGGTACTGATAACAAACTGATGCCTCTGTAGTTTTCACATTTGCTCAGATCTCCTTTCTTTGGTATCTTGATGAGATATCCTTCTTTCCAGTCCATTGGCACTTGTTCCTCTTCCCAAATCTTCTTGAATAGAAGGTGAAGCATGTTTGCAGTTATTTCAATATCTGACTTCAGTGCTTCTGCTGGTATATTGTCAGGTCCTGCCACCTTCCCACTTTTGATTTGTCTGATGGCCATCTTGACTTCTTCGATCGTTGGTGGAGTGACATCTATTGGAAGGTCAGTGTGGGCTGCTTCGATGTTCGGTGGATTCAATGGGGCTGGTCTATTCAACAGTTCTTTGAAGTATTCTGTCCATCTTTTCCTCTGTTCTTGAATCTCAGTGATTGTCTTTCCTTCTTTGTCCTTGACTGGTCTCTCTGGTTTGCTATATCTCCCTGCCAATTTCTTCGTTGTATCATATAGTTGTTTCATATTCCCTTCTCTTGCAGCTTTTTATGCCGCCGTTGCTAGTTCTCCCATGTATTTCTGCTTGTCGGCTTTAATGCTTTTCTTCACTTCCCTGTTTGCTTCTGCGTAGTCTGCTTGTGCTTTGACTTTCTCTGCTCGTGTTCTGCTGTTGTTAATTGCTAGTTTCTTGTTCTTCCTTTTTTGAATTTTGTCCAGGGTTCCCATAGAGATCCATTCCTTGTGATGATGCTTCTTAGGACCAAGAACCTGCTGACACGTTGAAGTTAGTGCTTCTTTTATCCCTTTCCAGTTGTCATCCAAAGTAGTTTCTTGTTCATCCAGTAGATCCTGTAGAGCTTGGAACCTGTTGTTGAGAGTTATCTTGAATTCGTGGAGCTTGTCAATATCTCGAAGGAAGGCTGTATTGAACCTTTGTAGTGCTGTTTGTCCAGTTGTCCAGTGTTTCTTTAGCTTCAGTCTCATCTTGGCCACAACCAGGTGGTGATCTGAAGCTATGACAGCTCCTCTCCGGGTTCTCACATCTTCCATTGATCTTCGGAATTTTTTGTTGTTACAGATGTGATCTATCTGGTTCTCTGTGGTGTGGTCCGGTGAGATCCATGTAACTTTGTGTATGCGCTTGTGTAGGAATATTGTGCCGCCTATAACCAATTTGTTGAATGCACATAGGTTTGCAAGTCTCTCCCCATTTTTATTTCTCTCTCCTAATCCATGTCGTCCAATTACATCTTCATATCCTGTGTTGTCCACTCCAACTTTAGCATTTAGATCTCTCATCAGGATGGTCAGGTCCTTTCGTGAGCACTTCTCTATAATTGATTGCAGCCTTTCATAGAACTGATCTTTATCATCGTCGTTGCTATCATTGGTGGGTGCATAACATTGGATAACGTTCATTGTGATCCCTTGCTTCTTTGTTCTGAATGATGCTTTGATTATCCTGGGTCCATGAGATTCCCATCCCACAAGTGCATTTCGTGCTTCTTTGGACAGCATTAGAGCAACTCCCTGAGTGTGTGGAGCATTTTGCCCTTCGTGACCGGAGTGCAGCAGCATCTCTCCTGTACCTAGCCTTTGTTGTCCAGTTTGTGTCCAATGGGCTTCGCTGATTCCGAGTACTGCCAAGTTGTATCTCCTCATTTCTATTGCTATTTGACTGGTCTTTCCTGTCTCCCACATTGTCCGGACGTTCCATGTACCTATTAAGAGTGTTGCTCTGGTTGTTAGAAGGTGCATTGGTCTTGTGACTTCCGAAAAATTTCGGCTTTCATCATGAGACGTCATAATTATTCCTTCAATTCCCAGGGCAGAGTTTAAATGGTTTGAATTATTTTTTCTGGTTAGCGTTTTTTTAGCGAGTTAGCTTTTCTACCCTCCTCCTTTACCCGGGCTTGGGACCGGCAGTAACTCTAGAAGAGCTACAGGCGGAGTTACTTTTAATATGCTATGAATAAAAAATTGATTGGATTAATAGAGCATTAACCAGATATTTTACTTAATTTGCGATATGCATTGTATATTATAAACTCCATTGTTTAAGCGACTTAGTCAGTAATTTCATTGCTTTCATATTTATACCCTTAACATCTCTGGTTTTAAAAACAGATTACATTGACAAAGTGAATTCAGTTTCGAATGGTCTGACAAAATCTCGAAACTACTTAAAATATAGAAGAGTTCAGTAGGGAGATGGTCCAAATAGTTAAGGATTTAAATATATGGTAATAAATTGGTATCGTTTAATATCAAGCCAAATCAGCCATTTACCTACATTACTCTTAGTGGTTATAATGAGATACAAATCTCATAGTGTTATGGTAACAGTAAACTAGGTACTGTAAGATGCCTGTGCATTGAGTTTAATATCATTTAAGTGGAGGCTGTCAACATATTCAGATAATTCATGTTTCTAGAACGCCTTGACCAAATATCATGACGAAAACATATGCTCTAGTAAGTAAATACCAAAGCCCGCCACTCTGTAATATCCATAAATAACGTCATGTTGCTGATCTTACTACAAGCATAAGGTAGTTATAATATGTAAAGGATATCTTGTGTTGTTGGTACAAAGTTTTGTCATCCTATTTCGATAATTAATGCTAACATGCTTTTGTTTTAAGAAACAAGTGTCTGATAAATGTGCATCTTAGTGATTCGGTTTAGTAACCACTATCATTTTAAATGTTTGAAATAATCTAATGCAAATCTGTATCCATTATTTTCTATCACTTGAACATTTTTGTGATAAACATATTTCAGTAAATCACATACTTGTGTTACTGTTAAAGAATTTACTACTTGAAAATGTAACATTTGTGGGGGGGGGTTAGGATGAATGTAGACGGCAAACATCAAACAATATCCCGTAGTAACCAATAGATATTACCAGATGATAGATGGATGTGATCCATGAGCTTCACAATGGAAGATGCTCCAATAAAAATATCAAATTATTCTCAAGGTCTGACGTCTTTATTAATATCTAGTGAATTGGGTTTAGTAGCTATGTTTATATCGACTTATTCACTAATTAAACAAGGTAACAAGATTTTCTGTAAGATTTCTGCCGTTCCTGAAGCGATTGTGGCAATTAGGGAACAAATGTTTTCGTGTGTAATTAATCCTCACCCACTAATTAATAATCAAACATTTGTTGTGTGAATCGTTTTAATTTATTTGATGACCTTTATTAACCATATGTTTAGGGACCCTGAACACCAATTGTCTGAATCATACATGGATGGACAATAAAGAAGCCCTGCTTACTTGTGCAATATAATGATGACTAATATTGTAAAAATTTAGCTAATCTTCTACACCTATGAAAACTTATGCATGCAAAAAAAGGTCAGTAATCCAGACAGGTTCAAAGCGTCTAACTAAATTTACAAATATATAGTAAATGTGATTTTTATGGTTGAATTCATTGATCAATCTAAGCTAGACTACTATTCAAAACCCGGGAGCACTGGACATCCGGTTCTTCTTGGTATGGAACTCCTCCGAAGTGCGCACCCACGATCCCACACGTGGGACTCGAACTCAAGACCTTCAGTCTTGCGAGTGAATGCTTACTCTCTAGACCACTAAAATCTCCACAAACTCCTATTCTGGTAATGTGATTTTCAACACAAGTTGAAGCTAGTTGTTGAACTAATATTACAATAAGCAAAGATGGATAGTGGCTAGCATCGGAATCCAGGACACGAGTTTCGTCCTATTTGGGACTGGATGTACTTTCATCTCAGAGTTGATGCTCACTCCGGAAATTAGATCCAGTACCATTTGATTAAAATGCCATTGCGTTGTCCACTTAGCTACTATGTCCTGACAGCCACTTGCTTGTGCAATGGGGTGAAGTTTAGATTCACTTGGTATTGTTTGTTTGAATCTTCCCATTGATGTTTAGGACTTCAACTGGTCAGTTTCTTATTTTCATATGTGCATACTGTGCGTATTGCCTCTATTTTACATTAATTCACAAGCATTATAAGCAAAGATGGATATTGTCTAGCATCCAGCTGATGAGTCCTAAATATTACGAAACACACGTCGTCGGTTCAACTGCTAGCCACTACCCATCTTTGCTTATAATGCTGGTGAATTAACGTTATATCGAGGCAATGAGCACAGTATATACACATGACAATAAAAGATTAATCATTTGCTGTCCTAAACATCAATGGGAAGATTCAAGTAAATAATACCAAGTAAATTTAATGTTACAATAGTAAATGATTTAGATGATAATGTGATTTTTGTGGTGTTTTCGGAGATATTTTCTACTATAATTTTAAGGGAAAATTGTTGTTTTCATTTATTTAGAACCCCGATATGAATTATTTAGTGACAGAAGCATCAAAGACGTCCGTCAATTCATTTTTGAAATAAAATATACAAACTGAAAGTGGGAAAATATGATGTCTCAAAATGTCGCTTCTATTTTCATTCATTAATGAATGACTGAGATGATTGAGTTGTGTCAACAACTATCAGAAAAACAAATCAACATTGAAACTTTCAAGGTTGTTTTTAAGGAATTACTTTTAAGGCGTATGATAAGCTTTAGTTTGTCTCCAATACCGCATATCACAAACAAATTTATGGGATAGTAATTGGCTCAGTTTTGTTATGAGAGGAGATTTCCAGATTTGTAATGAGAAGCTGTAGTCAGTGGAATCCCGCTGTGTCTGGTGTAAAGGAAGTGCCCACAGAAGACAATGAGAGATTGTCACAGAGTACCGTGGATTGATTGAAATTGAATTGATACACCATCAGATTCCAATTCAGTGGTCCATGTGTCAAAGGTTTGATCAAGAGATAGAAAAAGCAGGATTCGATTCCTTGTGGGGGGTTGTTGATAAGCGCTATTGAGGAGCATCATACTTGAACAAAACTACCATCCAGTCCTTCCAAGCCTTCAATGGTTGTCGAAATTAAACTGGTTCATAATTTAAATGAAAGTCAGAAATCTCCAAAACTCCATACTGACGACTTCAATGTTCTGTCAGACAGAAAAGAAGGTAGGTCTATCAATATAATGGTCCACGAGAAAAGTTCATTTGGATGACAAAACACATATTCATTTAGCCTTATATCGATTCATCACAAGGGAAACTGATTAGATGGAATATGATCACTAGACTAAGTTACTGGTCATCACAGTTTCTTCTGATTTTAGTAAGACATAAATTAGAATTTGTCAGGATAAAATGAATAGTAATACAAAATCTAGTTTGCTTCTGGCATTGGTATTACTAGTTAGCGATTATGGTAGTATAACGAAATGTTTATGAAACGTTTACTGTCTTGTTAATGAGTTTTCCAATCCTTCGTTACAGATAAAAGACTTCAGATATCCAACATATCCAACATACAGTAGGACTACTTGAACTACAATCTAGACACCAGGATCCCATTATTTTGAATTATAATACCGAAATATCTTACATTCAGAGACCGTCTACCACTAGGTAATCTATAGCATCTTGTTTCATTCACAATAGATTAGCTTTGGGATAAAAGGAGATGATGCATGACTAAAAGCTTTACACTGCATCAAAATTTATCGAAGATCTATAAGGATCTAGTACGATTATTACACGTTCATTGTCATGAAAAACATAAGACTTGATCAGATTATTATTTTTAGATCTATATATAACTTTTTGAACACATAGTGAATGATAATTATGAAGATTTCCACAAAAAATGGAAACTTCACGTGTTTTTGTGATATCTGATCTAGATGTTTTGGAGACGAATCTTTCATTACCGTCTTAGATAATATCTTTAGCACTGACATCATCCAGAAGTGAGCTTCCTGGATATTTTAACAAGATTTAAGTCACTTTATTTTGACTGCGTTGCTTGTGCTTTAATGTCTCTACAGATTTGTTCTCTTTATTTGTCACTATGTTTCTGTTGATTGTCTTGTTTGTTTAACCTCTGACAATTTAATTGACTGATCCTTTTCACTTTTGATAACGTTGCTCTGGTAATTAAACAGATGAGTTTCTTCAATTTTTCCTGAGGTTAGTTCCAGCTCTTCTTAATAACGTTTGTGCACAGCTTTCTCTCTGCCCAGATTGGTTGCTATTGCCGCAAACATGGGGTTTTCAAACTTTTATGTTTATCCTGCTGATTAACACTTCCAAGGCAATTGTTTTGGTAATTATCCTTCATTTGTATTTTTCGTTGTTGTCTGAGATACTGTTGATTAAATTATGAGGATTTCCGAGATTATCGCTCTATAGGACCATAGGTGTATAATCTACGTAGTGTCTCCTTGTAAACATAACTATTAGAAGGAAACTATTTTGAAAGACACAGATCTGTGAGGGGATCCAAATCGGACGGTTGTATGTTCAATCGCTCTGGGAGTTGTTCACTGTTGATGGATAGTTGTGGTATATCATCTGTAGTGAGTTTTATTCCTATTGAAGTAAACAGAATTGTAAAGTCGTAGGACACCAGTATTTTCGTCTTCACGTAGCTTTACGTTTTTAATAGTGTCATGTGTTGAGTAATCGAAGGAGGGATCATCTTTAGGTAAATATATCGTTATCCTAAAAGCTGGGATCCGGATTAGTGATTTAATTGATCGTAAAGGAGTATCTGATTTGTGCAGACTTGGTCTGATATAGATTGAGAAATGATATGTCAACTGACCTTTATTCCCCACTGATCTTACCGTATGGTTTGTTTTTCCTCAGCGAGTTTGTCTACTGTTTTGTTGATTTCTTTTGGAATCTGTTTAGGACTTAATTCGTTTTCGGCGAATGTGTTCAACAGAAAGTGTAATTAGATTTACGTTACATCAGTTCTAATTTTCCACATTACTGTACACTGACGTTCATTTTAAATAACATCACTGTCAACTTTACAGTATCCGTTTGTTTTGTGAAGTAAAATCAATTTATTTCAGAACGTTGGAATATTGTATGTTTGACAATGTCTCATGTAGCATTGTTACAATGAGAAAAAGAGAATTTAAAATATGCTTGATTTTAGAATTGAGATCCCTTTGTTTCGTGATATACAACTGATAGATCACAATTTTACCATCATCCTCCCACAGTTAATGAATACGAAGAAATGATTATTCCAACGGTATACAAGATGAGCACAAAAATAAAATCAATATGATTTTGGTTGAAAACGACTGAAATGAAATAGAACGTAAAAGTATTTCGTTTGACCAATCCGACTATTTAAAACTATTGTTTGTTAATGATCTGATAGCTTCTGAATGTACACACATAAAACATCTGTTTAACAAATCAACTCAGAAGGGCTATGGCTATTGTGTGAGTTAATTTCTCATATTTATAACTGTACATGATTAATGAGTCACGGGCTTTCATATCTATGTACATGGATGATGGAGGTGAAGGAAAACAATTAGAGCTTATCTGTTTAATGATGATAATAATTGAATGATAATTGAATGCTAATATAAATGTGATTATTAAGGAAATAAGCATATTTCAATAGTTGAGATCATTAGTCATTAGAAGCTAGACCATCATGGAAAACATGAAAGCACTGGACGACGGTTTCGTCCTATTGTGGGACTCATGATCTCAACTATTGAAATTACTATAATATCCACAAAACCCAAGTTTCATATGTAAAGAAATGTTCAAATAATCACACAATCAAGTGTATTGAGATTATTTGGTTTATTTGTAGTATCATATAAAAGCGTTATGGACAAAAAGTTCAAACTAAATTACTTAGCTCCAAATAAAATTCTGAAATTTATATTTTGGATTGTTCAGTTACCTGAACACTCGGCAGACTATCATGACTCAATGGAAAGTAGCCTAGACCATCAACTGATATATTTAGTATTAAAATTAAATTATTTATGTAAAGTGTCATTCAATTATGAATAAACAGAAAAAGAAAACAGTGAGTAAAAGAAGTAATAGAATACTTACTTTTTTAAACCAACAATATCTGACAAAATTACTTCGATCCAAAGTCTAGATAACTAACTTGTTATTTGTATGTAGAATCCCACGGAATTCATTTCCAAAAAAATCTAAAAACCATAATAATGCTTAACTGTCGAAATCAAATAATAATTTAAGGTATATTAAACTTTAATAATTTTTGATTTAAACTGTTTTTAATATAAGATAAATCGGGACTGTAAAGTAAACTACTTAGTGTAGTATAACTAGTGAAACTGTACTTTGTTTACCTTATTTTATTTCATTTGTAAACTTGTGTTTTTGCATTCATAAATTTTAGTGTATACCTAAAATTTAATCCCATTGTAAATTTTCATGTAATTATGAATGAAGACAAATAAACAAGAAACAACATGGTACCACTAGGCATTATAAGATTCATTCGATATTTTACCTCAAGACATAATATTTTGTGGTTGTGTATGTATGTGTTAAAGTAAATCAGTAATAAACATTTGAATAAGACAAACTTAAAAAATATTAAAAAAATATAGTTGTCTTGATCACATGTAAAACAACTGACGTATCATGAGAGGACAATAGCTAGCTAGCTAAATGTTAAGTTAATTTGTTATCTAGGTCTTAGCGAAAATAAGGAGAGGATTAGAAAGAATATAGACAGAAATAGAAAAGCCAACAACAACAGCAGCAAAGAATGAATATAGAAACTTACATAGAATAAGTAGGGGGGAAGAAAAAAATTTTTTACTCTTAAGGATAGAAAGTATGACAGACAACTTTATAAAAAAAACTTTCTACATTAAATCTTTAAATATACACATTTTAGTTAAATTAAAATCTACTAGTAATTAAAGTTTCATTGATAATCTCCATGATGATAATTATAAAATGAATTTTATTATTTCAATTTAAATCTTTATGGATAATAAACAATAAAATTTTTAAGAAAAATGATTATGCAATAAATATGGAACAATAAAAGGAAATTATTTTAAATTATCAATATGTATAAAAAATTGTGTGGAATAGTTATTTAATTTACAAGGGGTAAGTGTTAAGTGATTGAATAAAACAATATATTTTACTAAAAATAAATAGATATTCACTTAGTGTTGTTATTAAGAACTGCAGTCGACCAGTCTCTCGTTGGCATATTTGCATCTTGAGCAGACTGCCTCGATACTACCTTAGATCCCAGAGTGATTATCACTTCTGAGATGCAGGTACATCCAGCTGACGAGTCCCAAATAAAAAGTAACGCGCATCCTGGATTTCATTGTTAGTCACTATCCATCTTTGCTTGATAAAGAAATATCTTTAAAATACAGAATTTTTTTTACTATACGTAAAGCAATAATCCACTCTTTAATGTGTTACATAAATAGAATATATCACTTCTTAGGTTATAATCCCTTATAGATTAGTAAGTTACGATGTAAAAGGTTAAAATTAGCTTAAATTTTCATGGTGAAAATATTATTTGCTCATTTGTGTAAATGATAAGTAAGTCGGTCAACGCGTAGATTTTATTCTGGCTAAAAGATTTTAAGTAGACCACTGTTATCTAATTTGAAAGAAAAACATTCACTTGTATTCTAAACACAATGATCATGATATAATTTATTCCTAAGAAGACGTTTTTCCTTTAGTATATACATTTTCATATTATTAGATTTTTTAAGTTTTTAATATGTTAAGCGAGAAAACTGCAAATAAGACCGATAGAAGAGAATTCTTACGAAGAACTCGCCACAGAGACAAATATAAATATATTATAAGAAGTTTTTCACTAACACTTACTAACTAAGAATTACCTTTTCATCTAGGGAGTAAATATTAAGCTTGGGTTAGTAGTTAATTTAAAGTGAAAAATGACTGTAACAGGCTGATTAGAACAGCGACCAATATAGATAGTAAGGGGAGAAGAAAATCTATTTTGTATTCGAAAAAAGCACAGATTACTAGGCATCATTGTTTGAATAACACTATTTCAATAAAGCTCTGGTGATTTACAAGGATGTAAACTGGAAATTAAAGTTAATAAACGAATGACAGTCATGACTGCATTTACAGATTCTCATAGAATCAATTTACAAAAATCGATTGAAATCATGAAGTGATCAATGTTAGACCACCATTGAAAGTTTAGGAACACTGGACGGCCGTTTCTTTCTAGTATGGGACTTCTTAATGAAACTCAACAACCCCAAACTGATCATTTGCCTTATTACCTAGTATATCTCATTTAAATAATTTATTTCTGATAAATCACCTACCTTCAGTCAATATATCAAAAAGATTCAAGATAAAAATCTACTCTCTTGATTGGTAGAAAATATGGTCACTAAGTACTTTGATATTTGAAGTGTCAAAATGTCAAAACATGACACCGAAATTTTTGAAACAAAATCGTATAAATTTTGTAATTAATAAATGACATGATCACTGTTGTCATTCCAATCTAGTTTACAAGTAAATATTGATAGAACATTGAGAAAACTAACCCGTATACGAAAACCATCTGATAGTTATAAAAGTTGCAAACAAATACATCTCCGTTCATCTCGGACAAAAGTTTATCAGTTGATGAAATGTATGACAGATAAAAGATACAATGACAACTAGTAAGAAAAAACTATCTTATATTAAATAGATATGTTAAAATCAAGATAATTTTACACACAGTATGTAAAGGCATTTAATGAAAAAACAAGGGGTTGACTTTTATAGCATACGATTGCAGCTAACTAGTGAATATTAATCAGGCCGAAGTCACTTGAGAGTATTCTTTATTTGAAAGCCGAATAACCTGTGTGAGAAAATATTGATTTGTTTTGTCACTTACTGCAGTGTGTATGATGCTATCCATCTCCAATATTAGACTATTTTGTGGTCAGTAGAAGTGAAGACATCTGTAGCGGGAAACTACATATTTACGATTTAGAGATTCTGTTCAAAATTTTGAGGTATATATGAAAACAAAGATTCCTTTTTAACAATTAGATACTAGTATATATGTATTATAGGATTCCATATTATATGATAATAGCAACTATAAAGAGAAAAGCGTTATTTGTTAAAGTTGCTGAGTGATTATTGTGTTCTTCATTATCCATTTCTAAAATACTTCAGAAAAGAACTCTGTGTTATTAACCATATAAACCCTTATATTTAAACAGATTATTACAATTTTCGTTTAAAACTTCATATTTTGATAGACTGGTTGTGGTTACCATTTACTGGCTAAATATTATTGTTACTAAAAATATAGTTAGAATTTACACGTATGATTCATTGTCAAAAGTTCCAGTTTGGGAAGCTAGAAAATTCGACCGGTGAACAAAATATGTGAAGAGATACAATATTATTGATATCAAATGTAAAAACATTAAATAATGAATGATTACATCATCAAAATGTCCAAAATATCGACGAGTTACTTTGGAAGAGCATGGTTTATCAAGATAATTATTTAATAACCAAATATCTGGTATTTATTTTATTTTGTTGAAAGAACTTTAACTTGTGGCCCCACTGATTGTTTTCATTAAGGACTTAATGGTTTTACTTTACATTAGTTCACAATTAGGTAGTTCTAACGAATATTGTTGATCATAAAACTTCGTTCGCTTTAATTACATGCATACTAAGCAAAATGTCATGACATCTTTTTAGTCTCTATTGAGCTTTTCTTGTGAATAACATTGACTTAATAACAAAACATATTCATGTGTTGAGTTGCTAGTTTGTTAGATTAATGTGCGATGTTTAGCTAACCAATGTACTTTTATTTTTGATTCTTGTTTATACAATTTAGACTGCGTTCATTGATGTCATTTACCACAAATGTTATATGATTTTTAATTGAGGTCATATTAGAATAAATTATCTTGTTTAAAATGTCAGTTCTGAATGAACATTGATGACTGATTACTAATATAACATATGGGTTAAGTGAATCTTAGTTAATAATAATGAATAATTATAAAGAGACAAGGACTACAAGAGTAAAATAATCATCAAATATTGGACAGAGTGTAAGGTTATAAATTGGTATTTAATTGCTCAATGAATGTGCAGTATCCAACATTGTCAGATAGTTTCACATTCATTTAATTGTGATTGTTATATCTATGAATGTGATTTTCACCGGATACTTCCTTTCAAGTAGCTTAATTAATCCATATCGATCCGCTATGAACATGTAAATGTAGCACAACCCAATATGCTGGAAGAAAAAGGAGAAAAAAGTGAAAGTTAGGGTCTAGAATGAAATGTGCAACACTCATCCAATAAATGAACAGAAAATTGCCTGATTCCACACAGTTACTAAACGTTGAAAAAGGAATTGATAACGTTATATGTGGAGAGATATGTTTTATTTGAATGATTTACTTGATGAAGGTTTTCGGAAGGTGGCAATTTATTACTGGTGAAACGTGCAACAGTAGTAATTCTTTATGAATCCACTAGCTAGTGAATTATTTCGATGAATTAGAAAGATTTATGTATCAATGAAATATAAGTTATCAATATAGTCTTATCGGTTATATTAAAGGTAAAATTTTAGATAAAGCCAAATATTATCACAATAAATATTTATTTAATTTTTATTTTATTTATTTATTTAATTTGAGCAATCTATGACGACCATTTTCAACATCACTCAATAGATTAGAACCAATGGTGTCTATTAAAGACTGATTTCCAGTAAACGGATTTCTGTTCAAATGGCTAATGTAGTCATGTGATACAAGTAGAGGCTTTTGTCCATCAAATGCGTCATATTTGTCTTCACGATAAAAGGTGGTTTAATATATTCAAGAAGACAGGAATTTCTCTGTGTATGTAATGATAAGTTGTACATTACATTTTCCGAAATATTTGAATAGTCATTCTATTAAATAAAACTAATGTACCAAATATAATAATTAGTTAAAGTTAATTTGGTCCCAGAGTGACATCGTCAGTGGCTAAATGTCCTAATTCTTACTTGACTGAGACAACAAATCACTACTTTCTGCTAGTATTTCTAGAAACCCATTTTCAACCCAGTAAATGGTCAGTGTATAGTTATTGTTCACTTCAGTATTTTCTGATTAAATTTATATTATATCAAAGAGTTTACGAGACGAAACAATATCAGCTAGCAAATAGTTGAGAAACAGTGTCCCTTGACAAGTGGCTTCATTCTATTTTGGAACTTCTCAGTAAAGAAAGTGCACAATCTCCTATAGTATTGGAACCAAAACCTTAAGTTCCTGTGCAATATATCAACTCATTTACTGAAATTATAATGATTTTAGTGGCGACCAATATACATTATGTGTTTCGCTAGAATGTATTTCTTTGTGTTCAATCCCATGTGAAATAATAGCTATGTATCACTGATACGTCTCAAGGCAGCTGATCAACGTCTTACATTTTAAATAAAGAGAACTAACTGCATGAAATTTTTGAAAAGCCGTCTTACATTTTATTACAATTCCTTGGCTAACATCTTTTTGTTTTGAAAATTATTTTGAACAATATAATATACCTTTAAAAAGTCAAATTTATTCAATTTCACAAAGTAATATTTGAAAGATGTAGAAATTCATAATAGCTTATTGGAATTTTTTAATTGTTTAAAGAATACAAACTTAATCTACATTGGAATGCTTTGATACTGACACTTAATTACACTGGTATAAAAATTAGATTTAGATTAGAGCAAAGCAGTAGTAACCTTTGGGGGAGGGGAGCTAAAAATAATTATTTTTGCAAATTGATAAAAAATTTAATATTATCATATTCCTTTCCATTATTTTTTCAGTAAATTGGGATGAGAACAATACCGCTGATTGTCATCAATTATTTATTTTTAAGTGAGTCCGATTTTCTAAATGTAAATATTTATTTATAGCTTAAATATGAGAGAACGAAAGAATAAATTTTTGAAATAATAAATATTTCTTTATGTTAGTATGGTAACTACATTTTGTTAAACTCACAAGTCAATAACTTGACAATCATCTTATTGACATAGTTTGAAGGTTTTTCAGATGAATTATTAGTTTTTTTATAATTAAATAAACCATTTGAATTCAAATGGTCTGTTAGCATGTATACTTCAGAATAATTTGTTATCAATGAAAAAAGTTTACAAAACATAATTGTTTTTGTTGTGCGTACGCTTGAGGAATTAGTGCTTCAGTTTCCACGATGTTTATATAAGTTCCTATACAGGTTGTTGTTTTGTGATTTTGTAAAACGGAGAAACATTTCATTATAAAAGCTTTATATTAAAGGAAGCAAGAACAGATATCGGTACAGAGTTATATGAATTCATTTTATTTCGTTAAGTTCTAATTAGCTGTTTACAACCTGTAATATTTAAAATCAACGTTTACAACAGATATTGGCATACTTATAAATACAAGGATGGTTAGAGATGAATATATGTGTCATGATGTAGCGAAGGTTTCAATAGAGTTAATAAGGTCATAAATTTTGTTTCGGATAAATAAATAAAGTTTGGGAAGGAAAGTTCCAGAACATTGAAATACTGATTAGAACTCATGAAGTTAATAAACATTAGATGATTGAATCATGAGAAGATTAGGAGAATAAAAAAACACTATTTATTACTTGTAATTTTTCCAACTTCTTTGTTTACCTAACTACATCCCTTCTACGAATGCTAACATTTTGAATACCTGTAGGTGTCATTACCAAGTTTTGATTTGATAATTTCGAATAAATTGAGCATTGGGTAGATTGTTATAAATAAATAATATATTTGTAATATCCCAATGAGCAGAAAAATTAGATTTTCTGACGTTTCATGACTCAGTGTAAGCCACTTCTTCAGAGAATAAATAACCAAATTAAAATTAATCCAAGTTTAAATAGTACAACGGAACAATAGGAATATTATGTGATTAATCAAAAATCAGGTCTGAATTAGTCAATGTCACGTCATTTCGGTCAAGGTGATTCATAAGCGATAGGTATGTAAATTTGTGTGTAGGTAAATGTGCACTGTTAAGGATGAAAATTCTGTGACTTTTATGGTGAGAAAGGATAGAGTTCAATTTGAAAGATAATAGTGTGAATTGTAAATAATATCAGACTAGGTGGCTAGGATAGATAGTTCAAATATATTATTTATATTTTGAATACCTGTTAAAAAATCGTATAACTATTGATGAAACTTTAGAGTTGTCGAATGAAATTATCAATGTGAACTAATTCGGAATAATAATAATACGGTGAATAAACTTCAGACGTTTTCAGAAATCATTCATTGTAGTTCCCTACTAAGCGTAAAATTATTTGTCTGTGGAAAAAGAATCATGTTTCTTTGTATAAGTGTTAACTTGGTAAAACGATATATTTTCCTCACATTTATATAATAATGATTTTGAGTCATTTGGATTTGAGAAAACCCATCATGATACATCATAAAAGCATGTTTTCCCTAACTTGGATTGGATATAAAATATGGTGGGTACTATGTGACGGTTATCAACTATTTGTGTGTTCTATCCATTAAAGTTATTTCCTATTACTATTAAAGATATATTCGTCTGCTACATTTCAACATGCTTATTATTATTATTAATGGCTTTATTCAATATTATAATCTGGTACAATATAGAATTCTCAGCATGCTTGACATACCAAAGAAATTTCCCGATCCAAAGTCTTCAGTTATAACTACAGAAAGGTTCATTATACTTTAAATTATGACTCATCTGAACAAGAAAGCGAATTTTGTTACCATAACGTATAAGGTGGTTTTGAAACGAAATTAGGAAACACATTAGTAGTTGGCTACCTGGTATCTTAAATTTATGATCTTATAAAGATTATAATTTGGACTACACAGGAATGTTATAAAATAATCACCTTGTAAATACTGCATGAAAACATGCCAATTCACTTTCTGAAAGGTAATTATCGAGGCTCAGCATAATTTGGGGTTTATTTCTTTTCCAACCACGAGGTAATATTAGCTAAACGACCATTATGAGCTAGGAAAATGATGATTCCTCTTTGGATGATATATAGTTACCCATGAATATCCACCTTCATATTGTCACGCCATTTGTTTCCTTGTATTAGTATACTTAATTTGGTCTGGCCGAGTGAAATTCTAACGTTCAATATTTTAATTATCAAAAATTGACTGTATTTACATAATATTAATAAATCCACTGACTTTAACCATAATTTACTGTCCACTGGGAGCTTTTGGCATTGTTCAAATGACTTATAGCATAAAACCGTCAAGCAAATTCTAAACGATTAGTCACTTAGATTAGGTATTCACTTTGTAATAAACATTTGAGTAGCATCAAAATATAAAGAAGCATCAAATGGTTTCAGAAATTCAAAAACTCAAGGAAAGCTGTAAACACGACAAAACTGTTTGGTTTATTTATACATTCAGTACACCTATTTATGATTTATCCAAGTTACGCTTTTATCTCCAAGTTTATTTCATCTCATAGTTTCATAACGTTCGAACTTCCAGTCCATTACTATGTGATGAGCTTTGCACAAACATTTATGCAATCAGTACTTCAGAGTAAAGCTTGACTAATCTCTTTTAATCCTACGTACAAAATTTACAACTGCAACCTCCAGTGTTGTATGCACCATGATACTGAACTGGTTGAAACACAACACTGAAAAACCTTTCTTTTAACAAGAATTTCATATATTAGACATATAGTCAGGATTTTAGTACAGTTTTGTAATATGAGTTATAAATTTGCAGACCAGATTGTATGTCATATATATATATATATATATATATATATATATATCATAGTGGGTAAATTTCGTGGATTGGTTGAAGTTAGACATTAATACTGTTGGATGCCGGCTTAGTAGTCTAGAGGATAAGCGCTCGCGCGCGAGACTGATAGGTCCTTGAGGGATCGTGAATGTGCGCCTCTGAGGAGTCCCACAATAGGACAAAACGGCTATCCAGTGCTTCCAGGTTTTCCATGATGGTCTAGCTTCAATTGACTCATAAATTAAATCATAAAATTACCAAAATTTCCAGAAAACCCCCTTTTGATAAAGTAAAATTAATTGAATGAAATTCTGATAATCGTCATTTAATTAGCAAAGTGGTTACTCATTAGTGAAACAATATTTTTTCGCTTATTTTTATGCCATTATGAAGTTAGACTTCGATGAAAAATATGATAAAATATACTGCTTTAAAGGGGATAATTTTAGTGGTAAGATAGGTTCTTCACAATTGTTATAGTTGTTAGAACCATAGTTATTTAGTAGGATCTTCTGTGAATTAAATATGACAATTAAACCTGAAAGTAACTATCATCTGTGACTGTCAACGATTATCATTCCTTGTACTTTAAAAACGGTATTCTTAGTTGTCGTTTCTTGAGACTCATCGAACTAGAAACTGTAGTCCTGCTTTATAATATGTCTCAGAATGTATCAAAATAATGTACATCTGTAAATGTTACTGTGAATAGATCATGTTTGATAAGAGGGCTTCAAACAACTATCTGGCAGATGTATTCAATTTAATATTCTCCACAGTCCAATGTTGCTAAAAGTGTTATTTGTTTTGAACCGCTTATTTGTATTATTATGGTTGTTACTATTGCTAGATCGTGGATGCGCACTTCTGAGGAGTCCTATGCTGAGACGAAACGGCCATCCAGTGCCTCCAAGTTTTCAATATTGGTCTAAGAATGATCGGTTCATGATCCAAATTAATATTGTTATAGTGTTCGTCGGGATTTATTGATTTTTAAAGTCTACAGAACTGGTCGATTTTAGTAATCCAGCCTTCAAAAATCGAGTAGCACTAGGCAGACGTTTCTCTTCGTTATGGAATTCATCACCAGTACACTTTTTATTATTGTAGTCATTACTTTTGAAACTATACACATTGTTATTGTTACTTTTATAATGCAACAAAATGGATAATCGAAAACACCAGTTCTCCTAAACATTTTGATAATAGATTAGTAATCTTTTGTTCAAATTATTTTATTTTAAGTGTAACTTACAATTGAAGGATAATCTTATTAAAAGAACAATTAAACTTATAAGTTTCGTTTATACAATTGAATGATGTTGATTTGGAAAGTTTGCTGTAATCGTTACAGATATTTCGAACGATCTAGTAACACACATACTAGTCAGGACATTTGCATATAAAAAATAGTGATCACTAAAATGAAAAGTCAAATAAGTGCTTGATTTGTAATTGCGAATAAAATGATACCATATATATATGCATAGAAGGACAAGACATTTGTTGAAAATAATACAAGAATTAGTCATATTACTTGACCGCGACCTGAAAATTAAATTTAACAGAGATTTATTGATGTAGATATATCAAATATGTTTCTACTACTTTTCTGGTCAATCACTATGACAGTGGTATAATGCCATACATTTTAAATAAATTAGATGACAGGAATGAAAGATCTAAAATTCTGAAAACTTTATCATAATATTCTGAGTACAAAAAATCTGATAATTACAAACAACTGAATTTTAAAGTATTTACTGTATTTAAATTAAAAGCTACATTACAACCAATAATAATTCTAGAGATATAAGAAATGAGCTACGAAGTTTTCCATGATAGTTACATTCAGTATGGTCACATGGATAACTAATATGGAGTAAAAAAGCAATACATATACTTTATTGGAATAAGAGTACAAAAGACGGTGAAATCGTAGATAAGTATCTTTGTCATCCAGTTTTTCATACCGATTGTGAAATTTAGGTGGCATGAAATTAATAAATAATCAAATCAATTGTCGAAAACCATTTAAAGACTTCATATATAATTAATTTACAGAAATAAATGTCTTTACAAAATCAAATTATATTACTCTGGATGCGTTAGTAACTGTAACTACATATGAATGTTATATTAAACAACCCAATAAGTAGCTACAGCAAATTAAAAAACAGCAAAATTTCGTTGATATACAGTGACTTTGATCTAAGTGATATTAACGATATATATAACCGCTTTTTATCAAGTGCAGAAGGACGTACCATATATTTCATGGACTTCATTCATATCAGTTACTAGTCTAATATTAGTATTAGTATCTAATATTAAGGGACTAAACATAGAAGCTAATTACTAACTTATAAACTCATTTTGCATCAAAATTCAATCAACTGAATATTATTGAAAGCTAACAATATAAATTTGGATTTTCACTGTACATGTTTTAAAAAGTTATATGTTAGGACTGTCCTATTGAAGATGACAGAAAATTTCAACATCATCTTTACGGAAAATAACTAACATTATGTAAACTTGTATTCGGTCCTATAAGGTTAGTATGTAAGCACGTTCATCGATCTGTCTTATATCAGGGAAGAGAACATCTTCATAGTATGTAAGTTCAACAGTGTTTTATGGTGAATAAAATTATTCGTTTAGGTATATCTTTCAATCAGTTACACTAACCAGATATGATTGTAGAACGTTGTTTAGTAACTTTTAAATCTTCTTATATAGTTTGTGTAGCTTATCCTCCTAATAAGATAAATAAATGTATTATAAACGATATATAGTTTGTGTAGCTTATCCTCCTAATAAGATAAATAAATGTATTATAAACGAAATAAATGTATAGTAATACATTGATGTGAAGGGATACCAGATTTCTCAGATGTTACTAGGCTTTCAAGAAAAGATTACAAAAGATTTACCACTTGAAATTTCCTTACTTGAAATGAGTCATTTGAATTACTTTATATTCGGAAATAACAATTTTTCTTTCCTCTATAGAACCAATGATATTTTAAACATTATTTAATTAATTCAATTAAGATTTTCTATCTCAATATAACTATACAAAATTGACCATATTTGCATATTACGCACTTATAATCCCATAACCATATAGTAATTTAATAATTTCTCGGAGAAATTGAACATTTCTTTTGAAGAAATGTGAAAGGATAAAAAAAGGAAATCATATTGTCTTTGAGAAAAAAGTTAAAGGAAATCATTACTTTATATGAAATCTTTATGTCATCGAATACATTAGATATACAGTACGGAATGCATTGAACTCGCATCCCTCAGGGAAACTTTGACGAAAAATGTCTATCCAGACTGTTTCATAGAGGAGAATGTGAAAAGAAGTAGATGCGACAAGATATCTGGTTGTTTCATCCAAAGAAAAAACCTCTATATAAGTTTGGAATTTGAAGGTGATCGAACATCTGACATAATCAAAAGTCGTTTCACGACAGCATTTCAAAAAATATTTAATGCGGCATAATTGCGAATAACCTTCACTGGTGGGAACTTAGTTTCTGTATCTATAAAAGATAAGCTTCCGCGTCTGGTCGCCTCCATGTGCATCTACCAGCTCACCTGCTCTTGTGGAGCAAGGTACATTGACCGTAGCCAGCGCTCGCTTTCAACTTGGATATGGGAACATGTTCCAGTTTGTTTTACAAGAGCGAGAGGAAAACACTTAGGAGTTCTATACTTAGACAACTAATCGACTGTAATCATTCTACGAATCCACAGGTTGATTTTAAGGTTGTACATATGATTCGTTTAAATTTACCTAGATTTCTTCTTGTCGAACTCCTAGAAATAGCCGAAGCACTAATCATTCATGAGCTCAAACCAGAACTATGAGTACAAAAGAAGTATGTCCCATCGTTGTCGTTACCTTGGCTTTAATTATTATTGTTACTACATTCCTCTTAAGTCATAAAAAATTATTTTATTTATAAATTCTCATCATATCGCCTTATTTATTTTTACACCTCTATGACCTTTAATGACCTTTAATTATTGTAACAAAAACATTTTAATCATTTTAATCATCTTATTACTTTTACTAAATCTATTTTTATTATTCGCATTACGTAATCTAGTATTACAATCCTTCTCTTACGTCATTTAAGTTATTCATGTTCAAATTTCCTCACGGAATTTGTACTTTAACAAAAAAATTTCGCATATATACGATTGTACAGTTTGATAATAAATTCGTTGAAAAGATATCTGAAGGGGATTTGTGGAGATTTCAGTATTTTTTCAAAGTTGAAATCATGAGTCACCATCGAAAACCTAGAAGCAATGAACGGCCGTTTCGTCCTATTATGGGAGTCCTCAGCAGTGCGCATCCACGATACCGCACTCGCTCATAATTTGTGGATCGGTTGAAGTTAGACATTAACACCGTTGGATGCCGGCTCAGTGGTCTATCGGTTAAGGACTCTGCCTCGAGACTGGTAGGTCCTGGGTTCGAATCTCACGAGTGCGAGATCGTGGATGCGCACTGCTGAGGGGTCCCATAATAGGACGAAACGGCCGTCCAGTGCTTCCAGGTTTTCGATTGTGATCTAGCTTCAATTGGCTCATGATTTCAACTTTGAAAAGAAATCTCTTCACTGAACTTCATGTTTTTTTAATTTTTAATGTTTAAATGGGAATTATCTGCCAATTTTTAGAATAGTTTTATTACAGCTGATTTTTGAATAAGAAATGAAGGAAATATTTCAAGAATTATGGTTTATTTATTTATTAAGATAATAAAAATGATGTTTATTCAGTGGTTACTTAAATATTTAGTTTGTTAAAACACCTCAAATGTGTTCCTTTTCCTATCTCGAGTGAGTGGTTTGAGAAACCTTAGCTTTCATTCAAATGTACGTTGATTGACTACTTATTAGTATCCAATGTTATATTATCAACACCTCGGCGCCAATTGAATTCTATAAAATATACATTGATTTTACTATTAAACTAAATAAATCCTTGTTTCGTCAGCGAAGATTCCTAATAATGAGATTAAATTGTTTATATCTGTCAAAAGTGACAAGTAAACACATTCAATCAAAATTCAACTATAGTATAAAAGATTTTGTCAATGTGAAGCAGAACAAACTGGGTGTGCCTATCATTATTAAAATTTTTTTACCGTCATTTTGATTTAACGCCTGTTCACAAAGAACTCTTTGATGAACTAGATGGAGAAAATGATGACAACATTATTGAGAATAATTGAACTGAGAGGATATTTTTAGTGGTTCTGGATCTTCTAGCTGGACATTCCAAATCGCAACAATATATAGAAAAGTTTTGTCCGTCTTGCTTTGGATTCATATTTAAAGCATTCTCGTTTCCATTTAAATTCAATATACACTAGACCTATGTCGATGAAAATTTTTTGACGTGATATATATGAAGTTTTAATAACTATAATTCCATAGAATATAGGATGAGGGTAAATTATACAATGCACCTCTACCCTACGTACTAGTGAATTAGATCCAGAAACATAGAATAGATATCTGAGTAAACTAATGTGATTGAAGAAGGATGCTTCAGTATATTTTTTCCCTCTTAAGCACAATCGCCGTTGTTCTTATCAAACAGAAAACTTGTCGTGTCTGGTACTACGTCAAGTACAAATGAATTATTCCAGCTTCCGAGTCACATTTTGACCTTGTCGATTATTCATTTATTACCCTTGACTGTTTTTATATGAGCGTATGTGTGTGCATTGCTTATCCTCCCTATCAGATGTCTGTAGCTTATTTTTGTTCGACTATAAATATCAAGTGATGCTTGACCAAATCGAGTTGCCTCACTCGTCTTCTCCTCTCCGCTTGGCTTTCCCACTTGATACTCTGAATGCCTGTCTGGATAAACGAATGCTTGAAATGAAATATTCTAACGTAACCCGTATTTGACTTATTATTATCGCCGTCACATAAACGGTGTTAGCCTATGTAATATGCGGAGTCAAATGGAAGATTTATGTTTATAGCATATTCTTATGTTCATCCAAATCGGAATCAGATCAGTGGACCACAAAACGTTATCCAAAATACATTCAGGTGATTCAAAACATTTAATCTCAGCCTGTCATACCATTAATAATCGTAAAATATTCATAATGATATATACTGATAGTCGATACTTTTTTTAACATACTGAAATTAACATGCCGGCAATCTTAAGTAGCACGCTGAATATATAATTATTATTTGCTCTTTAATGCGTCCAAATTACAAATATCTTCATTTTGACCAAGTAATACTATAAACTAGTCAATGAACCTCCAAGTATTTTTATTCTAATGTATGAAGTATAAATATATCTTATTATGCTTGAAAATAATGTAGTAGTTTGATACCGATGTAAATGAGACAAACAAATAAAAGTCTTAAAAAAAACCTGTTTCATCAAGTCTTTCCCTCTCGCTGCATTTGGTTCTATATAAAAGTAACTTTTATTTATGCTTATGAAAGCAAATGTGTATTATAATAAAATGATTCGTTTTTATTGTAATGTCCTTTATTGACAGACAGTAGTCTATGGAATATTCATTAAGTTAAATAAATATATTAGTAAATAATACAAATTCTACTCTCTAATCAAATTCTTTATTTTTCTTTTCAGTAATATTTTGCAGTTGGAATATAAAAATTACATTACAAAATAATCAGAATAATACAATTCAGCAACTAGATCCAATAAACCATCCTAATAGAAAGGGTACTATAATCATTGAAGCTTCATGGGATGAAACTGATAAGAATCAAACTCAAGTTACGGTTCAGGCTGGAGAATCAAAAATATTTATATGCAGTATATGGACTTTAGAATCAAATGATAATCATGACTCAGACTCAGGGACTCATGAAACTGAACAATCTGTTTTCCTATTTTGTCCAATGAGTGTTGCATACTGTGCTCAGGATTGTTTATTGGTGGAATCTACATGGCTACTTCAGTGTACCAGGCAATTTAGAATAGTCCCTAATCCTGAATTATTATGGACGTCACAATTAAAGAATTCAAAGATTACAAAAGGTTGGCGTTTGCAAGAAGTTATTTATAAGCTGGATATTGCTACAACTGCTTCTGCCGGATTTTGGGGCTGTACGTATGGTGGCTATCGCTCTAATAGCTTGGAGCTCATTGTAAGAGGTAAAAGCCTTCAGAGTTAAATATTTATCAGCTAATAACTATCAGTTATTAGTACTTATTAAACACATTCGCCATCATCTTATTCACTGTGTAGTACATGAAAGAATACTTGTGGTGAGCTGTATAGCACTCAAAAATAAATGTTAGAGAAACTAGATTCCTACTTATTACCTAAATTATGGCGAGTTTATATCTAGGAACTTAAATAGTTTGTTATAATAATGACTCACTTTCTTTATCACTCATTTAAAACTTGTTACTCGTGAATAAGTTGAGGATCATCATTTGATCATTAAAATGCTGAACTTAAATTTATTATTCTTTAGAGAAAATTTTGTGATGTCCTCACAAACTAGTCCTATCGGAAATAAAGTTTATTCCATAAAATCCTCTTTTTTAAAGGTGAGTTTATTGATGTCTGTATCCATCTCTTTCTAACCAAACGTTTGGACTGATTAGTATTTTAATGAAACGTATTAAACTTTCTTGTAATAGCCTCCCATTCATCAAAAATGACATGAAAAAGAGTGAAACTTCATTCAAAGTGTATTTGATTGGTAATGATCAAATAAGAGAGGATAGTCATTCTTCAGACAGACTGATAGTATAAATTGTTTAATATGTTTTCTACCGGGACAAACTCTACTAATTATATGACAGAAAAAATGTGGGATTACTTCTATGTTATTATGAGAACAAACGTCCAGCATCAAACTTAATAACACATATTTAATTAATGTTTCTGATCAACTGACCTAAACTCACTTGTCCTCATCAGACAACAATATCCACAACATGACGTAAAAATGAGTCTTAAAATAAAGGTTGATTAGAAGAAAAGTTCTGGCTACTGATAAATTAGATCCTTATGTCATTAGGATCTGTAAATAGTCAATAAGAAAGAGGTAAAACTGAATTATTTTCTTTCATCAGAAGAAAGCCACGGTTGATTAGTCAGCACTGTTCTGTAGTTGAACTGAATAGATTTATTAAATTAGTGTTAATTAAACATCTGAAAATAGTTAATGGTACTTGGCGTCTGTTTACAAAATATAAAATACAGATTTTAATTTCGATTAAATTCTTTAGGATAAATAACCTATTGCATAATTATGGTCTTTTAGGCTGGTCACATTAAAGTTATACTAGCCTCAATATAAATACGTTGGAACATTGATAGTGGTCAATGAAATGTCAATATTCTATGTAAATTATTTCAAAAATGATTCTGTGATTGATGATCCAATGATGAATAAATACAGTTGATTAATTCAAGGTTATATTATAAATGGAAAGATGAAGAATTGAAAATCTCCATTTGATCATGTTTTTCATTATACATTTAAGTGAAACAGCTGATTGTATAGCTGACAATTAGTTTTGGCAATTTTGTTTATTAATTAACTTCAGTAAATTGACAAATTTAAACTTAAACGATTGAAATTTTATTTTATTTCGTTTGAATTTTGGCGTCGTTTCGAATTTTAAAAAAAAGATTAATTATTTATAAGTGATTTCATATTTTGGCGTCATAAATGATCAGATATTTTCTTTGTTTCAAATGTAATTAACCTCTGATATATGTAGCATAAACTAAAGAATATTTTTATGTATAAATAAGATCTTTCATGTATTCGGACATTTATTTTCCACCAAAATCATCCACCTGAGCTACAAGATCAAACATTTTTTGCTTGAAAACCGGTATTTAAAATTATATCCACTTAAATAACATGATCTTTGGCTTTTAAAAAAAACTTCAGTAAATGCAATATTTATTCATCCTTTACCCTATATATGAAAAAATATATAAGTATACGTCCAGTGCTTCTAGGTTTTCCCTCGTGGTCTAGCTTCAATTGACTCACGCTTTTTAACTATAAGTATACATCTGTTATGAATACGATCTCCTAAATATTAGGTTATATAATCAATGTAGACGTTAGGCATGGACGGAATACTGCTCAGTAAAGAGAGATCGTCAGTTATATGAGTTGAATTGATGAACGTATATGCATATGAATAGTAAAAACATTCATAATAGTGTTATACAATTAACACTTTTGATATTAATCTGAACCACTGATTTAAAAAACTGCACTACTCTGTTTCAGCAATGATTGATAATACTGTTATATGTCTACCTTGGAAAATTTTTAACTGATGGTTGAATATCACTTAGAAATGACTATATACGTATGTATATTGAAATATTGTTTTCCATGTTGACATATGAAACTAATGCTAATCAAATCACTTGAAAAATCTTAACAAGAAACTTTGCGACTAATGGTGTATGTTGTTTGTTCGAGAATTCGAACGGATCATTGGAATCGAACAAGAATCTTCATCACCAGTCGTTCAACAAAACGGATATCAATATGTTATTTCCTGGTTTTTAAAGTACAAAAACATGATAGTTCCAAAACATGTACTTCAAGTTTTAAAATAAATTCAACTCTTTATAATGATTGTTTACCTCAACGTGTATAAAAAACCAAGGCCTATTTTCTTATACATTAAGATAATTGCTTATTGTATCCTAATCATTTGGTAATCAAAACTTGTTATCTAACTATTTGACAGTAATTCTATACTCATATATACTACCAGAATATTTGAAGTGTAGCGTAAGAAGTTCATCAATAACGTATATATCCAAATAACTGATGTCAATACTTTTATTTACTGATAATCAGACTACAAACAAGTTGATTTTAACATTGACTTAAATATAAATGAGCAAAATATGAGTAGAAACCAAGATATCAACCTAAACGACTACAGATAAAAAATAATAATGGTTAAATCAGATCACAGGGCATATAAATATCTTACACCATTGAGAAACATTTGGTTGAGACTGGTCATTAGGTTGACATAAAGTTAGCCTTCGTAGTTGTATAAAAAGTTTTCAAGGGCCTTGGCGGCACGAAAACGGAACCCTTTTGATATGTTCAAAAACAATTTGTTCATACTACTAATCTACAATGATAATACTGATTTATTGTTCAGCATCGTCCTCCCATTTTGTACTTTATCATTATCTTTGTTTGCCTTAACTCTTAATTCATCGAGTTGACCTTTTATTTTTTCATGTATAATGTGTTAATAGGTATATATTGCTGGAAATGTACTACGCAAATACATCACATAATTCTGATAACCTTCGTCTTTTAATCGCATTATCAAATGGACTAACTATCCTAATATATCTGTCTTAAATAAATTAAAACATCTAACTAGAAAGCGTGAAATCCGAATATTACTTTATGAGCTCTTGTAAAGATCATCTGTAACTGTATTATGTTGTAGACATTTTTGTCACATCTTATTTCACCTTCCACAAATGACCCTGGTAAAGGTTTATTGTTTTATGTGGAACGATTTTTTTTAATTTGTTTGATTCAGCGGTTAACATAATAATGCTAATATATTCCCAATTGTTGATTCATTTTGTTTATATTTATAGATAGACCAGCACTTTTATCTTTGACTTCGAGTCCGCCTAACCCTGTTAAAATCGGAACTAATGTCAAACTAACATGTGAGGCTGCACCTAGTCCTAAAGCTCCATGGTACACGTTTGTCTGGCGTCGAATAGGAACTCAAATGCCACCTGCTCACTCAACCTTGCGTATATCTGATACAATCTCCATATTGACACTTTTATCTGTACAACCCTCAGACGATGGACTATATAGCTGTCATATATTACAATCTCAATCGAATTCATTAAATGAGGAAGTGTTAGAGGACGGTGAAAACGTGACTTCAGGATCAAGCAACTCAACTGAAAAACTGAGATTTAAAAAAGATCCAACAGTACGTCGGTTACACTTGGAAGTTTTTCGTGAGTGATTACTTTTGTCTCCAGTGTTTTTGACTCTAAATCAAATGACTATATTTATTTCGCTGTCCTTTTTTGTACAGTATTTTTAAGATGGCTAAGTATGTTACGATTCCCACAAATACCGACTTTGTCCACCTTATTTAAATTATGTTGGTACAGTATGCTGTTTTACAAATTCAATTTCGGCAGTAAATTTATACAAAGACAAAGGCAAAGCCTACTGAGAATCTTTGTCTAGGGTATAATATTGTAATAGATGCGACCAGCGGTTGTTATCACCGAATGTTTCGGAAACCACTAAACTACTAACAGGAAAAGATGTTTCTAAAAGACTGGCTAACGAAACAACTATGTTAATATAATTTTGTACAGTATTAAGCTTTTTAAATATATAGATGGTATCTTTAGTCATTTGACTACCCTTCGTGACAAAAGAATTTCGAGTATCATCTTGAGCTAAATAAACTCAGTTGTCAAGCGTTGAATGAATAATGTTATTATTCTGTTGTTAACTTGACCTTTTAATTATTCATCAAAATATTTGAACAGTTTATTGGTTCACCAGATAGTTCTAAGTATATTGCTTTAATATATTCATATATTTTTCATAAATATCATCTCCTTATTAAGTGTTCTAAGTCAATGAAAATAATCTATTGTACATTTACTCAAAGAAAACTGCTCGCTTCATAAACTTTCCGAAATAAATCGATTCCAAAGGTTGTTGTTAATGTAGGTTTGATTGAAAAATTTTGATATGGTGTGCGTAAAACACCATAGTATGTGGTAGCACTTTATCCTGTAAAATATCAGCAACTTAGATATCCATTAATATACGAAAACTGGAAATCAGAAGTTTGAGAATATTTGAGGTTCATAAGGATTATTTTGATGGAGCTGCATCCTCCAACTTGGGTAGTTGTATCTTGAAGCTTTCGTTGTCTTCCTAGAACAACTGATTTCTAACCATCTGTTTACAAAGACTGATAAATTAAAGGTTTTCATTTATTTAAGGTCAGTAATATGCATATCTTTAGTTAAAAACACAAATGAAATCAAACATGTATTATTTCATGTGGGTGATATGTGGTGACGTTTTTATATTGGAGATAGCTTTCAATAGTAAATGAAACCAGACATAACAGATGTCTTACTCTAGATTGTAGCTCTTCACCGGTGAATAACAGTAACTCGATACACCAGATTATTTAGCGTATCTTACAGTCTTGCAATCAACATGATATCACTCATCAATTAAATGTTTACTGAGCCAAGTCATTTTGCTAAATGGTGAACTCACTTATAGATCAATGGGGAATGGATTTCAGTCATTCTTTATATCATTCTGTCCAAAGATAAAAAAATATTAATTTATTTCTTCGGTTTGAGATTATAGTAAATAATGATTATCTTTCAGTAAGGAGTTGTGGAGATTGTTCAATTTCATAAAAATCATGAGCCGACTAGTGTTAGACCACTATTGAGAACATAAAAGCACTGAAAGACCGTGTCGTCCTGGTATGGAACTCCTTAGCAGTGCACAATCTGTTAGGATTAATAATCTTTATGAACCCCTTGGTATAGATCACATGGTAGATATTCTGTAGATGAATGTAAACCTATCATTCGCGTTATCAACAGTTATTACCATACTTCACATTTACGTATCTGATTCTCTAAATCTTATAGCTAAAATGTCTCGTTTTGATTTCTTTTCTAATTCAGATCCTCCTACTTCCTTAAATATAACTGTTAAACCTCATGAACCTTACAGACCACAAACAAATGTCACATTCACTTGTCATATACATGGTGGTAAACCAAAGCCATTGATTTATTTTTATCGCATAAATGTTCCACTTGATAATGGAAATATTTCATTGATTCATTCAAATTCCTTCACCTCGAAACATATACTAGAGAATATAACTCAAACACCAGAATCTACAGAATTAAAGTGGCAATTAACAGAAGCTGATAATATTGCCAGTTTTGGATGTGCTGCAACAAGCCCAGTCATTAAAAATCAAATGTTCTCGCTATTTATAAGAGTTAAAATTATTTGTAAGTACTATATACATATACTTTTGTTTGTTGTGAATTAAAGTAAAAAAAATATTTTTGTAATGACTAAAAAATTTTTATTTATTACGTTTTTATGTTTAAGATTTAAGAACTTTCTAAATTTCTAAAACGAGTTTTACTTTCGAAGGGTTCACTTGAGTATAAGATGTATTTTAACTGTTTCAAAAGTAACAAGAATTGATTAGTTAAAAAGTATTGTCAAAAAATGAAGACGATCACTAGAATTATGAATATCGAAATTCCATCATTATGTACTAAGTCAGTCTTGATCTCATGATGATGCCATGTTGGTTAGAGATGTGGTTTCAGATCATAAGATTTATTTGCCTGATTATTTTTATTTAAATGTACTAACATTTGTTCGAATGAATTTACTAGAACACGAACTCATTATTGATCACTCAAAATGGTAAAAGTTTATTTACAAGACTATAGTTATATAAGTAGAGATGGATGGTGGCTAACAGTGGAATCCAGGATACACGTTTCGTCTTCTTTGGGACTGGTCAACTGGATGTACTTCTATCTCAGAGTTGATGTTCACTCCAGAAATTGGACACAATGCCGTTTTGTTAAAACGCCACTGCGTTATCCACTTAGCTACTGAGTCCAAAGAGCTTCTAGCTTGTGAAATGGGGTAAAATTTAATTCATTTTTGTATTGGTTGTTTTAATCTTCCCATTGATGTTTAGGACTGCAATTGATCAGTCTCATATTGTCATATGTGGGTTTTGTGAGGATTGCCTCAATATTGCCATAAATCACAGGCATTCTAAGCAGCGATGGATGGCGTATATATGTCAAAAAGATGCTGATCTATTACGGTCTTAAAAATCAATGGGAACTTTCAGACAACCAATACAAAAATGAACTACAGATAAATGTTGATTTATGTGTTTAGAAGTTTATGGAAGAAAAGTGATATAACAATCTTGGCATACGGTGTACTCATTGGAATCCTTCAACAATAATATAAAATCCTTTTTCTTAGGTAAAGAGTCATTATCTATTTCATATAAGGAGAACATTATAAATCGATTTGGAAGTTATTGATTAACAGATTTCAGTTTTACTGGAAATCAGTTCATTAAAACATATTCAGATGAATCCCAAAAATATTATCCTGAAAAGTGATGACGATTATCATCGTTAAGTTAAAACATGGAAATTACAACAAATATTGAAGCATCGAATAAAATAATATGTAATATTAGAATAATCTGATCCAATCAATAAAGTTAAGGAACATAAACTTTTAAGGACGACATTCTTACAAACTAATTAGTATTTACTTTGCATTGAGGATTACGGGGACTCTTTCTTTGTTCAAGACCTCACAGTTATTAACAATTCGTCAAATTTCCATTATTAACCAAATATTTAAAGAAACAAAGAAATAGAAGACAAATCGATAGTTTTAAAATACAAATAATTTCATTTCAAAGAAGTACAGTTCATTTTTCTTATGGGAAATTGGGAATTGCAGTGTTATTATTACTGATGTTGACTTTTTTGAATGACACCGCATTTCAGACTGTCGACCAATGACAATGGTCTAGCATTTATTGAAAACATTAAACAGGTAATTATCGTTGCTAATAAAGAAGTGCTTATTGACAAAGGTTTATTCGTTCATAATATCAATGTATGTGGTTCAAACTAAGCTTATAATTCTAGCTACTGTAAACGGATTAATTACCTGTGTTTAAAACTAATACACACCATTTATGCTGCAAAGTAATCAGTTTAAAAGTTTCATATGAATGTTTTCATTGAACAAGTATGTTTTCTAAGCCTATGTGGACAATACCTTTAACTGATTGAAAGCATAGTTTATCCTTTTTTTTCTAATTTTAATGAAGTCATTCATGATAAATCAGTTAGAAGTAGTAGTTATCTAAAATCACTTAAGCGAACTATAGAAAAATAGATTATGAACTTGCATAATTTCTGTATGTTCAGATAGTTGATTCTGTCCTATTCTGATTATAGTTTCACCTCAAGATCCTATCCTGTCTTCCGTACCACATGGTCCAGTAAGTGAGAATCGTACTAAAGTATTTACATGTCAGTCTTCAAAAGGAAGCAATCCAAGAGCAAAGATTTTATGGGAATTGACACCTGCAATGGAGTATTTGTCTGCAGTATCAAAAAGAAGTTATGTAAACTTTTCTAAATCAAATGAAAAAGAGACAGTCATGAGACCAACGACGAATTCTGACTTTGAATATATTATGTCCGACATCTATTCGGATACTAAACACGATCCCAACAATGGAGGCTATATAGCATACAGTGAAGTACGTTTAATTGGACGACCATGGTTTAACGGTGCACGGGTATCTTGCCACTTAATTTGGAATGAGGAAGGAAACTACGACGTGAAACATGTTTCGGAAGCTACTAATCATAAGATTAGATATCAAAAAGTAGCTTACCTTCTTACTGAAGTATTCTGTGAGTTGATATTATTGACTCGAAATATTTCGATTTTTTTTATTTCAGTGATCATAAATTAATGACTTTTTAAAATCCTGAATCATAACAGATATCCAGTTCCATAAAGTGCTAAATACAATTCATTAATGGCTAACGTTTGATGCCAGGTCTGTTTTTAAATAACCAGAAGGCATGAAGCCAAAGAAATAATTGTCATGTGACATGTGACATCCTTTCGAATTTTTCGTCGACTTAAGGAATTATCATTTGTTTGTTAAATCTAAACTTATTCTCAACTCTATCCCTGCTTGATAGTAGAACGTACAAACCTACATGAATAACGTGCTCAAACAGTAAATTTTATGATATTTAAATGTTTTGTAGTTAATGCACTGGAATATTGGTAGACTGAATCGAAAAAGCCAACTGTATCATTTTGGCTAAAATGGATTTTTTTCGAAAATCATTGAACTATATGAAATGTCATGACGAAATGTGCAATTTTCATACAACATATACACCTTCTCATGTTCCTGGTATGGAATTATTGTAACATGATCCTTGTATAATTATCAACGTTCTTAAGATGAGACTTTAGGAAAATACTGGTTGTACAATCTACAATAAATAGATGGAAAATAGTCAGTTTAGTCATTGAATCGTATTCGAACTAATGAACATTGTTTCATCATAAGACACACTTAAACTCATGTATTTTTTTGAATTTATGTAGTATCCAGTAGTGTGTATGTATTTAACAGATCTAAAATTAATTTGAGCACATGAAAGGTAACATATCATATATTGTGGGTAATGAGAAACAACTGGAAGAAACTGTATTTATACAATACTGCTTTAGTGTATCCAGTTAATTAACTTACATGTCTTCATACCATTAAGCGTCAGGAACACAAATGAAAGTAAATCTTTTACCAATGAAAAAACTGTATCTACATCGCAATCATTCTCAAAGCAGGTGGATTGTGCTATGCATGACCTCATCCAAATTAACTAATATATTATGTTAATCTGATTAACAATATCATACTGCATAGGGACTGCATGACATATGGTTTTCAAGAGCTATAAAGCATTGCTTAAAGTTCTCGTCTAATGATTCATTCATTCATAAATAATCTCATGGATATATTTCCGAAGTAAAAAATTAAATACTTTGGAAATTTCATCCATCAAATATATCAACCACATTATACGTTTTGATTACATTGCTCGTGGATGTAGGGAGATAGTTTTATATGAGATAAATGTTTGGGCAAATAAACAATAAATATTTAAACAACCATACCTATGATAGAGAAAAACTGTTTCCAAAATAAATTGGGGATGGTTGCGTTTCAATGAATTTTATATCCACCAAAATCATATAATAAAATTCATTCATTCAGAACAAATTAACATTATTGCACAAAATTATTAAAAAATAATTTAAATGTTTTGTTTTGGGTATAGTTTGTCCATCAGCAATTAATTTGATTGCAATTCCACAAAACGGAATTCAAGAAACATACGGTGAACAAATACTTGAATGTACAGCCACCTCATCTCATCCTCCTGCAGTGATCACTTGGTTCAGACATAATTCTTCAGACAGAGTACAGAAAACCTATACAGAAAATGTAATTATTGAAAGTTCTTTGACAAAAATTGATACAAAGTATCAACCAAATTTAAAAATTACAACTGAAACAGTGAGTGTATTTCGTGTATTTCAAAATTAGTTATAAAATGATAAATATCACTAACTACCTAGGCCATTTGTAGAAAGTAAAGTTTTCGTAAACTTCTAGACATTTTAAAAATGAATAAAATAGAAAACCTTTATGAAAATAGCTCCAAACGAATGAATCTTGTACAATTAAATGAAGTAATTTGTTTGATGAAATAACGTATCATTTATTTCTGACATTTATATTATATCATATAACGGTTCAATATCCTGCATTTTTTATTATTTAAACACATAAACTTAGGTACAATAAGGTACCAAATAGATTTATGTGAGGGCTGGGATGCTGCCCGGGTGCCAAAACCAAAGAAGGTAGTTTTGTAGAGGGCCACACCCCAGGCCTTTACTTAAAGGTCTGATTCACAAGGCAGTGGGGCAACGTAAGGAGATGCAATCCGATGGTAGCCGGTGACCAACTATTGGTTCATACGCCATTTGTTGCTTCGGGATCCTGGAGTCAGGTTTTTCCAACTCCCCCGTAGGTGGATCCTCCGTGTCCACCAACTCGGTTAAAGCGCCGGCCATTCGCTTTTCGTCCTCTCACTTTCGTAAACAACACTCCCTGCTGCGAGAAGGCAGTGAGTCGGACTTCCCTGACAGTGGTCCTATGCACATGTCTATGTGAAAGCATTTCTAGAGGGAGAGCTGACTCTCTCCACTCTCGGCCGTACCAGAGCATTTGAGGACCTACCAAGGCATCCTTGTTCTACTTTTGAATAAAATAATGACATAGAATTTGTATTGTATCTAATCACGTATTTAAAACCTATAACTAGCAAAATAACTAAAATATTTCAGTGCAATATATCTCTTTTCAAATAATTAATTATCAGAATGTTTAAAGTCAAGCAAATAATTCCCTGTATTTTTTTAACATCCTATCTTCGTCTTACCTCATGATCTTGTAGATTCTATTTAATATCTAAAAAATTATGATTTTAGTTGTTACAATCATGACTTCAGAGGATTTAAAGCTACAAAATTTCCTAACTTTACTAAAATTAAGCTGAAATGCTAAATAAACCATGAACATCAAACATTTCATTTAATGACATCATAAAAACAACTCTTATACTTCAATAGTATATCAGATAAATACCTTTAAAATGAATGATTTATTACTTTTCATTGTTTTATGTAATAAAAAGTCTTTGATATTAGTTAAACTATAATTAACTGTGTATTAATGTTACGTCCTCGATCGGTCTACCCACTTTCGTGCCGAGTATAACTTGTCTAATGTAGATTAAGACCTTGACGTGATAGGCTGACTAGCTTAACCTTGAGGCTAGATGCGTGAGTTCGAAGCTGGGGTAGAGAGACGAAAACTATTCTATTCCTGATTGGCTGAAAAGCACGCACTCGAGAGAGAAGACAAGACAACTGGAACACTACTCGCTTTATTATAAAATCCGATCTGGTACCCGAATCCCGAATTAGTGTAAAAAGATACATGAATATATAGATGACTAACCTGACCACAATGTACAATAATTAAGAAAACACAATTATGTCCAAAACTGGGGGATTAGAGTAGAAGGTTACGTCTAAATTACAATGGTTTTTGAACAGAAAAGGCTGTGGCAGTGAACCATACATCAAATGAAAGCTTATTATCTGTAGAATAGACTATGAACAAAAGTAAATGTTACAGTTTTACAAGCTTTGAATTAAATGAAATAACGTCCCCCAAAATAACTTGCGTAGTTTGTTAAGGCTTCTTGTTTTGCTGTTCACATCAATTAACTTTAAACATTTTCTATGTTCAACAATTTTCGAAACTTTCTAATACTTTGACATTTTTTAAAAACCATTAATTTGTTGTTGTAAATACTTAATATAAGACCTTTAAAGTTTATTATTAGTCACCAAGATATCCATTAATTTAAATATTGTAAAATATTTAGATAAGCGAAAGATCGTAAGATATTATTACCATGATGGATTTTTCCCTGTTTTGGACAATGTAATTTCTAAATATATCAATAGTATTACAAAATTTATCCCGCTTAATTTTAACTCGGTATTTGTTTTAAAAGTAAGAATTTAAAATAATGAAATAATCATATTTCAATATGCATTAAATTAATCAAGTTTTAATGATCCCATAATTACTAGAAAAATAATTAGGAGAAAAGATAAACGTATTTACGATACATTAGTTGATAGAATACATAAATTACTAGAAGACTTCTTATGATAAAATGATGGTTGAAACTTGATTGCCATTGTAACTTGTAATTTAAATTGATATTGAGAAGAAAAAAACACACATGATCAGTTGAAATCATGAGTCAATTGAAGCTAAACCACCATCGGAAACCTGGAAGCACTGGACGGCCGTTTCGTCCTAATATGGGACTCCTCAGCAGTGCGCATCCACGAAACTGGTAGGTCCTGGGTTCGAATCCCGCGAGAGTGGGTTCGTGGATGCGCACCGCTGAGGAGTCCCATAGTAGGACGAGACGGCCGTCCAGTGCTTCCAGGTTTTCGATGGTGGTCTAGCGTCAATTGACTCATGATTTCAACTTTGAAAAATACTGAAATCTCCACAAATCCCCTTCTAAACACACATGATAACTTGATATTTTACCGTTAAGCTCTTCACTTTATTATTGTTATCTTTAATAGACTAGGGTGTTTATTTAAGATTTCATCAACTTCAAGAAATGATATTGAATCCCTTTTTGGAGAATCTGAATATGTATATAATAATTAAAAACTTTACTAATGTACAATAATCATTATATTGAATAATATACTAACTGATTTCTATACTCTTTTTAATTTAGACATCATTCAGATTAAAATTAATAGATAGCTTTAAATAAGATCTTTTATCTTTAAAATCAATTACATATCTCCTTTAGAACATTCAAATGAAACCATTATTATATTATATTTTTAGTAACTGGATAACTGATTAAACATATGTTTATAGTTTTTCAAAATATATATTTACATGTTTCAAGTCGAATAATAAACTATCCCCTGTGGTGATTGATCACTTAGTACATTTTACTTTATTAATGTATATGTAAACATAATTTAGTTCATACAAACAAAATATAAAAATGTTTAAACGTCAATCCACTTTTCTTCACCCTATTGTTGTTGTTGTTGTTCTTCTTCTTGTAGTGTTAGTTTAAACGAAGTGAATTACAATAAAATTTGAAGGTTAATAGATGAATAGACATAAAGTTATTTCAGTTTCTTTATGGTAAACCTTAACAGATAAGACATATATAAATATATAAATATATACTTACATATATTAACATAGTACAATGAAAAGAGTAAAAAATTTGTAATAATGACAAAAGAAAAATAAAATTTATCTATGATATTTTTTATATAGTGATTATTAATGTTTATCTTCAATGAATAGTGTTTATTGTCTATACAAGTGAATAATCAACATAAATAAAATATTATCAAAAGGGTTTTTTTGTTGAGATTTAGTATTTTCATAGTTAAAATCATGAGTCGATTGAAGCTAGACCACGAGGGAAAAACTGGAAGCACTATACTGCCGTTTCATCCTATTGTAGGACTCCTCAGCAATGCCGTCCAGCGCTTCCATGTTTTCCCTGGTGGTCTCACGCTTTCAAATATAAATTAAATAACTATACAATCTATTTCACACATAACCAGTTTACAATTGAAGTTAGTAAGGCTTTATGAATTTATAAGATATTTTCAATCTATTTATATATATTAATAGTTGAGATCATGAGTTAATTGAAGCTAGTGTTGCTTGAAATAAGTAAAAAGATACTTCATCCTAATTCAACACTTTATGTCCTTGGTTTTCAATATATATATATATATATATATATATATATATATAGCGAGTTTTACAATAGATGAAACATGTGTCATTTACTCAAATGTTACCCATTATGGAATGTAAAACTGATTCATTTGAGGTTAACTGTCTCAGTGGCTAGATAAGTTGATATATGAGAAATGAATAAATAGATTATTCAAATACAATTTTAATGATTTACTGAAACTAAATAATATTAAGAAACTATCTATAGATTTTTAAATTGAATTTATAAATCCATCATATAAGTCAACTAATCTGAGTGTATTATTTTAGAGTTTATGAGCTTGTAAAATGAATTTTCTAATTAAATTATTTGATTTATACATTTTGAAAACATTCTTTTATTTACAGTTCCCTGGAATATATGGTGGAAAACGTGTGGTTAGCAGATTAAAATTAAGTAACATTTCCAGAATCTCTGATGGTATTCTATTCACCTGTATGGTAAAACATATCGAATGGACAGAATCAATTAGTCGTACACATCAGTTAATGGTATTATGTAAGATTGAATATTTCAATTTTTATTTAGTCTTAGACTTTTCGTTATAATTACATTTTCGTAGATGAATGCATCGTTGATGCTCACTGCTGAGGAGTCTCATAATAGAACGAAACAGCAGTACAGTGCTTTCAGGTTTTCCATGGTGGTCTAGCTTCAATTGACTCATGATCTCAACTATTAAAATTAAAATATATTTGTTGAGCTTCTGTGAAAGAACTAATAACCGAATAACTAATTGAATTATTTTTCTGTTCAAGTTTTTACATCATCTATACAAGTTTTAATAATGATATTGAAAAACAATGTTAATTTTGATAAACAATAACATAAAATATAGACGCTGTTAATTTATGAATGCTTCAGTAGAATTATGTAAAAGCGTTGAAGTTAATGTCTTTCAAAATATAACTTTAGTTATATTATCGGTATGCATAATTAAAGATGCATATATGTATTAGAATAAATAAACAACGTTGATCTATCAGTCAATGTTAAAAAAGTCTCTGTTCATGGAATTACTAATTATTATAAAAAAATATTAGTAAACTGACAGGCATCTTATCAATAATAGAAATAATGATAAGTGACCTATTTTAGATATGTATAACTCTCCTTATCATACTATAGCTAAATGGTTGGTATCTTTATTGAAACCTCTCCACGAAAAGCTGGTAAAACATAGTGTTAAGGATGTATTTCAATTTGTTGATAAAGTAAAAAATGTCAATACTTTGGGACTAAAGATGATGTCTTTGGATGTAACATCACTATTCACGAATGTCCCACTTCTTGAGACCGTAGAATATATAGGGGAACAACTGATTGAAAATAAAATTGAAACTACAGTTCCGATTAATGTCTTGAAAGAGTTATTACTGAAATACACCATGAATGTAAATTTCAAATTCAACGGTGAAATATTTAGACAAACAGATGGTGTGGCAATGGGTTCACCTCTGGGCCCTATACTAGCTTATATATTTCTAGCTAAACTAAAGAACGGTCATCTGAAAAAGATTATTCAAGAATTCAAAATTTACTGCAGATATATGGATGACACATTCATCCTGTGTAAAGATAATATTTCACAACAAGATGTGCTTAGGCAGTTTAACGAAGTGCATCCAGCCATCCAGTTTACATCGGAGGAAGAGAGTGATGGCCGATTAACCTTTTTGGACGTCCTCTTAACTAAGAGATCAGATGGATCGTACTTGGACTGGACAGTATACACACTTCCTTAGCTTTGTACCTCTACAGTACAAACGAAACCTAATCAAAACCCTTAGCTATCGAATGCGCACTATATGTTCAGCGGATGTAGTTGACAATGAGCTAAACACATTGCATAGTGCTCTGAGGGAGAACGGGTATCCCAGAAAGTTTATAATTAAATATATGATCTTTAAAGTGAAAATAGGCGAATTCCAAACGGTCAAGAAAAAGTCCTTGTTCATGCGCCTACAATTCAGGGGGGATGCCGCTGGTGAAATACTTGCTCAGAGATTACGCAGATCTATCCAAAAATCCTTCAACGCAGGTGAACTACGTTTGGTGTTTTCTACGCGTCCAATGGTGACACCGAGGCTTAAAGATGAAGTTCCTAGAATAACCACTTCATTTTGTATTTATCAGTTCGACTGCTCCTGTGGAGCAAGTTATATTGGTCGAAGTTCTAGGAATTTACATTTTCATGCTCGTGAACAGCATGGCTAAGCAAAGGTCTGATGAGGAAAGTAAACAGCTCGATTTTGGCCCATTTAGTACAAACTGGTCATAGTGCCAGTATAAATCAATCTTTTTCAATTATTTATAGGGTCAGTAACTTTTTGCCTAAGCTTGTCAGGCTTAAAGTCCTTCAAACGGCGGAGGCAGTAGCCATCAGAATGAGGAAACCTGAGCTATGTGTACAGAAGAAATATCTCCAACCCCTACTTCTCCCTTGGCCAACCACAAGGCCAATTAATGAACAATCATCTTAGCTATTGTATGACCTAATTTGACTATGTACTTATGACCTTTCGAAGTCAAATGTAATTGTCTCTCTTATCTTTATTCACAAATCTTTGTATTTTATTATTATTATTGGTTAAATATCATTATTAATCCTCCCTAAACATGATTCATTCACATCGCATAGATCCCAACTCATTACGTCTCACTAATTTTTCACACATTTAGTCTCCCACTTGGTCGAATTGTAATTGCACTATCATATCTCTCTCACCCTATCTGACCCATATTTACTCTGATCACAGATCTTAAATTTTCACTTAACATATATACAGATTCGTGTTAACATTCTATATCAACATTAACAATTTTATTCTATTTGATTTTTCTTCATAGTTGAAAGCGTGAGTCAATTGAAGCTAGACCACCATGGAAAACCTGGAAACACTGGACGGCCGTTTCGTCCTATTATGGAGCTCCTCAGCAGTGGGCTTCCACGAACCCGATCTCGCGAGCGAGACTCGAACCCAGGACCTACCAGTCTCAAGCCGAAGCCCTTAACCGATAGACCACTGAGCTGGCATCCAACGGTGTTAATGTCTAACTTCAACTGATCCACGAAGTTGAGCAACCATTCACCAATTGTCTTCAGTGAGTTCCTATCTCACAACAGACGTGGTTTTGAAGTCCCATGGAGTCCCATAATAGGACGAAACGGCCGTCCAGTGTTTCCAGGTTTTCCATGGTGGTCTAGCTTCAATTGACTCACGCTTTCAACTATGAAAAAAACAACTAAATCTCCACAAAACCCCTTCTATTTGATTTGACATTCCTAAATTTACATGCATTAAACGATGTACTTTGCCTTTAACCTGGACAATTTTTCGGATTATTAATTTGGATATATAATTGTAGAACCTAAAGAGAATTTATCGAAAAGAATATTCTTCGTTCAAATATTAGTTTTTTAATATGACTGAGATTTTTAGACGATTAAAATGATAAGTGACATTTATATTTTGACACAATGTACGCCAATACCTAAAAATAATGAAGTATGATAATAATAATAATAATAATAACGAAGTATAATAAGGATCTACCAAAAAATAGAGAACCAAAACTAGCTTTCGGGGAACTTAACCGTTGTGATTTTGGGGATCTTTATTGCTGATTTGGAAACGCGTAGTAGAGTTTGTCTGTCTTATAAATTACATCAGAGTAACATGAGCCACCATAGAAACGTGTTAGTAATTTTAAAAAATTCAACATGTTCTATTAAAAATAATTTTATTCGTTATGATTTGAATTCATTTGAATCCTAGTAGAAGGTTACATAGTTTATATCGTTAAAATTAATACATTCGTTGTCTCTGTCCTGATGATCAAAGTTTGTATCAATGACTTCCACCAAAATTGGTTCGATTTATGCTTTAAGTTTTCCACGTTTTTCACGTAATTCAGCTAACAATCACTATAGTCAGCCTACATCTTCTTTGAATGATGTTTATATTAGCCAGAAAAAAGTTTGTGATTTTCAGGTACTGTAATTAACATTGCAATCTGATGATTTGTGTAGCTTAATTGACATCAGTCTATCCAATATGACTGGTATTCTTTCTCAACCCAATTTTGAACTACTCCTCTCTTTCTCTCAATATATGCATACATATTTGAGCGCGAAATCATTCGGTGGTGGAATCTCAAAACATAAAGGGGGCGAGGAGTAACTGTGTGGAATCTGGAAACTAACGAGATAGATTACATAACAATTAGAATGCTTGAAAAGTTTGTACAAATTTCGGCGATTACAGGAGTGAAAAACGCAGATGAATGGAAAAATAATTTTTAGAGCGGATGAATTAGCAATTGACGTAGCAGAGATAGCATAACAAAATTGAACTGCTAAAACAATAATACTAATGAGATTTACTACATGTGACTTTCATCAAAAATGTGAATCAACGAAGGCACTGATGAATTAGTAACTCTCTCTGGAATCTTTTAGATTCCTGCTGCTTCAATTCAACGATGAGAATCTTCGTTATTTTGTCTGTCGATAAATTTGACGACTGGCACTAATAATGTGCCCACTGTAGGTTAAGTGTTGACCTATTTCACTTTTCAGTCTTAAATTCCTTGAAGTTTTCTGAGAAATGGATTTTTCTCTCATTATATCACGTATTTCATATTATATTATACCCCAATGTTACAATTAAGTCAATATACGGTTGTAAGCAGTTGAAGAGACACCCCAAAATATAACGGATTCATATTATTCTGCCTAAATTATTGTTTTGACTTTACTTTAGATATTACTTTAGGAATAAACGTGTGTTCACTATGTGACAAAACATTCACGGTTTGATTTATAGTGCCAAAGATCCTGCGCATACTTTTTCAAAATCTGCTTAATTGACTGTGTATTGAATTATGATTTGTCTATATAATCTAGTAGCTTTAAGTCCAAACAATAAAGCTAAATAACTCTAATCAAATCATTTTTTCATTTAAAAAAGGAAAAACGGTTGGTGAAATAGATTCATATTATACACAATAAACTAGATATCTTAGGAAATCTCCTAGTTACATTTTACTGACCGAAAATTTCTGTCACTTAACGAAAAACAAATATGGATTACAATGATTAAAAATATCAAGGCTGCTTAAAAACAGATTATCTTATCATGATACACGAGATAAAACAAGCCAAAAGCTAAGTGTCCAAATGGATTTCATTATCGATATGTAGGAAATCTTAAAACTAGTTGTTGTACAAATTTATTTATTTACTCCACACATTACTTTTTAATTATTAAATAGACATATTTCACAAAATTACTGGTGATTTACTCATTAAGAAACATAGTGTATTTTTGCCAAGGGTTCTTTCGATATAAGTTGACAGAGATAAAAAGAACATTGAACGAATCTGTGTATGTATTTCATGCTGAAGATTATTAACACTTGAATAAGAGTATTAGTTGCTTGACATTTGTTCACAACTAAATGGTGTTGTAAAGCTGACAGACATCAATAAGAAATTAAACTTGAAGTCAGATGGATTTTGTGGACTGTTGTGACCATCTATTAATATGGAAGTATATATCACAACTTCAGAGTCATTTTATAATTATTTATTTTTTATGGAATGATATATATAAAAGGTAAGGATTTCATATTGCTGTTATCAAAGTCACAACAAAATAATACATTATGGGCCCGACTAAGACTTTTGCATGGTTACCTTACCTTTAAAAATTTCTTTCTCACTGAGAAATCGATTTCAATGACGAACAAGAGTGAAATAGTTTAGAGAATATAAAAAACTAATTTTTACAACAAGAAATTCAAAGTAATTTAAACTTGAAATAAAGAAGGATATAAAAAGGTTAATTACAAGTCATTCATCGGATAGCTTTCTTCTGTTTACTAATAAGAATACCTGAAGTTAGCATCTATTTCCCTCAACAACGAGGTTTTACATTGAAATAAGTTGATGAAAAGAGAAATATTAAAGAAGTTGACAAAATTCGCAAGATCAAGTCATTTATTGATTCGGTGTCTTAAGTATACAATCAAATAATTGACTTTCAGAATACCTTTTGGTCTTTGCATCTTTCTTATATATTCTTAAGTATTGTTAGGTGTTTTAGTTTTTCTCTTAATGCTTAGAATGTAATGTATATAGAATCCCCCGATTGTATTAAAGAGACTTGAAGCCGACAGATACTAATTTCAAACTACGAACAAATGCCATATATCATAGATATTCAACTATAATCGAAAAAATATTGTTCTTTACCATTTAACGTGAACAAAACAGAGAGTTCATAGGGTATCATTCTCATTAGATTTTTTCTAATAATTTTCATGGTAATCAATGATTTTCTTAAGGAGCATACTTATTTATATTGTCATTTATTAGATTTATACTGTTGATCATATTTCATAAAATATAGTTTTTAACATTGATCAAAGACGAATACAGTACAGTTGCTAAACAATCCAAGTATATTAAATTAAATACTACGGAATATTCCCATAGGTTTAAGCTTGATTTTAAATAAAACTATTCTGTACTGTTTATTAAGTATTTTAACTTTTAATAGTAATTATTAGTATCTTGTCCCAAATAACCCTGAATTAATTTTCATTTAAAGTTTACATATGATAATTGATTTGTCACTAAATGTCAACTAACTTTTTTAAGTTTATCAAAATGTTACTTTAACAGTGATTAATAAATGAAAATATAAAGATCTAACCTATTACGTAATTAAAATGGTTTTAGCTGCAACAAGTTATACAAAATTATAAAAGTGCCAAAAGTAGACAATATTAGTAAATTTATCACTTGGTGGCAAGAAATTGTTGTTTAATCATCTTATTAATATCAGAGAGACCCAAGATATTCCTCAAGAAAAAGGTTAGAAGGGCTCTAGAAGCGCTGAAAAACATTTTATCTAATTTACATGAATAGAAGTTTCTCGGAAGCATCTAGAAATTGAAGAGTCATGCGTAACATTTGTGACTGGATGATTACCTATCCTGCTACTGTGTTTGGTAGGGCTCCAGAACCTTCCGGAAACTCAAGACTATCTGAAATGTCATAAATACCCTCAATTTTCTGTACATGAACAAACCTTGAAGTGAAACGTTGCTTGAATATTGAGCTTCTTTTCTATTATATCCACGTTGTCATGTAGATCTAGCTTGGGGTTATTAGAATAGCTTAGAAAACCGATTCAAGCGTTCAGTCAAAAGATTTATCAATTCAGTAAATAAATCTCTATGGTATAATATTTTTAAATGGCCAATTCAAAAAAAGATTTTTAATTCTGTACAAATTTTTCTCAACTAAACTTTCTTGCTAAGACATGTAAATGAAAGAAAAAGTAGATAAACAAACACTTTTCTATATGAAAGCTAATCAAGAATTTTCGAATAAATCTTGAAAAACTATTTTTATTCTTTCATTTTATTTGACCAAAATGGTAATAGTAAGTGTCATACGTCTCATTCCAATTTATTCTATAATGTAAGAAGATTGATTTTTAGATAATTGAAATTAGCATGCACTAAAATAACTGATAATACCAGTTCAACAAGATCAGACATGTCATATAAAACGTATTGGACATATAATACCAAAATTAATACATTCAGTCCATGTGGAATATTAATTATTCAAAAGCATGTCGGTGATAATGCGCTGAAATTATTAAAATGTTCACAGATAATAATTTGTGTAACCATCTACACTTAATAAGATATTTAAAAGTGTGATAATTCATCTTGTTCAAATGTTATTCTTTTTTCTGATTGTAGATCCACCAATGCTAAAATTGAAAATTATTCCACAAACAGTGGAAGATCGTCTAAAGTCTAATAGTATTACTCTAATCTGTAATGCTGAAGGTGGTCAACCAAAATACTTTGAGAGCGAAACTGACTTTCTAGACGATATACAATATGAAAATAAATTTTCGAAAAGTCAAGGAACTTCACTTAATAAAGATAAGCATAATATGTGGAAATTCTACTGGAAATTTCGTCCTCAGTACCCAGAAAACTGGATGCAATCTACTAATCAAGAAATACTTTTTAACGAGTTAAATATGTACCGATCAAACAAACTAATTTTAAATTATCCAGGGAGGAAACAAGCTGGTGATTACACCTGTTTACTTGAGGGTCCAACTAGTACAGCACAAGTGACTAGTCATTTAGAATTCACATGTAAGCATGACTGATGTTAGTATGAGACGATTTTAACACATGGTCTTTTAAGCATTCTATAACGACGATATTTAAAAATCATGTAACGTCAACTCAAAGAATTAAACTTTACTTCGTAGGACGTTAGCATGAATGCACCTAGTGTGTACAAAAGACAACAACTATTTGCTCATATTATACTACATATTGTTATCTCAGTAATGAAGTTTATGTAATGTTGTCAGGTGTGAAGTCTAACTTATATTTTGAGCAGCTTCGGATCACTGAAGATAGTAAGAAATCATAATTATAGCATGAGTTATTAATCCCCTTGAAAGATTGCTTGATATCGCTCTGTATCTGAGAGAGGCTTAGTAATTGCACTGTTTAAAGTAGTTCTTTCTCTTGTTCTAAGGCGTTTTAAAACGTGCTCAGGTTATAGATATCTATGGTATACATTTTTATGTGCATTACATCGAATTTAACAACTTGAAGTTCAAATGTACTCTTTGGCATTAGATGGAGGTTAGAAACCATTATGAAACTAATTATGATGAATAAATTTTTAATAATAATAGCTTTAATAAAACCTGTATGTTTGATACAATATGGAACTTTCAATGCAATTATCTATAGTGAAAGAAATATTTTCAGTAAATTACATAAAACATACCTTAGGTCTTAATTTATCGAAGTATAAGAACAATATTTTATTTCTTAATTTAAAAACAAATAAAGAAATACTAGTCAGTACCTGATGTGGAATAGTAAAAACTGGCCATGCGATAAACGCTCACGAAGACGAATATTGCCTTAAGTCCTCCGAATGATTTGTTATTAAAAAATAAAGTCACTAACCAGAATAATATGTTTTTCGTGTAATAAATTGACATGTAGGCCACTTACTATACAATAAATTAAGACTAGTTCTTGACCTTATATCAGATAATTTACTACTGAAAATTTGACGTGGAATGTTCTTCATGTGAATAAAACTTTGAATTCACTAATTTAGTGACAGTTTCATGACATTAAATAATATCCGTACTATATACAACATATCATATATTGTATGATAGTTTCCTCCAAGAAGCAGATATTAAGAATGATATCCTTGTTATAGAGTTCATTTTTTAAATGTGTGCTTTTGTAAAAACTCTCATTCAAATGACTACTTTACTCATTAAGGAATAAGGAAAGTTAAAATTATGTGTTCTGAGATAAATAAAATAAGTTACAATGCTATTCATTATCAGTTTACTTTTGTTTCTATTCATACTTTTGATTTCAGTTGCACCAGAGTTAGCACCACCAGGAATTACATCAGTAACGGCTGCAGTTGGTTCGCATACCGTAATTGAACTTCACATATGGTCATATCCTGTGCCTTCATCTATACACAATCAGAAAAATACTAAAATAAAACATATTGTGACTGAAAACTGTAATTTTCATGAAATTAATTCAGAAATACCATATGAAATCAAAAAACAAAAGAAAACATATACTTGGTACAAGGTTACTACTGAAAGATCAGCATCAGGTGTCAAAATACTTCAAAAAGAATTAGTACTCGAAAACTGGGAACCACATATACGGTTGAAACAAGTTTCTTCTGGTATTAATAAAAGGCAACTTATTTGGACTGATGCAATACTTATCGACTTTCCATACTATGACACGGATATACAAATTAGACAAAATGATAATGAAAGTAGAAGTACATTGCGAAAAATACCGACAATTGTTTATCGACTGTTTCTAAGCCCAATTACAGAAAAGGATTACGGGGAATATATGTGTGAATTAGAACATGCGGAAGGGAGGAAACAGTTTTTCATGCAAGTGCAACCACCAGGTTCGTGAATACATTGAATCGTGTTAAGTATTTAACTAAATGCTTTCAATGATTCAGCAGTTTATCTGCTACTATTTAAGAAAACCAACATCCAGTAATTTAATTTTGTTCATTTACTGTTTAAGCCCTTAAAATTACTAGAGTATATAAATGACATCTGATTTAGTGTATTATATTCTATGTATCACGCCTAATGATATTACGTCATATGTAAACGAATAAATCTTGCATATTATTAGATTACATATTAAGATCAAATCAATACATTTTATATTGTTGCATAAAGTGTCTTAAGCAAACAAATGGTGAACCGATCAGCAATAATTTAAGGACATCACTTAACATTTGTGTTGTACAGGTGTGTATTCTTTTCATTTTCAAGTAAATTGAACTTGAAAATTCTCTGATATATAGTAGTCTTGGATTTATCTAACTTGACAAATAAATATTTTCATAGTTGCAATCACGAGCCTATCTAAGCTAGACCACCACTGAGAACCTGGAAACACCGGATAAGCGCTTCGTCCTCGTATAAAACTCTTCAGTGGTGCTCATCGAACCCAGAAACTCAGGTCTTCCTCGCGAAAGCCTAAACTCTAGACCACTGAGCCGGAATCCACTGGTGTTAATATCTAACTACAATCAATCCATGATCTTGCACAACCCTTCATCCATTGTCTGATGTGGATAACTGTCTCACACCCGACATGGATTGAACTCCACCGATTAAGGCTTCTCGCCAAAACTCTAGGAACTCTATCTTGAAGCCAGTCACTAGTGAGTACATGATTATTATTATTATTATTAGTAGTAGTAGTAAGAGGATTTGTAGAGATTTTAATACTTTCACAGTTGAAATCACGAGTCGATTTGCGCTAGACTATTTCTAGTGAGACGGTCACATTTTACCAAAGCTCAGGCAGAAGGAGGTGTTCTTTTGCTTAAGTAAAACTTGTAGTTTCGGAAATGGTGCTATTTTCTTTTATTTGTCTACAACAAACAGTTTTTATCTTTCTAGTATAAGCACTTACTGAACCAATATTCACTTAATTTTTCTATAGAAATAGATAGAATGACCGTCCGTATATTGGGTCTTTAGAGAATAGCTGGCACAGAAATTGCCTATTACTACTCAGAACTTTTTACCGATGTCATTGTGAATTGATTATTCTTTGAAAGATGATTATAACATTTCTTACTACAAAAGACTGAATATAAGTAATTTCTTAGTACAGATACTAGTTTTTTAATCAGTGTGAGCAAATAGATAGTAATTTATTTAAATCATCTTACCTTATCACTTCATTTGTGTCCCTTTTCACATATGTGAGTTCCTGCAAATCAAGTGTATTTAATGTGCGCAGCCAGCGAAGCGACAGTTCATTTGCTAAATAAATGAGTGGTATTTCCTGGAAGCTTTTTACCTGTTTATTCTCATTTTTATTATGTCCTAAAGTTATGCAATTTATGATTTCCTTCGTTTGAAATTATGCCACCTTGTTTTAATGTCTATTTACTGTTAAAGGAAATCCACCGATCAATGTAAGAAACATGCGTTTTACACATGATGACTCGAGGATTCAAGTTTACTTTGATCCATTATATTTTTTTAAAACCAACGAAGGTGGTTCAACTGTTTCAGAAGAAAATAAAAACCATATTATAAAGACAAAATCTACTTTAAACATTGTCACAGGCAACTCACTCAGTTCGCTTCCTATAAAGAGTGACAACAGTCAACAACTACAATGGAAAATGCTAATAAGAATATGTGCATCAAATTATTACAGACGTGAACAATCATCTGAGGATATAATAAAAGAATGTTCTTTACCACAATCTACAATGAAAACTCTAAGGAAACCAAATTATCGTTCTTGGTTGGATTTATATAAATCATTTCCGAATAATAAATATCAAACAACTTCTCTCTCAAATGAATGTATAGATAAACTAGTTGAAAACCCTGAACAAGGTAGAATTGAAATTCCACTCATATATTCATTTAATAATACACTTTATAACACTTCGCATCTAAAATCCGAAAACAAATCCAACGAAACAGTCGAGATAAATAATTTATTGTCCGATGATACTACAACTGACGCTGCTCAAGGAATTTACGTTCACTGGTCCGAAAAAGAAAAATTAACTTATCAGTTTAGATTTTACGATGAAAGTGGGAGTTTGGTCTACGCAACCGACTGGGTCGATGAAGAAAATGGTTGGTTACAAACATTATTTTAAATAATAGGCCATTGAGGATATATTCCATTGTAATTTTCCATAGTTAACCGATACACTTAGGATTTTTGTGACTAATGGCAGTTTGTTAGTAATTTAGCGCTAGTAATGTCCTTGTGAGATGTAGAATATTAAACTAGGAGACTGATTTAAATAATTTATTGACAGTCTGTAATCCTATGTAGATATCCACTAAATAGGTTAGATCATAGTCGAAAACGTTAAGAAGTCAATTACATGAGATAATTTTACAGCCGAAAACCTAACAAAGTAACTGCAAGAACTTTAGACAGTTATACTATAACAAATAGTTGGCATAGGTTTAAAGAAACCAAACAAGATCTAGGGATTGAGGAAATAGAAACCATAACTTAGTTTTCAACCACAGAAGTAGAAAATTAACTAAATTAATAAACCTGGATCATTTTATCCCAGTTAAGTGGTCTGAAATTCAAGCGTGTAGTTGAACAGATCGAATCATGAATTAAACACCTTACGGGAGCGTGTAGTCTCAAAAGAGCTATAGAGTTATTTTTTAAATTTTAGTCGCTGTATGGGATGAAAATTATAAATGGGATTAAGATGTTGACCAATCCTTCACATATTTCCACAGTTTCTTTACTTTGATAGGAAAAATCCCCTACCAACACTTCAGGCTCACAACGAATAATACGGGACCATTTTATCATTAGAAATGACAGCACGAAAAATCTTAAAAACGTTAGAGAGCTCATTTTCATGTGGCGTTATTGAGTTGGCATCCAAAGACTCGAAAATAAGCTAAGGAGAAATTCTTTGGAAACCATCTTAAAAATGACTAACCAAAATTAGGTTCTGGATTTAATATTTTTCAGTTAGCTAAATATTTCATACTTCTGACACATAGTTATCTATGAACTTAAATAATCAGGCTAAGATTCATTTCCGAAGTGATCCCTGATCGTATGTTTTGACGTTTATATTTGTATTGTTTTTGAGTGAATCTGAACCATCATTAAATAATTTGTACATCCGAACACGTGAAGTTTCTTCAGAAATTTAAGTCATTAGCTCCAGTAGGAGCATGGTGGTTTTTTAAAAGCCTTGAAGACCATTTACCGAAATATTATTAGTTTTAACTGCCTTATAATATTGTTCTGGTATGTTTAAGAAAAAAATCTAACAGGTTTTCTGAATTTTGCAAATTATAGTCACTTATTATCATAAATAATTAAGATTTTTTCATTTCAGATGGTTACTATGATGAATCCACTTTTTCCATCATGGGTTATCGTAATACCTACTTGTGGATTGCAATATTTGGTACATTCTTCTTTCTCCTCTTAGTCATTTTATTCGTGCTTGTATTGCGCAAACGATTAAACAATAAAAATGGTAAATTGATATTGCTATATTATATGAGTATGCATAATAAATTGTTAATACTTTAAACTGTTTGGTTTACAGATGTTTAGTAACGTTTTTCTAAAGATTATGCAGCTGTTATAGGATGCAGTATTAGCTCATAGGTAATGTAGATAAGTATTATTCTCCAGTGAGTATGCATTTATTTGGTAGTTGTATTCATTAGCTGAATAAGGTAGGCTACATTATAATGTATTTTCACCTCTCATCTAGTACTCAGTCATCACATACTTAAATTGTACAGGAAACTTCACTTTCTATCTCATTCACTGGTGATACAAAAATATATCGGTAGTGGTGTTCCAGCAATTTAAGGTTAATGAAGCCTTATCTAATAAAACCAGTGTGGCTTTTCGGGAATTGGCTGCCATATTTCAAGGCTCACAAACCTACTCCGTGAATGTAATCGCATGACAAAATCGGTATCCTGGGGTCTAAGCGAGCGACCATAAAACAATGACCAAGCATAGTTCACACACATACGTGTAACACAAAAGTTTTCAATCATGCATTCGATTGCATATATACGGATATATTCACTCACCTGGGAAAGTAGGTGATCACCGATTCCTTCAAACGTATTTGCAACCGACAGTTTCTAGCGCGTTACATGCATACCACTGATACAAAGACTTTCACCCTCCCACATCATTACAAGTACATAAGCATAAACACTCCCAGCGGGAGTTGATGGTTACCTCTCCCTAGTATTTGCCAAGGTATTTTTATTGTTTCTTTGACCTGATTTGATAGTCAGCTAATTTTATTGGACATAGGACAGATAATTTTTCAGCTTACGTTCCTTGTCCTAACTTACGCGCGTACCCTTTGCATATACCTACATACGTAACTACACGAACTGAGACCTATGAGATTCACATACATAAGTATGTACATCGTGCAGTCCTCAAGATTTAGTGAGCCCTGAGATCGGAACCCGACTAATCCATTTTACAGAAGAGTAATGGATTATTCTGATATCTGCCAATCACAAAAATTAGCTATCATAGTTGTCCTTACTACCTAGCAGAGCCAAATGGAAGCTTTGAGTATGTTTATTAAAAATGTCAATGTACTAAATTAAGGATTATCTCTTAATTGCAAGTTAATGATAAATACAACGATTCAAACACCATCTATGAACTTTTAACATTTGTTTCAAGAAACATTTTTGACGGAAAAACCAATAAAGTTTTAGCATAAATATTTCTGCTTAGTCATTCTATCCTACCATTTTTGTTTTATTTGATTAATTCAACTCAAGTGGTTGATGTACTTCCAAGTCTAACTTCTTAGCACTACTTTTGATTAGTAGATAATTTATATAATCAAGTTTCAGTGGATAGTGTCGTCATATAAACTAAAAACATACACATCGGTACATATCTCAGTCCAAATACAAATATATCAATCTAAAATAACAGAATAGGTATTTCAAAATCACTTCACGAATGTAGCCATTTAAAATGAACGAAGCTAAGGATCGTTACAACATTTCCCAATGTATTGGATATATCTAACCATCTATAAATTCTCTATTTCATTTCAGGTTTGTCCAAGATTCCTAAATAACTTGATTTTCTTGTTAAAGATAAAAACAAACACCTAATTAAACCTCTCTAACGTAATATTAATACAGATTTTATTGCAAGAATGAACTTCATCGAAACTTCTTTCCAAAAAGCCACCTGATTTGCTTTAACCATCACTTGTAGGAGTCTACTTATTTAGATTTAGTTTATAAGAATGTTTCATTGATAAGGAGTTTGAGTAATTAAGTTATTTTGACAAAATTTAAGGGATCGTAATGGAATAATATCATATTCGTGAATGTTGAGTGTAATGAAGAAACCTAGTGAAAAAATGCAGTCCATTAACGTACAGCTTTATATATTTATTTGGACACACACTATTCTTCCTGATATATATAAACAAAAAAGACCAACACATGACGCACAGCCATTAAAAACATGAATATCACATCCCGACTGAGTAGTTCAGTGGATAAGTGTTTGCCTTTTGATCTGAATGTTCAGAGTTTGGTCCTCAGTGTGCTTGTAGATACTAACTGCTGAGAAGTCCCAAACAAGAACGAAACAACATATCCAGTGCTTCCTGGTCTTAAATTGTCTCTTGAATAAGATTAGTCCATGATGTAAACCATAATAGATACAAATGTTTCTCAAAATTCTTGGTACAACTGAACCTCTAGTTGGTCAGTAAATCTATTCCTTAAAAAAACTTCATTCATTTTTTTCCTCACTTAAAATGATTAACTAATGCTTAAAGAGCATAGTCTCGTAAATCTAGAGGATTCACTCTATTATGTTGAGTTAAAAATGTAAAGACTAAAATTTTTGAAACATCAGTCGAATACATTGTTACTCTTAAAGAACCTCATAACAAACCAGTTAAAAAAACAATAGAAGTCCCTGAGATATTAATTTATTAATTTATGATTATCATGAAATGACCTACATTCGAATTACATCAAACAATTTATATTTTCATCACAATTTATGCTGATAAAGAGTAAGTATGTAGATCTTATAGATCTGAATATAAAGCAATAGTTAAAAAATATTGTCCTTTATATTCAGTTAGTATTGTTTGTTTGATTCTTCCCATTGATGTTTAGAAGTGCAACTGGTCAGTCTCTTATTGACATATGTGCATACTGTGCGTATTGCTTTGATATAGCCTTAATTCACAAGCTGACGAGTCCCAAAATAGGACGAAAAGCGCGTTCTGGATTCCACTGCTAGCCACTATCAATTGTATTTTATGTTCATTTCTTTCAGTTAATGTTAAGCAATCACCTTAAAAACATTTATGGGTTTTTATTTTTTAAAATTTTTTAACGATGAATCATAGTAGTATCCTATAGTAGTAAATTCTGTTTCATTAGTGTAAATAAGTAGTCTCTATCTAACAGATATATAACAATGAACTATTTGTATGTATTTAAAAGATATATTCACCATTTCGATATTAAATGCAATATAAAATTCTTTCCAAAATTAAAAATTATTGATTTTTTTCATTTGTAAATCGAGTGAACAACAAATTACATAGGTTACATGTTATTTTGGATATTATTAATAAAGTATATCTTAAATGACATACATATTACTGTCAAAACTGAAAATTAAAATGACATATTGTACATTATGTCAATTGAATAAATGCGGTCATCAACGATATTATATGTACAAGGTTTATATTTGTAAAACTATGTTATTCTTTGTAAAGTTTTAAATTAAAATGGTACATCTCAATCTAGTGTGTATAAGGTCACTGGCAAGAATTACACTCAATAAGATCTTTTTGATTGAGATCATGAATCGATCAAGGTTAGGTCACTATTGAAAACCTGAAAGCACTGGATGATCGTTTCGCCCTTGTACAGAACTCCTCAACAGTGCGCATGCACGATCTTGTACACACGATTCAAACTCAGGACCTTCGTTTTAGCACTCGAACACTTAACCTCTAAACAACGGCATTAATGTTAATAAGGTCTACTGTTTATGTATATAAAACCTAAACTAACAATATGGAATATGAACGTTAGAAATATGAAATATTTAATATTCAAATTAATTCTTATTTATTTATTCTGAAGAATGAAACTAAGGAATTTGCTTATTATTATTTTTTTATTATATAACCTTATTTAAAATATATTTACAAGTGTTAAATAAATATTAGTAATAATGAGAATAGGACATGATAAGTTTAATCATATAAACATAATTTAAGATTGCAGAGATGGGTAGTGGCTAGCAGTGGAATCCAGGACGCGCGTTTCGTCCTGTTTGGATTCCACTGCTAGCCACTATCCATCTCTGCTTATCATGCTTGTGAATTAAGGCTATATCGAAGCAATACGCACAGTATGCACATATGCCAACTAGAGACTGACCAGTTGCAGTCCTAACTTACCGATGGGAAGAATCAAACAAACAATACTAAATGAATAACTTAAGATTTCTTCAGCTTACAAATTAAAGTTTATTATAAAATCATATTATTGTATACCTGTAAAAATAACTTCATAGGTAGTTACATATACATATACATACATATATACATGTTTCTTTTATATCCCGAAGAGAATTATGAATGGTAACTTTAATGACTGTTCATGGACCAATATGATATGTATATTTCCTATTGTATGAATGTTAAGTAAATAAAATATTCATATTCATGTCCAACTTATTATAAGCTTTACTTTGACTGATAGACTATTATTATACGATTTACCATTCTCGAGTTATCCCCCAGTCTATTGATTACTATTCCCCCTATTCACTGCCACATTTGACTGAATCTTGTACAAATGTTATTTTCTATTTTGTGGTACGATATGGTCTGTTTGATTGGTATATAAAACCCGTATGTTTGAGAATAATAATTCATATTGCAGAGGCTGTTATTGGTGTTCTGAACTTAACTGACTGGGCTAGGCAGATAGAAGGACTGATAAGTACTCAAGATTGCTCATACGGCTTTGGCGTGTCATTGCTCTGATCGATAATTCACTCCTCTCTGATTGGCTGGGATCATCACATCATATATTAAAAAGGACACGAACCCAATCGATATAACAATTTCTATCATGAGTCTTTAAAGAATACACAAACATATCTGGACTTTGAGATATACTGAAGGCAATTTCTGAATCGTTTAAACTGTTAGTGAAATATATTTAGGGATTGAAGCTTGTTGATCATCCTTTTTTATTTGTCAAAGTACACTAACAGTTTGTTACTGTAATACAACACAATATATTCAAAATGTCATTTAACTTTCTAAGTGTTAACTTATGAATATCTGTTCATGTATATGCCTACATAAGAAAGTGTGATATGGTTGACTAGGGATATTAACATTTTATACTATTCGTTTTCAGTTCCTCCAATTCTCTAGTATATTATATCCTCTTAAAAAATCACTGTGCACACATATGTGAACAAAATATCGTATCTAGTATCTATTTTATACTTTATTTTAAAAACAAAAGTTTTTTCTTGTCACTATGTTCATTCCTCTACTTTACTGAAAATATCTGTACTGGCCATTTTATAAAAGACATTCTTAAAACTATTATTATGATTAGTATTATTAATAATTACAAAAATTAGAGTACATTAGTGTGAATTTCATATTAGTATATATATAGTTCTATGGAGTTGGCAAATTTTTTGGTAAATTTTCATATCAACCATACTATAACACTGTTTCTTTCATTATAGTAATATCATCTTCGTCATTAACATCATCAAATTATATACAAATTGATATTGAAAAATTTCACAAAATTCAATGATTATTGTTTTAATTTTGTTTTCGTTTTCTCACATATTGAAATATGGATTTTGAAGAGGATACAACAACTGTTCTCTAAATATCAAACGCCAACTTATCATGGAAAAAGCACTAAATGTTAAAAATAAAACAAGCTTCACAGGTTTATATTGGGTGGATGATGATTCATTTAAAAGATTTACAGTGAGATATGAAATAATTTAGCTAGTAAAGACTAAAACTGCCCACAGAAATCATTATATGAATTCGCTTGCTAGTTTATATATATACATATATATATATATATATATATATATATATATATATATACTGCTTACGCCTGTTGCCCCTCGTGAAGGTGCATAGGCCTCGCGCCAACACTCTTTATTCAACACTGTCCTGGGCAATCCTTTCCAGTTGTTATTCATCCTTTTCATATCTGCTTCCAGTTCTCGACGTGACGCGTTCTTCAACCTTTCTCTTTTCTGTTTCCCTTCAAGATTCTAAGTTAGGGCTTGCGTCGTGATGCAGTTTGGTGGTTTCTTCAATGTATGTCCTATTCACTTCCAATGTCTTTTGTTAATATCATTGTCAGTTGTAACCTGGTTTGTTCTCTCTCACAGTAGGCTGTTACTGATTGTATTCAACCAACGGACATTCAGTATCTTGCGTAGACAACTGTTTATAAATGCTTTTTGATAATGGTTGCATTAGTTCTCCACGTTTCTAAAATTTTAGTGGAAGTTGTAATTTATCATAATTATGGTTTTCTATGATACTTCACTTGATGTAAATCAGCGATGAAATTCGAATTCTTAAAACATCCACATAAAATAATGCAAGCACATGTAAGTGATCAGTAAAATGCCATTACTGAAGCCATTATTATACAATCAGAGAATATTAATTCAGTAAGTATTCAAAAACTGAAGTTAATTCATAGGTGAATAAACTACTTAAGAATAAATAGTTTATCATAAATATAGAAAATTCATTCCTAATGATGTATCTATTAATTGCATTCTGCTAAACAATTTAAAATAAATTTCACAATTTATTCGTGAATCTTTAAGTGGAATACATATTAATTAGAATCAGAAGGGGTTTTGTGGACATTTAGTATTTTCATAGTTGAAAGCACGACTCAATTGAAGCTAGACCACCAAGGTAAACCTGCAAGCACTGGACGGTCTTTTCGCCCTATTAGGTCCTGAGTTCGAATCTCACAAGGCGAGGTCGTGGATGAGCACTGCTGAGGAGTCCAGTGATGCCAGGTTTTCCTTGGTGTTCTAGCTTCAATTGACTCATGCTTTCAACTATAAAAATACTATTTAGAATTAATTTTGTCTGTAATGTTTTAATAGGGAGAAACTAAAGAGGATAATTTGTTTGAACAAATAAGCATCTGTCTGTGATTTTTTAATTTTTTTACTTTTCACATCATTAGGCTGTCATTGTAAACTCCATCAAACATTGTTAATATCTTGGATAAATATTAAGTAAACTTCCAAAATCCGTTGCATTACTCACCACATCCATTCATCATACATTTTGGAATTTGAACGAGTTTCTATATCTAAAAAATGTGATGATAAATATTCATGATGGATATTTTATTTATGAAGTCGTTAAATCACTTTGTTCAACTAACTTACTGTGCTATCTTCAAAGTTATTCGTATTCTGAATCATTTCACATTAGCTCTATTATATTTTTAATAAGTAATTGAGTGGGTATTAGATGTACACTAGTTCTATAATCTTAATTCCTCTTTACTTCAGATATTCATGGTAGCATTCTACAAAGGTGCCTCTATAACCATCATACAGTGTTACGTAATAAAACTTTAATCCCGACTTTTAAACATTTGCATAAAACATATACATACAGCACATTAGGGATATTGATTTTTATTAACAAAGTGACGACTGAAGATCCATACAAGTTCATACTCTGTATTAAAACTAACACTTTGATTTACACCTAGTTTATATGTAAATAACAAAAATCATAATCCTAATTATCTTAAATACTGAGGGCTTTCTGGTGTAAAATTTTAAGCCGAATAGCAGAACTTTAATAACTGATGAAATGAATTTATGCTTTATATTTACAAACCTTTTCCTTTAGTGACTTTATGTAAATGGTTGTGATATAAAATTCAGCGTAAAGTAACATGAATATTGCATATTAGCTAATATCACTAATATAAAATACAGTGAAAAAAATCAAAATGTCTATGTGAAATAGACTGGCATGAATACTAGTACATTAGCTTGCATTCAGTTCTCTATTCTTTTATTAATGTAAGAAATATTTGAAGTGTAAAACTAATGTAATAGAGCAGAGTTCACTAATGAGTTATAAATCTGTAGTCCCCATATTCCATCTAAATTCAGTAAAGTCCAATATTACTAATGTTTAATTACTTGTATAATAAGTCTGAAATTAAATTCCTCCCTAATTTGCACGTATTACATTTACCTACTTACAAATAAAAAGTAGTAAAATATGAATACTTAAAACAATTTTGTGAAGTGGCAAACAGATTTCCAAATGAAAGAAATACAGTTCATAATACTAATTTCCTGAGACTGATATGGTAATAAATAGAGCTCTAAATAGGTGTCTGTGTGGCTGATTTAATATTTTGTGGCGGAATTTCCCCAAACATATTACTCAGAGCATGATAATTAGCTTGGAGTTTGTCAAACACATTTTGTTCTTCAGGAATTTTATCTACAACTCAATATACTCAGCGTTATTTAAGCAGGAACTAAATAGTAGTATGCTCTTATCTTGAATTCATTCACTTGGATCGCCTTGAGAAAAACATTTTACATCACGACTTTTACCAAAAAGAACAATTTATTCAAATATGTTTTTTTTCGCACATAACTACAATAATAAGTGTCTATCGGTTAAGTGCTATGGCGCGAAAATGGTAGGTCCTGGGTTCGAATCTCGCGAGGCGAGGTCGTAAATGCTCACTGCTGAGAAGTCCCACAATGGAACGAAACGGCCTTCAAGTGCTTCCAGATTTTCCCTGGTAGTCTAGCTTCATTTGACTCATGCTTTCACTATGAAAATACAATAATTTTGTTTTGATAATTATTGTGATACTGTCATTATACAAGGAATTTATATATGGCTACCAAGCAAAACACTATGAAATTTCTGGTTGTCTGAAGATTAGATTATCAAAGATTTTTTCTACTTTTTCTTACCATTGTTAAGATTTTCAAACAACGAATAATCACAGCTCAACACCATTGAATAAATCTATTATCAATTCTACGACCACCTCACCAATAGCAAGTTGTAAATTCCAAGAAAATTTCTATGTGGCTAACTTGTCAGTTGTTGATAGTCCTTGTTCATTATTAGGTAGAAATGAAAGGGTCAATTATAGACAATTCCCATTATTGTATAATAAAGATGTACAAAAGTTTCCTAATGAAAAATATCTCCCAATTGAAAAACATTCAATTAATCAAACGTTAATGAAGAGAAATGACTATCATAGGGGAGAAATAACAGATGAGAATTCACCTGCAACTAGTATGCCAAAAAATCTATATGAATTACGTTATAATCAACTAGGATTATCGCATAATCAGTTCTCCGGTGAAGCCCTCAGTGATGAACTGCAGTCAATATCTCCAGAAACTAATTCACCTATAGTATCCCATTTAACTCCCATACCAATTATCCGATCAAATGAAATGGCGCCTTCTACACCATTGCTACTTTACAACAGTTGTTGTAACAATAGAAAGTTTAGTGTTGGAATGAATCACTATTTACCACCACTCTTTGGTCCAATCCCTATTCAATATAATTCGAAATCCACAAATTCAGTTAGTGAACTTTCATCGCCTTTTCTTGGAAATGGGAATCATTTCAGGAAAACTTATCGAGCTCCTGCTAACATTTGTTATCATCACCATCTTCAGAATGGTACAACTATCAATGATACCAGAAATACCATATATAATAAACGAAACAATCAAGAGGATTTAACTAACCAAACAATCTGTAAATATAAAATGAATCAACCAAAGCTAAATAACACTTTAGATATTAAAAATGATGTAGCCAACACTTTAAATTTCTGCAGTCCATCAACAGAAATGAACTTATTACAAGTAAATGATAAATGTAATACACTAGAAACAGATTCATTTGGACAATATAACTCAAATCACAAGCCTAAAAACAGATCTATTTCATTAATGAATAATTTATACCCATTAAGTCAGACAGAGTTTCAATCTTCTCAAATCAATTCTGATCGAAATAACAACAATTGTAATATAAACAACTGTTATAATATGTTCCATTCTGATAATGATCGTTATAATAATTCACATTTCATCAGTGGTGATATTAATAATGATTCAAAGAATTATGATACGAGCAAGTTGGGTTTAAAAATGATTCCAAAAAATACCTATCATTCGGAATCTAATAAATTGTCATCACCATTATTTGAACATAGACCAAATCTATTTTCAACTGAAGGAAATCATTCCGGTAGAACTGAAGGAAGTGCATTAATGAATACGGTAAGATATTAATTTTACTATTTTATTGTTTTATTTGAGTTTTATTTTTTACTTCGTACTTGTTTAAGTACTTAAATATAGTTTTTATGAATAATAGACTATGGTAGTATGTCGTCATAAACTGAAATGAATTTACTCTGATCAATGTTAACAGAAAAGTCAAATATTATAAGCGAAAATGGATAGTGGCTAGCAGTGGAATCAAGGTTCAAACAAACAATACTATGTGAATTTAAAGTCAAATATTTCCTTGAAAAAGCTTGGACCCGATTGTCAGGCGAAACGTTGGATTTATTTCAAATTCAGTAGCTGAGATTTTACAAATGTATTCTTCCTAGTTAATATCTCACATCAACTTGGTGTCCAAATACTGTGAAACTATTCCATCTAATTTAAACGAAAGTTTTTATAAAAGTCAATTATTGTTTTAAAAAGTAGTTTTACCCATTTTGACATTTTTTTCTCATATCTTCTAATATATAATATAATATGAAACCATCATATCTTTCATCATAAAAATTGACTTTTAGTCTGTCATTGATAGACTGACACATGATAAAGCAACTAGCTAATTCATTTTTACAGATTACATAAATTCAATTAATGAAGATTGTTGACAAATGTAACCACTATAAGTTGTTAGTCTATGATATTTATTATACGACACAACCTGTATGACTTTTAATTAGGCTATTTTTATTATATATGTGATCAGTCTGATTTTTTAAATTGAAAAACTAATCATTTGAAGGAAGTTTTAATGTGGACTATGTAATAGTGTATAACGTTTGATTTTTAGATTATCAATATATAAAAACATGTCGATAAATGTGTATTATCGAGTGAGTGCGTGCACTATTTAATATATGAACGTGATAAGACCGCCAATTAGAGAGGAGTAAATTTATTGATCGCCAAATGATACACAAAAGCCCTATGAGCACTTATCAAACCTGCTTTCTGCCCAGCTCAGCCAGTTAAGTCCAGAACACCAATAACAGCCTCTGCAATATGAATTATTATTCTCAAACATACGGGTTTTATATACCAATCAAACAGACCATATCGTACCACAAAATAGAAAATAACATTTGTACAAGATTCAGTCAAATGTGGCAGTGAATAGGGGGAATAGTAATCAATAGACTGGGGGATAACTCGAGAATGGTAAATCGTATAATAATAGTCTATCAGTCAAAGTAAAGCTTATAATAAGTTGGACATGAATATGAATATTTTATTTACTTAACATTCATACAATAGGAAATATACATATCATTATTGGTCCATGAACAGTCCTCAGAATTTACTATTCATAATTCTCTTCGGGATATAACAAAATGTATGAGAATTTTTTACGTCTATGGATCCAAATCAGTGACAAAATTATGATCGTATTGAAAGTATACCTAAAAATATGCATCAAGACTTTGCTTTTGTAAATAGAATTAGTTTATTAACGTTTAAAAACGTTGAGATGAATAGTATGTAATATATACTTAAATCTAACTGTAGCTTAAACAGACTAACTTAGGTATATATCTGAAAATTATAGCATAATTGGTAAAATTGACAAACTTAGATCATAGAACAATATATAGTTCAATTTTTACTAAATACATACTTATATAATACAATCATAAATTCATGAAATTACTGACTGTTCATTTGAATCGTGTCAGTAGATGCAAAGATTTAGTTTGTATTTTCATGGCCATTAGATTTTATAGTTAGGGAATGTTAAATGACTTCCTAAATCCAGCCTGGCAAGCAGACTTTCATTCATCCCTAAGCTTAGTATTATTTTATAAGTTTCATTCATCGATCTCATTCATTCCAATGAAACTGCTTGTGTGTGCAACTTCGTACACTCGTTAATATCTTTTTATTTTTTCTGCTCCTCATCTTTTTAATTTTCTCACTTTGTGTTGGTCTGACATCTAGTAAATTGGACCTGACAAATAAGAATCAAATTTTGCACTATTTGTTACTAATTTATTAATTAATATTTTAGCAAAATTATTTGTAACTGGTGAAAACTTGGAATAAGATTTATTCACTTATATATTGTTCTGAATATGATGTATGGCCGCACAACATATTAGGTCAGTAAAAGTGCAAGTTTATGAATGTAAAAAAAATATGTGTTTTAGTTCGTGTTTAAGCTGTTAATTAGGAAAAAGATTCTGTAAACAGATTGGTTAGTGTTTAGTGAAATGAAAAATCTTCTAACTAAATTACTAGACAGATTAGAAAACCTGAAAACTTACTGTTGATAAGGATAACAAAAAAAAATAAAGATTAGTAGTTTCAGGAATGCTAGTGATTGCTAAATAATAATCGTTTACAAATTGTACATTGTAAACCGTAACTCTTTCTTATAGAGGGATCCAAACAAAGTCAAAGCCGTAAGAAGATTATAATGGTGATAATATATGCATAGGTTCTGCTTTACATATGGGTTTGATGAGTACCTGAATAATTAAACTAGAACTTATAATTTTAATTCACATAGTTTTTTTTACATTGAAAATGCCACTTGTAAAGAATTTAAGATATTTTTAGTTTGTAACTTTATGGCGACCAGCTCAATTAGTACCAAGTTTTCATCAAGGATTGGTAATTGATACACAGTTTTGATGTTTTATACTCGTTCAATAATGTTCAGCAATGCACACTGGTGACCTATCCAAGTAATTATACTCAGATTATTCTGTTCTAAAAGCAAACATAATGTTTCAGATTGTAATTGTACTTCAACAAAAACATTTAATAACAAACCATAATTTATTTGTTACAGGGATTTAAAATACCAAATAATTCCTAACATTTGTGAAAATATGAATAATATTTGAATAATGTTAGTTTCAAGCGTCATCTTCAGAAGGAAAACATGTTAAGTTTTCAAAATAATGTAAGCTCGCGTTACACTAAGGGACTGAGTATTGATGAACTACGTATCCAAGTAAATATTTAAAAGGTATAATACAAGAGAAATAATAATGTTAAGTTTGATTAGAATAAATCCGTTTACTTAGTATATCCTAGTTTCATATAAAATAAATTTACCGTAATTGTTTTCCCAAAACACAATATGCAGAGTTGTATAATAGAATTCCTTATATGATAAGCTTCATTTAACTAGCGGGTTTTAAGGTAACTAAAATCATTTACTGCTATCCACTACTTTACTGTAATCAATGAACTAGAATAAATTAACAGTGGTTATTTAAAGGAAAATAAATTACAAAAAAACGGTTATCATAATTTTCTTACAGAAACTGTTACCAGTCAATTAGAAATAAAACGTTTACTTAAAACTTTAAAACATTGGAAGAAATAACTATTTAACTTTACCATCACAATAGGAAGAATTCTTTACAAACAAGTATACTGCAATATTCTGTTAACTGTTAGCTCTAAATAAAGCTAAGTACTTAGTCGTTTAAATCATTATACTATGGGTAAACTGTACCTTTTCATATAAATCTTATCATAGTATTCTGTTCTTATTTCTCACTATAACACACCTTTATGAAAAGAAAATATTTGCGAAAAGTGAATATTTCTACATTTTTTGGACTGAAATCACAGAAGATACTGATAAGCAAAACGGTAGTAACTTTGTATCTTGTTGGTAATATAAATGAAAAAGTTCTAATGCTGTAAAATTAAATTCTTTATGAAATCTGACTTGAAATCAAGTTCATAGACCATAAATTTATTATAAATCTCTGAGATGATCCTCTAATACAAAAATATGGGATTTCGCTATGTTGTAATAAATGATTTACTGATAAACAATGAGATTATATTGAATAAAATCTGACATTGTACACCCCTATATAAAAAAAGATCAATGATTCAAACCATTCACTTAAATAACCATTGATTTAATCAATTATATATATATATATATATATCTTAAATGAGGCCAAATGGTAATTATTAGATAAGAAATTCACAAGAACCCAACATGAATGTTTATTTTTATTCAATAAGCATGTCCTTTCAACCGCTTTTTTAACTACCCATTTCTATTATATATACATATATATGGTAAATACAGGTTGAATATTGCAATTAGTGTAGAAAAATAAAACAATTTTATAATACTATAATAATAAAAATAAATGTGAAATATACTTGTTAACCATTCAAAATTGGTACTTCATTTTTGATTATCCACTCATTTATTCAATAATTGTATATTTAAGTTTCTATACTTAAGAAATAAATAGAAAAGAAACAACAAATGTTTGTTTATTTGTCCTCCTTTTTTTCTGTTAACTAACTTTGAAAAGAATTTTCACTTATTTCCTACCTTATTATCATCATCTACTGAGTGTAACACTTCAAGTTGGATAGTTTCAGAGTCATTTATATTATAGAACTGATATCACGTTTTATTTACAATTTTTATGTTTCATTGTTCATTATTTTGCTTTCTATTATTGTTGACTCTTTTGTTGAAACTCAATAGATTTTTGTTACATATTTACTGTTGTTTATTATTGATGTAACTTGTTTAGTTTAGGCACTCTACAAGTAGATTCACAAATAGTCATTGTGGGTAATGAAGTGTTTTTTAATGATATTTAATGGAAATGAACGAAGTCACGAATCGATCTAAGCTAGACCACCATTGAAGACCTGGAAGCATTGGACAGCTATTTCGTCTTAGTATTGGACATCACAGTGGTGCATGTTCACGATCCTTCACGCGAGATTGAAATCAATGGCCTTCGGTATCGAGCGATAACTTTTAACCTATAAATCAATGAGCTAGTACCCAGAGATGTTAATGTCTAATTTCAATCAGTGCATGATTTTGATCAACTTTTCATCCATTTCCTGTGGTGAATATCTGTCTTACATCCGACACACATGAATTACTTCCTTAGTGCGTGTACATTTTCAACACCGGTGTTATATAATCATTTTTCTACTCATTAAAAATTATTCGCCGAACTTACACTTTGAAATTTGATATCAGTCACATACTTTCCTATGATTTTAAGTGGATGAGGATAGCAAAAACTACACTCATAGAATCTAGCAGATAACATTAGTCCATACATATTATCTACCGTGTTATGAAACACTTTACAATATATGTCGCTCTTTCATGTTTACCATGAGATTATCAAGATAAACAGACGGATCGCACTTACAAAAGTGACTCATATGTATGAGTAACATATTGATTTAATCAATATATTACACTTCACCTCCCATTTAGTGCAAAAGAAAATTTTGACAAATAGTCTGCAAAACGAGTAATGCACCCATATGCGTAACTAACTTACTGAGATTTAAATTGCGGCATAATATCAAACATAAATCAACCTCATATAAATGATCTCTAAAAACGATTCACTATGAAACTTCTCAGTGGTGTATACCAGAAAATAAACCAGGAATCAAATCTTCGACTTTCATTTATCGCCATCAGATTTTAACGTCCGAATTCGATCAGGTACTTGTATAGGTTGACGATCATCTAGAAGGATCGATAGTGACACTGAACGTCAGTACTCAATCCATAGCTTAAATAAACCTGTAAAAAGAGATCACAATGATTTGCAATACTGCATACACTGATTAAATAATTTTTTGGAAAATAAAATGTCTGAGAACCTTTTTATTAAATGCCAAACATTTAATCATATGATGTTTTACAGATGACTGAAATTCAAACCACAAACTGTTCTAGCCTAAATAGCTAAGTGACATGAAGAAATTTTTTTCAGAGGATTTAATGACAAGCATATTCTTATTATCAAAACAATCTACAGAATGCTGATCGATAGATGATTTCAAAAGACAAGATCACTAGCTAGTAGATTAGGTTTCCCTTCAGTAAAATGCCAAATTTAATAAAAATAATAATAATAAATGCAAAAACAGACATGATCAGTTGGGATTTAACTTATACGCTACTGTCAGTAACAAGTGATAAGGGACAACTTCCTTAACTTTAAACCAATTCATGATTGTTTAAAATTGACTAAACCGAATAAAATTATAATGGATGAGATAAGAGATGAAATCTGAAAACTATTACTTATTTAGTGACTGTTTATTGATTATGCATAATTTAGAGAAAATAATTTTAATGGTCATTAATCATTTTCCCATGGGGTTAATTGGTTTTAATTTTAGACTGTCAAAGTTGACTGATTATTATTATTATTAAGAATAAATCTCTAGATAATCATATCAACAATACATTTGTCAGAGTTATGTAAAACATTTATAGGGCAGCAAACAAAAATTCTTGTAATAACTTTATTTTAATTACAATGTATGTCAAGAACACACGGAAAGTGATGCATGCTAGGAAGAACCCGGATTATGTATTTCTACATCTGTATCTGTTCACTTGTGAGATTTGATCAAAATATCACAGTAGGAAGTATGTATGACTATGAAAACGGTTTTACAAAATATTATTTACTTATAAAAGCTAGATGTCTTAAAAAACAATGTCTAACATGAATATATATATATATATATGTTTCTAGTGAACGTTAGATTTTCATACTGTCATATGCGTATGATGGTCAAGTCACTAAACTAAACTTCTATACTGAGTAATCATGATTATATGTTAGTTCATACTTTATTGTTATCTAAGTCAACATCTGGGCATAAGGATTGCTATCAGTTTGTTTTGCTTTCATTACACTTGAAGTTAGTTACAAAACGGATATAATTTATTTTTATCTAAGAGCTCTAAATGTAAAGAATTACATCCTGACGGGTTCTGTTTATCTAGTAGCATGGTGAAATAACCCTAGTTCTTAATGATATATCCTTGATGGTGGCAATTTAATTCAAATCTTATTAGAAATTAAATAGAAACTTTGTTAATATGTATTAATTTAGTAAATATCTATGGTACATACAAAGTCACGTTGAATTATCACCACCGGTTCAGTAACAAATCTTATTTGAGATGCAACCATATGATAATTATTGATTCAGAATGACTAAAAATATATTATTGCTGAAACTGAGAAACAGTATCACCCGATTTCGTCATTTATTCATCATGCTGAGTAACACTATTCTTTGATATTAATTATCGGAAATGATAATATTGTGTACTGTCTTGAAGGAGCAAAATAAAGGCAACAAATGTGTTTGAGTAGCAGAGATATAAACATTCCAGTATTAAGAAGCGTTGGACAGAAAAGCAAATAAAACCTCCAGATAAAATGAAGGATTGCTTGGATCAACCATTTAAACATCTAATCATGGTCATTTTATAAATATGGCATGACTAAACGAAAAAAATAATATAAAAACCCTGGTCACATTACCTTTATTTTAGTAATTTATTCACCATTTACTGTTGTTGGGATCTTGAAATGTAAATTATCGCCGAATTCCCTTTTACAGAAATAACTAACCTAAAGGAAGTAAATGTCATAAAATATCTTTATAGCATGGGGAATAGTAACGTAAATTATCATGATATTCAGCTGAAAAGTACCGAAATGTTGTTTAAATAAAAGGAATTTTATTTCATGTTATCTGGGACAAAAATGTTCGTAAATTGTTCTGTGTTTTTCTTTTCATTTTAGTAGCATGTAAGAGATAACGGGTAGAATAGTGAAATGCAATAGCTTTATAATTTATCAAATTAATTCAAAATTCTTATTTTTTGTTGGGGAGGGGTTAAAATTCCTTAGAATTGCAGAAAACGATTGATTTATAAATCAACTATCATCCTTTCTTTTCGTCCTATATTCCCTCTATGATTATATCCTGGCATTCTTCTTTAATTTTCTACAATGAATGACTCCAGTACTTTTAAAATTAAGATATTATGATTGAACATAAATTTCGAAAAAAAAACATGAACACCACACTCTACAGTAACGTATAAGTTATCTATACTGTGAATGATCTAAATTGATATTATTTAAACATCAGGTACCTAAATTCACCAAAAATAATAATGAAATAATCAGACGAAATTAAAATTAGTTAAATTATCCATACTGTTTAACACATATTCAGTTAACTACTAGAAGTCAATATTCTGATCGACTTTCGTTTATGTATAAAATACTGTTCTTCATAGAAACAGATGTCAATTTAATGCAATTTCACTTTCATTTTTTATGACTTAAAATAGATAACAAAATCAATTATTCTTGGTATATTTAATGAATCTATTCAAAATTGGAACATAAATTTTTGGTTGGAATATGTTTTTATCGTTAACTGATAATATATCAGAATAAAACTTGACTTTTGAGATTATATTAACTAATGATTTAGTAAATGAAATTCATGTCAAAAAGAAAGCCATTTGATTATTATAAACTTAATATCTTTCACTTAACCTTAAGCGTGATTTTCCAGATATTTCGTAGTTTAATGTAAGACTGTTTGTTCAGATTCATTGTAATTGATCCTAATCATGAATAATTATTACTTGCAAAAATCACAAAACTGCATCACAAGGCAAGCCCTAACTTGGAATCCTAAAGGGAAACGGAGAAGAGGAAGGCCGAGAATGGGAAGCAGACATGAAAAGGATGAATAGCAACTAGAAAGAAACGGGAAGGGTTACTCAAGATGGGATTGGTTATAAAGTGCTGGTGAGCAGCCTATGCTCCTCCATGAGGGGTAACAGACCTGAGTAAGTATTGTGGTAAATTTATTTGTCATATTAAAGCGATCAGGAACAGCCAATTTCTAATAATCATTTCATCGACTGAAATGACAAATCATACTCCTTTTTGTTTTCTCAAATTGTAATGATATTTTATATATGTATGCTATTTTCATGTTTTTCTCATTCACTATTTTATGTATTAATTCAGATTACTGATAACGAAGTATCCTTCATGCCCAGTAGACATCATGAAGAATTACCTGAAATGAAGATATCCACATTCAATCAAAATTACAATCTTACAGAAAGGCTAAGTCCGTATGACAATACAGTTTTTATCAGTTCAACAATCAAATATAATCCAATTTCTATCAACCATACAAATATTGACTGTGGTGAAATGTATATAAATGATAACTCATTAGAAGAAAATAATTTTTCATTAGGTATTAATAATAACAATGATAATAATATAAAACTTTGTACCATAAATTCAAAGTTAGAAAATGATTAGAAATTTCTATATAGTGAATATTATACTTTATTAATTCTATCTTTAATAATTTAAAAACATTTCATTGTAACAATTTTGCCATAGATAAATTTAATCATACCTTTTCAACCTTCATTTTCCTTTTTCTTTTTGATTTAAATGGGAAAAGAAAGTGAAAAGAAAATGCTTTATTACTATTATTTTGATTTCATTGTGATGTTATACATAAACAATATGAAACTGAGAATTACTTCCATAAATAATTTTATCTTGTACATAATGGTTTGTTTTGTTTTTTAAACTTACGCTCAAATACATGTTAATCTGCTGTTTTTTCTTTTTTTCTGATTACCATTTTTCATTTATCATTTTTTAAGTAAGTTGTCTAATTATAATCATAATCATATAACATAATATCAGAAGGTGGTTTTTTGGGTATTATAGTAATTTTATGGTTGAAATCATGAGTCGATTGAAGCTAGAGCGCCATAGAAAACCTGAAAGCACTGGAAGGCCGTTTCGTCCTATTGTGAAGATCCTCAGCAGTGCTCATCCTAGATTCTGCCTTCAGAGATTCAAACCCAGGACCTATCAGTCCTGGTTCTAGTGAGAAGCAGTGAATAGTGGAGTTCAACCACGTTTGTTGTGAAATTGTTACTCATAGAAGGCAATAGTGTACGGTTGTTCAATTTCGTGGATTAGTTGAAGCTAGAAATTAACACCGTTGGATGCCGGCTCAATGGTCTGGAGGTTAGGCGCTTGCGCGTGAGACTGATAGGTCCTGGGTTCGAATCTCGCCAGGTGGGATCGTGGATGCGCACTGCTGAGAAGTCCCAAAATAAAACGAAACAGCCGTTCATGTTTCCAGATTTCCCATGGTGGTCTGACTTCAATTGACTCATGATTTCAACTTTAAAATATAGCATACTATTAATGAAGTAGGAGATATAAATACTGCTATTTTCAGTGATTCGGTTAAATTCCAGTCATTAGATTTCAAGACGAAATATTTCAAGAAATTTAATTCTCTCTAAACATAAAAATTAAACCAGTTGATTTCATCAAGTAGAAAAACATTTGATTACTTCTGTAGTGAATGAGAACATAAGTGGGAATAATTGAATGTTGTTGAATACAAAATACAGAACGTTTTAGCAAAATCTTAGAACCATACAATAAACATGTTATCTGTAAAATGTCAATCAATTGTTTCAGACTTTATTGTTCTTTTGATTTCATACTGATCATCCACTGTTCTCGTTTTCTTTGATCTTTTTAACCTTCTGCCTCCACGCACTTCACTTTTGACTGATGATACATACTACTTATATCTGTCGATATCAGTAGCACATACCACACGTCATTATATATTATTCAACTTTTAAGTGTCTGTAAACGATATACAAGACTGATTTTGTTTCCTTTGATATATTCATATTGTATATTTACCAAATGACATACTTATAGGTTTAAAACTCTTCACTGTAGTATATCGTGCTTTTATATATATTAATAGGTATTCAATCATGACTTACTTTGTAAAACAAAAGATGAAATTAATTTTCAAATTAGAAACTGTTAATGGAAAATAAAGCGGATTAAGGCACGTTATGTGTATGATCGTGACGGCGCACGCTGATCACTTACTTACTTACTTACGCCTGTTGCCCCCCGTCGAGGAGCATAGGCCGCTCACCAGCATTCTCCATCCAACTATGTCCTGAGCCTTCCTTTCCAGTTCTTTCTAGTTGCTATTCATTCTTTTCATATCTGCTTCTATTTTCCGGCGTAGTGAGTTCTTTGGCCTTCCTCTTTTCCGCTTTCCTTCCGGATTCCAAGTCAGGGATTGAGTCGTGATGTAGTTTGGTGATTTCCTTAATGTATGTCCGATCCACTTCCAACGTCTTTTCCTGATTTCCTCTTCAGCTGGAAGCTGGTTTGTCCTCTCCCATAAAACGCTGTTGCTCATAGTATCCGGTCAATGGATGTTGAGTATTTTGCACAGACAACCGTTTATAAATACTTGTACCATCCTGATGATGGCCGTAGTAGTTCTCCACGTTTCAGCTCCATACAGTAGGACTGTCTTGACGTTCGTATTAAAGATTCTGACCTTGAAATTGGTTTTGAGTTGTTTTGAGTTCCATATGTTCTTCAATTGTAGAAATGCTGCCCTTGCTTTGACAATCCTCGCCTTTACATCTGCATCCGATCCTCCTTGTTTATCAACGGTGCTCCCCAGGTACGTGAATGTTTCCACCTCTTCCAGAGTTTTGCTATCAAGTGTGATTGGGTTGGTGTTCTCCGTGTTGCATTTGAGAATCTTGCTTTTCCCTTTGTGAATGTGGAGGCCTATCGATGCAGAGGCTGCTGCTACATTTGCTGTTTTCATCTGCATTTGTTCGTGTGTATGAGAGAGGAGGGCTATGTCATCTGCGCACGCTGATTAGCTAATTCTAAACCAATCAGCTCTGGCAGATTGTTGTAGAAGCATCTAGAAGCTTTTTATGCATGTACTATAAATATATGAACGTTTTTCTAACCATTGATTGCTGTTCACCTACTCTTGTTATTTTGAATATAATTTCGTTTCCTGTTTAACGTGTTCTTATTTTGGGGTCTTGTCGAGTGTCATTGTATAAGAATACTAAGCATTAGGTGTAGCTAGGTCGTTTATTAGCAATACAATTAACAGAAACGTAATCATTCCTTTGACAATTCAATAATATCTAAAAACATATATATATTCTTTATTGAATATAAAATTGAATAAAGAAATTTGAATTATTTAAAATATTAATAAATCATAATTGAATAAAATGGTAATGATTCATTATTTGTTTACCAATTATAGAAGTCATATAGGATAAAGAACAGGATAGAAAACAAAATTCTATAAACCATTTATCATTTGTATTAAAGAAAGAAGAAAAAAAAACACAACAACATTGCGGATCTTACATATTGTCAAGGAAACTAATTTTATACAAAAACAAAAAAATGTTTATTTCTATTCATGAAATTGAATACGGTTTACTAAATTTAATTTTTTTTTTGAAAAAAAACGACAACATAAATAATGTAAATTTATTTGCTTTTTTCCATTCATTGCTTGACATTGTATTTCTTTAATTGATGTCAAACTGTAATATAAATTAGAATGAAAATGTTGATCTATTAATAACCCATAAAAAAATCAATAATAATAGATAATGCCTTTATTTACCGTAAACATATTCACTTAGATACATATATACATATATATATCTGTCTAGATGATAGTCAATAATAGTGGAACAAGTGTAATCTTTTCTTTATGTATCTATGCAGTTATATAGTTTTGAAGATGAAATCATGGATAAAGAAACCTTCCCCTGAAAAAAACGCATCATTCCATCCCTATTTTTTTAAAATTTTATGTAATAAATAAATAGGAAACATATTTGTTATAATTCTGATTAAATGTCATTCAATGTAAAGATTTGTAAGCATGCATATCACGTGTAACTCTAATAACTGAAGAGAAATCTGCCATTTTCAAATTAACATTCTTAATTTGCTGTCATAAAAAAATCTGTTAATAATAATATAATATAATAATATAATATAATATAATTTCATCTAAGATTTACAACCAAATAAGTAGTATATACTTTAACCTTAAATTAAACATTAAAACTTTTAAATACACGAAATTAATTTCTGTTTTTATAAGCAAAGATGGATAGTGGTTAGCAATGGAATCCTATTTGTGACTCGTCAGCTGGATGTAACTGCTGACTGATCGATTGTAGTTCTAAACAACGATGAAAAGATACAAGCAAACAATACCAAGTGAATTTAATTTCTATCCTGTACTACTTATATAAGCCATTCTTAATGAAGTAGTAATTAAAATTCGATTATTTTAAATAACTGTTTACTTGAATCAAAAATAAATATAAATATTATTTATTTAAATAATTTCTAAAGAATGTGAAAAATAAAAAGAATTTCAGATTACGTTTTTTCAAGCTTAACTCTTTTCGATATATTTGAGATCATGAGTCAATTGAAGTTAGACCACCATGGAAAACTTGGAAGCACTGGACGGTCGATTCGTCCTATTGTGAGAGTCCTCAGAAGTGCGCATCTACGATCCCGCCTCTTAATCCATTTCTTATATGTTATGCAGATTTGAAGTAGATTTTAATCATAAAATACATACTTTTCGTGTTATTGCATCCGAAAAATCATTTTTAACTCGATAACAATTAAACAATTAAACATAGTATTCTTTGGGAACATTGTGTACATATGAAGTTAAAAACGAGTATAATATCTGATACTTTATAATTCCATCTTTCCACAAACTAATGGACAATATTGTGTCATGGATTTCTGTCAAAGTATAAGAAATGTTAGAATTTCGGAATTCCTCTTTGTTTTTTCTTAATTCAACATCTTTAAATTCGCAGTTGGAAGTAATTGTCATATTGCTGCCCAATTATTATTCTCTTAGATAAGTAAGTTTTACATGCATTATGCAGCAAAATACACTTATACAAACATATTTTAACTAAATGTTTAATTAGTTTTCGACAGTTTATATGTCTTGAATGTATCGGCAACACACCTTGTTAATCAATCCGCTTAATTAGAATGTTATTCTTCGAGTACACTCTGCTAATTCCTTCATAAATGAACATGAAAGCACTTGCAATTATTTACAACAAAAAGGAATTTCAATGTTACTTATTGGATTCTTACTACATTAGAAATTTTATTCTTCATTTATCAACCGTAATTTATACCGCCAACTGACAAATGCTGGTCCACTAATAAGATCATTCTAATAAAAAGAAATAGATTTCCATAATTATTGTAAAGCAATGTCTGCTGAATAATCATTTCGTATATAAAGTTTTAGTCAGAACAGAAATTCAAATAAAGAAGAAAAAAATGAATCTTAGCGTAGACGAACGTAATTTAATTAGGCAAAGATTGATAGTGGCTATCAGTGGAATCCAGGATGGGCGTTTCGTTTTATTTGGGACTCTTCAACTGGATGTACCTGCATCTCAGAGTTGATGTTCACCCTGAGACTCGAACCCAATACCGTTCACTTCATACGCCATCGCGTTATCCACCTAACTACTAATTTCTGATAGCCACCTGCTTGTGCAATGGGTTGAAGTTCAAAATCACTTAATATTGTTTGTTTGAATCTTCCAATTAATGTTTAGCACTGCAATCGATCAGTCTATTATTGGCATATGTGCATACTGTGCTTATTGCTTCAATATAGCCACTATCCATCCTCGCTTATAATGCTGGTGAATTAAGGCTATATCGAAGCAATAAGCACAGTATGCACATATGTCAATAGCAGACCGATCAGATGCCATCCTAAACATTAATTGTAAGATTCAAACAAACAATACAAAGTGAACAATTTAATTAAGTTTAATTATCTTATTAATTGTTTTTGATATGAGAAATTTTAATTTCTCACTGATGAATATTAATGAGATACAAATCAACTGTGCTTTTTTATAGAGAATTATGTTCAATGTATTTGAGACATGATTAAAAGTGTTTAAAATAAAATAAAACTTGCATTCATTTAGTAAACTAAAACAAAGAATATTATAAGATTATTTTCTATATAGAAATCAAATTTTAAAAAAACAGTTCGGTTTTAGATTACTCGAGTGAAAATTAAATCAGTTCATAAAAACTATTGTCCACCTGAAAAATTTAGATATTTGTTTAAGTAATAGTTAGACGAATGAATAATAAAAGATATAGTATTAAAAAAGATAAGCACACTGACGAACAAACTGAAATTTTCACAGTTGAAATCATCAGTCAATTGAAGCTAGATCACCATAGAAAACCTGGAAGCACTGGACGGTTGTTTCGTCCTATTATGGGAAATTTTTCTTCTCCAGCAGTGCCCATCCACGATCCCGCACTGGCGAGATTGAAATTTGTAATGGTTGAATTCATTAGTCGATCTAAAATAGACTATCATAGAAAACGAAGGAGCATTGGACAGCCGTCTCGTTTCAGTATGAGACTCCTGATTAGGGCGCGTGACTCGAACATAAGGCCTTCGGTCTTGCGCGCGGACGCTTAACCTCTGCACCACTGAACTGGCCAACATGCGATATTGTTAATGTTTAACCTTAATCCTGAGTAATATTCAGCATGCGGGATCGTGAGTTCGCATTGCTGAGGAGTCCCGTACTAGAATGAAAAGGCCGTCAAGTGCTTCAAGGTTTTCCAAGGAAGTCTAGCTTAAATCAATTCATGAATTCAACCATTAAATTACTACAATTTCCGCAAACCCTTATTCTGATAAGGAAGATGGAAACATGCTCAGTTTATAAAAACAAACATTAAAAATGAGCACATTTTATCAAATTTATTCTCAGAGGATTAAGACAAAGAAAAAACACCTGAGCTTGATTAATATAACTTACTATATTTAAGACACAGTGCTCAATGTGATGATTCGAAAATATATTTTAACTCAAAAGAATGTAGTTCTTTCAGAATCAAAGTAAATAGTAACTTTAATTGAGAAGCTTATTCGTAATTCGAAAATAATATGATAGGCTAGTTCCGAGTGAGCATGCAAATTGTAAATTCTTAGCTCAGTTTATGGATTAGTTTAATGCGCCGCCGTTACTGGTTGAACGTTGGGATGGAATATGCATCAAGTAAATTTTATGTAAATAATTTTCACTTCACATTCTATAAGTTGACTAACATCACTCAAAGTAATTTTGGTCAAATCCAAATCTAATATAGAATAAAATCACTTGAAGCATCAATAGTATTTTTTCCAAAACTAAAATTGGGTTGATAGATCGGTAAAATTAGTATAAAAACTCAGTAAGAATTAGCATCTTTACGATATATCTTTTAGTGGCCCTATATCTGAACCCAGTTGGGTCGTATGATTGATTGTTATCAAAATTTACATATCGTCAATCCTTGTAAAAAATTATCGACTTAAATAGCGTTAGTGAATAACTGAATTAAATTTGTTAAATACGAGAATGAGTTTTTATTATGTATATTTCACACAATCGATGATCCAGGCAAACGAGTGAAGAGAAAAGTGCGAAGCGAAATGACACACGGTGGAGAAGGCATGTAAGCCAACTCGATTTGATCAAGCGGTAATCGATATTTATAGTCAGATAAATCAATAAGTTACAGAAATGTGATAAGTAAGTTAGGAAACGCTCATACATACGCTTACATAAAAACAGTCAAAGTAGATAAGGGAATAATTAACAAAGTCAAAACGCATCTTGAGAAGAATGAATACATTGGTTTGTCCAGAAGCTAGAATAAGCTGTATGGGCTATACATATTAACAGCCTCTACAACCCTATGCACATTAACTCAACAGTAATGACAGTTTATCTACAAAAGAGGTATATTCTTTGTCTTCCTTATTTTTACGTTGTATTCAAAGCATATTCTTGCAATATTCTGAATTTTTTATCAGGTTTATTTTGCTATGATATAACCACTGAGATAATGTGTTTAGCATCAAAATGAATAGAAAACTTTAATGCTCAGTAATTTTTTTAATGGTATAAATGTATAAAATGCAATCTTTAAATTAGTTTAGAAAATTTGAATTGTCAGTAGCCGAAATAACATCTTTTTGAATACAGAAATATTTTTGAGCTGAATGCGACACTACATTCTCAGTGATTTCTTTTGTCAAATCAAATGATAATTGATTTTTCAACTGAAAACATTTTATAATCTAACTTTTCTACTACATTTAACAAATATTAGCGGTCAACCATACATAACAATTAAAAACGAGCACAATAGGAAAAAATTCCACCTTATTTTATTTCAAGAATGTGTTATAAAAGTTTATTCTAACAACATATATGCATATAATTAAATATATGTGCATACATAAATGCCTAGTTGAAATAATTTATTAAGAAGCTTCAAATAGGCCAAAACAGTCCTATCTGTTATGACTGGTGGTTGACTGTTATGACTTAGTTACCAATTGTTATATCTAGTCGTCGCTGATTGTTATGTCGGAATTGCTTATCACTTATACTTGTAAAGCGAGGAACCACGGCAATGCCCACGACGCGAAAGTAAGAACACAAAGACTAGTATAAATGAAGTTTTATTCACCTCAAAACATGACGACGACTCTAATTGAAAATACATTCATTTATATATTCACTGTACAGCTATTTTGATTAATAATTAAGATGAAATAACATATCAAAAAATACTTGGAATTATAGCAAATCATATTCCACATGTTATACTGAGCATAGTTCATATCAATTTTAAATACAAGTATATCGTATGTTATACAGTATATCATACTGCAAAAACAAAACAAATATTACACTGAGTAATCAACACATCAAATTAAAACGGAATTATTGTTGAACAAAAATTATAATGAGTAAATCAATCTAATTTTAACTTTTCTTCCTATCATATCACCATCCCTTTGCATTTCCTCTCATGAAATTGACATCAATGAAAATAATTATGTAATAACTCATTTACACCATTTCTTAAAAGTGTACAAATCTCATTATCCCAAACAAAAAAAATATGTTTTTATATAGTTGAGATCATGAGTGATTTGAAGCTAGACCACCATGCAAAACCAGAAAGCACTGTTGGTCCAGCTTCAATCGACTTATGATCTCAAATATATAAAATTACTAAAATCTCCATAAAACTCCCTTCTGATAGTGATCATATGCTCACTAGTGACTGGCATCATGAGGTATTTCCTGGAGTTCTAGTGAGAAGCAGTAACCAGTGAAGTTCAACCAGGTCTACTGGGAGATATCAACTCACTGAAGACATTGATGAGTGATTGCTCAATTTTGTGGATTGGTTGAAGTTATACGTTAACACCGTTGGACGCCGGCACAGTGCTCTGTCAGCTAAGTGCTCGCGCGCGAGATTGATAGGTCCTGGGTTCGAATCTCATGAGGCGGGGTCACGGTTGCGCACTGCTGAGGAGTCTCACGATAGAATGAACAGCCGTTCAGTGCTTCCAGATTTTCCATGATGGTCTGACTTCAAATGACTCATGATTTCAACTATATAAAAAGTATGTGTTAAGTAAAATTATTATATAACTGTTTTTATTTTTCAATGAAAAGATAAATACACCATTATGAAAGTTATTCATTGACATAAAAAAGATAGAATGCACATGAACTTTCTAAAATCATAACTCAGAACAACATTATGAATAAATAACTTAGTTATCCATATTTTTGATATGCTTCAATAAATCCCCTGGCAATTGATATTATTATGTTAATTCAATATAAATGGGTCATTTATCATTGCCTTCGTCAATTATTTTTTTTTTGTTTTTAATTATTGAATATTCAAATATATAAGAAAAATAAAGAAAAAAAGTAGTAAAAAAAAAGAAAAAAAATTACTTCCAAATACCAAAAAAATTATTCTCTAGATAGATTTTGAGATTATGTGAAAAAAAAGAAAAGCAAGTGATTGTTATGTAACATCAATCAGTGTGAAAATGAATTCATTCAATGAAATTAAATATAATTTGCATAATCATTTAATGTACTATGAGTTCATTCATTAGATAAAATATATTCATCATCGATTAAGTTAAAATATATATTGTCTTTAATCACTGTATTTTAATGAAAATAATTATAATTTAATTAGGGCCAATAATTTGAAATAAGAAAAAAGATTCAAGTTAGTAGATGGAATATTGTAATATTTTCAAAAATTGGGTACCGTTCTAGTGTATTCTACTTATGTTGATAGATATAAGTAGTATATAATACTAATCAGAATTGATATGCCTGGTATCAGAAGAAGATTGAAAAAATCGAATAAAAAAAGAGTAATTGCACTAACAACAGAATTGAAAGAATTATGAAACATATAAAGGACAGTTGAAGTAAGATTTGCAAGTAATGTATTTAAAGCAATTAGTCCCTTTGATAAATTTCAATAATGTAATAAGAAGACGAAGATTATCAGAACTATGTGATATATTAGCTCAATACATTTCGAACAATCTGATCACACATACACTTGTTAAGAAAATTTATATATAAAAATAAAAGGTTGACTAAACTGGAAATGGGGGGTAAGAATAGACAAGAATAATGGTAATAAATATAATGTAAAAAAATTTGACACCTAATCACTCTGGATAATAAGCTAATATTACCAGGGTAGGTTCTTAAGATGAGGACAAACTGTTCTCGAATACACAAAGGGGGTTTGAATTTTTGTATGGCTAAGTCTTCAATAAACCTTAGTATACGCCATTTTACACTTTTATACAACACAAAAAAAGCCGAGTTGAGATCAATCTTATGTATTTAATGTGTAGTTTTCATATTTTATGAAGGTACTTTGTAATTTTGCTTCAAACAATAAATTAATATTCCATATCTGAATTCTTCGTTCACAACACTATCATTAGGCACGACATAAATAGTGTTTCAATTTTAAATAGTTTTTGCTTACTCCTTGAAGCATTGTGGTGCGGGTTACTTATATCCGCATAAGTAGTATACGGCGGTGATCAGTGATAGAATGTATTTTGGCAGAAGATCGATAAGGAAAGAACAGGAACGAAGGGCAATCGGTATGAACATTCATGAACAATGAAATCAGAGAAGATGGATTGATATTTCCAAAATTTTCATCAATTGTATCACGCTTCATTGTCCCTGAATTTCCACACCAATTGCATTCTGTTTCTGTTCTTCTCTTATCGATCTCAATCTTCTGCTGTCAGATATTCTATTTCTGACTCATGATATATACTACTTATGTCAATATAAGTAGACCACAACACAGTATTATTACAATTAGTTACTGTTATCTGTGTTGTATATTTTATCTTTGACAACAATTAATAGATAACATGTTTGAACACTTTGTTGACTTAATAATTATCGTAAAGTACCTTCGGAAGGAATTCCTATTTGATAACTAACGAGACTCTTATTAACAGATATTCCTTAACGGCATTCTGTTATTTTGGTTTACTAAACTTGTGAAATGTATAAAATATGCATAAAGAGAAATGATAGTACTTATTTTGTTATTCAGCCCAAAGTGAAATGGTCTTTAGTTCGTAATCGTCTACATAACAACTAAGCAGATAATCATGTAAACAGTCAATTAGAAACAACCTATTTTGTTCGTCTGTTCAAAAGGCATAGTTTAGTGAACTCAAACCCCTTGCATACTTTCAAGTGCAAACACTCAGCATGTGTAAATAAAATAATTTCCACTCCACATCCCATAACTTGACTGGCATCACTCTAGGTTATTTTCGATCAAATCCAAATCTAATATAAAACAAAATCAGTTGAAGCATCAATAGTATTTTTTTCAAAACTAAAATTAGTTCACCTCAACTATTGTGATTTTTCAAAGGTATATTGTTCATTTAATTAACTGTACAGATGTTCAAATCAGGTATACATATATAGTTCACCTGATTATCGGTTCATTAGAGGAAATTGATTTATTTTGGTCTGGTAGGTTTTGAAAGCAGTTCTAGGGCAATAAGATAAACGGTAAATTTGGGAAGAGAGAAAAATTTGCATTCAACAGATAAGAAATTGTGAAAATATTCATTCAAATGCTTGATTCGGCATAATCAACATTTTTCTTATAAAATAATAATCAATTTACGTGACTGATGTGAACAGCCTAGTGCAAACCCTATGTTTTACATAAAAAAAGGTTCAGTCTTCATATATATGTAGATAAAGAATATATCTATTATAAAATTCTGAACAGTGTGCCGTGTGGAATAATTAAGTTTTATAAATTTGGACTCTTGTTGCTCACAAATATTTTAAAAAACACAACTAATTATCCTTCTTTGAAATATCCTATTAGTGACTTATGGTAAGTATACGAAATTATTATATATATAATATGCAAATATGTTCAGCCAAAGGAATACTAAATAATTTATTCTGAAAAGAATGATTTTTCGTACAGTTTCTACATTCCCTTTGAGGAACTGTGAACTAAATGTAAAGTGAGAAAAAACAACTTCGAATGTCTACAAATTTTAGTAATCCTGCTTCTGATAATGGTTCACTTGATAAACGAATATTGGATGGTTGTTTTAATTTTCACATTAGGACCGGGAAATTAGTTTTCAGAGAAATCGAACTTGTTCAAGTAATCTTAACAATCATCCTACTTTTTAGGAAGAATTGTCAAGGAATAAATGGTTATTTCTCACATCCCATGTATTTGTATAGTCGTCAGTTTCAGTACTTAGCTATGTACGCACAAATTGTGAGAAACATCTTGTCACCAAGACAGCAAATTATGTAATCACTGACTAACCACAAAGATTATAGGAAAGTACTATACACTATCCCATTTGAACGAGTGACGAACCACGAATCAGACGAAACGAACGTCCTGGATTCCACTTTTTATCACAGTTTATCTATTTAGTATAAACGATTACGTTATTCACCGACTGAGTAGCACTAGAAAAATGAACAGAGGTACATACAAATGTGATTACACAAGGCTATACAAATACTTTTCGAATGATGTAAATTTCACAAATCAATCACTGTAAATCTTGTACGTATGTACTTTTACCATTCAATATACTTCATTGTTTTATCCGTCATAGCTTTGATTTTGGCAATAACTATTTTCTACATTTTGATTATTTTAACGTCTGAATGTGAATTTTATCTGATATTTTCTTAAAATTCAACTGGTATTTTGGATTTTTTTTTAAAAAGAAACTTTTTATCACTATCGCTGATTTCTGTCATGTATGACATCGAATGATCAATACAGATTGTAGTGAACTGGAATAATAGAACTATAAAAAACCGTCATTTTTCTCACTTTATTCGTATTCAACTTAACAGATGTATTTGTGAATAAACTTCAAATTTCATTGTGATGATAACAAAGAAATGAGAATCAGATGTTTTTTTCTATGATATTGAATATCTGCTGAAGTTTTTTGAGCTATTGAGTCTAATAAGATACAGATGTTCTTTTGGACAACTTACTAACTGGCTACAGGTTTTACTGTAATTATGGCACACTGGTGATATTCGAATTAGACCAGCGGTGCAACAAATATTTTGAGTTAGTCAAGTCTTATTGACAATCTCAACAGTAAATACATTAGGGAAAAACTGTAAAATATAACTCAATCATCTGTCAATTAATCAGTAAGGAATTAGTTTGAAAAAAATTTGAGAAGCATACTGTCATCAATAACATTGATCTGGTTGGACAAGAGAACAATGAAGTGAAAAAAGTACAATATCTTATAAATTAATGCACATTATCTCTTGTTGTTTGTTTTAGGCTCATAAGTTTATTCCACGGAAGTTGACTCTACCGACAATGTTAGCTGACGTAAAGAAGAAAAAAATTAAATAAAAACGGTAACATCAAAACAAAAGAATATGATACGTCATAGCAATAACTAGTTTACAACCCACAATATCACAGCAAACAATATAACTATATATACTAACATGTTAGTAGGTATTGAGAATATGCAATTTTCTTCAGCTAGTTTAAGAAGTCATTTACACAATACGTTATTTTTTTACTTATGATTTTAATTCTCTTATCCACAATTTTATAATTCACGAATTAGATTTCACGGTGTTAACAGTATCATATTTAACCAAAGTGAAAAAAGTTTATTTTTTTGTCTTTCAACTTAAAACTAGATGTAACATCATTGAAACGATATTCTGAAGAATAACAGTGCAGTATAATAAACAGTTAAAAATAATTAAATTTCTTGTTTATTTATGAGTTTGATCATCTTTCCTTTTGCACCAAACTATAAAAGCACCTAGTAACCAATGGAAGTGCAAGTCATTTGAGTTTATTTATTAGTTTAGTTTGAGAATTACAGACGAGTGGACTTCTTGTTCAACAAAACTACCCAGTCGTTGGATGGTAGTTAGCAAACTTTAAATCACTTTATTTTATTCTGAAACATAAGACTTAAAAATCATCACTAGTTAAAATAAAACGAAAAAAAATGTTAATAGTTGAGATCATGAGTCAATTGAAGCTAGACCACCATGGAAAACGTGGAAACACTGGACGGCCGTTTCGTCCTATTTTAGGGCCGATAGGTCCTGGGTTCGAATCTAGTGAGGCGGGATCGTGGATACGCACTGTCAAGGGGTCCCACAATAGGACGAAACGGCCATCCAGTGTTTCCACGTTTTTCATGGTGGTCTAGCTTCAATTGACTCATGATCTCAACCATTAAAATTACTATGATATTCACAAAACCCCTTTTGATAAAATTAAAACAATTTATATTTAGCTGTTAAGTTTGTTAAAAATACAATAAAATACGATGATTATTTTTATGTATCTGAGTTAATAAGTCATCGCTATGGTAAATAACGTTTTGAACTATTCCAAATATCCGTAGGTAAAATTGATTTAAAACATTTTGAAATACTTTAATTTTATCACATATCTATTGAGTCAGAAAGGACCGAATTAGATTTCCGGTATAATATTAGGTCAAAGTCAATATTATCTTTAAATTTTAACGATTTTGTCTGTATGATGTAGTTGTGGTAGGTAAGACTCTTTTTAATTTAATTTATACGTATGTCATTCAATTAATTTCTATTCATAAATAGAAACTCTAGTTAAAGTAAAAGGGTAAATTATTTAAAAACACCGAACATAATATATAAGAACTTTAGTCTAAATTAGAGCAAACACTTTCACAGTATTTGAGCGCCGAGTTGTTGTAAGAAATTATTCCTTGAAAAAGCTTGGACCAGATTACCAGGCGAAACGTTGAATTTACTTCAAATTCATTCGCTGAGATTTTACAAATTTATTATTCATATTTAATGGCCGAGCATAATAGTTTGTGAATCTGATTACAATTGATAACTGCAAAAAAATTGTCTCTAAGTATTTAACTGCTTTGAATAACTGGATGCGATTCTAGGATCATTATTGAAATACTTTTGTCATAGTCCGTAACAGACAATTTAAATACCTTGCATATAAAATAAAACTGCATAACTGGTAGTAAACAAAAAATTTAGCATGAACAAATTCCTTATGTAAATGATTATCATATGAAATATTTTATCTGGTATGATCTTCGTTATAAATTGACTTAAATTAAACAAGAGGTACCCCTATAACTGCATTGATTAGTAAGAATATGTTCAAATGACTATTCCGTATATTTTAACCTTATAGCAATGATCACTTATATATAAAAATTTCATTACACCTAAACAATTGTATGATAGATAAATACTTCGAACGTTTAATACTTGTGTAATTAATCAGTAGAAGTATTCTTGTGTGAAATTACAAAATTTCTAAGTATTTTTTATATTTATACGCCTTGTAATTATATACAGTCAGTCAGTCACAACGTAGAACTTCGTACGTACGTACATCAGGTCGAGTCGTCATACCACATTAGCACAGAGATGCAGTTGTCGATTCGAATCCTATAGTGATAGAAGTAGTATGAGCATAAGCATTACGTGAAAGATTAGGGTTCGAAGATGTTATTGAAGGAGTATAATACAGTGGAATAGATTTGGAAAGAGAAAAAAGAAAGGGACATGAATTCAGAAGATTAACATTTGCAGAACACAAAGCGTGGATACACCTTCGCCATTCCAAACGATTTTGAGCCGTGTTATTCAAGGTCTCTAACCATCGATTGCTATCATCTCGCGAATCCCAACCAGGTAGTCTACACCTACCAGCATGGCTCAGTTCAATTGTCAGTGACTTTATGGATTTACAATTATATAATATAATTATATTATATATAAATAAACTGTAAACAACAGTGGATTACATAAAGTATCCTGTTATTAAGAAAACAAATGTATTGCATAACTATTGATTTGACAAGGCGGTGACATTTTCTGGAGAAACATACATTTATTGGAAAACTGTGAAAATCCAAAGAACTGTTCTCGTCATAACTTGTGACTCCTCAGTAGTGCCCACCGATTTTTTAAACGAAAAAGAACTTCAAAACTTATTTTCTTTTCATTCATGATTAGTGAAATTCTTCATAAGAGAGATAGTTTTCACAGCTTGTGCTGAATGATTTCTATGTTGTAGCATTAAAGTTTTGATTTGTGATTTAAAAGTAACATACTCTTAACAAGACCAAAGATTTTTGGGGCCCGTCTTTCATTTTATCATAGACCAGTAACAACAAGAATATAGCAACTATAAAATATATTGAACAAGATACGAAATGACAATATAATTAATATGACCAATATATTTTCTGTTGTTCAACAAGAAGCCAACCTAAACACACTCTCCTAGTAAAATCTAATGCACATTGAAGAATTACGATTGAAGAATACAAACTACAAAACGGCATTTTAACAAATATGATCAGTTATTTTATAAAGACTACTTTGTCCAATGAGTTTTACTTGCGTTCACATATATTTTGTTGGCAGATTTAGTTACTTTATTAACTACTGCAACTGTTTAGTATAACATTCAGTTTGCACTATAAATATTCAAGATTAAATTCAAGACTACATGAACTAATATTTACCTTAGCACATTAAGATAATTCAGGTTTTACTCAAACAAACCTGAATGTCTTTGTAAATTTTCTTCAATATTCATTACAAAATATAGTGAATAAGACTATGAAATGTACATATGATGGAAAAGGTGAATAATGAATTCAAGCTGAACAACTGTATTAAGGTAAATAATGTCAGTGTTACTGTACAAGATAACAGCTTTCGAAATTTTTAACTAGAATTACCGACTTAGGTCTTTTTTTTAAAGTGATTGACATTTTTTACATTATATTTATCATAAATAAACTATAAAATTGAAAATTTCACCTTTTTCCAAACTGTCATTATATTAAAATAAACAAAAATATGAAAGAAGATTATTTCTTAATAAATTCCCAAATTCTACAGTCACGATTCCGAAGTTTGTTCGTGAAGTTAAATGTATGTATTTACTTATATCCATTAGTATCTAAATGCCCCCCAATGCAATATATATTTGTATGCCATTGTAAGTGAACCAAATTAGGAGGACCATACAAGGAATCAACATAAATGAAGCTGAGTGTGAATAATACAATTATGGTTAAAGTCGAAGTCAAATGTTCTGTAGTATGATGAATTCAGTAAGAAATAATAAAAATGATAAATATTTAGAAAAAAAATTATTCAAACATATACAAACGAGAATGAATAAATTAAGTAAAATTAATATCCCGGAGTACATAAGGAAAGAGTATATATACATCAACTGTACCGAGATACCAATAAATGCAGATAAATATCATCTGTAAAGTCAGTATATTGATTCAGTTCACTACTTTACAATGGCTGTCTTTTTATAATCTGTATGATTACGAGTTTGAAAGCATTTAAAGAACATAGGTAAAAAGGGTATGCCCTGAAACAGTGATTAAATTGTTTTATTACTATTTATTTATTTATTAAAACACATAAATATTGGTACAAGGGGGCACCAGATATATATGCGCCGCACAAATCTCATTTGATTTGTGTGAGGGCTGCGATACCGCCCAATCGCCCAAACTGAGGCAGATGATTTCCTTAGGGGGCCAAATCCGGAGTCTTTGACATAAAGGTCTGATCCACAGTGCAGTGGAGCATCGTGAAGAGATGCAGTCCCATGGTAGCCGTTGACCAAAGATTGATTTATACGCCATTTGTTCCATCAGGATATTGGAGCCCATGTTCACCATTGGTTTGGAATCAGGGTTTTCCAACTCCCCTATGTGGACTTTCTGTGTCTACCAACCCGTTAAAGCGCCGGACATTTGCTTTGCGTCCTCTCAATTTCGTAAGCAACACTGGTGCCACGAGAAGGCAGTGAGTAGGACTTCCTGACAGAGGCTATATATGCGTGGCCATGTGAGAGCATTTCGAGAGGGAGAGCGGACTCTCCCTACACTCGGCCGTATCAGGTCATTTGAGGCATTTGTTTTATACAAAAATCTGTTAGTACAAGTGATTCATATTTGAAGAAAGAAAAAGATAATTATAGTTTTCATGTACTGAATATTCATAAGATAGTTTAGAATTTAATAATTAAAAATAGCATAGTTTTGTCAATTATTACTTCATATCGAATAATATAATGCTTTATTAGTCAAAATATTCATTAGAAATAACGATTTATATGTTAACATTATTGTTAGTGTTGTTTATAAGAAACCAATATTTTAGACAGGAAATTAAACAGTTATCCTATTAAAGTTTTAGCAATAACTTATTTTGATAAATGTCAGTAATTTAATAGTTGAACTCATGAGCCAGTTCAAGCTATACCATCGTAGAAAACCTTGGAGCACTAAACGGTTGTTTCATCCTAGTATGGAACTTCGCAGCAGTACACATTCACGATACTGCTTTGCGAAACTGGAACCAGGACTTATCGATTTCGCGTGCGTACGCTTAAGCTCTATACCGCTGAGCCGGCTGGCATCCAACTGTGTTAATGCCTAACTTCAACCAATCCACGAAATCACATCACCGTTAGAAAGGTTATACACTAAAGATATGATTGACTTATTATATTCACTGAAGTATATATTTCGATGAAAATCTACTAGGACACCTTCTGAAAGTAAATAATAATTAAGGCGAAATTAGTGAATGAAAATTATTAAATATTTTCATTTATATCTTTGAATTAAATTAACCTAACATCCTGATAATGTCTAATTTGTTTTTAAATAATATATCCTAATACTAATTAGTTTATAAACAGATAAGGCCGTTTCATCTTAGTACAGCACTCCTCAGCAGTGCACATCCACAAAGTTAGATATTAACATAGTTGAATGCCAGCCGGCTAAGTGGTATAAATTTTAAGCGTTCGCGCGCGAGACCGAAAGTCTTGGGTTCGAGTCCTGCACTTCGGATCGTGGGTGCATACTACTGAAGAGTCCTATGGTAAGACTAAACAGCAGTCCAGTGCTTCCAGGTTCTCAGTGGTGGTCTAGCTTGCGTTGACTCATGAATTCAACTATTGAAATCACTACAATCTCACTAATACCCTTATTCTGATCATAACTACTGTGTCAACTACTTGAGGGTGAAACCAATAGGCAGTCAGTGAATGCTAACTTGCAGATTAGTGTTTTTATGCGAGTTGTATGGATTAATAACTAAACATTTATGATTGTGTTTGTTTTTTGGTTAGTTAAAAACTATTTGATGTAAATACTGGCTATAGAAAATTTATTGTCAATAATCTTCTGACTTAAATTGAAACTTTGAAATTATAGAGAGTTATCCATTATAACGAATGTTAATTATACCTGTTATTAATAACACTTCATCAATTATGAACCTCTTAATAAAACGATGACATAAGACATCTTTTCGTAATAAAACGTTTACCTTATGTTGAATTCTGTCGATCGAATGATATTTTTTTTACAAAGAAATAGATATAACTACACAATCCTCTTATATGCAAAGTGTTTCACTTATCTGTTGTTACTTTTAGTTACTTTCTAACAACTAATTTCATTCTAACCTAATCAACATTAATCGAATTTGTGATATTTATACAGATAAATAATTGTTGACCAAACACTTAAAGATATAGAACCACGAGATTACTGTGTATACAAATAGTATCTTGATATTAATCTGTGCTAAGTAGAAAGTACATAAATGAAAAACAGAAATATGTTTTGATAGATTCTTTTAATGTTAGTCACATTCTTAAATCCATATAACTAAGTGAAAAGTTTCATCTTGATAAATTCAGTTTATTTCACATGTTAACCTTTAGTAATACCATATGATTAAGTGAACTATATTGTAAATGTGCAAACTATGGGGTAGTCATTTAACAAAATATAGGAAATTGTTTTTCTCTTAAATATCTGATAACATAATGAAAAAGGATTATTTTAGTAAACTGTTACCCGCAGTGTTGGCATGATTTCGACATGTATCAAAAATAACAGAAAAAGTTTATTGTTAAGGCAGTTTAGATCTATTTCTCTTAGACTTCTACCAACGTATGCTGATAACTGTTAGTCAGGAATACATATACAGTTTTGTTCAAAACCTATCAGGACTCATTGGCCGAGTGGATAGCGCGATGGCGTTTGAAACGAGGGCACTGGGTTCGAGTCCCAGATTGAACATCAACTCTGAGATGCAGGTACATCCAGTTGACGAGTCCCGAATAAGACGAAACGCGCTTCCCGGATTCCACTGCTAGCCACTATTCATCTTTGCTTACAGTGCTTGTGAATTAAGGCAATATCGAGGCAATAAATACAGTATGCACATATGCCAATTAGACACTGACCAGTCGCAGTTCTAAACATCGATGAGAAGATTCAAACAAACAATGCTAAGTGAATTAAAACGTATTGTTTTTCTTGTAGTATATGATACAAACTATATCATAAAACTGTACAATATACTACAAATTTAACTGGAAATCACTGTGACATTTTTCGCATTTTCGTCACTATACAAATCTAACTCCAACCGTACGACAGTGAAATATATTTTAAACCCATCAAACATTCGATCTACTGGTGAGATATGAAATTATCAAACAAAATACGGTATGTTTGCTGAGGTTGATGCTGTAAATGATAGTAAGTTGGTTATCTAGATCTCGGATAAAAAAACATGATCGAGATGATCAGTTTAAGGTACTACGGTATGTAACAACAGTTGAGCTTTTTATGAACATCGTTGCCTTAGCTATTAAAGATATGTGGCACTAAGTACTATTGTAGGGATCTATAGTTCGAAGACCTGATCCTTAGTATAAAAGTCGTACCTATAGTATATACGTTAACATTTGTGTAAGGTACCATTCAGCAGACAGTCATTCACTGATGTTATTTGATATGACTGTCAACACTTCTGAAGTGAAAGTAATCCATGTTGTCATTGACAAAAGAATTAAAGAGAAACAATGGGATGAAATCACATATGAGATAGGTAATTGTCCACTTGACAATTATGAGAATGGTGAAGAATACATCGGAAACATGAAGAATGATTAGAATTGAAATTGAGACAATTAAAATTATTAGAAGAATGTATTGCAAAACAGTTTATTAAAGTTAAGTGTCAGAGCCATGGAATGTTGTGCATCTGCAAACATTATAACGCCTGACTTTCGAAAAGGGAATATAAATCAATCAGCAGCCCGAATTCGGAACGTTTTGAGAACTTTAGTTTCATGCCTCACCTGATAAATCCTTTTATATCATCTGTGCAGTCAGACAATATGGTACGAAAGTAGCTTAATCTAATAACTTGTACGTTTCAGAAGCGCTAGCAATCCATATTTTCAAACTTGAACTCAGTGTGCAGAAGAGACAAGTGCAAGTCATCATTCTTTCATGTTTCTATCACTAAATTTTAATAAACGGTAATTTGATTTTGTAATACATTCTTCTAATATATTTAGTTGTCTTAATATCATTTCTAATCATTACTTTTTATCATTCTTCGCGTTTCTGATTTATTCTTCACCCTTCTCATAATGGTCAAGTGGACAACTATCCTTCTCATATGTGATTTCATCCTGTTATCTCTATTCATTGCTCGACTATTAAGGTACTTCCTTTAACACACGATGTGATGTAATCGTTATCTAATTTTTCTGTTAAACTATTTTATTTGTAAATTAACTATGAATATGATTGTACAGCACAAATAAATGATATTGTTGATAAGAAAATCTTCATCGGTGAACTGTCTTCGTTTTTTTTGGGATGATTGGTGAGATAAAAGACTATAAAAAGCATTATTCCAGTCAAGTAAATATATAACTGATTATATAATGATCATATGGATACTTTTTTAAGGAAAACAAATGACCAAACTATTCTACTTGATATCACTGAATGCAAGTTGAAACAACCAGATATTACAAGACATCTCTAGCTAAAGCAAATACGTAGAAAGTCTACAATGTTCCTTACTCATCGCCATAGAACTTGATGCAGAATCAATAAAGAAGGATCAATTATAGTTTCACTCATAACCATTGTTGGTCAAACTTTTCACATGTTTCCAGTATTATATCAAATAATCCAACTCAATAAATATCAAGAAAGTATGATAAATCTACATTTCTCAGTGATGGTTACAATCTTAACACAATCAATTAGATTTGGAATAACATTAATGATAAAACAATAGAACAGTCACTGCTAATTAGTGATCATCTGGTGCGAATATTTCAGTTTTATTATAGACTAATCACATCCAGAAGACCTCAATATTAATGACCTTCAATGAGCCACTGAACGATACAATTTTGAAATTATTAGGAAGTATCAGATTTTTCAAAATTTTAGCTACTCCTAGTTAATTGCGGTCAACTAGCATAGAATATAGGTTCATAACGTTTTACTTCGTGCCAACTACGATCCAGTATCTAACATGGTGTAGTGCAATTTCATGTCAGATTGACTAATGACCAAACTATAAAACAACTGGTTAAATTAAATCTGCACCAAGGATTACAGAATATAATATTGATTAGTAGTCAGTCATTCAGTATACTTCATGAAGTTTTTTTGTGACAGCGTAATTTCGGTATACACAGATTAGGAAATGTACTCCCAGTCAAGTCATATATTATTTGAATAATTTCATTTATTGAGTCTTATTTAAACTTGACTTTAATTTCAGTATGGGAGAAAAAATTTTTTCCACTATATTTCACCAAACGATAGTATTCATTTCAATACTTTGTACAAATGGATCACAATAAATCTGTAACACCCTAGTCTATGAAAATCTATAATAACGTGAATAGATTATCAATGAATGTGAGAGAAAATATTATTATTCAATATAGGAATCTATAATGAGGCTAACGTGTTTGTTACGAGTAAACAAATTCATCTATAAGCATTCATCTATAGTTTCCATAAACGTTTTCTAATATAATAAACAAATTACTTTAGTTTACCCAATTAGTACATCTTTTATGAAAATATATAAGCATATATTGGACTAGCTATTGAAAGTATACGAAAAGTACACAATTATTTTATTTTGAATTTGTAAGAATTACTACTTTTGAAAACTTTATTTTCATTAATAACACTTAGTTTTGAAGTTAATCATTTGATTGGTTACATTAGTTGAATATGATTGGCTAAGAATGTAGGAAAGATTATTTATACTATTAGAATTTGAACAGTTGATTATATAAGACATAAAAATTAAAAAAATATATAATCTATAGTATTTCATTGAATAAATTTATTTATTTATTTGTTACCGTCCAGAGCATGATCAAATAATTTTAAAACTTTTTTATGTGAAATGAACACTGAGAACTATCTAAATGTGGATCTATCGCACAATAACACTAATAATAATGTAAGTGAACAATTACATACAAATAGTAGTTCTATAGTGGAAACTATAACATTTCTGGGATTTATTGTAATTATAACTATCACTATTGGTGGTAATTTACTTGTTCTTGTTGCAATCTGTACAAAACATAAATTACGAAGAAATGTTACTAATTGTTTTATAGCATCTTTAGCAGCAGCAGATTTACTTTTGGGAGCTATTGTTATGCCATTCGCTGTAATTGATCTATTAAGATCTATCCATAAAGATGGTCTTCCAAAAAATCAGCAGGATCAGTATATTTTATGGCCATTTGGTCAAACCTGGTGTGATATGTGGCATGCATTTGATGTTCTTACTTCAACAGCTTCAATTTTAAATTTATGTGCAATTTCAGTGGAGCGTTATATTGCTATTTCAGACCCATTTAATTATCCTTTACGTGTAACACATTCACGATGTATTCTTATGATTATGCTTACTTGGGTATGCTCAATACTAATTTCCTTTCCAGCCATTGCCTGGTGGCGACATTCAAATAGTACATTTAATGTATCTGATATACATGGTGTACCAGATTTGGAATGTTTATTTTCTTCCGATAGAGTTTATCTATTCATTTCTTCGTGTATTTCATTTCATATACCCTTGATAGTTATGATTTTTGTTTATTGGAAAATTTATCAGAAAGCAAATGGTCTCATCAAGACACTGAACACAGGTAAACGGTTGATTTATCGAAAATCACTAGGTGGTGAAGCGATGATATTAAGAGTACATAGAGGCGGCATTACTAAACCACTGCCGTCAGCCTTGCCTCAAGGTGTATTACCTCATAATTCTAATACTTCTATTAAAGTATCGTGTTTATCTTCTTGTGAAATCCTCAACAATCAGTCACCAGTATTGTCGCCTACAGCAAATGGTAATAATGACAATAATCATGAAATATTAGAGTGTAATATAAATGAAAACAAAAATAATAAAAAACATGTTAAATTTATTCACCCTAGAAAAACTGAATCAATTCATGGAAAAAACACTAACTGCACATTATTCTCTTGTTGCTACAGAACTATATTTAATCGATTTAATGCAAATAAGTCATTAACACAAAAGGATGACAATGTGACAGCAACACCTGGGATGCAGAATGAAGAAGAAAGTTTACTGTCATCAAGAAGCTACCTAAGTGAAATAAAAAAACGAGTACAACGATTTACTAAAGAACGAAAAGCAGCTAAAACTCTTGGAATTGTGATGGGTGTATTTGTGTTATGCTGGTTACCATTTTTTGTTTATAACACCATGAAAGCTATTTACCCGTCAGTTTTAAAAACTCAAGAGAATATAATTTTTCCACTTGTCACATGGCTTGGCTATTTGAATTCAGGTGTCAATCCATTTATCTATGCATATTCTTTACGGGATATTCGTAAAGCATTTCTGGATATTCTGTGCACACAATGTAAAACACATTCTAATTGGTGTCGCACAAAGCTAAATCAAACTAGAGATACCTATGTATCACAATATACCGATGAACCAACAGACGCTATAAAGTCTATTAATTGTCAGTCTACAATGTCACTTGCTAATGGTTCAATATCATACACAGATCACAAATATTCCCTGGAATCGCCATCTTCACCATAGCAGAAGTATTTCTCTCTTGAAATGAATTTAGATGGAAATAATTCACGAAATGAATTGTTCGATAACAATAACAAGACAATATAGAAATTTATAGAATTTTTGGAATTTACTATAACATCTGACAGTCTAACTTCGAGTGTATCAGAAGGAAATTTCATTTAAAACATTTCGGCATGTATATGGTAACTAGCATCATTTATTAGTGAATGTATGAAAAACGATTCATAAATTCTATACTAAAACAGTCCATATTTTATCAGCAATGCTATTTCTATATCATAACACTATCACTAAAATCCAAAACTCTAGTTATAAATGTTTTTTTAAGACAAATGTTTGTACAGTGTACGAACTTATGTAAAAAAGAGTAGGTTTAATTTCGATCTTGTCTATCTATCTAAATCTGTCAAACTACTGAAATAATAAAATGATACTTAACTATGTTCATCACTGTGCTGTAAATAACTATATTCACTAAGTTTATCTAGAAGATTGGAAATTAGTATTCCTAAAGAAAGTCTGAAAACCATTGGATCTAACATATTTCAAAAGTTGAAATATCAGACGGCTTGGAAAATAGTCAAGTTAATATCTACTAAGAATTTATTTCTTTGACAAATTACAAATTCATAAGGAGAAAAACTCTCACGCAAATAAGCTACACTCGGTATGTTATAACGCGAATTTGACATGCGTAGTATTGTTCAATGAATAATGTTGGGTACATATGCTAACTCTTTAAAGTTCAATGTTATTGTAGTAAGCTGATAGTTTTGTACAGTAGTCGTACATCGATACTCAGAGCACAGGAGATTATAGAAATAAAATCATATGTTCCAACTAGTAAATGAAAAAATGTAGTACTGAGCACAAATCTTGAAACCTATATTACACAAATCGATTGATATTTGAATAAGTCAACGTCAAACAGGTAAATATTTACTCATGTTATTAGAAATGACTGTTAACACCCCTAAAATGACTGGTGTAAAGCGATATCATGAGAAATGTCTATTCACAGCCATGTGAGCAACTCTTTAGAAGTTCAGATTCCAACGTAAACACGAAACGGTTGTTGAAAATTAGGGCTGATATTTGGATTTGGAAATCACTGACTAATAAATGGTTTTCAAATGTTATTTTGATTTTGTATATATCATACATAAGCAAAAGTTTTTTTAATATTTCATTTTCACTTGTTTCCGATATTATTTGTGAAATTTAACATTAAAAATGTCATTTTAATGGAAAATAATCATTCCAGTATGATTCCCTACTTCAGACAATCAAATGTTTATAAAGCGCTGTTCAATCTTTTTCAATACATACCTATTCAAAAAATAACGATCCTGAACTTTATGTTACTCGGCTTGAAAACGTCTTAAACTTCCTTAACATTATATCATTGATCTGTATAATGAAAGGTAAAAAGATTCAGTCACTGAACAGCTGTAGATTATAGATTTGATGAAAAGGTAAAGCATACTTTTAAAATCACTTAGTATTGTTTGTTTCAATCTTCCCATCGATGTTTAGGACTGCAACTGGTCAGTCGTTAGTTGGCATATGTGCATACTGTGCGTATTGACTCGATATTGCCTTAATTCACAAGCATTTTAATCAAAGATGGATAGTGGCTAGCAGTGGAATCCGGGAAGCGCGTTTTGTCCTATTGGGGACTCGTCAACTGGATGTACCTGCATCTCAGAGTTGATGTTCACTCTGGGACTCGAACCCAGTACCCTCGTTTCAAACGTCATCGCGTTATCCACTCAGTCACTGAGTTCTGACATCCACCTACTTGTGCAATGGGGTGAAGTTTAAATTCATTTAGTATTGTTTGTTTGAATCTTCCTATTGATGTTTAGGACTACAACTGGTCAATCTCTAATTGGTATATGTGCATACTATGCGTATTACCTCGACCAGTTCCAGATAGGACGAAACACGCGTCTTTGATTCCACTGCTAACCACTATCAATCTTTGCTTACAATACTCTTAAAAGTTTTATATACGAAAGTGAAGTAAATAAAAAAATATCTTTATTTTATTTTTAAGAGCAATGGCTAAAACAGTGTTACAAACATTTGTGAGAAAATTGATAATTAACTTCGAAAAATGTTTTAAAGTATTTAAATAAAAGAAATTCAATTAAACAGTAAGTAAATTAAATTATACAGTAATTGTCATAGAAACTTACAAATTGCATTTTATTTATAAAGTGTACGAAAATTAGTTTAGGTATAATATAATCATTTGATTATATTTCATTCATTCCTTATGAATTGACTGGATATATATATATATATATATATATATGTCATTTTACCGTTTCACCACCACTAGCATGGATACAAACAATGTATCTAGAATTATTATCACTACCTTGAATAAAATTTATTGACCACAATCTATTGTTATCTACTTATTTCTAAAAAAAAGGCAGACAAATTTTCTTTGTAAGAATATTCAATGTAAAATATCATATAAAAATTTCGGGGGGGATTTGTTTTTTCATAATTTAACTGAATTATTGAAAAGAGAAAATAAAAGTCACATGTTTATCATTTTCAAGTTCATTCATAATGAACTTTTCATGTTGTCATGAAGTAATTATTATATGAATTATCAGATTCATTGAAATATTATATTTGTTATATATTGCTTAATTCAAATGGAAATAAGTTAAATATTAGCTTAAGTAATTTACATTTTGTATGAGATAGATACATTGCGCAGGTATCTAAACCAATGCTTTCAGGAAATATATTAATTATAAATGTAAATGATTGTAAGAAATAAAATGGACAGCATTTAGCAACTATACTAAAAAGATTAATGAAAATTTAGTTGTTTTATAGTTGAATTCATAAGTCAATTGAAGCTAGGTCATCATGGAAAAGATAGAAGCACTAGACGAACATTCCTTCCTAGTATGGGACTCTTCAATAGTGCGCATCCACAACCCCGCCTCACTAGATTCGAACCCAGGACTTATCAGTTTCGCGCGCGAGCGCTTAACCTCTAGACCACTGAGCTGATAGGTCCTGAGTTCGAATCTAAAGAGGCGGGTCGTGGATGTGCAGTGTTGAGGAGTTTCATACAAGGACGAAACGGCCGTCCAGTGCCCCCAGATTTCTCATTGTGGTCTAGCTTCAATTGACTTATGATCTCATCTATTGAAATTACTATACTTACTTACTTACTTACTTACTTAGTTACTTACTTTCGCCTGTTACACCCAATGGAGCATAGGCCGCCGACCAGCTTTCTCCAACCCACTCTGTCCTGGGCCTTCTTTTCTAGTTCTATCCAGTTCTTGTTCATTCTTCTCATGTCTGTCTCTATTTCTCGGCGTAATGTGTTCTTTGGTCTTCCTCTTCTCCTTTGTCCTTCAAGATTCCATGTGAGGGCTTGTCTTGTGACACAATTGAGTGATTTCCTCAAAGTGTGCCCTATCCACTTCCAGCGCTTCCTCCTGATTTCTTCCTCCGCTGGAATCTGATTTGTTGTCTCCTACAGTAACTTGTTGCTGATAGTGTCTGGCCATCTGATCCGAAGTATCTTGCGTAGACAGCTGTTGATAAACACTTGTATCTTCTGGATAATGGCTTTCGTAGTTCTCCACGTCTCCGCCCCATACAGAAGAACTGTCTTGACATTTGTATTGAAAATTCTAACCTTGGTGTTGGTTGACAATTGTTTTGAGCTCCAGATGTTTTTCAGTTGTAAGTATGCTGCTCTTGCTTTGCCGATCCGCACCTTCACATCTGCATCTGATCCACCGTGTTCATCAATGATGCTGCCCAGATATGTAAAGGTTTCCACATCCTCCAAAGCTTCTCTGTCAAGTGTAATTTGATTGGTGCATATTGTATTGTATCGGAGAGTCTTGCTTTTCTCTTTGTTTATATTGAGACCTAGTGCTGCTGAGGCTGCTGCTACACTGGTCGTTTTCTCCTGCATTTGTTGTTGCGTTTGTGATAGAAGAGCCAGATCATCCGCGAAGTCTAAATCATCAAGTTGCATCCTGCCTGTCCATTGTATCCCGTGCATTCCTCCAAATGTTGACGTCTTCATGATTCAGTCGATCACCAGGAGAAAGAGAAGGGGTGAGAGTAAGCAACCTTGCCTAACACCGGTCTTTACTTCAAACGAGTCGGTGAGCTGTCCTCCATGGACGATTTGGCAGTTTAGTCCATCATAGGAGTTCCGTATGATATTTACTATCTTCTCAGGCATGCCGTTGTGTCGAAGAGGCCTCCATAGTGTCGTTCTGTCCACACTATCAAATGCCTTCTCGTAGTCGATGAAGTTAATGTAGAGTGATGAATTCCATTCGATTGATTGTTCCACAATGATCCGCAGAGTTGCGATTTGATCTGTGCACGATCTATCCTTACGAAATCCAGCTTGTTGATCTCGAAGTTGGGCGTCTACGGAATCCTTCATCCTGTTTAACAATACTCGGTTGAAGACTTTTCCTGGTATTGAGAGAAGAGTGATGCCCCTGTAGTTGTCGCACTTGCTAAGATCACCTTTCTTTAGTATTTTGATCAGAAGTCCTTTTTTCCAGTCTGTTGGTACTTGTTCTTCATCCGAAATCATACTGAAGAGGATGTGGAGTATCTTGGCAGTTGCTGCTACATTTGCCTTCAGTGCCTCTGCCCGGATGTTGTCTGGTCCCGCTGCTTTGCCACTCTTGATTTATAGAATGGCCATGCTGATCTCTTCAATTGTTGGTGGGCCAACATCGATTGGGAGGTTTGTAAGTGCTCCTTCGATGTTGAGTGAGTTCAGTGGAGCTGATCGATTCAAGAGTTCTTTGAAGTGCTCTACCCACCTGTTTCGTTGTTCTTCAATGTCGGTGATTACTTTGCCTTCCTTGCTTTTCACTGATCTTTCTGGCTTACGGTAATTTCCAGCAAGTTTCTTTGTTGTATCATACAGTTGTCTCATGTTTCCTTCTCTTGCAGCCTTTTCCGCTGTCATTGCTAAATCTTCCACATATTTACGTTTGTCGGTTCTGATGCTCCTCTTCACTTGTTTGCTTGCCTCCGTGTATTCGGCTTGTGCCTTGGCTTTTTCCACTCCGGTTCGGCTGATATTGATTGCTGCCTTCTTGTTCCTTCTTTCTTCAATTTTATCCAGTGTACCAACAATGATCCATTCTTTGTGATGGTGCTTCTTTTGGCCCAGAACCTCCTGATATGTTGAAACGATTGCCTCCTTGATACATTTCCAGTTGCTCTCCATGGTAGTTCCCTCTCCATTGAGTAGATCATGAAAGGCCTGGAACCTGTTGCTGAGGGCTGTGCTGAATTTGTTGAGTTTGTCAGCATCTCGAAGAAAAGCCGTGTTGAACTTTTGTGATGTTGTCCGCGCCGTTGTCCACTGCTTATTGAGTTTTAGTTTCATCTTGGCGACCAGCAAATGATGATCGGATGCTATATCAGCTCCTCTTCTGGTTCTCACATCCTCCATCATCCTCCTGAACTTTTTGTTGATGCAGATATGGTCGATTTGATTCTGTGTAGTGTGATCCGATGAAATCCAAGTGGCTTTGTGTATGTTTTTGTGTGGGAATATGGTGCCACCTATGACCAGTTTATTGAAGGCACATAGGTTTTCAAATCTCTCACCATTTTCGTTCCTTTCTCCCAGTCCATGTTGTCCCATGAAGTCTTCGTATCCAGTGTTGTCCTTTCCAACCTTGGCATTGAAATCTCCCATCAGAATGGTCAGGTCTTTGGTTGGACACTTCTCGAATATCGACTGCAACCTGTCGTAGAATTGGTCTTTAGCGTCTTCATCGTAGTCGTTGGTAGGCGCATAGCATTGGATGACGTTCATTGTAATGCCCTCTCTCTTTGTATTGAAGGAGGCTTTGATGATCCTTGGTCCATGAGATTTCCATCCAATAAGTGCATTTTGTGCTTTTCTGGACAGCATCAATGCCACTCCTTGTGTATGTGGGGCATTTTATTCTTCATGACCGGAGTATAACAGAAGTTCTCCTGAAGACAGTCGTTGTTGTCCAACCTGCGTCCAATGTGTTTCGCTGATTCCAAGCACCTCCAGATTGTATTTTCTCATTTCTGCAGCAATTTGGAAGACTCTTCCGGTCTCCCACATTGTCCGGACATTCCATGTACCTATAAAAATTGTTGCTCTGGTTGTAAGAAGGTGCATCGGCCTCATGACTTCCGAATGAACTCGGCTTTCATCATGAGACGTCATAATTATTCCTTCTACTCTCAGGGCAGAGTTTGAATGGTTTGAATGATTTTTTCTGGTTAGCGTTTTTTAGCGAGTTGATTTTCTACGAGATGGGGTGGCTAACCTCATGCCCAACCTTCCTCCTTTACCAGGGCTTGGGACCGGCAGTAACCCCCAGAGGAGCTACAGGCGGAGTTATTGAAATTACTATATTATCCACAAAATCGTGTCTGATAAAATTTTAATCGTTTTATAGCATGTCTATCAATCTTTAGGTACCATGAAACCAATTTTAGATACTTGCTTTACTGTACAAATAAATTACTTTACACTGTATCAGTACTACCAACTGTCTCTGAAAGAAACTCAATGTATTTAGTCTAAAGAGGTTAACTACACTATCTGCATCACTGTTCTCAACTCTATATAATAAATAACTGTTGATATAACACACACAATAAATTCCTCCTACTTAAAAGTCAGTAATTATCAAAACAATAGACTTGGAATGTTATCAATAGTTCCAGATTACTTAAAACATGCTGCAACTATGAATAATGTTACTTGTTCATTCAATAAAGTGATAAATCTGAATAATGGTCTGCTTGACATATAAAACATGTAAAATATAGGATTTTATATTTTTATACTTAGTGATTTATAAAACTAAACATTTTCACCGAATTACTTAGTTGTTGTTAAAATCGGTAAATAATGACAACTATGCATATAATTTCACATCTATAGCCAATATCAACTGACGACTCATGTAATAAACTATAAGGTGATTTACATTAGCAAGTAATATCCGTTAAAGAATAACATTTTTAAATCAATGAACAGTAATAGTCAGTAAAAATATTACAAGGGATCAAATATATACTTTTCAAATCTTAATATATTCATTATACTTATTAGTTACTTAGTCAATATCTTCATAATCTTATTTGACATTATGTACAATGAATAAAACTTGAAGTTTGCTTTTCTATTTGTATATTCTATCTTACTATTTTTCTAATAATTGTTCAAGTATACTTCATTTAAACAGTTTCTTAAAATTTATTCAAGTATATCTTACATTACATAATTATTGTTCTTTGTCACATATTTAGTTAATAATACGTGATAAAAAATAATGATTGTAATTGCTTATGAAATGTAAACAGAATTTGGTGAATGCGCGGTGAGCATGAATAATATAAACAATGAGATTTAATAATAACTATTAAAAGTTTCTATAAATGTTATGTGTATTATAGCTGAATATAAATGAGAATAGATCTAGGTAGTAGTGCATGTAAAACTACGTACAACGTCTAGAAACTAAGAATAATTTTAATCAAAATAAACATTTCAAGTATTCTTCATTGATATATGTTTGTTAATTAATAGAGTTTTCCTAACGTTATCTTATCAACTGATTGATGTTAAACATTAATGTTCGTTGCTCAGTGATTCAGGGGTTGAGCCTTAGCGGATTTGATGCTCGGATTCTGAGGCGCTGATGTGCATTGCTGAGAAATCCAATTCTAGAAAGAAATGGCAGCCCAGTGCTCATCAGTCAGTCAGTCAGTTACAAAGTAGGATCAAGCACATATATGCATCGGTATTATATGGAGGGATTTACTTATAATATCTGTTATGTTACTCCAAATATGGTCTTTAATACTGTTTCTTACCTGCGTTGTAACTGTTTGATAAAAATTGTACTATACCAATATTTTGTAGCTGCTCTGGTGTTGAGATCACGTTTTTAGTGACTATTATTATTATTATTATTATTATTATTATTATTAATGGCTACACATGATCTTAGCTCAGAGAGCCGACAAGCGATGTGTGTAGTTCTTTGTGAGAGATTTGAACTAATCCTTTCGACTGTGATAATACCCGGTATTTGCCTTCCATTATCTTTATATTCAGTTTGTTTTTTCATTGCTCGCTATCATGATTATATCGGACGTTCATTTTATAGGTGCTAATATGCTAACTATTGGGTCGCTAATCTCTCCGAAATATTCTATTACTTTCATAATAGACAAGATCACTTTGCTTTTGTGTACCTGCAATAAACATGCCAACTATAAGGTGAACCCCTTATAGGATTATATATTACTGAAATTACAGAGTAATATATCATTCCAGAGTGGTATATGTTGAAGTATACGGAAAAATATATTAGTTCTGCATTAAACTAGATAACAAATAAATTAATTAAAAATAAATTTGGATAGCTTGATAACCATGAGCAACTGACTAATTTATACCGTATTGTAAAAGCTTCATCCAACATACTGGTCATAACTACTTTGATAAACACTCTATTAGCTGCCTAGTAATCAAATATTATTATCACTTTCGTTCACAATGTTTTTTTGAACTTGCTCTTGCAAGTTAGGTTAAGTGTAGAAATTCACCTCTTTAATGTAATACCTTTGTTAACCAAATTTGTCTACAAAAGAGTAGGTAACTAAAACAATCTGCAACTACCATTTAAAGAAAGTATTTATCTAAACTGAAGTTGTTCTCATAAGTGTCATATGTACATGGAAAATATTATCAATTCAACTGTTTTGTGCATAAAACTGTTTATGATAACCAGTTGTTTCAAATTTATACACGAAAACCCAAACATTAACTTCTATCATTCTTTATTGCATAGATTATGATTTTTGAAATTACAAGCTAAGTTCGTCTATAATTGATTACATGGATTTTCTTCTAACGACTCTAACTATTTGCACTATTAAAATAAGTTTAATTGTTTAAGGGTTGTTAACAGTAAATCTCTTGTTTAACGACCCAATTAAAATGACCGCAACTGCAATTTTTAAAGTCGTTACTTATTCTAACAGACATTAATAAGTGTCTCCTGGATTTGTGTATCCACGGAAAATGAACCGAATTCCATCGAGGCATTGATTATCAAGAGATCATGAACTGCCATTAAGTGTATTTTATGAATTACTAATTAAGAACGAATACACATTTAAAAACGTAATTATTAAAATGCTAGCAATTCATACATTTTCACGGTTTATAAATCTTCCATGTTAACAACCTATTTCAATCCACATCAATTTCTACACATAATATAAAGTATTTGGGTTTTTTTTCCCTTTTCTTCTTATTAAAAATACGGGAGTTTTGTGTAATAGTATCAAATCATAGAAACTTACCAATGACCTGATTCATTTTTGTACTGGTTTTTTGAATCGTCTCATTGATGTTCAGGGCTGTGATTGATCAATCTCTTAATGATATATGTCCATCCTTTGAGGAATACTACAATATTGATTTAAGTCATGAGGATTATAAGCAGAGATTAATGATGGCTAGTTGTGACCTAATTTATTGTAGTTCATTGTTCCGACAATCGACAGAACTTTAAATTTTTTTCTGAAAAAATATTTTGTACAAACATAATTTTTTTTTGATGACCTTAATCCAACTAGTGAACTGATGTCAAAAAACAATCATTTATCACTTCATAACTGATATATCATGCCTTTTGTTTGGCATAACTAAGAAATAGGGTTCTCATTATATTTCTGTTTTTAACTTAGTTGTGCATACTAAAAGAAATACACTTCAATAAACTGTATATGGGCAGGACGTTATCCAAGAAAGTATTTCGGTTTCCTTTTATGTGTAATGTTGTAATAGCAGTAATGACCTTTGTTAGCATTTTCTTTGTCGATAATTTACTGATATCTTTCATAGACATAAAAATCAACATTTTACCAATAATCGTTAGGTAAATAGTAAATCTTTATGATAAAACAATTTTATACTGTAAACTTAGGCCAGCGAACAATCTTCCTTTCTTATAGAAAGTTCATTAAGTAAATTGACTAATGCTTTATGTTTTATGGTTCTATTTAACAACAAATAAAGTATTTTTTGTCATTTCAGAAATTATCAGAAGTAGGTTTTGTGGAGATTTTAGTAATTTTATATAGTTGAGATCATGAGTCAATTGAAGCTTGACAACCATGGAAAACCTGGATGGCCGTTTCGTCCTGTTGTACGAGTCCTCAGCAGTGTGCATCCACGATCCCGCCTCACTGGATTCGACCGCAGGACCGTCCAGTACTTCCAGGTTTTCCATGATGGTCTAGCTTTAATTAACTCATGATCTCAACTATTTAAAATCTCAGAAATTATTCAGTTTACTGAAAATTCAGTTTCATATACACTGACAGCTAATTAGGAATTTCTGATGTATGTTTATCGAAGAATTCTATATAACTAATTTTCGCATTACAAAAATTTTAATGGGATATAAAATACGTTTATGTTTTCTAATAAAGTAAATACAAAAAAATATACAGAAAATAGTTTTGTAACTAAACTATTATTCTAATTTAATAGTCATGCGTCAATTGAAGTCTGACCACCGTAGAAAACCTGGAAGCATTGGACGGCCGTTTCGTTCTAATATGAGACTCCTCAGCACTGCGCACCCACGATCCCGCCTCGCAAGATTCGAACCCAGGACCTATCTTCGCATAACGTAATTTATCTAATTTAAAGAAAATATTTTGCGATGAAATATAATTAACGACATGAGAAGCACAAAACTTTCTTGATTTTCATTATTTTTTACTTTAAAATTATAGAACTTACATCGCTAAAAATGTCGATTTGGATATAATTTTGTAAAAAACATGTATGTTACCTAAATGTATGTTGTATTCTGAATTAAAATATTGCGTGACGAAATCTGGAAAGTAATATATATATATATATATATCCTTATACTTACGGTCGGTCGCTCGAAAAATTTAGAAAATTACTGTAATTCATTTTGATTGCGTTCTCATAAAGGTAGACTTTACAAATGAGATTTCCTATCTCTATCTCTCTCACGAATAGCCTACTAATTTTCGGTACATTCGTGGGAAATATTCAAATGCATTATGTTGTACAACATTGTCTGAAGTTATATTGTGTTAATTCTTTGCATCACACTTTTGATATATAATAAAATTGAGCTTCTAGGTACATTTTTGTATAGAAATGTATGTCTGCTACATCAAAGGTTACTTAAAGATTATGTTAAATATTTTAAAAAAATTAGCCATAGCCATAATGTATTTAGTGTTGACATAAAAAATACGCTCCTCATATATAAAAATTGTAGTTGATTTTACAAACTTTCGAAAAGAAATGTATTTACATATATACATAAGTTTTCATTCAGCAGAATAACCTACCATAAATTCATTATCAGTTCAGCTAAAACTGCAATGTTATTTGATAAACATTAATATGTAAGTGTAAAGTAACTGTATACTTCTCGTCCCGTTTAAACAATTATTTGTGTCTGGATATCATTATAGTATTTGCTGTTGGATAATAACAATTAAAATTGATATTTTTATACAATTCTTCTCCCAGACTTTACCTTTAAACTAAGACAGAAATACCTATAGTTTACAGTCTGAGATAACACTTTCATTCATCCAGTAATCAAAAGATACATATCATGAATTATATATATATATATATATATATATATATATATCAACTTGACGATGGTCATTGACTTAGCTGTTATTTTCCTTTTGTTCAACTTTAGTTACAGTATGGTCTCTTTTAGAGTAAATTTTATAATAAGCTCTATTGATTTTTCTAGTATTTTTCCCGAGTGGAAAATACTTCTATACAATTAATCATTTATGGATCAGCCTGACCTGTTTATATATTATAAAATAACCAATTGTCACTGTACTTTATTGGTATAATCATAAATTCAAGAATAATATGTTATAAATTGGTTTCCTATTCTCTAGAATCTTTGTGGGATCTTTCACTTCTGTTATCCTAACAAAGATAACTTTAAGTAATAAACAAATGACACTACGGTTGGACATTTACATGTAAAACGAAAATCTGACTGTCAGTTATAATTTCATATATATGTACTGAAAGAGAATTCAGGTGAGGAAAATCAATTTTCTGTTCTAAGTAAAACTACACGTTACTTTCATAAAATATGAAAATCATACATTGAATACATCATCTCCACATCTTTCCTCATTTGTCCTCTACATACTTCATGATCTGTTCAATAACGCTCTGTTTCCCTTCCTATTCTCTTCAATTCAGTCTTATGCTAACAGGCATTCCCCTACCGATTGCTGTTGCATGCTACTTATATCTTCAAAATAAGTAAGATACATCAAATATATTTTATAATTTTGACTATTAACTGTAACAATAAATCAGCCAATCATAAGTGAATCAATATATGTAGGTTTAATTTTTAGCTCATGAGAATTTACAAACAAACCGGTTTAATGAAAATTTACATAACACGTTACTTTGTTTTTTATGTCACTTATAATCTATTAGGATAGTTTGGTTAGTGTTTGGTGAAATCAAGATCATGTCATGTAGTCAAATATGAAGAGAATAAAAAGATGGTCAACAATAAATACCAAAATAATAAAGTTCTAGATTTGATTGAAACTCACTATCATTTTAAGTATATTTTAATCTTATCATAAAAGGAAAATTATATGCTCAGTTGAAGTTCCATCTGTTGACACTTTCAAAAGAAAGTTGGATCAACTGAGAGATCGCTATTATCAGGACTAACACAGGCCACTTAGCTTCTTGTCCTTTCCAAACTGAAACAAATGATCAATGCATTCAAAAAAATTATAGGATTATTTATTACTAAAACAATCGATATTGCGAATTTCAGTAAAACAGATTAACAATACATCACGTGCATAAAAAGGATTGTAAGTTCTAGATACAAAATGATTCTATAAAAAAAACCAATTTAATTAATTATCTATTACTTTGCTTATTGCACTAAGAGAAGAGAGCTGTACAGTAAATTATTTTTCTGAAAAAAAAGAAAAACACTTTTATGAAGTTCATTAACATAATTTATTTTAGTTTCGTGTTTAAACATAAAGCAAAGATCAATTTCACTCTGAACGTTCCTGGATATTTCTCAATAATTTATGATCAGATGGGGTTTTTGTTGAGATTTAGTATTTCCATAGTTGAAAGCGTGAGTCAATTGAAGCTAAATCAACAAGGAAAAACTGGAAGCACTGGACGGCCGTTTCGTTCTATTGAGATTCCTCAGCAGTGCGCATTCATGACCTCGCCTCGCGAGATTCGAACCCAGGACCTACTAGTCTCGCGCCAGAGTACTTAACCGATAGACCACTGAGCTGGCATCCGTTGGTGTTAATGCCTAATTCCAACCAATCCAAAAAGTTAAGCGACCGTTCACCGATTGTCTTCAGTAAGTTATTATCTCCCAACAGACCTACTGTGGAGTCCCACAATAGGACGAAACGGCCGTACAGCGCTTCTAGGTTCTCCTTATTGATCTAGCTTCAATTGACTCACGCTTTTAACAATGAAAATAATTTATAAGCTGAATGAAAAATCTATTAAATAGTAGATAAAAATGACATATAGAAAAAGTGGTGTACCACGAAAGCTGTACGTTCGATAATGACTAATTAGGACACCCTAAATGTGAAATGTTATAATCAGAATTAACACACAAACTATTACTTCTTAAACATAAATTAATCAGAAATTCTTCTATATCAACCGATCATATACCTAATTTAGCAGGCGGCATTGACGATCATATTATTCACTAGCTTATGTACCCAAACATTAACAATGTCATGTGAGGGTAGACAAATAATTCTTTCTTAGTACTAAATTCGAAGGACCCAGGTATATTCAGCTGACGAGTAACAAGTAGGACGAAAGGCGTGTTCTGGATTCCACTACTAGTCACTATCCATCTCTGCTCATAATGCTTATGACTGAAGGTAATATTGGGGCATTTCGTACATTTGCTAATATGAGACTGATCAATTACAGTCCTAAACATCAATGGGAAGATTCAAACAACCAATACAAAAATGAATTATTCTTTGAAAGGAAAATTGTAAATGCATGATATTGTAGTGAACAAGAAAATGAGTGGGGACAATTAAATGTATTAATGCACAAATTACAGACTAACTCAATAAATTCTGATAACCATAAAATGAACAGTTAATTTGCAAAATAACAATCATTTGTCTCAATCTTAACTGTTCCTTGTGCAAATATCAGTTTATCGTCTCTAATTCCACTGTTCATGCATTTTCCTACCAATTGCGCTTCATTTCAGTTCTTTCCTTATCGGTCTTCTGCCAAAATACATTCTATGTGTGACCATCACCATATACTACTTATATGGATATAAGTAGACCACACTACAATATGTGTAAAAATATATGTAAAAATTCTGGTTGTCAAATTACAAATATTTAGAATTAATATTTCTACCGTACATATGACAACTTTGTATACATATATTTAAAGTATTTATGATTACCACAACGTAGTATTCATAAGCAAATTCCCCATTTTTGAGCAGCTAATTTACCACCACTTCTCATAACTTAAATTAGCAATCGAGTAAACATTAGCGTGTAACTTACATTTCATGTTGCAAATTAAATGTTCATCATATATATTTCCAGTACTGAGTTAAATGGTATTAACCTTGCAAATCTAAATTTATATTTCATTTTGTTTATAATAATAACACAAAACATCTTTATATTGTTTGTTAAAATACAGAAACGAGTATAACGGAATCAATATTGCTCGGTTTGATCATTTAAAGTAAAATTCTATTTCCTTCAAAATATTTAGTAAATGGGAACATATTTCTATATCGTTATATGCCTGTGTAACTGTTCTATAAAATATTTAGACATACATAAGGGTTGATGATTGGTTTGTTACTATTGAAAATACTACAGGTTTATGCTTTTCGTCATGATATCATTCAGTGATAAACTACTTCTTCTGTATTTAGAAATCTATGTATAAGCTTTTGAAATGTAACAGATTCAATTCACTTATAAATTGATCAATCTTTATAGTAAGATTGAGGGTTTTTGTGGAGATTGCAGTAATTTAATAATTGGATTCATGAGTCGATTAAAGCTAGACCTCCATGGAAAACCTCGAGGCACTGGACGGCTGCTTCATCCTGGTATGGGACTCCTCAACAGTGCGTGTCCACGATCCCGCACGCGAGACTCGAATCCAGGACCTTCGATCTTGAGTGCGAACACTTGACCTCTAGATCACTAAGTCGGCATCTGACGGTGTTAATGTTTAACTTCAACCAATCCACGATATTGCGCTACCGTACACCATTGTCTTCAGTGAGTAACTGCTTCACAACAGACACGGTTGAACTTCACTTATAAATTGATGAATCTTTATTGTTTTATTTTTTAGTATACACTATGCATTCAGACTGAAACATGCAGTAAAACTAAACAAAGAAATATTTGTAACATGAGAAGCAAATAATTATTTTGTTTTAAAACGTTTGAAGTAATTGAGTAATTCTATTCGATATTTATTTAATGTAACATCGTTTAACCTCATACTCACACCATTGTCTAAAATATGAAAGTTAATTAGTTTGTTTATATAAAATTCACTCCCTTTTGAGCATATGTCTGTACCACAAGGATCTTCAGTTGGATGCAACTTCATTCAGATGAGTACAGATGTTGATGTAAATTATGTATTCATCATCAGTAATTATTTTCTGAATTTGTCAAATAAGACTAAGAACTAAGATTATATTAGATAAAGGAAATGGCAAATATCAGACAATAAAATGTACTTTTCTAGTATTCAATACAATCTGATGAATTATATGACAGAAGATAATTTAAAGTGTTAGTTTATGTTATTATTTTATAAAGGAATGTTCTGATAACATTATATCATAGCCAAAATTGACATATAAAACACTTTTAAAAAATATTGCTTAGCTATTTATATTCAAATATTAAATAACCAAGTACATTACAGATTTGGATATCAAATCATTCTGGGAAAAATTGTGATATATTTGGCAACTAACGCTCTGCTTTCTGTTTCATTTAAAAGTAGAGTATTTGTTAAGTTTATCTATTCACAACTTTTGGCATTACACTTTTATAGTTTTATTTTGATCACAACTTCCAACTGGATAATCCTAAAAATAGTACGTTACTGTAGTTTAAAGGACTCATGAGTTACAATTTTCAGACTTTTATGCGAAATTTAAATTTGCTCCATTTTGTCCTAAACTAAGTACATAATTTGTACGAATATTTGTCAATATACGAACGAATAATTTGACAAAAATTGGGCCCCGAGTATAGAGAAGTCATTATAGGTGACAACTATATTTAAAGTAATTTCAGCTATTGAAATTTAAAAGAATTCCAACGTCTCGTCATCAAAATGTGTCTGGACCTCTTCAGGGTAATAATCGAAATCGAAATCATCAAAGAAATATATAGTTTTCAAATTTGAAATCATGAGTCAATTGAAGATAGACCACCATGGAAAACCTGGAAACACTGGACGGCCGTTTCGTCCTATTATGGGACTCCTCAGCAGTGCGCATCCACGAACCCGCTCTCGCCAGCGAGACTCGAACCCAGGACCTACCAGTCTCAAGCCGAAGCCCTTAACCGATAGACCACTGAGCTGGCATCCAACGGTGTTAATGCCTAACTTCAACTGATCCACGAAGTTGAGCAACCATTCACCAATTGTCTTCGGTGAGTTCCTATCTCACAACAGACGTGGTTTTGAACTCCACTGGTAACTACTTCTCACTAGAGCTCCTAGATATACTTCTCGAAGTCACTAGTGAGCATATGATTATATTAATTATAGAAGGGGTTTTGTGGAGATTTAGTATTTATCATAGTTGAAAACGTGAGTCAATTGAAGCTAGACCACCATGGAAAACCTGGATCAGTTGAAGTTAGGCATTAACACCGTTGGATGCCAGCTCAGTGGTCTATCTGTTAAGGGCTTCGGCTTGAGACTGGTAGGTCCTGGGTTCGAATCTCGTGAGGCGGTATCGTGGATGCGCACCGCTGAGGAGTCTCATGATAGGACGAAACGGCCTTCCAGTGTTTCCAGGTTTTCCATGGTGGTCTATCTTCAATTGACTCATGATTTTAACTTTGAAAAATACTGAAATCTCCACAAATCCCCTTCTAAATATATAGTTTAACAATCAAATTAAATCTATACCGTGCTAATCTAATCGTATTTAGATGCTGACTTTAGTAATTAGGATAACATGAGACAGTTATATTCGAATCATATGAAAAGTTCATTATGTGAACATAAAGGACTGAATGAATTGTGTGTGTGTGTATGTATGTGTAAAATTGAGTTATTAATAGTTGATATTCGTTGTCAATTGGTTTTTACATGAAGGGAGAATAAAAGTGCAAATCGAAGGTTGAAAAACTGTTTCTGAATCTTCGTTGTGCATGTAAAATGAGAATCATCAAAAACATAATTGTGTTACTAAAATAACCCACATTAATTTCAGTCAGATTAATGACGCATATGAAATAAATAGGATATATAGAGAATAGGTTCAATTACGAATATTTGCCAATTAGTTGCTTGTTAAATACCATCATTTCTGTTCAAGCTGTTTTTGTTTGCCCATATATACAGCACTTCTGCTGTCAATCACTTTTTATGTGTGTTAAAACCTTTCTTGTTTTTCCGATATTCTAATCTGTCCAGTTTCATTACTTAGTGTTTGGTTATGTTGTTTTGAATATATTACACTCACAAATCATAGTTATAATAAACTTCTTAATGGATGAATATTAAGCCTTTTTATATAGTTGACATCATGAGTCAATTGAAGCTAGACCACCATGGAAAACCTGGAAGCACTGGACTGCCGTTTCGTCACGTTGTAAGACTCCTCAGCAGTACACATCCGCGATACCGCTTAGCGAGATTCGAATTCAGGACCTATTAGTTTCGCGCGCGAGCTCTTAACCACTAGACCACTGAAACGGCATCCAACGGTGTTAATGCCTAACTTCAACCAATCCATGAAATTGAGCAACCGCTCACCAATGTCTTCAGTGAGTTGATATCTCCCAACAGACCTGGTTGAATTTCACTGGCTGCCGCTTCTCACTAGAACTCCAGGAAATACCTCATGGCGCCAGTCACTGGGGAGTACATGATCATTATCAGAAGGGAGTTTTGTGGATATTGTAGTAATTTCATATAGTTGAGATCATGAGTCAATTGAAGCTAGACCACAAGTGATTCCAGGTTTTCCATGGTGGTCTAGCTTCAATTAACTCATTTTTTTACTCCATTTGTGTAAAGTTTCGACTTAATTTTGATTCACAATCAAATTTGGAACTTGGTTCCAAGTAGAATCATGATTCTATTACAGTCATCTTTACCTCAGTCGATATAAAAAATGATTTTCCATAGTCAACTATTAGTATGAGTTATTTCTATTTGTCTGTTTGGTTTTATAATGAATAAAAGATTGTTTCAAAACTCTAAGATGAAAGATGTTAGGGGTAAGACTATAATTTATGGATGACCTTTGAGCAACGCTAAAATGATCTTGGAATGTCCATTTATCAGGGTTAAATGAGGGTTATATATTAGTGTGAGGAATTAGGTTAAAGATTTATTGTTAAATTTTAGGGTTAGGAATTAAATTTAATGTTTTCATCACGAATCGGCATAAACTATAATGCCGAAATGATATTCAGCCAAATGATTGAATGAATTTCGATACAAAATCCTGCTATCATAAATGTGATTTATCCGTCCATAAATTATAGTCTAGCTGATGTTAGCTAATGTAGTTTGACAATAAATCTAATCTGAAAGAAACAAAATTTACAAATTTCAGAAGCCTATATTATAAAATTATTTTTTTAAATTATACATTATCTGTCACATCATCTTCAAACAAACTAATGATGCTTTCAAAGTCTATTGACTTTCTTCTGAATTCACATTCCATCAGTGCACTTTTACCCTGGTGTTAACTACAAATTTAAAATGTTTATTTTTTGACATTTCAAGTATTCCTTTTCGCTCTTATAAATATTGAAATTATCATCCCAATGATTATGTAAATCTAGTATGACTCATATCAACCTGTCTATTATAGATGATGAAAAATGTCGTCTGTTAGTTGATATCCAAGAGTGTTGTTATGCAATAAGCAATTAGAAAAATGTAAATCAGTAATAATAAATGAAACAAAAACGTGTCACATATGTATTTTAAATTATATCCCCCCCCCCACAAAACATCTTACAGTAAGTGTTAAACTATACAGAATGAAGGTCTGGTCTTAATATGATGTAGTCAGTACTTTTAAAATATCAGTAGCCCTATATGTTATTGATCTAATATTATAAATTCATTAAATATTTATCCATGTTAAAAGTTTTATACTACTTGAAGATCAATGTACACCTTGTGACTATTTTTTATGTAGTCTGGGGAAGTTTTTTTCACAGACGTCATATTGAAATGGAAGAAATATTATAAAATGCAATTATAAAAATTAAATTCATTTAGTATTGTTTGTTTGAATCTTCCCATTGATGTTTTTTTGGACTGCAACTGGTCAGTCTCTAATTGAATTATTATTACTATTATTTCATTTAGATATGAACAAACAAAAAGGATTACACTAAAATGGGGCAATAAAAAATCAAGCTGTAATTTTATAACAACTGTTTTATAAAGAATGAATTGAACAATTTTTTTGTTATTTATCTTCTATGCAAATAGGTATTCATCTACCTCTGTGGTCTCTCTAATTAAAATATAATGAATTCACTATGTCTACATAGATGAAACCTTAATATATGTGTTAAAATGATCTTGTGTTTAATTTTATGGCAATCTGTTAGTTACGTTTTTTACAAACACCATTTATGGCCAAATCTTTGAGAAAAATCTGTTTTAAGAAATACTCTTGTTTTGCTTAGTCTGACCACTCTTACAATCAGTGTAACTTACTGGAAAATATATTGATATTCTGCTATCATAACTTCTAACTTAGACTACATTGTAATGATTGTAGCCAAACATACACATCTTTTTCATTTAATATTAGGACCATAACATTCAATTCTTGTAAAATTGCTGCAAAACAACGTAACGTTAACTTTATGTGTTTAGGCATGAATAATTATTATACGAGTGCATAAACTACTAAAACGTTAATAATGCTATAGGTCATTTACAATGGATTTGTTAAATATAATGTTTCCACAGCTTTTTGACAACTATGAAAACCTGAATGTTATCATGAAACTATGGTTCAGCGTTTACTGGTGAAGAACTAGACCCATCCTTTTGACATAATACTAAAAAATTATCACATTTTGACAATATGAAAAAATATTACTATCAAACCTTAAAAGTACATAAACATTTCCTATACTTTATGAATATTAAAGAGTCAAATCATGTATGGTGTTGACACAGAGATTCGTTGTCTTTTTTAGATGACGGGTACCTTACATTGACAGAGAAATGTAATACTACTCCTTCTGTTCTCTAAACATTAAAAATGTCGTTTGTATGGTGGCCGATATATACTATTTTATCCACGATTTACAATGATACCTACCTTTGTTGGGATTTTACACCATCCCGTAATATCGTATAAAATCCCATCAAATATAGATATCATTGTAAACTGCCGATAAAAGCCTATGTAAATGTATACTTTTCAGATAGATAAAAAACGAGTGTAAAAGTATATTTTTAGTCAAGTAGGTAAAGTTCTTTACTTATATCAACATTTATTTGATAACATTCAATTATAAACTTTTGATATATATATTTAAAATGTTTAACTAATTGAGACGTTTTTTTCAGAACAATGGTTCTACAATGGTATTTCTTGTACAGTTATAGATGGATACTATAATTAAATAGCGAAATGTATAACTACCTAGAAGTATATTTGACATTTAAAAGTTGATTTTATAGACAGTTGTAAAGAATGTGTTTAGGTTTCATTTGTAACCAAACAAGTGAATAAGTTTATATTAAAACATTGAAAATGGACTATTTTTTTCTAAGTAGAATAAAAATATTTGAAAGAATTTTACTCTTGTATGACTTCTAATGAAGATAATTTTTCTCCCATTATAGATTTAGACAAAATTTTTTACCAGAATGATTTCATTGTATTTAGATAAAATATTCCGTAGACATTAACATCGTTGTATGTCGGCTCATTGGTCTAGTGGTGGAAACTGATAGGTCCTGAGTTCGAATCTAGTGAGGCGGGATCGTGGATGCGCACTGCTGAGGAGCCTCAAATCGGGAAGAAACGGCCGTCTAATGCTTCCAGGTTTTCCATGGTGGTCTAGCTTCAAGTGATTCACGATCTCAACTATTAAAATTTCTATAATATCCACAAAAGCCCCTCCTAATAATATTCCATATAGCTTTTTAGAGTACTCAAAAATCCTAATTAAGCTAGGTGATCAATAGAACTATAGTAATGTAGAAGACTATTTAGAAATATGCTCATAGATTGATATGAATGAATATTTGAATGAACGTTTGTTAAACATTGGCACACGTGATATGTCATATTCAACCAACTAATTATAATAAAGTCATTACTAAGAGAAAAGTAAGAATAAACTGATTAAATAAATATTTAATTTTAATAGTTGAGATCATGAATCACCTGAAGCTAAACCACAATGGAAAGTCAGGTCTATCGTGACATAGTAACTCACTGAAGACATTAGTGGATGTGTCGCTCAATTTCGTGGATCGGTTGAAGTTAGACATTAACACCGTTGAATGCCGACCAGCTCAGTGGTTTAGTGGTTAAGCGCTCGCGCGCGAAACTGATAGGTCCTGAGTTAGAATCTAGTGAGGCGGGATCGTGGATGCGCACTGCTGAGGAGTCCCACAATATGACGAAACAGCCTTCCAGTGCTTCCAGATTTTCCATGGTGGTCTAGCTTTAAGTGATTCATGATCTCAACTATTAGAATTTCTATAATATCCACAAAACCCCTTCTGAAAATATTCAATTTTCAATTACATTTTCAGGATACCACTGAAATATCACATAGGATTGATAAAAGTAGATGTAATTACATGGTGGTTAGTTATTTAACAGTATTACAAATTCCAACTTATTCATTAACCTTTTGTTGAAGTATTACAAGATTAACTTATAAATGAAGTTAGATGAACTTTCCTAATCGATTTGAACTCAAAAGATTTCCCAAATTCTTACCATTTCGATTATTTATTCTACTTAGAATCTAGTATTTTATTCAATAGATCAGAAATGATTATAAGCGATATATTCTCAAATGATAACGGACAATTGGGAACCATTTCAACTCCTAAGTATTACCGTTTATACTTTGAAAAGAGAACCACAATCGAAAGTAAGTGCATAAAAGAGTGGTACAATAAAGGTTTATTGAATCCCCAAAGACACTTCACTAAAAAGGTCTCATAATGACGTTGTAGTGTGTGCTACTTATATAGACATAAGTGGTATATAACGCTGGTTAGGAATAAAATGTCTGGAAGCAGAAGGTTGAGAAGATCAAGAACGAAAGAACAGGAACAGAAAGCGAATGGTGTGAAAATCTAGGAACAATGAAGTTTTAGACAATTAATGAACATTTTGCAAATGAAGTATTGAAGTATGTTTTTTTTTCTATTTTACCAAGTTACTCTGTAATTTTGTACTAAATATAATCGGTTGTCCTCACCCATATTCTCCTTCGCTACAACGTCATCGCCAAACCAAATGTACAACCATTTTAATACTAATTTTTACACACAATATCAAATATAGATGAATATATATAGATTTACTGTTAAAACACACAAAATGTAGTTCATCTAAACTGATACAGGGATTATAAATTTTACACTGAATGAAGGTCCACACTTTCCATAGTGAACGAAATTCATACTCATTTGGTACAAGAAATATTGACCTGAAAACGTTGCCCTGAAAGAAATTCACAACTGTCACCCTGAACAAAATTTATAGTGAACCGATACAAAAGTTATTAACCCAAATAATGTCATTCTTTTATCTCATCATTTCACTATCGTTTGGAGAACTGTTTCCATGAAAAAAAATGATTGTGTCTTTTTGTTTCTGTTTGTTTGCATACAACATTTAGACATGTACTTCAATGAATATTTGAAAATTTTATGTAAATTTTTTGATAGTTCTTTTTGAAAAAGTGTATTTTGTTCATTGTAAAGATAACTACAAACTGATGTTTACATACTACCCATGACATATCGATAATTCTTTTCCAAAATTTATAGAAAACTATTGCTTGTATTCATACGAATATTCGTTAAGATTAGAACGAATAGCTTGACAAAAATTGGGCGCCAAGTATAGAGAAGTCATTATATGTAAAAATTATATCTGAAATAATCTCCGCAAGTGAAATTTAAAACAATTCCGACGTTTCGTCTAGCAAACTCGTCTGGACTTCTTCAGAGTGATAATCAAAGCCCTAAAAAAGTCCAGACAAGTTTGCTAGACGAGAAGTCGGAATTGTTTTAAATTTCACTCGCTGAGATTATTTCAAATATGATTTTAAAATATATAGTTTGTATTAATTAAAATCATTATCTTTTGGATAAATCTAAAATTATGGTCTTTTGATTTCATTATATTGTTGCGGTCTCTTTGTAAGTCTGTGAACAGATCAGTTTTAATCCACCATAATTTAATTTTAAGTCGAAAGTAAGTAAGCCGAACTCACATTCTACAGTTTTCATTTTGTGTGAATATATATATTCTACTAAAGTTGATATATCGAATAAATAATAATAAAGTTATGAATCCATATGAAAAGACGTTGGTTCACACTGGGATTTTTTAAATAGTAATTAAACATTAGCAGAACATGAAATCTTTTTTTTTCGAATTAACTAACCAAACTGTTTCATCATAAAGTTAGCAACAAAATGAAGATAAAAACTAGTGAAATGATATACTTTATATGCAACTTGTACTTGTATTATTCGATATGCAATAAATACATAAACTTTGTGTAACAGATATAAGAACTTTCGTCTAAATTAGAGAGAATAGTTTCACAGTATTTGAACGCTGAGATTTTACAAATATATTATTGATCAGAAAGGGTTTTGTGAAGATTTCAGTATTTTCATAGTTGAAATCATGAATCAATTGAAACTAGACCACCATAGAAAATCCGGAAGCACTGAACGGCCGTTTCGTTCTATTATGGGACTCCTGAGCAATTCGCATCCACGATACCGCCTCACGAGGTTCAAACTCAGGACCTACCAGTCTCGCGCCAGAGCACTTAACCGATAGACCACTGCTGAGGTGTCCTATAACAGGACGAAACGGCTGTCCAGTTCTTCCAGAATTTCCATGGTGGTCTAGCTTCAATTGACTCATGATTTCAATTATGAAAATGTATTATTCCTATTTTATGTTACAGAAGTACCTATTTTCTTTTGTTTATCGAACTGAAACAGCATTTCAGAGATTAACTGTAAACAATTCAGAGCATTTTATTTATTCATAATGTTTGCTTCTTTATGTTAACACTTATAGCATTCATTTATGATGATATATGTAATAACCTTTTTTGCCGAAAACTACTTATCTTTTCTACGGCTTTTGGATCTTAATGGTTAATATTTTTCAAGTAATGTAATTATAGAAATTCTTTATAACTTAAGGCAATTATACTTCAAACATACAAAATAAAAATAATAATCACATATACTCCTATGATGGTTTTTTTCTAATAATGTTTCAAAGGCACTTTTTCTTAGTGTAATGACTTGGTTATGGTTAGAATCCGTTTCTGTAAACTTCTCAAAATCAAGTTAATTTACACTCTTTGATGTATGTTAAATATAAAAATATCTTGCAAACTGATTACATGTTATCGAAACTTAATTTTATATACATAATGATCCTCTTATTCACTTGTTCTTTAATTGTATTTTCCCGTCGTTATTTAGGGCCAAAATTGATCAATCTCTTGTTAGCATATGTGCATCCTGTGAGGACTGCCTCGATATTGCCTGAAATCACAAGCATTGTAAGCAAAGATGTATAGTGGCTTACAGTGGAATCCATGATGCACCTTTCCTCCTGTTTGCACAAGCAAGTGGCTATCATGACTCGTTAGCTGGGTGGATAACGCGATGGCGTTTGATGGCGCCCCAAATTGGACGAAACGTGCGTCCTGGACTCCCTTGCTAGCCACTACCCAATGATTCTCTTAGTTTTCATATGTTCATAAACGTATTTGGTTTTTAATTAAGTTTTTATTTAAGAAATAGAAAACAATCCTATAGCTTTACAGTATATGACAGTTTTATATATGAGTAAAGTTCTCTTCATATGCTATTCTGTTTATATTTCATCTGAAATGAATGTTACATATTGTATATAGTTAAATATGTAATTAACAGTAATTCATTATGATACAAGAATATCAATGTTACTAAACAGGTAAAAAGTACCAGTATCAGTATCAGTAAGATTTTTCCAAAATAATAATATAATTTACCTATATGAATGGTATATTTTGTAACAATATATAAACCTATGATAATAAAATCTTCTATAAACCCGAAACTCACCAAATCAGATATTGCCTTAAGCAGTTATGGTATTTATCTTACAAAATGAAATAACTATTTTGATTAGTTTCATATCATTAGTTTACAAATTGTATATTATCTCGTAAACTAAAGACATTTTATTTATCTGAAAAAACCAACCTATTTTTATGTTGTAATGGTATGTTTCCAAGATGATTATGTTTAATCATATTCGAATATTTACATTTACAATGCTATGGATATATTAATGTTAAAAAAATGTATATTACCAATGATGTACTAGATACTAAGAAATTTTAAAGGAAATAACAGAAATCATTAACATTACAGGTTAACGTTACAGGTTATGAAAAAATTATGATATTGAACTAAAAATAATTTAAATGAAATCATATTTGTGTGTGAATAAACATTTTTCAAGAAGCATAGAAGTTCAATTTTTTTACTGTATATCTTCAAATGTTCAACTAACTGTGCAATTGTACGAACCGTCCCTGAACCCGAAACTACCAGTATTTTAGAATTCTACATCAGCTTCTGAAAAGACATCCAATTTTCATTAAATCCCTTAGCTTCAGTATCTAAATCAGGACATTTCAATAACACAAATCAGATTAATGAATTTACTGTTTTAATAGAAATGGAAACAACATTTATCTTCCGAGTTTTTTTAATGGAACATTGGAAAACAAGAATCAGCTACAAATCTTATAACATAATTTAATGGTTACTGATGTTAAAAATGTTTGGAAAAATTATTGTTTTATTGGAAATGCTTCGATTAAAACTTTCAAAGTGACGTTTCAATATGAAAGTTTTCATAAAAATGTTATTCCTTATGTCCAAATTCTTTGATCGTCACGTTAATGTCATAAGTTTCATTGCATCAATATGTGTTAAATTGCTTAAAACGTGGTCAGAGTAATGTCATAGGTAAATTCACATACATATTTTCTTACTTGAAAGTTTATGTTATAGTCTTGCTTTGAGCACATTTTTTTGAAACAACTGAATTAGGTCAATATTTCTAAAGTAGAATTATTTAAGAGTGTTTACAAAAACCCTGAAAACATTGCCCAGCATAAAAGTAAACAAAATGATTTACGTAACTTACACATCGAACTGCTCACTAAATGATTTCAGTTATAATAAATAAGACTCCGATTTGGTAGACATATTTGAATATTCTGAACATCAGACTTTTTTTCTACTAATTTCTTCAACGGTTTATATGACATTAACTTGCTTAATCTACCTAATTTCTTCAAACTAAATGGATTTTCAGCTTTGGATTCGATGGATCAGTTTTTTATCTTATAGAAAGTTTAAGACAATATATCTGACTTTCTTCACATAAGTGTTTAAGTTATCGAATAAATGAAGTCATTCGTTAATAATTCTCTGATGCCATTGATTAAATACTATATTATTTATTTAAGCAGTCGGATAATAACTCTCTTTAACAGTATTTAGTTAGTTAGTAAACTAAACATATGTAGGATACCTCTATATAGACAACTCTAAACTCCCGATCTCCATTTATCAACTCAGTTGAAATACGTGATCATTGAGCAAAACTATTTGAATAAACCTAGTAGAAAAGGCAATTTTTCTCGATACACACTAGATTAGTGTAAATATACGATATAGGATGTTTGTATGTGGCCGAAAAACTGATTTTCAGAAGCCAAAATTTTTTTCTAAGAGGAACTCGTATTTATATTTCTTTTTACTTTTTAAAACAAAATAGCAAAAGTCACAAATCAAGTTATAAATAAAAAAATGTATGTAGTAACCTACCGCTTTGTTATTACACAGTACATATTAATGTACAAATTTGTAACTAACTTAGAGATGTAAGAGAAATCTAAATATTTTTATGATATTAGAACAATCAGCTAAACTATCTTCAAGGTTGGTTTCTTCATACAAAAGAATATTCTTAGCCAGAAATATATTAGGGATCCAGTTACATACATCTATTGAGTCCTAAATAGGACGAAATGCGTGTCCTGGATTCCACTGCTAGCCACCATCTAGCTCTGCTTATAATGCTTATGACTTAAAGTAATATTGAGGCAATTCGTACAGAGTGCACATTTGTTAATGTGCGACTGATCAATTACAGCCCTGAACATCAGTCGGAAGATTGAAACAACCAATGCAAAAATGTATTGGGCATGTTGTTGAAGACATTGGTAGGTTGTGGAGTAAATATAATATATATACGTGGATTTGAACATTATCTATTCTTACTGTGATAAAACTATTTTGATGAATAAATTAACTGCACACCATACTGTTTTTATGGTGATTTATGATAATAACTTACGAAGTTTGACATTCAAGCTATAATTAAACAAGAATTGCTATGCTGTCGTGGTTAAATCCAGTAGCTGAATCTATTAACTACAATTCCCCATATACTTAATCTGCTGTTAATTGATCGTCTAAAAATAATTTAACACAACGTTTAGAAGAAAATCTTCATGCTGTCTTTAAAAAATCGAAATATTCTACCTAAAAGCTTTCTGAGAATTTGAGAAAAAAAAGAAGACGTACTACGACTTGTCAAAATGAGGTTTCATTTGATTTTGTTATTATAACTTGAAAGTACAAAACTAAAACACAAATATAAATTATGGGATTATGACCAAGAAAAACAAAATAGTATGGAAATTAGAACCATAACGACCAAAGAAAATGAGCACTCTTTTAATTAAAAAGATATTTCAGCTTAGAGTATGAGTCTTGTTCACAGACCACTCTATCTTTCTAACGGGTGGATCAACTAATGAGTAGATTTTAGTTATCCTCCATTGGAAAGTTTTTGCATGAATTCTGCAACTATCATGAAGTGAACAAAAGCGAGAAAACTTTTAACTGAGTTGTAAAAACGAATAATGTTCATTACATAGTATGTACAATGTAGGAAATATTTCAAGTATTATTAAGCGAATAGAATGATGAAACCAGAAGTCGTTTACCAGTATATAATTTATTCAACAAGAATGTCATGAAAATGAAATACTTCACATGCGAATAGACTCCCACCTTCGTCTTGAATATAAAAGCTGTATTAGGCTTATTTACATACTTTTAATCAAAGAATACACACATGATCTTAGCTCAGAGAGCCGAGAAGCGAATATAGTATAGAATATAGTATACAGCATTCCTTGTGAATCTAAAGGTGAATATTATAGCTATCTAGCATGGATTAACTTTCAACTGACTTCAAATATATAATATACTTTACAATACATATATTTCCATGATTCCTTATGGAATAGCCAATTTTTATTCTTCAAAAATAGACTGATTCTAATAAAGTTTGGAAAACTGTGAGAATAGTAAGCATCATTATAGGTGAAATCGTATGCCTAGAACTGCTTAAAAATTGTCCCAGCAACTTAATATTTATTGTATTTGTATGAACTCTTTAGAAATAATTTAGATAGATAATTACTACCAAAAAAATATTTAATCATGGCGATAGAAACTTAGTTACAGATATTACATAGGAATAATATATTTGTAAAATCTCAGCGAATGAATGTGAAGTAAGTCCAACCTTTTGCCTGACAATCCGGTCCAAGCTTTTTCAAGTAAATATTTCCTTGCCAGGCGAAACGTTGGATTTACTTCAAATTCATTCGCTGAGATTTTACGAATACATTATTACTATTTAATGTCTTACGTCAACTCAGTGCCCAAATACTGTGAAACTATTCGCTTTAATTTAGACGAAAGCTCTTATATATTACTTACAGATACTTATTTCATTTGACATAAAACAATACTTTCTAGTTTTTATTGATAATTCAATCGCGATTGCTTTGTGGTGAATATAACCTACTACTATATTGGTCCACCAATAGATTAGAACAACATCATCTTTATTTTTATTGAATTCTTTTCGGGTTTTGTAATGTCAACAAAGTATTGCTTAGTAAGTAAAGATGGATAGTGGCTAGCAGTGGAATCCAGGATGCGCGTTTCGTCCTATTTGGGACTTGTCAACTAGATGTACCTGCATCACAGAGTTGATGTTCACTCTGGGACTCAGTACATTTCGCTTGAAACGTCATCGCGTAATCCACTCGGCCATTGAGTCCTGATTGTCACTTGCTTGTGCAATGGAGTGAAGTTTTAAATTCACTTAATATTGTTTGTTAGAGACTGACCAGTTTCAGTCCTAAACATCAATGGGAAGATTCAAACAAACAATACTAAGTGAATTTAAAAGTATTGCTTATTTATTACAAAAGTCAAATATGATTCATTATGTTGATTGTAAATACAAGTATTCAAATAAAGATTTAGAATCAATAAATGAATAATAATAGTATATGAATGTATATAGTCTAATATACAAAGACAATATACTTGAGGATATAGCAATAAGTATAATCAGACCATAGTGGACATAACATGCGTCCACCTATTTATTTTGCAAAAATAAAAACATTTCACTGTTATTTAAAAAATTCTCATATTATGATATAGAACAATATATAAAGGCCAAAAGTGTTGTTTTCGATTAGATTCTCATCAGACTTTACTCTAATACACAGTAATATTTATAAGCCTATACGAAATTATTAAACTAACCAAGTAGTTTATGAGGCAATGATAACAATGGAATAGACTACATAAATAAACATAACAAATGAAAAGTACAAATTGGTAGTGTGATGGCAGGTGTACTAGTTGTGATATGAATAATAAAGGTTTGAATCAATTTTACATAATGAGAAATAGGTCAATGATTAGAAAAATATAAACACTAAAATAGCATTGATAAAAGTTATAGGATTACGTCTTAAAAAGTGTTCAGATAATTGAACCGTGAAACGTGTATTTGAGAAAAAGAAAATAGTATTATTTTAGTGTTTATATTTTTCTAATCATTGACCCATTTCCCATTATGCAACAGTGATTCAAGCCGTTATCATTCTTATCACAAATAGTACACCTGTCATCACACTACCAATTTGTACTTTTCATTTGTTATGTTTATTTATGTAGTCTATTCCATTGTTATAATTGCCTCATAAACTACTTGGTTAGTTTAATAATTTCGTATACGCATATAAATATTACTACGTATTTTGTAAAAACTTATAATATTTATTGAAATAGTTCGAGCATTTGTATTCAAAGATGATTTTCATCAGTAATCGTTATTATCTGAAGATCTACTGAAAATAGGAAAACACTAGTTTGGGACTCATTAGTTGTTCTTGGGTTTAGTGAGTATGTCAATGGAAATAAAAGGTTGCCGTAGTTTTTACACTTTTCAGCTTAAATTATTACATTATTTGGCTAGTTTAATAACAGTTGTTTTCAGTACTCAGGTTGTTATCAGCTACAAGATCCTTATATAAGATAACTAATTTTTAGTAGCCCGAATTTATAGTTTAGTCTACAGAAAAACTTACATATAAAGCTTCAATTGAAAAAGAATCTTTACTATACACTAGTCAATTCGTTTACCTACATTACCTCGGACTTTAGAAAAGACAATCATGCTCAAATAATGACACACATTTATTTTCTTTTATATAAAATGTTGAGACATTACACACTTTTGACTTGCATCATTATGCACTTTTAAGAGATAAATTAAGGTGTTAATCACATCTTCAAAAGCACTTTATCAGTACGAGAATTACTCAGTTGTACTGTGATGTAACATCGAAAACCATGCAGAATTCATAGTGAATATATTTGTATTGAACACTATCTTAAGTGCATTTTCTACTTATTCCTAATGTAAATCTTCGTTACAATATAATCAACCTGCTAATTTGTGTCTTTTAACATAACTTACATCTATCAATAGTCTTGATTAATGTGTCGATTAACTTTTTTTATACAAACACAATTTTGTATGAATAGTCAATCAAAACTCTAACTTAATTATGCAAGTATTTTGTAAGTTTTTATTTTCTGTAGTCGTATAATATGCTAATTGATACATTTCTGACAACGAACAATCATGTACTATTGAAGACTAAATAAGCATCTGAAAGTATAATCATGTAAATCAGAGATATGTTTATTCAGCTTGATTAGTTTGATATGATTCCGTACCCAATTGAAGTTAAGTATTAGGACCAAATTAGCACTAGGAACATTTGATAAGAAAGTATAGACATCACATCAGAATTAAAACGATTTGTTTCAAATAATATAACAGATTTACGTAACAAAGTTTCATTATTTATAGTGAAGTACATAATAAACCAACCCTATTTAATCTGAAGAACTATAACAAGGGAAAAAAGTAAACCAATGAATAGCTGTCAGGATTATAAATAACACTACAATTACATTAGAAATATCATATTTATTCGTTCCCTAAGTCTGTTGTCAATTCTAAATTCAAGTATTAAATAAATATAATACAAGTAAAGTATAATGTATGAAGATTTAAGACGTTCATTATAGAGAAAGTTGATTATAATTTTTGAATGTAATACATGGAAGCCTTAAAATAAACTTTATTTATTCCTTTTTTTTAACCAAATACGTTGTCTATTATTAAGGTTGATTTAATAAGTGTTTTTACTCGGAAGGGGTTTTGTGGAGAATTGAAATCATGAATCAATTGAAGCTAGATCACCATGGAAAACGTGGAAGCACTGGATGGCTGTTTCGTTTTATTGTGGGCGCGAGACTGGTACGTCCTGGGTTAGAATCTCATGAGGCAGGATCGTGGATGCGCACTACTGAGGAGTACCACAATAATAATAGTTTATTCATCCTGACTCATTGTTTTATCAAATAGGAAACGTGTAAAGATATCGGGAACTCAATAATTACTAGTGTGTTGGATTATACGTAATTGAACTGACTAAGCTCTTATGTCTTTCCGTTACAATCTATCTAGATGAACAAATGCTTGAAATGTACATATTTCTTTTTCCATTGTTATTAGATAAAACAGTCAACGAAATTCATTCGAAGTAAATAGAATGTACATTTTACTCATTACAGTCATTATTATTAATAGAATCAAACTTGAAGTGAGTAAAATAATAGCTCATCGTTCGAATCAGACGCACTCTATTTTTCCAAAACTTTGTTGCAACGCACTCAAAACTTTAAAAAAATAAAAGAAACCAAGAAGATTTTAATTACATATTAGGCTGAATTCATAATTCTCAAAACTAAGTGTTGAATATTTGATTAAAAATGGGATTTATTCTTCATTCTCTATTTAATTTTTACCTGTGAAATAAATATCATTCATAGAAATAATGTACGGATGAATAACAGAGGTATTCACTGATTGACAAAATACTTAAAGACGCTATTTTTGAACAGTATGAATCTCAATCTACCAATATGGTTTATCTGTGTTCAAAAGTCAGTATGAAAAGTTATAACCTTTAAATTCAAAAAGTAAATAGTGTATGAGTTACATTGATGTCAACAGACGACGATAATATTATGTTGCGGTTGAGATCAAGGTAATATCTATCAATCTACTGAGTCAAAATATTTACCAACATGTCTAGACGGATATCCTATTTATCATTTTTCGAGGTTTTTCAATTTTTTATCGTTTCAATTCATAATTGAATTCTCTATTCAGTCCAGCATGTCACTGACACGAAAATTTAAACCTTTATGAATAATAATTATCGTACCATTTGGAAAAGTTAATAGTTATCTGGATGCAGCAGCTTTCTAGACAACATCTTGGTATTTGAAATGAAAGCTACTGGCTACTAGTTTCAATACATATATTCGCACATAAAAGCTAGTGTTAATAATTAGCTCTAGTAGGTAAAAATATGTTTATGGATTACATAAAGGCTTAAACAAAGGAGGAAAATGAACTATTTGTGTAGATATCAAACACTCAAAATGACGTTTTCCATCCAACCTAATATGTTTATCATAGCTACATAGCTACATAAAGTTCCAAAAAAGTCCTGTTTCTAGATCAAACAACAATTCAGCTGATTTTTATTATCAACAAAAAATCATACAATTATACGAAATGTTCATTATACATTGATTGTAAAGGTAGTTTATAAAAAATAAGGAAGAATAAAACCAAAATTATGTAACGCTCGTTGGTTGAATTGTTACTCATACACCAGTAAATATCATCAAATAAAAAGTACCTCATGGTCGTAATATCGGGACAAGACGCTTAGAATATTAATGGTACCTTCAGATCTCTAGTATATATTGTTAGCTGATTAATTATCATAGTTTATGATAAACATTCATATTCTTTTCAGGGTTTAGTTTAACGTCCAACTCAAACCAGTAACCTAAGCATTTGATCGATCACTTGAGGAGACACGAATGAATGTCTAACAAGATGGAAGATACAAAAGGTAATCGGCATGACGTTAACGAATGATTAAATTAAATTTTACTAAATGTTTTAAGGCCTTCTCATAAATTTGACAATAATGAGCAAATATATCAAAAATAAAAATTGAGCCTTTAACTGTTTCTTCCAAAGATTCGACCTGAAATTATGAGATAGAAAATACAATGATTCAAGTCACTGATTTGTTAAAAGTATCATCAATAACATTTGTCAACTTAAATAGTATTATCTGTCTAAAGTATAACAGTCGGAAAAGCTTTTACCATGATATAAAATCATGTGCTTTTCTGTGAAAAAATTATATTTCATCAATTAGTTATGTGTATGAATTCTTCATTGTTTAAAGCGATCAAACAAGTTCAAGATCTGATATTTATGATAAGATTTCTGATCGAATTATTAGGTATAAACTAGTATGAACAAGTATAAAGTGTTAACTAAGTAACAGTACAAAAATAGAAATAATATCTTCATTTGAAATTGAAATAGATTTTCATCATTAGGCAAGTCTATATACTTCATTATATCAGTGTTCAATGGAAAAAACAACAAATAAAAGTTTAAATGTATTTTACTATGTAGCATGTGCAAAAATACATACATGGCGACTATTTTGCATATTATTTCTTTCCCCCCCCCTTTTTCATTAGAGAATGTCATGTTAACAAGAATATAAATAAATTTTTATTACATTTTTACAATCCAGATAAACACATGTTCCCAGCTGTGATAATTAGGAAGCTTTCAATCATAAGATTAATAAGTGTTAACAGAAAGGATTCTTATATATTTTGGGATAAACGTAAAATAATTCTACTCTAGTAATGTTTAAAGGTTTTATAACAACCAGAAAAAAAATCTTTTTTTTCATGTCACTGTGTATTCGAGTAAGTTAAATGCACTCTTAGATACACTGAACACATTAAGCGTTAGGTAATTAAGATGTTGAATACCTTGAATGTCTACCATCAAATACATCGATGTTGGTTAGTATAGTCAAATTTACATATGTGAAGCTAATTGACATGAGTTACATAAACATTGAATAGGATAACATTTTGTAAGCAAGTTTATTTTTCAAAATAAAACTATTTGTTTGTTAAAACAGTACATGTTCATCTGTTATCTGTCTATAAATACACGTTTATAGGAAATTAAAAATGTAATTATAAAGCCATGTGGAACGATACAAATTTACGATTACATTCAAATATTCACTAGTGAAATTGTAATTCGTTAGCCTGAATAAACAGTAAAAAGTCCTTGAATCAAAATGTAACTTCGACATTTGTATATAATGTACTATTCACCAAAAGTCTCAAATAATTAAGATAAGATGATGTCATTTACGACTTTTGACTTGTGTCTATTTATACCATAAATTTTAACTAACAAGTTCTGTCACTTAGTACCATACACTGATGTTTGATCCGGCGTTACTCCTCATCCTTTTTATTAATTCATTGTTAATACTTAAATTTAATGAAAATTCTTCACCCTCCCCCATTACTTTTCATTTAACTATGGTAAAATCATCATCGTCCATTTTTAGCACTTTTCCATTTAGAATTTACTGTTACTTGATTAAGACTCTTTATATTTTTACACTTACGTAAAAATTGTTTGATACGAATCGATCTAGCCATCCAAGAAGTCAACATTTCTGATGAACATTATGGTACCTTGGTCTATTATTACTGTTGCTATCATAAATAGATACATCCATCCTAGAAGCAAGATGTATATGAGCCCAAAAAGTCTGGTGAGTAAAGTATGCATTTCTAGATGAGGGTTAATTAAATCCACATATTGTTTATATAAAAGATACATGTAGCCTATAACATGGATTTTGAAAGTGGCTGAAGGTTTTGGCTATGTCCGGACATTTTACATAGTAATAAATACAGACAATTGGAGAATGTTTAAAGTTCGTTTGTCTAGGATCACAAAATATTATACTTGCTTTTCCATTTATTTCATAATAGAACAGAAATTCATGAAATAGAATCATTGAAAAATTTACGTTGATCTTAATGAAGTCAAAGAAAGTGGACTACATTATATTTGATATTTATAAAATATCAATTTTCAGGGCGTATGTATAATTTATTGAAGTGATTTCATTCAAAAGATAATACTTGGAAAGCATTGGTCGTATGTACAGTTCCTTTGCGAAATGGTATTTCATCATAGCTGTGATCAAATGAATTACACTACTGTTTTTCTACTGACAAAGTTTGTTACCTTACATTTCACATAACTTGTTAAGTTCTTCAGAATTTTATGATTTACTACTAATTACTTTAAAAGTTTGCAATTAACCTTTCATTAGTGTTTCTGAAGATTGTACTCCATCGTTTTATGTGATGCTAATACATTTTACTAAATCAATTGAATATGTTTCGACTCTTTAAAAATATCCGTGGAATTTTCAAAACCAAAGAATATTAAAACGAATAGTTGTTTACAATAACTTCAACATCAGACTCTACAAATGTCAGTCTGTAATTATTGTACAAAATGTGTAAAACAAGGAACCCATAGGTGCATAAATAAATTGACAGCGACAGTAAGATCTCTAAAACGACAGGAACATATTTCCGAGTCTTCCTAACATACGCTTAAAACCTTCTGAAATACATACTCCTCAACTCCACGATCTAACTAAGGTTCACAAACCCAAGATTTCTTTGTGTATAATCAGAGATATCTAAAACTCACCATACCACTCAATAGCAAAATGGTTGTTTTAATTATTTGGGCCATTATTATGAAATTCGGTAAAGCACAATGTTAGAGACGTATTTGAATTTGTAGATGTAGTAATAACTATGAACATAAATGATAAACCTATGTTGTCTCTAGATATAACAAATAGTCCACTGACAAAGATCATTAATTACGCAGATGAACATTATTTCGATGAGAAAATAATGATACCAACCCAAACACAAAATATTGGAGCTTCTACTCAAACGCATAGTTCAGTAGAAAGGAATTTATTTGTAAAGAATGCATGAACAGGTCAGTATTCTCATACCCGCAGCTTTATACTACTTCAGTACAAAATATATCCGCTTAAATATCTTGGGCATAGAATCAAACTATTATATTCGGAGGATAAAATAGATGATGAAAAGAACACACTATGAAATAATGGTTATGAAGATAATTTGGTAAAACAATTTTGTTTGAACAGAAAAACTAGGTAGACCCCAACCAAATCAGTAAGAAAACACGTTGTCTATGGTTCGATTATAGAGGGGAAATAATTGGTTACATTTTAAAAGATTCATTAAACGCACGTTGAACACTGCCAAGTTGCATGCGACATTTTCAACAAGACTTAAACAATCAATCAAAGACAGGATGCCTATGATGAGATCTCCCATGTGTAAGTGTGATGTTTAAATAAATCAATGACTTGTTTGTATTGATGACTGTTGTAATTTTGAATTCCAAATACAATACATTCGTTCGGGCTCATCTAATACTTCTTGATTAAATTGCGTTATTCCTGGGATTATTAGTTTATACTACAATTCAAATACTTCTGATCACCTTATTGGCGTCGCGATTGAGTCTGTAATGGAACGGTTAGATATAAATTCAGATTTTAATGCTTTTGAGGAGTACATAGAGAAGTTCGAAATATGGGCTATGACCAAGGAAGATGATGAAGATTTTAATATTGTGGCCCATTTCCTTACATTCATCGGAAAAGAAGCGTACAGCCTTATAAAGACTTTGGCACTTCCAGACAAACTGATTTCACTCCCCTATGAAACTCTCAAGCAACTACTGTTGGATCATGTAAAGTATACAAATTCTGAATGCGGTAAGAAAGGAAAATCCGATAAAATGACTCGTCAGAGCATCAGGAATTCCACTACTTTATTAAGTCGTCGCAGTTCGATGCGTAATAAAAGTTATCCAGACAATACTTCATTGAGCTTTGAAACGGTCCATGGAGATGAGCACGAGATTAGTAAATGATTGTTCTGTGGCAAGTTTTACCCATGTAATTCATGTATATTTCGTAATTCTAAATGCTTTAAATGTGGTATAACTGGACATATTCAGTCAGTTTGTAATACCATGGTTCATTTCTCTGAAACGAATGCTAAGATGGATGCTTCTAATGATCAGTTATCTTTATCTAGAAGTGGTATAACGTCACATAACAGTTCAGAGTTGAATGAAACCCAGAATCATTGTGAGACAAAAAATTTTAGTCAACAAACTTATCGGATTTCTCATGTTATTGAACCAGATATGGTTTGTCGTAATAATTCACATACTTCTGATGAAATTTCTTACAACTCTGAGAATAGAATCCTGAATGAGTCAAATCATGATCAAAAACCAGATTCAGTTTTGGTAGATGCTGAATTCCCTGATGATCCATTATTCTCTAATGAAACTCTTAATCAATTTGAGGAAAATATTTCAGAAGAATCGAATTCTGATATCATATCAAGTGTCAGTGATCCTCACAATCAATTTATCTCTAATGATATTCCTAATGAATGTGAAAAATATGTTCCGAATGAGTCGAATTGTAGTCATATTTCTGATGTTATTGTATCATATATTGGATACTCTCACGAACAATGTATGTTGAATAGAATCCCTGGTCAGGGGTATAATGAATCAGAGGGGATAGCAAAATTTACCGAGATAATCAGAGAACCAGCTTGCCCAGAAGTGAAGTTTGCACAGACAGAGAATCCAAATCAAGTCCAAGATTATCCTAATGAATATGAGGCAGATGAGTGTTTTCTATTCGATTGTTTCGCTGGTAAATCAAGCCTAGTTGAATCACATGTGTTAATTACATATATCAATGCATATCCATCTGTGTATTCTAATATGAATAACAAAAAGAATATGTATCATGATTTTTATTCAAGTAAAAGTCACATGATGGAATACCTCGAATTATATATCAGTGTTTACCTCCAAATACTCACATACAGTAGTCGATGCGTAAGATTTGAGAAGAAACTGCAAATTGAGAATTTCATATTGGCTAAAACATTGCGAAGTAAGGACCCAACATTATTTCGTGGGGGAGGATATTGTTGGAAATTCTATGATGCAAATTCTAAATATCAATGGTTTCACTACAAAACCGACATGCCGATTGTATATAATTCCAGAACCGAGGTGAGTCTGTTCCAATTTCGGTTGTTAATTCTAATACTTACGAGTGAATTCTAGATAATACAGAGTCTACATCCAATACACCATCGGACAGATGTAAGATAAACTTAAGAAGAAGACGAACAATCGATTACAGACACTTACACTCCAATTCGAGCTGTGGCGGATGTGATGTTTAAATAAATCAATGACTTGTTTGTAATGATGACTGTTATAATTTTGAATTCCAAATACAATACATTCGTTCGGGCTCATCTAATACTTCTTGATTACTATAGTTGAAAGCGTGAGTTAAATTGCGTTATTCCTGGGATTACTAGTTTATACTACAATTCAAATACTTCTGATCACCTTAGTAAGCCAATTTAATCCTTCTTGCTGATCTAGTTACATTGACCGTACTCAGAGGCCTTTATCTTTTCATGCTTGTGAACATGTGCAGGCATAATTCGGGAAAGGAGTAACGAAATCTATTAAGTGTCATTTTTTCTTACTTGGTAAATGTCGAACATCACATTAAAGTATACGAATCCTTCTCAGTTCAGTATCAAATTTCAAACAGTCTACTGAAATGGGCAAGAATGTGACTTCTCTACATAGCCATAGGGATTAACTACGGAAGACCTAACCTATGTATCCAAAAATGGTAGACTCGCCATAGCAGGAGGTTAAATTACTACATACTTAAACTAGATATTGTTAACTCTTATCCTTGAAACCACTTTTCTGTATGTGTATATCGCCACCATGCCCTATTCTTTATTTCCATATTCATCTTAAGATTCACATTGATTTCTAGTCATCCGAACCCTGACAACACCTTTCTCATTACGCTTTATATTCACACGACATTATTATCGTCATCATCATCTCAAATAACTTAATATAGCATTTTGCCTACAATGTATTTTATCCACATGATTCATTTTATCTTGATTGTAACTCAAAAACTAACAACGAATTTTCCTACCTCTTTTTCAAGTGACCTTTAGAAGTTATAGATCGTAATTCTGATTTATAACAGACATAAAAGTCCAAAATTTTGACATGTAAAATTGTTTAATTCACTTACTCATGCCTTATATGGGCATTGTAATACAATAATTTTGGATTTACGACTGTAGAGCCTAGTGATGATGTTAATAAAAACAACTGTTAGCTGTAAATTTCTTAGTTTTTAAATATCTTAGAAATAATCTTTTTAGTTAGCATTAAATCGATACATCCTGAAGGTCTTTTTCATATTTTAATAAAGCTTATCCTGAATAGTTTGAATTCAGAATCATGCCACTTCCCATTCATTTAATGGTATTTTATATAACTGGTTGTTTTAGAATCAATGTAAGCTTTGTATCCCTGGAGATATTATTTTATGCAATTAGTTCACTACACAGATTTCAATAAAGTGAGAACAACAATTTGGACAGAATATTATGAATCCATTACATCTCATTATTTTCTATATTGTTGAACTAATAGATAGTAAGTACTATAGTCTTAACAGTAAAAAACTAAGAATATCATCGTTTCACAACGATCGAGTTACTAATCATGCACTGAGATGGGTTGCAAGAAGCATCATCATAAGGAATGGATCTCCATCGAAACCCTAGACAAGATTCATGAAAGGAAGAACAAGAAGACAGCAATTAACAACAGCCGAACAAAAACAGAGAAAGTCCTTGCACAAGCTGAATACACAGAAGCGAACAAGCAAGTGAAGCCAAGCATTGGAGCTGAAAAGCGGAAATATGTGGAAGACCGAGCAACGACAGTGGAAAAAGCTGCAAGAGAAGGAAATATGAAACAATTATATGACACGACGAAGAAAGTGGTAGGGAAATATAGTAAACCAGAGACCCCGGTCAAAGACAAGGAAGGCAAATCATTCACTGAAACTCAGGGATAGGAGGAACAGATGACTGGAACGCTTCGAGGAACTCTTAAGTAGACCAGCTCCATTGACTCCACCTGATATCGAAACAGCACCTACAAACCTTCTTATAGATGCCACTTTGCCAAGGATCGAATAAATCAAGATGACTATCAGGCAAATAAATAATGGGAAAATAGCAGGACTGAAGTCAGACATTGAAATAACTGCTAAAATGCTCCACGTTCAATTTAGGAGGATTTGGGAGGAGGAACAAGTGCTGACGGACTAGGAAGAAGGATACCTCATAACGATAGCAAAGAAAGGAAATCTGAGCAAATGTAAGAACACAGCTACAGAGGCATCACACTGTTGTCAGTACCAGGAAAATTTTTCAACAGAGTGTTGCTGAACCGAATGAAAGACTCAGTAGACGCCCAACTTCGAGATTCCATAAGGATCGGTTGTGTGCAGACAAAATCGCTACACTACCGATCATTGTTAAACAATCACTTGAGTGTAAGTCGCCACTATACATCAACTTCATTAACTATGAGAAGGAGTTTGACAGTGCGGACCGGAGAACATTATGGAAACTTCTTCGACACTAGGGAGTTCCTCAGAAGATTGTCAACATTATCCGGAATTCATACGACAGACTACAGTGCAAAGTGGTGAATGGTGGACAGCTGACAGACACATTCCAAGTGAGAACCGGAGTCAGACAAGGCTGTTCACTCTCACCCATCCTCTTTCTTCTGGTGATTGAATAGATCATGAAAACCTCGACATCTGAGGGGATGCACGGAATACAATGGACAGCTTAGAATCCATCAGACGATTTGGACTCTGCAGATGAACTAGCCCTCCTATCCAATAAGTAAGTAAGTAAGTAAGAGATCGATTTCGTTATTCCGTTAATTTCAAAATGCCATCAAAAATCATATCTAGATTCGTTCTTATAAGTTTTTTCTCTTTTTACTAAAAACTTAGACTACAAGCTGAAATCTTCATTAAAGAAACAAACAATTTTTTCTTATCTCTCATTTTATGAATCCTTTTAACTGGTAAACTCAGTAATAAATTCTTTGTTTAACTAAGCTAAGATATACTAAGTCAGAATCCAAGGTGTCCACTAGTTGACAAATGTTTATATCCTCACTTCAAACTTGAAACTATTATATCTCTTATCAGAGATATTAATACAAAATGAAGTCAGAACGAATCGAAATATGATGCAACCACTAGTGTGCAAAAGAATCAAAACATTTTTGACATTTCTTAGAAAGAGATATTAAATTTTTCTTATTGACATGAACTGTTTTTATTAAGAGTAATGACATATTTTATTAACCATGACAACTAAAACTGAATGCAAAAAAAGAAATAATAATTTGAAAGCTTTTCAAGAAAATGGTAACTAGAAAATGTTAAACTGTTTCAAGCAACATGTACTTTAATTTTTTTACACAAAAAAAACACAAGTATATTTTTAAACAAGATTTTATTGTTTACACAACAAACCAATAAAACACACTTTCTTCGATAAGCATTATGACTAAAAGGATACATAATGTAATGTTAAAATTTTGAAACAATTTTTGGTAAAAAAAAAAATAAAATAAAAGTAACCAATCGTTAAATTTTATAACTTTTCAAATTTTTATGACTAAAAGTTTGTATGGAAAAAAGAAACGAATGAAATCATAAATAAACTTTGTATAACATAACTGAGTACACTTTCTATAGAGTATCTACATAGATATTAGTTACCGCTGCATATAACCTAGAAAAATGAAAATGAATAAGAAGGAAGGAAGATTATATTTGTAAAATCTCAGCGAATGAATTTAAAGTAAATTCAACATTTTGCCCGGTAATCTCATCTAAACTTTTACAAGGAAATATAATCAAACATTAAAATTATCAAATATAAATAAGAATATATGGTTCTCTGATTAACTGTATACTCAATAAGTCATTTAATCAATGTTAACAATAAAAAAACATAGACCAGATCGCTAAGCGAAACGTTGAATTTACTTTAAGTTCATTCGCTGAGATTTAAAAAAAACATTATTCTTTCTTAATGTCTCACATTAAACTCGGTGCCTAAACACTGTGAAATTATTCAATGAAATTTAGACCAAAATTCTTATATGAATAATTTCATTTAAAAAAACTCTTTTAGATCTTTATATTTGTTAATAAAAAGATTGATGATCCATCAACTAACTATATTCATTCTAGAAAGATTGTACTAGTCTAAAATAAACTAATTTTCAGTATGAAATAATTTCAAGAGCTAATTACATTGGGACGATCATAACAAATTTACTATAGTTTAATTGACTGAACAACAACAACACCACCACTAACAAAACAAAATATGAGATTAACCATGAATAGTGAACAAATTCAACTGTTGTAACAAATGAAAATAAATATTAAATAGTTCATTCAGTATTGTTTATTTCAATCTTCCCATTGATTTTTGGGACTGCAACTGGTCAGCCTCTCATTGGCATATGTGCATACTGTGCGTATTGCCTCGATATAGCCTTAATTCACAAGCATTGTAAGCAAAGATAGACAGTGGCAATACTAAGTGAATTTAAACTTCACCCCATTGCACAAGCAAGTGGCTACCAGGACTCAGTAACTGAATGGATAACGCGATGGCGTTTGAAGTGAAAGGTACTGGGTTTGAGTCCAAGAGTGAACATCAACTCTGAGATGCAGGTACATCCATCTGACGAGTCCCAAATAGGACGAAACGGGCATCATGGATTCCACTGCTAGCCACTATCCATCTTTAAATACTAAATAATATTTTGAAATAAACATTTTGATAGTGATAAATGTCTTACTAATACTGTCTTATATTCTTTATGGAATTATTCGAAATTTTGTTTTTATTTTACATCCAGTGATTTTTTACACCTGTGACTGATTAACTTATATTAGTAATTTTCGTTTTATTTTCTTTTTCTTTTTTCCTTTTTATTTATCAAAAATGAGTTTTATATTGAAAAATAATTCAAGTAAAAATTGCATGAGTAGCTTAATTTTATTTATTTTTATAAAAAAAAATGAATAAATCACTTTGGGAACAAAATGGTATGTCACTACTATTTTTAATAATTTAGATCAAATATTGTTTCTTTATTCAGATACAATTGAGTAATTAAGCGGAAAATTTATCCAGTTGTTTACACGCATATATATATATATATATATATATATATATATATATATATTGGTTCTATCGAAGCGTCCAAGTCACCCAATCGAGATATGCGCAAAATCGAAGTCCACAAAACAACAATTTGTCCAAAATAACGATTCTTTATTGAAATATATACAAAAATTAGTTACAAACCTCAACTCTTGACATGTCTATGGCGTTTACCGAGTCCTTTTGTATGAAATAAAAAATGGCTTCCTATAAAAGTAACACAACGAATAATTACATCACACGATAGTACAAAAGACAGCTGTTAGCTGTATCTAAACTTGGTAACAGTTTATCAACAAACAAAAGCTGAACTAAGAGCGAATAATAACAAAACTGTTGCGTTCAAACAAGAGTTAAACAAATACACAAACTGTGAATAAATATTACAATGATTGAGATAAAGTAATAATAATGATAAATACAATAAATGTTATCAGTATATGTACATTTCTCAGGAAATTACACGACAAACTTGAGTTACAACATAAGTGTAGAAATTGCTAAGAATACAACCATTTACGGAGTGTTAATAAGTAGTATAAAACAATACGCAAAGTAGTCGAAGAGATATGGATAAGGATAAAGAATGTAAAAGACTTAACAATATATATATAGCGTCTGAATAACAATGAAAGTAATTTTTACTTAATCTAAGTAAAACAAACTTTAGCTTTCCAAGATTCTAAAATATCTCAGGTTTCAATCATAATATTAAACCAATATTTTTCTTCGTTATTAATAGTTTACTTATTCTATGAATTTGTATGTATTAAACATAATCTGATATTATCGAGTGTGATCAATTTTGAACTCTGAAAGAAGTACACTTCTTTTTGACGGAATATACCTATTATAAATGATACTGAAAGTTTTAAAAATTCCTGTTGGTCATTTCATATGGAATACATTGATTATTTATTAAAGTTGTTATATTAGATTACTAAATGGAAGGAATTAATACCATTGAAAATAAAACAACCTGATTTCCTTTAATTTACAGTGGATTGACACTTTGCGATAAAAGTGGCGAATTTAATCCACATCCTTTCTCTCTTTGAATACATCGTGGTAACACGTCTATTAACTGCATCACATATGAACCCTCTTGAATAAATAATACAGTTTGTTCATATATACATTTACTTATCTAATCAGTTCTTCTGATAAATTTCAGCCAATTAACAGCAACACAATTTGTGGAGTATAGTGAATTTATTTTATTTCACTGATTTTTATCGGATTCACCCAACTCAAATAAACACTGAATAACGTTATAGACAAATCATTGTCATTTTTACTTCGTAATTTTGATAACCATGTACAAAATGAAGGAAAAAGACACAGAAAGTGGAAAAGTTCACGAAATATACGGTGCTAAATACAACTAACATTGACGTATTTTTTTAATATTTTGGTGAAAATGGTTGCGGATTAATGTATGTGAAGTTATGCTGAGTACTGATCACATGAAAATACGTAATTCCATAATTAACTGTCTTAACATAATGAGAGAACGACCGTTTCGTCCTATTGTGAGACTCCTCAGCAGTGCGCATTCACGATCCCGCCTCGCGAGGTTCTAACCCAGGACCTATCAGTTTCGCGTGCGAGCACTTAACCACTAGACTACTTAGCTGGCACCCAACGGTGTTAGTGGACGTGCACTGCTGAGGAGTCTCATAAAAAGACGAAACGGCCGTCCAGTGTTTCCAGGTTTTCGATGGTGGTCTAGCTTCAATTGATTCGTGATCTCAACTATTAAAGTTACTACAATATCCACAAAACCTTTTTTGATAATAATGAGAGAACACCAAATAATGAGTAAATTATTAGATTATGTAACAAATAAATAGATTTGATTAAGATTACATGTTCTGTGATGATAAAAGGTTTGTCATGCTCTTCTAATGAACGCAGGTTTGGCTGAATGAATATCCAACTTATGTCCCCTATCTATGAAATAAAAGTCCTTGTTATTTTAGGTTTTCCAACCTACTACCCTTGAGATAATGTTACCTTGAGTGGATTTTGAAGCAGAGATTAGTTTTTTGAAAACAGAAATCCACTTAGTCTGCTTTTGTCTTTTTAATCTCAGGCCTAAATCAAGAATTGGTTTTGTTTTACATTTATTTTAAACGATTTAGTTTCATTTTTGTTTCAAAAGACCCTTCACTTTCATATATCCAAGACTAACCACAAGTATTTCGAAAAAAGAGGACCAATTTTGTTCAGGTAGAATGAATTTTAAAGATTAGTCTCATGTTATTTAAAAATTATAAAAAAAGCACCTTAAAATATTCCTGTCCTCATATGAAAGGAATTTTAAATCTCACGAGCAAGAATATTTATTATCTCTTATGATGACTTTGAAATACTTGATTAATCAATTTACTGTAAAATGAGTACTTATTAGTTGAAAAATAATAACATAAACGTGACCCTTATAATTTAGATCATTGAACTAGGTGGGGATATTCGATATTACAGTACAATAAATAACCTCTGGATCATTGTTAACCGTATCTTTCATCTTAGAACTAGTGGATATCATTCTTCATATAGTCATTACAAAATATAGCCTTTGAAAGCTCAAACTAACTTTATTAAGAACTGGTAACCAAGATATTTAATTATTGAGACTTATTTCTTAAAAAGATGCTTAATGTTACAATAGTTACTGTGAATAATAATCTTTCTGTTAAAACAAATATGACTTTTCACTATTAAAACCAAATCAGTACTACTTCTGAGAAATGCATCTCACAACAAGTGATGTTTGTACCTTTCCCAAATATACAATAGGATACAATAGGTCATAGTGAAAACAATGACCCCAGAAACAGAGTTTAAAGACAGTATTTTTTACAAGTAATATTTTCCTGTCCCAAATTCCTCACATAGTACACATATTTTATTTACATTCTGATTTTATCAGCTTGATATTTTTAACTAGAAAATTCACTTAGATTTTTTCACAGAGGCTGACTGAACAGAAAACATTTTGGACAGGAAATAAATTTGACTTATTGCATATAAATTGAAAATTTGTCTTGATAATAAATTTTATTTTGCCTAACCAAAACGTGGCATCAGTCCTTGAAGTTATTAACTTCTGGTCTGAGCCACGTTGGTAGATGCAGAATACCTGGTTGGGGTCTGCGTGACTATCGCAACCAACGGTTGGAGACTCTGAGTGGTACGGTTCAGAACCGATCACAATGGAGTAGGTGTATACACCCTTTGTCTTCCCTTAAACTGCGGGATTTGAATTGCTTCACATTCTTCTTTCTATTAACTAGTTCTTTCTTCCTGTACTATATCCTTATACACAACCTTTCTTATATATATTACTACCATTGAAGTAACTGCGTCTATGAATTTGGCGTTCACCTTGTTGTGTTAATGAGGTGCGGCAACTTGTACTGATGCATATATGTGCCTGGTCCTACGTTGTAGCTGAATGACTGACCACTGTTTAAGAAATTAGCACATTTGCATTTTAAGCAAAATACTGACTGGTAATGAAATTAATAGACTTTCATAAATCGACTGTTATACATGTGCATTTTCAGAATAAACATTTTACAACCCGAATGTTTTTCAGTGACCATCAGCGTTCCGTCATATCATTGACCGAAATGAGAATCCCAGTTATTACTCTGTTTTAATAAGCAAATGAAACACATACACATTAACCTAGTAACCATTTATTCAACAAATAACAAAGCTCTGACTCTTATCAACCAAAAAGAAAAACGTTTTTGATATGGTAAATTAGATATACATTAAGAGTAAATATTTAGTCACATTTTATAATTAAGATCACTAGTCAATAGAAGCTAGACCACCGTGGAAAACCTGGAAACACTGGACGGCCGTTTCGTCCTATTGTGGGACTCCTCAGCAGTGCACATCCACGACCCCGCCTCGCGGGATTCCAGGTTTTCAATTGACTCATGATCTTAACTATAAAATTACTAAAATCTCCACAAAAACCCCCTTGTGATAATGATCATATGCTCACTAGTGACTGGCTCCTCAACACTCTAAACAGCCACAGTTGTTAATACAAAAGCACGGAAACACATGCTATACTCCAATAACTTTGTGAAGAACAGTCAAGTTTCCTAAATGTTTTGATAAGGCTAATAAAACCATCAAATTAATTTTAAATGTATTGAACGCATTTTTAGACGAAACACACGTCAATATATAATGATGTCATATGTAGAAATCATTTTTCTTAAAGTGGTGACCTCCGTTATCATGATAGAGTCCTACATAAAGATAAAGATTTTTTAACCAGAGTGAAGTTATTGAATTTTTCGGACTTGTCTACCTAACCCCTGTTTTCAGGTTATAATGTATATCAAAACTTATATTTCACATTTAAAATATGTTTATTGTAGCTGATGTAATGATTTCTATTTACTGTGTGTACGTTAAATTTACTACCAAATATGTTTTAACATAATGAATATATTATAAGCAAAGATGGATAGTGGATAGTAGTGGGATCAAGGACGTACCTTTCGTCCTATTTGGGACTCGTCAACTGGATGTACCTGCATCTCAGAGTTGATGTTCACTCTGGGACTCGAACACAGTACCTTTCGCTTCAAACGCCATCGCGTTATCCACTTCTGAGATGCAGGTACATCCAAATAGGAGGAAAGGCGCGTCCTGGATTCCACTGCTAGCCACCATCCATCCTTGTTTATAATGCTTGTGAATTAAGGTTATATCGAGGCAGTCCGCACAGGATGCACATATGCCAATGAGAGACTGACCAGTTGCAGTCCCAAATATCAATGGAATGATTCAAACAAACAATACTAAGTGAATATATGTTTCAATATTCAACAATCAGGAAATTTAATCTGAATAAATTTAGTTGGTAACAATTTTATAAAAGTTGTTTTCAATTTTTAATATTGATAGTATCACATTAAATTTGCTAGTACTTTTCTTTTCTTTTTCATAGATAAATAAGGTAATTCTAAATTCTTCAATTTAGAAAACAGAAATAGAAGCATTCTGAGATTTATATAAGTACTCTTTTTATGCATTTGAAATAGGGATGTTTTAAAGTATTATAATTTGTACAGACTCACGTGACAGTAAAAACTTCTACTTTTTTGTATTTTGAAAGCTATAATGGCTGTAGAATATTTCATTTTTTTCACGTGACTGTCGATTTATCAGTAATTTTATCATTATCTACTGTTTAGTTCCCCTAAGTGACAGTGAACGGTCAAAAAGTAGGGGAAGGTCCATTTTCCATCTAAGTATCCTCTCATGGGACCTGAAAATTACAATTGCTGTCAAGGAATTTCCTCTTATAGCTCTCTTGCAGAAACTGCATTGTTTTCAGAAGTGAGAGGATGAAAAGCGAACGTCCAATGCTAAATCAAGTTGGTGGATATAGGAGATCCAACTGTGGTAGTTGAAAACCTTGATTCTAAACCCACGATGAGCATGGACCCCAGGACACTGAAGGGTCAAACCGCGAATGAACCTATGCCTTTGCACCAGCTAATGTAGAACGACAGCTCTTGACGCCACTCCACTGCCTTGTAGACCATGAACAACTCTACGTCAAAAGTGTGGGGAATGTTCTGAGTTTTACGGAACTACACTGGCCCACACATAAATTTTATGATGACTAATACTGATCCGGCCTGAGAATTTAGCGTAAATGTATCCGTCAGCATTGTTTAGACATGGAGATTTCTCTCTTTTCTCTCGAAAATTACACATCAATTAAAACAACAAGAAACTACACGATTCAGTATTATTAGAAAAAATGGAACCAAATTAATAAATCAACCGACCGCTACGGCCTCAATAGTGGATCTATCCTCCTTTGCTACTTATTACTCAATCACGATAACTTTTATCGTTAAATACCATAACTATTTATATCAAAAGACAGTTATTAATCATTTAAAAACCGTTCTTGAACCTAAATTTAGAGCAGTAACCAATAATCACCCAAGATCTGTATGATATTTCAATTCGATGAAGCCATACTAATGTTCGGATTCGGTGCAGTGATTATATACCTTGACCGTATGGTTAATTTTCTGGTGCATACATGTAAAACGCTAATTAATAAGATTTTATAAAATATAACAAAGAGCATATTCAGTGAAAATGATAATATTTATTCCAGGTTATCGCGTGTTGAAAATCGCTTTACACAAACTTTCACTCCACCATATAACGACTGGATTCTATCGGACCCAAAATAACCAGTTAACTGTTTCCAGGACCTAATACTCTCTTCATCATTGTGAATTGCTGATTGAGCCTACATAAAAACATTTGGTGAAAATGTCATTTCTACTTAAATTACTATTTAGTAGTTGAATTATTTAATCTAAATTTGTTTACATTTAGTAGAATTTTCTTAATTATTCACACCATTAAATTGTTATAAGGACGGAAAAAATCCACGGTAAACATTGAATGACATGACTCATCATCAGAGGATTGGCATCCAGTTGTTAAGTCATTGTAAGTAATCACGTGAACACAACTAATTCAATGCTTCCTGACACAACCAATTATGATGCAACTAAAAATCCCCAAAATATTTAAACTCATACCGTGGAATACAGTGATCATTTTTTTCGATTTCACAAGTTTAATAATTATTAAAGTTCATTGGCACATGAATCTTTGTTTCTAAGGAAGTAGAACTGATTAAATTCACGTCATTAAATGTAACAAGAAGAACAAGATTTTCTGAACTGTGTGATTTATTTGCGCAATACATTCCGAACAGTTTGATTACACAAATACTTGTTAGCAAACTTTTTATGGAAAAATTAAAAATTAGTCAGCTGAACAGGTGGAACGTAAGAGAAAACAAAGATAGTAAAGAGAATAATCTTGAAAATAATGTGAAACTAACCAGTCTGGATAATAGAATAATATTACCAAAGTGGGTTTAGGTTTGAGGAGAAACTGTTTTTTTGAGCTCATGAAGGGGTTTAAATTTTCATAAGCTCAAGGCTTCAATAAACCTTGATATGCGACCTTGAACACTTATGTGCAGAGCCTCAAAACCGAGTAAGTATCAATTTTATGACTTGTTTCAACTACGTTAAACAACAAAAGATGATGGATGTTTATCATCTACTATTACTAGATCATTCGATTTTATTTGTTTTTGTAATCATTTTGGTAAATACAAATCATATTCGCTCCTCCCTATGTAGGTGTGGTGATGCACACATGTAAAATAATAAAAAAGCATATGTGTAGTCATATTATCCAAAATGTACTGCAATAATATACAACACAGTCTTCATCATCTTCGTCTTCTTATTATAATATCCAAATTTATCGTAAACACAGTCTAGCATCCCTCTAAACCATGTATAAAATATCAAACGTCTGTTATTCTTGTTCGTATAATTTTGGCTACATATAAACTGCTTTTTATGTGTCTTTCAGCTGACAAGTTGTATCTATTTCTCATACTGCATACTTTTTGAAATGATAACTTTTCAGTCACTTTCGGTTTCTTCATTTAATTCGTTTAGTACTTTGTTTCTCTGTAGAAGCAAAAAGGGAAACTTGAGATTTTTCTTCTAGTAAAAGCTTTTTCATCTATTCATAGGGTAAGCAAATGTACTAAACCAGTGTTTATATGTATTCCCACGGCTGTTTGGTTGAACTTTGAAGTATATTTCCGCTTAATATTGCTAAGAATATCTAATTTAAATTACCTTTAAGTTTAGTATTGTCCGAAAATAGGTCATATTAAGTACCAGGAAACTTCTATTATTCATTTACTCTTCGTGCAAAAACTCATCAGCAATTCCACTACGATTAAAGTGTAAACTAAACATTGAAAAGATAGTATCCATTACCTAATTATACTATAATTATCCATTCATAAATCAATACATAACATCAACCTACATTCAACTGTCTATAAATAATCCGTAATGGGATAAAAAAGACTTATATGATTTTCGATTTCAAAAACCATAAACCAACATTTGAAGGATAAGCATTTATCAATAATTGGCATATTAAATATAAATAATTATTCAGTTAGTCAAAAATGCATTGTATGTCCAATAAAGTCATAAACATCTAGACAGTTTTGTGCACACATATTACATTTCAATGGGTTATTTACACAGTGCATTCCCATGTGTAAACAATATAAAGCTTGCTGAACAAATCCGATTTGACAATATTCACAAATGTATGGGAAAATTGGTTGAAAGTGTTCAACTTTACTGATATTTTGATTGTTCATTTCACTGTTATTGTGAATATTCATAGCAGTTTCTGTGTCATTGTAACAGTTTGAATTCGTACCTATTTTATCATGATGCATTTCGGATACATGATGTGAATTTTTCAAAATATTGAGCTTGGATCGATTGTAATTTACAACTTTACGCAAATTTTTAAAGCCTGATTTCTTATAACACCTGCGATCACGTCGTATCTATTTATAATTAATGAAAGAAAAACAACAGGAATTTTGTGACTCAATAAAATTCAAATAGATCTAGTGATTATAAGCAAAAATGAACAGTGGCTAGCAGTGGATTCCAAGACACACGTTTCGTCTTAGTTGGGACTCGTCAGCTGGATCTACCTGCATCTCAGAGTTGATTTTAACTCTGGAACCTTTCGCTTCAAACGCCATCGCGTTATCCACTCAGCTGCTGAGTCCTGATAACCACTTGCTTGTGCATTGGGATGAGGTTTAAATTCACTTGGTATTGTTTGTTCAAATCTTCCCATTGATTTTTGGGAATGCAATTGATCAGTCTCTTGTTGACATGTGAGCGTGCTGTGAGTATTACCTCAATATAGCCACTGTTCATCTTTGCTTATAATGCTTGTGAATTAAGGTTATATCGAGGCAATACGCACAGTATGCACATATGCCAATAAGAGACTGACCAGTTGCAGTCCCAAAAATCAGTGGGAAGATTCAAACAAACAATACCAAGTGAATTCAAATTTAGTGATTATTCTGTGGCAACATAAGCATAATTTTCAAGCACCTTTTTCAAAATACTAGTAAATATCTGTAACTGAACACATTTGTTAGTAAACTGGGTAACTTTAGGTCTAGTTTGTGTATTCTTTCCAGGTAGTTCATTAGCATTCTACAAATAGACTTATTTTGTAGTTATATTGTAAATATTAAATAATCTCCTACAGTTGTGGTCAATCATGATCAGTCGTATAACGAAATATGGATGACACGATCAATTCCACCTTAAAGCCATGTGTAGATGTTACCAGTTGTGAAGATCATATGAAATACAGACTTTTGTGATATAAAATAATTCAAATGTCACCGTTTTATTCTGTTAACTACATCATTAGCTCCATAATGGTTCTTTATATAAAGTAGGTTATGCTCAGGAGAGAAACTTGAGTTTACAATGGTATTAATAGGATTGGTCTTAAGATTAACAAATACCACGTGAAGAGTAAAATAAATTGATGAAGACAGATGTCTCATAAATTTCTTCAAGCTAAGTAACTTGGGTGTTATCGCTTCAAACCATGATTTACAAATCTGTATACACTTCTGAGAGTATCATGTATAAATGAAAATATGACTAAACATATGTACTAAAAATAAACACATCTGATGGATGCGCAGTGCTGAGGAGTCCCACAATGGGAAGAAACGGTCGTCCAGTGCTTTCAGGTTTTCCATGTTGGTCTAGCTTCAACTGATTCATGATTTCAACTATAAAATTACCAAAATCTCCACAAACCCCCTTCTGATGACATCTAATATTAGTCGACAATATTTATTCAACTAATACATAAACTAAGTCTAAGACTTCCTGTCACTTGGCTTCAATCAATTTAACCTTAAAAAATATTTACCACTATACAATACCATTCGAATTGATGACTAAATCGCAACTTTTCAGATAAATTTCAGTCATCAATAATGACTATACAACATGATACAGGTTATCAACACAAAATAGCCTAAGAATATTTTAAGACTTTCATACTGTATTAAAAGTGAGAAGACATTACTAAACTATAAACTAAGTTAAATTATTTTCATCTCAACTTTGAGAATATTCTCTTCACCTTATGAAAAACACCACTACCGTCGTTCATATTACTTGTATTCAAAAATCGGTTGTTTCCTTCCAAAACCGAATAATTCATTTCACAATTTCTTTGTTGACTTCCTAATCCTCGTGGTGAGGGCAATGATCGACTTCTTTTAATTTTGATGGGGTGATCAAAATTCTCAGATCTCTTAACATCTTCAAACAACTCACTACACTTAGAAACTCTATGGTTCTCAATACATTTTACATTTGAATCTGGAATAGCAATTCTCAAACTTTCTTGACTATTAAAATCTTGGTTTTCTCTATGAGATTTACATTGAACGTTATTTATAAATTTTTGGTCATCATTAGTTAACTGTGTGCCTGGTGAGAAATTCAATGATTTTGAAATATCACGATTTGAGGTTGATATAGCATTACTTCCAGTAAGAGATTTTATAAAAGAATACACTGATGATGTCGATGTTTGACTTGTTACAACTTCATTAGGAACATTTTTCAGTTTAGTTTTATTATCGTTTGAGATAGATTTTTCATTCATGAATTGAAAACTGTCTTTTATTGCTGATTTTGAAAATACATCAGTTTCATTAACTTTTAAAGATCGAATTAAATTCATCTTTATATTTGACGAAATATTATTTGTTGGATACTTAGAATTCAACAGTAGACTATGTAGACATTCACTTTTTTGCATATCTATAAATGATGAAGAATCATCTGGATTTATTTGACATCCTCTAAGAGAAGGTATATTACCTTCGTATCCTGATAAGAATTTACAGTTTTTCGGATTTGCATGAAGACTGTTTATATCGTTAATGTTATGATTGTTATTATTAATTGGTGTAGAATTTTGTATAGAATATAAATTCGGTAAAGTGAGTTGATTGAATAATATATTAAATATTGGTTCAGTTCTTTCACCTATCCAACTTGATAAAGAAGAACGATACGGTGGAAGATCAAAATTGTTTGATACTGCATCATGTTTCTGTGTGATAAGTTTATCTGAATCAACTAGATCTTCACAGAGATTTGTCTTGTGATTATTATTATTGTTCACATTTGATGCATTAGTGGTTGCATCAGTTTCTACACACATTCCAGCACGTGCACTATCCATCATATGCATAGCTAACATATCTCGTGTAACATATTCTGCTCCACACTTAGCGCATACAAATAGACATTGATTTGATTCATGGTCTAATATGACATCATTCAATGACATGATTTAGATCTAAAGTAATTAAAATGGTAATACATCAAATTTCAGTAAAATAAATGAAATCAATGGAGAAAAGCTAGTCGATAATTTGAATAAAACTAGTGGTGGAAGTATTTATTATTTCATAAGTCAGTGAACCTCTAAAACGTTTGTGACAAAATAGTTATATCGAGGCAATCCTTATATGATGTACATATGCCAACTAAGACCGATCAAAAGTCAAACAAAAATATCAACATGGAACAACTAAAAAAGTAATTTAAATTCATACTCGTCGGACAAACTAGTGGCTAACTGAATGCAGTAGCTAAGTGAATGATGAGTCTAACTTTTGAATGCAAAAGTACTGTGTCTGAAATCCGGAGTTATTATCAACTCCGTGATACAGGCATATTCAGCTTACAAGTCCCTAGTAGGAAGAAACGCTCGTCCTGAATTCCGCCGCTAGCCATCGATTTTATAAGCTTTTATGTTTGTTTTATGAATAAAATAACTCGAGATAATTTGTGGAAACAACCGAAAGTAAATCTTATAAAGACACTTAAGACTGTTTTAATGACCTTTAGTATACCCCTCGACCCCCTCTGGATAGACGATTAGAAACAAAAGATACTTTTAATGAGGTTTTTTTCAATTTCAGCGTGCTTTCTTTAGAGCCCAGTCAAGACAGAACTCAATAAACCTTGATGTCTTGGAATGAGCATATTGGGTATGCTTTAAATTAATTCTAACAGATCTGGATGCGAATAAGGTCAAATAACTTGACATATTTCACTAGATCAGTGTTTGATTAAATCATATCAGTCGAACTGAAGATTGTATTTGAATTTCAGACACACTACAACAACACTGAACTAGTTTCATCGTTCCGTTCCTTCACTAGGCAAATAGTTGTCATTATGTAGGTACGAGACTTTATGAAATCTATAAATGCTTATTCAAACAACATTACTGTGATACATTTTTTTCTTGAAAAGTGTTTTGTATAGGGAATCGAATAAATAATTAATCTATAAGTACAAATATAAATATGTTTTAAATTCAACTTAGTATTGCTTGTTTGAATCTTCCCAATTAGAGACTGACCAGTTGCAGTCCTAACAAATCGATGGGAAGATTCAAACAAACAATACTAAGTTGAACTTAAACTTCACCCCATCGCACAAGCAAGTGGCTATCAGGACTAAGTGACCGAGCGGATAACGCGATGGCGTTTGAAGCGAGGGTACTGGGTTCGAGTCCCAGAGTGAACATCAACTCTGAGATGCAGGTACATCCAGCTGACGAGTCCAAAATAGGACGAAACGCGCGTCCTGGATTCCACTGCTAGCCACTAGCCATCTCTGATAAATATGTTCTGTTCACTAGAAATATATGTATAAACGCAACAATGATTGTAAACCAATCAAACTTAGATTTTCATCTTAAAATTCAAATAGTCGTATGTACTAGAAAATTACCCTTGCCACACAATATTTATACATTACATAACCGTATATGTACACTTTTGTCTTTCAAAGGTATATATTCTCAACCAAAAACAATAAAGATGAACACCCTTAGTCAATAATAAGTTATGAAATAATATTACTATTAGATATACACCTGGTTAAATTTTATGAGCATTATAAATTTCCCAAATAAAGTTAGTATTTGAAATTTTGTGTAACTTTCACCATCACTAACTCTTGTTTGAATGTGCTAGATGACACAATAATTCGTGAAAATTCCTTAACTCCAGTTGTTTAAGACAGAAAATGTAAATGTAAAGGGATTTCTAAAAGACATTTTTTAATAATACAACTTGGAAACATTATCGACTAGTATATTCATCTTCACAGTTGTAGAATCATGGTACGATTCCATCAAATCTAATGATTAGTTTAATTCTTCACTTACGATTAGTTAGGCCCACAGTGATCACTTATTAATAAAGTTTTATTCAAGGTATAATGTTTTCCCCAGTTTTTCACTTGTAACATAACATAGGCTATGAAGTAATGTTGTTTATAGAATTTTAGTTTAAATATTTAATGTCTAGAATCTAACCGAACTTTATTACCTTGTAGATTAAGATACTTGATTTTATGCTAATTTGTTATTCTAAGGTATGAAACATGTCCGATATTGTATGTAGCTTACATAGTTGGAAATGTAATTAACTGTAACAAAATAACACTGTTAACTGAAGTCAGTATTGTAAAACAATGAACTTGAGCATTCTCATTTCAATATATCAAAATACATGCAACTTTCTAGTCAGGTTTTCAATACTACAAACAAAAATCTGAATATCTATGATTCCCCTCAATAAAATGTAATCCAAATCTGAAAACTAAATTAACAAAACAGTAAAAAGAAATAGTCAGATATATAATCTAGACCCTATAGTAATACATCTCATCATTTGAAATGTGACAATTCAGCTCCCTCTTTGACAATGTTTTGAAATAAACCATACTTTATCATTTCTATATTTTATATTTCAGTTTCACAACACTATAGATAATAAAGTTGTATAATTATACTTTAAATTAATGCACAAAGAAACTACCGTCGTTTTTATATATAAGCAGATAGAATGAGACTCCAAACTAAGATTAAATGAGATCAAGTCAATTTTGTTAATCATTATATTCTTCTATCACTGATTGTAAATGAATGGATAAAAGCTGATATTAACATATTTGTGGTCCTCACTAAGCTTTTTAACATAATACGAGTCTCATATTTTTTATTTAATCATCGATAAATGGAACAAAAATACTAAGATTACTGAATCAACAAAAGTAATCCATCCTCTCTACAATTAACAGCCGGAATACTTCCAAATCAATTATTAGTTAACTCCTAACTATAGAAATAGCGGATATTTTTCAATAAAATCTATGTAACCAGGATACTACTGCTAATTCCTTTCTTAAAATAACTTAAAGTTTATTTAGTCTGTTTAGTGTTCATTTTTTAGCGAGAATTGTTTTCTGTGGGATGGAAATGCTGACCCCACTCTCAACCCTCCTTCTTTACTCGGGCTTAGGACCAGCAATAGCCCTAGAAGAGCTACAGGCAGAGTTCTTAAATTAACTAGTTTACGTAAAATTAGACAATATACTTTTGTAAAGAATACATTTTTTCTAAAAAAAAATTAATAACGCTGTAATGTAACTCACCTGGAAATATTTTCTAAAAGGAAACAAATTAGTTACTGATTCTTGAAAATACTACTACCAATTTACTCAAATAAAAATATAATCATATTTACCGTGTGTCTATAATTCGTTATATCCCTGTCTATCTATCTATCCATCATTTATTTGTCAAAAAGAAATCTATTTGATTGGAAAACAAAAATAATTTATCAATCAGTAATTAGTAAATTAGAATCAAAATTAAATATATAAAACTTTTATTTTATCAATGGATTTTGTACCATTTAAATATGAAATATTTAAATTATAAATAAAATCATAATTTCAAGCTTTAATTAGTAAACAAAGCATTTTATTTCAATCAACTATCAAACGGACTCTTAATGAGTAAGTAAGGTAAATTAAATGTGAATTAGCACCGTAGTCAAACTCCCCCCCTTTTCTCTTTTTTCTGGTGGGTGACTGCATTATGAAGACGTCGACATCTGAGGGGAAGCACGGAATATAATGGAAATGTCAGAATCAATTAGACGATTAGGAATTCGCAAATAACCTAGCTCCCCTATCGCATACACACGAACAAATACAGATGGAGACAACTAATCTAGAAGCAACCTCTGCGTCAATAGGCCTCAACATACACAAAGGAAAAAGCAACACCCTCAAATACAACATGGAGGACACCAAGCCAATCACACTTGATGGAGAAACTCTGGAAGATGTAGAAACATTCATGTACCTGGGAAGCATCATTGATAAAGAAGAAGGGTCGGATGCAGATGTAAATGAGAGGATTGGCAAAGTAAGGACAGCATTCCTACAATTGAAGAACATATGGAACTCAAAACAACTGTCAAACAATATCAAAGTCAAAATCTTCAATACGAACATCAAGACAATCCTACTGTACGGAGCTGAAACTTGGAGAACTACTACAACCATCGTCAACAATGTGCAAGTATTTATGAATAGTTGTCTACGCAAAATACTCAACACACGTTGGCCAGATACCATCAACAACAGCCTTTAATGGGAAAGGACAAACCAGCTTCCAGCTGAAGAGGAAATTATGAAAAGATGTTGGAAGTGGACAAGACATGCATTGAGGAAATCATCAGACTGAATCAAGAGACAAGCGCTAACTTTTAATCTGGAAAGGAAATGGAAAAGAGAAAGGTCAAAGAACACATTACGTTGAGAAATAGAAGCAAATATAAATAGGATGAATAAGAACTGGAAAGAAATTAAACGGATAGTCCAGGACAGGGTTGGATGGAGAATACTGGTGGACGGATTATGCTCCTCCACCAGGGTTGACAGGCGTAAGTATGTAAGTTGCACAAGATAAGAACTAGACGATGATTTCATGTTTCTTTCACTTTTTTATGTTATTTTCATCAAAAGATAAACAAATATTAATGAAATGTCTAAACTGTAATCAACTATTAATTTTTGTCTTCGTACAATAATTTTTAGCTGAATGATTCATGGTATGTAACATGATTTGTAAATATGAAGCGTAAAGCAAATTATACAGAAGTGAACTACAATAGAAATGACCAAAAACTGAAAGTTATTGAAATTTTCCTTTACAACTTTGAAAGTTTTTGAATAGTTGATATTTTTAAATATAACTTACTGTTTCTTTACTAAACAAAATCCAAAGTTATCACATTCTAGGTTACTATATCTTTTCAACACATTCTATATGAATATATGATCCATCTATTTTTTCTATTTGTTAAACGGTCTCGAGAATTAGGCTTATTAAGTTTTTGTACATGCTAATGATATAATTCATGATTTATGGTAAAGTAATGGTCAGTACTTTTATATTTTTCAAGGAAACAATTTTTAATAAACGACACTTTAAAAACAAGTATATTTGAAACTGATGAAACGTAAAGTTCTATAAATTAATTTGAATCCTGTCAGCATCTACATGTATATCTCTGTAAACTATTGAAGTTAAGGAAACATCGTAAAATCTTAGCTAGTAAACTTACTAAGTTTTTTTCATACTATCTGAAAAAGATTGATAGAGCTATTTCGCATTTAGACATTGATACTGTGGGGCCTAGACACTAATTTAACTCAGGTTTGAACTTAACATCCATCTCGTTACTTACATAAATAGTAGAGTTTGTTTATACATTTTGTAACATGTTTTGATTAATTTATTGAACCCAAAATTTTTGACTAATGTTGACATGCAGTGCATTTATTTAGGAGTAAATAGTTTCCTTGAACCCTATTAAAACTAACAAAAGGAGTCTACTTCAATGGTTTAAGAATGTAGGAAAATGATAAACTTATTTGAAAACTTTCATCATTGTAAACTGTGAACTAAAATTTATGTAAATTTGAAAACTAGTCAAAAGTTTGTGTCCAGTTTGTAAAACACTGTTTATCTATTTCTAATATACCTGGATTATTTAATTAATTTAGTTCATATTATCTGATAAACTTGATGCAAACTATTCTATTATCACATTGAAACGCACAACACTATTCCAGTTACAAATGATTTACGAGTAACTTTAAAATTCTTAGTCGTTTAGGACATCCAATCCAGTCTTAACATATCACCGATAGCATTATTCTTAGTTGTTTTAGGTGCTGAATGTTAAAACCCAATAAATAACATTAGTTTCTTGAGAGTTACAGAGGCATATTACTTTAAAGCACCAGCTGATAAGTTGGTATTTTTATGTCAACTGCGTTCAATTGTTATATATCAAGCAAAATATTCGGCAGTGTTAGGTTGTTTAGTCACAATATAAATTAACGTATTAAATTTGCTAAGCACTAAAGTGTACATACTGGTTATTATTCAGTGATGTGAACTTCATTAAACAATCCAAGAATATTAATTGTGGGCCTTCTAGAAACCTTTTAGTATTATTCGGTATTTGTAAACGTTTTTCCAAGTTATGAAAGTGCCAATATACTTAATCTTTTAATGAAACAAAAGTTATTCTGAAAGCCATTTGCTCAAATTAAATTTTGAACACAGCTTATTATTAAAAAAATGGTATTTATAAGCTAACCTGGGTTTTGACTTCCAACCACGCAGGTTACACAAAGTACCCTCCCTACTTTTAGAACAAAAATGTCTTGACATACGTTTGTATTAGTTGTAAATTTTTTCCTAAATGTAAACCTATAATTTATAGGGAAAATCGTTAACATTTTAAAAGTCGATCTTTACAACCTTATTCATAACTTAATAGTTGAAAATTTCAACATATTTTCAAAACACTTTCCAATGAAAAAGCATCAGTTGGTAATTCCTGAAATCGAAATCAATATACCTATCATACTTCTATGTATCATAATTAAAACAAGACTGATCTATGTAACTAGGTTTATAGTATATTGTTTGCATTCATCATATGTTGAATTTAGATAAACCAGCCCATTTGGGCATTAATACATATTAAAATTATGGTATTATGAAAATATGTAATACAAGAAATCAGTATATGTGGCTTTAACGAATTAGCTAACAATTTAATCCATATTGTTTTTATGCACTACCTTTTATTCAATGACTGAACATTAAAGATTTGCACAATAACATAACTATTACCAACTAAGCCTGATATTCCGAAATGAAAACAATTGCTTACTAACTAATTTATCCTTTAGGCTCAAATCATGTTTAAAATAACACAAATTGAAGTCAGATCACTATAATATATTTGGTATACAGTTGTTTCTTTTACTAATAATCATTTTTTTCAATACTTATTTGGTTTCTTCTTAGTCAGGTTCGTGAGTGAGGTATGATGGGTGGCTGCTATCACATAAAACCTCAGTACAGTCCGTCGAGAAGCATTTTACTTTACACTGTTAATTGTATTTATTTTAATAAAGTGCTAAATTACAATCCCACCTCGTACATACGCCGATAGCCTCACTGTTCACAAATTCTGCTAAGTTTACTTCCCATTTAATCCTTTATTTGTATAGCATGGAAATTGGTTCGATTACAGCTTCACCATCATTGTGCCTAAATTTTTCTATTGAGGTTACGAAACATGAGAGAAGGTTTTTAACAGATAGTATTCTTCAGATAGTTCGAATTTTCCTTTGTAGTAAAAACTGTGGTTTTACCTTGAATCTCGCAGTATGTATGAATAACAAGGTTTAACTTGGTAATTTTAAATAAATTAAGCACTGGGTAGACTGTTAATAAAAAAATAATGTATTTGCAATATCCTAGTGAGTAGAAAAATTAAAATTTCTAACATTTCGATACTAAAACTATCAAAACAACCTAAAGTGGGTTTCTCAACTATAAAGAATGAGTAGCCGAAGCTTTCCATATGTTACCAAATCCTACTTCCTTCGGTGTGGCAGAATGCCCTACCGTCTATCCAACTTGAACCATTTATCGTAGCTGCCATATCAAAGTCTATCTATATCGCATACCATTATCACAAATACAAATTTAGTTCTAACTTACATTAACTGGATTAAACCTGTTTTTTAATTGACTGTACTCAATATGTTTACTTCATTCATTTATACTATTAAACGTGATTGAGTTTAATTTGTTTACTTATTAGTTCTCTAAAGAAATAAGTTACACTAAGTCATAAAATGTCAGAAAATTCAATTTTTCCTACCATTGAGATATTACAGATATATTATTTCAGTTGCTAATTTCCTCTGATTTTTAGTGTCTGCATTATTAAACTAACAATTTCAAAACTACAGGAGAGGTTATCATGAATTTACCCGTAAACTTTCAGAAACTCACAATGGTTCAAAACACAAGTGCATACTGTAGTCAAGAATAAGTATTTCATAGTACAATAAACATAGCTATCTAAGAACACATGTTATAACCTACGTGTATTATTACTTATATACATTATTCACTGAAAAATTCCGAGTTTTTCCATGGACAGAAGATCCATCTTACTCAGTAATATGAACATCCCTTTTAAGTAAATACTTTTATATTTATTTGAAAGTACCTAATAAATACAAATCAATCAATAGGGAAAACTTGACACAAAGAAAGTTTACTAACTCACACCGGTCTGTAAAATGTAACAAAAACTTATAGGTCCTGGGTTCGAATCTCGCAAGTGCGGGATCGTGGACGCGCACTGCTGAGGAGTCCCAAAATAGGACGAAACGACTGTTCAATGCTTCCAGGTTTTCTGTGGTGGTCTAGCTTCAAGCGATTCACGATCTCAACTATTAAAATTAATACAAATAAGTTGTAAAGACTTCACATCATTGGAAATTCAAATCAAAAGGTTTATGATAGGATAATAATTTCTGAAACCTTTGGTAATAAGTAAACTCTACTGAAACAGATTTATGAAAAAAAATAACAATATGGTTTGAATGATTTTGATTTTCTTACCAGATTTTTAACCATATTCATTTTCTTACCTATCTGAAATTTTGTCATTTTCATAATACCAATATTCTATTGTGTTACTACATCCTGGTTTATTTTAATAATTAATCGTATCTTGTTATCAACTATTTAAATATTAATATAGTAGTGTTTAATTATGTATTTTTGGCTTAATTAATGTTTAGATGATAAAAAAGGAGAAAAGTCATCCTGACAATATATATATATATATATATGTTTGTATTCACACTGGATATCTTATAAAGGGTACAGGGACCAGATAAAAATTCATTAAGCGAACTATGAATTATTCATGGTGATCATTTTAGGCACATTGGTAAATATACGATCAATAACTGTCAGTAACTGAAAGAATTTTTGATATAAACGCCAAAATGTGCTACGTGAAGTAAAGGAATAAAAAGTAGATAGACTAATGAGACTTGATGAATTATTTTATTCATAGATTCGCACAATTTTTTAAACTATAAAGTTGAAACAAGTTTAGAAATTATTTTGTTTAAGTCATTAATATGTCAGCAATAATTTCAATGTGATGATGTCAAAGCTAGAAATTGTCACATGGACGGTTATATATAACAGAATCATTCATCAAGTCTCATTAGTCTATCTACTATTTATTCCTTTACTTCGCGTAGCACATTTTGGCGCTTATATATATAGTAGTACCCTTCAAACACTAAAAATATGCAATCACAAGCACTGACTAAGTAACAATTCTAATACGTTTCTTACTAGTAACCTTTATCTAGTGGGTTCATTTTGTGGGAAAATTCATGAGTATCTGTGATATGAATGACTAAACCCGAGCTTGCTGAGGTCATGAATTCTCAAATTACTGTTTCTCATTGTTTGGACATCTAAATTCAATCTAATTAAACACAAAGTTAAAATAAAAAGTTTACAAAAAGATAATCATTGACTAAATGCTATAAAATTACGAATCATATTTTTGCACGAAACCTAAAATATGAACAATTTCGTACTGTCAATTCATCAGGATAACCGTGATTATAAGCTTACTTCTTTTAACGCGGTATTTAGTTTTAAATCAAAGTAAACACCGTTAATAACATTATTTATCAAACAATAAACACCAGGGGACTTTTTTGTAATTCTTTGTCTGAAATAATATTAACAATTCTAATTGATTTAATGGCTGCCTACTTGAATATCTGGGTTACCTGTTTCCTGCCATCTGGATATTTCAACAAAATATATGTTTTCTTGTTTGTTTTAACACATAATTATGCCTATTAGTCGAATAACTTATTCAAGTGTGTTTGGGAAAAGTTTATGATATTTCGTTGTACAAGTTACAAAATAGCCCAATTAGAGATATCATGGTTGCTAGCAATATATAACAGATATCGATTCCTGAACTGCTAACATATAACTGGCAACCACTCAACATTTATCTCGAGGTTCGATCAAGAAATAAGAAAAGGAAACTTGTTGAAATACTTTGTGCTGAGAATTCTATATTATACCAATAATATAATATTGAATGAATCCACTAATAATAATAAAGTAAATCGAATATTTATTTTAATGTGTTTATTGTCCTTCATATATGTTAGATACTTACAAGTCAAAAATTCCTTCGATTAACTTATTTACTCTAAATATTTCAACCACTCAATGCATATACACTTATATATGAGATTTACCTCATATATTGTCTGTTTAATTCTTTTACTTTTGTGTTTAACAGTAATTCAAAGTTACCGTACCACTTAACTTATAAATAGTTAACTATATCTTATTTACTATAACAATCACTACTAACATTCATTTAGAAAATAATAAGACAATCTTATTTCTTCCTAAATATATTTACGCAGTATAGGAAAAAACCTAATTTACTAGTTCGTAAAAGTTAACGGAATTTTGAAATGACTGTTTAGTTGTTGATATATTCATAAAGGCGTTCCGTTGTAATAAACACTTCTTTGTTTTTCATTTTAAATAGAAAAGAACCAAATAAATTTTTAATGTACTTAGATAATATTATACATAATTTATTTGCAATATTATTGTTCAATGTCCCTATAGTTTTAAAGATTCTCTGTTGCTGATTCATTATTTTATTCAATAGTTTTTCATTATAGCCCTATCTACTCTACAAAGTGAATCATATCTTGAAAAAAACAATGCCCCTCAGGAGTTAGCCTAATACGAATAAATAACTAATCCTTGATACAACTAACACAAATAAAGAACAAACATTGTCATCTACGGAAATATCACTTTAAGATATTGCTAACTTAACCCAGAGGTTCGTGGATCGAAACGACTCTCTGTTAATTCAGTGTAGTGAACGAGAAAACAAGTGAGGACAATTGAATGTATTCGAACGCAAAATTACAGAGTCTCGCTCGCACGCGAGACTGATAGGTTCTGGGTTCGAATCTCGCGAGGCAGGATCGTAAACGCTCACTGCTGAGCAGTCCCACAGTAAGATAAAACGGTCCAGTGCTCCCAGGCTTTCCATGGTGGTCTAGGTTCAATTGACTCATAATTTTAACTATATAAATAACTATAGTTGGATCTAAACATATTTTAGAAATTCTACGATATTATATGCTTTACATATATATATATATATATATATATACATATATATATATATATATAGAGAGAGAGAGAGAGGAGAAGAAGAAGAAGAAGAAGAAGCTGGTGTAGTTTGGTATTATCCATTCTAACTGAAATGAAACCCAATCACTAAGATAATTTATCTGTTAGTGAAAAACTACTCTTGAATGTTAGTCAACGGGTACGAAATCTTAATACAAGTCATCCTACATATTCCCTCTAATTTTTAAGTGCCCATACGTGGCTGTACTAATTTTTCTTTCCCCCCATCCGCAACACTAACTCACATTAGAGTGTAAAATAATTCTTCGTTTCATATGTGAAAATGAGTCTATTCAGTGCCTTTACTACTAATACGGTATACCTTGATGGGCCGTTTAATCAAGTATTATACCTTCGATCACATTCATTGAATGTCTGATTCATATCTACATGTTGCTATATGTTATAAATTCACATTGAAAATGTCTCGGCAGTGCAATGAAATGATGAAGACGGTCGGTAAAATGTGATGAAAACTACTAATGATCAGTTAAACACCGAATGATTATTGAAGATGTGAAGGAAGAAGGACGATATAATGTGAAACAATAAGATGCCACACCGCAGTAGGTATTAAAACTGATTGATGATTGCTTTTGTTTACACGAAGGTAATATGAATAATGTAATGCCCAGGGCTACTTTAAACTAAAGAAAACATCTTTGATGATTACTGTCTAAAGTTTTATACGGTTTTATAATGTCACTGCTATGCCCCGCTTCAACTACCTGTTTCTCTATCAAGAGGCATAGTCCTCTACGCTTTGTATTGATCTAAACAATTGATCTTCATTGATTCTGAAGCCATTTAGGTTCAAGTACCTCACCCTCAATTAAACTGTTCGATTACTTCCCCTTGAGTGTCTGTGTAGATACATATATGTGAAGTAATAAATTAAATTAAAATGGTATGTAATCATTTGTGTGATGTTAAAGCCAGTGTGGAATCATGGGTTTAGTATTCTTATTAAGATGCAAGTCAGTACTTAATGTTTTATCGATGAATGTTTCCAATAACTGTTTTGAAATTCTCTTCAATGTAGGGCAGTGGCAAAAACCTTTTCCTTTGAAATAAATTTCTTAATTACTGGACTTTTTCATTGGATAGAGAAACTAAAATGTCTTACTTTCGTCCAAGCAGAAATATTTACAAACTTATAAATAATTTGTTTTAGCGACTCAAAGTTTCTAAATGTATGGTAAACTATGATTAATAGTGTAACAAACGAGAACTTGGGTGTGGACAACTAATTTACTATTTAACATAAAATCACAGAGTTCTTTGGTGAACCGTACATTAAATACTAAATTGGTAAATCCTCCATCAATTGTCTCTAAGTTCATAGTTCCTTCGTTACCACTACAATTACTCTCTGTTCCTGTGCTCTTGAATTAGATCTTCTGAACCTTTTGCTGCCAGACATTCCACTTTTGACTGATGTTACATTCTACTTGTCTGTCGACGTAAGTTGTATACACCACAATAGGAATATCAAAAATGATATCATATACTCCACCTCAAAATGTACTATTGAATTAATTGGTAGTTTTCATTAACACAAACGATATCTTTTACCTAATAACATTTAATTTTAGACATGATTTTCACTTGAATGTGAGCCTCGTTTACTGTTCATTGATACCAGGAAAACTAAAAAGAAATTGAAGTCTCTAGCTATTTATTCTATACACGATTTGACTCCAGCTGGACTAACACATTTTCCATGATATAACATAGCGTTTAATCAAATCGATGAGACAAAACTACAGCATTTATAAGTCATTTCATAATTTTTTTCATTAACTAAACAAAATTGTAGCCTAACGTAATCACCCACCTCCAATGGAACATGTAGCTAAAAAAACAGATCGACAAAACTGAAATATAAATATTGACCATAACTCGTCCAACTATCAATAAAAATAACAGAAGTATCAATAAGATACAAGGAAAAACAAATTTTTCTTTTCATTATTCCTATAAGATATCTAACTAACAATCTACAAATGTTTGATAATATGATGTGATGATGTAAAATAACATGAACAAGAAATTTTTAAATTCTCCAGAGTGTATACCACCTTTATGTGTTATATAGTGCAAAGTAAATCTTCACAAGAAAATACAGGATTTATGTTAACAAGATCTTTAAAAAAAAGGTCATATACGTTCAGAAGTTAGATAACTTTTAAATAAATTTAGATTAACCGATTAAAGACGTTATGAAATATTGTACTAGAATTGCAATCATCAGAAGCGACTTATTAGGCAGTAATTTATGAGAAATCAAAAATGTGATTGTTTTTCTAGCGAGGCTTTTGGAAAAAGGGAAAGCTAATGGGATAAAGCCAACTAAGTTTTGAAAATAACAATCAGTAACATCAAAGAATCCTCTGGAAAATCATCTTGCTGTTGAAAAATTCACTTATCTACTCTGATTAAATTAATCTTGTAATCCTACTAACACTTTCTTATGCAGTTAAAACACATAGAATCAAATTATGTTAATTACTGAAACCTTGAAAAGAGAACGAAATTTACTTTGAATGAAATATCATCAGAGATACATATAACTATCAGAAGGCGTTGTTGTGGATATTATAGTAATTTCAATAGTTGAGATCATGAGTCAATCGAAGCTAGACTTAGCACAAGATTCAAAGTGACTATGTTAACTAAATGTAATACTTAAGTCCATTCTTTTTGTTAGAATTGCAAGTAATTACTTATAAAACCATATACCATTTTATTTGACAAATTTGTATACCTTTCTCAAAACTTCCCTTCCCTTTATAAAATGTGTATCAATTTTAATTCTGAGTATTTCAAATAAGTTGAATTAAAAATTCAATGAAAAAAAGACTTTTCTCATTTTAAATATTCTGATCATTTTCAAATAAGTGATTACCATGGCAATTCTTTTATATTTTTTTTTACAAAAGAAGAAAAATTCAATGTCATGTCATACATCTACTATCTTTTTTTAAAAATCTGTTTATAAATCCTTTTTTCGCATAATTTGAATTGTGAATAAATGATTACGATTCTCAGGGCTTCGTTCCATTCAATGATTGTTCTAGTTGGCTTCCCTTTTGAAACTTTGTCAACATAAATAACACCTATATATATATATATATATATATATATATATATATATATATATATATATATATATATATATATATACGTTAGACATTCACATAATAATTTTTCTCACTTCTTTGTTTCCCATTGAAACTATCGCTTAAGTAAGAAATTTAACAAACAATAAATGTAAGAAAAAGAAAATCATATTCACTAAAAGTAATTCCAAGTGTGAACTAATACGGAACTCAATTATTATGAGTCCAGACGATAATAAATAATTCACCATCTTTCACTTCTACAATGAATAGATGAGAATTTATTATATATAACCACAATAACAACAAATAACACTTATCCTACTCATACTGATGCTGACGTTACTCCTACTTCATGCATATTAATAAGGTTGATGTATACAAACATATTTTGCGCATATGTGTATATATGTTTATGCCGACTCAGTAAACTATTTTAAATCAGTCTAAAAGTTTCTCATTTATATGTTGTCAAAGGGTGGATTAATGTAAGAACATTGTTGGTTTGGGCTTAGTTATCCTTTTCATTATTTTTAGGAAGTCCCAAAAAATAAGTACCATTGGGGCATCCTTTAATTTTAAGCGAATAGACAGTATATGAAATTATATTAACAAAACAGAAAGTGTGTAGTGAGTGGAGCAAGTATTTGAGATTTTCCAAGTAAAACGTATGTAAAAATATATGAACAAACGAAAGACAAAAGTATGTGAGTTAAAGGAAGAAATATATATCAGAAAAAGATAATGAAGGACAGAGAGTAAAGTACAGAAGATGATATGATAGGACTGAGTGATAAACATAAATATAACTTTAGTATACACTACAAGCACTGGGCAAGTTTATGACAGATTGGAAAAATGCATAATTTATTATCGACCTAACAATATGGTTGATAAACAAGAATAATGAAACATATATCCATTAATAAACCATAATTCGGTGGTTAACTATACAGGTTTAAAATCACAGAATTTACTTGAATATATATTAACAAAACTAAATATATAAATTAGTTTCAATGTTAGTACCAGCAAACCTTTTAACTATTTGGTAGAAGATAACGTGATAACCTCAGTTTATGCAAATATGGAAAGTAACTTAATAATTGTATAGTGCTTAGGATTATCAATATTTGCCTTTAAACATAAAACCCGACGAAATATCTATTCATTTGCACTTCATTTGTAGTGAGCTTGATATCAATAGAATAGAAGCTACGATGTTGTTCTAGGGTTTTTTGTAACTTAGTGACGCACATCTTCTGAAACTTTAGTATATAGTTACACACTCTGTCATAGGCATCTTAGTCAATTTAATTCATAATTCTTTCGTAGAACAACAATAGACAAGCTCCGTCAAATTTTACCTGTCATTTTAACTGTATTGACTTTTGACTAAAAATGGGTTTTGTCAACTCTAAATATTTTTTTATTGATTTGAATTATAAATTGCATGTTGCCTAACTCGGACTTATATGATTTGATTTCTGATTGATACATGCATAAACAACTGCATAGATTCATTATGTCAACAAGACATGCTTCTATTAATTATAACACCCCATTAAATCTGTTTAGAGTAAATTAATAAACAGAGAACAAAATTGTTACAGTATATGTAAATCTTATGCTGACGAACATGTTTTCATATATGTACCTTAATAAATAAATAATAAAAAAGGTCGGAAGTTCGGTAACGATTTAAATCATTATACGGCATTGACAGAAACTCTGTATGAATATGTAAATGATAAAGATAAGTATGAAATAAATGTTCGCTTATAGTGAGATATATTACTTCTAAATACAAAACGACAACGTGAAATTCTGAGTCGCTAACGCTTACCCCATTCACAAAATTCGTAATCCTCATTTCTTATATTGCTTTGTCATAATTTCTGTAGGATCTCAATGGAACTACGAAAGGTACGGAGTGACTGAACTAGGTGAGGTGATTTATAATAAAGCTAGCTGTGTATGACTACCCATGGTCAATCAAATGTTGTTACATTCAGTGAAATCTATATTACTAGTCTCTGTAGAAGCATTGAAATATAGGCGGATATTAGAAGTTTCACCTGGACGGTGCTTAGATTAAGTGAATCCCACTGGACATAAAGAAGACAGAAAAGACTAACTTCCGAATAACTGTCACTGTATTGTTGTCAAAAAATGACCCCTACAAACGAGATGTTTTACTGACGTTTTCTAAAGTAGCACGAGAGAAGATTAAAGGATGGAAAATCTGTGGATCCACAATCATTAAAAGCATCCGTCAAAATAAAGAGGGAAAGGATTGGAATGAATTTCACCAAGTTCTATACACTACCGGTAATATCAAACGACTTAATAAAGGTCAATTAAAAAAAACCTACAGTTAGCCTTAGAGAAACCCCCAGGAAAAAAACCTATTCTCTCAAGTGAGGGACCTGAGCTCAAATATGAGAATGATTAGAAAGTGAAAAATCTGAATGCTGTCAACATCATGTTTATGGGTGGTGCAATTTCTCCCCACAAACGCAGATATATACCGATATGGATTGCACTGGAACATACCACATCGATCACATCTTCATCAACAAAACCTTCACCAGGTCCGTGGGAAAAGTAGGAACAAGAAGAGAACATGATATCGCTTCAGATCACTGGGTGATGGTGACCATGACATAACTGAAGCTAAGTGAGCGTTGGATAATTAGATAAGTAGCTTTACATAAGTCCTACTTAGAGAATCTGAAAGGCTCAGTGAGCTCAGTATCGCTATCAACAACATGTTTTAAGCCATATAAGATTAACTAGAATAGAACGAAAACACTTTACTAAGCTGCTAGAAAGGGCTAATGAACCATCGACTTCAAGATGTCAAGAGGTACTGGGTACAAAGAAACTCAGGAATAAAGAGTAGATCTCTGTACAGTCTCGGTAGGCTTTGACAATGGAAATACAAAACGTAAGCAGTCAAAAAACCGAACTGAACCAGAGGAAGCAAAGACACGGACTGAAGATACATAAGCAAACGAGCAAGTGGAGAAAAAAATAAGGGCTGACAGGTGGGAATATGTAGAAGACCAGGTATCCACTGCAGGAAAAACCTCAATGGAAGGAAATATAATCAATAAACTTGCGGTTAAATGTAGTAAACCGGAGCTAACAAAGCCATCATATAATTCAAGAGTGGTGAAACCCCATGACTAGATAGCATTTTATTTGTAAGACTGAAGTCAGATACACGGAAAACAGGGAATATGTCCAATGCTTAGTTCAGAAAAATTGTGAGGAACAATAAAATGTCGAAAAGAAGTATGCCTCATCAAAATAATAAGGAAATATAATAAGATGGCACAAAGTTATGTCCTAATATGGGACTCCTCAAAGGTGTGCATCCACTGATCATCACAAGAGAGTAGAAACCAGGACCCCTGTTCTAGCGCGCGAACGCTAAACCCTTGACCACTGAGTCCGCATCCAGAGATGTTAAAGTCTAATCTCAGTCAATCCACGATATTGAGCGACCACCTTCCATTGTCTTTGGTAGGAAACTGCCTCACATACGGCAAGGATGAACTCCATTGGTCAAAGCCTCTTATCGTAACTCCGCAGGATCGGTAATGTGCATTGCTGGGGGCCTCATAATAAGACGAAATGACCATCCAGTCCCTCTAGGTTAAAACGTGCCAACCCAGTCAAACCAGAAGCCACAAGCGAAAAGGTTCGAAAAAATATTTGATAGGCTATCGATATATATCAAGAAGTGATCAATCTAAGCTAGCCAGAGGCCGTAGGCAATGTGGAGCACGGCATACTCACTAGTGATCTAGTGCGGATGAGTGACCAAGCGCCATCAAAACTAATACGGTCAGCATCAAATGTCCAAGACTTACATAGCTATTGGTCTCGGATATTTATTTACCGCTACAGGCCTTTTAAAAGGGATTTTCCGACAAAATAATGTCCTGTTATAAGCCCTGCATTTCATGTCCTGTTATACTACTCTATTTCTATAATTATCAGGCCATAACCATACCGCGCAATTATAAATTAATAACCATGATCAATAATTCGATATATCATAAACTACAAAATATTAAGTAGCGGTTCCCAAACAAGCATTAGGAAAGAATAGCGATAGATCGGTGCTGATTAAAGCAGGCAGGACAGTGAAGGAATATAATACCCACATTTAATGGAACACAATGAGTGACAGGCTAATAAAGTATATGTGGAAGCAGTAAACTGATGAGAAATAAACAAGAAAGAACTCATTTTGGCTTGCAATCAACAATGTTTTAGATCAGCCATTTCAGTGATCGTTTTCTAGGTCGTCGAGAAGTTGGAAGGACATCAATAGTTTTCCGTGTCAGAAATAAAATAGACTGGAAACCAAGAGTTGTGAAGCTACTAAGAATGCGAGTTATCTTAAAATGAGAGGGATAGACATAAAGTGATTGAGATTTTTAATTTGTCTGTGATTTATCATGAGAATACGATGATGAAATAACAACTTTACATTTTACTAAAAAAGGAGCTAAGAATGAGAAGTAAAGATGTGTGGCACAAAGTCTTAGGTGTCCAACTGATCACAGAGCACATCAGTACACTTATTGATGTAAAGCTTACTGATAAACTCACCGAACTCAGTTAAACTCGCTGACTGTCGAATGAAAACAAATAAATTACTCAAGATTTTCCTATTTTTAATAATATGATAGCTAGAACCAAAGGTTAAGCAGCTTTGATTAAGCGTAAATCGCAATTCAATATTGCGGGTTATACGTTCAGAGGAAGATTTAAAGCTGAAGTAGTTAGCCAAGAAGTGTGTTAATCCACTTATACATGTGAGAATGGGCTCCATTTTTCGAAAACAGATGAACTGAGGACTTAGCTGTTCACATCTCAGGGTTATAATACAGACAATTATTTTACCCCGAGACCCTTTTGATTAATTTTCCTCGAGTTTGTCATCTTTTTAAATACTATTAGTTATATCAGGATATCATTCTTACAATGGTCTTATGAACCTTTTTGAAAAGGTACTTTAGATTCAAGAGTACCAAATTTCTCGAGACCAAACCAAATGAGTATTTTCGCTTTAAAAGTTAACGTCTATAAACGTTTTTCATAGTTGAAAGCATGAGTTAATTGAAGCTAGACCACCATGGAAAACCTGGAAGCACTGAACGGCCGTTTCATCCTATTGTGGGACTCCTCAGCAGTGCGCATCCATGATCCCGCCTCGCGAGACTCGAACGCAAGACCTATCAGTCTCGCGTGAGAGCGCTTAATCACTCGACCACTGAGCCGGCATCCGATGGTGTTAATGTCTAACTTCAACCAATCCACAAAGTTGAGCAACCGTTCATCAATTGTCTTCAGTGAGTTCCTATCTCACAACAGACGTGGTTGAACTCCACTGGTCACTACTTTTCACTAGAACTTGGTGTATTCGGATGGACTGAAGTCTAGAAACATTTCATGACTAAGATGCGCACTGGGTCAATAGTCATTCGTCTGCTTATCACATGAACTCTGAATCCCCAACTTCAGTTAAAATTTTGACCTACTCTTGATTCACCTATCTTGGCTAAGTTGCAGGTTACTATTGTCCGTCCAACTCTGTCCGTGATACATTTTCGCAAATGAAATATACATACCAAAAAATTCTCATACTTCACTTTTTAACGAGGATAGATGACAGGACTGATACGACACAAATCACTGTCTATATTATATTCACTATAACAGTCATCGTTTTGAAGTCAGTCCAGTGCCACAAGTCTTTCTATTTCAATCATTTTATCCTCGATAATTCAAGGACTCCAATGCTGCCGCTTGATACTATGGTGGGCAGAGAGTTTGTATGATAAATTTAGATTCACGAAAAAAACAGTAGTTAACAGCAGAGGAGACCTTTTATATTCCATTGGTACCCAAGTATGGTTACATAACAGTCCTACTAGTGTTAGACGTGTGGTGGGCGTTGAGTCGCGGTTGGCTATGATCACAACTACAGGAAATTACGTGCCACTTACTAGGTTAGATCCTTCTGTAGACCAAATATCAGAAAGCAATAGAAGATTGTAGTAAGATGCATTTGTTGGCGATTTCGTGGTATCGAAATAATACCGAGAACGTGAAAAAGTTAACAACCGGGAATACTGAGTGTATGGGAGTTCAAACAAGGTCACAAAGAAACGGAAAAGCGTCTTTTTTGGTACACATTGTAGCCGTAAATAATTCCCCAAAATCAATAGCTTTCTAGGCGTTCGACATTTCATGCTGACCACGTTGTTTAAGTGGACTTGTTTAACTGAAGGCTTTCGGTCATGCATCCGTACCAGATCACATTTCGACCCAGCGTGGGACACTGCTCCTACGTTCACTAGCCCGCTTAGAGTAAACGCTTCTCGATATATTGATAACGGATCAAATATATCTTTCCTACCTCTTCGCATCTGACTTCTGATTGCGATCAGTTGGGGAACGCTTCGTACATCAAAGGTGTTACTGGTAGCTAGTTGTAAAATTATAATACTAGTCGTATCTTCAACATAAACAAACTGGTACTGTAAAACGATCTCTGATACAATTGGTCATAGTGGTAACTGCTTCCATTATACGAATCGTGTTTTCATCATAAAAGTAGGCAACTACAGGCTTTCATAAAGTCACTGGAGAGGATTTAGAAATGCACTATACCTATGAATCTAAGCAAAGGTACTTGTTGTATCATCCTGAAACAAAATGAAGAGATACTTCCTGAATCTAGTGATTGATAGGACGTAGATTGCAATGTACATGATATGGAAAGTGTAGTGAAAAACTGTTATTTGATCAAATTCAAAACGAACGTCATGTCCTTCATTACAAGTAAATTAGAACATCGAGGAATTTTCTTGATTAACACTTCAAACCCAGATAGTGAAACCAGTTGTAAGCCCATTTTAAGACAGCATGACCTTATAATGATCACAAGGACAACAATACGTCTGAACATCCTTTAAAAACTGCCGGATCTAACGACTCAGTGAGTCTAAAATGGTTTGGATTATTCGTTTGCGTACAAAGCAATCGTTTGTATTCCTTAACAAATTGATTTTATAAGCATCTTCAACAAGCTGAACCTGAGGAACAGTGCGAAATCCAAACACATTACTTGCAACAGTATTATTAATCATTACATACGACGTTATTGATAACATAAACCTGATAAATAACGATTTAATATGATACGCGCTGATATTGGAGCGTAACTAACATAAATGGGAAGCTTCTTATGTGACCGCATACACAGAGTGAGGTTCAATGGAACGCTATCCGAATGGAAACCGGTCAAAAGTGGTGTACCCCAAGGCACCATCTTAGGCCCTTTACTTTTCCTTCTGTATGTTAATGAACTACCTTTATTACCTAAGTCGTTGACATTATTGTTTGCGGATGATATTAAAATCTGGAGAACAATAAGAAGTGAGATTGATGTTGTTATCTGCAAGCTGATTTAGACGAATTAGTCAGATGGGCTCATGGTTGGGGCTTGGAAGTTAATTCCAGGAAGAGCGTGCTCATGCATGTAGGGCACAGTAATGGTTACTATTATACCATTAGTGGTACATCTCTTCCACACGTTCAATAACATAAAGACTTAGGAGTAACTATAAGTCACGACTTGAAAACTACTACGCACTGCAATGCGGCTGCCTCCAAAGGTTATCGTGCTCTATGGTCACTTCGCCGAGCATTTAAATGCTTTGACGAGGAGATGTTTCGAATTTTATATCCCACCTATGCAAGAAGGTTCAGAAACCGCGATCTAATAAACTAAAAGTGAGGTCCCGTTTTTCTCATCGAGTAGTCAATGTCTGGAACGCACTACCAGAACAAGTAGTATCAGCACCATCAGTGAACATTTTCAAGAAGAAGCTGGACCTTCAGTGGGAGGAAATCTGTCAGGATTAACACAGGTTCATCAACCTACTATCCTTATTACTGAAGACTGAAATACCCGGGAGTTATCAAATTTGATTGTCAAGGTCGTGGTGTCAGTTTTGCCTTTTCCATCTCCAGGTATAGAACAGCCGCATTGTTTTTTCTAATAAGTAACATGATTTTATATGAAAAATAAGCCGTTTGTTATTTTGTTCCTCATGGTCACAGTTATACCCTTTTTTCAAACAAATAAGGACCCCAAAAGCCAACTTAAAATTCGTTAGTCTCCTCATGTTGCTCACTTTTTTCTCCCTGTTCCTTTAACACCCTTATAATTCCGTGTCTTCTTCAATTATACCTTTGAATTGACCATCAGAATTTTGAGTACATATGCTTTATCCATTCTTGTACCCGTGAAATGTTTCTGTTCCATTTGACCTCACGTAGGTGAGTTTGAGCCGTCCTAATTGTTTAATAAATCACATGCAGTCTAAAAATCTAAGTTTGCTTTGATATGGTATCAGCTTCCAATCACAACTTAATACCTAGATTAATTTGGAGACATTTTGAATGACGATCTGTTCCATTGAACACGTTTTGTAGATATAAAAACTTAGTACGTTTATAATAGATTCTCCGTAGTAGGTCGTTTAATAGTAAATACGACATTTCCTATTGCCGGCATAACTTAACAAAGACGTTTTTGGATTTTATTGAAGTCTAAGACCCTGATCTTTTTAAAAAACTCCATTCCAATTGTGTAAGTTTCCGTATAGTTGATTTTGTTGATTGGCGTTTGTAAATTCTGCTAAATGCGTGACATGGACTGCCTTTTTTCCAGTCTTTAGGTGTAGTTCATCAATCTGTAATATGAAATTATTTGATAATTCACTATTGCGTAATTGATTGTGCGTATTCAGAATGATATTGGGAAGGTGAGCAACTGTCCAGGCAAGTACTATTCACTTCTACTCTTTGTTGTACTTGACAGTCAAACCGTTTTAAATGAATCTAAGATGCAAAATCAGTTCATAAAATGAACCGTTGGTTTGAGCCGTGTTTATATTTAGACTACCTTGATGTTCACGCAATCCTGGTTAATATGACAAAATGTTGTAGTGGCAAATTTGTATTCTCCCCTTACCTTCCATTAAATTTGAAGCTTCTGTATTCTCTCACAAGTTGCTTGTTTTTTGAGCCACACTATTTATACTTACTACTTCTCACTATCATCAATCCTATTATTTTGACTTCCTTGCTATTAATTTTTTCAGTGATTTAATGACTGTTCTAAATGATCTAGAACTCGTAAAATCTCGTTATACACATGTTCAGATATTTGTACAACATTCATTCTAATGCGCTTGTCATACTAGTTACTTCAAATGCGTTTGTGAATAGTTGATTTCTCTGTAGTCATACGTACCCCGGGCTGGACTAGTCTAACCTGCGGCTTTTACTCGCCCCAAAATGCCCTAGTACGGCCGGGAGTAGGAAAAAACCTCCCTTGTCTCGAAGCACTCTCACACAGCCACGCGTATACAGCCTTTGCCTGGGAAGTCCTACTCACTGCCTTCTCGTGGCAGGGGTGTTGCTTACGAAACTGAGAGGACGAAACGCGAATGTCCGGTGCATTAACCGGGCCGGTGGACATGGTGAGTCCACCCAGGGGAGTTGGAAAATCCTGATTCCAAACTAATAGCGCATATGGACTCCAGTATCCTAATGGAACAAATGGCGTATGAACTGATTGTTGGTCACCGGCTACCATGGGACTGCATCTCCTCACGGTGCTCCACTGCCTCGTGGGGGGGCTCGATAGAAGGCTGTCGCTCATTCTGAAGCACATGCTTAGATTCAGATAATGCTGTAGTGCGAGCACGTATCTGTCTGTGTCTTACTGGACGTAGGGAAGACGCTGCAAGGAAGTCTCTTAGGGTTCTACTTAATGATAGGCAAGATAAGAATATATTTCAGGAACAACGAGAAAAACAGTTAGGCAGCCATGTAGGTTGTGCCCACCCTGAGGCAGCGTAGAATGACATCCGAAAAGCTGTGGAAACAGCAGTGATATCTGCTAGTACGGTAAACCATAAGGTTAGGGAGAAACGCTGAATCTCAGCAGCATCTACTGCACTGATAGATGCCCGGAAACTCACCCCATCTGGCTCTAAAAATAACGAAGAGCGGAGTCAACTTAAGCGCGGGCTAACAAGAAGCCCACGCATTGATCGCGAACAGTGGTGGGTAGCGAAAGCAAGAGGGGTGAGAAAGGCAGTGGCAATGGACAACTGTTCAGACTTGTTAAAAAAACCGGTATTAGGAACCCAACTGTCAGCGAAACTATCTCGGTAAAGGATGGACATTTTTTTCTTAGGTAGAATCTAGGAACTAAACGTAATTCCATCTGACTGGTTCCAATCACTGATTGTACCGGTCTATAAGAAAGGACAAAAGTCCTCTTGTGACAATCACAGAGGGATCAGTTTAACTAATGTAGTGTCTAAAATATTAGCTTCAATAATACTTCAACGCCTAACCAAAGCTCGTGAAGAGCAGACTAGAGAAAACCAGGCTGGTTTCCGACCTGGACGTGGCTGTATAGATTAGATATTCACTCTACGTCAGGTCCTAGAACATAGACACATATTCAGACGTCCCACAATCGTAGCATTTCTTGACCTTAAGGCGGCATTTGACTCCGTTGATCGTGAGGTTCTATGGCTGTGTCTGTCACTGAAAGGAGTACCAAAGAAGTATGTTAACCTCATAAAGGCTCTCTACTCGAACACAACTGGTCGAGTTAGAGCTTATGGGGAACTGTCATCAGAATCGATTATCTCAAGTGGTGTCCGTCAGGGCTGTCCACTCTCTCCATTCTTGTTTAACTTTATCGTTGACATGCTTTTAGAGATAACACTTTCGTCATCTCAATCTCCAGGATTTGAACTTCTACCAGGAGACTCACTTGTTGACTTAGAATACGCCGATGACATAGTTCTATTTGGTGAAGCCGCTGACAAAATGCATTCTGACAACTATAAGCAACAATGCAGGCATGTTCGGGATGCGATTCTTCCCCTCAAAGTGCGGAATGTTACTTCAGGATTGGGTTTCATCGAGTAGTCGAGCGTGTAGACCGCTTCACTTATCTTGGGATTCTCATCGGCCCTTGTGGTCTGGTGTGTGACAAAATCTCAGAACAGATACAAAAGGCTCGTCTAGCTTTCGCCAACTTACGTCATTTATGGCGTAGGCGAGATATCCGTCTAGCAACCAAAGGACGGGTTTACTGTGCAGCAGTTCGTTCCGTTCTACTTTATGGCAGTGAAACAGCCGGTAAGAGTAGAGGATATTTGTAGGCTACTAGTATTCTATCATAGGTGTCTTCGAATCAGTGCTCGTATATCCTGAGACCACTGAGTAAGTAATGCAGTTGTTAGGAAACGGGTACTAGGTAAGGATGGCAAATCGATTGATGAAGTAGTGAAACTTCACCAGTTGAGATGGCCGGGACACTTGTTACGTATGTCCAACCACCGATGTGCAATGTTTCATGGTGTAGGAGTAGGTTGGAAGTAAGCTAAAGGCTACCAGACCAAAAAGTGGCATAAATCCATGAAGTCACTGACGAGTGGACTGAGCCATGTTGGTAGGTGCAAACCACCTGGTTGGGATCCGCTAGATGATAGCAACCGGTGGTTAGAGACCTTGAATGACATGGCTCGAAATCGTTTGCAGTGGCGAAGATGCATCCACTCTTTGTGTTCTGCCAAATTCTAACCTTCTGAATTCTTCATGTCTCTATCTTTTTTTTCTCTTTCCAAATCCATTTCATTGGACTATACTCCTTCAATAACATATTCAAACCCTAATCTTTCAAATTACTGCTTATGCTCTTACTACTTCTATCACTATGGAATTTGAATCGACAACTGCATCTCTGTGCTAATGTGTTATGGCAACTCGAAGTAATGTACGTGCGCACGAAGTTCTACGTTGTGACCGACTGACTGCCCTGCGGGTCAGACCATGAGGTCAAAGGCTCGGGGTGTGGCCCCCTAATAAAATCACCTGCTTCGGTCTGGGCGTTCGGACAGTATCGCAGCCCACACACAAATAAAATGAAATGATATTTACTGAAAATACTATTCACGCTCCGATTAAAAGTCAAACAATTCACATTATCATTATTGTTATTTACCACGTCACTTATTCACTCCCTTTTATTCACAATTTGTGTAACCTTACTTTTAAACTTATGCAGCAGCTCTCCCAAGGTGGAAGCTCTGTTCTATCTAAACGATCTCCAGTCACTGTCTGGTCGAAAGTGAATTCTCCCACCGAATATGCACACTAAACCAGTTTTTCTGAAACCACGTAAGAAATCCAAACTGGCCTCCTTCAATGTTCACACACTAATACAGATCGAACAACAGATAGGGCTGCCTATATCTTTAGAAAGTCTTAATATCGACTTTTGTTGGCTATCCGAGACCCGTATTCAAAACTCTGGTGAAGTACTACAATTTCGCTCTCCATCTGTCGCTTCAAAATGTTCGTTTTACGTGCGTTTATCCGGGGACCCTGTGGCATCCTCGTCTGGCCTTGCTGGCGTTGGTGTCGCACTAGGCGCTAGAGCTAAGGCAACACTAATCGATTGGATTCCCATTAACAGTCAGTTATGTGCTGTTGGATTAGAAAGTTCCATCAAAGTGAGAAGAAATAGGCGTGAGAAACGATGCCTTTTTGTCATCTCTGCCTATGCCTCGACGTATTGCAACCCGGATGCAATCAAGAATGAATTCTACCACCAATTGACCGTTCTACTCCGGAAAGTGCGTCCGACAGATATTGTAGTACTAGACGGAGACTTGAATGCACGGGTCGGGCGTCTAGGCACAAAAGAGAGTCTCTTAGGTGGCCAACAAGGACTTATTGGTCACAGAACAGATAACGGGGACCGTTTACTGCAACTGTGCACAGACCACAACCTGTTTCTGACCAGCACTAACTTCCGGCACAGTCATCGCCGATGTGCCACTTGGCATCCTCCCTCTCTCCATTGTTCCATTCGAGCAGTGTAGTTAGACAGAGTTGCCCAATCTCACCATTCCTCTTCAACTTTGCTATCAATGACTTTCTGGAAACAGCTCTGATGGACGTAAGTAACGGTGGTGTGGATCTGTTGCCTGGAGAACGACTTCTCGACCTTGAGTATGCGGATGATATTGTCTTACTGTGCGATAATGCCCAAGGCATGCAATCCGCACTTAATCAGTTGGCATCCAGTGTCCATAGGTACGGTATGTACTTTGCACCTTCGAATTGCAAAGTACTCCTACAAGACTGTCAGGATTCTAATCCTGTTCTCACCCTGGGTGGTAAACAGATTGAAGTAGTCGAGAAGTTCGTGTATCTGGTTAGCTGCATAAGTGCTGGTGGTGGCGTCAGTGATGAAATCAATTCAAGCATAGTGAAGGCGCATATGTACCTGGTGCCCTTTTGTACCAATATATATGTGTTTAAATAAATAAATAAAAGGCCAGAGCTACTTATACCATTCTGGGCCATCTTCGGCGCCTTCGTGATGTTAGTCTGGCTGTAAAAGATCGGGTCTACAACGCATCGGTGAGAGCAGTTTTGCTCTATGCTTGTGAAACCTGGCCTCTCCGAGTTGAGGATGTTAGACGACTCTCTGTGTTTGGTCATTGTTGTCCTCGAAAGATTTCTGACATTCAGTGGCAACGCCATGTTAGCAATGCAGAGGTTCGGCGTCGTCTGTTCGGGCACAGCGATGAAACACCGGCTCGGACATGTTCTACGAATGTCGTCCCAGAGAATTTTCCGTCGTGCATTATTTGCTAACGCTGGGATCGGTTAGAAAAAACGGAGAGGTGGTCAGTGTATGGTATGGCGTCAAGGGATGAAAGAAAGTTGTACAAGACTGGCTTCTGTTAGTCCTTCACGAATCCCTGTTTAGAGTCCAAGAGATAGTCCAACACATTGGCTATAGACGTTATCGGATATGGCTTAGAATAGAAACTAGTGGCGATCCTGCTGTAATATTCTTTTACTTTCTTCATAAAAAGTTATAACTTCCTTAACTGAAAGGGTTTTTCTGGTTGTACTTTTCTGTTTCCCCTATTATTATTCTTATTATTACACTAACAAACACCAATCTGTGGTTGCTATTGTTCTTTTCTTTTTTTCTTATATTCGCCTTGCCCTCTTTTTCTCTTCCCATTCTCATTGTTTGTGTGGCGCACATATATATATATATATATGGTGCCCCCTTGTACCAATATTTGTGTTCAAATAAATAAATAACTCATACGTCGAAAAATTTGATGAGTGTAGATTTTGGTTTTATTCCCATTTCTTCACTGTTAGTATCACATATTAGTAAAATAAACCTTATGACATGTACTAGTTATGAATTTGCTCACTGTGTTATTTTAAGCTGAAACCAACATTTTACAAAGTTCTTTATTTTCATTCGGGGATATCTTCGTTCTGTATATTTGTTGTCCTAGCAATATAGGATATCAATGCCAAGGGGTAGGAAGTCCTTACTTTCTGGTATGAAACTGTCCTACAGTTGTGAATGGCCAAACTGCTGTAATACATACAACAACGAAAATTTGCTCAAATATCACCAGCTGCAACACTTTAGAGTAAGTCTTATTAGTAATTGTTGCTTTACAATTATTGTCATAATTCTATCTGATGGGTTTACTCAACCATAATCCATCATTCGATTTGATTATTTGAGACAATATATCCAAAGACAGCTTAGCGGACTACGATTTGTTCAATTTTCTGAATGTATATACTGAGTGCGTAAGATACAAATTAAAGCCATACATTTGTGTTTTATATAAATACTTTTATTTCCTTTCAGTAAGATGTGTCATTCTCAAGGGTAATTTAACTTCCGCTGCTTTTAAGGTCGTCTATTAACCAAAAAACGTGCCCCCTTTTATCTAGTTACTTCATCTACTTTGTATTCCTAATGCTTGACTTATCTACATTGATCATCAAATTTTACTTTTAAATATTTTTCTATATTTGGCCAACTGAATTTTAGTTGAAAACTAGCCTCTCGTTCCATTTTTTGTTTTCAGGAACTATGTGAGCAACCTTCACAAGGTCCACGTCTTCCTGTCTGTGGCATATGTAACGCCTCTTTAAATATAACTGATATTGATGGGATTGAAAGGCATTCGTTTTTTCATTCATGGGTCAACCAACTGAAAACGATCGGGAAACATGTTTTAGAACTAAATGACTGGCCTGTATGTTTATCCGACTCAGTATCATGTAATTTGATCCCCGAGCTTCCAACCAAATTCGAGTGTGGTTGGGAATATTGTGATTTTAAAACCAACGATGTTTCTGTATTTATTACTCATGTATCGAGACACCCAGAGGTACATTTTTCATATGCTTTTTGTTTATATTTTCTGTATAATTTTCCTGAAATTATTTATTGTACTTCTGTTTCTATTCCTTAAAACTTTCTACAGCTGTCGATGATATTAAGTTCATATATTTCCCAAAATTGATGATCAGTTGAAAAAAATTGACTGAGACGCTTACGAATTTCCCAAGATTTTTACTTCACAGTGTCTCAGTCATAAAGATTATAGACCCTAAAACAAATGTGTATCGGCTTATGCTACTATAAAACAACATACCAAGTAAAGTTGGTTGTACAATAGTGTTCATAGCAATAAAAAGAACCAAACAATGAATATAGCTCGAAGAGAAGAAGAGAATTTGTTTAGTTTGAAGTTACGTCTAAACTCAAAATCTATAAGATGATCAACAATAAAGCCATCCATGTAACTTGTGTCGTTTTTCAAACGTGTCATCTCAAGTATCCACATTAATTACACTTATCATACAAGCTCCAACCATTGCATGCTCCACTTCACATGGCTCAGAACAACGGTTTGATGAATTGTTCTTACCCTTTGGTTTGGCTACTAGTAACTTTGGTCCAACTTAGTCCTTCGCCAGTCACCATTGTTTGTCGACTTAACAGTAGTTGACCATGTATGATACAACTTTCATTCTCATAATATAATCTTATTTAGTCTAGTTTTCATCATGATCTGTATTTTTCTAAGTGGGACCTTAAGTAGAAAAACTTGCTTGGTATACCAAAGTAGTCCAAAAATTCGGCAATGATTGACTAACAGCCAAATCCCACAGTTAAAACAAAATAACGGTACAAATAGAGTGAGAGCTATTTCAGATCAATCATAATAACACGCCTTACTCAACACCATATTGTTTGGTTACAATGAAGAATTCTCAACAAAATTCCCTTTTTTGTAAGCATTTGACTCATAAATAGCTATAAACAATAGTGTGCATATTTACCAGTCGATAAATAAATGAAGCATATCTACCGTTCATCTCAAACTCTTTTTTGGATTGTTAGGCCTTCAAGGCTAACCTTCTCCACAGTTTATTTGAAATAAAATGTTAAAAAATATCTAGAAGTGTTAGTTTTTAGTTAACGTAAATAACATTAGTGTGAAAGTAATGACTCATTCCATTTCAAGAGGTCATTTTGTTCCTTTTTGAAAACCCTATGTAAACAAAAAAAATTGAAACTCCACCATATGATCACCAGTCTTATTCGTGGCTCATCTGAACAACTAATGATTAGTTTGAGTTCCTCAAGGTTCTTTACATACTTGAGGAATAATGCAGGTCACTTTGACTGAAAATTATTTTCATACTTTTTCTGTCGTTTCATTTGAATAACTATTTCGTGCTCCATTTTCACATAATTTCTATTCTATATATATATATATATATATATATATATATATATATATATATATATATATATACGTAATATACCTCAGGATTTTGGTTGTTGCACGGATTAAATTTAATATGATACGAAATTTAAAGCCCCAGTGAGTACAGCGTTATCGATGCATATATATTTTCTAATTGTTAGCAATTCTATTTTTACGTCTCAACTACCTTTCTTTTGTAGGAGTATACCGATTCTCGATATCCTAAAAATGTACGGTTAAAATGTCTATGGGAGAATTGTACATATATAGCTAATCGCTTAAGCAATCTTTCATGTCACTTGGATACTCATACTCAAACCAAACGTGCAGCTTGTCCTACATGTGGTTTATTACTTGTTGATTTTCGTAAATTAGAAGATCATCTTAAACGTCAACAAATTCATTTATTAAATAAAAGCACCAACGTAAGTGATTTTTTATTATGTATACTGGTTTATTAATGAGTTCAGTAAAGCAAAAACAAATATCATAGCAAAATAACGTGATTTTATTTATTTTATGAATTGCTTTCAGCTGCTTACAACCTAAAAACAATAGGATTATTCGTCGAAAACAAATTACTATACTTTATATCACATTTACAGAAAAATCTTCACCAAGACTGGGGTTCAGTCAGTCAGCTACAACGTAGGACCAGGCACATATATGCATCGGTCCAAGTTTTCATACCTCGTTAGCACAACAAGATGAACACCGAATTCATAGAAGTAGTTAATTTCGTGGTGGTAATATACAAAAGATAGGTTGTATATAAGGATATAGTTTAGGAAGGAAGACAGATATGAAGCAATTTCAATCTCAGTTTAAGGGAAGGTAAAGAGTGCATACACCTGCGCCATTGTGATCGATTTTGAGCCATGTCACCTAGAATCTCCAACCATCGGTTACGATAGTCGCGTGGACTCCAACCAAGTAGTCTGCATCTACCAACATGGCTTAGACTAGAAGTTAGTTATTTCAAACTCTGATGCCACATTTTAGTTTGGCCGCCCCTAACTTTTTTCCAACCATCCCCAATACCAGTCAGCATAGCGCGTCGTGACGATCGGTGTCTAGGCATACATAACGCGTGGCCCAACCATCTCAGTCGATGAAGATTCATGACCTTATCAACTGATTTACCATCATTCACTAATACCCTATGTCTAACCTCACTATTACTTACTCGGTGATCCCAGCAGATGCGAGCAATATTTCCAAGACATCTGTGGTCAAATACTAATAACTTACGAGTATCTTCTACTCTTAATGGCCACTTTTCATAGCTGTTCATATATTTAATAAATAATAGGTTAACTATGTGAATATTTTGGAAGAGGAAACTGAAAATTAAAGAAAGTGTATAATTTGTCTTACTTTCCAATTCCTTTTTACTATACAAAATCTGATTATTTATCAGTTACTGTATTCAAATAGAAAAATATTTTGAGAAATAAATAATCACTTAAATTCTATTTTAGTTTCTTTTTTTAATGTTTACATTCTGACTAACAATTTTAATGCTAAAATTAAACCCATATATTTTTATGGAGATTTTGGCTGAAAAATGTAAGTTTCCAAATACTGTCATCTCTTTCTGTTGCCACGTAAATCTCATAGTTTTTTACCATAGTTCTGCACAAAGATTGAGACTATTATTATTATTATTATTATTATTATTATTATTATTATTATTATTATTATTTAAACACATAAATATTGGTACAAAAAGCACCAGATAAGTATGCGCCTCACAAATCTCATTTGATTTGTGTGAGGGCTGAGATACTGCATAGGTGCCCAGACTGAGACTAAATTTTAATTAATTAAATGCTTCAGCATTTACTAATAGATTCCTTCTTCCAACAAAAATACTTCATCAACTACACAGAGGTTATCCTGATGAACCATGACCATAGTTTCGTAGTATTGTACAAATTGTATTTTTATTAATGAGTTTGTAATCTCTTTGGTCCGTCGTACATTCCTAGTGTTATGAATGCTAATAAAACTTCAAGTACGTATATGTTACTTTATAATCACTCATTTAATCATCTACTGTAAATGTAGTATAAAACAGCAAGTCAAAAACTAATGATTTGCACTGAAAAACTCTACCTCATTTTCGATTATGTGAATTTATTTTCTTCTACCCATATGTATTTCAGCGGGATAGCATTGTAGTCATTTCGTTGTTTTGTCTGCCCACAAGTCTGTGCAGGGAGAAAGTTGTGTCGATTCACTTTGCGGCCCTGACGCGATAGGTTACTTAGTACAACCTGGAGGTATGTAACACTTGAGTTTAATTTTTGACCGGATGGCTTTGAGAGCAGAGAAATAGCTATCCCACAATTGACCTATGACCTGATAAGTTGACAAGTGGCGAGAAGACGATTTAGCTAACACAATATATTCAGCTCATTCTTGATTTAACCAGCCCAGAATAATAACAAAACTAAAAGGTTAACTAGACTACAATGCACAGAAAATAAGTAAAATACATTTAGATCTGAACTGAGAAAATTAAAGTAGAGAAATGGAATACAAGGGTTGCGTCTAAATCACAGTAATTTAGGAAGGGAAAAGAATCTGACAGTAATTTATTCATTAAACATAAGCTTATGGTTTAAAGAATAAAGCAAACTCAAGACTAAATGTTAGTACTTCACAGATTTCAAATTATACGAAGCAATGTCTTGGAAAGTAGCTTTCATTTTTGATCATTGCTCGTTTATTTCTCTCTTCACAATAGTTATCATCTGGATGAAGTGTTCAAAATGTCAATCTCACTATATTGTAAATTCATGCTGCTTTCAAGGTTGAAAATGTTCTATCAGAAATATTTTAGAATCAGTTAAGCATTTATTAAAAATTAGAAAGTAGTTCGAAGTTCGACGACAGTCCATGACTGTCAATATGTATTCAAATAAATTTAAACTGCTATATGAACCACCTTGATAAAATCGTGTCGATAATATTTAATTATTTAGTGTCTCATATCATTTGTACCACTCAACTTGTTTATATTTATTTTACAGTTCAAGGAGAACTTGCATCATTCGATCAAGCCCGTGAAATGTAGTCGTTGTAGAAGAGTATTCAGTACACAAAGATTATTGATGTCACACATGAAAAGACATATCAATACAGTAAAGTGCCCTTTTTGTGATATGACTGTCTGGAGCAAGTCAGGTATGTATTGAATATTTTTCTTGAATAGTTCTTTACACGTGATATAGCAACTTGAACTAATGCGTATCTGTCCCAGGTTCTATGTCCTTTACATTGTCCTCTCTATTTTGTTGGTAGAATTGCATGCATGATTTTCATTTTATTTTGAACTTACCTGTATATACTTCTCTGTTTAGTACCCATACGGAAACTGAAAACTACCATCTACTCCCTATATATACAGAGTTTTGTCCACTGGGATTTTAACTCATAACATGAAGTAGGCGCTTAATGTATTATCCAGAACGATAATAAAAACACAATTCCGCCTCATAGCTCCAAAAACCCAACACCACCAAAGCATCCGCTTAAGCTGGAAGTTTATATCATCCAAAAAATATATATCTTGAACATCGGTAATTATCTGTCACTGGGGTGGGTTGGGTCCTGTTTCTGGAACAAATGTTGGATCGTTCCGAAGATTTTACACTATCGGAGTATATTCAGTAAGAACTTATACATCAATAAAGGGTGTTGATTTAGATTGATCAAAGAAACAAGAAAAAGTAACAAACTTTAATCATGATCAGTTACTAGTCCATAAAAATATTAATAGTTTCAAAATATTTGTTACTTATTGAGGTTTCCAACCGCACGATTGAGTGACATGTCAAGTCGAGCAGAACGAGACGTGAAGTTAGCTGTAGAAAAGGTTCTATAGTTGCGAAATCATATGAAATACATTATAAACATCAACTCATGAGGTATTTACTAATTTCGTGTACTCGAGAATATGTTACGCCAACAGATATGCTTTATATTATATGCTCAAAAGTTATTAGAAACGGAACTGAATAATGAATATCAGTGGTGTAGATAGTGTTATATCCCCTGGCGAATTATGAATGGTAAATCTGAGGCCTATTTATGGACAAATGTAATATGCCTATTTCCTATTGTATAGTTGTTAAATAAATGACCTAATCATATTCGTGTTCCTCTTATCATAACCTTTATTTTGACCTTTGAACTATTATTATTGGTTACTTTCCCCCTATCCACAGCCACATTGGCCAATTATTATACAAATATTATTTTTCTATTTTTTGGTATAATGTGGTCTGTTTGGTTAGTATATAAACCCAGTATGCTTGTGAATAATAATTCATATTGTCGAGGCTGTTATTTGTGTTCTGGACTTAACTGGCTGGGCTAGGCAGAAAGCAGGGCCGATACAGTGAGAACAGGATTCAAACAAGCCTAACTTTTGATTATGTAACACTTTTAAAAGTGCATCATTCGTAAAACAAAAACAGAATCACACATCCAGCAACTCAATCACTGCACTCAATTAAATTTCAGTGTCAATGAGAAAGACTCTAACCTGTTTTCAATAATAAAGCCGTTCAAGTAATTCATATATACATATTATTATACTACAAGTTTTGTATAGCTACAATACCAAAATAAAGGTTAATATATCCTGTTCTTGTTAACAGTACTTTGCGACGGCGAAGCAACTGAATAGTAGTATACCCGTTAAATAGTTTCTTAACTGAGGACCCTGGATAAATAACATCCTTATGTAATCGAGCATGAAATATTAATTATAGAAAATCAGTGGTAAACTGACTAAAAATATTGCATGTTCATGAAAATTAAATTACCATGTACATTCATAAGTTCCTGTTAAGTTTATTTGGACTATGAATTACGTATTAGATAACAAACAGTCAATCAAGACAAAATAACTGTCACAAAGCATCAGTGAAATCACATTTCTACACATCCTGTTATTCTAGTTTTCGGAATATAGCTTTAAAATCTCGAACACTACACAACAAGACTGGACAACACCGTTATAAAGAATAATTTGAATAAAAGCTAGAAGTGCGTATATGAAAAGACTAATGAGTGTTGATTAACTTTTCATTGTGTCGTAAAATCCTAATTTTCATTTTTTGCATGACCAAAAACAGCTTGGAAATGGATTAGAAAATTGATAATTCCTTTATTTTCTCGACCCAAATAAGTCGTACGTTTCTCGTAGAATTCAATTACTAGCTTCAAAATACTGATCTTAATTAATACAGTAAGCGTTTGCCTATTAATAAATTATTCCGATGATGTAAACAATGTGCACTTAATGTCGATATACTGGAACTTTGACACTTGTAATTTTAATTTGTTTTCTGTTTTTTTGTATTTTAAAAATGAAAAATCTAGCTCTAGAACGTCACATCCTATTTCGACATTCAAGCGAGAAGCCAATTAAATGTCCATATTGTTCTTTTTCATTTAAGTTGACCTATTGTTTAACGCGGCATTTAAGTTCTAAACATGGAATTCGTGAATTAAATGAAAATGATAGGAAGTCAACCGATCCAGTTCTACCGGATACCACTCAATCTGATTTAGTTGGTAAGGCTTATCCATACTTTTAATGTTTTAGCTAAATTCAGTTTAGTGTATAAAACTTGTGGATTTTTCAACTACATTTTCACTTTTTTTTTACTACACAGCTATTAAATTCATCAACTGACTTTATTTAACATAATGTCATCATCTCAAATGCATTTTCACTTAATCTGCTAAAATGTTCCAGAGATGCATTCGTTGTTTGTTTTGAGAAATTAGCGAACAAAACCATCATTCACATATCCAAAATGAATATAAATAAAAATTAAAGCCTATAAATACTATCCGCTTCGAAACACTGGGATTACTATCATTCTAATCATGTTACCAATACGGTACTAACAATAAATAAGTTACCAGCTTAAGGAAATAAATGCAGAGATTTTTCTTGATAGTTAATCATCGTCCATGTCATAGCTGTGTTTTAAGGAAATAATTTAAATAAACTTGATCTTATTGAACTTTCAGTAATTAATGGCTTACATTGCTCTTTTATTTATTCTATATCTTTTCTAGCGTACTATCCTCACGTTATTTGTAGGATCCATTTTACTTGCTGATATTTGACGAAAGCCTCTACGTAGTTCTGATACTGTATAGTATTGATAGGAGTTTTCATTAGAACCCTAACCTTAATGCCTAACTGCTTCTAAAATAAAAGCAAACTAGTTTAAAGTGAATAGAGTCGTTTGAGAAAAATAAGGGATTTGAACCACACAGAATAAGTAAGTTATGGTAAACACAATCATCTTCTGTGACTTAGGTTCAGTTATCCTGGATGTGACATCTCTCTTCTTTCTTCCAATGTGTTGTTTGGAGGTTGTAGTAAACTAAAAGTGTCTGCTAGTTTTTCTAGGGAAAAGTTACGTGTCGTTGCCGTAATTTTCGATTATATATGCCTTCGTAAATGATTAGGGTACCGCATCTATTTGTCTTTTCTAACCGCCACCTCATACTTTATCTGACATAGTCTTCTTGTTATACGCCTCTCTATCCATGTATCATATGTGGTATGTGGTCTCTGACGAACACAGAGGATCCGATTTCAAATGCTATGACTTTCAGTGGCACCGTTTTATCACAGACAGTCTCTTCTGGTAATAACAGGTGGTAGGTTTTTCTCAATATGCTACCCATGAGGACTTCCCCTGGCCATTTCAGATCTAGTAGTATGTCGTTCGATGTAGTCCGATACACAAGTTAAAAATCGCTCAGTATATTGACGGGCATTTTCTTCTGAAGGTTTTGACGAAACGTTCAGTCTACCCGCTTGATCGTGTATGTAAGTAGCGACCACACAAAGTTTATACTTGACAGCAGCAAAACTCTTTGGATTGTTTTGATACTCGTCAACTAGTTGAACCTCCATCCTATCGTTGATATCGATATTTAGTTTTGAACTCATTAGCTTACGCTTCAAAAATCAACACGTTATCCAGTGAGCTACTGAGTCCAGGTAGCTAATAACGTGTTCAACAGATATGATGTTTATTAGTAGGGATTTGACTTATTACGCTTTTGATATTCTGGACTAAAGTTTGATCAGCCTTTGTTGGTTTATGTGCATTCTTCTTATCTATAAACTTGTGACGAAATGGCTATATTGCAACAGGATGTACAGATGCTAAGAAAGACTGATCAAACTCCAGTCCTGAATATCAACAACGAAATAAATCAAACTCTTACTAATGATGATATAATTTTAACTGTGTTGTTGTGGACTTGTTTTACTGTTAATCCTCGATTACTCAGCACTTATAGTTATTTTTCTAAGAGTTCTCTGTCTCTAGCTGCTACATATGTATACAACACTGTATCCCCCAAATGCCCTGGTACGGCCGAGAGTGGGGAGAGTCCGCTCTCCCTCTCGAAATGCTCTCACATGGCCACGCGTATATAGCCCCTACCAGGGAAGTCCTACTCACTGCCTTCTCGTGGCGGGTGTGTTGTTTACGAAAGTGAGAGAACGAAAAGCGAATGTCCGGCGCGATAACCGGGTTGGTGGATATGAAGGATCCACCTAGGGGAGTTGGAAAACCCTGATTCCAAACCAATGGTGCACATGGGCTCCAGTATCCTGAAGGAACAAATGGCGTATGAACTGATTGTTGGTCACCGGCTACCATGGGACTGCATCTCCTCACGATGCTCCACTGCCTTGTGGGTTAGACCTCTAGGTCAAAGACTCGAGGTGTGGCCCCCTAAAAAAACCACCTGCTTCAGTTTGGACACCCGGGCATTATCACAGCCCTCTCGCTTCCTTCAACATTCGCACACTAATGCACATCAGACAACAGATAGGGCTGGCTATATCTTTGGTAGGTGTTAATGTTGACGTTTGTTGTCTATCCGAGACCCGTATTCAAGACTCTAGTGAAGTACTACAAATCCGCTTTCCATCTGTCGCGTCGAAAAGCTTGTTTCACGTGTGCTTATCCGGGGACCCTGTGGCATCCTCGTCTGGCCTTGCTGGCGTTGGTATCGCACTAAGCGCTAGAGCTGAGGCATCACTAATCGATTGGATCCCCATTAACAGTCGGTTATGTGCTGTTAGATTAGAAAGTTCCATCAAAGTGAGAAGAAATAGGCGTGAGAAACGGTGTCTTTTCGTTATCTCCGCCTATGCCCCGACAGATTGCAGCCCGGATACAATCAAGGATGAGTTTTACCATCACTTAACTGTTCTTCTCCAGAGAGCGCGTTCGACAGATATTGTAGTACTAGCCGGAGACTTGAATGCACAGGTTGGGCGTCTAAGCACAGAAGAGAGTCGTTTAGGTGGCCAATGGGGACTTGTTGGTCGCAGGACAGATAACGGGGACCGTTTGCTGCAACTGTGCACAGACCACAACCTGTTTCTGACCAGCACTAACTTCCGGCACAGTCATCGCCGGTGTGCCACCTTGCGTCCTCCCTCTGCATCTCAAGCATGGACTCAGATTGATCACATCGCGATCAGCTACCGCTGGCGTGGTTGTGTACAAGACTGCCGCTCCTTTTGAAGTACCTATCTGGAGTCTGATCATGCCCTGGTCTGCGCCAATCTCACCTTACTTTTCAGTGGCCGAAGGATTGACCGCCATCAACGGATCGATGTTAGTAAACTGGCTGCAACTTCTGTTGCAAGTAAGTATCAAGCGGAGCTAGCCTCTAGGCTAGCTACCATCCCACCGAAAAGTATAGATGAGCATTGGTTGCATCTTCACGACGCCATGAAAATGGCGAGTAAAGCCGCTTGCGGCTTCGTGAAACGTCCCGCTTACAAGCACTGGGTTTCTTCTGGCTCCTTACAACTGATGGAAGCCCGTCGGTCTACTCCGAGTGACCGTGAGTATGACCACAAACGAAGGCTGTTACGTAATGAAATTAGGCGAAGCTTGCGTAAGGACCGAGAAGCCTGGTGGCCGGAGCGTGTTAATGAGATAGAAGCAGCAGCTGCATCTGGTAACTGTCGGAAGCTCTCCCAACTCATCTGAGCCACTGGCAGCAAGAAGTCTGGTGTGAGTGAAACAATCTACGAGGATGATGGGATGCCAATCACTAACATCTCTCGACGTCTTGGACGATGGGCGGAATTTTTCGAAGGGCAGTTCAACTGGCCTGCTGCTCCGGCGACATCAACCAGTTTGTCCTGGCCCCCATGGCCGGTGACGACTGATCCACCAAACGAGGCGGAAGTCCGCAAGGAACTCCAACTCTTCAGACGTTACAAATCACCGTGCCCAGATAACTTACCTCCGGCTCTTTTTAAAGATGGTGGTAACTTTCTGACTAAGGGATTGACTGTGTTGTTTGGAAAGGTTTGGGAGCAAGAAAGTGTTCCAACATCATGGAATGAGTCAATAGTCGTCCCTATCTTTAAAAAGGGTTCACGTTGTTCCTGTAATAACTTTCGGGGGATAAGTCTACTTCCAATTGCGTCCAAACTATTGGCTTCTATCATTCTTCGTAGATTGTTTAAAACCCGAGAACGATTGACTCGCGAGGAACAGGCTGATTTTCGTTCTGGTCGAGGATGCATTGATCACATCTTCACCCTCCGCCAAATGTTAGAACACCGTCATACTTATCGCAGGCCAACAATCGTAGTGTTTCTTGATATCAGGGCGGCCTTCGATTCGTTGGACGGGACTGTTCTCTGGGATTGTCTATTGAAGAAGGGTATGCCTGAGAAGTCCATTAACATCTTAAAGGCCCTGTATACGAACACCTCAGGCAGAGTGAGGGCATACAACCACCTTTCTCCCTTGTTCCATTCGAGCAGTGGGGTTAGGCAGGGTTGCCCGATCTCACCATTCCTCTTCAACTTTGCTATCAATGACTTTCTGGAAACAGCTCTGATGGACGTAAGTAATGGTGGTGTGGATCTGTTGCCTGGAGAACGACTTCTCGACCTTGAGTATGCGGATGATATTGTCTTACTGTGCGATAATGCCCAAGGCATGCAATCCGCACTTAATCAGTTGGCAACCAGTGTCCATAGGTACGGTATGTACTTTGCACCTTCGAATTGCAAGGTACTCCTACAAGACTGTCAGGATTCTAATCCTGTTCTCACCCTGGGTGGTAAACAGATTGAAGTAGTCGAGAAGTTCGTGTATCTGGTTAGCTGCATAAGTGCTGGTGGTGGCGTCAGTGATGAAATCAATTCAAGCATAGTGAAGGCGCATATGTACCTGGTGCCCTTTTGTACCAATATATATGTGTTTAAATAAATAAATAAAAGGCCAGAGCTACTTATACCATTCTGGGCCATCTTCGGCGCCTTCGTGATATTAGTCTGGCTGTAAAAGGTCGGATCTACAACGCATCGGTGAGAGCAGTTTTGCTCTATGCTTGTGAAACCTGGCCTCTCCGAGTTGAGGATGTCAGACGACTCTCTGTGTTCGATCATCGCTGTCTCCGAAGGATTGCTGACATTCAGTGGCAACGCCATGTTAGCAATGCAGAGGTTCGGCATCGTGTGTTCGGGCGCAGAGACGATAATTCAATTGGTGTCACCATCCTGAAGCACCGACTTCGGTGGCTTGGACATGTTTTACGAATGTCGTCCCAGAGACTTCCACGTCGTGCATTATTTTCCGACTCTGGGACTGGTTGGAAAAAGCGGAGAGGAGGTCAGTGTATGACATGGTGTCGTGGTATGAAAGAGAGCTGCAAAGGGCTAGCTTCTGTTGGTCCTTCACGACTCCTTGGTTGGGGTCCGAGAGATGGTGCAACACAGTGGCTAGAGACGTTATCAGATATGGCTTAGAATAGAAGCCAGTGGCGATCCTGCTGCAACCTTCTTTTACTTTCTACATAAAGAGTGGCTATAACTTTCCTAACTGAGAGAGCTCTTCTAGTTGTACATTTCAGTTCCCCCCATCATTACTCTTCTCCTTTTCTTTTTTTCCTTCTTTTATATATACACATCTTCTTCCTTATCCTCCCATTCTCATTATTTTGTGTGGTGCATATGTATCCGGTGCCCTTTGTACCAATATATATGTGATTAAATAAATAAATAAATAATAATAAACTGTATCCCGTGTAATATTGTCGATAATAACTTTATAATAAGTTACAATAAAGTTAAAGTTTAATTTTTCTGCACATGTTACCGATAAAGCCATATGACATTCTCAGTCTAATATAATTTTACAGGCAGTCATATGTAACGGTCAATTATGAATTCTTGACTTCTTTACATTCTGGTCGGTTTTTTGTTTATACTTAACGTATTAGTTTGCTAACTTAAACACCTTTGTTATCTATTTTAATTAAGTAGAACTATCTTTTACCCAACTATAAAATATGACTTTTAGATTATCCTAAGAATAGAAAGTAGTTTTAGTCTAGATTTCTTTTTATAAGAAAACCCTACTTAGCATTTGTGCACTTGTATTACGTAAGAATACTAAAATATTTTCACAATGATTTCTATTGAGGGATTAATATTTATAAAGTATTTGAAGGAATATTACACAAGATTTATAAATTGGCGCATTAACATTGAATAAAAATAAGCAAGGAAAATTTTCAGTTCAACAAAGTCATCTATTTAATTTTCTAAATTTATCGGATGATTTGAGAAAAATGTTATCATTGCAAGAAATCTGAATTTCATCTTATGGAAGCTTGCTTTGAAAAAATTTATGTTAATTTACACATGTGATTTTAGACTCCATTAACTTACTTATTTGTTTTACATAATTTATCTTACAAGCTGAAAAAAGGCCTTACTGCACATCTATTGCCCCAATCCATGGACCGTTAGCTCAAGCTGGTGCCTTACCACATGTTCAAGCAGATATTTTAACTCCTACAGACAATGATACTACTTCTTGTGCGACGGTCGATGTATTTGTCTGTCCTCATAAGGATTGTAATTTCAAAACTAATAAGAGAAATGGTTACCTTGTTCATATTGGTCGTAAACATAATCCACTTCCATCTAATTCATCATTAGAGTCATCATCAGATCGTCCATATGGTACCGATAACTCACCAAATACTTCTCAGGAACGTTTATATATGTGTCATATGTGCTCTGTTGTTAAACGACGGGGTAAGTCGTATTTTTGTTGCACCATATCATATCACCTACTCAAAAAAATGAAGTGTTTAGAATAATTGAGTTCTAAAATATAACATCCAGTTTTTATACCGTAGATAGCCCTATAATTATCGAAAAAGATGAACTCACAAAAACTAGTAATCATTTTTCCTCCAGAAATCAATTTTCATTTCTTAATTCTTTGACTTAAAACACCTTTAGTGTGGACTATCCAGTTACACATATCATTGTTTATTGTCCCTCATCCAGTAACTTTCACTGATACACTTCATAGAACTGCTTTATTTAATTTCATCATATAGTAAACTTCTCGATAGTCGCAAACTAATCGATTTCCTGCTTACATCCGATTCAGTATTGCTCCCGTCGTTCAATTTTACTTATAATTACTAATCTAATTTTTGCTTCCATCCCTAACCAAATATCGGGACAAGAAATATGTAGTCATTTGATCTCGTACATGCCCATCATTTTTTCTCCTGCATTGATTAGTTGTATTTTCTCCCTTATAAATCATTTTCAAAATGTAGTTTAATGAATATTTCAAAAAATAGAGTTTTTATACCCTTTTAGTTTTTAAAGCCTTTTTCCATTGTTGTGGAAAAACCTGATATACTGTTATTCACTGATTAGCTTACAGTCTAAAATGATCAGTTAGTCCACTTTTTTAGGGTCATAGATCTTGTACTTCCTGTTCTTATCTGCTACCTTGACGTAATAGTCTTGTTCGCCTATCGTGATAACTCAACCGAGCTTTATTAGCTGAAACATAGGTTCATCTAGGTCCTACCGTGCTAGGCAGGTCGGCTGGAGAACGGTTAGACTAAGAGCAGCAACTTAAGCTCCGAGGATGAAATCGTACTACTGACGGTAGAGTAGTGTAACAGCAGTAAGGTGTTCCTCTCGGACAACCAGCATCTGAAGTGACTCTGTCTTTTCGCAAAGGAAAGAAGGGAGGGGCTAGAAAAGGTCAACTATTAAATTATCACACCTCGTCGTACCCGACGGATTTCCGTCTACGGCGGCAAGTTCTTTCGAAGTGCGGGGCTAACACATTAAAACCTTCCCATGGAAAGGCCATGACTGACCAACCTCAAGCAATTTTCCCTTAGGCTTTGAGGTCATGCTCATAGCTTCCTTTTCAGGTCTCTCAAGAAATTTCCTTAAGTGGTGTGGGCAGCTGGGAAGTGACAACCACCTTCATACCGCTAACAGCATCTAAAGTCATCTTGTTCATGACCAAATCCCTTCAGAAACCTCCAACAGACCTTGTATTAATATGTTAAGGTATCAAATTGAGATTTTCCGCTGATAATTATTTAAAACATTACTTAAATGCAAAAAGATCTAATGTCACTAGCTCATTACGCGTAGTACTGTTATCTATCATACGATTATTGTAAATGTTACTATGATAATGATCACCCTTCAAAAGAGATATAACTGGCAAATTCATAATAACCCTATTTAACTTATTATGCAGTAACATGGATATACACTCATACAAGTAGTATCATTTGTGGACTACATGGTAGATTGTACCAGTCTCAATTGCTCTTCCGTCAATACTGGTAGCTTAGCAACACGACACTTTTAAATATCAAATAGCAATTGTATACCATAACGTAAATGAATATGTTGATTTCTTCTCTCTGTAGGCAGCCGTGGTCATATGTTTAGATGTAGGGAATTCGGCAAACACAGGGCAGTAATATCTAAATAAATTGTATGTCGCTTGCTAATTTAGCGAAACCGTAGTTAATATATTTACCGTACTCTATAATACCTCCAAAATAGTGTTACATTGATAGTTATTAACTTACTAAACCAAAAAACATGCTTTATTCGATAAGTTTTTAGGGTAAACTACAGTATGTGTTTAATAATTTTTTCTCTCTTAATATAATAAAAAGATTAACTTTTGTATGATATAGGATCACTGTCGTGTGCTCCCAGTTTATATTAGTTTTAATCATTTGTCAGGTACCTATTATCAAGTTAAGTTTTCTATCTATATTTATTGAAAAGCCTCAGTTATTTGTGTTTCGTGTATAGTTTGTACTTTTTACTAAATATCAACGTTCTAACCATCTGTCTCTTTCTGCACTTATTATCCTTGTAATGTAGTATTTTTTTTTCCTATCATTTGAAAACAGGTAACGAATTATCAAAGCATTTGGTAAGAGATCATCACTTAGCTCGTCCTTCTGGGCATGTCCGTTTTACTTACACCATTTCAGATGATGGACATTATCGCCTACAGTTAACTCGTCTTGATACTGTACGTGTTGCTGCTCAATTGCTTGGTGAGACAGTTGTTAGTAAATTACTCGTTGAGACAAGAAATCAACAATTGCCCATCTGTGAATAAAATTTTTCCTACAATCACTTCAAGTATATATCTTCATCACAGTCACTTCCCCATAATGTTTCGCCCACTCTGTACAGGTCCTTCGATTAGTATATTCAAACACCTCAGCAAACTATTCTTTTACTCCGTTTCACTCAGCTTCTTTATTTTGATGTTTTTTTATGTTAATGTAAGATTTTTTGTCCTGTATTTAGTTCTATTGTTTACAAAACAGATTGAAGTTTTTTCCAATATATTTTAAAATGATAATAACTATCTGTGTTTTTATCCGTCTTCATATCTCATCTCCAAAGTGATATATCAGAAAATGAAGGCTGGATGCAACAATCGAATTTATCTCGTTTCAGTAACATTATAAGTAGCACATGTCAGTGATATAGTATATCCAGTTGCTGTGCTGTCGGTTTTATCTCTTGAGAGACTGTATAAATGACATCAGAAATTTTCTTCAAAACACTTAATAACCTTATTTACCATCAGAAAAAAATGCAGTCTATTGACAGGTTTCTCTTGTACATTTTATTTGTTATCAATAGATTCATCCTAAATAGCGCTTGTGATAACCGTAAAACATGTTTTGTGAGATGTATGTTTCATGTAATAAACTGGAATGGACACTTTGATCATTGCGCATGTAACTAGTTGGAAGAAGTTTTTCAGTGCATAGCTGTAGCTAATTTCGCCCTTGGTATATTATTAAACGGAAGCATTATATATGCCTAGTCCTAAACAAAATCACATATGAACTCCAATAGCTACCATTGAACTCAATTATTTCGAATAACTGTTTAAGCGTGTTGTAAATTAGTGGTATCTTCATTTTTATGCCCATGTTTTATTCTTGGCCTTCTTTGATTTACATCTCTAAATTCTCGTTTTAATTGATTATTAGTTTAGTGTAAGGCCGAGGGCATATACTCTTTTGATGGAGTGATATTTTTCTACACATATATGTTGTACAGAATGATGTAATGTGATGATTGCCCTTAAGTACCCCGGTAAGGCGCCTGCTTCAGTCTGGGCAGTATCACAGCCCTCATACAAATCAAATAAGATTTGTGAGGCGCATATTTATCTGGTGCTTGTTGTACCAATATATATGTGTTTAAATAAATAAACCCCGGTAAGGGTGAGGAGAACCCGCTCTCCCTTTCGAACTGCTCTCACATGGCGTCGCATAGATAGCCACTGTCATGGGAGTCCTACTTGCTGTTGTGAATTGATCAGGGTCGTCGCTAATTTGTTATGACCTTACAAATTAAACAAGGACGTAACTCGTGTGAATTATCCACCAATAAAAATACGACTTCTCCGACCTTAACACGGTGATAATCAAGGACGTCCAATCAGTATGAGTAACCTCGCGTCCTTATTGGTCCTTAATCCGCCTAGCCCGTCCACTTAAGTCCAGAACACCAATAGCAGCTGCTGTTATGCGAATCGTTTATTTCAAACATTGCTTATATATCAGACAGACAGACCACATCACACCATAAAATAGAAAATAATATTTGTACAAAATCAAGCCAAATGTGGGAGACAGTAATCAATAAACTGAGTACAATTTAGGAACAGTAAATTGTTTAATAATAATAGGTCAAAATGAAGCTTAAATATGATGAATATAGATATAATCTAGTCACTGAATAGTTATACAATAAGAATATATATAGAATAATCGTCCATTAATAGGTCCTAGGAGTTACCCGTACTTATGTCTTCGTTAGAATATAACCCTTGCTGCCTTCTTGCCGCCGGTGTGTTGTTTACCAGATTGAGAGGATGAAAAGCGAATGTACGGCACCTTAATCGGGTTGGTGGGTACAGAGGATCCACCTAGGGAGTTGAGATCCCCCCAAGTATACCACCTGCTTCGGTTTGAGCTCCTGCGAAGCATCTCAGCCCTCACACAAATCAATGATAATTACTACTGGAGAAATTATTCTCGGTTCAACTCGCATTCCGGCAAATTATATTCAGTCATTGGGCAACGTTCCTTTTATTTCTTTTACACTACATCGCTCATCTATCTTTTGTTCTCATTTTGTGTATTTTATTTTTTAACCATACAGCGGCTCACCTGTGATGGATACCCTGTCCTATCTAAACGATCTCAAGTCACTAACTGGTCGGAAGTTGAATGATACCACCGACAACGAATAGTAAAGCCACATACACAATTCAGCGTCCACACACTAATGCAGACTGTATAGGGTCGGCTATTTCTTTAGAAAATCTGTTGTGTCGGTTGAGATGTCAAGCCCATATACTATATTTTAGCTTCTGGACAAACCAATTTACCTATCCGTCATGAGTCACGCTTTGACTTTGTTAATTATCCACTTATCAACCCTGACTGTTTTTCTTTATGGGAGTATGTGGGTGTACACTTATCCTATTCATCACATGTCTGTAACTTATTCTTGTCTGACTATAAATATTGATTAAAGCGAGTTGGCTTACCCTCCATCTCCAATGCGCGTCATTTTTGCTTCGCTCTCTTCTATTCGATTCATCCCTCTGATTTCCCGTCCAGATTAATGAGTGTTCAAAATATATATATTCAAAATCCCATCTCGTATTTGACTTAATTAACTCCATTATTCGCCTACGCGAATTAAGTCATTTAATACATACGAAGATATGCAGAATGTATATTTTGACAACAATCATTCATACAACCTAATCGGAGTCAGATCGTGGCCCACCAAAAGTCTCAATATCTAAGGCTGTTGTTTATCCGAGACCTGTATTTAAGACTCTAGTAAAGTACTTCAAATTCGCTCTCCATCTGTAGATTCTTAAAGTTTGTTTCACGTGCGTTCATCCTGGGACCCTGTGGCATCGTCTGATTTCTCTAGCGTTGTCGCACTAAATGACAGAGATGAAGTAGCACTAATCGACCGAATCCCTATCATCAGTCGGATATGTGTTGTTAGATTAGAAATCTTCAACGTCTTGACAGATTGCAGCAGGGATCCGACCAACGATGAGTTCTACTGCCAACTAGCTGTTCTTCTACAGAAAATGCGTTCGACTTCAATGCTCAGCTCGGGAGTCTAGGCGCAGAAGAGGGTTATTTAGGTATCCCGTGAGGAATTCTCGGTCGCAGATCGGGTAAAAATGACCGTCTACTACAACTGTGTGAAGACTACAACCTGTTCCTGGCCAGCATTAACTACCGGCACGGTCATCACCCATGTGATACCTGGCCCCGCACTTCGAACTTGGACACAGACTTAACACATCATGATCAGCTGTCGCTTTTATTACTGTGTGCAAGACTGCCGCTCACTCTGGAAGAACTATCTGAACTCTGATCATGCGCTTATTTGCGCTAATCTTACCATGCATTTCAGTGACCAACAAATTTGTCATCCAAAAAGGACCGATAACTCCGTCTGTATAAGCTGCAAGAGAAGGAAATATGAAACAACTATATGACACGACGAAGAAAGTGGCAGGGAAGTATAGTGAACCAGAGACCCCGGTCAAGGATAAGGAAGGCAAGCCATTCACTGAAACTAAGGGACAGGAGGAACAGATGGCTGGAAAGCATCAAACTGAGCCACGAAGCGAGTGCTTACTTAGAATGTTGAAGGGATATGAAAAAGAAGGCTAAATAACACACTACTTCGTGAGTCAGATATGAAAAGGATGTAAGTAACTTGAAAGTATTGTCCGTGACCGAGATGAATGGAGAAGGCTGGTGAGCGACCTGTGCTCCTCAAGGAGGGGCGACAAGCGTAAGTAAACAGATACATGTCAGCGAAGTGGTTTTCGACATTTAATTATTGTTCATACTCTTTAATGCAAATTACCAACCACCACGATGACTTATTGTACTTGTTTGTGATTTTTGTAGCGAAATGACGTAAGCTTTTCATAAACGTGCCTGTATATGTTATGCGATTAATATACATACTGAGAAGTTAAAACAAATTAAAAAAACCCAGATAACTTGTTGAAATATTTAGATATTAGTAACAGGCAGCCCAGGTATTCAAGCAGGCCGCTGAAAAAAAAACAGGTTTTGCAGTGAGTAGTTCCACCAGTATAATGTCTCTCGATATATCCGTTATTATTACCATTATTAGCAGCCCATTCTACCCAACGTTACCTCCCGTAATCCCCACTTATTTATTTTTTCAGCTTGTCAAAATATTCACTTGCTTTTTTAGCTAATGAGTTGCCCATTTGTTTGAACCTTTGCGCCATAATTTTTTCAAATAAACCGAACGGTCAAATATCTCTTAACCATATATATGTTGCCTTTATTAGCTCTACTACTACTGAAAAAATAATCACTCATTTTAATCCTTCGTCGTGGATCATAGGCCATCCACAAATACACTAAACAAAACCCTACTATAGGCAATGATCTCTAGTAGTCTTCAGTTGCTATTTATCTCTTTGAATTACTCACCGAATACTGTACTCAGTGTGTTCCATTGCCTGATACCTTTCTGTTTCCATTCAGGATCCGAAGTTAGCGCCTGTTGCATGATGCAGTTTGTTACATGCTACTTATGTCAACAGATATAAGTAGTATATAACATCAATCGAAAGTGGAAACACTGGCAGCAGAAGGCTAGGAAGATCGAATTAAAGAAAATAGAAACGGAAGTAGGAGGGAATTTTGAGTAGGAAGAATAGTTTAGAATATGAAGGACAAATGATCGAATTTCGCAAATAACGTACTCAATGTATGGTTCTCATATTTGACCAAACTTTTGCGTAATGTCGTATCAAATTGCATCTGATTATCCACACCTGTGCCCCAATTCCTTACAGTCCCCGCAATATGTGTCTTATCCACCTCCAGCTTCTTTCCCTGGTTTCCATTTCAGCTGAGAGGTGGTTTATCCTCTCCCAAAGTAGATTTTTTCTGATTGTATTCGGCAAACCAACATTGAGTACCTTGCGCAGACAATCGTCTATGAATAATTGTACATTTCTGGTGAAGCTTATAGTAGTTCTCCAAATTCCAGCTCCGTACAAAAGGACTATTTTGACGTTCGTATCGAAGATTCTGACTTTGATGTTGGCCGACAGTAGTTTGGAGTCCCATATGTTCTTCAACTGTAAGAATAAGGCCCTCTTTTGACAATCTTTGCATTCACACCTGCATCACTTTCTCCTCGTTCATCAGTGATGCTGTCCAGGCACGTGAAAGTTTCCAACTCTTCCAAAACTTCTCCATCAAGTATGGCAGGACCTATGTTCTCCATGTTGGGTTTCAGGATTTCGGTTTATTCCCTTGTGTATGTTGTGGCCTGCTGATGAAAAAGCTGCCACTGCACTGGTTGTCTTGACCTGCATTTGTTCATGTGTATGAGATAGGAAGACTAGGTGATCTGCGAAGTCCAAATCGTCTAGTTGCATGTAAGTTGACCATTGCATTCCGTGCTTTCTTTCAGATGTGGAGGTCTTCATGACCCGGTCAATCACCAGATGAAAGAGGAAGGAGGAGAGTAGACAGCCTTTTCTGACTCCAGCCCTTACTTGGAATGCCTCTGTCAGCTTTCCCCCATGTAAGGCATTGCAGTGTAGTTGGTCGTATGAATTCAGGGTGATGTTAACAATTCTCTCAGGAACTCCATAATGCCTTCTTATAGTCAATGAAGTTGATGTAAAGTGACAAGTTCCACTCAAGTGACTGTTCGACGATGATCCATAGTATCGCGATTCGGTCTGTGCACATCCGGTCCTTACGGAATTCAGTCTGTTGATCTCAACGTCGGGCGTCTACTGAGTCTTTCATCCGGTTCAGCAAAACTCTGTTGAAAAGTTTTCCTGATACTGACAACACTATGATGCCTCCGTAGTTCTCACACTTGCTCAGATCCCCTTTCTTTGGCATCGTGTTGAGGTATCTTTCTTTCTAGTCCGTCAGCATTTGTTCCTCCGCCAAAATCTTCCTGAATAGAACGTGGAGTATGTTAACAACTACTTCTATGTCTGGCTTTAGTACTTCAAATGGTATATTGCAAGGTCCTGCTATTTTCTCACCATTAATTTGCCTGATGGCCATCCTGATTTGTTCGATCGTTGGTGGAGTGGCATCTATGAGGTCTGTAGGTAATGTTTCGATATCAAGTGGGGTCAATGGAGCTGGTCTATTCAAGAGTTCCTCGAAGCGCTCCAGTCATCTGTTCCTCCTGTCCCTGAGTTTCAGTGGATGACTTGCCTTCCTTACCCTTGAACGGGGTCTCTGGTTCACTATATTTCCCTACCACTTTCTTCGTCGTGTCATATAGTTGTTTCATATTTCCTACTCTTGCAGCTCTTTACACTGTCGTTGCTAGGTCTTCCACATATTTCCGCTTCTCAGCTCCAATGCTTGGCTTCACTTGCTTGTTCGCTTCTGTGTATTCAGCTTGTGCATTGACATCCTCTGTTTTTTTCGGCTGTTGTTAATTGCTGTCTTCTTGTTCTTCCTTTCATGAATCTTGTCTAGGGTTTCGATGAAGATCCATTCCTTATAATGATGCTTCTTGAGGCCCAGAACCTCCTGACATGTTAGAGTTAGTGCTTCTTTGATCCCTTACCAGTTGTCCTCCATAATAGTTTCTTCTTCTTCCAGTAAATCTTGTAATGCTCGGAACCTGGTGTTGAGAGTGATCTTGAATTCGTTGAGTTTGTCAGTATGTCGAAGGAAGGCTGTATTGAAAGTTTGTAATGCTGTTTGTCAAGTTTTCCACTGCTCTTTTAGCTCCAGTTCCATTTCGGCAACAACCAGGTGGTGATCTGAAGCTATGACAGCTCCCCTCCTGGTTCTCACGCCTTCCACTGACCTTGTGAATCCCTCACTGATGTAAATATGGTCTATCTGGTTCTGTGTAGCGTGATCCGGTGAGACGAATGTAGCTTTGGGAATATTGTGCCGCTCGGTGTTGGGCATTCCGATATTGGCGTCTAAGTCTCCCATCAAGATACTCAGACCCTTTCCAGGACACTTGGCTATAATCGATTACAGCCTTTCGTAAAACTGATCTTTATAATCGTCACTGCTATTATTGGTCGGTGCATAACATTGGATGACATCCATTGAGATTTCTTCCTTCTTTGTTTTGAAGGATGCTTTGATGATTCTAGGTCCATCACATTTCCGTCAAATAAGTGCTTTTCATGCTTGTTTGGACAGCATCAAAAAAACTCACTGAGCATGTGTGGAGCATCTGCTTCTTCATGCATAGTGTACGGATCCACCTCTCCCGAACCTAACCTTTTCCGTCCAGCTTGAGTTCAGTGGGTTTCACTGATTCCGAGAATTACCAATTTGTGTCTCCTCATTTCCGTAGCTATTTGGTTGGTGTTCCCGGTCTCCTACATTGTCCGAACACTCGATGTACCTATATTGATTGTTGCTGTGGTTGTTAGGAGGAGCACCCATCTAGTGACCTTTTCCTCGTAAGTTTTTTCATCAGGGTTGTTTTCTATGGGTTTTGGTTGCAATCCTTCTCCTTTACCGGGGTTTGGGACCGGCAGTAGCCATAGAAGAGTTACAGACAGAATTTAGAAAAAGCACTGACTTATAATCTTGACATTTCGACACAAACTTTCGGATTCACAACGGCTAATGCAATCGAGTGTCTAAACTACTCGCACGTACAGTATACTAAGAAACAGTTGTAATGGTAAGCGGGACAGATGATATTTTAATGTGTGCTTCGTTATAAAACTGACATCTAGCAACAGCTTGAACCCACTGGACTTCTCGAAAATCTAGTGAGTATTCTTTAATTTCAAGACTCAAATGAAAGAAAACTAGATTTTTTACTACTGCTAGTTATAAAAATATTGAAAATTGGATTAGTTGACATTCCAGCGGGTCACCTGACCTATAACTAGACGCAATGGCTGCTATTGTAAGTATTGTATGGTATAGGTTTATTTAGCTTAAATACTCTTTTGATGTGCACGAGTTATTAAGTTTGATTTTAGGAAGTTGAATCGTACCCACGTCGGTCGCCAAAATATTTGTCTGGAGAACCCTCCAGGAAAGTCAAGCGTGAAGCTGAAAAAGGGACTTTGGATCCTACTCCTCCTCTAACTGATGGGATAAAGAATTATTATATGAATAAGATCGATGAACATCAATTTATATACACCGAAAAAGTTCTCAACTTAAGGCGACTGGAGGCTCAACGAAACGAGTTAAACGCTAAAGGTAGCGATACGTATTTAACTTATAATCATTAGTTCGGATGCTTCGAGAAGAGTTGCAGCTGTTACAGGAACAAGGTTCATTTGTTGGAGAAGTTATAAAGGCTATGGATAAAAAGAAAGTGCTGGTCAAAGTACAACCCGAAGGGAAATACGTTGTGGACATCGACAAAAACATTGAAATGTCTCAGATATCTCCGAATTGCCGTGTGGCTCTCCGAAGCGATAGTTACACGTTGCATAAAATTTTGCCAAGCAAAGTTGATCCCCTTGTGTCTTTAATGATGGTAGAAAAGGTTCCGGACTCTACTTATGAGATGATTGGAGGCCTTGATAAGCAGATCAAAGAAATTAAAGAAGTCATTGAGCTTCCTGTAAAACACCCAGAGCTTTTTGATGCCCTAGGAATAGCACAGCCTAAAGGCGTGTTATTATATGGACCCCCAGGTACAGGAAAAACCTTGTTAGCTCGTGCCGTTGCCCACCATACTGAATGTACATTTATTCGTGTCAGGTATTATCAGTTGATCTATACTGTATATCCTTTAGTGGTTCTGAACTTGTTCAAAAATTCATCGGAGAAGGAGCTAGAATGGTTCGTGAGTTGTTCGTTATGGCGCGAGAACATGCACCTTCCATAATTTTCATGGATGAAGTTGATTCGATTGGATCCACCAGATTAGAAAGTGGCACAGGGGGAGATAGTGAAGTTCAACGAACTATGTTGGAGCTGCTTAATCAGTTGGACGGGTTTGAACCCAAACAAAACATAAAAGTAAAGTTAACACACTATTATTACTCTATAGGTTATCATGGCGACAAATCGTATTGACATACTTGATTCAGCTCTTCTGAGACCTGGCCGAATTGATCGGAAAATCGAATTTCCTGCTCCAAATGAGGAAGCTCGATTAGATATCCTGAAAATACATTCTCGAAAGATGAACTTGACTAGAGATATCGACCTGCGTAAGCTAGCAGAATCAATGCCTGGTGCCAGCGGTGCAGAAGTCAAAGGAGTGTGTACGGAAGCCGGTATGTATGCGTTACGAGAACGTCGGGTTCATGTTACGCAGGAAGATTTTGAATTAGCAGTTGCTAAGGTAACCCACTTTTTAGCTAGGTCGCTTGTGCTTGGTGTTTTCAATTGCCCATTTTGATTATTTTTATCCAAGAAATGGTTTTAAAATGTTTGAGAATTCTGAATTCAGAAGAAAATGCAAGTTAAAAGGCATAAGAGACTGTCCCTTTTAACTTCACACCTATCATAACCCACTCTAGTTAAAAAAGGGGAAGGAATGAAACACTTAAATGGTGTGTAGTAGTTTTTCCTACTTTGTTTTCGCCACCGAAGTTACCAAATAACATGGGTAATTCTATAGTTTATCAAAAGTAAACAAATTCAAAGTTTTGTGCACAACAGGCAAAGGTAAACGATTTTAATCCAGTCAGTGAATAATATGCATATAAAACCCATAATTTTTCACAAATCTCGAAGCAAAATGTCTAGTAACACTTCAGTTCTTCGGGTTATCATTCTACTATGAGATGAATTGTGACTAAACTTTTGTAATCCTGTTTTTGTTATTTAAGTTATACTCAATCATTACTTATCAACCCAACTTGCCCCCAAATACCCCGGTACGGCCGAGAGTGGGGAGAGTCCTTTCTCCCTCTCGAAATGCTCTCACATGGCCAGCGAATATATGGCCTCTGTCAGGGAAGTCCTACTCACTGCCTTCTCGTGGCGGGGGTGTTGTTTACGAAATTGAGAGGACGAAAAGCGAATGTCCGGCGCTTTAACAGGGTTGATGGACAAGGGGAGTCCACCTAGGGGAGTTGGAAAACCCTGATTCCAAACCAATGGTGCACATGGGCTCCAGTATCCTGAAGGAACAAATGGCATAAGAACCAACCGTTGGTCACCGGCTACCCTGGGACTGCATCTCACGGTGCTCCACTGCCTTGTGGATCAGATCTTTCGGTCAAAGGCTCGGGGTGTGGCCCCCTAAGAAAACCACCTGCTTCAGTCTGGGCACCTAGGCAGTATCACAGCCCTCAAGCAAATCGAAAGAGATTTGTATGGCGCATATGTATTTGGTGTTTCCTTGTACCAATATTTATGTGTTTAAATAAATAAAGAAATATCAACCCAAAAGCTCCATTTAGTAAGTCTACATGACTCAAATAGAAGATTATTAGTGTCATGAATTAGCGTTATTAAAAATCCAAAGAAGACTTTTGGGTAGTTCGTATTACGGACGTAGTCGCCTTGTGAGTTTATAAGCAGCGAGTTTCTACTGGCTCCTTACAATTCGTTAAAGCACGTCGTCTACTACGACCATCCGCGAGTTAGACCATAAACAAAGGTTTTTTTCGTGGTAAAATTGTGCAAAGCTTGCTTAAGGACCGAGAAGTCTGATGGTTGGAACGTACTGACAAGTTGGAAACAGCATCTGCTTCCAGTTATTGCTGGAACGTCTTTCAACTCATCCGGGACATTGGCAGGAAGAATGGTGTAAGTGAAACAATCTGTGAAGCTGATGGGATGGCAGAAAATAACATCTACTGACTTCTTGGACGATGAGTAGTTCCACTGGTCTGCTGCCCTCGTGACATCGACCAGATTGTCCTATCCTCTATAGCCAGTGACAACTAGTCCACCTAACGAGGCGGGAGTTCGCAAGAGACCCCAACTCTTGAGTCATCACGAATCACCAGGTCCATATGACTTGCCTCCGTCCCTTTTTAAACATAGTGGCGACCTTGTTAAGGAACTGACTGAACTGTTTACAAAGGTTTGGCAGTTAGAGAGTGTTTCAGCATCGTGAAAGGAGTCGATAGTTGTTCCTATCTTTGAAAAGGGTTCACATCGTTTCCGCAACAACTATGGGGGGGGATAAACCTATCTCCGATTGCGTCCAAACTATTGGCTTACGTCGTACCTCGTAGATTGTTCGAAACCCGAGAAAAATTGACTCGCAAGGGGCAGTCTGGTCTCCATTTTGGTCGAGGATGTGTTGAACACCATTATACTTACTAAACAGGACTATTTTCCGGAATAGTCTATTGAAGAAGGGTGTACCTGAGGAGTTTAATAACATCCTGAAAGCCCTAAATACAAACACCTCAGGGAGAATGTGGTAATATTCACTATTCGTCAGGTTTTAGAACTCAGGCATGCTTATCGGCGTCTGTCAACGATAGTTTCTCTTGACTTGAAAACAGCATTTGACTCTGTAGACCGAGAGGTTCTGTGGCAGTGTCTGTCATTGAAAGGTGTACCTCAGAAGTACATAAACCTTGTGGAGGCTCTTTACTCGAACACTGCCAGTTGAGTGAGGGCTTATGGCGAACTGCCATCTGATTTTACAACCTCAAGTGGTATCCGACAAGGTAGTCCACTATCCCTGTTTGTTTAACTTCATTATAGACCTATTACTGGAAATAACACTCTCGTCTACTGAATTTTCAAGAAGTGATCTTCTACCAAGAGGTCCACTTATCGTGTGCGCAGATGACATAGTCCTATTTAGTGATGACGCTGATAAAATGCAGTCTTTTGGTAGCACTGAGCAACAATGCTAGGATGTTTGGGATGCTTTTCTCCCCCTCTAAAAGTAAATTGTTACTCCAGGAATGGCCTGCGTCAACACCTAAACTAAGGATAGGGAGTAAAGTAGTCGAACGCGGCGACTTCTTGGAAGTCTGATCACCCCTAATGGGTTGGTGTCCGACGAAATCTCTGCACAGATTGAAAAAGCTCTTTTGGCTTTTGCCAACTTATGTCATCTATGGCGAAGACGAGATATCCGTCTATCAATTAAGGGACGAGTATACTGCGCAGCAGTTCGCTCTGTTCTACTTTACGGCTGTGAAAATACTTGTAAGTTACTAGTATTTGACCACAGATGTCTTAGGAATATTGTTTGCATCTACTGGGATCACCGGGTAAGTAATAGTAAGGTTACATATAGGGTAATAGGGAATGATTGTAAATCAGTTGATGTGGTGATGAATCTTCATCGACTGAGATGGTTGGGCCACGTGTTACGTATGCCTAGACACCAATCGCCACGACGCGCTATGCTGACTGGTATTGGGGATGGTTGGAAAAAAGTTAGGGGCGGCCAAACTAAAATGTGGCATCAGAGTTTGAAATAACTAACTTCTAGTCTAAGCCATGTTGGTAGATGCAGACTACTTGGTTGGAGTCCACGCGACTATCGTAACCGATGGTTGGAGATTCTAGGTGACATGGCTCAAAATCGATCACAATGGCGCAGGTGTATGCACTCTTTACCTTCCCTTAAACTGAGATTGAAATTGCTTCATATCTGTCTTCCTTCCTAAACTATATCCTTATATACAACCTATCTTTTGTATATTACCACCACGAAATTAACTACTTCTATGAATTCGGTGTTCATCTTGTCGTGCTAACGAGGTATGGCAACTTGGACCGATTCATATATGTGCCTGGTCCTACGTTGTAGCTGACTGACTGAATGTAGTAATACAACCACATCTCAACTGTTCCATTCAAGCTGTGGAGTTAGGCAGGATTACCCATTCTCACCATTTCTCTTCAACTTTGCCATCGATGACGTTCTGGGAAAAGCTCTGGCGGTTGTAAGTAATGGTTTTGCGGATCTGTTGCCTGGAGAAAAACTCCACTTGAGTATGCGGATGATGTCTCACTGTTCGAGGACACTCAAGCCATGCAATCCGCACTTAATCAGTTGGTAATCAGTGTCCGTAGGTATGGCATATACTTCGAACCTGCTGGGTGCGAAGTACTTTTACAAGACTGGTAGAAGTCCATGCCTGGACTAACTCTTAATGATGAGCAATTACAAGTGGTCTGAAAATTTGTGTAGCTGTATAAATACCGGTGGTGGCGTAAGTGATGTGTCTAGTTTACTAATGGTGATAACCATGGCGACTTATATCAGTCCGGGTCATCTTTGGCTCGTGACGTTACCAGACATGACAGTGGTGATCCTGCTTTAACTTTCATTTACTTTTTTCATGCAAGTGGGAGTAACTTCTTTAACTAAATGAATCCTTCATGGTTGTATTTTTCCTAACTGAACTGCCTTTCCCATTATAATTATTATCCATTGTTGTCCTTTTTTACTATACTCACTTTAACTTCTCTACCACTTCACAACCTCATTTCTATTTTGTAACGCATCTATATTTTGGTGTCCCTTTGTACCAATATTTGTGTTTAAATAAATAAATGTAAATTTAACTGACATGATGGACATATTTACTTAAAAAACAAATACTTATAAAAAAGAAAGTTTCTTCGTATCGTATATGAAGAAGGACTGAGAGCAAATGCGTCTTTGCTATGTTAAATTCTAGTAATGTGGTTTTATTTGTTTAGTCGCTGGTTTGTAACTACAGCTTAGAAAACCCTTACCTTTTCTCCGTCTCAAATTGGTGGTTCCACAGATCACATTTACATTTAAATTGGTTTATCATGAAACTCATAGCCATTTAAAATCCTATTCAAAATATGTGGTATCTCGAAATGTACGTACCTGATTAAACTCCTAAATTCAGTAGTTTAGATCGTTGTTAACTAATCATGTCATGACTTTTTTTTACATAATTTGTAATATCCACAATTACGTACTAGTTTCTGATCTTCGATGTTCACGTCTTACCCTTATTGTTAGGCGAAGTAAACTCAGCTGGTAACACACTCAAATGTACCATCTGCGTCATGGATGAAGAAATCCGAAGATTAATATGTTCAGTGCCCAATCATTTTAAATAAGTAGAGTGTGCTAATTCTTCCATGAGATGGAAGCAGCAGCTGCATCTGGTAACTGCCGGAAGCTCTTCCAACTCATCCGAGCCACTGGCAGCAAGAAGTCTGGTGTGAGTGAAACAATCTACGAGGATGATGGGATGCCAATCACTAACATCTCCCGACGTCTTGGACGATGGGCGGAATTTTTCGAAGGGCAGTTCAACTGGCCTGCTGCTCCGGCAACATCAACCAGCTTGTCCTGCCCTCCATGGCCGGTGACGACTGTTCCACCAAATGAGGCGGAAGTCCGCAAGGAACTCCAACTCTTGAAACGTTACAAATCACCGGGCCCAGATGACTTAACTCCGGCTCTTTTTAAAGATGGTGGCGACTTTCTGACTAAGGAATTGACTGTGTTGTTTGGAAAGGTTTGGGAGCAAGAAAGTGTTCCAACATCATGGAATGAGTCAATAGTCGTCCCTATCTTTAAAAAGGGTTCGCGTTGTTCCTGCAATAACTTTCGGGGGATAAGTCTACTTCCAATTGCGTCCAAACTATTGGCTTCTATCATTCTTCGTAGATTGTTTAAAACCCGAGAACGATTGACTCGCGAGGAACAGGCTGATTTTCGTTCTGGTCGAGGATGCATTGATCACATCTTCACCCTCCGCCAAATGTTAGAACACCGTCATACTTATCGCAGGCCAACAATCGTAGTGTTTCTTGATATCAGGGCGGCCTTCGATTCGTTGGACGGGACTGTTCTCTGGGATTGTCTATTGAAGAAGGGTATGCCTGAGAAGTCCATTAACATCTTAAAGGCCCTGTATACGAACACCTCAGGCAGAGTGAGGGCATACAACCACCTTTCTCCCTTGTTCCATTCGAGCAGTGGGGTTAGGCAGGGTTGCCCGATCTCACCATTCCTCTTCAACTTTGCCATCGACGACATCCTAGAAACAGCTCTGGTGGAAGTAAGTAATGGCGGTGTGGATATTTTGCCTGGAGAACGACTTCTCGACCTTGAGCATGCGGATGATATTGTCTTACTGTGCGATAATGCCCAAGGCATGCAATCCGCACTTAATCAGTTGGCAACCAGTGTCCATAGGTACGGTATGTACTTTGCACCTTCGAATTGCAAAGTACTCCTACAAGACTGGCAGGATTCTAATCCTGTACTCACCCTGGATGGTGAGCAGATCGAAGTAGTTGAGAAGTTCGTGTATCTAGGTAGCTATATTAGTTCTGGTGGTGGCGTGAGTGATGAGATTGATGCACGTATAAGGAAAGCCAGATCGGCTTATGACAATCTGGGCCATCTTTGGCGCCTTCGTGATGTTAGTCTGGCTGTAAAAGGTCGGATTTACAACGCGTCGGTGAGAGCAGTTTTGCTCTATGCTTGTGAAACCTGGCCTCTCCGAGTTGAGGATGTTAGACGTCTCTCTGTGTTCGATCATCGTTGTCTCCGAAGGATTGCTGACATCCAGTGGCAACACCATGTTAGTAATGCAGAGGTTCGGCATCGTGTGTTCGGGCACAGAGACGATAATTCAATTGGTGTCACCATCTTGAAACACCGACTTCGGTGGCTTGGACATGTTTTACGAATGTCGTCCCAGAGACTTCCACGTCGTGCATTATTTTCCGACTCTGGGACTGGTTGGAAAAAGCGGAGAGGAGGTCAGTGTATGACATGGTGTCGTGGCATGAAAGAGAGCTGCAAAGGGCTAGCTTCTGTTGGTCCTTCACGACTCCTTGGTTGGGGTCCGAGAGATGGTGCAACACAGTGGCTAGAGACGTTATCAGATATGGCTTAGAATAGAAGCCAGTGGCGATCCTGCTGCAACCTTCTTTTACTTTCTACATAAAGTATGGTTCTTACTTTCCTATTTGAAAGAGTCTTCTGGTTGTACATTTTAGTCCGCCTTATCTTTTCATCCCTTCTCTTCCTACTTTCATTATTTTGTGTGGCGCATATGTACCTGGTGCCCTTTTGTACCAATATATATGTGTTTAAATAAATAAATAATGTACAGCTTACAGTTTGTGGATTAAAAATCCATCTCGAAAATGCCTAAAAATTATAATATATGGTGCTCAAATCGTTGGGCGTTCTGAATCAACTAGGGTACTTTCAATTGATAGATGAACTACTGGTAATTAAGAGATTGAAAGAATCTAGAATAAGTTGGTTGATAATAAACATCGTTGTTACGACACAAAAACACCACGTTTCACGTTGCAATGAATATTTCGAACATATAAGATATATTAGTCAGTCAATCAGTCAGCTACAACGTAGGACCAGGCACATATATGCAACGGTCCAAGTTGCCATACCTCGTTAGCACAACAAGACCGGATTCATAGAAGTAATTAATTTAGTGGTGGTATTATATCAAGAAAGGTTGTATATAAGGATAAGATATATTAACACAAAATCTGTTGACCAGCGAAGTTCAGTGCTTCGTTCAGACTGGTTTCTGTAAATACCTTTAGTAATACAAGTCGAGTAAAACTATTTTCCTAGTTTTTCCAACTAGTGAAGAAAACCTTCACGAATCTAAAGTAATGAAGACTCCCACTTTGATTGCTTTCAGGCTTTGTGGTAATGTTCATAGGGGACTATCAGTTTAATTGTTCGAAGTATCACTTGAGTTATGGGAGTCAGGCATATACTTTTTAGCATTAAACTTTGCTGATTTATATGAAAGTGTAGAACTTTGACTAAAACCACGGCGTAACTGAACGCTGTGGTTTCAAAATCAGTTAACTTGTAAATGTTTGACTTAATTTAACGGGTGTGGGATCCACTCATGATACCATTGTTTCCTTGTAAGGCGTCAATTTGTCTAAATTTATTTCTCAAATTAAATTTCATCTCTAAATATTTGTCTAAACCTCCATCTTATTGTAATTTTCTGTTTAATTTTATGCTTATTTATAGGTGATGCAAAAAGATTCTGAGAAAAATGTATCCATCAAGAAACTGTGGAAATAAGGCTTTAAATTTACTTGTTTTATATAACTAAACAGTACCTTTTTTTGTAAAAACGTTACGGGTATATTCTGTTTTCATTCTTTATCTACCTGTTCACAGTTAAGTGAACACATTTTTTCCAGTTATTTAGATCGCTCCCATAAACTGCTTTATTTTTAGTAACTAGGGTTTTGTTCTAATTATGTAAATTGTAGGTAATTAATACTCAGACGTTTTTATTTTATTGCTACGTAATTATCCATGTAGATCTATTCTATCACTCATGTCATAAACAAAAATTTGTAGGTGCAATTTGGTAATTTAGTGTTTGAGACCTAAAAATATCATTGGGTTCAAATGTTCAGTCCAGTTATTTAGTTTCGTATTTGTAGTCCTGAGCTATTGGTTCATAAATTTAACAGTAAATCCCAGTCATTCATAAGAAGCGTATGGCGCACATGTGTCGTACCATATCAGCACAGTGAAATCCAATCGTCTAGACAAATCCGAGAGTACTAGAAATAAGAATATCAGCAGAACACATTAAGTGTGGACAGTATGCTTTTGGAAAGAACGAATTTGCAAAATAAATAAAAGTACAAGATGATTTTGAAATTCAGGATCTAATGGAAGAGAGTGTGCCTTTACCAGTTGTGAGCTGTCCCCGACCGTCTTATTAAGACATAAATTGCAATAATCGAACAGAGTCCAATCAGGTATTTTTAGTCCACCAACACAGCTCAGCCAGTCAGTTATTGACGTTATGAACTAATACCATGTTTTGGTTCGCTTGTATTTATTTTTTTGACTCACCCCCCATGCCGCCATTGTTACCTTATCGAAGTAAGCGGTGGTGGAAAATACTGCAGTGAATAAAGTGTAACTACCTCGTCAAGTGATTTACCATCTTTGCTTGGTACTCTGCGTCTAGCTTCGAAAGTGTTCCAAAGGCATATTTTACCATATATTAGTAACTTGCCAATACTTTCCTCTTAAAGAACATTACCGTGGCTATAATGTAGGACAGGACAAACTGACCGTGCAGTATACTCGTCTTTCTAACAAAGTGACACATTTTGGGTATTTCATAGGCTAGCAAAGATCACGTGAGCTTCCTGTCTCCGTGCTGTGATCTTGTTTGACACGCACGCACCGGGGATGATAAGACTTAAAAAAAGGCGAATGATCGACACCGAAATACTTCATTCTCTATCATTGATTGAGGCACCTGCGCAGACCATATATAAGACGGTGTTTTGCATTGGGGCTATCATGTCATCTGCGTATCCCAAGTTTCGAAGTAAATCTAGTAGATTTAATCGCGACTAGTCAGAGGACGTTATTTTCAAAAGAATATCAAAAGTGAGCAACATTTACTCACTGCCTGATATTAATATTGGTGAACATTGATCACAGGCTCTGATTCAGCCAGTAGTATTTTTCCAGACAGTTTTCTGTGGAACGCTTCTCAGTGGATGACTGTTATGAAACCTAACATTCATTGTAGTGAAAGTAAACCTTGATTTCTGGATAGTATTTTCTGAGAAACAAAGGGTCGAGACGACAATATACTTGTTCTGAATTCCTTGGCTGTCGATCTGGTTAATTACAGACGAGTTGTTTTGCGGGGGTATGGATTGTTTGTTTTTGTACAGCTCACAATCTGTGAACGCGAGAAGTTAACATGCAGTCGTTTCCATCATCTGCGACTGGGATTATTTACTTTCATGTTTATCTTCATTCTTGTCTTAGATGCTGTGTAAAATAGATGTTCGGCCAATTACAGATCACTACGCATAGTTAGGCTTCTACTGTCGTTGAAGATACGAAATTAACATAGTTACGCATTTCTTTTTAATGAGTTTTGATTCACAGGTCTATCATTACGTTTGGGCAGTCGCAAGTTAATATGATAATCATGTCTCCCTCATGAAGCGATCCTGCCAGACAATTCCATTTGGAATTTCTCATCTAAATATCAAATTAAAGTGGAGAATCATAACCTGTAAGGCTGGATTAGGTGTCTTTAAAGATAATAGGGATTTTAGCCATTAGTTTGACAGGAATATTAGCTAGAGTTTGAAAATTGGACGTAGTCTTATATAATTGGTTTTAATTATCCTTGTCTATACGAAATAAAATTCTCGTGAGAACAAAAGAATCGGTTTGGCTAATATAGTGTCTTCCGACCCATATCTGGCCAGGAGAGTTGGGAAAACTAGGTCGGTTGTAGTCCAAGGCGTGAATGTATTGATCAAATCATTTGATTTATCCACGTACTAATAAACAATGACACCCAGCTATAGCATTATTTTATGACCTTAGAGTGTCATTCAACTCCATTGACCAAGAGGACTTATGAGTGTTTACTAGGATACGATTTGACGTGTTAAGGCTTAAGTCAAACCATAGAATCGCCAATCTCAATTTGCCTTTATTAGTTATCTGAAATGAACTGGTCGACCGCCCTTCACTTACTATGGGTATCTCATAAGCTATCGTGGGCTGAAAAAATCTCGTCTAGTTTGTACCAATTTGGAGGGGACGAAATGTCAGTCCGCTAAACAAAGGGGAAGCATACTGCACAACATTCTGCTCTGTGTTCCTCGACTAGTATAAAAAGTGGTCCGCGAAATTAGGAGTTATGTATAGGGCTATTAGTTGTTGATCTTTAAATCATAGTTTAGACAACATGGAACCATCAAATAAGGCTGCGGTTAGCACATAAGTTCGAGATGGGAGTCGTTTGAATATCCCAAATTACTGCCTACCGCGATTTGCAATGTTGGCTGAAGTAGGAACATATGGAAACTAGGCGATGGGAGGGACCGAATTAAGACGGGGTCATTTAGTGAAGTGATTAGTGGACAGTCACATCGGTAGATGCATATTACTTTGCTATGGCCTACGCGAGGAAGGGTCGATATTAGGTGAAATGGCTAAAACACAGATATATTTACCAAGTATGTCCCATAAAGTCCTGCGCTCTTACATGATTTCGTATTTCCTAATCTCTAACCATTCACACTTATTTAGTGCTCTGATGAACAGTGATATATTCTCACACAACAATTCACTCGGATACCGATCCCCTACTTACCATACACAGACATTTTATAAGTTATCTTAACGGGAGGAGTGTAAAAGACTAAACTCCAAAGAACCTGATAGATCTTCACTACTCGTCATCGTGATAATTACAGAGAAAGTAAATTGACAAGTACATGGTCGCTGAAATCTGTGATTATCGGACGCTTGGGTCAGCTACAACGTAGTACCTAGTACGTATGTACATCCGTTCAAGTTTCCATAGTCCATTAGCAAAGAGATGAAACTGTCATCCCGGAATAGTAGAAGTAGTAACAGTTTCAGTGGTGTTAAGAAAGATTAGGCAACGAAAATAAGATTCGAGATAAATTAATGAGACAACAGCAAAGAAAAATAATGAGGAAATCAGAATTTGGGGAAAGACAAAGATGGATGCACCTGAGTCATTACTAAACGTTTCTGATCCATATAATCTAGTATCTAACTATTGCTTATGATAATCACGCGGAGCCCAAGTACGTAGTCTATATCTGTTCACATGGACAAGCCCCAAACGCCTAACCGTATATCATCGATTGTGAATCAACTAAGTTTTGACCGAGTGCATAGTCAACTTCAGTCTGGGCTAAGAGAAGAAATAGTAGTTGGTACCTTACTACTTTCATCTTAGTTTACCCGAAGGTAGCGTTTGACTCTCATACACCTCCTAGTGGCTGAATGCTGCTGGAGTACTGCACATCCCTGGAGTCTATTTATTCGAGTATGAAGTATTCTCGTGTTCAACCCAGACTTTATAAGTAACGCATTTTGTTCTGTTTATCTAACAACTGATCTTACGTAGGTAGCACTCCGCCGAATACATTTTAAAAAATTATTATTCAGAACCCCCGAAGTAAGATGAAATATTATCACTGCATAATATGCTTATAGGTAATGTATTAATGCTTTGACATGATTGATGAGTCTAACTAGTCAGTCAAAATACCAGATTTCTTTCTTGTTAACATACGCCGCAATCATAATATCCAGTAATCCACCACAAAGTGGAAATACTGCTCCAAGCTCACCTTGACTTAAATACACGACTGAAAACTTCCTAAAATAGATCTCATAATGCTGTATTATGTGGTCGGACCACCGAGTAGGCAATGCTAACTTTGTTATGGTTTTCCTTTCGTCAATGCTCTTCTTAATCTGTATTTCCTAGAATTTGAAAGGGAGTAAAATTAGTGTACCTATGACAGTATTTAATAATGTGTCTCACCTATCTAAAGCTATTTGGAAAATATGAGCCTTTATTGTAACTACTTCAATATGTATAAAGAGAAGATAGACAAAAGTGATTAAATAATATAATATCAATACATAATACTATTGACAAAGTAAACATAAAACTCTTCGTTTATAAAATTTTTCTGAATATAGTTACAGTTAGAAAACACATTGACAAAAATAAATTTTTAAAAATTAGGTTATATTATCCTTGGCAGCTTAAGCATCCTTCGGGATTGTTCAGACTACAAGCGATTGAGTCCAAATTCCGTTTCTGTATTTCCTCGATTATTCGAAGTTCTTCTATAGCTTCAACAGTTTGATCAATTGAATCATTGTTTTGAGGCTCATTTGTTTTTGTAGTAGAATCAGTAAGCACTCGCAGAATAGTTTTGTCTACACTGAATTTAATAGGATCAGCAGCAGGTCGTGTTCGCAGATAGTACATACCTGTTTTCAGACCCTGGAAAGATAATACATCGTCTAATAGTCAGAAAATCTATGTTGAACAAATGTATGAAAAGACTGTACATTACTTTAAGTTATTGCATTAAATAGCAAGCATATTATTAATCGGAAGCACCATTAAGAAATTATATAGCATACCTTTCTCCAAGTATAGAAATGCATACTTGTTATTTTTCCATAGTTCGGTTGAGCGAGATGTAGGTTAAGAGACTGGCTCTGGTCAATAAATGGGGCACGACCTGCAGCCATATCGATAATCTTCTTTTGTGAAATCTCCCATACTGTCTTGTACAAAGGTTTTAGCTCCTTAGGAATTCCGTCGATATGTTGAATAGAACCCTGATTCAAAACAATCGCTGTTTTAAGTTCTTCCGACCACAACCCTAATTTAGTAAGATCATCAAGAAGATATGGGTTCACAATCTGGAATTCACCACTCAACACACGGCGAGAAAATACGTTGCTTGTGAAAGGTTCAGTCGACTCATTGTTCCCAAGAATCTGAGATGTTGATGCTGTTGGCATAGGGGCCAACAGGAGACTATTGCGCAGACCATACCTTAGGTAAAAGAAAAAATTCATAATATTTGAAAGTGTGAATCATATTTTAGTGTACAAGATAATAAAATAAAATCAGCGCTCTAGGTTACCCCATATTTTGATTTTAACAGGAATAGATTATCAGTACCGAATAATGACACGAGATATGATATGACGAATGAAATAATAGGTGTTAATCAAATACGTGAACTTCTAAGACGAAACTACTACTTTTAGTACTCACATGTCATTATTAACCTAAAATTCACTTAACGTCTCTTGCTTGATAGTATTTTGTACATATTGTTACAAGTTATCTCAAAACACAGAAAAACATCCAGAGCGTAAACCACACACTTTTGTTGCATTTTGCTTACTTTACAACCAATAGATGAAACATGTTAATTGTTACGTTTAACAGAGCTTTCACTTTATTCCCATGGCAATCCGAGCTACAAACCCAATGAAATTTCTATACATAAAACGAAATGAAATCAAATGTTCAAATTTGCTTATCAATCAGGTGTTTGACAAGTTCAAAACAAACCTCACATTGGTCAAACTGACCATTTTAAATTAGACTGAATATAATAGTCTTACTAATTGTATTTATTTGGTGAACCGGGAGTTGTAACCACTGTAAAAGTGAGGTCTTCGTCATCTAAAGTATCCAGAGAATCTACATAATCTAAGTACAATACAGAATACTGAGTGTAATCACTGGTAAATAAGCATAAAAAGTGTTCACAAAGCCCGCCCCCTACTTTAATTTAGGGAGTAATTCTTATTTATTAGAATCTACTAAATCGTAATAATTATGTAGCCTTCACCAAGAATGATTTTATGTAGTTAACTTTGAATAACACTTCAGATGTGATAATTTAGTGATTTCATCTAGCTGTTCGAATTAAAGCAGATGAAATAGAGTATGAACCCTAAGATCTAGTGATCGAAAGTTGAGTAGCATAACCACACACTTTTGTTGCATTTTGCTTACTTTACAACCAATAGATGAAACATGTTAATTGTTACGTTTAACAGAGCTTTCACTTTATTCCCATGGCAATCCGAGCTACAAACCCAATGAAATTTCTATACATAAAACGAAATGAAATCAAATGTTCAAATTTGCTTATCAATCAGGTGTTTGACAAGTTCAAAACAAACCTCACATTGGTCAAACTGACCATTTTAAATTAGACTGAATATAATAGTCTTACTAATTGTATTTATTTGGTGAACCGGGAGTTGTAACCACTGTAAAAGTGAGGTCTTCGTCATCTAAAGTATCCAGAGAATCTACATAATCTAAGTACAATACAGAATACTGAGTGTAATCACTGGTAAATAAGCATAAAAAGTGTTCACAAAGCCCGCCCCCTACTTTAATTTAGGGAGTAATTCTTATTTATTAGAATCTACTAAATCGTAATAATTATGTAGCCTTCACCAAGAATGATTTTATGTAGTTAACTTTGAATAACACTTCAGATGTGATAATTTAGTGATTTCATCTAGCTGTTCGAATTAAAGCAGATGAAATAGAGTATGAACCCTAAGATCTAGTGATCGAAAGTTGAGTAGCATAACCACTGAGATAGTAACACTTATTAAGAACAAACTAGTGGTTTGTTTTGGTACCTAATTCAATAACTGATATTAAGTATTTGTAAGATAGAAAAAAGTTTACAGAACCTAGAGTAATCCGAGGACAAATAATGACAAGAATTTACCAATATTATCCACCTCTTCATTTATATATGCAATGAAATTTGGAAAGTAATGTAAGAATTTGTAGTACCTACTTATTTATTCGAGCACGTAATCCACTCCAATCTAAACCAGACACCTTGGAAAGCTCCTCCGTATCTACACCCCACATATCAGGTTGAAGTATACCCTTACTGACAGGAGAACCTTGATATGATTCATATGTCCCTTGGTCAACTGCTAGCTGGCATGACGCATCCAGAGATGCAAAGTACATTGTTTCAAATATACGTTTATTAAGGTCAGCCGCTTCTGGACTATCAAAGGGATACCTCAAAAGACAAAATGCATCTGCCAGACCTTGAACCCCAATACCAATCGGCCGATGACGCATGTTTGATCTGCGAGCCTATAAACAAAATTTAGAATTTAGTAACAAAATGCGAAAGCCTATAGTACTTTTAGGTGTTAAACATTTACATGCTTTTACGATCAATCTTACCTCTTCAACTGGATAAAAGGTAACATCAATGACCTTGTTTAAATTTTTGGTTACGACTTTTGTAACTTCTTGTAGCTTAGCAAAATCGAACGTAAGATTATCTCGATTAACAAATTTTCCCAGTGAAATAGAAGCCAAATTACAGACAGCTGTTTCGTCTGGTGAAGAATACTCAACTATTTCCGTGCATAGATTGCTGCAACGAATTGTGCCTAGATGCTGGTGATTTGATTTACGATTGCAAGAATCCTTGTACAACATGAATGGATTGCCTGTTTCAATCTGACATTCAATAATAGCGTACCTGTTAAGAATATCAAGTTTATATACTTATATATTATGTGAGCAAGAATAGTAAGCATTTGTAAGTGCAGCCGAAATGAAATGATAGTTAATGCATGATAACCATGCTAATAAAAATACACACGCTAAATTTATATGAGCACAGATAAATCAATGCTGCTGAGTACCTTAAATATATTGGAGTTCGCAAAATTTGTCCTACAACTACGCGTTAGGGCGAATACGTTAAATCTCGTTTGATAAACATGCAAGAGAGCGATTGTTGCCTAAACCAAATGCATAACCATATATTTAGTTTCTAAAACTTACATCCGTTCGGTTTTTGTTCAGTTTGATAAATTAGTGCAAAATCATTACGTACGCTTTATCATAAAAACAATATCCTGTATACATTATGACTACAATACTAATTCATTTGCTTACCATAGCTCTTGGGCTTTAACTGTTTGTTTGCCACGACCTTCACGCTCATATTTTTCATACAAAGTGTCGAAATCTTCACCCCATACTTCAGGCAAGCCTGGACACTCATGAGGATCCATGAGTGTCCACTTATCGTTGGATTCAACGCGGCGCATGAACAAGTCAGGTATCCAGAGGGCAAAGAACAAGTCCCGTGCACGAATTTCTTCGGCGCCAGTATTTTTCCGCATTTCTATGAACTGAAACACATCAGGGTGCCAAGGTTCTAAGTACATGGCAAAGGCTCCTGGACGCTTGTTACCTCCTTGGTCGACATATCGCGCAGTGCTATTGAATACGCGCAACATCGGGACTAAACAGAATGGAAGATACAAATAAGTATATTTTAAAAGTATTTGTACTAAATGAAGAGAAATTTTGAACTTGAGACTGTAAATGAAAGAAACTTACCAATACCATTTGAATCTCCATTTGTTCCAGCTATGTAGGTCCCACGACTGCGAATGTTATGAACATTTAGTCCAATACCCCCGGCATTTTTAGATATAACTGCACATTCTTTCAGCGTATCGTAAATGCCTTCTATACTATCGTCTTTCATAGTGATGAGAAAACAACTCGAAAGCTGTGGTTTAGGAGTCCCAGCGTTAAAAAGTGTCGGTGAAGCATGTGTAAACCACTTTTCAGACATTAAGTTATACGTCTAGAAAGTTGGACAGATTATTATACATTTACTTACCTCGATGGCACTGTCGATGTCAGACGTATGTATCCCAATTGATACCCGCATTAACATATGCTGTGGGCGCTCATGAACCTTCCCATTTATTTTTAAAAGGTAAGACCTCTCTAGAGTCTGAAAAAAGATAATTATTTCTTGAAAATAAAGTAGCTGACATAAGTTGATGGACTGTAAAACTATTAGTATACAAGAATTTGTAAAGTCTAAACAAACATCATGTTAGGATTTGGAAAACTATATTACTAGGTATGACGAGAAAATCTACGTGCTTCATGAATGTACAACCTGAATGGGTGGAAATGCTTTAGAACGGATTTCTTAGATGAGTTGCTAGATTAGGCGGGTTGCAATTCTAAGCGTATTGATCGAAGAGACCCTCCCATTCTTGTCTCCAAAATGTCAATTTACATATACGCTTACCAAATACTTTTAAAAGCTGTTCAGATTTAAAGCTAAATGCAATATAATCTCAACTAGTTTATAGCTGTAGATGTTTGTATAAGTACCAATGATCTAAAATTATAGAGCAGACTGAAGTCGGAGACCCATGATAGTAGTTAATCCCAATGATCGTCTATGAAGATCCATGAAAAAAAATACTACCCATAAACTATGACTTAACCTTTTGATAGGAGTATCCAACGCATGTGGATTATAATGCACTTTGCGATGAGCTAATAATCAACGGCGACTGATAATAAATAACACGTCGTCTGGTACGTTAAGCCACCATTTACATTTTAAAATAAACCCATGTTAGGTCAATTTGCTCGCAAGAGACTACTAAGCATCTTACTTAACACACTCAAGATGTGTTGAGGCTGGACACTCAGTTTATAATTACCTCAGTATTCTTTTAGACACATTTTGTTTGGAACACGTGAATTATTTTCTATCATTATCAGTATAATCAATATTCGAAACATGAAAGTCACTCGAAGTTGCAAAAATGCGTACGCTAATAGCTAAATGTCCAGTAGTCTGAGGCATTTGGGAAGAACTAAAGTCAATAACTTACCTTAAACCCAAAATAATTGTACGTGTAATCTCGCTGGTAGTCAATTGCATCATTCAGTCGCTCAGCATTTTCTCTAACGAAATCGCGAAGACTTTTTGATACTAAAGGAGAATGTTTCTTGGTTCGAGGATTAATGTAGCAATATAAATCTTCAACAACATCTGAAAACCTAGATTTCGTTTCCTTGTGTAGATTTGAAACGGTAAGACGAGCAGCCAAAATGGCATATTCATGATGTTTTGTAATCATGCTTGCGCATGTCTCGGCTGCCAGATTATCCAATTCTACAGTAGTCACTCCAGGGTATAAGCCAGACACTACACGCTTGGTTACCGCTTCCTGTTGGTATAAAAGATAATTTCTATTTAAACACATAAATATTGGTACAAGGGGACACCAGATATATATGTGCCACACAAAACAATGAGAATGGAAAGAGAAAAGGGGGAAGATGCATATATTAATAAAATAAGAGTAATGATAGGGGGGGCTGAAATGTAAAACCAGAACTCTTTCAGTTAAGGAAGTTGTGACTACTCTATGAAAAAATCAAAAGAAGGTTACAGCACGATCGCCACTGGCTTCTATTCTGAGCCATATCTGATAACGTCTCTAGCCACTGTGATGTACCATCTCTTGGACCCCAGCCAGGGAATCATGAAGGACCAACAGAAGCCAGTTTTTTGCAGCTTTCTTTCATACCACGACACCATGCCCCCAAATGCCCTGGTATAGCTGACGGTGGGGAAGGGTTAACCTCCCTCTCAAAAAGCTCTCACATGGCTACGAGTATATAGCCTCTACCAGGAAAGTCCTACTCACTGCGTTCTCGTGGCATTACTGTTCTTTACGAAATTGAGAGGACGAAAAGCGAATGTCCGACGCTTTAACCGGGTTGGTGGACACGGAAAGTTTACCTAGGGAAGTTGGAAAACCCTGATTCCAAATCGATGGTGCACATTGGCTCCAGTACCCTGAGGGAACAAATGGCGTATGAACCAATCGTTGGTCACCGGCTACCATGGTACTGCATCTCCTCACGATGCCCCACTGCCTTATGGGCGAGACCTTTAGGTCAAAGGCTCGGGGTGTGATCCCCTAAGAAAACAACCTGCTTCGGTCTGGACACCCTCGCACAAATAAATGAAATGACGCTTTCTACTGACAATGCTATGAAAGATAAACGGGATCAAGGCTATATTATTACATATAGCAAATTTACCACGAGTAGTTAACCATAACACTGGTACAGCCTGAATGGGAGATAATGTTCCGGTAAGTCATACCAATGAGGTTTTGGACACGGATATGATGAGAAAAGACTAGTAATGCTTAGAGACAATAAGTTTACCCTTAATGAAAAGCAATTAAGCCGAAAAGAGTTCACTCATTGAAAGTTGCTCAAGGAATTAAAAATGCCTATATTACGTAGTACATATTGCAGAGTCACTTAAGCTTGTGCAGGTTGGAAAATTATCCTCAATCAAATTGATCAGACAGACAACCCGAGCCTATGTTTGAAATAACAAGCAAAGTAAAACCGTGATGATCGCATTTACTTAGTATTAGATGAACTACTTATGTTAGTAGATGGCTTTTTCGTATGCTCACTTGGTGACCTTGAGATCTTGACCATAGGGCCACGCTTCAGCAGACAAGAATGCAAACAGATGATGTACCGAAATAACGAACCCAGGAGAAATACTGAAGATAGATATGGCAGTTTTACTAAATTAAGTCTAAAAATCCTTTTCTCCCAATAGTCCTGATGGATCATCTTTGTAACCTTAGAGCAAATTTGATGAGTAAGAGCACATAACTCTCAGAACAGTTTATATCCACCCAATATCCATTTGAAAGCGAAGAAACTGCTTTTGGGAATCTGCAGCTTAACTTTCTTGTAACGTCTTCAAGTGGCGACCAGACAAAAAGAAGACTACCCTCTTTCCTGTCTGAAGTTTTATGGCTTCTTGACACAAATCTTGAGATCATATATGAGTTGAATGAGGGATAATAAGATCGTTTACTAACGGACGCTTATCCCACACACTCGACTTCGAAACAGAAAATAAGCGAAATCCCCCTTAGCACTTAGAAAAAGAGACTTAGTCTTCTTCGTTTCAAAAACCGCGAGGATTATCGTACGCTTTACAACTATCTGCAGTACCCAAATAATTCCTTACATAAGGCTCCATTTCCACTCCAAAATCTCTTCTCCATCCTTAGGATAAGATTGTCAGTTCCATCGGCTAAGTAGTAGCAGAAAAAGAAACCCAGGAAACGCCGAAAAATTTGTTAGTCACGAAAAGCTAATTGTCTTGTGAGCATAGTAACATACACAACTTTCCATAACCCCTATGCAGATATTACTTGACACATCTTCAGGGCGATCAGAACCATTCAGTTAAATGTGGAGAATTGTGTCATATAACATTGATGCACTTACCACGTCAATGTATGACTCGTTCAACCCATAGCACATAGCACGTATACGTTTTGTAATTTTTTCGCAGTGAATTGCTTCGTTCCTGCCATCTATGAAAATAGAATATACTTTTGAAGATACTACCTCGCTTAACGACATAGATTTTATCGATTCCACTGAATTCCCTTAGCAACTTTTGACCACTAGACATTAGTGCGACGAAAACCACGGCCCAAATGAAAATCGAATTCAAATGAACGGGCCAAGTGACCAGTTCAACTGATTGCCTGATATAAACAAGACACAACAACAATGGACATCATGAGACGCTGAATATCGAGAACATGTCGACGAACTCTATGTTACTGTATCTTTAGAAAAAATAATATGCATTTTCAAACAGTCGTTTATTTTTAAGGCCTAACCAACGAACTGATGTTAACTAAACCATCATTGAAAATCTTGAGACACTGGATGGTCGTTTCACTCTAATATGGGGCTTCTCACCACTGCATATGTACGACTCCGCGCGCAAATCAAGTCCAGGACGTTCGATTTCGTGGGCAAACTCCTAGCCTGCAGACCAATGTGCCGGCATCCAGCGGTGTTAATGTTTAACTTCAATTGATTCACGACATTGTACAAACCGTATTCATTGCCTGAAGGGAATAACTGTCTAATACTGGAGGCCAGTCGAAATCCACTGGCAACTCACTTGCCACTATAGGTTTAGGAGTTACTAATAACAGTTATGTTCTCATTAGTGACTAGCTTCAAACTCTAATGTAGGGGGTTGATAGAATGTAGCGGTAAATAAATTCCCAAAATCAGTTGCTCTGCAAGTCTTTGGCATTGGCTGCTGACCACATTAGTTTTAATGAACTTTTTTAGCTAAAGGCGCTCGGTTATGCATCCATATCCGATCACGAGTGGAAACGCTGTGCTCAACATCCCCTGTAATCGCTAGCCAGATTAGATTAATCGATCTACGATATATTGACAACCTATCAAATATATCTTCGAACTTCCTCGCTTCTGTCTTTTGATTTCACTTGGTGGATAAGATTCATAATAGGTGTTGCTCGTTAAAGTGTTGTCAAACTCCGAATACCTGTGACATCTTCAAGAATATAGTCTGAGTGCATTCACTCGGTACGTTTTTCATTTTCTTAGACAGTTTAGTAGCCTTCAGAATCAAATACAGGTTTTGTCTCTAATTTACCCTATGACGTGACTTTTTAATCAGTACCCATTGACATTAATTAAACAGGAGCGTAGATTGGTAAAAGTTTTTCAAGCAACTCTTTATTCGCTGAATATGTAGCTGTAAATAAACGGCTTTTTCAAACCTAGTTAAAAAAGCCTAATGATTAATGTAAGCTATAATGCATTAATAATACCATCTGGAATTAACTCGCAAATCTACACCATCTCAATTTTTTAAAAACTTATGTGGAACGTATTGTAACCCAAATGTGCAAGATAGTGTAGACAATAATTTCTTCATGCAATATGTATTACACTTGTAACAATGAGTCAATAAATTTTACAAGAATAAACTGAGTGATAATTATTGGTCAGGCACAGACTAGGTTTTCATAGTCCAACGTTCACACTATGTTCGTATATTTTCGGCCTAACTAGCTTCGTTGTTCATATCTCATCTGCTGTGGCTTTCAACGGCTACTCTTTCAAACGCTTATCGCCCCTGATATGTATGATTGGTTGTCAGTGTGTATAAATTTTTTTCATACATCTACATTTTTCAGTACTATGTCAAGCTCACATGAGTCATTTTAGCTGCTGAACAGACGGGTTTGCCCATTCTTTTTAAGTCATGTTCTGATTATTCGCTTATTAACCTTGACCGTTTTTACATAAGCGTGTGTTTTATTACCTTACCCCGTTCATTACATTTTCGTAACTCTTTTTAGTTCGATAATAAATTTGGGATCATGCGTGATCAAATGGATTTGGCTTACCTGCCTTTTACGCTTTAATTCGCATTCACGAAAAGATGCCATAATTATTCGGAGTTTGACAACGACTCTACAAATAACACCACTATAATAGAAGTATACCAACCCAGTCATAACAGAAGTCAGAAATGGAGTGGTTCGAAGATTTATTTACGAGACTACAGTTATATCAGGAAGCGTTTAGTCCGAGTCGACCAACAGTAGCGAAGGATGCGTAGCACAGCGTAAACATATTTCCTTCTCTTGCAGCTCTTTACACTGTCGTTGCTAGGTCTTCCACATATTTCCGCTTCTCAGCTCCAATGCTTGGCTTCACTTGCTTGTTCGCTTCTGTGTATTCAGCTTGTGCATTGACATCCTCTGTTTTTTTCGGCTGTTGTTAATTGCTGTCTTCTTGTTCTTCCTTTCATGAATCTTGTCTAGGGTTTCGATGAAGATCCATTCCTTATAATGATGCTTCTTGAGGCCCAGAACCTCCTGACATGTTAGAGTTAGTGCTTCTTTGATCCCTTACCAGTTGTCCTCCATAATAGTTTCTTCTTCTTCCAGTAAATCTTGTAATGCTCGGAACCTGGTGTTGAGAGTGATCTTGAATTCGTTGAGTTTGTCAGTATGTCGAAGGAAGGCTGTATTGAAAGTTTGTAATGCTGTTTGTCAAGTTTTCCACTGCTCTTTTAGCTCCAGTTCCATTTCGGCAACAACCAGGTGGTGATCTGAAGCTATGACAGCTCCCCTCCTGGTTCTCACGCCTTCCACTGACCTTGTGAATCCCTCACTGATGTAAATATGGTCTATCTGGTTCTGTGTAGCGTGATCCGGTGAGACGAATGTAGCTTTGGGAATATTGTGCCGCTCGGTGTTGGGCATTCCGATATTGGCGTCTAAGTCTCCCATCAAGATACTCAGACCCTTTCCAGGACACTTGGCTATAATCGATTACAGCCTTTCGTAAAACTGATCTTTATAATCGTCACTGCTATTATTGGTCGGTGCATAACATTGGATGGCATCCATTGAGATTTCTTCCTTCTTTGTTTTGAAGGATGCTTTGATGATTCTAGATCCATCACATTTCCGTCAAATAAGTGCTTTTCATGCTTGTTTGGACAGCATCAAAAAAACTCACTGAGCATGTGTGGAGCATCTGCTTCTTCATGCATAGTGTACGGATCCACCTCTCCCGAACCTAACCTTTTCCGTCCAGCTTGAGTTCAGTGGGTTTCACTGATTCCGAGAATTACCAATTTGTGTCTCCTCATTTCCGTAGCTATTTGGTTGGTGTTCCCGGTCTCCTACATTGTCCGAACACTCGATGTACCTATGTTGATTGTTGCTGTGGTTGTTAGGAGGAGCACCCATCTAGTGACCTTTTCCTCGTAAGTTTTTTCATCAGGGTTGTTTTCTATGGGTTTTGGTTGCAATCCTTCTCCTTTACCGGGGTTTGGGACCGGCAGTAGCCATAGAAGAGTTACAGACAGAATTTAGAAAAAGCACTGACTTATAATCTTGACATTTCGACACAAACTTTCGGATTCACAACGGCTAATGCAATCGAGTGTCTAAACTACTTGCACGTACATTATACCAAGAAAAATATGTAATGGCTTGGGAGAGGCAGTAATCCTAGAACAGGTAGAGGTGGTCCTCACTCGTTTCTACTTACCGTAAGTCGCAGTATTCCGGAAATTTTTAGGGAGGAAGTTAATTTCAATACTTTTTGTTATCTTAAGTAATCAGTGTTTATACTATCATAGGCCAACATTTTCCATTGAAATATTGTAATGCGATCACAAACGGAGTTAACGAAAAGTTAATAGAAACGAAGTTGGTTTCAAGAAATATTCTCGATGACGAACAATAACTCTAGAGATTTATTTTGTCCGACATTTATAATTATTCAATTACTCAGAACGTTTGGATGAATGTCAGTTTTTGAGTTTGATTCACGCATGTTTTTGCTGTGGTTCCGTTTCCACAACATTGTCCAGGGATTCACGTACATCATTAATCCATAATTATTACCGCAATGGTACTTGTGTATGAAACACTGAATGGATGTTTCAAAATGTAGTTATTTAATGTAGACTACATGCTCAGTACACCAGTAACGGTCTGGCACACATGTTATAGAGGATAGCTTTTGATTTAAGTAGTATCTTTAGTTAACCAAACCGACAGAGTTTCAAAAATTGGACGTTAGAAATATTGAATGTTCATTACAGACGGGGATTTCGAATACCTCAAACCTAAACCACAGATACTCCCGGGCAGCTTAAGTGGATAACGGTTTTGGGTAGGACATAGGATTCTCAGTTAAGAATAAAACTCCAGTTATTAAAAAGAAGATGAATGGATATTTTGATGTCAAGAGGGAAGAACATTTTGAGATTGCTGTCATAGTTTATCACATTATTCCTAGAGTTTAAAAAGATATTTTATAATAGATAGAGCCGCGCACGAGGATTTAGGTTATAATAATCACTTAGAAAGGTTGACAGGTATTTAGTTGGTAGCCAAAATATGACGTTGTATGACCAATGGTCCGAAGTCCATGCAGTATGAAAACAGAACGAATCTAGCATGAGGAGAAACTCAGTAGGAAAATCTGGAAATACTTAACTTATATAATGATACTTAAGTTAATTAGGTCTTATATAATCAGTACATAGAATGTAGAAGTTCTTTTTGCTAATATAACAATATATAACTATTTGTTGATAGCAAATGATTTATGTAAATCACTCATTTAGTAAGTGTTTAGCCTTATTTTCCATAATTGCTAAGGGCATCCATATCCCATCTATACTTTATCCTGTTATTATGATGGTGAAGATGTCACCATCCTACCGAATGTATGTGGGGTTCATTCTCTATAATGTCTGAGGTGTATAGCCAATTCAGACTACACTCAGCTATCAGAAGACTGTCTGCTAGACAATATTCTTCACTGTTCGCAGTTCGAATCACGGAATAAAACATATGGTTCTCGACCGAACGTAATAAATATCAAGCTTGAAAGTCATCAAAGTAAGACGATGGTTTATTAGTTAGGACGAATATCTAGATAAATATTTTAGTAGTTACAGTAAGAGCGCCTTAAGGACGGGAGTTTAAGTCCTTACGTGATTTGCACTCATCAAACTCTCGCTGTGTTCTTGCACAACAAAAGTACGATTTTCGATCCAAAGAGTCCGTCTTAAGATTAATTTTAGGTAGATTATTTTCTCAATCAAGTTTTATCAAAGTTATTAGTTAACTGTGCTGTTGCCTCAGCTTACTATTCGGTTCTTATTGTTTTTCACTTCAAGGCTAGGTTTATGCGGTATTTGTACTATTTAGTGATTCCTTTCTACTTGATTGCCCACTGATTTCGCATTCCAAATATAATATGTTCATTTGTGCTCATTTAATTCCATATGGCTTAAGTTGTACTGTCTCGGTAATTCCTAGTGAGTACAAGGATTTGAAAACTTCTGACCATCATAGTTTAGCATGTCTTAACTTTTTATAGTACCTGTTTTTCTCCATTCTACCCATTTTGAGTCGATTGTTTTTTGTTTTACGGTCATAAAATTTTGCTAGGGCCAATCCAACAACTCATTTCCACCATGGTCACGATGAACTCATGTAAGACACCTGAATACTGCTTTGCCGCCACCTGTGGTATTCGATATGAAAAATGTAAAGGTTAGTTTCAAGAAGCATACCGAAAGAATTGTCAGCAGCCCCGAAAAAAGGCAGTCCTAATAGATATAAGCCAATAAAGGCGTGCAATTAGGTGAAAAATAGGGTCTCCAACAACATTAGTATTGTTGGAACATGCATTATCTCTAGGGAAAATATGCTGAAACCCAGCACAGCCATAACACCGACGGTACTAGACCAACTGAAACCGTGTGTCCCCATCACAGACTCTGCAAACGTGGCTGTGGACGCTAGATGTTCTAATTTAGAGGACTGGGCCCCCGTCAAGACAATTAAAAGGGATAGAATGTCACCAAAGAAAATGGTGAACATCTCAGGTGTCGTAAGAAAATCAGCTAATGAATCGACTGTGCAATCCATCTGTAAAACTTTTCAATCAGTCAGCCAAAAGTTTGGGAATCCGGACCGCAATATAACTTCCATATAGAACGGAACCCAACTTCAACGTAATCGAAAACCTGGGTAAGCAATTATAGTTCGGTATTATTCTCTTATTGCCATGAACCTTAAAGACGGCTATAAAATTTCCTTAGTCTGCAGGACAAAAGCGATATGATGTTTAAGAAAAGGAGGAGGCCCATACTTCCCAAAATTGGACCACTAACGGCTACAAAGATTACCTGAGGGAAGGATAGCAAGCACCAAAATCATCCAAGACCCCGTGTGACGCTTACTAGCACTGCTGATGTGAAGGGTGTTATACTGGCTGGTCACTTGCTGAACTCGGAAGGGGATGTGAGAATACTGCCCGATATATCATGTTCTGAGCGCAATCTCACCGAGAGCATCCCTAAAGGAATTACGCGAGATGTTCATTCATGGGAGAAATATCATTGTCCGCGGTGTTCCAAGAAACGCGAACTCCGGTTATAATTACTATCATCTACTAGAGTGAAGGTTCATAAAGCCATCGCTGAGGCTTAAAAACATATTGACCCATTAATTGACGCGACTAATCAAGAAGGATGGGGGTTCTAAACCTTGGTAATGAAAATAACCTTCCCGTCCTATCAAATGGCAGCTGCTACTGTCGATGCACTCTATGTCGACAAATACCGGTTACGAAATGGAATTCGTATGCATCCGAATATGCCACATAATGCAAGGATTGAGCAAAAATGTAATTGAGAACTGATTAATTCCACTTTTGGACTTCCATGATCAAGAAAAAGGTAGAAGAGACAAAGGTCACCAACTCGGAAGGTCCTGTTTAGGTAAACCGCCTGTTCATGCATATAAAGCTAATTCAAACAGACGGCACAAGGAAGCCCGCACGTTTCGAATTGGGAGCACAAACTGCCTATATAAGAACTCCGCAGGTCGGATGGATGAGTTGCATGAACTAAGTGAAGATAATGATACTCATGGGATAGGGATATCTAGTGGCTTTAGATCTGACACCAAGGAGATCGTATGAACGATTGTTATTAAATCATACTTACTTACTTACGCCTCTTACTCTCAATAGAGCATAGACCGCCGACCAGCATTCTCCAAACCGCTCTGTCCTGGGCCTTCCTTTCTAGTTCTATCCAATTTTTGCTCATTCTTCTCATGTTTATCTCCATTTATCGGTGTGATGCGTTCTTTGGTCTTCCTCTTTTCCTTCGGCCTTCAGGATTACATGTGAGGGCTTGTATTGTGATGCAGTAGGGTGCTTTCCTCAATGTGTGTCCTATCCACTTCCAGCGCTTCTTCCTGATTTCTTCCTCCACTGAAATCTGGTTTGTTCTCTGTCACAGTAGAATGTTGCTGATAGTGTCCGACTAACGGATCCGAATTATCTTGCATAGACAACTGTTATTCAGCACCTGTATTCCTGGATGATTGCTTTCGTAGTTCTACAAGTTTCCATCCCATGTAGTAGGAGTTTCTTTACATTTGTATTGAAAATCCCGACTTTGGTGTTGGTTGACATTTGTTTGGAGTTCCAGATATTCTTCAGTTATAGATATGCTGCTCTTGCAATTGAAAATCTGCACCTTCACATCTGCATAAGATCCACCGTGTTCATCGATGAGGCTGTCCAGATATGTAAAGGTTTTCACATGCTCCAAAGTTTCTCCGTCAAGTGTAATTCGATTGGTGCATGCTGCATTGTAAGGAAGAGTCTTGCTTTTCCCTTTGTTTATATTAAGACCTACTGCTGCTGAGGCTGCTGCTACACTTGTCGTCTGCTCTTGCATTTGTTGTTGAGTGTGTGATAGAAAAGCCAGATCATCTGCGAAGTCTAGATCGTCCAGCTGCATCCTAGCTGTCCATTGTATCCCGTGCTTCTCTCCAGACGTTGACGTCTTCATGATCCAGTCGATCACCAGGAGAAAGAGTAAGGGTGAAAGTAAGCAACGAGTAACACTATATTTAATAGGAATTATTATCACTTAGTTTGAGTAATTCATAATAAACCGATAGTAATTGAAGACATAGAGTTATGTTTCAAATATTGACTCAACGGATAAGCGTAAAACATATTTGATTCTTGGCCCACTTATCATTAAGTAATGTTTATGGAGAGCATACCATTGCATAAAGTAATTATGAATAATTAAAATGTTTGATGTTTATTCTTTCTTTTCACCTGAAAAACTTCATTAGTAGTTAAGACTGACAGTTTCTTAATTAAAATCACTTGTCATTAAAATACCGGTATAACGTGGAATAGTAATCTCGTATTTAATTCAGAAGTGTTGAGTTTGACAAATTTCATTTTTATCACGAGTATTTCTAAGAAACTGTAATACATTTAAAGGTAAATGAGGAATGTGAGTGGACATATCTCATTTGAGTGTGTAATTTTGATGCCTATATCTTGATTGCTGGAGTTTTAAAAGTGATAGCGAATGTTTTCTTAAACCTGGTTTGTCCAGTCAGTATCCTTCATCAATTTTGTTTAAGGATGATGAACAAACATTGTGGGATCAAGTGGATTCACTTCATTTTGTATGCTCTAAATATTCTACATATGCACTGATTTTTAGAAATAAATAATGCTTTACAAATATAATTCTGTGTGTAACCTACATAAGCTCATTCGGTTCACTAGTAAAAAATGACTACAACGGCTTATCATACTGATACAAGTTCAGTTTGTAGATGAATGGAATAAGCGCTAGATAGAGACCATGGCACGTCCGCATATTCAACAAAAGTGTTTTCTGTGGAAGATGGCAGATCATGCAGAAAAAAAATAGAGAAAAGAGGAAAGAACAGTTCCTTGTGGCAACATTCATGATACAGTAGAGACGCCGAAAACGTTTCTCCAAACATAGTGTACTGTTCTCTTCCAGAGATGTAGGAACATGGCCAATTGGTTATTCAGCTGTTAATGTTGATGATGATTAACTTGTAAAGTAGAATTTGTCTTGGAATACAGTCAAAGGCAGAAGTACATTACACCGAAGCTAATAGGACATACTTCTTACACTTTTCCAAGCTAATCAGTATATTGTGATGCAGAACAATAGCAGCATCTAAGATGCTTTTTTGCATTTGTAAGTAAAAAGATAAGGATCAATATACTTTTTTCGTGCAGAGTATCAATAATTTTTTCGTTTTTGAGAAAACGATGGCTATGGATCTAAATTGTTCATTCTTATCGCCAGATAATTTACCTTTATCTTTCTCCACATTTTCGGTATGAGATTAGTTGAGAGGGATCTCTTAAAGATATTCGTGAATGGTTAACATACAACGTCAGTAAACTCTCCAAAAAGGAGGTTTGGGATTTCATCAGGTCCTAATTATTGCGACGAGTTAAGTGGCTATAGACATTTTCGGACATCAGTTCCAGTGAAAGTAGGAAGACAACTATTTTTCAAACCTGTTGATATAGGGAGCATGAAATCAGATGACTGACGTACGAAAGACTCTTATAAAACAATTTTTAAGTGCAAGAGCAGCATATCTATAACTGAAGAAAATCTGGAACTCCAAACAAATGTCAACCAACACCAAAGTCGGGATTTTCAATACAAATGTAAAGAAACTCCTACTACATGGGATGGAAACTTGTAGAACTACGAAAGCAATCATCCAGGAATACAGGTGCTGAATAACAGTTGTCTATGCAAGATAATTCGGATCCGTTAGTCGGACACTATCAGCAACATTCTACTGTGACAGAGAACAAACCAGATTTCAGTGGAGGAAGAAATCAGGAAGAAGCGCTGGAAGTGGATAGGACACACATTGAGGAAAGCACCCTACTGCATCACAATACAAGCCCTCACATGTAATCCTGAAGGCCGAAGGAAAAGAGGAAGACCAAAGAACGCATCACACCGATAAATGGAGATAAACATGAGAAGAATGAGCAAAAATTGGATAGAACTAGAAAGGAAGGCCCAGGACAGAGCGGTTTGGAGAATGCTGGTCGGCGGTCTATGCTCTATTGAGAGTAAGAGGCGTAAGTAAGTAAGTATGATTTAATAACAATCGTTCATACGATCTCCTTGGTGTCAGATCTAAAGCCACTAGATATCCCTATCCCATGAGTATCATTATCTTCACTTAGTTCATGCAACTCATCCATCCGACCTGCGGAGTTCTTATATAGGCAGTTTGTGCTCCCAATTCGAAACGTGCGGGCTTCCTTGTGCCGTCTGTTTGAATTAGCTTTATATGCATGAACAGGCGGTTTACCTAAACAGGACCTTCCGAGTTGGTGACCTTTGTCTCTTCTACCTTTTTCTTGATCATGGAAGTCCAAAAGTGGAATTAATCAGTTCTCAATTACATTTTTGCTCAATCCTTGCATTATGTGGCATATTCGGATGCATACGAATTCCATTTCGTAACCGGTATTTGTCGACATAGAGTGCATCGACAGTAGCAGCTGCCATTTGATAGGACGGGAAGGTTATTTTCATTACCAAGGTTTAGAACCCCCATCCTTCTTGATTAGTCGCGTCAATTAATGGGTCAATATGTTTTTAAGCCTCAGCGATGGCTTTATGAACCTTCACTCTAGTAGATGATAGTAATTATAACCGGAGTTCGCGTTTCTTGGAACACCGCGGACAATGATATTTCTCCCATGAATGAACATCTCGCGTAATTCCTTTAGGGATGCTCTCGGTGAGATTGCGCTCAGAACATGATATATCGGGCAGTATTCTCACATCCCCTTCCGAGTTCAGCAAGTGACCAGCCAGTATAACACCCTTCACATCAGCAGTGCTAGTAAGCGTCACACGGGGTCTTGGATGATTTTGGTGCTTGCTATCCTTCCCTCAGGTAATCTTTGTAGCCGTTAGTGGTCCAATTTTGGGAAGTATGGGCCTCCTCCTTTTCTTAAACATCATATCGCTTTTGTCCTGCAGACTAAGGAAATTTTATAGCCGTCTTTAAGGTTCATGGCAATAAGAGAATAATACCGAACTATAATTGCTTACCCAGGTTTTCGATTACGTTGAAGTTGGGTTCCGTTCTATATGGAAGTTATATTGCGGTCCGGATTCCCAAACTTTTGGCTGACTGATTGAAAAGTTTTACAGATGGATTGCACAGTCGATTCATTAGCTGATTTTCTTACGACACCTGAGATGTTCACCATTTTCTTTGGTGACATTCTATCCCTTTTAATTGTCTTGACGGGGGCCCAGTCCTCTAAATTAGAACATCTAGCGTCCACAGCCACGTTTGCAGAGTCTGTGATGGGGACACACGGTTTCAGTTGGTCTAGTACCGTCGGTGTTATGGCTGTGCTGGGTTTCAGCATATTTTCCCTAGAGATAATGCATGTTCCAACAATACTAATGTTGTTGGAGACCCTATTTTTCACCTAATTGCACGCCTTTATTGGCTTATATCTATTAGGACTGCCTTTTTTCGGGGCTGCTGACAATTCTTTCGGTATGCTTCTTGAAACTAACCTTTACATTTTTCATATCGAATACCACAGGTGGCGGCAAAGCAGTATTCAGGTGTCTTACATGAGTTCATCGTGACCATGGTGGAAATGAGTTGTTGGATTGGCCCTAGCAAAATTTTATGACCGTAAAACAAAAAACAATCGACTCAAAATGGGTAGAATGGAGAAAAACAGGTACTATAAAAAGTTAAGACATGCTAAACTATGATGGTCAGAAGTTTTCAAATCCTTGTACTCACTAGGAATTACCGAGACAGTACAACTTAAGCCATATGGAATTAAATGAGCACAAATGAACATATTATATTTGGAATGCGAAATCAGTGGGCAATCAAGTAGAAAGGAATCACTAAATAGTACAAATACCGCATAAACCTAGCCTTGAAGTGAAAAACAATAAGAACCGAATAGTAAGCTGAGGCAACAGCACAGTTAACTAATAACTTTGATAAAACTTGATTGAGAAAATAATCTACCTAAAATTAATCTTAAGACGGACTCTTTGGATCGAAAATCGTACTTTTGTTGTGCAAGAACACAGCGAGAGTTTGATGAGTGCAAATCACGTAAGGACTTAAACTCCCGTCCTTAAGGCGCTCTTACTGTAACTACTAAAATATTTATCTAGATATTCGTCCTAACTAATAAACCATCGTCTTACTTTGATGACTTTCAAGCTTGATATTTATTACGTTCGGTCGAGAACCATATGTTTTATTCCGTGATTCGAACTGCGAACAGTGAAGAATATTGTCTAGCAGACAGTCTTCTGATAGCTGAGTGTAGTCTGAATTGGCTATACACCTCAGACATTATAGAGAATGAACCCCACATACATTCGGTAGGATGGTGACATCTTCACCATCATAATAACAGGATAAAGTATAGATGGGATATGGATGCCCTTAGCAATTATGGAAAATAAGGCTAAACACTTACTAAATGAGTGATTTACATAAATCATTTGCTATCAACAAATAGTTATATATTGTTATATTAGCAAAAAGAACTTCTACATTCTATGTACTGATTATATAAGACCTAATTAACTTAAGTATCATTATATAAGTTAAGTATTTCCAGATTTTCCTACTGAGTTTCTCCTCATGCTAGATTCGTTCTGTTTTCATACTGCATGGACTTCGGACCATTGGTCATACAACGTCATATTTTGGCTACCAACTAAATACCTGTCAACCTTTCTAAGTGATTATTATAACCTAAATCCTCGTGCGCGGCTCTATCTATTATAAAATATCTTTTTAAACTCTAGGAATAATGTGATAAACTATGACAGCAATCTCAAAATGTTCTTCCCTCTTGACATCAAAATATCCATTCATCTTCTTTTTAATAACTGGAGTTTTATTCTTAACTGAGAATCCTATGTCCTACCCAAAACCGTTATCCACTTAAGCTGCCCGGGAGTATCTGTGGTTTAGGTTTGAGGTATTCGAAATCCCCGTCTGTAATGAACATTCAATATTTCTAACGTCCAATTTTTGAAACTCTGTCGGTTTGGTTAACTAAAGATACTACTTAAATCAAAAGCTATCCTCTATAACATGTGTGCCAGACCGTTACTGGTGTACTGAGCATGTAGTCTACATTAAATAACTACATTTTGAAACATCCATTCAGTGTTTCATACACAAGTACCATTGCGGTAATAATTATGGATTAATGATGTACGTGAATCCCTGGACAATGTTGTGGAAACGGAACCACAGCAAAAACATGCGTGAATCAAACTCAAAAACTGACATTCATCCAAACGTTCTGAGTAATTGAATAATTATAAATGTCGGACAAAATAAATCTCTAGAGTTATTGTTCGTCATCGAGAATATTTCTTGAAACCAACTTCGTTTCTATTAACTTTTCGTTAACTCCGTTTGTGATCGCATTACAATATTTCAATGGAAAATGTTGGCCTATGATAGTATAAACACTGATTACTTAAGATAACAAAAAGTATTGAAATTAACTTCCTCCCTAAAAATTTCCGGAATACTGCGACTTACGGTAAGTAGAAACGAGTGAGGACCACCTCTACCTGTTCTAGGATTACTGCCTCTCCCAAGCCATTACATATTTTTCTTGGTATAATGTACGTGCAAGTAGTTTAGACACTCGATTGCATTAGCCGTTGTGAATCCGAAAGTTTGTGTCGAAATGTCAAGATTATAAGTCAGTGCTTTTTCTAAATTCTGTCTGTAACTCTTCTATGGCTACTGCCGGTCCCAAACCCCGGTAAAGGAGAAGGATTGCAACCAAAACCCATAGAAAACAACCCTGATGAAAAAACTTACGAGGAAAAGGTCACTAGATGGGTGCTCCTCCTAACAACCACAGCAACAATCAACATAGGTACATCGAGTGTTCGGACAATGTAGGAGACCGGGAACACCAACCAAATAGCTACGGAAATGAGGAGACACAAATTGGTAATTCTCGGAATCAGTGAAACCCACTGAACTCAAGCTGGACGGAAAAGGTTAGGTTCGGGAGAGGTGGATCCGTACACTATGCATGAAGAAGCAGATGCTCCACACATGCTCAGTGAGTTTTTTTGATGCTGTCCAAACAAGCATGAAAAGCACTTATTTGACGGAAATGTGATGGATCTAGAATCATCAAAGCATCCTTCAAAACAAAGAAGGAAGAAATCTCAATGGATGCCATCCAATGTTATGCACCGACCAATAATAGCAGTGACGATTATAAAGATCAGTTTTACGAAAGGCTGTAATCGATTATAGCCAAGTGTCCTGGAAAGGGTCTGAGTATCTTGATGGGAGACTTAGACGCCAATATCGGAATGCCCAACACCGAGCGGCACAATATTCCCAAAGCTACATTCGTCTCACCGGATCACGCTACACAGAACCAGATAGACCATATTTACATCAGTGAGGGATTCACAAGGTCAGTGGAAGGCGTGAGAACCAGGAGGGGAGCTGTCATAGCTTCAGATCACCACCTGGTTGTTGCCGAAATGGAACTGGAGCTAAAAGAGCAGTGGAAAACTTGACAAACAGCATTACAAACTTTCAATACAGCCTTCCTTCGACATACTGACAAACTCAACGAATTCAAGATCACTCTCAACACCAGGTTCCGAGCATTACAAGATTTACTGGAAGAAGAAGAAACTATTATGGAGGACAACTGGTAAGGGATCAAAGAAGCACTAACTCTAACATGTCAGGAGGTTCTGGGCCTCAAGAAGCATCATTATAAGGAATGGATCTTCATCGAAACCCTAGACAAGATTCATGAAAGGAAGAACAAGAAGACAGCAATTAACAACAGCCGAAAAAAACAGAGGATGTCAATGCACAAGCTGAATACACAGAAGCGAACAAGCAAGTGAAGCCAAGCATTGGAGCTGAGAAGCGGAAATATGTGGAAGACCTAGCAACGACAGTGTAAAGAGCTGCAAGAGAAGGAAATATGAAACAACTATATGACACGACGAAGAAAGTGGTAGGGAAATATAGTGAACCAGAGACCCCGTTCAAGGGTAAGGAAGGCAAGTCATCCACTGAAACTCAGGGACAGGAGGAACAGATGACTGGAGCGCTTCGAGGAACTCTTGAATAGACCAGCTCCATTGACCCCACTTGATATCGAAACATTACCTACAGACCTCATAGATGCCACTCCACCAACGATCGAACAAATCAGGATGGCCATCAGGCAAATTAATGGTGAGAAAATAGCAGGACCTTGCAATATACCATTTGAAGTACTAAAGTCAGACATAGAAGTAGTTGTTAACATACTCCACGTTCTATTCAGGAAGATTTTGGCGGAGGAACAAATGCTGACGGACTAGAAAGAAAGATACCTCAACACGATGCCAAAGAAAGGGGATCTGAGCAAGTGTGAGAACTACGGAGGCATCATAGTGTTGTCAGTATCAGGAAAACTTTTCAACAGAGTTTTGCTGAACCGGATGAAAGACTCAGTAGACGCCCGACGTTGAGATCAACAGACTGAATTCCGTAAGGACCGGATGTGCACAGACCGAATCGCGATACTATGGATCATCGTCGAACAGTCACTTGAGTGGAACTTGTCACTTTACATCAACTTCATTGACTATAAGAAGGCATTATGGAGTTCCTGAGAGAATTGTTAACATCACCCTGAATTCATACGACCAACTACACTGCAATGCCTTACATGGGGGAAAGCTGACAGAGGCATTCCAAGTAAGGGCTGGAGTCAGAAAAGGCTGTCTACTCTCCTCCTTCCTCTTTCATCTGGTGATTGACCGGGTCATGAAGACCTCCACATCTGAAAGAAAGCACGGAATGCAATGGTCAACTTACATGCAACTAGACGATTTGGACTTCGCAGATCACCTAGTCTTCCTATCTCATACACATGAACAAATGCAGGTCAAGACAACCAGTGCAGTGGCAGCTTTTTCATCAGCAGGCCACAACATACACAAGGGAATAAACCGAAATCTTGAAACCCAACATGGAGAACATAGGTCCTGCCATACTTGATGGAGAAGCTTTGGAAGAGTTGGAAACTTTCACGTGCCTGGACAGCATCACTGATGAACGAGGAGAAAGTGATGCAGGTGTGAATGCAAAGATTGTCAAAAGAGGGCCTTATTCTTACAGTTGAAGAACATATGGGACTCCAAACTACTGTCGGCCAACAACAAAGTCAGAATCTTCGATACGAACGTCAAAATAGTCCTTTTGTACGGAGCTGGAATTTGGAGAACTACTATAAGCTTCACCAGAAATGTACAATTATTCATAGACGATTGTCTGCGCAAGGTACTCAATGTTGGTTTGCCGAATACAATCAGAAAAAATCTACTTTGGGAGAGGATAAACCACCTCTCAGCTGAAATGGAAACCAGGGAAAGAAGCTGGAGGTGGATAAGACACATATTGCGGGGACTGTAAGGAATTGGGGCACAGGTGTGGATAATCAGATGCAATTTGATACGACATTACGCAAAAGTTTGGTCAAATATGAGAACCATACATTGAGTACGTTATTTGCGAAATTCGATCATTTGTCCTTCATATTCTAAACTATTCTTCCTACTCAAAATTCCCTCCTACTTCCGTTTCTATTTTCTTTAATTCGATCTTCCTAGCCTTCTGCTGCCAGTGTTTCCACTTTCGATTGATGTTACATACTACTTATATCTGTTGACATAAGTAGCATGTAACAAACTGCATCATGAAGCAGGCGCTAACTTAGGATCCAGGAAGGAAAGAGAAAGGAGTAAGACCAAAGAATACACTGTACCGAGAATTGAAAGCAGACATCCAAATAATAAATAACAACTGAAAAGGATTGCTCAGAACAGAGTTAGATGGAGAATGCTGGTGAGCGGCCTATGCTTCTTCACGTCGATTAACAGGCTTAGGTAATTACGTAAAGTAAAGTATTTCCTCAACTCCTCACCAAATACATATTCAATACGTCCGAATATAGTCTGACTACTTATAACAAACAATTTACTATGAAAAGTCAGTGATTATAAAAGCTAGTTTAATCAGTTGAGCAAAATAATAGGAAGATATGGAATACTAAAATCATTTATTACTTACAAAATCATTATAAACAGGTATTCTATAATCTAAAATGTCTTCATTCATTTAGGATACTAAGTAAAAATATGACTTTAAATTGAAATACAAACTTTTAAAATATATTTCGTATACTCGAATCAAATAATATTGAAGTGGCTTAGAAACTTATTGCATATATTTCATGGTATGTATTTCTATTAGTGTTTGAATTTTAATTAAGTGTAGAATTAGTGATTTTTTATGTCATAGATTGTTGTCTCAGCAACTAGGTAACAGGTTAATATCCAAAATTATTACATTTAAAATTACACAAGATCTTTGATAGTATCAATTTAACAAGATATTGTATCTATAACTATGAAGTATCTGAAGTAAACGGAAGTGATACTAAAAACAAAAATGAATACATATGATTCTTATTGACTTCCTTTAGTAAATCAGTGTACATTGAAAAAGTTTCATATCACTTTTGGGGAGACATTTCAAACAAAAACAATTTATCTTCTTTTACTCCTTTTTTTTAATATATTTTACGATGCAATATGTTATATAGTTGAGGTCATGAGTCAATTGAAGCTAGACCATCATGGAACCCCTGGAACCTGGAGGCACTAGACGGCCGTTTCATCCTTCCAGTGAAAACTGAGTTTATAAAATGTTCATCTAAATGATTTTAGTCAGTTTTCAAGAGAATGATAATAAGTCATTTGTGTATCAATAATATAATAATTATTAATATAATTTAAGAGTTAAGTGAAATTTTGTTAACACATCTTTTATTTACTTAGCAGAAACTGAAGGTTTATCTTAACAAATGAAACTATTTCTCCTAATGTTGATCTGTTTATTCTTCTTCTACCGGAGAGCAAGTGACAGTATGTAAATATTGATCATATATTTTAGTCTTAAGTATCCTGCTTCGTTTAAAATATGTAGCAACATACAAATTCTCTCCCTCTCCTATGCATACACACATTATTTTATTCTTTTACCGCAAATCCCATTACTTTAAAGCAATGAGTATGTTTCACTTTGTCTGTATATGTATTGTATATGCGTGTTTATTTAAGTATCACAAAAATGTCAATGGAGAATAGATTCAGAAAGCGAAAAAGAGAAGAAATATTTTGCTATATATCATATATTAATCTATACAACGCATCTGTCTCCAGTTGGTTGACCCCCTTGAGAATTACTGAAAATAAATTCAGAAGAAAAGAAGTAAGTATTTCTTCTTTTCTCAAACTATACTCAACCAATCCAATAATTTACTCAAAAAGCAGAAGCATTTCAGACAGAAATTAAGTGTATGAGAAGACAAATCATACGACAACAACAACAACAACAAAATGACGAACACAGAAACAATATCATTTCACCATCACCACCAATCTTTTTAAACTGAAGTTTGTGAAGATTAACATTCTTTGTTAACATGAGACATTTGCACTATATAGTAATGTAGTTTTTCTTCAAATATTTAGAAGTTATAATTTAGAGATATATCTTCTTATAACAATATATGTAACTCAAATTTCGTAAACACATTCTCATAAGTGTAAGAACAATCATACTTTACTTTTCAACTCAATTTTCTGGACTTCTTCAAGATTAACGTTGATGATAAACTCTTCATTTATTCTCTTCTTGTTGTTGTTATTGTACGTGTATTCATATTATCTTATTTAAATATGAGCTGGTTAACTATCTGATTATTCCTAATCTAAATATATTTATGTCAAAATGTGTATCATTTGAAGAAACCAGACTTCAATACTAATAAAAAGGTAAGAATAGAAGTTTTTGAACATTATCATTATTATTACTATTATTAATCATAATTCAAGTGAACTAATCGTGGATAATTTGAATTTCCGTTATTACAGTCTTTAGTAAGAGTGAAGTAATAGTCATTTTTAATAAAAATCAACACACAAGTTGAATTTTCGAGCTAATAAACTTCAACAATGACAATATTTAAATTATAATAAGTCATACTGTAGTATCGGTTGATATGTTAAGCCCATATGCCTTATTCTTGTCTGACTATAAATATTGATTAACGCTTGGATAAAGTGAGTTGGCTTACCCGCCATCTCCTATGTGCGTCATTTGTTAATAAAACTGTAGTTGCCGTTTCTCTTTGCCATCTGATATTATGAACCGTAAAGATTGGTATTATAACGGTTATCGAGGTGAAGGATTAGCGAAGCACGGCACTACAATAAATCATAATTTCAATATATATGGTAATATTTATCTCTTACAACATAAAAAGTTTATTCTTTGATTGTCATTTTCTAATTTGTTATTAGAATTTATTATTTAAGGTTTAATGACCTTTTGTATAGTAAATCTCAATGAATTAAGTCATTGAAAGTTCTCTATATAAAGTCTACATATATAGTGTGGTGTGTGCTACTGATGTCTACAGATACAAGTAGTATATATTATCAGTCGAATGTAAAATACCTGGTGGTAGAAGGTTAAGAAGACAAAACAGAAGAGAACTAGAATAGAAAGCGATTGATGTGGAAAAAAAGAGAATTCAAGTCTGAGACAGTTAATTGACATTTTGCAGAAGGAACAGTCAAGTTAGGACAATTGGTTGATACTTTGTAAATAAAGTAATTACTGTATGGTTCTCAGATTTTAGTAAGATATTCTGTAATTTTGTGTTCTAATACATTCGATTGTCCCCACTTGCGTTCACGTTCACTGCAACAGTATTTTTACTATAAATAAAAATAACAAAAATATAAGTAGTTTTAGTGGATTAATCAAGTTTTTATTTGTCACTGATGTCAGTAACATTTAAACTGGAACATTTGATTAATAAGGTTATTATTTTTATCGCTGTCTCGTATATAAAGTATCGACATAGATAATGAGTGGTGAAATTAAAATGCGGAGAGTAATTACCTAGTCTAAAAAGTGGTACAAACTAATCAACTCGTTATAAACTAGTCAAGATATAAAATTATCAATGGGTCCTTATAGATTAGAAACTTACACACAGAGAACCGTAGGGAACGAAATGAAATTTCTTTCATAATGCATTTTATTAAAATATTCCACTTGTTCGGACTTGTCTATTAAGTAGTATAGGGAGGAAAATAATTTTTTTGGCATTAGCACTTTGAATAGTATGGATAGCAGTTTCTTGTTAGAATTCTTTTATTAAAATATGTAATATAATGAAAACGTGATAGAACATTTTTTTCTCAAAAGGAGTATACAAATTATTTAATACTCTCAGAAGGTTTTGTGTCTAACCACAAATTGCATATCATTAGATTAGATTACCTCACTAACAATTGATGGAAGATATGGAATATATAATACTACTTTACATTTATCTAATGCTAAGCTATAAGAGTATTGGAAGTTGCAAGTGGGAATGAATTGAGTACTGACAAGCCATTGAAGCAATTTAAAGTATATTAATTCAACTTTCCTTTTATTGGTATTTCATATTGTTAAATATAAAATACTGACGATTTTAAACTACATCCTAAAAATGAGAAAGATAAATGTCATCAGTTTTGTAATGTCATCACTTTTGGATTCAAGCTATCAAAGTAATTAATCTCATTGTAACAGAAGACTTTCAGTTAAAGTATGGGTGAATACTGTTTAACTGTGTTATTATTGACTTGACTTGGTAATTATATATATGTATAAACTGGGACACTTTATATATTAAATAGTATGCATTTAGTTCAGTTTCAGAATGTACCAGTGATAATGCGAAGTTTTAAAATCCTATGATTTGAAACCAATGTAAATAGCGAAATCTAACTGACTATTATATTCTAAGAAATCGATTTCATTAACAAGTTCTCGTTACTGTAATGATGATAAAGTAAATAATAGTAATCTCAACAAAAGTTAGCAAATTTTTTTAGACGTGTTAAAAGTTACCGACGAAAAATCACATTAAACAGTTCTATCACCATCAGAAGGAGGTTTTATATAGTTGAAATCATGAGTCATTTGAGGCTATACCACCATGGAAAACCTGGAAGCACTGAATGGCTGTTTCGTCCTATTGTGGGACTCCTCAGAAGTGCACATCCACGGTCCCGCCTCGCGAGATTCGAACCCAGGACCTATCATTCTCGCACACGAGCGCTTAACCACTAGGCCACTGAGCTGGCCGGCATCCAACGGTGTTAATGTTTAACTTCAACCAATCCATGAAGTTGAGCAATCATTCACCGATGTCTTCAGTCAGTTGATATCTCCCAACAGACGTGGTTGAACTCCACTGGTTAATGCTTCTCACTAGAACTCCAGGAAATACCTCTTGGAGCCAGTCACTAGTGAGCGTATGATCATTTTCAGAGGGGGGTTTTGTGGAGATCCTAGTAATTTTATATGGTTGAAATCATGAGTCAATGGAAGCTTCCATTGACTCATGATTTCAACCATATAAATTTCTATCATCTTCACTAGAACATAATTTAGGTAAATTGAATTATCTGTTAAGTATTACTAAAGAAAAACAAGATTTTGTCAAACTTTCCAAATATATAAAAATGAATAAGCCTAAGATGAATCTAAATACATTATAATGTAAATAAGCAGACTAGTTAATTACGACATTATCATAATTCTGATTGGTTTAGTTAACTGACACTAAGACAATACTGAAGTGAAGAAAATCGCAGTTTTCACTGATGTATAGTGATGAATGAAAAGATATAATCGGTAAAATATTACTCTCTGTAAATCTCTTTTTGAAGTCATTCAAGGTTTAAAGTCAGTTATCTTTTATTTTAATGCCATATACGTTATTAATGAAAAAATTCAATGGTCAACATCTATTTTGAATAAGATAAACATTTCATACTATTACTGACACATTACTATCTAACACTAAATATAATCAAATAATTGAAACAATTATCTAAGTAAATTAAGTCTTTGATAAACACTTAGCTGTTGTTTCAGACGACTAACCTGATTTTAAAATGTACTTCATGAACCGGTGTAGCTTAGATGAATTCCATGCAAAATCTAATCTGGATACTAATTTTCTCGCCTACACAACTAGAAATTTGTTTTTTTTAAACCAAGTAACCTGAAAATGTAACGGATCACTTTATTTCACGTTCAATATTTGTAAGAGAATAAGAAAATTAGAAAATAAGCTTTTAGAAAAATAATTTAGGCAATGTGTTACTCGTTAATAATTTATCAAATATTTCTATGGTTTTGATGAATTCCCATGAACTAATTATCCTATTCAATAAATTACTTCATCACAATTCCTGTTGGTAAATTTTATGAAACTACATTGATAATATATATATTCGAAATGTTTTCAATTCAAAAATGTTCTATCTTCTTCAAATCCACATTAGTGTATTGGTAACTGATTGGAAATAAATAGAATATACTCAAGTTTTAAACTTCTAGCGTGATGTATGCTACTTATGTCGACAGACATAAAATGGCAACTATTTCTTTGCATCTTACTGTTTCTAATGTGCTCGTAGGATGGGATTATTGGCACAGTATATATATAAATATATATAAATATATATATATATATATATATATATATATATATATATATATATATAAGTTCAGTAAATTATCTTCTAAGAATACATACTATATGCCTTTTCATTCTATTCTTCCATTTTTTTTAAATGTATCCGTATTGTTTTATGTCATATGCAGTATTATTTCATCATTGTGAAAAGATTGGTGTCATTTCTATGAGCTCAATCTTAGTAGATTTTCATTTCAAATAAAAGTTCAGTGATTGATTATAAATATATTAATTTTATGATTCCCTTGAGGACAATTCAGTTCATCTAAACAGTAATTTATTATTTTTAAAGCTTTCAGCTAAACTTTTCAGTATATGTTTTATCAATTAAAACTGCCAAAAGAAAAAAACGCATTTTGTTGACAGTGAAGTATTTCTGGTGATTTTAATTCCTCCGAGTAAAAATGCAATATCATGAGTGTAAACAATCCTTAACATGCAGAAAGGGATTTACAAGCAAAATGATCTAGCTAGAAATAGTTTCAATGATAGAATCAACGATTATACATAGTTTTAAATTTTAAATTTCTATAAACGGATACCACTCGTAGTATAACTCCATTTCTTTTAATATATTACACTTCCCACTTCCATATCCTGCATTGATGTGGACACGTTTTGCTTAAATATCATTTTCGAAAAACTGTTTGATGAGTATTGTAACACTTTAGAGACTTTAATAACACAAGAGAATAAACTGATTGATATACAAATAGATTCGTTAAAGTACCAGAATGACTGAACCCAAACTTTTATTACAATTACATTAATTACACTTATACGGCTCTAACATTATGTTCATCATTCAATCATGCCGACAGAATTCATTAATTATAATAGTAAAATTGTGTCATCAGGTTCAATGGATAAAGTATAAGGATAGAAACAAAACATTTTTACAATTTCTGATGAGGACAATTAAACAGCGTTTGAACTAATAATTTTACGGAAATCGGGAGTCGAGTATATAGAAAATATTATATGTGAAAATTATGTCTGAGATAATCTCAAAATCATAATCATGATTTTGATTATTATCCTAACGACGTCCGGACGAGATTTTTAATTAGATAAAACGCTGGAATCGTTTGGGTTTCAACCTCTGAGGTCATATTAAAGACAAATTTTACACAATCAAACAGTTTGATGTTTATCTTCTGTCTCTTGTGATAACAAAAATACTTGGTTCTGCGAATTGAAGAAATAGTATAAGCAAGATTTCCTTAAATGAACGTTGGTTTACAATCTAAATCACTTTCATGATTCCAGCTATGAATGTCTTACTAACATAATATAGTGAGAAGAATTCAGTTTATTGCCTTATTTTAAGTGTCAGATTGAATTTTATGCTATTCCAATAAATGATGGTAAACTTAAAGTACTTTTAATAGTTGTAAGCTGACAGTAATAATAATTTACTTATAGTATAGTACATTTCAAGGAAAAAATGTCGTCTTACATAACTTTCTACTATGGTTAGTAAAATATCAATTGGTGGATGTGTCGCTCAATTTCGTGGATCAGTTGAAGTTAGACATTAACACCGTTGAATGCCGACCAGCTCAGTGGTCTAGTGGTTAAGCGCTCGCTCGCGAGACTGGTAGGTCCTGAGTTCGAATATCGTGAGGCGGTATCGTGGATGCGCACTGCTCAGGAGTCCCATAATAGGACGAAACGGCCATCCAATGCTTCCAGGTTTTCCATGATGGTCTAGCTTCAATTGACTCATGATTTCAACTATATAAAATTACTAAAATCTCCACAAAACCCCGTTCTGAAAATTCAAATATCTTTTAAAGAAACAAATATTTATATTGGTTAATTTATCTATCTGATTTTCTTGTTTTCTTCCCCTAATGTTGATTTATTCTAATATTTATCTTCTGATTAATATTAAACCTTATGATGAATTCACTTCAAACAAAAACATATGGAATATCTACTAAATTTCTTTTATTAAGATGAATTCAAATAAAAGTACTTCAGTTCCCATGTGTATTTTCTATAACAGAATATTAAAAAAAAGTTGAGGAAACATTAAATAAGAAATTGGTATTATTTTCTCAGTTATTCTTTTTTTTGTATTTTACTTGTTTATATATATAAAAAGAAGATAAGGCATTTTCTATAGTTGAATCCACACACTTAAAGAATACAATTACAGATTTCACAACTTTACAAAAACTGTTAAAAATAGATATGAAATAAATAAGTACATCAATATTTCCCTTTGAAAAGTAAAATATACTTTATTGTTAAATTAGCAACGAAGTTATATTCTCCTTCTTCTTCTTCTCATTCTCTATCATCATTCTATCACTCTTTTTTACAGAAAACATCTCAATATATGAATTTACTATCGAACAAATGAGAAAGATAATACAAAAAAGGGCAATGAGGTGGTGGAATAGAAAAATAGATAATTATTCAAATAACTTTCTCTTTCTTATAAAGTACACTGTGACTTTTTTTAAAATTTATCTACTATATCCACATAAAATATTTGTCACACATGAAGACTCTTAGTGACATTATATATATGCATAACGTCTTTAAATTCCCTTTGTGTTAATTACTATACCCATAATTTATATAGTTTAGCCGACTGATTTACTTATTACTAAATTCAATCTCCCTAATCAACACGTGCCATTATCTTTTTGTATAATGAATGAAGTCAATTTTTGACATGACATTACCATTAATAATGTGTGTTTTTGTTTCGAAGACAAAAAGAGAATGATAATATTTCTAGTGAGAATTAGTCATTTTGTGGTTTTAGAAATTTTTTGTGGTTGGAAGTCTATAAATGAACTTTTCCAGTGGTCAATTTCAGCTAAATCTTTTTAACCTTTTTTTAGTATAATGAGGATGAAAATAAGAGAAGCATTAATTTACTTCTTTCAGTTCACAAATTTTAATTAAAGTTACATTTTACTCGATAGTTTTGTGTTTTAAGTGAAGTGACAGGTATTAGATGTTCTTTTCTGCTAAAATCCAGAGGTTTAAGAAAACTGTTGAATTGTTTTTATCGGAAATTACTTTTTTATCATCAATGTAAAGTTCAATTTACTACCACAAAATTACTTTGAGCTCAACCCTAAATCATTGTTATTTTCTGCTTAGCGTTTTTTTAGCGAGTTGGTTTTATGCGGGATGAAGTCGCTAACCTCATGCCCAACCCTCCTACTTCATCCGAGCTTGAGAATTGCAGTAACCCCAGAGGGGCTTCAGGTGGAGTTTAAATCATTATTACAGTCACTTTAATCTCAAAACCAAAATATCACCAGATAATGTATGATCTATTTCAAACATAATATTCACAATACATTTTTGTTTATCTTACTATTTATTTAAAAAACTTACCAGAGCACAGGGAGATATAGGAAATACTTATTAAGGAGTTAAAGAAGAAACGTTAAAAATCACTAAGGAAATTCATTTTCCTAGAATATTGACACAAACATCTAAATGATATTTTAAATATTCATATATCATTATGTACATGGTATTTATACTCATGTCTTTGTCTAGAACAGTTTTTGACGGTATAATTCATATTTATGAAACTCAAACAGTCGTATTTACTCAAATAATTAGTGTGGATATTTTGAATGTGCTTTATTACTGAAAAGTTATAACTTTATATCATACACCAATTTGCATTCCGTTGTCGTCATCATTATATTCTGATAACAGAAAGGACAGGCAACAATTTGCATTTTGTTACCTCATGATTAATAATGCCTTAAAAAAAGAAAGCGACATGAACTTCACTCAGTTGAACATTAGGAACCCAGAAGAAGCCCAGATTCAGGACATTCCATGTTTCTTAGTAGGCTATAAGTTTATTTACTTCACACTAATGTAGGACCATGACTTTTGACTCTTAAATAAACTGTTTTTTAGTCTTGTATCATCACTGGATATTGACAATATTTCTGGAAACAAGTTACTGGTATGTAATAGATTATAATTCATTCATGCAACTTTCAAAGTAGTGATTTGTCCATTACTTTACGTTGCAACTTTAATTGTGTAAAAATTAACTGATTCTTATCAAATACAAGTGATGTTTGAAACATTTATTTATTTATTCTTTTGTTGATTGGGGAAATTTAAATTTTTATGAATATCTATCAAATTTCCAAAATTATAGTTGTCTCCAAGTTAATTTCTTCATCGTAATATAAACTTTAAAATATCTTAGTTATTAAATCTAACATTCAATAATATTTGCTTCTGTTTTGCTTTTCTGAGCCTCGATTTTAGTCTGTCAAAATACAAATTTAAACAGATTTTATTATTAGCAAAGATGGATAGTGGCTAACAGTGGAATCCAGGACGCGCGTTTCATCCTATTTGGGACTCGTCAGCTGGATGTACATGTATCTCAGAGTTGATATTCACTCTAGGACACGAACCCAGTATCGTTCGCCTCAAACGCCATCGCGTTATCCACTCAGCTACTGAGTCCTGATAGCCACTTGCTAGTGCAATGGGGTGAAGTTTAAATTAACTTGGTATTGTTTGTTTGAATCTTCCCAAATAGAACGAAATGCGCGTCCTGGATTCCATTGCTAGCCACTATCCATCTTTGCTTATAATGCTTGTGAATTAAGGCTATATCGAGGCAATACATACGGTATGCACATATGCCAATAAGTGATATGCTTGATTCTAATTACTATTTTCTCGGTAAACGAATGAAGGTCAATGACAAGGTGACACGATAGGCTAATCTAATCCGTTATCCCAAGCCTTGATAACTAGAGGAAGAAGCTCAAGACGAAGTAGGGGAAAATATATTCCGTAAGCAGCCGAAGTACAAGCAATAACACTAGGAAGAAATCAAACGTATTTATACAGCACAAAGTTGTCCTTGGGAAGCATTACAAAATAGCATACTAAAAAGAAACAACGGACCAATAGCGTTTAAGATATTTCCGAGTGAGAAATACAACTCGAAAGTGAAAGGAGAACTTTTGGCGCGAAAACAAGGAAATTCAAACTTTCAAAATAAAATTACAAAAATAAGTCATTTACCAAGTAAGTTCTGGTGATTTAACATCCCCAACAATAAGAGACTGACTAGTTGTAGTCCTAAACATCATTGAGAAGATTCAAACAAACAATACTAACTGGATTTATATTTTATTATTATTACAATTGATGTTAGTATACATTAAACTAGTATTAATTACATGATTTAATAAACAGATTTATTTTATTATATCAAAACAATTTTTTGTTTATCATAGATAAATAATCCTCTTATTAATATATTATTCAAATGAATGATATATATCAATGTTTTCAAATGAGTACAATAGAAAATGTATCAAATGATTTAAATTTATACACAAATGAATCAAAGAAATTAATTAAAACAAATAATCCTTATCGTAAATTTCATTATTCAAATTCTTTCAATTCAGAAATGATGAATGCATTTAATAGTGAAATGTATTACACTAATTCTAACAATAAAACTACTACTACTACTACTACTGATAGTAATAATGATGTTAGCAAAGATGAAATAATTAAATGTTCAAATGATATTGTTGAATCAAATAAATTAAATCCTATTTTAGCTATAGCAAGTCATCAATGGTTTGATAGATTATTTCAATCGAATTCATATACCAGTAATAATAATAATGATCATCATCATCATAACAATAATAATAGTAATCAAATATCATATAACCATCATCATAATCGTCATCAAATATGTACTTTGAATTTTGAATCATCTCATGATCATTTTGAACGAACAAATTTAAATTCGAATTATTCAGAATGTTGTCAAACAACCGAAGATAATTTACTTACAACTCAAACACTTATTAATAATTTAGAATTGACTAGATTTGGTGAAATGCATAATTGTAACAAAACTATTGATAACAATAATAACGATAATAACATTGATAATAGAAATGAAATTAACGAAACCAATGATAAGATAAATGATCGTACAAAAACCGATTTTAATAAAAATACAAAGTATGGTTATAATTCATCAGATAATAAAAGTCCAATAGGTTCAACTCAATTGAAAATTCATACATCAAATTTAGATTATGAAACTGATTTAAATTATAATACAAATCAGTTTTCAAATTATCCGAATTATTTAACTGAATTCAATAAGAATGAATTGATAGAAATGAAAAATAAACAGCATATATTAACTAGCGATGAAAGAGATAGCAGTAATACTAGTACAAGTTGTAAAAATAGTAATGTTTGTTCTGATCAATCACGTACAATAGTGACAAGTGAACTGAACGTAAACTCAAAGAAATCGCGTTTATATTTTGGTAATGAATGTAAAACAAAGCATATAAATAGCGGTCATAAATTAAACAGTTTAATAACCACTGATAAAAGTTACCAAACATCGTTTGAAAGTGCAGAAATCAATGATTCTTGTTTAAATCCTATGGTAACAAACCATGAAAACTTTAATTTGTACAATAATCAATCATCTACAACACCGTTACGTAAGTCATCCTCATCTTCTCCACAACAACCTAATTCACAAAAACTGTTGAATAATGGAATCACAACTGCAACATCTATATTAGAATGGCATTCAACACCTGAGAGTGATATGTTAGATAACATTAAGGCAGATAATAGTAATAATGAACAGTTATTATTAAGTTATAAATCTCAGTCTGCTAATCAAAGTTCAAATTCAATGTATAATGGCTCATCGTTCGAGAATAACACTACTAAAAATAGTAATAAGAACAATGCTTATCAAACAGATGACCATTCACCACCATTATCCTATTCATCCCAATCAACAGAGAATTTAAATGATGATCCAATGCGAACCAATCATCAACATATTTTACATTCACAACCTCATCCGACTGAAAAGTCACATTCAAATTTCGATAATGAATGTATGTGGAAAGATAATGATCAACATGTTGACTCTTTAAGCTTCGATAATGAAATTAATTATATTAAAAATCATTGGAATTCAAACCATAATTTACTCATGAATAAACTACGTTTTCGTAGTAACATAACAACACCAACTACTACATTACCTATTGCCACTAACAACAGTAGCAATGAAATAAACTTTAATGAACATACTAGTAGTTTTGATACGGTGATTCCATGTATATCACACAATTTTTTAACGAATTTCACTAGAACATCATATGATACTGTCCAATCCAATTTTACACAGGAGAATTTGTATGGTCTATCATCTAGTAACTTGAATACAAATGGAAATATAGTGGAAGGTTTTGCAAATGCTAGTCTTTTCAATATAGATAGTAACAATCATCCTGAGTCCGCGCCATCCAACACTCATAATAAACTTGAAGATGAATATGATTGCGCAGAACACTGTTTAGGAACATATGATCATTCCCATCAGCAACACCGTCATCATCATAGTCATAGTCAATTTATGGCCATTAACAACTGTGGTAACTGTGATTACAATTTGAACTTTCCAAATGATGTCACCTTGACAACAGGAACAACAACAAACAATTTCAAAACAAGTTTAAATTGTTATTTATTACCACCCATAAATGGTTTTAATGGTAGCACCGTTGACAATAATCAGTCGCAGTTTACAGACGGTATGGTAGCATCAAACTTCAAGACTCGTTTAAATTCGACGAGTGGATATGCTTCGCAAAATTTTACACATTCTACTATTTTGGGTTGTAATCATTCAAATTCATCAATTTATCGTCATCCAGTTGAACTGGACTACAATCCAAGAGAGTTGGAAGCATTTTCTGAATTGTTCAAACAAAGACGCATAAAACTTGGTGTAACACAGGCTGATGTTGGTAAAGCACTTGGCAATTTAAAAATATCTGGTGTTGGGTCATTGTCTCAGTCAACTATATGTCGTTTTGAATCACTAACCCTATCACATAATAATATGGTTGCACTGAAACCTGTTCTACAAGCATGGCTTGAGGAAGCTGAAGCTGAAGCAAGTTCACGCTTAAATCATCCAAATATCTATGACTTGGATGAAGAACGAAGACGTAAACGAACTTCAATTACAGATTCAGAGAAAAGGTCACTTGAAGCATTTTTCAGTATTCAACCACGTCCATCATCAGAGAAAATTGCACAGATTGCAGAAAAATTAAACTTGAAAAAAAACGTTGTCAGAGTTTGGTTTTGTAATCAGAGACAAAAACAAAAACGAATGAAGTTCTCTACACTTGGCATGTTACATCACTCTGTGACTCGAACATAAGTTAGACTAAACAGGTAAAAATTAAAAAAACTAACATAATATTGGTAAAAAAACCCAATAATGTTAATATTGACAAAACATTAAATATCTATCACTATCGATCATTTTATCTAAGATCACATTATCCTTAATATCAATAGCTATGTATCATTCTGTTGATTTCTTTTGTTTTGAGTTTTTCTTTCTCTTCGTTAGAGATTTGAGTCTTTGCATCAGTTCTAATCAACTTTTGTGTGTATACATCACTTTTCTAAGTCCTATTGCTTTCTGTTCTTATTATTTCACTTAAGTCTGTAATTAAAAATGATTATGTTGTAAGCTGGTATATTTGTGATATTTCATTACATAATCATGTTATTATAGCGTATCAACATGAAATATATGATCATGTTATCGTATTTTGATTAACAACTTATGATAATAAAACTGTATGAATTTTATTAACTTAGTTACTTATGGATTAGCTAACAGTTAATTAGTAGTCTTAAATAGCTTTAGTGATAAACTGATTAAAATTGTATCGGCTACCTATAGTACTCAATACTGGAAGTATTTCAAATTAATAAGTTACAATTTGACCATATGAACTTTAGAAGTACAGTAACTATTTACTGCTATATTATTGAATCTAGTTCTGATTCTAATATAATGATGTTAGAATGACATCGATCTTTTATCTGATTAGTTACACGTCAAATAGTGAATCCCAACCGACTCATTCTAATATCCAAAAGTGTCCAGATATATGATTAGGAAACTTAGTAAACAAATTTACCAGATCTTTTTAAATCTGAAGTCTAACTTTCCCTTTGAAATCTGGACATGAAATGAATAAACGTTAATCTACTAATATATCAGCTAAGACCTGATTAGAGATAACTGAAAAGATCCCAATGACTGACATATACATATTCACATGAATACATTTGAAGTAATAGCGCTTCATGCATTATATTATATTTGATAGAAACCAGTTTCGAAGTTAAAAATTACTTATTAATTATTTCTATACTGTAAGTTAAAATAAATCTCAAGTTCTACTTATCTCCAACGGCGGTGGCCTGCTTGAATATCTGGGTTACCTGTTCCTGCCATCTAAATATTGGGAACAGTTACCTGTTTTTGTTTGTTCTGACACATCACTACGTCTATTAATCACATAACCTATTCAGGCACTTATATGAAAAGTTTACGACCTATCGCTTACAAGGTACAAAAAGTACAATCAGAGGCATCATGGTTGCTGGCAGTATACATTCGAAAGGATGAACACTAATCAGATGTCGACTCCTGAACTGCTAAATTCTAATTACTGATCACTAGTTATCAAGGTGGACTATCTTCGATTCCCACTAAGTCAAAACATGTATTGTAATCGTGGTGTAATCACAATTTAAGAATCTTGCTTAATTAATTTACAAGACAGTTGCTTAGAATGACTACAAGATTTTAATGTTTATCGTCAGGATCGACGAAGCAATAAGAAAAGGTGTGGCGGCGGTGTAGCTACGTTTGTAAATATGAACTGGTGATGGTTTACTTTTGCAGGTTTTCAAACGACTTTAATGACTGTTTTACTTTAAGATACCAATCAAAACATCTGAATAAATACAATTGTGTTTGTGTTACTAACATCTACGTGACTCCGGGCTGTACATCATCTGCACTATTTTTTTTCCCTAACGAATTCACTGAATTCTCTGTTACTGTCTTCATTGGTTTACTTTCAGTTGTGTGTGTTGATTTTAATTCATGTGACTTTTATCACCAGTTTACTAAGATATAGTGGATTTTTCCACTCGTTTGAGTGCCTATACAGACTTAGTTCTCATTATTGATGTGAGACTCGTAAACTTGCTCTATTGTCTAGTTCTGATCATTGTATTATTCGTGTTCTATCTAAAGTATATGGCAAGCTTGAAAGAATATACTTTTATATCAGACAAAGAAAGTCAAATACAGGAATTACTCAGAAGAAAATATCCGAAATCTGAAAAAACATGTTTCGTACGACTAACTGAAGATTATTTACAGATGACTGATTGGAAAACACTACCTATGTTATCACTTGGTATCTTAAGTTATGTTTTAATGTTGTTTGTTCCACTGAAACCACTTTTGTAAGTTTTGATAGACTTACACCTCCACAACTAAAACAATTACGGAGGGTAAAAGAGAGAATATAGAAGGAGAAAAACTCCATTGAAGTTCGTAAGTTGAATAGTCTAATAAACCTAGAGATTAAGCATCTGAACTCAATGTTTACTCAGAAAATTTTATTTTGTAAAAATCCTTCAAGTTTGAAGAAACTATTTAAAGAACTTACAGGTGAGAGACACATTAGATGAGATAACCAGCTGAATGTTTATGATTTATAAGAGTCTTTCGTACGTCAGTCATCTGATTTCATGCTCCCTATATCAACAGGTTTGAAAAATAGTTGTCTTCCTACTTTCACTGGAACTGATGTCCGAAAATGTCTATAGCCACTTAACTCGTCGCAATAATTAGGACCTGATGAAATCCCAAACCTCCTTTTTGGAGAGTTTACTGACGTTGTATGTTAACCATTCACGAATATCTTTAAGAGATCCCTCTCAACTAATCTCATACCGAAAATGTGGAGAAAGATAAAGGTAAATTATCTGGCGATAAGAATGAACAATTTAGATCCATAGCCATCGTTTTCTCAAAACGAAGAAATTATTGATACTCTGCACGAAAAAAGTATATTGATCCTTATCTTTTTACTTACAAATGCAAAAAAGCATCTTAGATGCTGCTATTGTTCTGCATCACAATATACTGATCAGCTTGGAAAAGGGTAAGAAGTATGTCCTATTAGCTTCGGTGTAATGTACTTCTGCCTTTGACTGTATTCCAAGACAAATTCTACTTTACAAGTTAATCATCATCAACATTAACAGCTGAATAACCAATTGGCCATGTTCCTACATCTCTGGAAGAGAACAGTACACTATGTTTGGAGAAACGTTTTCGGCGTCTCTACTGTATCATGAATGTTGCCACAAGGAACTGTTCTTTCCTCTTTTCTCTATTTTTTTTCTGCATGATCTGCCATCTTCCACAGAAAACACTTTTGTTGAATATGCGGACGTGCCATGGTCTCTATCTAGCGCTTATTCCATTCATCTACAAACTGAACTTGTATCAGTATGATAAGCCGTTGTAGTCATTTTTTACTAGTGAACCGAATGAGCTTATGTAGGTTACACACAGAATTATATTTGTAAAGCATTATTTATTTCTAAAAATCAGTGCATATGTAGAATATTTAGAGCATACAAAATGAAGTGAATCCACTTGATCCCACAATGTTTGTTCATCATCCTTAAACAAAATTGATGAAGGATACTGACTGGACAAACCAGGTTTAAGAAAACATTCGCTATCACTTTTAAAACTCCAGCAATCAAGATATAGGCATCAAAATTACACACTCAAATGAGATATGTCCACTCACATTCCTCATTTACCTTTAAATGTATTACAGTTTCTTAGAAATACTCGTGATAAAAATGAAATTTGTCAAACTCAACACTTCTGAATTAAATACGAGATTACTATTCCACGTTATACCGGTATTTTAATGACAAGTGATTTTAATTAAGAAACTGTCAGTCTTAACTACTAATGAAGTTTTTCAGGTGAAAAGAAAGAATAAACATCAAACATTTTAATTATTCATAATTACTTTATGCAATGGTATGCTCTCCATAAACATTACTTAATGATAAGTGGGCCAAGAATCAAATATGTTTTACGCTTATCCGTTGAGTCAATATTTGAAACATAACTCTATGTCTTCAATTACTATCGGTTTATTATGAATTACTCAAACTAAGTGATAATAATTCCTATTAAATATAGTGTTACTCGTTGCTTACTTTCACCCTTACTCTTTCTCCTGGTGATCGACTGGATCATGAAGACGTCAACGTCTGGAGAGAAGCACGGGATACAATGGACAGCTAGGATGCAGCTGGACGATCTAGACTTCGCAGATGATCTGGCTTTTCTATCACACACTCAATAACAAATGCAAGAGCAGACGACAAGTGTAGCAGCAGCCTCGGCAGCAGTAGGTCTTAATATAAACAAAGGGAAAAGCAAGACTCTCCCATACAATACAACATGCACCAATCGAATTACACTTGACGGAGAAACTTTGGAGCATGTGAAAACCTTTACATATCTGGACAGCCTCATCGATGAACACGGTGGATCTTATGCAGATGTGAAGGTGCAGATTTTCAATTGCAAGAGCAGCATATCTATAACTGAAGAATATCTGGAACTCCAAACAAATGTCAACCAACACCAAAGTCGGGATTTTCAATACAAATGTGAAGAAACTCCTACTATATGGGATGGAAACTTGGAGAACTACGAAAGCAATCATCCAGGAATACAGGTGCTGAATAACAGTTGTCTATGCAAGATAATTCGGATCCGTTAGTCGGACACTATCAGCAACATTCTACTGTGGCAGAGAACAAACCAGATTTCAGTGGAGGAAGAAATCAAGAAGAAGCGCTGGAAGTGGATAGGACACATATTGAGGAAAGCACCCTACTGCATCACAATACAAGCCCTCATATGTAATCCTGAAGGCCGAAGGAAAAGAGGAAGACCAAAGAACGCATCACAACGATAAATGGAGATAGACATGAGAAGAATGAGCGAAAACTGGATAGAACTATAAAGGAAGGCCCAGGACAGAGCGGTTTGGAGAATGCTGGTCGGCGGTCTATGCCCCATTAGGAGTAACAAGCGTAAGTTAGTAAATAATAGTGTTACTCAGTAAGTTCTGTACATGTTTCGTGGTTTGCTGATTAATTTAGTTTTCTATTATTATATTTTCCAAAAATAAACAAATCAAATAATTCATTCTTCGTTACACTAATTAAATATAGTCGACCACCAAAGTAATAAAAAGAATCGTTCACTTAAAGTGGGGTTTATTATCTATTGCGATTATGCACGAACCTAAACATTTCGTTATCGATGAATTTGATTAGACATAAGTTGTACTTTGTTTTATAGCTATTTCATGATACGGTTATTTGATTAGTTAGTTTGTATCTTAACGAAACAAATGTGCACATAATCAGTCATGACAAACGTTGAAGAGAAAAGAGTTAGGTATAAGTAAAGTAATTCAGGGAAGAAAAAGCATCATATAAGTCCCAAACAAAATTTTATGAGTTATAAGAGCAGGAGGTAGAGATGGCGAAGAAAATCATCTTAATATTTTTCTGCATGTCAATTAAAAAAAGAGAAGCTCATGAATCCACCTTTCTTACTTTTTTTCTCCTCATCTTTTACTCTGTACATGGATTTTCCAGACATTATTTCAAATTTTTCTTTATGCCTAGACCGTTTTTGTATATTAAATTCTTAAACTAATCAGATTCTTATGGGAGTGTAATATAGTCACATATATCACCCATAAATGTATGAATATGGATACTACTCTTTAAGTAATTCTTTATAGAAGTAGCTTACTCTCGTTTTTTTTACTTTCTATGGAAAGCATGCATACACATATGTAACATGTCTTTAGAAATCTGAATATACACGTGTATAAAACATCAACAACTCATCACAGGCTCAATGCATAAATATTTAATTGACTTCGGGTGGAGTAAATAATAACATTCTCAATCATACAATTTGTAGGTGGAAACAGATACACAAAAAAAGGTAGAATGAAAAGAAAATATGAGGAATATACTGTCTAAATTTATATGTACCTAAGGATGGAGAAATATACACAAATATTCATTTTGGTTTGTTGTACTCTGATTGTGTACACAATATTAGATGTACAAGAAATTTTGAATTTTCAGGATTTTATCATCTAGTCTTTATTCTGTTGATGATATATGTGAAAAAGACAAACATAAGGTTGGGTGGGACTGATAATTGAGTAGTGGAATAAAACCACTAAAGTGTGTCGAAAGTTTGTATGCTTATGCTTAAATTTATTTCTGTTCATCTCAAAAGATTTGCAGTGTTGTCTTTTGGGAATGATATATATGTAAGCAAGATTACTTATTGATCATTCATCTTAATGTTGATGCATATTGCTAAATGAGTATGATGATCGTGATGTTTCCATTTACATATATATCCCCTCCTAACTTTCTTCTTACTAACCTACAGTTAGTGATTAAAAGTAAAATAAAATTATTCATTTTTCTCAGGTATATGCCATTGGAAGCCAAAAAAAGAATAAATATGAAATAAAAGAATATATTGTATGGAATAAACTTTACGGTGCAAAATGTAAACTTTATGGACCGACAAGCAGAGAAAAAAAGAGAACGATAGAAATCTGCATATGTGTATTCAGTCACTTTTTCATTTAGTGAAATTACAAACACTCGTATGCTCAAACACATGACTACCTATTTATGTTGAAAGCCCAATGCAAATAAATATTGGAATATGAAGTATATTACTTTTATTATCGCTAATTTCGTTATTGTTTAAAAACAATCCTCTATTCATAATCAGAAATTGTTACCTCAGAATCTCACAAGAATTTTATGATTCATTGATCAGAAAGAGACTTAGAAGTTAGGGGGGGGGTTATTGAAATGAAATTTATGAGATATCGAAAAAAATAGGAAGATAGTATTCAACATGAACCGAAAAATACATTCATATAACAGGACAGCTACTTATAACTTTTTCATGTTAACATTGATTATACTGGTTATTAAGTTAAATGACAGTGAAACTGAACAGAATGATTTACCATTTGTGATAATTAGACTTTAAATAATAAGGTGAAATAGTTACCAACTAAACTATACCATAGTTACTTTAAAAAGTGAGTTATTTAGAAGCCTTAATACTAGCCAGAATAAACAAAAAATAGTATTAAGGAAAATAATATCCCTGGATGATCCGCTTAAATTAAATCTATTATGGACTTACTTTAACGGCTACACTTATTGCGTTCATCTTTTTATATATCAATCCGACCAACATTAGATAGTTTTGTAATATCATATCAATTTCTTTTCTAGTGATCTGTACTCTTTTGCAATTCTAGATTTATTTCGGAAATCGTAATGAGAGGTAGCTAGGAATGACTAAAGTACTTATGATTAAAGCAAGAGGTGCATCATTTCAGTCATATTAACTGGTTGACTTTTCTATCTTGTGCTTTATGTCTAGTTAAGCCATTACTTATTGCATACTACTATCAAAACTGATCGTTTAAAATTACAGGTGACCATAATTTTAACCTTGTCTTGAATGTACTTTAATTGAGCTCAGTTAATTGGTTAACATGACAGTTGTGACTCGAATTTACTAATAAAAAACAAGACTGTAGTGGAAGAAAACTTACAAGGTCGTAAAACCAATACTTTATTCTACAGATGTGTACGAAAGTGCTAGCTACAAAGAATTGACGAATTATGATAATAGGAATTAAACCATCGGATGTTGTTTCGGTTGATAAACTGAATTTCGTATGTAGAAGTGATGTGTGGAATTAGAAAGTTCCAGGTTATCATACGATTCAAATCGTTTCTCATTATATCACTCACTTGTTGAAATAAATTTCGAGTGAAGATAATAAAAGCCAGTACTTGTTGACCAGTAATATTTATTACTGACCATCAAAAATGACCTGGATTATGTCAGTCAGGTTGCAACATGCACTTAGATATAAGCTGAAGAGTACTGCGTTATCTAGTACTTAGTAATTATCGAAGTATTGTTGGTAAAGTTGCAATTCGGTTACTATTTCGAGTAATGCAACTTAGTGGTTCCTTATTCTCAATATTAAATGATTGATTGGGATTGAGAGTAAACTATAATCTTAGGTTTTGAGTTGGCTGGCACTTGCCAATAAACTGTACTTGAAATCTTGAGGAGACTTATACTCCCTAAAAATCCTTCCTAAGTGTCCCAGTTATCTTTCTTTCAACAAGGTATTATTAACAACTGATTCTCTCTTCTAGCGAAAATCTGTTTTCAACATATCTGTTCTACACAGATAGCTCTATAACACAGTAAATTAACCTATCATGGAGATGAATGTTTATCAAACTGAACGCCCCTTAGTTCTTTTTCAGTAATATCATCTTTCAACCATTATTATTCAATTTGTTAATATTTTCAATCATCCTTATATTAGATTGTAACATTACTTATCCCTACTCATTTGACCAGGATTAAGTTATGATTGAAAAAATTCACGAATCGACAGTTCGTTTAGTTTTGTACCATTTCTTTAAAGTTATTAATTTCTGTCAAAGTTGATTATATTCACCCAGCTTGTTCGAATCTTCCCATTGATGTTTAGGACTGCAACTGGTCAGTCGTTAGTTGGCATATGTGCATACTGTGCGTATTGCCTCGATATAGTCTAAATTCACAAGCATGGTAAGCAAAGATGGATAGTGGCTAGCAGTGGAATCCGGGACGCGCGTTTCGTCCTATTTGGCCTCGAACTCAGTATTGTTCACTTCAAACGCCATCGCGTTATCCACTCGGCCACTGAGTCCTGATAGCTACATGCTTGTGCAATGGGGTGAAGTTTAAATTCACTTAGTATTGTTTGTTTGAATCTTCCCAAAGTTGATTATACTTCTTTTTCTTCCTATTTCTAAAATGTTTGCTTTTCTCATTTATTATTTATAAATATTTTTCATTAGATGAATGTTTACAAGTGTATGACTGTTTATTACATCACGATTTGCTGAAAATAATTTTACTAAAATTGCTGTTTTATTTACTAATTGATTTATGTGGAACTATTCACTGTGAGACAAATATTAACCAATTATGAACGAGCAATTTTTTTTTCTATCGAAACTAGCCAACTTTATCACTAATAAATCCAGTTTTCGTCAACTAAAGTACCATAATGTAGATTTACTAAAGGATGAACATAGACTATGAGGACACAAATGACGTTACGATCAATGGTCAAAATCAGCCTATCACAATAAAGCGAACATTCAATTGGCTGATGATGACTGTTACATCTAGTTAAATAACTCAATCCATTCCTGTTAAATCTGTAATGAAGTGTGATTTCTATAAACAACAAATTTATTTCGTCAGACAATAAAATAAAAATAAAAACACAATTTTTAAAGTAATTCACAGCTTTTTCAATGCTACTTCCTTCTGGAAAATGATAGTAGTGTATTTGAGATTACACTATTAAATCTATGAAGATTTTAAAAATTCCAAGCCCATATGTTTCTTAGAATTTGCCATTGTTTTATTGTAGTGCTTAATGAATTTAATACATTCCGAAATATAAAATCAACTCATGACAGTTAAGCAAATTTAAGGCTTGGTTACTTGTTGGTTCAGATTGTTATTATTACTAACATTATCTTGAAATGATATCAAATGTTTGTAGCCAGGGTAACATGGTTGGATGTAGTTAGTCATCAAAACTTGATGAACCAAAGTTTTGTACTAGTAGGCACTAGTCGACGACTAACCATATCTCCAGTGTTTGAGGTCACTTTCATAAAACATTATAATAACCTTACCTATAAGATCAAAATTAGTGTTAACAAATGATACCACTTCTCATTAAATATATGTCTAATTGAAGATAAAAATTCACAGTTCAGAAGAAAAAACATGTGAAATTTCATAGACGATAATGTTTTTCATACTTACCCAAAACTTTATCATGGTATTGAGGGGGTCTTTTCTATGTGAAACGTATCTGTGTAAACTAATTTTCCATCGAATGTCAACTAAAGTAATTATGTTTACCGTTTATTTCTTATCATACAGCCACCTCATGGCATAACGAATTCGATCAAATTTAGTTTGAGTAGGTTTGCATTTTAATTATTAATCTGTATAACTAAATAATTATTCTACAAATTATGCCTCACTGTCTATCTCTCATATAAAAATTGCCTTACAAGCAATGAACAGTAAGTAATGCACGGTAGATTTTATCTTATCTTTCATGACGTAGGTAACGCTAAGATTCCTTACAAAATAAAACGTGAAATCTCCACGGTTGAAAATAAGCACGCACAGATTGCTAAGAAGTCGAAATAACTTCTAGCTATTTCCGTGTTTGAAACAGTTTTTACGTTGATGATGACATCTCTAGATTTTTTTAAAGAAAGCTTGTATTACACTAGTCTTCAAAATAACCAACATTCTTGCTTTATAAATATATGCCTTCAGTTCAATATGCTCAAAATTCAAAGATATTTACCCCATGAAATTTACAGATAATGTTTCACAAGTTATTTGAAGATTATATACTCGATTTAATTCAAAATACGTCTCCAGGCAAATCAAAGAAATATCTTTGAAAAATAAACAGTTTAATAATCATTGCTCAAAAACAACATAGTGCTGTCTGTTTTAAAAAAATACATGTCAATGATTTATCTGTGAGAATTTCCTGATTTGAGCACGAACTTAAATATGTTTTACATTAAATAAACAAACTAACTTTAAGCAATCAAAAGGTCGCTTGAGGCATATATTTAATAGACGTTTACGTGACGTGGTAAAAATATTTTGTAAGTGTGGTACTGAGCTCTGAATTAATTAAAAGTGAATGAACTAGCCTCATCGTATAATACTTGTAGAAAACTGGAACAGAAAGTTTCTTAGAAATGGGTCTTTCTGTTGCTCGGAACAAGTGCTTTGTTTAAGATGAGATTATATTCTATGGACTAAAGGATTTTTACAGCTTAGGATTCTTGTTTGTGCTAGTCGACATTCTGAGGATATTTCTTTGAATATTGTGGGTGATATTATATCGAAGACTATCAACATGTTTCATTTTTCTTAGCGATTCTGACACTTGTGATTGAATACTAGTAACCTAAGAATGTCCTCTATTCTTAATGACTAAGTATCACACCCTTAATGTAGGACAGATTAAACTATTGCTCGGTACACTCGTATTTGACCAACAGATGGTTTAGTGTGTCTCACCACTTTAGTGGCTCGGGATCTGACTTTCATTTAAACGAGCAAATGAATGTTCCATGAATATAAATCTATTGTTCAGTTCGGTATAATACACCCAGGCTGACCCCGTTTCAGCGACGGTGGTAATAAGAAACAAAATAATGATTTAGTTGTATTAGTTTATTTCAGGCATTCGTTTACTCAGACGGACACTATAAATGAGGAGCGGGAAAGCTAGGCAAGGCGGAGAAGTCGTGATCACAAAACATCCTGAGAAAGCGTGACCCCTTATGTATAATCAGACAGAAATAAACTAAAAATATGTAATGAATGAGGTAAGCGATACTCACACATACTTTCACATAAAAACAGTTAAATTCAAGAGCGAATAATTGACAAGGTCAAAACATATGTGGATAATGACTCTAGAAGTATAGATTCATCTGTCTGTCCGAAAGTTGGAATAAGGCATGCGGGAATCTCATAGTATTAAATACTAGGAATAGTCTTACAGAATGTAAATTGCAAAAACGGAAGTCAGAAATAATGCAGTTAATTACATATTTATTATAATATTATTATTATTAAATATTAGCAGACATACATTTTACAGGGTTGTTATTAAAACAGTCAAATGTAATCTAAGTACAATCTAGGCAATATGTGTTGGTTATCCAATCAAAAGTCTTAAAGAAGGTAAAAACGAGTTATAGCTTATTTTAGATGACAAAAATTCAAGTTTACATTATATAGTTATAATATCTTTATATAATCCTTATACATTTTGTTCATACATTTTACTTACACTGATCTTCTTGTTTATGTACTATTGAAAACTATAGTGATTCTAAACAATATAATTCTACATTATGTTCTATTTTAACCTGTAAATTATTCCCCAAGTGAACTTAATTACTAGAGGTTGTAAACAATAAGCAAATTACAGTCTAATAATTTCTGAAACCAAAGTACCAACTTGATCAGACCAAGCGAATTATGATTTAAGCTATCGAAATTTCTGATCTCCAGTAATCGTTAATAATACAAACCTTATACTGGAAAAAAGTTAGGATATAATGAGGATGATTTCATATCACAAGTCATTTGATATTTTCAAACCAAGGAATTAGTTCCAAATAATCATATCATATTAATAAACTTTATAGTATCTGGCTGTAAAATATCTAGATTTATGATTGCTCAATTTCGTGGATTGGTTGAAGTTATATAATAACACCGTTGAAAGCTAGCCAGCTCAGTGGTCTAGTGGTCAAGCGTTCGCGCGCGAGACTGATGGGTCCTGGGTTCGAATCTGGCGAGGCGGGATCGAGGATGAGCACTGCTGAGGAGTCCCACGATAGGACGAAAAGGCCGTCCAGTGCTTCCAGGTTTTCCATGGTTGTCTAGCTTCAATTGACTCATGATTTCAACTATATATAAAACCGTATTTTTCAAATATCATTATCGAGTCATATGAAAACAGATTAAAAAAATGGAATCATTTAGAAAAACAAAGGGTTCTATACTATTTATATTGTATAAGTAGTAATTCATGAAATATTTATAATTTCAAATTTGATTTTTGTTGACGTAAATAATTTAATTCAGTTTGAAGTATTTTTAATTCTTTATTTTGTTCTTTAATTTTTTTCATGATATTTTGATGTTGAATTAATAGTTTATGTCGAAGTTGAGGATTATTGAGTTGATTATTTATCATATCTAAATACGAAAAATAGGAAACAATAACAAAAATTAATAAAACCATACTGTATTTTAGAGAAGAAAAAAAAGCCATCATACATTTAATGTATTAAGTAAACAGAGAGGAGTTTTGTAGAGATTGTAATAGTTTAATAGTTAAATTCATATGTCCTAGGTTTGAATCTCACAGGGTGGGATCGTGAATGAGCACTACTGAGGAGTCTTATGCTAGGATGAAACGGCCATCTAGTGCCTCCAGATTTTCCATGATGGTCTAGCTTCAATTAACTGTTAAATTATCAAGTAAATATTGACAGCAAATTTTGAGATATTAACTTGTTGGCTAAATACCTGTAAGTTGAAATAGTTATGAATTGTGGTTATTTTGGGGGATAAAAAAAACATATGAATAAATTAAATTAATGAAAAACTCTAATCAGAGAATATATACATAAATTAGAGATATTTTGTTTTTTTTTTTGCAATTTTTTGATCAGAAATGTCATTGAGCAGAAATTTTTGTTTGTACCGGTTGCTATTTCAAGTAACTCGATTTCATAATACTCTTTTTATCTCATGATAAATCTTTTTGGGTTTTTTAAAGAAATTTAACCTAAACTCATGTTGGTCACTGTTACCAGATATGTAACGATAGCCTACTGATGCCTGTTGACCCTGGTGGAATATAGGCCGATTTAATGTTAGGTAACATTTCTATTCAACATTTTGACTATTTTTAGTGACAATAGTACTCTGGATGCATTTAACAGTTGTATACCATTAACACCTGTATAAAGCAAATAAAACTTGACAGAAACGGTAATAGGTGGAATTGAATTGATTTAATTAATAGTAATTTTAAATACAAAAACATGTCGTTTTGTTAACATCATGAACGGAGAATGTAATAGTGATGAAAAAGGTGAGCTATCGCTTAGATGATAATATTGCTGATCCTGTCAAAATTGTCGAGTAATTATACTAACAGACGTGAATGAAATAATACACTCAAAATGTAAAAAAGAAATATTTTCTAAATATTAACAGTGTTACATTAATGAGGAAGAATGTATTTGTAAAATTTCAGCGAATGGATTTGAAGTAAGTCCAATGTTTCGCCTGGTAATCCGGTCTAAGCTTTTTAAAGGAATTATAATAAAACAACAAAATTATCGAATACAGATAGATACATAGTTCTCCGGTTAATTATATACTAAGTAGATCAACCAATCGTGTCAAAGATGTTTGAAGTAAGCATTCCGATGTAGTGTGTATGAGACAACTTTAACGAAAAGCGTGTTAAGATAACAGATTGTGTGTATTCGTAAGTGAATCTGAGGTATGAGAAGAAATTTCATTGACTATTTATAGCATCTGATCGGTGTACTTTTAAGAAAAATGTAATTTTTATATATGATATGAATTAAATATGTCACAACATGCATAAAATGAAGATAAATAAACAAAACAACTGATTAGAACTGTTGAATGTGATTGTTGTTATTCAAATAATACGAGATAAATAAATTGGATTAAGGAATTCACATTTGCTTATTAATTATTAGTTGCCATAGGACAACTAATTGTATTCCATCTCTTCTATTAATACTAATTAGATTTGTCTATATGTGTAGGGCTTAAGCTGTTGGTCCTTCTTTATAAGAATTAAAACCTTTTTGAATGATTCTTGTGCCATTGAAATCAATTGTATGACTCGATTCTACTGAGTGTAATGCTATCGCTGATTTGTTTTAGAGTTTTCTTACATCATCTGAGGATTTAGGAATGTAGTTTAAGTATAGTTTGTGTTCTCACATTCAGTTGTCTTGATGTTTCACCTACATATGTGGCATTACAATCACTACATTTGATTTCAAATTTAGACAAAAGTTCTTATATATTAAAATTTTTTTCTCTAGTGATTTCAACTGTTCATTGTTTCAGTTTATTTGTTGTCATACATAGTTGAAACAGGTCATAAGATTGATCTTAGCTGTAATGGTTTGGTACACCCTCTATATGCTCAAAAACAGTTTGTGCTCATCCTAAATGTACTCTGGAGTCATCGTTTTATTATTCAGTGTGGTGAGTTTCTAATTGTTTTTAACACTATTTTGTTTACTATCACCATTTCCTCTTACCTTACATTTGTCTAGTTAACTTTCTAATTCCTCATATATAAATATTCTTAACAAGTTTATGTATGATCAGAATGTTTGACATGTCTTGCGCTTATATATTACATAGTTCTGATAATTTTCGTCTTCTAATTATACTGACCAATTTTATCAGGGGAAGTAACTGTTTTAAATTTTTAATAGATTTATGGTATGTCAGTCATGCAAATCAAACAGACATTACTAACTATTTCGCTTAAGCCAAATGAAATTGTTAAATAACACACTTTTTTACGCGTACTCTTATCTTTCAAAAACCTAGTTAGTTCAGTCACATATATATATTATCAATACTGTTTTAGACTTTGGCAATCAGAAGCCCTAAGAATATCACACATGCCAAAATCCAGTTGAATATTTTTTCGGGGGTGATAATTGTTGAAAAAGTTGTTCAAACTTACTTTCTACGTTAATATTTGTGTTCCATCAAATAAACATCATTATATGATGTCCCCAAATTAATTCAAAAGATTTCCTTTAAAAATGTCATATGGTATGTGATAGCCTTAAAAGTTAGACAATTAATTAGTCGTGATAAATCAGTTTCGTATTTATCACGATATGTTGTTGATAAAAACGGTAGAAACGAAGCTATGGTACTTTTTATTTGTCGGCACATGAGTTCTGTATCCTGATTCAAATACTAATGAATCATGATAAGTATAGTTGTACAGGCAGTCATTTGTAAGTAAATACACAAATGTATTGAATTCGCTATGAAGAATAAACTATGTACTAAAGTTTAATCACTATACTATTTCTGACATCTCTTTTCTCCCCATCATGTTCCTTGAAAAATAATCATCTTCTTAGCCTGGGATCCATATTATTTTGTTCTCGTGAATGTAAACTAGAAAGATAAATTTTATTGTAATTATAATTCCACGATTTCAAAGATACTAATTCGATTATACACCTTTTATATTTGCATGAAGCAGATGTAACGTAGTTTCATATATTATAAGCAATTATTACCAGAACTTACGATTTTGTTCATGAATGAACTTCGTCTCATGTAAGACAACATTCAGTTCTTCTATTTCTTTCTTGGCCTTTTCATTCTCTTTCTTAAGTTTTTCATCTTGATATATTTCATAATGACGAAGACGAGCAAGTTTCTGAGCCATTGTTTTTTCGTGATTCTAATAAATAGTATTTATTATGAAATCATTATTTTTACTTTATGAACATTGAACAGTACTACAAATAGCCATCTTTAAACAACTATTCTATGAGATATAAAGAATTTTGACGGTACCTTGTGATATGTTTCTGTGGTTTGTAAGTTTGCACGGAATTAGAAATCATAATGTGAATCGTAAATGTCACAGAGGAATCTAAATTCATAATCATTTATACGATCATAAAGAACAAAATATTCACCAGACCAGGCGACCTGATAAGATAGTGTTTCTCTATGAAATTTGTGATCAGTTTCCAATGTGATGCAAGTAAAATGGGTTACAAGAGGAGGATAAGTTTACCTGAATGTAAAGGGTAGTTCTCTATGATTAATCTAAACAAGCTTGAACCCTTTATTTAAGGATTTCAGTTAAGAAAAGATAATGATAATTCAACTAGCACCTTTGTTTTCGATAATATCGTTTCCTGAGGATAAATAATTGTATGTACATGTATCTAGCACATTTAGTATTCTATCGAATAAAAGAACGGTGATGTCATTTCTGTTAACTTATTTAAAACATCTAATGGCAAATATTCCATATTCATGGTGATTGTCTGTAAAAGTGGAAACTTGGGGACGGTAATAATGTATGAAAGGTAGGAAATGGTTTTGTTGAAAGAACAGAGAAATATAAGTAAGCATACGAACGTTACACGTGTTATCGACACACATACAGTAAAATAAATATCAAAAGTGAGGCTATAATAACAGAAAGAGTGTACGTTAATGCGTTAAAAGTTTAAGCATTTATAGATCGATAATTCTTTAATCGTAAACAGACTAGTAAAAATGTTGAAAAAGCAAATTAACTTGTACTAACTCATGGTCACATTGACATATGTTCATTTTATTTTGTCTGATATTTATATTTAGCTTCACAGAGATATATAATCTGACTGGTATAATTGTGTCTAGTTTTACAGCGTGTTAGTTATTCCCCGTATGATCACTTTTTGAAATGATTATTGATTAAAAATAATTTTAAAAGAGCTTTTCCTTCATACTCCTGGAATTTTAAATCATTCACATCCAAATAACAAACATGAAGATAAAAGGTAATGCAGTAATTGTTGAAGAGTAATATTTCTAACTTCCATGTATCGACGTAAAAGTATATGCGTAATATTTAACAGATCTTCAGAACTGCAGAATTTCAATTTGTTCAGTTATGTCATCATTGAAAGTTGATTGCTAACTTCTGTTTCATTGATTCCTTAATTCATTTCATTTTATAAATAGTCCAAATCATTCATTGACAACGATAAAAATGCTACTGTAAATAAATATAGCAGCGGATATATGAAGTTTCTAACAGTAAACATCTTTAAAGTAATTTTGGATTTAATTGTGAATCTTTGATAATAAGCCACATATAAAAATTAAGGTATACCAGGATAATATTAAATACATAAGAGAATACAAGGATTCTTACTTCTTGTATCATTTGAATAGTACGTTCAGTATTTGTAATTTGTGTATTGATTAAAGAATCATAATCATTTGATTGAAGATACTAAAAATGAGAATTATTTGTATTATGTAAGTAAATCAGTTTAACTTACTTTTCGTATTTCGCTGGTTATTTTAAATCTTCGTATATCGCCTAACTTGGTTTGTAAATCTTCATAACGCATTAACATTTCACTTAGTTCCCTTTACATATACACGTATAATGTATGAGAATGAAGTGAAGATGAATAAAAACTCGGTAAGAATGATAATTATATGTTTTATATCAAATGTTTAATTGAAAGAAAATATCATACAAAATGAGTAAACTGAATGGTTCAATATTGTCAGAAAGTTCCGATAAACTCTATCCTTCCGTTTCGTCTAAGACAGCATATATGTATTTTCATTAATCTTACAAAAAACATACTGTAAAGCACAGTTTGAAATAATAAAAACATAATGTTTACTTGGAATTATAATTCATTTTCAACTCAATCAATTGAATCAGTATAAACACTTTCCTATAAGTTCCATGGTAAATACTAAAACGTTAGATCAAACGCTTGTGCAAACTTAGGATTGCTGAATAACAATTTTCAAAGAATTGTAAATCTGATTAGGGTTTTGTCAAGATTGTAGTAATTTAATAGTTGAATTTATGAATCGATTGAAGCTAGACCACCACGGAAAACCGAGAAGCACTGGAAGGCCGTTTTTCCATAGTACGGGACTCCTGGGCAGTGCGCACCCACGAACCTGCTCGCAGGATTCCAACCCAGGACCTTCGGTCTCTCGCGCGAACGCTCAAACACTAGACCACTAAGCCGATATTCAACGGCGTTAACGTCCAACTTCAACCAATCTACGAAACTGAGCCACCATCCGTCACTGTCTTCAGTAAGTTACTGCCTCACAACAGATACAGTTGAATTCCACCAGTGCTTCCAGGTTTTCCAAGGTGGTCTAGGCTTAATCGACTGATGAGTTCAATAATTATCTACAACAAAACAGTGCAACAAATATAATTCATCTGGTAATTATTATATACACATAATTCCCCCTGTTACTTTAAAGAGAGCAACAACGAAGATTGTTGCAGGATAATATGAATTCATTTTATTTCTTTAGGTTCTCATCAGCTGCTTACAACCTGTCGTATTTTAAAATCAACGTTATTATAAATATCGACATACTTACACATACGAGGGTGATTAAAGATGAATATGTGTATCATGATTTAGCGAAGATTCCGATCTAGTTAATAAGGTCATAAAATATTTTGTTTCGTATAAATAGCTTTTTTGGGGGGAGGGGAAAGTCCCAGAACATTGAAATAGTGATTAGGACTCATGGAGTTAACAAACATTAAATGATTGTGTAATGAAGCAACTGAAAACAGAATCATGGTAATAAAGAAAGATATGGATTGAAATTAGTCATCTATGAATTAGTTTAGATTCAAATGTGGTTACAACCAGAGATATTTTGTTTCTCAGGGTAGACATAAAAAATTTGTAGTTTCTTACCGCACTATTAACGATAGATTTTGAGGAAATATATACTCACTATGCTTAGATGTGCACTTTCATTCCATCCAAAAAATATAAAGATATAAAATCATGTGAAACGAATTATTTCTGGCAGTAACCACGGTCGAACTTGAATCCAAACTAGTGCTATCGGGATTGCTAAAGCTCATTGTTATTAAAGTGGGAGTCACTGAGTAAATTACTAGCTGTATTCTTCATCTTAAAACCGTAGTGATCGACGGTATCATTTTTGGGGAATAGATGGGGAAGGTGCATAAAACTGTTCATCAATTGAGGGGTTGGGTGTGCATCATAAATTTAAACCACTATTGTTCTAATGTTTATCGTTTCTCTCCGGATGTTATATCTGTATTTATATTTGAGAAAAAAAAGATGCATTTAGATATATTGAGCGTATATTTTGATTACACTTCAACTAATAACTCATTTTTTAATGTTTATGTTCATACCCTAAGAATTGATTGTAAAGGCTAAAAGAAGAAACTCACCATTTTTTTTTAAAGTAAACCCATAAATACTGTCCCCTGTTCGCTCAAAAACATTTTGTACTACACAGAACCTACTCTGAAAATAATGATTTATTTTGATATTCAGATTAGTGTGATTCATATTGTTTTTCCCTATTATCTTTATTTTTCTTATATACTAATTTGTCCATTATGACCTTTGTTTCCTTTACAAATATCTTAGTGAGTTGATATGTAATCAAAATGTTTCAAGTATACCGTTGTAGTCAAGTTGTTTTGATAAACTTTATCATTTCATTGAATTATCTAAATCCAACAATTGAAATATTTATACTTACCATTCAAGGTGATAAAATCGTTTTTTAAATTCTTTATTTCTTATCATATGTGATACTTTTGATTCCCCTAAGATAATTATTTGTTTATTCAATTCTTCAACTTGTTCTCGTTGTATCAATAATGCATCATCATAATCATGAAGTAAAGTGGATTGGTTAATATTAACTTCAACAAATCCTTGTTTGATTAATAATTGTAATTCTAAATCTGTTTGATTACGATTATAATCTTTTATTAAATTATTAAATTGACATTTTCTTTCTTCTAACAATTTATGTAATGATTGTAAGTCACGATCACGTTTCTAAAATGTAAATCCATCACAAAAGATGAACATATATGAGACTGAAAGATAGGAAATTATTAGTTTATTAAGATTAACCTTAACCTATGTACAAGTAATGTTTCTGTTAACCGCTAATTTGGATTTATAATAACAAAGCTTACTGGTAATGACAAGACAGATGATTGAATTAAATTAATTATAATACTTTTGACGTATACAAAGATCAAACTATTTACTTAAAAATATTCAGAAGGGGTATTTTTGTGGAGATTTTAGTAATTTTATGGTTGAAATCATGAGTCAATTGATCTTAAACCATCGTGGAAAACCTGGAAGCACTGGAAGGCCGTTCCGTCCTATTGTGGTACTCCTCAACAGTGCATATCCACGATCCCACCTCGCGAGATTTGAACCCAGGACCTATCAGTCCTAGTTCTAGTGAGAAGCAGTGACCAATGGAGTTCAACCAGATCTCCTGTGAAATAGTTACTCACTGAAGACAATGGTGGACAGTTACTCAATTTCTTGGATTGGTTGAAATTAGATATTAACACCGTTGGATGCCCGCTCAGTGGTCTAGGGGTTAAGCGCTCTGGCGCAAGACTGGTAGGTCCTGGGTTTGAGTCTCGCGAGGCGGGATCGTGAATGGGCACTGGTGAGGAATCCTACAACAAAACGAAACGGCTTTCCAGTGCTTTCAGGTTCTCCATGGTGGTCTAGCTTCAATGGACTCATGATTTAAACTTTAAAAAATATTTGTTATAAAATGCAACATACAATTAAAAGACAGTCTTCAATGTAAAATGATTTGTATGTGAAGTATATATTACTTTTACCTATACCACTATTAGAAATAGTTTTAACAATCCCTTTGTTAAAATTCTTAACTGAATTTCAATCGATCTTTTTTGGTGTCCGTCAGTTATATGCCGGTCGCTTCAACAAAACCATTGTGTTAAAAGGTTTTTAGAATAGATAGATTGTGTCTACTGGTAATATATCGGTTGTGGATTTCATTCTATACATGACTCGTAAGCCAGATGTAATTGATGTTTATATTGGGACTTGAACTCAGCGACTTTCTTTCAAAAGCCTAGTGTTATTCCCTCAGCTGTTGAATTTAGATAGTCACTAACTTAGTGAACCGGTATGAAATTTATATAATTATTAGGAAGGTTTGAACTGTCATGTTCTTGATTGCATTGACCGAATCTTGACCAGTTTTTGTTCGTAGGAACATCCAAATGACAAATCCAAAAGTTCAGTAACTTAAGTGAGTGAATGGAGAACAAACTATTAATTGACTCACACAATGCTAGAAGACTTACAGTCGTTATAAGAACGTTTTTATTGAATCAAAAACTATGAATGAACAACTAGTCAGTATCATGTAGTTTAAATTACCCATTCGGTAGTGGTCAGTCTCTAACGAGAACAATTAGTCAATTATTTCCATTTTCAAACAATAACTGGTGAGTAATTGATCTTAGCTAATCAAAATAGATGAATCCTAATATGAGTATCATATAATCTAAATAAATATAGTCATTAAACAAAAAAAGAAGAGTCACAATGACAATTAATACCGAATGTGTCTAGTAGCAGTCAAGTTGTACTTGGAACTTATTGATTACTCAAAGCTACATTCTTTTAAATTAACTAATTTTTAAAATGATATTCATCATGAGCATCAAACTGATGAAAATGCGACTGAATGGATTTCTGTATCAAATTTGAATTCACTCAACATGACCTTCCTAGACAGTACAGTGATCAAATCAAACCTTGCATCGAGGAAGTTCAATTATAAAATGTTACAAAATGAGCCGAAAACACTTTAAAATTGCATGAAGATGATTGCTAGTATTATCGAATAATATTAGTCGAATCCATTCCGAATTAATCTCCACAATGTTATCATTAGGTCGCTTGTTTACTCTTACCAGATTTGTCTTCGAATATGTATTTACTTAGAAGAACAGAGTGTTGTTTCAGCTACGCGATCCTATTAACATGGTTTAGTTGATCATCATGTAGGAAACCAATCTATGTTGAAGTTATGTAACGTTATGTTTGAGAACTAGTGATAATCATATAAACTACCAAAAAACTTACAAACCTTGACAAAGTTGTATCACGCTTTAAAATGATACACTATGCAGTGAAAAAGAATTTCTGTGAAAATAAAGCTGGTTATGGATCTTATCATAGTTTCCAGAATGTGTTTGCATAGATTACAAACCAATATCAAATGACAAGATGGAATACCTGAGTTGAATTTTCGTTTTCTTGTTTCTTTCAAGCAAATAACACAAAGAAACGCCTATCAATATAGCTGATTAAAATAATCTGCGAAATTCGCTTTCTAGTTCAGTCAATTAGTGATACTTTGTAGAACAGTATTTAGACGTTTCAAAACGTGCAAATACAGAATACATATACGCTGACCAAATCATAAAAGCATTTACAACTTTTGTGTCCTGAATAAAATCTCTGAGAAAAAGACAAATTGTGAGTTAAGGAAGCTTGCTTAAGTAGGCAAACATATTGACCAGCTAATCTACAAGTGGTTCATGTGGAAGTGATATTCATATTTATTAGTACATAAAACATCCTAGAGCACTAAATTACGCAGAAATTCAAGCTTACACGAATAAAATTTGTAACGTCATCTAGTTTTTGAGTGGCAAGTTTAATTTCCAACTCTTTGTTAATCTTCCGGCGTCTTGCTGCACACAACCTACTCCATAAAGCGTTATCACACCCAGGCTGCTGTTCATGTGAAGGGTCATTATCTAGTTCCACCAGACTTTCTTCTAGTAGGCTAGTTTGTTTGGTTGATTGAGATGATTGGCATATTTTTTCAATATATGGATTCAGTTGTTTAGAAGATTGTGTATCCTTTCCACTCTGATCAATCTTTTTCTCCAAAGGAGCTAAAAGGAAGTGTCTTTAAAAAAGATAATTTTACATAACAGTGGGTCTGATTTATTGTAGGTATCAAGTAAAAATAAAACATTCTTTTGACGGTTAAACGATAAATATTTCCCGAGTTAACTTCTATAAGATAATTAAGGTCTGTACTCGTCTTTAAGGCTGATCGATACTTACCACCCAAAAAACTTACTGACTGAAGTTGTACTCAAAATTCATTTATTTTAAATGACCTATGTAGAGACTGACATTCTAGTGGAACTTCATCAAAGTACTGGTGTGGTGTGTGCTACTTATGGGAAAGACATAAGTAGTATGTAGCGGGAATCAGAAGTGGAATGCTTACCAACAGAATATAGAAACAAAGAAAAGGTGATGGAAAACAGAAAGCAACCAGAATAACGACATGATTGAAAGGATGATGCAGTAGTTAAAGAGTAACTCAGGAAAGATATGAAAATGATGTATTAATTGTATGGTTTTCATATTTTGCATAGTCACTGTGTAATTTCGCTTGAATAATAAACTGGTTTTTGCCTCCATGTCTTCGCTCAGTACACTGATATCTTGAACCAGTCTAAAGTTTCAACGTCAAGAATTAAACACTGTGTCAAGGAAGTTACTTAACATGGAATGAAATTATAGTTTGTTTGTTGGAGAATTTCGGGAGCGTTAGCATAATACAGTAACTGTAAATTAATTTCGAATCAAACTTGTTAGCCTACATTACATTTCAAAAATAAGGTTCCACTGTGTATAAATTAATCTATGTCAATCAGTAAATGACATCAATTGAACATAAAGACTAATTATCTGGTATGTTTAAATAATACAACTAACGGCTATAAAGTTTCCTTTGTTAATTCATAAAGAGCTCCCTTAAAATTAATTAACAAACTCCTGAGTATCTTAGTAAGATGAAACAGCTGTTCAGCGCTTTCTGATTTTCGGTGGCTGTCTAACTAAGATCAATACGGGTTGTGAATAAATAAAATTTTAATATTTGTGTTATAAATAGTTTCTACTGAAGCGTTTTTGCTTACTTTGGACGTTTTTTATAAGCTTTGACAATAAAATCATATAAAACTCCATGTATATCACTAAATTCTTTTCGAAGATTTTTTTCCATTAATTTATCATCAGCAGATAATAGTTCAGTTTCTTCTTGAACCTGATCAAGTATTGATTTGGCTGTTTCTAAATTTTTAGTAATCTAACCATGAACAAAAGTACAAAAAAACTGTTTAGAAATTTTAAGATTTATTGTTAATAAATAAATGAATAAATAAGGAGGAAAATACTTATAAAACTACTTGGCATTCTTACAGATTCCAACCACAACAAACATCTCAGTTTCAAACTGGGAAAGATGGGAGGCTGAATAATTTGTGTAAGTTTTGGCGATTAGAGTCTCTCATTTGGTTTAATCTTTTTTTCATTGATCAGCAGATGGAGCTTTGAATTCAATAGTAATATGGATCACGTAAGTAAAACTTTAGACGTTTGAATTTGAAATTACGTCGTTTAGGACTACTAAATGAAGATTATGAAAGCCAATAATATGTGCAGCTGTATTTCACAAGTTGGTTAAAGCAAGTAAATATGCTTTACAGAAGTCATGAAGGTCTCGTGTTCGATATTCAATCAATTTACAGGTATTTTATCCAAAAATATATTACAATATATACATATTATGATTCGTTGTGTTAATTGATGCAAACTGATTAAAAGATTATCTTAATAAGCTTTAAAATGAAGGAGTTAACGTATTATTACTTCTCAAATTCATTTCGATTATAGTTACCAGTTGTTTGTCAGTCGTAAATTTTAAAAAAGTTGAGGTTTAATCAGAATTAAGTTGCTATTTGCTAAAAGTAAAGAAAACCGTCATTTTCGAGACTAATTGTTGGGAGTATGAAGCAATTTTGTATTATATATATACATGGTATAATCCAGTTTTTAAAAGCGACTATTTGTCGTTCTTCGTCATGCCAAAATATTCTCGATCAGTCATCCTCTTATAACATTCGATGGATAAATTTTACTCATATCTCTTCTCGTTTCTCTAAGAAACGCAAGGAGATGGGTTCACTCAAATTCTATGTTGATTAATCTTGTAATGGGTTTAAAAAGTTTAAAAAACGGATGAATACAACACGAAGTTAATACACATAATTCCTCAATTGAAACAGATTAAAAAAGGAAAATCCTTTGTAATATTTATGCAGCTAGAAGATTAGTGGTCTATAAATTAAATCAGATCACTAAATATGGTACCATAATGTGTTTTTGATAGAATAAAACAGAATTGGCCAATCAATACAAACGAATAATCCTTGGCATTTTAAGAAAACAATTATTCATATTTATTCGAGAGTTGATTTTATTTCATATCACGTAAGGATATCAATACTGAAAAGCTCACTTGTACTTCTTTCTTATATAATTCATTAATTGATTCTTTTAATTCATGTTCTTTATTAAGAAATTCCTCTTCAGTAAGCAACATCCATTTAAGCCTCCATATTTTTAATTCTTCTTGTAATATAGCCACTTGAACATGAAGCCATTTATTAAATAGAGAAGTTAGCTCCTCATCAAATTTTTCTTTAATTTCATCTATTTCATTGTAAATCTTTTTTAAATCACCTTCTAAAAACTGCATAAAAAAGCATTAAATTTTTTTGTGAATAAAACATTTTAAACTTTGTTCCAAAAAAATGAGGTCACTTAGTATTGTAAGATGATATTAAGCTCATAACAGATAGTAGGTTAAACAGTTATTTTATTAGTCTCGTCTTGCACTGAATGATGTTAGTAGGATGTATGACGGTCAGGAAGTTTATCCAACAACTATCTCTATTATATATGACCTAGTTAAAATAATTGCTATAAATTTTCTAGAAGGATGTGCTAATCATGTTTCATTGTAGATGACTTTGAACTGATGTTATAGCAACACTCCTATGATTAATTTCGATCACAGTTAACAGTTCTACTGTATGGGGTGGAGACGTGGAGAAATACGAAAGCCATTATCCAGAAGATACAGGTGTTCATCAACAGCTGTCTACGCAAAATACTTCGGATCCGATGGCCAGACACTATCAGCAATAAGTTACTGTGGGAGACAACAAACCAGATTCCAGCGGATGAAGAAATCAGGAGAAAGCGCTGGAAGTGGATTGGGCACACCTTGAGGAAATCAGCTAATTGCGTCACAAGACAAGCCCTCACATGGAATCCTGAAGGTCAAAGGAGAAGAGGAAGACCAAAGAACACATTACGCCGAGAAATAGAGACAGACATGAGAAGAATGAACAAGAACTGGATAGAACTAGAAAAGGAAGCCCAGGACAGAGTGGGTTGGAGAAAGCTGGTCGGCGGCCTATGCTCCATTGGGAGTAACAGGCGTAAGTAAGTAAGTAAGTAAGTTCAGTTAACTTTTGTCAAGTCCTTTAATTAACTTATTTCACAGACAGTGTTATTACTACGATCACTATCATGTCTGTATAAACGCGTATGCTTGATCACATGTAACAGCCTACGCATATATTCCCCACTCTGTCTTAAATGTTAATTACTTAAATATCGCCTGATGAATCATTTTCCTTCCTTCCCCTCCTTACTTTGCTTCGCCACGATTATTTTTGATTCAGAATTCGCCTCTATTTTCGCTCATTAGAGCGCATGAGACCTTATGCTCTAAATCGTTCGATGTACTAATAACTTTGTTATCGGTGTTGTCCAATAATAAACTGTAGTCGCCGCTACTTATTGCCTTATGAATTCAAACACCATTGGGATTTACGTAATAACAGTTATCAAGGTGATTAATAAACGAAACCTAACAAATTATCTCGAAGCCAAGACATTACAATGTCCATTTTGTGTCTGTAGAATTAATGCTAGGCTAGTCAATTACATTTAGTGAAAATATTTATATAAATGGCATAATAATCTTTTGAGAAATTTCATCTCGCGAAGCGGGATCGTGGATGCGCACTGTTGAGGAGTCCCACAATAGGACGAAACGGCCATCCAGTGCCTCCAGGTTTTCCATGGTGGTCTAGCTTCAATTGACTCATGATTTCAACTATATGTAAAAAAGACAGTATTGTTTGTTAGATATTTACAACCAAACATTTGTGGACATTATCAGACTTTTTATGTAAAAATTCAATAGTTAATGATTAGGAATACATTGAAAAGAGAAAAGACAACTAGATATACACATGTACAAATTACAAAACAAAATATTGAATAAATGAATTTATAATCATTATGAATAATTGATACTGATTTGTCTATGTGACCAAAAATGTGATTTATAATTGCCGTATTATTTTATTGAGAATTAAGATAAAACTATTTATACTCTTTCTTTGATTACACTTTTTTGTGTATAACTGAGGTATTAGGTAAAGTTAGCAAAGAAAACTTAACTTATATTATTTGATCTTACTCTTCTTTTTTTTTACAAACAAGAAATCATATCATTAAATGATTAGATACCGAACATTTTGATACAGGTAAATGTAAATGAAATTAATAATGAAATCATAATATTACCCTATTGATAATGATTGTCATCATTTTGAAAAGTTTACAGAAAGATGAAATAATTAGCTAAGCATGTTTAACAAAAAACAAAATGTCTGTTACTAGTATACACAATAAAAGTGATTGCCAAGAGAATTAATAATGCAAGTTTTAATCATCTCAGCCAAATAGAGCACAAAAGCACCATGAGTTGTTATCCGTGTGATTAAAGCTTTAACATGGAATGTGCATATATATATATATATATATATATATAGAGAGAGAGAGAGAGAGAGGGAGAGAGAGGAAGAAAGAAAGGATAGTAAATAACACGAACTCTGAGATTATATGAGGATTGTGACAGTGACTTTAAATTATGACAAATCCGTAACCACGTAGGGGCCAAAATCATAATTGTCTAGTCCTCTAGTAATGATTGAATTCTATCAATCCCGTCACAATGTGGCCATCTACCATCAGATCATAGTGCACTTGATCGACAGAAGTCAAATAGCACTAAAAAATTAGAAATACATGGAACAGTCGCTATTCATCTATTAATGAACTGTAAATGTTTCAGTCCTAAAGAGAATCATTCCCTGACCGAATAGCTCAGTGGTAGAGTTTCAAACGGTAAAGCTACGAAAATTTGATTAGAATCCTCTGGAGAACGCTATTTCCCTCAAGATCTTAGGTACGTATTTCTGACTAATGTCAACTGACATGAAACCTAGGTACGATGTATCCTGATGATTATTTTCAACCATCAGTCATCGATAAATTTTGATTGCATGAGATTGATACACTTATAGTTTTATTGAATTGTGTTTCTTTTTTTTCATTAACTTAAAAGACAATCCAACCTTTTTATATTTTTCTCTTTCTTCATTTAATTCTTTTACTTTACGTTCATATTCTGCATACATTTGTTTATCATCCTCCGTCCAATTAACTGATGGTTTACCAGTTAATAAAAACGCTGGTTTTGGGATATCCTTCTTCAATTCATCTTCTTTTGTAATCTCTAACACACCACCCATCATTTCTTCCAAACCTTTTTCACGCCAATTATCCAACTTTTCCTTACGTCGTCTTTCTTCGTCAGCTAATCGTTTCGATTGAATTTCAGCTAACTTCTCAGGTGAAAAATACTTTTCCACTGTTATCTCATCATCTGTAACAATAAATAGCTGTTCTGGTTCTTCATCAGGATCAAATTTCGGATTAGTGAGATGTTTTAGTAAATGTGGTTGTTGAAGATCCGTATAAATTTTACGTATTCTTGATAATTTGGTCTGAATGTTAGCAAGATGACTTGCCTTCTTTTCATAGACTTCATCGAACTGTTTGTTGAAAGATTCTTTCATACGATAAATTGCATTCTAAAAGTTCATCATTAATTTTAAATATTTATAATTAAAAAGAGTAATTTAGTTAGATAAATTATTTTTATAAAATCAGAAATTAATCAGATATAGCTATTAAAAATACAAGTGCCTATCTACGGCTTGACTGTCAATTTAGATAAGTATTGGTGACATAAATCATTATTTAAATGAATTCGGATGTTTAGTCAACCAATCGTTTGAAACATTTAGGTTGTTGAAGATAATCCTAAATTATCGTTCATTAAATCTTCATATTCATTTTGAAACATTGCTTAAGAAGTTTTCAAACTTTTGTCTTAACACTGTAAGTCATAGTACATAGGATTTTGATGATCATCTCAAATCGAATTCATCGCACAATAATTACCTTCTGAACCCCAAAGTGCATATTATTGATCGACTTATTCTGATAATCTAATATTGTTAAATAACTAGCTTAAATTCTAGGTATATGGATACCAGGTGTTATTTTACAAAAGATAAAGGATAAAACGGTATACTTCACCACGTAGATGGACAATAAAATCGGCCATAATATTAAGAGTTTATCCATATTGGATAGTTCTAAATCACTCCTTATTTCAAGTGTATTCTGCAGTCATATGTCGAACCCATAACGCAACTAAAAATCTGATATTTATTACAAAAACCTTATGATAAATACTTTGCAAACGCAATCGTTAAATTTTTAATCTAAACATTTTTGAAATTGGAAAATAGGTTCACCGAAAACCATGCCCATGTCTTAAGCTTCTGACAAAATGACTACCGATCACTAGACTGTTAAGATTAGAATTTCTAAAATCCATCTGGATGATTCAGATAAAGTGAGTGAGTATAACAATTGGTTCGTATAAAGTTCACCTCAAACTAAGAAAATTGACTTTTGGGTTAACCTATCAAAAGTTGCTTAGATTATTTACCGTTCTATAATCCACATAAACAGATTTCATCACTTTCATCTTGTACAAACAACGAATTAAAATTAAAAAATTATTTTTTTACAGAATTAATAAAGTTTCAAGTTTATTTTTGATATGTTGATGAAACTAAATATCTGTAGACGCGAATTTAACTACTTCGTTGGTGTTTATACTTACTTTTACCAAAACAATTTGATAGATCTTTTGCATTCGTGTATAAAGATCCATTTGACCATAACCATGATCAATCGATCCACCATGTTCTCTGGCTGAAATACAAACAATGATAGTCAAATTAAAAATAAAATCCAGTTTGAAAATAACATTATCGTTCTAGTGAATATTATTACCAGCAAAGATGGATAGTGGCTAGCAGTGGAATCCAATACGCGCGTCTCGTCCTATTTGGGACTCGTCAGCTGAATGTACCTGCATCTCAGAGTTGACATTCATTTCGGGACTCGAACCCAGCACCTGTCGCTTCAAACGCCATCGCGTTATCCACTTAAAACGAAAGGCACGTCCTGGATTCCACTGCTAGCCACTATCCATCTTTGCTTATAATGCTTGTGAATTAAGGCAATATCGAGGCCATACGCACAGTATGCACATATGCCAATAAGAGACTGACCAGTTGCAGTTCTGAGCATCAATAGAACGATTCAAGCAAACAATAATAAGTGAATTCATTAATATTACCTTTTAAGGGAAAATCATTCTAAGGAAAACATATCCAAATCTCTCTTATTATTTAATTTTAGTTCTGTGTTATCTTAAAAGCATAAATTTTGTAACCTTATTAACAATTAATACTATATTTGCTATCAGGAGTAATTTATACTATTCAAGGATTTAGAGATCAGTAGCTACATTGTTTATTGATCAGTTTGGCATCAATAATTTTTTCAAATTAGAGTTAAATGAGTAAAACAAGATAGTCAAATGAATAGAAGAACAGACTAAAATGAAAAACATCCATTTACCATTGCAAAACACAGTCGGAACAGTTCCTAAGACTGATTTCACTAGCCTTTGAGATTTGTTTGTCAGTTCTCTAGGGTGAATACTTAGATTTCTTGAAGCCTTAGCCATAAGAAAGTTGAAACACCACGTACATTCAAATGCAATTTGTTTTTCTAATAAATCTGCCCTGGTGATAATGGTTTAATGTAATATCCCGAGTGGTGTAATTCATAATGTTTTCCTAGTGTCTCAGTTTGTCAAGTCTGACCTTGATTTTTTGTATAAATAACCTAGAAAAATTAATGTGTTATCAGATTGTTCGGAATGTGTTGTCCTCGTAAATCATGTCGTTCTGATAAACTTCATCCTCTCATTGAATTACCTAGGTTACTAAAGAAACTTTATTATTTTTATTAAACTGTTGATCAATAAAACTAATAATTTGCAGTTACCCAAGTGGTTCATGAATACCTTTTATGAAGTACAAAAACTATTTCTTTCTCACTTAGTTTAACCTTTTTATGAGAAGTCATTCTTCAGTTTTTATGTTCTTTTTAAACCTGATTATATTGTTGGTAGGGTTTATTAATCTTTGTTAGATTGTGACTTCTCTGTAAAGCTTTTAGTTCAGGAGAAGTCTGATGTGCAATTATTTTAAAACTAAGTTATAAACCATAATTAATAAAATACATATTGAGGAAAATATTGTGCTCGAACTTTATAACAGAGTTGAACACTACCAGGACTTAATTAATCTTATGTAATCCAAGTTCTCGAACAATTGATTTTTGCTACTTCAGATACTAGTTAATTTTGTATTTGCTGATGAAATTTGTCTTCATATATAAACAGCATTAAGCTTTTTCTGTATATTGTAAACATTTCAATTTTCCGCAAATAATATCTTAAATGATATAAGTTAAAAAAAGTGAGATAATGAAACACATTTGAACACTTTCATTTAAACAGTGGTTCTTGTTTCATAAATAAATTATGTGTGGACAATTTAACTGAATTTTAAACATAATCACTAAATTCTAACATTAATGCAAAGTGATTTAGATTTTCATGTTGTTTGACTTCCTAACACATCAAACGAGTAAATATTAGCATTGAAAATATTTATTCATACTTTATTTGTTTCAAATATAATTAAAAAAGTGTTAACTAAGGATGAAGATAGCTATCCCATTGGAAACCTATCTGCTTAGAATTCACACGTACCAGTACTTCCAACAAGAATCCGATTTGTTGATTGCTCTGGTTCCTCTTCCTCATCTACTTCCTCCTTTTGTTCTTGACTGGGCTTCAGTTAATATAGGTAAAGAAATAAAATCATTAAATTTATTTTTTGACTGCTTTTTGGTGTTATTCAGTCTACCGGTTAACATTATAACCCATGACCAGGTACTAGATACGTATCTATTAACTAAGAAGTCTTTGCTTCTTTCTATGTGTGATCATATAACGTTTAATAGACGAAAATTTGTTTTGTAAACAGTTAAATTTTGTTTAATAATGGATTATGGTGAGAACACGAACTTCCCGAAAACAAAGCATAATTAAACGGGTTTCCTTTGATTGGTCACTATGAAGTCTTTTATATAGACTCTACGAAAGGACAAGTATGATTACCCGCAAATGAGAGAAATAGACTGGCAGATACAAATTTATCTGACACCGAAAATAGACCAGAAACCATATTTTGGTACACTGATTTTTACGGTGTTATGTATACTAAATACCAATCAGATTTGCAATAGATTTAAGGGGAGTAGAACCCGTTACAAAATTAATCAGTGACTCGTTGTATTGAGTTAACTTAATGTCGTAGGATTTAGGTGTACAGTAGAAACTGGTCATTGAATTACATGCTTATCCTCTTTACTAACAACTCCATCATTTTATCGTTCATGGTAAAGTAATATTATCTGCTATCAGATGACATATATCTGAAATGGGATCCAGAGTGTCAAACCTTAAGAGGCTTCTGAATAATAGCATCTTTCAACGAATACTAAAAACAAGTGTTTTCGAGGTAGCCTATTAAAAACCGAACAAACTTAGTGACTTATAATTATTAATCATACTTAACTTCTACTACTGATTGTTTGTTATATACACTATTGATTGCCCATTCTTATGTTATAATCTAGCTACTCAGAAGAATTCATATGTTTGGTAGGACCAATGCTGATTCTGCTTTCGTGATTGTCATTTCTTTACTAGGAATTCATGAACTTCCATTAATCGGCCACCACAGAAAGTGAGAATTAGAAGAATCAACATTGGGAAGACATTTATTTCCGGCCACAATGAATGCTATTAGTTTAGTTTCAACCTGACACAATATGGTAGTTTCAGTAATTTACAATATAATAATGCAGGTTAGAAGATGGACTAATTGAAAATGATTTACTATGGGTAGGCTGAATATGAGATATGCGTACGACGTCATTCGCTTTATGACCTAGTGCGGTTATAACACAAAACATCTAAACTAAATAAACTAAATAAAAAAATTGAGACTAAATATAACTGTTGTTGAACAAAAGAATACTTATTTATGTTAAAGTGACATATTAATAGTATAATGATCAAATGTATATTACTGAAATCTATAAAATGATGTATAAGTCAAATATTTAAGTCCTGTGAAATGTGGATAAAGTAAAAAGGTTATCTAAAAGTTATAACAATAATAATTCTAAGTGAATGGAGAGATGGGTGGTGGATTTACAGTAAACCCTATGTTCATAATATTCTGATTTGTAAGACAATGAACCTCGTACGTTTCGCTTGCTTCTCCAGTTTTGAGATAGTGGAGATTTTGATGAAGTTTTGTTCTTTGAGTTGGATGGTTTGGTCGTGGAGCTTTCATCGTCCTTCTGAACGACATCATCAGCACAAACTCCGGGTAGAAGTTAAGTGTTTAAATTTCTCCACATGTGATTCACAGCTTGTTCTGTACACCTCGATGTTGAATGGTTCTTGCTGACCTTAAATCTGTCATTGTTTATTTCTTTATTTTGGTTGTATCCCATTGAGTTGATGTTTGTTCCTATGTTCCGATGCTTCTCCAGTTCTCATTAGTAAACTCAAACTAAGTGTATCATTGTAAATTTTAAAATGGGAAGTTTCCTTCCAAAATTATGAAGTGTCATGGAGTATTATTAAGTTTTACAAAGAGTTTTTTTTACAGTTTACCAATTAAAATTACTTTAGGTAATCTAATGACTACAAAAAAACTATTGAATGAAACTAACCTTTTTTGATATATTTGATTGAAATAAATGTGAAGACAATAATTCTCTTTCTTTTGCTGTTGTATGAATAATTTTCATTCTAGCAACAACAGTATTAATTAATTGCTTTTCACTGTTTGTAATATTCTTCAATGGATAATTTGAAACTTTAATTGGTAAATTGAACGCTTTTAAGCATCTTCCCTTGACAAACATTTCATCCCAACATTGAGATTTAATAGCTCGCCAAGTAAATTGTTTTGCTAAATCTTTTAATTTTATTTCTTTTCGGAGCTTATTATAAAAGAAAGATAAGTACATTTAATGCGAAGATGAAAATATGAACTATAAACAGATATTTGATTAAAATCGAGAGAAGGTGAAAAAGATATTTGTATCTGAAAAGATTTCGGGACAATTCTGTACCAACGTCATGCACAATGACTGATTTTTGTACTTTAATTCTCTAATCCGAACCAATCCAGGTGAATTAATGTTTAGTCTACATTCAAAAGACAGTGTTACATAGCTGTGGACTATTGATAATGTTACAATTTCTAATATGTTTAATGAAAAAGCATGTAATTTTTCCGTTAGTTTCACCTAGTTCTTCTATCTTACCCTTAACCTGGAACCTCGGAAACACCGATTTTGCGTCTATGAATAAATTAATATATAAGAAAGATAAATAAGACTATAAATTAAAACAATTTCGTGCATACTTTTTCTACTAACCTGGTTGACTTCTTCCTTTGTTTTCTCTAAAATGACATTTTGTTCATCAATATCTAGCTCAAATTCTAACCTGTCAATACGTTGAAATTCAGGAAGATTTTCGTTTTCACTGACCATAGAATTGACCTATGTTGTGTTTCATAAAAAAAAATCAATAATCAGGAAACTTGAAATAATAGTGATCTATGTTAAAAATTATAGATCTATATTTCACTGAGCTACAGTAATAAAGCAATAGTTATCAGAACTTTTACGAATTTCAGTTCAAACAGGTTATGCGAATTTACATCAGTATTTCATAATATTAGATACAGCCAACACTAAATTTCTCCCTATTGAAATGAATCTTTGAGTAAAATCAGTTTCTAAAGAAAAAGCACTATGAGGATCATCAGAAATTCCTATTTCGTTAGTCCAAATGATCTTAAGGCTGATACCTTATATATATATATATGACAAATCTTACTGTATTTCTGATTTCATTCAATTCATTAAGAATACTTGTCTTCGTTTCGCCATAAATCAAGTCTTCTGAAGCTTCAGCATTAAGCTGACAAAATTCTATCCATGTATTTACATTTGAGTCAGTATCAATTTTACAATAGGAAGACTCTTCTAAATCTGTATCTTCATCGGCATTTACCGATATTTGTTGATCATATAATGAAAGGCTTGTACCAGATTGATGGGGTAATATTGGTGGAACATCAGTTTTTTGTAAAATATTGACATTTAAATTTGATTGATTTTGTGTTATCTCACAACTTTTCATTTCTTGTAATTTAGTTAGTTGTTCATGTAAAGATCTTAAACTTGGAAATGAACTGACTTTCGATTCCGTAATTGCACCTTCCCTGAAATACAAAATATTCAAGAAAATTGAAGTGAACATTTGACTTTCAGAATATTATTTCGAAGTTACTGACAAAAATAAATGACAATGAAAAATGCCAAACTGAGCCTTTACAAAAAAAGAAACCACAATTAAATATACAAATGAGATGTTATTTGTATCACTAATTAGATATTGTTAAATTCTGTATCCTCAAATCGTTCTATTTAATCATAGATAAGAATATAGTGAACATTCACTAAACATCTACTTTAGGTTGTTTATCAACTATTTTATCATCGCAATAGATTACGATTAATTAATCATATATTAATTTTCAATAAAACAAACGGAAAAGTGCTTTTGTGAATTTATTTCATTCATTAAGGTAGCCGCAGAGAGCAGAAAAAAGTAATACACATCTCTCTCAAAACACTTCTGAAAGAACAACTGGTTTATCGCTCTTCATATCAAACGCACTTGGAAGATCGTTAAAATATCCATGGAAAACGAAGAAAGAGAAAGTAATAAATGGTTACAGAAAGAGAAATTCAGTATCCAGATAGGTTTTAGTCGAGAGGTACATTTTTAATGTCCAAAATTATATGGTCTATTATGAAAGTTAACACTTTTAAAATCCCACAGTTATACGATTATTAACTTCATACTGACATGAAACTAACTAATTATCAATACCAGTCGGAAAAAAATTCGACCATCAAAACCAACTACGAGATCCAAGATAGATCTGATATCAAAAATTACTAAAAATTGTTCCCATTTTTGATTGAACGCTTGAACCGTATTAATGTCATCGTTCAGGAAACAGATGCATTTCTACTGAAGCATGTAGAAAAAGAAACTGAGTTACCTAATTTTAATACAATTGAATGGTGATGTCAATGCCATTTAGTTTGATAATGACTGGAATAAAAGTTTCGGCATTCATAATAGGTAGGTAAGTAGTGACATATTACTTGACTGAACTAGAAACATCAACAGACAGTAGTTTGTTGAAGATATTAGTTTATATCTAAGAGTTTATAAAATATTTAACAAAACTAATTTGGATTATATATCATATTTCATTAGTCTTTCAAATCATTGAATGAATGAAATGAGCTGAATCGTGGAATACCTAACTTATTAATGTAAAATTCATTTGTTGAAATTGATTCCTAACTTAATACTTACATTGTATAAAACATATGATAATATATTATACGAAAATAGATTCCTTACATGCAGTGTAAAAGTAAATTCATCATATGAAAGATCATTTAGGTAAACAAAATAAATGTAAAGTCTTGATTTCCAAAACTTACCTTATTTTAACTTTTGCTAATAAACCATCTCCACCACATGTGATTAAACTATTCAAATCTTTACAGAATTCTGCAGCGATTATACCACGTGAATTAGATTCATGAATATTTATGGAATACTGAAGTGAAACCTTATAAACATGGATAGAAAACAATATGAACAGAAAAAGTACACTTTCATCAGGGGTTTGGCAAAATGATGTGGTAAAACTAACCAACTCAGTAGTATGAAACTTTAAAATTAAATAGACAAACTGTAGGTTAAACAATTTATTTAAAGTAGTTGATGTTTTGACCTGTGTGATAAATGACAGTCATTTATCTTGTTGGTTACTGAATAGTGCTTCTGGAAAACTTATAACTGATATTTGCCTTGCTTTCATAATATCTTCAATGCAGTACGAAATACTTTACAATACAATATGTTCAAAGTGAAAAAAACACAGCATACTTAATAGACCTATGATGAAACTGATTGGGGTTCGCTTAACGAAAATGCATTGATATAATTATATTTATCAGCATAGGGTTGTGGAGATTGTTGGGCTTCATTGAAATCATGAAGCGATTAATGTCAAACTACCACTGAAAATCTGGAAGCACTGACCGGGCGTTTTGTTCTAGTATGGAACTACTCAGCAGTGTGCATCCATTATAGCGTACGTAGGTATGAAAGCCAAAACCTCTGGTTTCGCGAGGGAACGCTTAAACTCTACACAACTGGGCTGACATCTAACGGTGTTAACTTCTAACCTGAATTAGGCCATAATATTGTAGGATTGACTTAGTTGATTGCAATACTGAGGCAATCCGCTCATAATGCATATATTCCAATTGCAGTTATTTACATCATTAACCGGAGGATTCAAGCCCTTAAAATAAAACAAAGTCCATCCCCGTTTTACAAGCCAGTGACCATCACTACTTAGTAACAAAGTGAAAAACACATTGAGAATTTGAAAAGATAAGTAGTGGAATCAAATCCCGGTATAAACATCAAAACTAAGAAGTAAGTTTATCCAGCTGATGAAACCCAAATAGGATTAAATTCGCATCTTGGATTCCACCTACAGTTACTATCAAACCTTGACTACTAAATCTTCTATTTTTCGGTAGTTTTGAATAAAAGTCAATATAGTATTAAATATCTTACAGTTTCATTTATGTTAATAATTTGAACAGATCCATCCATAGAATAAGCTAGTAATGAATTAGTACCAGATATTCTTGTAAATTTGATGTTTTTTGATTCTTGTAAAATGTTATAATTATACTCCGTGGTAATATGTAATTGATGTTGTTTCTAGTAAAGAAAACAAATGAAAACATACAAACTAATTATTCAATAGAGAAAATATCTGTAATACATATTGTATACCATATTTTTTAAATGTCATAAATTTGCTTCTGTATATATTTCAGAAGAGTTTATAAATAACTGATTGATTTCAATTTATAATCCCGTTTAACACATTTATGATTTGGCCAACAAAGTTAATTGCCATGTTATACGACTTTTCTGTTCTAAAGTTTTAAACATTTTATGTATCTGCATACTGTAATAATGGCGCTTAAAAATAAAAGCTATAGTGTTTACCTTTTTGATCTGCTTAAATAGTACACCTGAGTTATAGTGGTGACTTTAATAAACATGAAGATATAACGTCGTTTCTAATCTATATGCGTCTCAGAAACATATTTAAGTAATTATGCTGAATCGGACTAAATATTTACAAGTGTTCAATAATTTCGAGTGATAACTTTCATAATATTCATATAGCTTATAATTCATTATCAAATACCTTTTGTGATTCATCGATACAAAATATTTCCAATGCATGATACTGAGAATCAGCTGCAATTATTAATGGTGATGTTGATTCATATACATCATTTGATGGCCAATAGCAGACACCAACCTTTGGTCTGTGAAAATTCCATTTAATAAGGTTAATTTTATCTTCATTTAGTTTTCGATAATTATCAACATAGTCTACTTGATTATCTAAAAACCGAACAGAAAATATCTTATTATGATAGACTTGGTATCATTCAACAAAGGAAAAATGAATGAGCATATCAATAAGTTTTCTCAAAAAAACTATGTTTGATCCTTAATATTACATTCATGAGAACCATGAAATTTAGTCATCGACAGAAATATTATGTGAAGGGAGTCCGAATCCTTCTTGATAAGGTTGATAATTAGTTAAATAATTTATATCAGTAAATTCGATTAAAACCAATTTTGAGTTTGTTTTAACGTATCTTTCAGACTCAGAAAAGTATTCATTTAACAACCAAGTAGACTGAATAAATTGAAAACCACAAAGTATAGGAAATAGGTTTTGATCCCTACATTTCACAAAGATAAAGTGCGGAAGCTATTCATTTTTGTTTCTCATAAATAATTAGCATGAGATATCTACTTCACGAAGTTAAGGTTACATTGGTTACAAAAATAGCCTATTCACGGATTACTCTCTTTGACTTACTGCTTCCAATTTCAGCCGGTATTTCGTACTGGTATACAGCCTCAGCACTTTTGTTGATATCATTACTAACAGCAAGAAGAACAAAGATTTTCGATGAATCTTTTGATCGAATCATGCTTAAATTATGCACTCTACCAATAAATGCTACAAATTATGAAAAAGAATATGTTGAAAATTATTTTGATAAATAGTTTACAAAAGTATAGGTAAACTTTAAGGTCTCTGATTTCAACCAATAAATTAAAGTAGACTTATGAAAAAGTTGTTAAAAATCTAGGAAACTTGAATAAACATGAATTAAATAAGTACTATGGTACTAGTGTAGGAACTAGATAAGTCTTTTATGTCAAGGCCAAATCAGTAATTAATGGTTCATTTCTTACCTGACATTTTTATGATATTTCCAAATTTGTAAGTGTTATTGAAGAAATTCTCTATTGAATTGTAAACATAGGGAATTTTGTTTTTAACAATTATCATAAACCAGATATAAATACCTTTTTAAAGAATTATAACTACACAATCAGAAACCTTGAAATATTAGGCAGTGAAGACTCCATCCTGTCAATAGAATATACTTTAAACAACCCCTGATTACAATTATATAGATCATAGGGTAATATATATATGGTACAAACAAAAAGGATGTCCAAGTGTGCCCATTAAACAGTGTGTTGAAGCTACTTTTTTAATAAAAGTTGCCTTGTCACTTACAAAACTGAAATATTTGACTTTTAATACAGTCTATGAACCTTAAATCAAGTTTAGTCTGCAGTTTTGTAGTTTTCCATTATAAAATTTGACAACCACACAATCATAAAGTAAATTTATCAGAGAGAATGAAATGGGTATATATCCTTAATGTAGGTGAACTTACAGTTTATTAGGTTCCCTCTAATTAACATCGTAAACAAATCATTTCGAAATAATGATGACAAATTTTTCCTTGACTAGTAAGGTAAAAAGAGTCATCCATACACGCCTTCATCAAAATGATAAGGTACAAAAAGTGAAATTGAAAGCTTCCGATCCTGCTTATTCTTAAGGCAATAAAATAGTTTTTTAAACTGTATGGAATACTAAGTAAGAGCAAATGATTTCGATTACAGCCCTTACCTTAGATCTCATGTCATGTTCATAATCACCACTTTGATCCAGGGGATAATATGGTGCACCGTAATATATACCAGTATGGTCTATATTCTTCCATACAAAACATTAAAATAAATAAATTCACAGTTTTCATTATGGAAAACCTTATCGTTGGTCATAATTTATCGCTATATAGAATTTGTTTAAACTGTTTGGATCTTTACCGTCTAATTTCATATCTCGTTCTAAGAATCTATATTTCAAAATAGAGTATCGAATTCCTTGAAACTATCTTCAGTCGAATATATCTGTGTTATATGGTGCTCCAGCCATTTGAGGTAGGTGAAACCTCACTCGGTAAAACCGATTGACTTATCCGGATTATAATCCGCTTTCCAAGACTAATAAACTCACTGCGTGGACATGATTTCGTGTCATAAAATCTTGAACACTTCATCAAGATAACTTGGAAAATAATCACTTTGAAGTTTGTCAGGTTCTTAAATATAAACGATAGGTTCGTGGGTTATTAGGGCATTTAAATTTAGCTAAATTATTTTTTATCTTGAGTCAACCTTTCTAGTTGTTTGAAACCTAGAAAACCAGGTTATGACTGGATTTTAAGATAACAATAACGTTGTTCGTAGTGGCAGGATGTGTAGTATTTGAATGAATCATGATCAACAGTCATATGTATGAAATTTGGCTAAATAGCTCTGAAAACTTTGTAGCAAAATGTTGATTTAATTCACAGTTTTTCATAGTTTTATTTCACTTCACGATGGGTGAATAATCATTTACTATAGTAAGTAAGTAGATAGAGGTTTAGGAATGGTGATCAATTAAACCAAGAATATGACCAATTGCAGTGGCTTTAACCTGCCAAGCATCTACTCTTATTCCATACTAGGGTAAAAATTTGATTAACGTTTTATTACCAGGTAAGATCCACTATTACAATACAAACTGTCGTATATGATAGTGTCAGGTAATGAAACTGGAATTATGCTTTGTTGAGTTTTTTTCTAGTATACCTTAGCAGTTGTTATCAAGCATTTGTCATACTTGTAACTGTTTTTAGTATACTTTCTATCAAAACAGTGATGATTATTAAGAAAACATTATGATTGAACTTACACACATAACCTATTGGTTCAAAAAATTTCGTAGGTAATGCTGACATCAAAATACTTGGACCATTATCTATTACTGCAGTTAAAAATTCACCATCAGGGTCAAATCTGAAAATAAAATAAAGATATATTACTGAGTAGTAAAAAATGAATTATTCATTAGTTGGGTAATGTATTGTTAATTATCTTAAATTCTAAAATTACCAAACCGGTCCATGTTTTCTAAAAATTTACCCAAAACGATTTAGACATTAAAAAATTCCATAGTAATTAAACGTAAAAGCGAAGAAATGTAAGATAATGACAATTATCTCCAAGTGGTATAAACAAGTTATTTCAGAATCATGAGAATTCTTGTTATTTTGATGTAGACATCCATAGGCATACTCTTAGTACATAAAAAAAATAAACGACAATGTTTCTATTTACAAAAACAAGAGTTTGATTTTGAGATAATATTCATATTAAATATTTATGTATGTCAAATTCTTTGTACCTACATACTTTATTCTTGTGATTTAGTTTTTCGTGAATTGTGATTGGCATTAATTATTCATATATATATATATATATATATATATATATATATACATAAATTCGATAAACTTTGGTCCTTAGTTTATTTCTTTCAATGTTCGACAATTTAAGTAACAAATTAACCGTTTTGTTTAAAAAAAATTATTATTGTACATTGGACAGTGAATATTGTATGACAAAAGATTATGTTGAATTATATAGTTTTTATTGGTTGGTATATCATAATAGTTGCTAATTTACCATCATTATATGTAGGCTATGTCATCCATGTTTAATTCGAGTTTTTGATACCAATAAATTATCTTCATTGTTTGTGTTAACATTCGCCAACTGCAAAATATGGACGATTACTAGATAAATCTAGTATTTATCTATTTGATCAGATAGAATGATAATTTATTAGGTCAAACTTGGTAAACTTGTTTATTTCTCTGTCTTTTCATGGGAATATTTTCCTGCTCTTCGTAAGTGAATACATTAATAATGACTTAGTAATTAATTTTGCTAAAGCAAGTAACATGTTGTTTTGAAATAAGTACAATGTGTTCTTTATCCCTGTACATAAAATAAACACCTTCTCAGTTATGTCTAAAAGGTAAGGGTTTCAGCTTTTAATATTTACACGTAAAATAATCTGACAAAAATGTACAAATATAAATATTTCATAATATACACTCACGCAATATGTGTTAAAGGTTTACGATAGAGTCGAATAATATTTACAATTCTCGGTGAAGTGGGCCTAGTAAAGTCAATAAACATTATGGAGCCAGAATTCATTCCAGCAACTGCCAAAGGTAAAACTGGTGAAATTACCAAACAATGACACTAGGTTAAAGAAAAAATAAGAATATTCAGTACATTAAAAAGTTTTTCAAATATTTTTCAATAATAAACATCTTGTTCTTATGAAAAAATAGGGTTCTTAGAAAACACGTACTATGCTGTCGAAAATCGTGTTTCAACATATCACTAGTTTATACAATATTACCAACGTATTTACTGACTTATTTTCATAATTAAAGCACCAAATAGTGATTCGAAAAACTCCTCAGCTGACTAAAACTTACTAGTTGTTAAAATATTTCAACCTTTACTAGGCCCTAGAAAGTATTAGTTTTATCATCAATGAAGGAAGACTAAACCGGTTAATAAACAACAAGTACCCACAAAACATTCTTAGACAAAAAACTAAATCACCATTCTGTACAGAATGTAGAATCCGATCAGCACTTTGTTAACGAGTGAAAAATAGCACGTAACATAGGTTCATGGTTTTCTGTCGACTATCTTCAACCACTACCATACATTTCAAAATAATGTACGCCATGTCGAGTCATATAGACTTGTGGCTACATAGCAACTAGACTTATAAAAATTGGATTAACACTAAGAAGGACTTGATATAAATGACATTAATCATTTCTCAGTGATTAATCAACTGTAAAAGAGTGCATCTTTTGTGAAATAAGAATCTATACATTTAGTAAAATATCTATCTAGCGAGCCTGATTTCAGAACACTCAATCTCTTAGAAAGTAATCAGTTTATTAGCATTTATTACAAAGTGGTTTTAAAAATGACAATCACAAACAAAATTTTATAAAATCATGAAATGTCAAGAAAACAAAATTTCTCAAAACTTATATGTCACGAAACGTTCGAGGTTAAAACCTTTTGTTACCAGTACATAGATACCTAGTCAAATTCTGTTTAATAGCAGCTCATTTTAGAAGGCAAACACATGATAATTTTGCCGTCCATACAAAGTTAATTTTTTCGTTATTTTCATTAAAATCACTGGTAGTTTGTAGACAATGACCTCTGAAGATGATAATTCTTACCGTCATTCATCAGGCACATCAATCAATGATTACAAAGATAGTTATAAAGAATCAAATCTTTTAAATGTCTAATTAATAATAAAGCAATTAGAATTTCGTAAATGTTTCATCTGCATTACTAATACAAGATAATTTTCCCACTATATAGTTCGTAGCTCTTGGTATGATTTCAAATAATCGAAGTAACAATTTCCATTTGTCAGATATAAAACCATGTCATTTATAAAGGATAAATTATAAATCTTGAATGAGTTCAATTTCAAATCGAAAATTAAATATGTTCTAAGATAATAAATTTTGTTTGAAATAAATATATAAGTGATACTTCAGTTAAACAAAAGAAAATCCTATTGATTTAGTTTTGATTGTAAATTGCTTGAATAAAGTATATCCATTTATTTAAATATTGATAAATATTGATGAAATTACATTATAACGGAAAAAAGTGGGTGGAATCAGCATGAATGAATGATAAATGGTAACAAAAGAGAATTATAATAATTACAAAGAAATATTTATTATCTTCATAGTTGAAAGCGTGAGTCTAAATCTCGACAAAAAATCCCCTTCTGATAATAATAATAATCATATGCTCACTAGTGACTGACTTCAAGAGGTAAATCCAGGAGTTCTATTGAGAAGCAGTGACCGGTGGAGTTCCAACAACGTCTGTCGTGAGATAGGAACTCACTGAAGACAATTGGTGAATGGTCGCTCAACTTCTTGGATTGGTTGGAGTTAGACACAAACACCGTTGAATGCCAGCTCAGTGGTCTATCGGTTAAGTACTCTGTCGCGAGACTGGAAGGTCCTGGGTTCGAATCTGACAAGGCGAGGTCGTGGATGAGCACTGCTGAGGAGTCCCATAATAAGACAAAAAGACCGCCCAGTGCTTCCAGGTTTTCCCTGGTGGTCTAGCTTCAATTGACTCACGCTTTCAACCATGAAAATACTAAATCTCCACAAAAAACCGATTTCTGATAAAAATATAAATTAAACTTCTTACTGTATCATTGAGAAATAACGATCCAATTAATTCTCCTGTTTTACAATCCCAACAATTGATTATACCGGTAATTCCTGCAGTCTTTACAATAGACAAAATGATAAGCCAGTCTTTTAATCACAATTTATACTGAAGATATTAAGAAATCAGTCATTCCAATATGAAGTATACGAAGACCACTTTAATGTAAATATTTACATACCGGATACTGATAATGATGAAAAACAATAATTTACAACTTAAATTTAGTCATGTGATGCTTAGTACTGCATACATTCAATGGTAACTGCATGCGTTTTAATCAGTGGACCTCATTTTCAATGTCATTTAAATGTGCATATATTTCAATATTTACACGTCCCTCAAATATTGTTCAACATCTTTTAGGTTTTGTTGCAAGCCAACCGTTTCTCAACGTTGCGGATATTTTCTCTAGATTTTTAAAGTAGCATCTGTTGTCATGCCATAGTTTTGTGAATCCCGTTTAACTATAACTCTAAGTAAACGAAATAATTTGAGTAAATATGACAATTAAAAAATTGGGTTTCTGTTTTATTGCATATTTTCACCAAGTTATCAGATAGGACACATTTCTGGTTTGCCTCAAAAGAATACAAATGCCATCGTCCATAAGTCTTATTCATAACTTTCCTAAGTCAAAACAGAACACTCAAATGATTTTTCAAGCAACGTGCGTATGAATGGCCTAGTCACTCGTAGCACTATGAAAATTATTAAAATACCAGAGGATTCATAAAAAGAATGGAAAAATTGAGTTAAAACTTGCCATTTATACGGTGGAAGAACAATAAAGTCTGCAGAATAAGATGAATTTATTATATTTTTTGGCTTATCATCAGCAACCAGATTTATTCAGTGAGGTTTATATGAATGTGTGAAAAGAAAACGAATTTCACAAGAATAAAAATAGGAGGAAAACCTATGTCATGAATATTATTGTATACATCCAACGAGAAGCCATTTAATTGAATGAGTTCCTTTTGTTCTGCGAATCTCACTGATTGAATTTATTAAGAGAACTGGTTTATAGTCTGTTATTATGCAATGCTATTAAATCAACGGTAATTTTTAATAAGAATTGGAAGACCAAAGTGTTATCGATCATGGAAATAATTAAAGCAAAAACCATTTTTATTCCATTTATTTCTTTAGATAATCGAAAGTGCTAAAAATTCTATTTTTCAATAGTTCGTTGACAAGTACGTCGTAAAATTGAATTGTACTACTTGTACGTTATTCAGTAGTGTAAATATAAAAGATTAAGCAATTAAACATTAACAATTCTCCTAGTATTGTTTACGTGAATATTCTCATTGATGTTTAGCATTGCAATTGATCAGTCTCTTATTGGCTTATGTGCATACTGTGTGTATTGCTTCGATATTACCCTAGTGCACAAGCATTATACGCAAAGATGGATAGTGGCTAGCAGTGGAATCCAATACGTGCGTTTCGTTCTATTCGGGACTCGTCAGCTGGATTTACCTGCATCTCGGAGTTCATGTCCATTCTGGTCTGATCAATTGGAGTCCTAAGTATCAATGAGAAGATTCAAGTAAACAATATCAAGTGAATTTAAACTTCACACCACTGCACAAGCAAGTGGCTATCAGGACTCAGTAACCAAGTGGATAACGCGATGGCATTTGAAACGAAAGGTACTGGGTTCGATTCCCAGGGTGAACATCAACTCTGAGATGCAGATACATCCAACTGACGAGTCCCAAATAGGACGAGACGCGCGTATTGGATTTCACTGCCAGCCACTATCCATCTTTGCTTATTAACTATTCTCATTGTTGAAGTAATTGTAGCTATGATAGTCGATACGCTTAGTACTGAATTTGTATCCTTCATGCTGGATTAATTTGATGTATTTGGCTGTGTCGTTTAATTCACACTGATTAGTTTCAATGATCGAAATAAATCATGGATGCTTCAACAATCGTGTTCATGTATGGGACCTCGAAGTAGACTTCTTAATTTCAAGGAAATAGGTTATTTATTCATTGAGAGCTTAAAGTCACATTTCATCACCGCTAGTAAGAATCAAATTCATTTAAGAATTACCAAACCATGTATAAAGTTTGCCTTAACTGTAGAATATTATGGGCCGAAGCCTCTTTCATTAACAAACCTCCAAATGTTATGCGTCGATTGAGCCTAACTGTTTTAATTTCAACTTTAAAGTGCCTAAAAATGACCAAACACGATTATTTATCACCTAGTGCGATATAAATAATCATGACTAGTCGATTCCGTTAGATATAAATCTTTTACAAACTTGTTATTCATATGAGGAAATATAAAAAAAACTTATGGTCTAAGTCTCAGAGACAGCGAAAATTAATTGCGGGAGAAATCACTTGGCTGAAAATAGATGGTTATGGTGAACATTATCTTGTGCTTTCATCGACTTAAAATTTTGAACATTCATTCAGCGTTCTTTCTTTTTTATCTGCACAGGGTAAAATTGTTTTGGTTAATCATTATTGTTGAACATAGATACATAACATCTTGAATGATGTATCAAAGAAAATTATTGCAATAACAAACAGTAGATCAAAACAGGTTCTCAAATTAACTTACAACACAAATTGTTGATTTTTCAGATGTAATTAGTCCCATTCCAACAAACCGATCACAGTTAGTAAATATTTCTTTGTCAGGACTTAGAGTAGACTGTAGTGAATCGTGTAAACTAAATAAACTCAAATAACCAAGCCGACAACTAACTGCGATTCGTCTATATGATGATGATATACTCAAACCAGTGATATTTTTACCCCAATGGTATCGAACATTTTGTATCAGGTTTTCAAAATTATAGAGATTTATACAGTTTTGAATTTCAGTGTTGAATAAATAGTTTTCACCAATTTTTACTGATGACGCTTCATTTACTTTGACAGATAATTGATCACTTTGTTTGTTGAGTGGATTTATTTTATTCATTGTCGTTGGTGTTGTTTTAGTTAAAATTAGTAAACGTAGAATACCATCGCTACCACCGGTTAGTAAACCATGCGTTGTATATAATAAATAGGTTAAACATCCTTCTAGTCTATTGACTATTTCCACTTCTGAATTAATTAATGAAGATTCTGTTTAGATAAAATCACAATTACAATCAATTTTATCAAGAGCACTTTCAAACGTTTCAATATATTAAAAGAAGAATGTCAATTAATGAAATAAAATAAAACACTTATCCACAACTAAATGATAGGTTATCTGGTTATGCCACTTCTATGTGTATCTATGAGTTCGGCTGCTCCTGTGGAGAAAGCTATATTGGGTGCACTACCAGACAACTGAACCAAAGAGTTAGTGAACACCTCCCTTCGTGGTTAGGAAAAGGTATTATCAAGTCAATATAGAGCTTGGTTCTTTCACACTTGACCGATAGCGGTCAAATAGTTGACAGAAACCAATCATTTAAAGTTATTTATCGTATTCCTACTAGTTTTCTTTATGGGGTTCGATCTCATCTCTTACACAAGGCAGAGGCTATAGGAATTCGATCCGACAATCCAAGTCTTTGGGTTCATAAGAAATTTGTAACACCCTTGGCCTTAATAAATAATTTTATTTTCCATACTCTTTCTTCGTTTATTTTTATTCACCCTCCTACCAATTATTTATTTATTTATTCAAATATTCGCTTCACGGTCCAATTATCTGAACACTTCTTATTACGTATTCTTATAATTTTTATGAATGTTATTTCAGTGTCTATATTTTTTCTAATCATTGACCTATTTCCCATTATGTAACATTGATTCAAGCCTTTATTATTCTTATCACAACTAATACACCTGTCATCACACTACCAATTTGTACTTTTTACTTATTATGTTTATTTAAGTAGTTTATTCCATTGTTATCATTGACTCATAAACTACCTTGACTAGTTTAATAATTTCATATACTTTTCAAAGTTGAAATCATGAGTCAATTAAAACTAGACCACCACCGAAAACCTGGAAGCACTGAACGGCCGTTTCGTCCTACTATGGGACTCCTCAGCAGTGCGCATCCACGAACCCACTCTCGCGGGATTCGAACCCAGGACCTACCAGTTTCGAGCCGAAGCCCTTAACCGATAGACCACTGAGCTGGCATTCAACGGTGTTAATGTCTAACTTCAACTGATCCACGAAGTTGAGCGACCATTCACCAATTGTCTTCAGTGAGTTCCTATCTCACAACAGACGTGGTTGAACTCCACTGGTCACTGCTTCCCACTAGAACTCCAGGACATGTATCTTGAAGTCAGTCACTAGTGAGCATATGATTATATTTAGAAGGGGATTTGTGAATATAACTGTATAGTAGAGTAAAGCCTGATGAGGATCTAATCGAAAAGAATATTGAAGCTAGACCACAATCGAAAACCTGGAAGCACTGGACGGCCGTTTCGTCCTATTATCGGACTCCTCAGCAGTGTGCAGACATTAACACCGTTGAATGCCAGCTCAGTGGTCTATCGGTTAAGGGCTTCGGCTCGAAACTGGTAGGTCCTGGGTTCGAATCCCGCGAGAGTGGGTTCGTGGATGCGCACTGCTGAGGAGTCCCATAGTAGGGCGAAACGGCCGTCCAGTGCTTCCAGGTTTTCGGTGGTGGTCTAGTTTTAATTGACTCATGATTTCAACTTTGAAATATAAGTAATAAATTCATGTATATTATATATTGTCATTTATAATAGTTCAATTTTAAAATTGTCATGAAAACGTTTATAACTTTCTTTAATACAGCTCTGACAATAGATTTATGGTGTTATAAAAAAAGTAATTATCTGATGATATGAAAATGGTAAACTTTACTGAATAAAACATCTAACTGAAAATTAATATATACAGTTGAAATCATGAGTCAATTGAAGTTAGACCACCATGGATAACCTGGAAGCACTGGATGGCCGTTTGGTCTTATTGTGGAATTCCTCAACTATATATAAAAAATCACTAAAAAAAATCTCCACAAACAACCCCCTCAAAATTAATAGTAAATTACCAAAATAACCAAGTAGGAACAGAATAGTCTTATACATAATCGATTATTGGTTTGCAAATTATTCTCATGTTACAGATAAATTTTAAAAAAAGTCTGTCTTTATCTATTTATCTTGTTCGGAAGAAATTTTAGAGAAATCTGTTATTTTTCATAATTGTTATTGTACTATTGTCTTCCTTACCTTTAGGATTCTGACAATGAGAAGCTGGGTTCAATAAAATTTTCAAATTCATACTGATTGGGTCAAACTTGAAAAGAAAAAGAGGTAATAAGCTAATTGTATTTAAAAATGTTAATTCACCACACAAGATAAAAGAAAAGCTTCAATATTACTGAAAATTGGATTATTTACAAGGTAATCACTTTTGATTTTAGGGTTAAAATTGCACTAATGTTTACGAAATCATTATCTTTAGTTCTGGCTTTTTTAAACATGGATATCTTCTATATTTACTTCACTCCCTAACATTTACATGGGATAAACAGTAAGTTCCAACCTGTAATTCAATGACATCAAAAAACATAGTTAAACTCTAGAAAAGTCTTTGGAATTTTTTTTTCTCTACTCCAAATATGCATCAGTCAGAACAGCATTTAGGGAGGTCAGCACCAAGTATTTTTTTTATCAGGTCTGTTTCCAGCATTTAGCCTTCTAAGTACTATGAGATTTCTTAACAGATAAAGTCTTATTGACGGTGAGGTTTCATTAAAACAGGGTTTATTTATCTGCTACAAGTATAGGTCTGTCTCAATGATCAAGTAGGTAGTTAAGTAATATGTTTTAATTCTTGAAAATTAGGGTATAAAATATGTGTTCTTCATTATATTGAATCAGTATAAACACTAAAACAGGAATAAAAGTTGATTATCCAGTTTAATCACATTTCTGAAATATGTGTGATCGATACCGTAACCGTAATAATGATAAAAATGTAATATTTACTCATTCAAGCCTATTGATGAATCAGTTATGATATGCTACGCTAACTTTCCATTACTTACATTCAACGTAAGCAAATTATTCAGATTGAACGTACAAAACCTTTATACATACACATAGGATAAGCATTAAATTTATCTCAAGCCTCATATTTAAACGCTTACTGGTTAGGCAATGATAAGTGATAAATGAATTTAATAAAACATTTCAAAGGTTTAGAGTATATTCGTAGGTTTGTTGGTCAGTGAATTATTTAAAACAACAGCTTCCCAATCGACACCTATGAAAATATTCAGACGAAGAAGTTTGAAAGTAATCGAACAACATTAGTGTTTTGGTTAACTATGGTTAGCGTCATTATTAAGGTATTAGTGAAGAGTATTAGAAATACATCTTAGACAACCAAATAAAGATGAAAAGTTAGCAATCGTAAACGAAACGTACCAATAACAACTGGCCTCCTTCACAGCCGATGAAAACTAATTTTGAATTTGTCCAAGTCTGTGAAACGCAATTTAATCGAACACATTTGTCCATATAATCGTCGAACTCTTCTTCTCTGGATTCATTAAGTCCTTATCAAGCAAAAAAAACGATAGATGTTAACGAAAGTAACACAAGATAGTGAACATGTGAAACAAAATATTATGAAAGCAACACTAAATATTAAGTCACCTGTAATTGAAGATCCCAGTACATTTGGATCGAATCTTGTTTCATGTCGTACACCTGTAGTATCCTCATTGATCTTAGTGTCATGTGATCCATAATATGGCCCAAGACTGACTGTATGCTCTGGTAATATCATCGAACTGAAATCAATTTTATAAAGTTAGTAATGAATCAGCAAGATATTTATTAAGTATAACTAATTATTATTCACTTGAAAATAAATATCTAACAGACATTAGGATATACTCAAACTATGGTTTATGCTACATGAGTATAGAAAATAAAATGATACTTGACTATTGATTTGCTTCGATATTTTGTTCAGCAACAAACAGTGAAGTAACAAAGTAAAATGATTTGTTCTCTTGAATGTTTCATTAGTGAATGGGCTTTGCAAGAACCACACGTATAAAGAAAGTTGATTCCTCATTCTTAAACCTATGCCGCTTATAACTGCTAGGATATTTGAATGCATTATCCGTAAACTTATTTCATGGCTTACCAAGTCAGTGAGAATGGAGGACCAAAAATGTATACACACATTCTATTTCAGATGCTTTCGAGGCACTTTGTGCTAGTGATAGTATAGAAGATACTACTCACAAGATTGTTTGCAACCGGTAGGCTGAAGAAAGTGGCCTCAAAGTTGTCAGATGGAGTGAAGGCTTGTGAAGGTATGTGATGTATGCTACTTGTGTTGACAGATATAAGTAGTATTTAACTTCAATCGCAAGTTGAATGTCTGACAGTAGAAGGCTAAGAAGATCGAATTGAAGAAAACAGAAGGGGAAATAAAAAGGAATTGTGGCTTGGAAGAATCATACAGAATGTAAAGGACAATTGATGGGAGGTTTGTAAATGAAGTATTTAATGTTCGGTTCTCACGATTCAAAAATACATTCTGTAATTCTGTATTATAATAATAAACCGTTTTTTTCCACCTGATTGTTCGTTCATTACAAGTAAGGCGAAAGCACGGAGTCGACATAACACTTGGAGACCAGATGAAAAAGCTGTTCAGATTCACGAAGGCAGCAAAAGATCTTAACCACAATGGCAAGCTAGCCCAAATAATTACAATTCTTTATCTGTTGTAGTGATTAGTATATTTGTTACACATGCCGAACTCAATTTGTCAACAAGAGCTAAGTAAGGTGGTTTAAAAAACGAAGTAGGAGCATCAACTAGTGTGTTGTATGATAAACAGTGTACATCCTAAATGATTTTCTTCAGGTATTAGAAATCGGTGAATAAGGACTTTGAATAATAAAGTTTAAGATAGATTTCATGTCTTGAGACCATCTTTCTATGAATTTTGAACATCCATTTTTGTCTCATTTTTCTTAATTATTTATATCAATGAAACGTAGTCAAGTAAATACATTTATTGTTGTTTAAGTCCATATAAAGCTTCCTTGTTCTCAAAAATGTACGTTATGGTTGACAACAACTTACGTCAATAAAAATTTAGAAATAAAGATTTGACCGAGTGTGACCAAACTCAGTAGTTAAAATCCTGATACGTCATCCTAGTAGCCTATGAATATCGGGCCAGTCTTCAGAGAAACAAACGTGTAACTTGTTGGAGAGTTAGTGATTGAAACAAGCGAAGTAATCAAAGTAAAATCTAGGTGACGTTAGCTTATAATATGACTAGAGGTTTCATAGCTCTTCTGTTAATTGATATTTATACCCATTCTTTAAGTAAAGTTTACAGTTATTGAGCTTATACAGTTTTTTATGATACGACTAATAAACATACATTTGCATATGCCGGTAGGATAGTAGGTCTTACTTGCATTTAATAGAATTCATCTGGTCACATGTTTCAATCTGCCAGACATGTGCACAATGATGATCTGTCCCCAAAAGATAATGCCAATCTGTCGGACAAAAGCTGAATGTCGTTAAGTGTAATCCATTTAAATTAGTTTTGCACAATATTTCACATGAATGAAAATTCCTATAAAACGTATGAATGGTGCAAATATAAATGATTTGAATTAATCTACAAATTGTTTTTCTCTGAAAATATCTCAAACCGATGGCTTAGATATTATCTCTTGTTTTACTTATGATGAGAGCTTTAGGTTATGATTTTTAGAATCATTTACAAAACAAAGTTGTCTACATTTTGTTACACGGAAACCATCATTCAAAAATGTTATGGAAATGTAATATGTTATGTAATATGCTATATAAAGTAATATGCCATTCTGAAGATCCAATACCGTTATTCAGTTCAGCTCCTCCTTCATTCAATTTTTCTCTCAATAAGGTATTTGCTACCTGTTCTATAATTCATAGCAATGCTATTTCGTGTCAATTTTTATTTCAGAAATAAGTTCAATGTACGTAATTGCTTGCTAAGGCTTTTCATACTCGTTCATTTGGAAATCAATATTTGAGTTTGTGAGTATTCATCAACTCTGTTATTTTACTCTGGAATATTGGTTGTTTCAGTACCTAATGAACAACAGTTGTATCGCAAGAGTAACAATTATAAACTTATAAAAATCAGTAGTCAGGCCTTCATGTTTATTAAACCACAACGTTTATCCATTTCTGGATCTCATTCTCACGTTCAATACACACAGATAAGTGATCACTCAAAATTAACTATCAACCTAACGGATTTACACGCATACCAATAAATGGTAATCGTACAGAGTTTTTATTTCTTCAATAAATCATTACAAAAATATAAGTAAGTTGAATGTCGTATAACGTTCAAGTTGGCAGTTCACTGGCTTGAATAAGTTAACTTGTGGTGACATATCGGAATGTTTTTAAAAAACTGATAGCGGTTATTTCAAACTCATTCGAACAGTATCTAAATATTTCTGGTAGTGCAATTTGCGGAAGATCATGCACCACAGAATACTCACTGGATATCGTGACTCAAAATATGACTTCATAGTATTTTAAAGGTTTTATTTTGAGTTTGAATGATAATGATATGAATGAAATAATCACGTAAACAATCTGATAAACAAAACTAATGGTTCCGATTGTAAATGGAATTCAAATGAAACTTGTTTTCCGAATATAAGAGTGAAACACGGACGCGTTATAATTAAGGTTTCATTAGGCTAAGTCTTTTACAATGGTGATCACAGATCAACAAAGACTTGGGATATTTGTAATGAAAGGGGTTATCAATTTTGACCAAAAACATTTATAAAATGGGTGTTCTTCAATGAAAATGGAGGTGAAATAGTATTCGACTACTACTTTTAGTACTAAAAGCCATGTGTATGAAGTCAATAAAAATATCACTCTCGAGTTTATTTAACCATCAGTAGATCCAGTTGTATGCTTTTCAGTCAACTGCAGTGTCAAAAATAATTTCATGTTTTAAATTATGCGACACTTGCATCGTGGCTTTGAAACAATTGTTTGTGACAGCAGAAAAGATGTAAATCCGTAATTAATATGACGCACAGTTTGTCGTATTTTAAGCCATATAGAGTGCAACATTTTGATAACTTGTTTGATGGTTACGACTGAGTAGAACTTGTAACAGCACTGACATTTTCTAAAGTTAACTATACTGGCAAACTGGCAAAATAGCTCTCTGGGTTCATCTCAGGGGAACTAGGCATCTATGAGTTAGGTCGCTATTGATGTCATTGGTCTGCAAGTTGATGAGGCTTGCACTTCATGACTGAGCTATATAAGAAAAATAGACAGTATAAGTGTTTATAATTCGTGATCTTATTTTTAGATTCAAAATGATTTTTTTCATATTTGCGTAACAACTACGACTCTCTCCTTCTCCGTTCAGAGTTTGTGTGCTAATATCTGATTGCTTACTGAAAAACACAAGTCTGAATTCTAATTGCGCAATAAGTTCCACGCATAATCGGAGGAAATCAAACATGAGTCTATTGATGCCGAATCTCAAAACTTAACATTTAAGAGGAAATCACTTTTAAAGTGCACATATAAATTTGAAATGAATTCTTCCTCTTAGTTTTTAGTGCGTATCAAGCTGAATTGGTTCATTCTGTATAAGGTTAGTTTGCTGAATTTTTAAGAGTTTCATTTAATTAATTAGATCACTGTTATTCTGCATTTAAGTGATGGTAGGACAACCAATACCTTTTGTGGTCAGTAGTCACTGGAACCAACTGATATAATGATAAATAAAAGTGAATGTGGATGTGATCCTGTTAGTTTTACAGTAATATATTCTACCTAAAAAGATAGTCTTTTGGGGTAGCTGGAGCTATAACGGACGATAGCCGTTCTTTTCCGCACTGAAGTTGTCTTCCTTTTATTTATTTGTAGTGGCCCTCTTCTATATAAACTACAGTCAAGTGTAAAGTCAGAAAACTGAAAAAGACACAAAACTAGGTAATAAAAATCAGAATATTAATTAATACCAATAACTAAACTTACCATATTGATAGAATAAAATCAGGTATGCCAGAAACTGTTGCATAATAGTTGGTGTGGGAAAAGATGGACTGTTGGATCTCCAATTTAGAAGCATCTGTTTGATCAAAATCGACAAAGCTTGAGAATGAGATTGTAACTTACTTTTCAAAATATTTTCCTCTTTTTGAGGATATTTGTAAATGTAAACCTTCGGGTTCACGTTACATAACTCTGTTACCGAAAAATAAGGTTCTAGTGGATGTATGGATAGACCAGTGGAGTGTTTTGTGGGCAAATGAAGTGTTTCAACCTTGTTAGTTAAAACATCATGAAACTTAATTGATGGACCACATTTCATACACAAAACATGATCACCTAAAAATCCAAATTGAAACTTCTTCAGTCCTTGAACCCATCTAGAAGAATTAGCAATAAGCAAACAAATAAAGCCTATTTTATGAATAGACGGTTCAAATCAAGTAAATTACAATATTGGATAATGAGAAAACCTATGTTTATTTTACCGTGCAGTGATGTTATAATGCATATGATAAATTCACTCATTAAATAATAAATTAGAACAACTGCATTTTGAGTATACTTTGTAGGCCAATATAAATTTGCCTTTATGTAAATGGATCATAGAAAATCAGGGTGGTTACTTGAGTTACTGTAGTGTTTATGTGAATCAATGATTTCTTTTTATTGATGACTGTTTTGATTTTGAAATCCAAATACAGTACATTCGTTCATGCTCATCTAATACTTCTTGATTAAATTGCGTTATTGCTGGGATTACTAGTTTATACTATAATTCAAATACCTTTGAACATCACAGATATTAAATTTTAAAAATAACTCGCTACAATTCTTCTTAGAAGTTTTCATTCTTTCAAAGACTATTATTACGTCCACTTATGTACTTTGGACAAAGAATCACCCCAAGATGTATGTATTTTAGTGATTAACATTTGCTATCAGCATCCGCATGAAACTTTGAGTGACCATGATAACACATTTTTTAATGTAAAACATAAGTAGCGGGAAGAATACTTTGAAAACTTCTGGATCACAAAAGATGTGACCTAACACTGGATTACGATACACTAAATCATGATTTCAGAACTCATCTCAGTGGGTATTTTTAGAAATCTGAAAAATATAGATCAACAAGTCTAATTCTGTAGTTTCGTCTCTCAGCAAAAATGCCAAGCTACTAGGAGTATCAACTGAAACATGAAGCATTGGCGCTTTCCGTTGAAAAGGCAGAGCGAGGTTACTAATATGGCAAGGATTATTAAAATCAACCTGAACCCCTTCACTTACCTTCGAAGATCGGGTAACCTGAGGATAACTAGTTGCGTACCAGACGTAACCTCTGCACCTAGAGTTAGTAAACATTAAGCACCTAATGTTCTTGTTCCTGCATACTACGGGTTCATGAAAGCTCATGAAGCATACTTGCTGCTCGCTTGAGAACTCAACATTCTGTAATATAACAATTTATCAGAGTTCAAATTGCTATTCAGTTTTTCTAATATATATATATATATATATATATATATATATACATGGAAACATGTATGCTACCAAGAAGAAACCTGCTGTAACATTCAGAGTATTTAAAAACTGGACGTATGTACATTGTTGGACTACATAAGATGAGATATTATAAATTACAATGAATATTGTTTTTTTACCGATTAAGATGATTGCAAATTATAATGTCAGTGCTCATACTAATTGATATTATAAATCACTCCAAAATATTTTGCTTCTACTCTTTATATAAATGGCTTACCATCACGTTTTAGATAAGCACCGATATTATAATTTGTAATAATCTATGCTCAAGTTATGTGTAAAGATCTTTAGTGAGAGATTATCTTAAAGTCATTATATATCTAGTATAATGTCATACTCGAAGGTCATTTTCATTTTTTTGCTTGTCGTCATGGTAACAAAAGCTTAAACGCTCGTTACACGTGATTTTTATTCATGCTATTATTGTATTTAACAAATAATAATTGTTATGTGGCATAATCTGTTACGTTTGATTATCTTACACACCTAATGGTATGTGCGGTGCTTTCGATAGCTGCGCAACATGGCCTTTCCGGCAATTTCAAACTAACAATACTAGTTTGCTCAACAAATCGATATCGACCATTTCTTTCGTGTTCAGATTTGTTTTTCAATATAAAGTGCGAATGGATATACTCTGCGTTCGACTAAAATAACAGTTCCACCCGGATTATTCATTTTCATCAGGATCTAACAGAATTTGCACTAGTGTTAAATGCTTGTTCCCATAAGATTTTTATTATTTACGGAAAATCATTTATGAACTTCTTCAGTCAATTTCTGGAACTGTGGAACTCACGCTTTCCTGGAGATAACAAAGCTCCTCAACTGGATTGTTTGAAAGCTGACCAGTTTAGTTCTGTTGCTGATCAGAAGCGTGCTCTGGAGGAATATTCGTGTAAGTTGTCAATGACAATCGAAGAACACAAACAAAAGATCGACTATGACTCTTTTACAAAAGAATATTTACAGAAGTGTATACAAAAGCTCGGTGCTATATCACAAGTTTTCAGTGAGATCGAACATGTTGGTCCTAAAGTATCTGGAAGTTCTAGCAGTCAGCTTTCGAACATAAGTAATTTCCCCGGTGATATTTCGAGCAATATATTTTCTCAAAATACAACACCCTGCTTCACGAACAATCCTTCTAATTTCTCTCTACTTCCACAATGCATAGCATCAAGTCTTATCAACTCAGCATCGCCACTTCTTGCAGCTGTAGCAACGTCTACTGCCCCTTTTTTATTCCCCTCGACGTTGACACACTTTTCTTGCCCAGATGTAATCAAGTAAGTTTCTTTCTATTGACCCAAGTCACTGTCATCCTCGTGAATTGTTTACTTGCAAGATGGTAGTTACTTGTTTTAATTTCTTTGTTGTTTGCTTTCAATTAGTCTTTAAAAAAATCCGACTGAAATGCATATTTAGTTAGCGGTCGCGCATTCTTACAGCTTCAATGATATTAAGGTGGGAACGGATAAAATATTTTGGCATTTTCATATTTGGGATATGGGAGTTCATCACTAAGGATATCTTTGGGGCGTGCTTCTTGTTGTACGACAACTGTCAGTTCTTTTGATAAATTACGTAGTTGTCTTTTATCATAGTGCATACAAGAGTATAGTTGTACCATAGATACGGTATTTTAACCAGTTTTCTAGAAGGTCTTGGGTACAAATTCTTGGGTAATATCAATTATTTTTTCATATCCAGGAATCCAACATGTATTAATATCATCCCACAATGGTACTTCTCATTCTTACTAAACTAACTTGTTCGTGTCAGTTGTAACATTTATATTGTTACCTATTACTTTGAGTTATTATACATATCAGAATTTCAAGAATTCCGACATTTTGGTGCATCACTTTCATCTAAAGCTTTGTATGACTCTTCCGATGCTTCCAATAACAGAAAGTACTCATGAGCGATATTATTTTTGGCTTCAAACACCTTGATAGTGACGGAATGTCTGGATCTCATTATTTTCTCTTGTAATTGTGTGCACTTGTGAGCCTATTTGATTTGCAACTACGTTGCGCGTAACACTATATGGCAGATTTCTGCCTATCACGTGCCTCAAATGTATAGGAACTATTTGTGTGTATTATCAATGAGTCATTTGATACATCGTAGTTCCCACTTCCGAGATCTCCAAAAGGAGTCAAGTAGTTGAATGTCTATCAATTATAGCTTAGGTCGTTACACTTTGAAATGTGTTATTGATCATACAAACATATCCGTCTATTCTGTGAAGTTTGTTGGGATATAATGCATTAATGTATGCATAAATATCTGAAACGTGTTCGCAGATATTAAGTTAATAGTCAATGTAACTTCATAATTTATTATGCGCTTATATACAGGCCAATGTTAGTATTTTGTGGTCCTGTGGTTGATTCACTGCAACCCGGTTTTTTAGTTCAATTCCACCTGTCTTTTACTATGCCGATGTAGTAGTAAAAACTATCGTTATATTGATTATTTATTTATTTATTTAAACACATAAATATTGGTACAAGAAAGCATCAGATACATATGCGCCGCACAAATCTCATTTGATTTGTGTGAGGGCTGAGATACTGCCCAGGTGCCCAAACTGGAGCAGATGGTTTTCCTAGGGGACCACACCCCAAGCCTTTGACCTAAAGATCTAATCCACAAGGCAATGGAACATCGTAAGGAGATGCAGTCCCATAGTAGCCGGTGACCAACGACTGATTCATACGCCATTTGTTCCCTCAGGATACTGGAGCCCATGTGCACCATTGGTTTGGAATCAGGGTTTTCCAACTCCCCTAGGTGGACTTTCCGTGTTCACCAACCCAGTTAAAGCGTCGGACATTCGCTTTTGGTCCTTTCAATTTCGTAAACAGCAGTAATACCACGAGAAGGCAGTGAGTAGGACTTTGCTTGCAGAGGCTATATACGCGTGGCCATGTGAGAGCATTTCGTGAGGGAGAGCGGACTCTCCACACTCTCGGCCGTACCAGGGCGTCTGGGGGCTGATTGGGTGTTTACTACTACTTGCTAACATGAGGATAAGACTTTTGGGTGATCAAATAGTAACAATGTCAAAAAAGCTGCATCATGTTGTGATAATATGAGTTGATATGACCAGGACCTATCACCAATTCATAATATAATAATAATCAAGTGAAGGTTTATACATTAAGCTCTGCACTCTAAGTATTGTATATGCCCGGTACTACTCGAGGGCCTGCAATTCCACGTTGTGAGGGTGTTGATGAATATTGGCCGTAGGATCATTGATATAAAGAACGGTTTTATTTTAAAATTAATAGTATACAGCCTAACTCAATATCTTTTGCTGTGCATACTCACAATATCAGTTTGATAATATTGTTACTGCTCTCAATGAATTGTTAGTCGCCTAGTTACGGATTCAAAACTAGACCAGTGAAAATATAAGATATTTTTCTGTAGTGGGTATTCGACCACAGATATCTTCAGATCATATACTAAATGTTGGGGTCACTTGAAAAGTGATGCTAATGTTGGCAGTATACTGTTGAGTGAAAGCTAATGCGGCACTAGTCATAAGGGCTGTCAAACCAGGACATAACATTAAATCATGATATTAGTAACATATGATCTAAGCTGTACCTCACGTAATATACTTCATAGAGAAATATTGCACTTATTGTTTACTTTAATCCTGGAATTCTAATTCCCAGGTTTAATTTCCCCCTTAAGAACTATACTTTTGTACTTTCTTTTTTGTTATTTTGAGTTCTTAGGTTTTCATCTTGTTAATGTCTTGTCGTCTCACTGAAGCAGTGTATTGGCTTAAAATTACTTTTTTTTAAGATCGTTCACTGTATGTGGTCACCTGAATGACCGTTTCGGTAATCTCTAGTTACAATTCTGTAGTCTGATTAATAGTTGGTTAGCTTCTTTTTGCAGAATATCAGCTATATGCAATGTAAATCTGGTTATCACATTTTAAACTGAAAATATATACTCGCCCGTTAGTTGAAGATTAAACGAATATCAACATACATTTGCTTTGGCGCATTTTTGGTGCTCTGTATTGCCAAAATATTTGTACTATGAATAAAATTTAAAAAATACGATTATGTTAACAAGCTATAATGGTTACGGCAAAGACGAAACAATGCGGGCCCTAAACATTTCACTCCATCGTTTAATTATAACTTGTCCTACTTGTTTTAATTAATGTACATTGAGTTAAACAATACAAAGTCTAACTATACAATATATTCGAGTGAGAAATCGTTTATCATCACAGACAACAAAAAACCTAGCATGAACAGTTATTGTTTTTCTGATGTATTCACTTTGTGTATGCCAGTATTCAGTTAGTTCGTATCCTCATAATTTAATTTTGTGTTATTTTAAAAAATGTACTGAATCCAAAGAAATCTAATCATAATTTTCCGTCTTAACCAATTTACGTAACTGTGACTTTGATCAACATAATGAATGCACATGTACACTAAATCTACGATAAGGTAACTTAGTTGCCAAGTATGGATTCACGCATTCGGCTTTAATCCTCATTTTTTGGAAGCACCGACGGTACGGAGTTTGGACCATAATTCGCTGGTTGAAACCAAGCTCCTTAATCCTTTATATTTACTGTATATTGTGTAATCTATTCGTCTCCCACCTTCTGTAAGATATTGCCAAACATATGACAATTTCGAAACGCATCATCTTAGTGTTTTCGAATTTCTACACATAGTTTCTACGAATGTTATAAGTTTTTTTTACATTGTTTTCTCCTGTAACAGGTCTGATCCGGATCAAGTTTCACAATCCAATAGACCACGTGGTTCAGGGGATCATTGTCTTGTTCAAAATCATGAACACCAGTCATTTGATCTCACCCCATCTCCTATTCACAACAACTTGTTTTGTTCCGGGACAAATTATCCTCCTCCAACGGCATCTCGACCTCTACCCCATGAAACAGGAGGCTGTGTTAAATCTGACTACTCGGGCAGATTAAACGATGGTTTAACAGGATCAACTACGGATGCTCAGGCGGCAGCTGCTGCCGTAGCTGCTGCTTTTGGACTCAATTTTACTGGTGGTGGCCCACTTACTGGCAACAACAATGTGATGGGCTTTAATAAACAAAGAAATCAGTCTGGTTCCAGTCTTCTCCAAATCTCACCAATGAGTTCTATCAACGGTGTAGATGGAAAGGAAGAAGATAGTTCAATCGAGCGTCCTTTCCAGTGTATGACATGTTCAAGAAGTTTTTCTGTCAAGGCGGGTTTAGTACAACATATGCGCACACACACAGACGAGCGGCCATATCCATGCATTCACTGTGGAAGAGCTTTTAAGCAAAAAATCCAGCTCACCACACATATGCGTGTACATAGTGGTGAGCGTCCTTATGGTTGCCGTTTATGCGGGAAATTGTTCAGGCAGCAAAGTCATGTGGTTCAACACCTACGAACTCATACAGGAGAAAAGCCACATAAATGCTATCAATGCGGTAAAGCTTTTCGTCAAAAATACAGCCTCATTTCCCATCAGCGTCGCATGTGTCGCAATCGCTCCGCTTCTAACCCTATCGCAGCAGGAATGACCATGTGGATAAGTCCAGGAGTAGATGGCGATACTGGTAATCTCATTAAGGAATTCTCCCCTAATAAAGGCAATTCGTCGATTGCAAGTCCGAATGCCTCATTGTCAACTCCGATCTCAGTTATGACGTCTCTCCAATCACCCCCATCTCCTTTTCCTTCCTCACCGGTGTCTAATACGCACGCACTTCCGCAAAACCAGTTTCAAACTCCAGTTAACATAAACGGTGATTCACATCGGGAAAATCCAGTTGCAACGAGATCCCGTTGCAATTCTCTGTCAAAGAGCAAGTATGAATTACACGATTGGTCTCGTTCTCTTTCAAGGCATCCATCACGTCTCACATCAGAAGATGATTCTATCCATAGTCCTAGAACTTCAAGGTCCGGCGCATTGCAAGGTCATGCCCCAATGGGACTTACTTAATAGAAGTCATGAATACTCGTAATTCATAATGATTTAGAATACATATAATTTAATTTTTTTGTCGAATTATCAACATTTTATATTAATAATGATCTGTTTTACATAATTTTACTAAACCTACAGCTGTTATATGCCAAAGCACATATTGGATGCAATGAATTTCGCCTTTTTAAAAGATTGTTGAGGCACCTACTCGAACACTTTCACCCATGAAAAAACAATTTTGATTATTTTGTCACTGTCTCATTCTTTTGCTTCCTACTGTTATAATAATGATTCTTACCATTTCTGTTGTATCTAAGCAGAACTGCGTAAATTATTTTAAATATCTTCTGTTCACTCTCCAAACTTTCCACCCATAAGTGGATTCCAACCACTCGCGCTACGAAAAACCTGCTTCTATTTTGTAAAGTGCTTTCAAAATCTTTTTGCCTCACTGTTTTTCCCATCATCAATTGATTGAAAATGTTTCAGCCAAGATACACAAGTTTCATCGAATTATTTATTATAATGGATGAAAATTTGAACAAATCAGTTTAAGTTTCGATATTTTTGATTAAAACAGGTAGATCGTATTTATCATTCATTCCGCGTTTGTTTGTTTTCCGTGTTATCTTTTCTAACCACCCTATGTTTGTATTACGGAATAAATTAGTCATTTATATCATGTGAATTGATCTGAACATAGAAACATAGGCTTTATGAATGCCTTTGTTGTGTATTTGGCCCTAATTTTACCCAAATATTTTTTATGACCGATATCTGTTCGTTGTTTGCGTCACATTTAAAATTCAATCTTGCGTTAATGTTTTGATAATTTTTAGTAAGTTTTTCTGATAAAGTCAATAAGATATTTCCTTTGACAAAATGCCATATGCGTAATTATTGAGCTCATATTCGAAGTATTATTTTTGCATACATCAGTATAATTTTGAACTCCACAGTTGGTTGGATTCGTTTATGGTTATAGTGCTTGACTCTTCATCGGGAATATTTTTAACCTACATCTAATTACTTTCAGCATATACCATTTTGTCAATCATTCATATTTACCTTTACAATCTAAAAAGTACTTGTACACTATGAATACGTTGACATGTAATAGTGATTCTAAAAACGGTGATTCACCTAAATACTATGGATGATGTAAATTCTACTGACAAGTTATTTCAATAACTATGTAGAGCTAAGTGCCATCTATTTCAGTACACAATTGCAAAACTTTAAGAATAGAAAAACTTAAGCAGATGAAATGTTTTTACTAATCCTCTTATTCGATGAACCTACTAAGTAGTAAGCAGTAGCAGTGTTAGTATCAGTCAAAGTCAATTAGTGAGGCTTTAATTGAAAGATTCGTAGAAAATCTAAAGCTATGGCTTACCGTTGTGGAAAAAGCACTTTTTGATGTACAGATACGTTTCCAAATAACTAGGGCAAATTTTCAGTCGTTTTTTGTTAATAATGTAGAAGAATTTAGAACACTAACTAAAAATGTTATTTTAAATGTCATATCAAATTAACTTTATAAACGTTTAGAACTATTACTTTGCAAATAAGAAAGTTTGTAAAATTCGACATAAGCCGTAGTAAGTTTTGCTTCCAACACTAAATTTCACCATTCTCGATTATAATCATCGGATTTGACGTTCGCTAATAAAATGAGATTTCATGTACATCGCACATGTTTACTCTCGCAAGATTGCTAGTACCTGTCATGAATTCGATGATAAAACAATGAAAAGCCCTTACACTGGTTTGTACTTCTGAGTTATTATCATATATTTGGTCAAACATTACGTGATTAAATTGTTCAGAAATCTTAAACTAAGTGCTTAATCGATATAGCCTTGATTCACAAGCATATTAAGCAAAGATGGATAGTGGCTAGCAGTGGAATCCAGGACGCGCGTTTCGTCCTATTTTATCGTAATTACATTTCAGCTCCTCGATAACATTCCAATTTAGAACTTATTAAGTGCTACTAGTAGATTAAGTAACTGTACAGTATAAATCAGAAGATATCCGAAGTAAGTATCCTAAGAATGTGGAATTAAGCGTCCTACTAAACCAGTAATTTTAAAATAGGTTTCAATATTCCTTTTTCCATTGATTAGTTAGCGGCCATCTGTAATGTTTATAACTGAGTTACGTTGGAAACAACAGTATAAATAGTGTGACTGATTTATTTATTATTTATTTGAACATATAAATATTGATACAAAGGGGCACCAGATACATATGTGCCGCATAAATCTTATTTGATTTGTGTGAGGGCTGTGATACTGCCCGGGTGGTTTACTCAGGGGGTCACACCCGGAGCCTTTGATCTAAAAGTCTGATCCATAAGACAGTGGAGCAACGTAAAGAGATGTAGTCCCACGGAAGCCGGTGACTAACAATTGGTTCATACACCATCCGTCCCCGCAGGATACTGGAGGACTTTCCGTGTCCACCAATCCGGTTAAAGAGCCGGACATTCGATTTTCCTCCTCTCAATTTCGTAAACAACAGTAATGCCACGAAAAGGCAGTGAGTAGGATCTCCCTGGCAGAGGCTATATATTCGCGTGGCCATGTGAGAGCATTTCGTGAGGGAGAGCGGACTCTCCACACTCTCGGCCGTGCCAGGGCATTTGAGGGCTAATTTAAGAGTGCTTTAGGACGCACGGATTTGTGGGAGTTTTTTTCATGAAATTCGGACATAACATCATGGAGACATTCTGTCGATGTTTGAGTCAGCTTTGTTAACGTCAATAGTTGAGCAACCGCTGTTCCGACTTAATACTGCTTTGGATTGTGTTGTGCCAATTCGACCACTCATGTTCTTTTGGAGGTCGGTCAGACAGGCAAGTTTATTAATAAACAATGGAATGAATTTAGTTTATTGTTTTATGTTTTTTGGTGCACTAAGCGTCTCACAACTTACTGACGTAAGTTGACTGAAATCCCTTACCAGTTCGTTTAAATAACTTATCTAGTATTTCTTTTATATTTTTGGTACAAATCGTTAACTATGTAAATTTAATAAGAAGCGTCGTTTTCTATATAGTTCTGGAGACTGATTTCCCTAGTTTCGTTCTGTCATGAATTTTTTAGATATGTAAATTTAAAATGGAAATACTTTCAAATCGTTAAATACACTCACTTGAAATGAATCGTCTTAGTACACCAGACTTTCTTAAGATATTTCAATGAATCGTTTAGTATAAAATATTCAGGAAACTGCTACCATGTTATACTCTCTACCTAGTCTAGGTCATAACGTCAATGTATGAGGTAATAAGGTACCGTTAGGTCTACGTGGTTTCTCTCCGACTAGGTAAAGTATATCTACACCATCAGTTATTTACAATGTAAAAAAACACGAGGAACTATCGACGTTATCACATTTCATCCCGCAAATCTTTGAATACTTTATATTAAGTGAATATTTAAAAAGGAAATAAAAACTATGTGAATAAAATGTGGGAAGGAGAAACAAACGAAATACGTTCACCAACAAATGACAGTTATCAAGAAAATTAAATTACTCGTTTAGTGTTAGTGTATACAACTAAGTATATGATGTCATTTCTAATGATTACTGTTTTTACTTACTTTGATATGTACAAATATAGTGTGGAATAGTCAACACATATTTAATAACTATTACAAGTGTCTAAGCCTGTTTTATCGAGTAAAGATATAAAACTTATCGAATTTAAGTTTATACACATTACTTAAGGTAAGACTTGAGAATTATTTGTTCGAAACAAGTGCAAAGACTTATGATTCTCACATACAAAGTACAGGAAAGTTATCATCTTACAATGACCTAAAATATCAATAAATAGCTCCCTTGTTCAGTCCAAATAGTTACCATGTTAAGTCCATAAAGGTGTATTGTTGCTGGAAACTAAAATTGTTTTGAAGCAAACTCGTTTGAATATTCCACAACACAGATATAACTTGACAGTCTTTTACCAGTCATTGAAATATTTATTATTTTTGCATGAGTATCATGGAATGAACTTGTTATATGACTTAAGTGTGGTTCCACATAACACCATTAGCATACTAACTAAAGCCATCTAGACAGCATTAAATAATTTACACTATATTGGAAACCACTTCAGAACTAACGAGTTTTCTTACAAAAGTTCACCAAACAACACTAATTTAAGATACGAAACGATGGGCTTTTACTATCATTCATAATTTGGTTGTATGCTAACGTAGCTTTCAAGCTTTTGTATAAAAAAAAGAAACCTTGTCTAGATTCTACGCTTGTTTCGTCGTTAATTACCATGGGTGGATTTCATTTTCAAAAATACGTTCATTTTGTGTACTTACTGAATCGCTGACCCGATTTTATTCTTGCTATTCTCTCCCAGAATCTCACACTACTCCGCATACAACGCACATTTAGGTCAGTCTTAAACCTACCAAAGGCTGAACATTGCACTTTTCGATAACAGTATCACCAGCGTTAGGATGTTGATGAACAAGGCATCTAACACGTTTCCTGCTTCACTGGCTTTGTCCCCACTATGCTTGAGCTTGTACTATAAAATCAAATTATAGTTTAATATGATTTGTTTCAAGCTAAGCCTATCAATTAAAACTAGGGCACGAACGTGACCATTGTATACAGAGGTGATCAAATCCACAAGATAGATGGTTTAGTGATGACTAAGAAAGTATTATGGATCATCTCGTTCATTTAGATTCACCTGTAAATATAAAATTTAAGATTTCTCACCTTACAGTATATTGATATGCTGTCCATATACTAGATTATCTCTAAACAAGCCAGAAATTGTTAAATTGATATCATCATGACAAGATAGTGGAATACACCTTGATTGTGACACTACAAAGGTTTTCAAGTTAACGACACCAAGATGCTTAAGTGAAATTAGGACACGCCCATTCAGCCTAACAATGAGATTTCTATATGCCTAAATGTAAGACACATGCATAAATCTTATAGAATCACTACTTGTCCAGACAGACCTAGAAAACATCCACCTCATAACTGTATGACCTTAACATTTACTGTTTTGTTTAAAAGCGATATCTTGACTCATTTCTTCAAGTGGTCTATCCTGGGGCTTCGCTTTATCTATAACTTTTTTTTCGAACCCATAATAATCATTTAAATAAAGTTGATTAACCGTTTGAAAATAACCAACGGTAACAGCACTTATCATGTTAATGCTGTCCAAAGACCGAATATCTAAGTCAAACACTTTGACTAATATTGCCCTGACAGATCTAACTTAACACAATCTTACTCAATAGTAATATAGATGAATTTGCAAATATACTTGTGTGATTATTCCTTTGCTGGCAAATTTTAGTAACCGTAATCTCAAAAACATTGAAGAAATCAATGAGATAAGTTACTAATTTCCTATAGATAGACCTGTGAAATCTATTAAACATTGACGTTTATTTCATCCCACGTAATATTTATTGGGAACGTAAATAAGAGTAAAGGACAAAACATTTAGTAAAATAACAAGGATTCATCTTGTTCTATCTTATCTTCGATGTTCGCGTACTACCGTTTATACTATGCAAACAGTAAACCATGGGAGTGTATCATCAAGTAAGGCGATACACTATGAAATAAAACGATGATTTGGCAAATTATTGCATTCCGATAGTGTAGTGTTAGTTGATTAATTATTTCCGAAAATTCATATTGTTGATAGAAATAATAGTAAATCCAAGCTTGCTCCTTTTTTAACGTGATGTTTGTGCAGACAATTAAAACTGAGTTCTCGATGTTATCTTGACCTCAAAGTCTCTCTCTCTCTCTCTCTCTCTATATATATATATATATATATATATATATATATATATATATATATATATATATATAGTTGAAAGCGTGAGTCAATTGAAGCTAGACCACCATGGAAAACCTGGAAACACTGGACGGCCGTTTCGTCCTATTATGGGACTCCTCAGCAGTGCGCATCCACGATCCCGCTCTCGCGAGATTCGAACCCAGCACCTATCAGTCTCGAGCCGAAGCCCTTAACCGATAGACCACTGAGCTGGCATCCAACGGTGTGGATCGTGGATGCGCACTGCTGAGGAGTCCCATAATAGGACGAAACGGCCGTCCAGGTTTTCCATGGTAGTCTAGCTTCAATTGACTCACGCTTTCAACTATAATAATTACTAAATATCCACAAAACCCCTTCTATAATTTATATATATATATATATATATATATATATATATATATATATATATCATTTTTTGCGGCTATTTTCAACAAGTGTGACGTAGAAATGACATCGGAAATTTATGTGTACTATTGGAATTCGAACAGATAAATAAAGAAATAAGTAATTCTCTATTAACATGAATCATCCCTTCAATACATATGCCTTTTTAGATCAGACATTAACCATACCTACTATGTACAACTTGATCAACGTTTATTATTATATTTTTAGGATACTGAAAGGTTTCATGGTACTTACTATGTAGCAGAGAATTGAGCGATTATATTAATCTATGAATACTTTTTTTAAAGCAGTGATTCCCATTTGAGTACTAGTCTTGGATATCAGTTACTCTAGCACACCCTTCATATTTTTTTGCTAATGTTTCCCTGCACTAACTAATACTACTGATAAGCTGTGAGGTATTTTTTCAACAAATATCTAACAAATATGATGCGAAAAGTTCAAGATTTTATTTTGATAGCTGTTTTTAATTCTAAGAAGTGGTCCGTTGATAGTTTCAGTGTATAAGATATACATGAGTCTCACTATAATTCGAAGTTACATTGGACATAGAATTAATACTATTTGAACTTGCTTGCTTATTCACTGTGCCGTAAAATCAAATGAATAAAATTTCATTGAATAGTAGTATACTAATTGCTGAGACATTCTACGTAAAGTTGATTTTTTTATATACTTTGGTCATTACTTCATGGTTAAAATTAAGGAATTCTTCGTAAAGGATTATGAAGATATTTGAGGTGACTAAGAAAAATATAAATACGAAGGTTACTAGACTTTACAAATTTCGTATTTCCAATTGATGGTACAATAATTTTGGTCCTACAAATTACAAAGTTTAGTAGAGAATTATAAGTTATACTTAATCAAAGGGAATAAGATACTTCAAAATTGTTGACAATGAATAGTACTTTATTACACTCAAAGACAAATGTTTCATATTTACAGTTATATTGATTGAGATTCTTAATTTGATAAAGAGATATGGTATAAATTAATCAACGTAATTGTATCTTCATATCGGTTAGGCCTAGGAAGTAATGTTGCTTTCCTTACCCAATCATATTTGGCTTAGAATGAGACCAAGAGACACATTTAAATATCTTAGATGATGAAAAATCGATTTAAATAGGATTTCTTGTTTATAGAACCTCCAAGCAGATATTTACTAGTGAAACCTTATAAATCAGCTGTTAATGTATCGGTATATTAAATCGTAAATCACTAATTTGTAAAATTGGAATCCAGGTTTTATTTTCAGCTTCAATAATCATTCTCTTATAAATATTCTGAAAGTATGTTCCCTGTAATTATTGCCTATTTATTTTATTGCGTTAGTGTATTGTTTAGTAACTATAGTAATTCATTGTTTATTGTTTTTACTGTCGTCTCTATTTTTGTTGCTGCTGCTGTTGTTGTTACTGTTTCTATTGTTATTTTTCTTCAAACAAGGTGGTTTCACTGAAATAAAACTGAAAGGTGGAAAGAGATAAATATTTAAACTGTTAAAGGTTTCATTTTTTTAAATATACAATGCAGTGAATTAGTTTCTAGAGAAATGGTTAGAAAAAAAGGAATAGATCCTTTACATAACTAATTTTAATTTTAAAGTATAAAATAAGATACAGTGTGTATGTGAATATTTGATAAATTTCTTAATTGATTCATTGTTTTTATAATTCCTTTATATGTAATTTTTAACAACACATAAGGGTCAGTTGAACGGTTGTTCCATAAGTCATCATCTCAACAAAATCGTAACTTTTCTTCGATCATGATTGAGTATCGTCATGAGTTTAAATTTAGCATATGGTGGTGTTAATAAATTTTTTCTTTAATATGTGATTTATTGAATTAAATAACTGAAGTGTTGTTTCAGTGATCATTAGTATATGTGACCAATGTACTTCTGGTTAATTCCTGTGGTTCTTTAATGTTTGCAGTGTTATTGACCACTAAAATGTACGAAATTTTTTTTATCTAAACTAATTACTCTCGTGAATGACTGTTTGATATTCATAAAGAAATATATTGTAACATTTTAAAATGACCTTTTACAATATTTAATAATATGTACAGAAATATCTTTAGTCTATGATAGATGCATAACTCCGCCTGTAGCTCCTCCAGGGGCTACTGCCGGTCCCAAGCCCGGGTAAAGGAGGAGGGTTGGGCATGGGGTTAGCGACCCCATCCCGTAGAAAATCAACTCGCTAAAAAAACGCTAACCAGAAAAAATCATTCAAACCATTCAAACTCTGCCCTGGGAGTAGAAGGAAAAATGACGTCTCATGATGAAAGCCGAGTTCATTCGGAAGTCATGAGGCCGATGCACCTTCTTACAACCAGAGCGACAATTTTTATAGGTACATGGAATGTCCGGACAATGTGGGAGACTGGCAGAGTCTTCCAAATTTCTGCGGAAATGAGGAAATACAACCTGGAAGTGCTTGGAATCAGTGAAACACATTGGACGCAGGTTGGACAACAACGACTGTCTTCAGGAGAACTTCTGTTATACTCCGGTCATGAAGAAGAAAATGCCCCACATACACAAGGAGTGGCACTGATGCTGTCTAGAAAAGCACAAAATGCACTTATAGGATGGGAATCTCATGGACCGAGGATCATCAAAGCCTCCTTCAGAACAAAGAGAGAGGGCATTACAATGAACATCATCCAATGCTATGCGCCGACCAACGACTACGATGAAGACGCTAAAGACCAATTCTACGATAGGCTGCAGTCAATCTTCGAGAAGTGCCCAACCAAGGACCTGACCATTCTAATGGGAGATTTCAATGCCAAGGTTGGAAAGGACAACACTGGATACGAAGACGTCATGGGACGACATGGACTGGGAGAAAGGAACGAAAACGGTGAGAGATTTGCAAACCTATGTGCCTTCAATAAACTGGTCATAGGTGGCACCATATTCCCACACAAAAACATACACAAAGCCACTTGGATTTCACCGGATCACACTACACAAAATCAAATCGACCATGTCTGCATCAACAAAAAGTTCAGGAGGACGATGGAGGATGTGAGAACCAGAAGAGGAGCTGATATAGCATCCGATCACCATTTGCTGGTCGCCAAGATGAAACTAAAACTCAAGAAGCACTGGACAACGGCGCGGACAACATCACAAAAGTTTAACACGGCCTTTCTTCGAGATGCTGACAAACTCAACGAATTTAACATAGCCCTCAGCAACAGGTTCGAGGCCTTTCATGACCTACTCAATGGAGAGGGAACCACCATAGAGAGCAGCTGGAAAGGTATCAAGGAGGCAATCGTTTCAACATGTCAGGAGATTCTGGGCCAAAAGAAGCACCATCACAAGGAATGGATCACTGTTGGTACACTGGATAGAATTGAAGCAAGGAGGAACAAGAAGGTAGCAATCAATATCAGCCGAACAAGAGCGGAAAAAGCCAAGGCACAAGCCGAATACACAGAGGCAAACAAGCAAGTGAAGAGGAGCATCAGGACCGACAAACGTAAATATGTGGAAGATTTAGCGATGACAGCGGAAAAGGCTGCAAGAGAGGGAAACATGAGACAACTGTATGATACAACAAAGAAACTTGCTGGAAATTACCGTCAACCAGAAAGACCAGTGAAAAACAAGGAAGGCAAAGTAATCAACGATATTGAAGAACAACGAAACAGGTGGGTAGAACACTTCAAGGAACTCTTGAATCGACCAGCTCCACTGAACCCACCCAACATCGAAGCAGCACCCACAGACCTCCCAATCGATATTGGCCCACCAACAATTGAAGAGATCAGCATGGCCATTAGACAAATCAAGAGCAGCAAAGCAGCAGGACCAGACAACATCCCGGCAGAGGCACTGAAAGCAAATGTAGCAGCAACTGCCAAGATACTCCACATCCTCTTCAGTAAGATTTGGGACGAAGAACAAGTACCAACAGACTGGAAAAAAGAACTTCTGATCAAGATACCAAAGAAAGGTGATCTGAGCAAATGCGACAACTACAGGGGCATCACTCTTCTCTCAATACCAGGAAAAGTCTTCAACCGAGTATTGTTAAACAGGATGAAGGATTCCGTGGACGCCCAACTTCGAGATCAACAAGCTGGATTTCGTAAGGATAGATCGTGCACAGATCAAATCGCAACTCTGCGGATCATTGTGGAACAATCAATCGAATGGAATTCATCACTCTACATCAACTTCATCGACTACGAGAAGGCATTTGATAGCGTGGACAGGACGACACTATGGAGGCTTCTTCGACACTACGGCGTGCCTGAGAAGATAGTCATACGGATCATACAGAACTCCTATGATGGATTAAACTGCCAAATCGTCCACGGAGGACAACTCACCGACTCGTTCGAGGTAAAGACCGGTGTTAGGCAAGGTTGCTTACTCTCACCGTTTCTCTTTCTCCTGGTGATCGACTGGATTATGAAGACGTCAACATCTGGAGGAATGCACGGGATACAGTGGACAGGCAGGATGCAGCTTGACGATTTAGACTTCGCGGATGATCTGGCTCTTCTATCACAAACGCAACAACAAATACAGGAGAAAACGACCAGTGTAGCAGCAGCCTCAGCAGCAGTAGGTCTCAATATAAACAAAGGGAAAAGCAAGACTCTCCGATACAACACAATATGCACCAATCAAATTACACTTGATGGAGAAGCTTTGGAGGATGTGGAAACCTTTACATATCTGGGCAGCATCATTGATGAACACGGTGGATCAGATGCAGATGTGAGGGCGCGGATCGGCAAAGCAAGAGCAGCATATTTACAACTGAAGAACATCTGGAGCTCAAAACAATTGTCAACCAACACCAAGGTTAGAATTTTCAATACAAATGTCAAGACAGTTCTTCTGTATGGGGCAGAGACGTGGAGAACTACGAAAGCCATTATCCAGAAGATACAAGTGTTTATTAACAGCTGTCTACGCAAGATACTTCGGATCCGATGGCCAGACACTATCAGCAACAAGTTACTGTGGGAGACAACAAACCAGATTCCAGCGGAGGAAGAAATCAGGAAGAAGCGCTGGAAGTGGATTGGGCACACTTTGAGGAAATCACCCAATTGTGTCACAAGACAAGCCCTCACATGGAATCCTGAAGGTCGAAGGAGAAGAGGAAGACCAAAGAACACATTACGCCGAGAAATAGAGACAGACATGAGAAGAATGAACAAGAACTGGAAAGAACTAGAAAAGAAGGCCCAGGACAGAGTGGGTTGGAGAGAGCTGGTCGGCGGCCTATGCTCCATTGGGAGTAACAGGCGAAAGTAAGTAAGTAAGTAATGATAGATGCATTGGAAATTTTCCAAAACTCACAACAATTAACGAAGTCCACTTAGTATTGTTTGTTCGAATCTTCCCATTGATGTTTAGGACCGCAACTGGTCAATCTCTTATTGCCATATGTGCATACTGTGCGTATTGCTTCTATCTAGCCTTAGTTCACAAGCATTATAAGCAAAGATGGATAGTGGCCAGCAGTGGAATCCAGGACGCGCGTTTCGTCCTATTTTGGGACTCGTCAGCTGGGTGTACTTGCATCTCAGAGTTCTGATAGCCACTTGCTTGTGCAATGGGATGGCTATCAGAACTCAATAGCTGAGTGGATAGCGCGATGGCGTTTGAAGCCAACGGTACTGTGTTCGAGTTCCAAAGTGAACATCAGCTCTGAGATGCAAGTACATCCAGCTGACGACTCACAAAATAGGACGAAACGCGCGTCCTGGATTCCACTGCTAGCCACTATCCATCTTTGTTTATAATGAACGAAGTTGATCTGTAGTAAAATATGATATTCAACCAAAATGCTCTCTGTGTAATATGATTTCCAGGAATAAACTCTCTTTGTATTTAACCATTCCTAATAACTAACTTGTCATATGTATGATAGTTTCATTACACAACCAATATTCACTACAAATTATTTCAATGTAATTCATTATCATCACAATAATCATTTGGAGTTGAGTTTACAAAATTCTGAGGGAAAAAAATTTATCCAATGAAGAGAATTTTGATAAATAGATGAAAATTTATGTAACTAGAGGGTTTCATGAAAAAAAAAACAGTAAAGTAATTATGTTTTACGAATGACATTATTATGAATTAAAAATGTAGAACGGAAGCGCTAATTCAAAAGTTGGTAAAATAAAGTATGAATATTGTGATGAAGCAAAAGATAAAACCAATGAGGTATAGTTCATACTAAATGACACTCCTGTATTGTTTTATTATTTATTTGTTTAAACACATAAATATTGGTACAAAGGGGCACCAGCTACATATGCGCCGCGCAAATCTCATTTGATTTGTGTGAGGGCTATGATACTGCCCTGGTGCTCAAACTGAAACAGGTGGTTTTCTTAGGGGGCCACACCCAGAGCCTTTGACCTAAAGATCTGATCCCCAAGGTAGTGGAGCAACGTAAGGAGATGCAGTCCCACGGTAGCCAGTGACCAGCGATTATTTGATACGCCATTTGTTCCCTTAGGATACTGGAGCCCATGTGCACCATTGGTTTGGAATCAGGGTTTTCCAACTCCCCTAGGTGGACTTTCCGTGTTCACCAACCCAGTTAAAGCGTCGGACATTCGCTTTTGGTCCTTTCAATTTCGTAAACAACAGTAATACCACGAGAAGGCAGTAAGTGGGAATTATTGAATAGTGTTCCGTACCTAACCAATAATCCGATTACAATGTATCTAAAAAAAAATATTTTTCGTACTGAAATCTTATTACTATAAATTATAATGGGTAACTAAACCTAAATGTGTTTATGAATAGAACAATAAATATAACTGTTCAATAACAGTTAAGTATCCAGTGAAATTGGTTAGACATTCTACTGGTGAATTAAGACAATTAGAAAAGTTAAACACAATTCCAAGTGTTAGAAGAGTTTTTATGAGCCAGTTACAACATTAATGTTATTGACAAATTTAGCTGAAACTATGAATTTATGAATAAATATTCTCAATGTAGACGTTTAATTTTCCTGCTTTTGTATCTCATTGATTTCCTAGAGAATTGATATATATATGTATACTTCAAAGCTAATACACTCGCTCTGAGGACACCTTTGAAGATCAAATGAATAGTATCTGCGACCTTCTTAGCAATAATAAATATCCTACAAATGATTGAAAAAAATAAGACGATCGGTAACAACTGTTCTAAAGAAGTTCCTGTTCCTGAAACCATAATTAAAAAGTGACGCTAACAGCAAAACATTAACTGAGATGTCAGGCAAAGCTATTGAGAAAGCTTTTACTGCAGCTAAACTGATTGAAGTTTTTTGATAACCATCCGATAGTAAGAGTTAAAAAAACATGCAAACTGTCTGAATTCGTCACTTCAACTGCTGCTATGGAGCCAGTTATATAGGACATACAATTTACCGAGCCTTTCATCATATCCTAGAACACCATCCGGGATTGTTGAACAAAAGACAGTCAAGGGTAATTAGGAATTGTGTTTTCTCCCCGTTGTTTGACACCAAAGATCAGGTTGACTTGAATAATGCTTTTCAGATTTTCTACAGTAATCCATCAAATTTACTACATGGTATACCGATTCGTCTTTTAAAGACTGCTGAAGCTGACGAAATGCACGTGGAAAAATCTAACTTGCGTTCCCAGAAGAACTTTGTACACCCATTCTCTCTGCCTTGACTATCGACATAAACTCTGAATTAAACTACTTTTTCAAATTTTCCAAATTATTTCGCCTTTCTGTTCCTACAGAATTTTAAAATTTAACTTTGTACTCTCAGGTAACTACCATCAAGCACAAAATTTCCTAATCATTGTCATTCATCTTATTACATTCTTTAGTTATCAGCTTAGAATGCTACAGTTAGGAAGACATACTTACACGTAAGGATGTTTGGTGTTTTGTATATTTGATTGTTTGTTTAGCTGACAATAATAGAGCTTATTTCTGTTTAAGAAATATTATGTTGATGGTAAATATGCTTCTGGGTTGTAACCTGAATCCTGGAAAATAATAAACATTTTTCATCTTTATGATGAGTTATAAACCCTATTTAGTATTTAATGTTTATATTTCAATTTCACAAAATTTCGAACATGTAGTATTAAGAAATATTTTTGGAAACCTCAATTCTCAAATAAAATAATCTGACAATAATTACAAGTTTTTATTACAAGGTGAATTTTAAGAAATCATTTACATAATTGAGACTTGTATTACCACTACTAGCTAAACATTCTAAACAATCATTGTAAGCAAAGATTGATAGTGGCTAGCAGTGGAATCCAGGACGCGCGTTTCGTCCTATTTGGGACTCGTCAGCTCAATATACCTGCATCACAGAGTTGATGTTCACTCTGGGACTCGAACCCAGTACCGTTGGCTTCAAACGCCATCGCGTTATCCACTTAGCTACTGACCAGTTGCAGTCCTGAACATCAGTAGGAAGATCCAAACAAGTAATACTAAGTGAATTCTGAACAATCATTTGTTAAACCTCATAAAGTTATGATTTTTCCAAAAAAAGATACCATCCAGCTGTATCTAGTTTTAGTGAACCTGACAGTCACTATGCAGTCACGGAATTTTTTAGTCTTAGTGCTCCCAAATTAGCTTTAGTTAGTGTATACCAAACCAGTTTCTTTTTTATCAAGTTTTAGTTCACCACTATCGGTCTAGTTTCTGAGATAAGTATTGTTCCTAGCATTCAATTACTTCACTTATAAAATTAATGCAAATATCAGTGACGCGTATGTATTTGGTGCCCCTTCTTATCAGTATTTATGTGTTCAAATAAATAAATAAATGCAGTACACATTAGCTACTAAAAAAACTCTATAGTAAATGTTAGTCTCTAGTATTCTGCAGATGTTCATCATAATTTCTAATTAGTCAAGAGACTTATTGAACCATAAATAGAAATTTATAACCTGCTAATAAAATATCCTATTTCATTTTGACTTAACAGTGTATTGTTTAAATATTAATAAATATTAAGATAGCAATGACAAAAGTGTTGTTTAAAAGTGTTCTGTTGAACCGTAATTACTCTGCAACTTGTAACATATCAACAGTATATTAAGGAGTAACATTTCAGTTTATATGAAGCTTTGAAGCCAATAACATTGCTTATTCTAGAAAACTAACCGATGATATGAATGAAATGAACTTAATCTACTGAATGTCGATATTGAAAGCTGATTTTAGTGATTAAAGTGTATATTATGCAAGTACCCCAAGATAGTATCAAGGCTTCTCTACAAATATAAACATTTTAGTTATTGTTAATCATGTCTACACAAAAAATACACTTTATTTGATTTATTGTACACAAAAATGTATTCTGTTAATACTATCGAATAGTTTTAACTGATAAGTTGAATGTATGATTAAATATGAAAATATAATATAAACATCTATTAAAAACTTATTACAATTAAACTATAATCACTTCTCTATGGTTATTTTCATAATCTATCTCATTAAAAGCTTGTTACTTATCGATATTGATAACGATATATCAGCGTTTAACTTCACAAGTGGTAGACGTACTAATGTATTTAAGTAAACTCCTATTAAGTAGTTTCAATTCACTAATTAACTCAAGATGGTTTTGTAAACCTAATGAAATCGTTTTAAAACCACAGATAACTAAAACAAAATAATGGGATAACACCTCCAGTTTTTATAAAAGATTTCTATGAAGCTTCTTTTCTCGAAATCTTGTGTGACTGAACATTTTATTTCAAACAAGCATGTTGTTGTCAGCTTGTTGAGTCAGATTCGAGTTAGCGAAAATTTTCTAGTATTCAAGCAAATTAGTTAATAATTAACTACTCTTTCATGAACTGTTATTGATAGATGTTGGTAAATTTTGGTTCAGCCTACCCGTTTTGATCACCTATGAAATGAAATTTACTCAGAATGAATTGATATCCACCGGTGATAATGTGGAGCATTATTAATCTTGAAAACAGTTCTCACAACAGATTTCATTCAACAAATATAAGTGATCTAGAGAGCCTAGTTAAGTTTACTAATCATGAACCAGTAAGAAATGAATTAACACATTTGTCTTATTGAAGGTCTTGACATCTAGCCACCTGACATTGATATGAAAGCTATGACTAGTTAAAACAATGTAGAATTATCTACCATTTAGATAAGATTAATGACTAATACTTAAAACTTTTATTAGATTATAACCTGTTTAGCTTTATTTTTAAGAAGCAAACGAAATGCTGATAAGTCACCATTCCAAATAATTATAATTATCATATGACTGGAACAGGATTTAATTTTTAACAAATATCCAAACATTTTATGCAACATTCTATCACTCATGTGCTACTTGGCTCACTAAACATACTACTTTGATAAGTTAACCAAATGTTTTCAACACTTAATGCTGTTGATTTATTGATTTATGAGATATCGTTAAGAATGAAATTTTTTTCATAATTGAAATCATAAGTCAATTGAAGCTAGACCACCATGGAAAACCTGGAAGCCCTGGACGGCCATTTCATCCAATTATGGGACTCCTCAGCAGTGCGCATCTACGATCCCGCCTCGCGAGATTCGAATCCAGGTTTTTTCCATGGTGGTCTAGCTTCAATTGACTCATAATTTCAACTATGAAAATACTGAAATCTCCACGAAATCCCTTCTGATCAAGAAGGAAATTGTTAATTTATCTGGAAGCTGATATATAACCAACTAGACAATCAACGAACGCAAAGCAAACAAACACCCATCTGTTTTACGAAACTGAATTCGTGCTACTTATGAGTCAAACTTGGTAGATTATTATTATTATTAGCTTTATTCAATATTATATTTTTGGTACAATATAGAATTCTCAGCACAAAGTACTTCAATAAGTTTCCGTTTCTTACTTCCTCGTCCTTCCTGACGATAAATATTGAGTGATCGCCAGTTAGAAGTTAGCAGCCCAGTCAATCGACATCTGGATAATGTACATTCTTCTCTCTGCATATTGCCAGCAACCACGATATCTCTAATTAGGCCTTCTGTAACCTTTACAGCGAAAGGTCTTACACTTTTCAGAAACGCACCTGAATAGGTTGTGCGATTAATAGGCATAATGATGTATTGAAACAAACGAAATTAGATAACTTGTTGAAATATCTAGATGACAGGAACAGGTAGTCCAGATGTTTAAACAGACCGCCCGTTTATATATCAATCACATTTCATGAAACTCTGTCATATTCCTCCTGTTCTAACATACGTTGATAATGGTTTATAATCTATCATTATATAACTATCCATTTCTTACAGCTATTTATTTAAATCTAAATTTATTTAAACTATTATTCATGTTATATTTTCTTTTGTGTTTAAGTGCATTTATTTGTGAGCTGTTTCAAAAGAAAAAAAAACAATACAGAAGAGATAAAAGAAAGTTTCTCCTATTTTTGTAAGAAAAAAGAAAGAAAAGAAAAGACAATTTCATTAAACACGAATATAGAGTAATACAAAGAAGAAAAACTGAAAACACAATAATGACACTAAAAAGAAACGTGAACACAAAAGAAAGAAAGAAAAAAAAACAAATTTAAAACAACAATCTCTTTTTATCACAAAACTAACAGATACATTAAAACAAACTTTATTAATGAATGTATGTTGCTGTGTAAAGTATACTCATGTATGTATATGACATTTCCGAAAAATCTTTACTTTCATATAGTCGTTTGCTTGTTATATGTACTGATGAGTATAAATAAAGTGACTTAGGATAGCCGTACAGTTGTTGATGTAAATAAGAACAACAACAACAAAACAACGCTGGAAAAAGAAATATGATACATTTACAAAGTTTTAGTTATCTTTATTCCTACAGATTTAAAGTTATTATCTTGCTTTACAGTCAAACATTTTTCTGCCGCTGAATAATAAATGAATACTTACAATATTAAAATTTTATTTAAGAAAAAAAATATTTATACTGCCTAATCCATGGGTACTTTTATACAGTTGATATTCTGCAGTACACGCTTTAAAAATACATTTATACATCCAAAAGTACCTTAACACTTGTATTACTTCAAAGAATAACTCGTAAGCTAAACTCTAGAGCAAGGCAAATAAATAACTCAATCATGTAGTAAGAAATCTCTAGTGTTTGGGTCTTATTTAAAGATGGATTTAAGCTAAGTTTCGTCCCAATTCAACTTCATTGGTTTGTTGGACCCTTATTTTAGAAACTAACATATATCACCTGGTCTTTCCTTTAATACTATAATGTATATATATTTCTGGTATTTTATAGTATTATGTTATATCCACCTTCCATTCACTATATTATATTTAACTTCAATCTAAATTGCTCAGACTTGATACAAATTTAGTGAGCGATCAAGATAACTTTAGAACACTAATTCGTATTAAAGTAGTTTAGCTGTTTAGCATAATCCTTATTTATTTTCCCTAATACCGGTAATTTCACTGATCATGACCTCCTTCTTGAACTTTGGGAAACTAATCTTGAAATGTGTAAATAAATCTCTCTTATCAAGTGATATGGTGTTGTAGAGTTCCAACTTGTCTTCAGTATCAAATTTCCTAGAACAAAGGATAGATTACCTAGTTTTGTTACCTCCATATTATTATTCATCATTTTAGCTGGATATTTTTTGACGTTAGTCAGAACATACGTACTCTAAACAACTTAGTTAACACAATAATGTAAATCGTTGTAAGTGATTTGGTTAAGATTAAACAAATTCAGTCACTAGCTCTGGTTAATCACATCTAAGCCATAGTAACAACGTGTTACACATAACAAATATTTATCCTCACTCCAATCCATCTTTTCTGTGGGATTCAAAGAAATACTTTAAACAGAGTGGAGGATGTATGTGTTCATGAAAATAATCCTTCTTTGTATTTCAAACACATTCATAGTGTCGATATCTATCCACAATCAGGAATCAATAAACTACTTCACTAACTTTTATTCTTTATTTTCCGTCTGTGAATCTATTCTGCCCCACCTCCTATCCAGGCTTGGTTCAGTGATATACTTCATTCTTTAGGATTGTGTAACTTTTGTTTAATGTATTTCCCAGTTTTAACTTGCTTTGCATGTTGCAGTAATTGTTTATCTTATCATGGTATCTTAACCGTTGTTATGATTAGTCACTTGGCTTAGATTGCCTTTGAACATCAAGAGTAACAAGAAAGCCATGGTGGTTTTTCATGGTGGTCTAGCTTCAGTTGACTCATGATTTCAACTATGAAAATCCACTTTTGATTAGACTTATGATCTTCTATCAACTCCTTAGTGTAGAAGTGTTGATATTTCATTTCTCTTTAGTGAATAACGTAACTAGAAGTAGTAATTGATGAATTTTAAATTACTACTTCATTTATTCTATAGTCTACCTTGAATTGAATGACGAATAACTTTACAAAATTCTTGTATATGTGTGAATGGAAGGCCTGATATAACGGGATGAAAAGTCAAAATTAGATTGATTTACTCATTATGATTTTTACATAACATTATTTTGTTTTAATTCAAAATTACGCCTAACACACAACCGAGCACTTCTAATTCTACTACTACTGCACCGTCAGCTGATGGTATCGCAAGCAGTATCTCTGAATTTCATTACGATCCTGAGTTCAATGTCACATTTGATATTTGGTCACGGCATTATGAAGACTTATTTCAATTTGATTTTGCTAATCAAGATGACTCTCGGAAGGTCCGCTTGCTGTTTCGGAAGCTGGGTCCGAGTGTACTAGATAGATACCGTAACTTGATTCTGCCTCTAAACCCACGTGTCCGCTGATTCTCGGACACCGTCCAGTCATGGAGCCAACAGTCCGGAGATAACTTCTCACTGTTCAGCACGCACTATCGATGTTTGAAGCTGAATATAAACGAAGACACTGAGTTTTAGACGCATATGGGGACCGTCAACTGCAAATACGAACGCTTCCGGTTGCAGTCGCTGATTGAAGACTACTTCAAAGCCCTCATTCTCACCTACAGTTTCCAATCGCAAAAGTTCAATGAAATCAGAATACGGTTGCTGTGTCGATTAGATCAAGACACAAAATTGACTCCTAATGATATTGCAAGTGAATATCAACGTTTAATTAATCTGCAACACGATACTACGATGGTTCAGCGTGGTGGTTCCGATCGCCCTGAACTACATGTAGTCTAACAACCACCTAACCTGGTTAAATCCACCCCAGTTATACCTAATCCATCTCACTCGAATTCAGTCCAACAGGAGAACACGAATCCTCCTGCTCCATGCTGGTATTGCAGTGCATGGCATTATATATGAAGCTGTCCTTATAAACAAAATCGTTGCAGGTAGTTTAAATCTGTGGGTTACAACGATGTATTTTGTTTAAAGAGGAGGTCAAATCGCTCTAAAAGTACTAAAAAGCCTGACCCAACATTATTTCGTGGGGGAGGATAAAGTCAGAAAACTTAAAGTCAGGATCTAAATTTCCACTCTTCAAAAAAAGGGGGAAGGTGACATGACGACATGAAAAGTCAACATTAGATTGATTTACTCATCATGATTTTTATTTGACATTAATTCCGTTTTGATTCAATGTGATGATTACTCAGTATAGTATTTGTTTTGTTTTCCTGTATGACATTTTATTCTGTATAAAATACGATATTTTTGTATTAAGTTAACATGAACTCTACTTAGTATATGATTTGTTATGAACAATAGTTCATATATGTAATTTTATCTTAATTATTAATCAAAATAGATGTATGAATCAATATATAAATGAGTGTATTTCCGACTAGGGTCATCGTCGTTGTTTGTACTTCTAGCTGCTCATGGTATATATTTCCCTCTTCAGAACTTAGACTTCTCTCTCTAGTTAGCGGGCCTGGGACGCATCAGAATAGTTAGCTGATTTATTTATCGTGTCACAGGGTCTTCGTTCCGTTCTCAGATTAAGTGAACTCGTAATTTCTTCAAACATAGCAAGGCCAAAAGTTAGTATGTATCTATTGCACTAGCTAACTAACTTGTAAACATCTTTTATGATGTTCACTCTAATATGCGCACTAAACTCACATCCTGTTAACGTCCGAACAAATTATTTAGTGTCATTTATCATTTTGTCTACCAGTTATTAATATAACCGTTACTTTCAAAGTTAAGTAACCTGTTTATGGTCGTCAGAATGTTTTTCTTTGGTTTATGAATACATAGAAGTCATGGATAAACAAAGTGAATTTGTAAATTTCTATCAACAATCAGGTTATTGATTCTTGTCATTATATATATGTAAACACAATAAGGTCAAATATCCCATTATGAAACAGAAAAATAAACTTAACAGAAAGTACATCAAATAGTGGAAGAAAAGAAATTAATAAATAGACATGTAAAAGAAAAAAAACTATGTGGTTTGAAGTTAAACATAAACAATAGTCAAAATAATAAACAAAAGAAAGGATAAAAGGGCATCAAAAAACAAAAAAAAGTGTAGTAGACAGTCTCTAGTTTGTTATTATAACTATTTTAAGTAAATAAACTTGAATATTTAAAAAAAAAAACAACTAGAGTTTGAAATAGAACCCACTTTGAAATAATCATTTATGCCAGCATTCATTTGTAGTTAACTGGACGAGATAAAGAGATTTAAAGAAATTATGTTGATTATAAAATCCTATAGAAGAGAAGAATTTATAAACCAAGTGAAGTGTTCACTATTAAAACTTACATGGTCCAGTTTAATGACTGGTTTGTTCTTTACCAATTTATAATGTGACAGTGAATGCTTTAAAAGCAACTACTACCAATTTATACAACAAAAATCGGTGATTCTTTTGAGTCTGATTATGTAATTTTTTTCCAAGTATCATGTTCTGTTGACAGTTTAAAGAATAACTGCGAAGTTGAACACTAATGGCTATTGAGTTTCACTTCGAATGAATGATATTCTCAGTGATATGTACACAAACACATTGAAAACGTTTTTTAAAAATAAAGCTACCACTGGATAAAATGTAAGACATAAACACATAGCAATAGTCTTGAAAACTATTATCGTCAAAGGAAAGGAAAAAAAAGATTGTTAAATTAATGATTTTTGGACTAATATCTAAAATATGATGTGGAAATGTATTAACACCCAACTCGAACTAGTTTTTCTACGATTCAGGCAAATTTAGATTGAGTATCTTTGTCACCAAATGCAAATGGTTTTTCAGGACTGGTCTATCTGATTGCTTAGACTGATAATATGGAGTGAAGTAGCTGATTGAGTCGACCGCTTTGCTCATCTTGAAAGTTTCATCAGACCTTGAAGGTTGGCGCATGACGAAATCTCTTCCCAGATTGAACAAGCTGGACTTTCTTTTCTCAGCTACGTGAAATTTCTATCTGCCAATAAAAGGGCGAGTATACTGTATAGCTGCCCACTCTTCATTACTACAAAACATAAGCTATATAGGTGAAAGACATGCATATACTCTAGCTTTTCTATCAAAATTCTTTCCAAAATATTGGTCAAGTATCACGAAACGACTAAGTTATCAGTACTGAGGTTAGAAAATGAGGTGCCAGGCAAAGATGTCCGATCAGCTGATGAAACTAAGACTGACTGACTACTACTATTACTTATACTACTAAAGAATGGTAAGTTATAAGATTCCATTCATACATTTACGTAAATCTTATCTAATAAATAAAACTTGTGCTCAACTGTTATCTAAATATGTCATCCTTTGCAAAGTGATACTGATAACATGACCAACCAGGGTTTCGTGATCATAGGAATTTATAGACTTACAAATCAAATAACCGTTTTTACAGTTTATTTATGTTAACGTTCTCTTGCTTAATCGTTATCTTATTCCACAATAAAATCAACAAAAGTTATAGAGGAAAGTACTAGCGAAGTTTCCTTAAAAAACGATAATTTACTTTTTAAAACAAAAAGTACCTATTATTTTTGAATCATAGACTGAGTTTAGCTGATTCTCCGTCGAAATCAGGAATGCACTGGATGATTGGGACCTTTTAGCTTTCGGTATCCACCACCCCACCAGGACGAGTCAAAACGAGGACTTTTGGTCTCCCGAACGAACGCTAAACCTCTAGACCACTAAGATGGCATCTAAATGGTGTGAATGCCCAACTCCAATCAATTTATACTGTTGTGCGACCACCTCCCATTGCCTGAGGTGGATAACTGTCTCACATCCAATATGATTGAACTCTACTTGTAATGGCTTGTCACTAAAACATCTTGAAGTTAGTCACCAGTGAGCATATAATTATTACCAGTAGAGTTTTGTGAGGATAAAAGAATTTCCAAGGACTAACCTTAGCTAGACTACCATTGAAAACTGTGAGAGCTGTTTCGGGACTCCCCAGTAGTGTGGATTCGCGATGTCACTGCAGAGAATTGAACTCAGTACCTTCGGTCCCGTTTCAATGTCAAATATCAAGAAAAGAGAAAATATAACGTCATAATTTCTTTCTTTGATTCTATCTAATTTTCCTGGAATTATTCAGTGCAACATTGTCGTGTTATTTTCTTCGTATTCCTATTTTTCAAGACTGACATATCTACAGTATAATGCGAAGCAAAGTATTCTAGAGATGATCAATAAATCTTATAATTAAAACTAACAAAACACTGCAGAAGAGAAAAAACCCTAAGTCAATGATTCACAGTTCGATAATGTTCTTATATCCATCTATAAAAAGTCGTTAGAAGTAAAAATTCGGAACAATTTTAATCGTTTTTCATTTATGTTTATCTTTGAATAGTTATGTGCTAGTGTTTGCGTTAAATAAATAAATGAATATATAGTTATGCTCACTACCTGATTTGTCGTATTCCTACATAATTAGACGCAAATATGCCACCATTAGGAATGGTAATTAAGAAACATACCATAATTGAAGTGTTACTTAAAGCAATAAAGCACTGGTCAGTTGATCAGGTTAGTGTTACGATTTATAACCGAGATTTGAAAATAAATTTTAAATAGAAGGGAAATAACTTATTAATAATTGGTCTAATTTTGATCAAACATGAAAGTTCTCCGTGTATTTTCACGAAAAACTGGAAGGAATTTACTTCATATTATTCTATTTGATTAAATTATTCATTTCCTTGAATGTCGAATGTATGTGTAAAGGCCCTTGAGCTTTCACATCTGTCATCAAAGTTTTAGCCAGGATCGGTAATTTTACTAAACATACAGACACACAGCAGTCTGCTGTACAACGCAAGCATCTTCTAGTAGGCTTCATTATTAGAAATAACCCAACTGTTTCATCGCTGAGGGATGTCGAAGTCGGGATTTTCAAGGATACTTAAAACCCGTTGTGATAAAATACATTTGGAAGTATTTATTTTACTCTTATCGGTATTTTGGTGCAATTCCACACGAGCTGGAGTCACTAACAAAATTACGTGTACACGGCAACAAGGTATTCATATAGCTATGTTTATTGAATAGAAAATGGTATCAATAATTCTTGGTGGACCACAATAAAGTATAAAATCAATAGAAATACTGGCAAACACAAAGTATTACCGAAGACTATTAAAATCTGAAGTTTGTTTTCTTAGTTTTTTTCTAACAAATCGATTTGAATTAAACTTTCTTTTACTAAATTATCCTGTTTATTAATGTCACTGAAATCAATAAGAAAGAGAGAAGAAAGAAACTGACGAAGAAACGAAGATATGTATACTATATGGAAATATTTATTCATGAGTTTTCATCTTTTATAATTTTTTTTAAACGTCATTGATACTACTACTGGAAATATTGGGAAGATGATATAAGTCAGTTACGTATATAAATTCAGATTTAAAATTTTATTCTTCGTTGTCTATTTGTTTCCTTTACCTCATGTGTACTGTCAATTCCACATTATATACTTTCTTTGTATTATATTTGACTATATTTGTGTATGTATTATAGTCTATTTGCTAACTATTCATCACATCTGTTTTTCGATTTAGCTTTAAATACGACCTCCTATTACATTTGTTTTGACCAGTATATTTGAAAATGTTTATTTTGATAACTATTCTATGATTACTATGAAAGTTTGAGGTTGACATTAAAATTCACACTGTTTTATCTGTGGAACTGTATAGCTTCTAGTTGTAACAGATTATATTTATTGTGTTATTTGTAGACGGACAAAAAATTGTTACGCACCGTGAAAATTGTTGCTACATTATCATATTAATTCATTCTAATAGCACTAAGAAGAAAGCTGTGTAATGAGTAAGAAAATCTTACGAAAACGGTTAAATAATCACATATATCAGATGGAATATGTATACATGACTTAAGTACCTGATGTATCAGAAGGTAGTGGTCTCCAACAAACAAAATATGTGATTGTGAGAAAACAGTTTTTTTTTTACTGTACCCAAAGTGAACAAGTAATAGATTATACTGAGAACTTTAATCTATTTTTAAGGAAATTCTAAACCGTTAATGTAAATCTAAGCGATAATTTTCTTTTCATAATCTTGTTCTCCAAAGAATAGCAGTTATTTATTAACCACTAAGTCGAACCATAGATTACACGATATATAAAAATAATTTGTAAATTTAGGTAGGTTGTGAGTAAAGCAGACTTCACCGGTGACATTAAGTGATTGATGTACTATATTGCTAATTGACTGGTGTTGTGAATGTGAACTATAACATTTTAAGTCAGTGTAACACACTCGCGTTGGAGAATAAATATCCTGAGTTTGGTCCCAGATGGCATCGTGAGTATTCACAGCTAAGGACCTCTAACACTGGGACGAAATGGCTATTTGACCCTTCCTGGTTTTCACTAGTTCTTAAATCCCACTTGGTTCTTGAAGAAAATTATCTTAGAATATTAAGGTTGTTTTAACACAATAAATAGTATCACTTAGATCATATTATGTGCATGTCTACATGACTTCAATTACTTTTGATGATGTTTCATTTAATCAGTGGTGAAGTCAATCTATACTATGAGTTTTATAAAACTTCGGGTGGAATCACTTTTATTATCAATGCCAATACTCATAGTACTATGGCAACACCCCTACAATTAATTTTGATTACGGTTAATTTTGTCGAGCCCTTTTATTAACCTACTTAACATACAATGTTATTTGAACAGCAACAGTTTGTCTATTTCTTTGTATTATTATGATCACTATCATGTCTCCATGCTTGATCATATGTGTCAGCCTACGCATATATTCCTCACTCTACCTTAAATGCTAATCGCTAAAATATCGTTTGATGAATCATTCTCCTTCCCATATATATATATATATATATATATATATATATATATATATATATTGCTAGGATCTTATAAATTACCTTGCCTTGCTTCGCTTTGCCTTAATTCGGTTTGACTATAAGTCCACCTCTCTCCTCCAATTCACTCGATGTGCTTGTAACCATGTTACCTGTGCTATCACAAAATAAACTGCAGCCGTCGCTTCTTATTGCCTTCCAAATTCTTATATAATAACGGTGGTCGAGGTGATTGATAAACGAAACTTAAGGAATTATATCGAAACCAAGCCACTGCAGTACCCAAGCTAGTATCATGATATTACCAATGTATCGTTTGCTGTCTCAAAAAATGAAATAAAGGTCAAGATCAGGAGCAAAGGTTCAAGCAGAGAACCATCAATTCATTTCATTTGGTTAAACTCTCGTCAACTGTCTATAACCTATCATATTTTTAAATCAAAATCACTAGGAGGTTTGAAAATACTTACGTAAATAACTTGGTATTGATTACGTGAATCTTCCCATCGATGATTAGCATTGCAATTGATCAGTCTCTTGATGGTTTATGTACATACTGTGCGTGTTGCCTCGATATTACCTTAATTCAAAAGTATTATACACAAAGATGGATAGTGGCTAGCAGTGGAATCCAATACGCGCGTTTTGTCCTATTTGGAACTCGTCAGCTGGATGTATGTGCATCCTAGAGTTGATGTTCACCCCGGGAATCGAAACCAGTACCTTTCGTTTTGAACGCCGTCTCAATACGCAGAGTATGCACATATGCTAATAGGAGACTAATCAAGTGCAGTGCTAAACATCAATGAGAAAATTCAAGTAAACAATATCAAGTGAATTTAAACTTCACCCCATTGCACAAGCAAGTGGCTATCAGGACTCAATAACTAAGTGAATAACACGATGGCGTTTGAAGCCAACGGTACTGGGTTTGATTCCCAAAGTGAACATCAAGGTACATGCAGGTACATCCAGCTGACGAATCCCAAATAAGACGAGATGTGCGTCCTGGATTCCACTGCTAGCCACTATCCATCTGAAGTTCTTATTGATTTGTTGGAACCATTTATTACACGTACATAGCTAATATTAATTCTGTCATAGCTTCAAAGACCAAAAAGGTATGATGGATAAATAGTAAAAAAACTAATGATTTTTGGTGTAATTCAGGGTAGAAAATAATTCCTTACGTAAACTAAATATGTCGACTAGGATAATAGATGCATCTTAACAAATATGTTTATTCTGTTTGACGATGTTGAAATATGTCGTCAAAGAACATTCCTTTAAATATATCTCCATTTATAATGAATAGTAATATTGTCAACAAACTGAAAGTATTGATTATCAGTTGTGGACTAATAAAAGTATGAAAGAAATAAGTCAAGTGGTTAAATTTTGCAAACGCATATGTTTGTTTTGCTTCAAGGAATTTAGTTAAATTCAAATCATCTTATCAAATAAACCATCAAACTCGTGTGTTTGAACATGAAACAGCCTAATGGCCTACAAAACATTAAAAATTCTATAAAATTGAAATAATACTTTATCACTGTGCATAATATACATATATTTACCATCGTATATACTTCTAATAATGTATCAATTATCATCTCTCAAATAATTCTTTGTACTAATTTATTGATGATACACAGAGCGTTTATTCATATACATACACGCCGCTGAATCAATTCAATAACCATTTATATATATGCTTATTTCTCTTTCGAAATAGGTATAAAATACATAATTTAAACAATAAACCTAATTACAATATGAGCGGGATCAGACTGATGATATAAAGTTTTAACGAATGAAGGTTAATCAAAATATATAAATAGGAAAGATGGAAGTTAAAAATAAAAGAAATAAAACATGGTAACAAAAACCATCTAAACTAATTCAGATATTAGTGACAGAAAATACAACGTAATGAAAATAAAGTGAAGAATATAATATACATACACTAGGAAGCATGGTAAAACTTATAAGAGAACAAAAATAGGCACACTAACAGTCAATAGAGAGAATAATAGAGACCATATGAAAAAAGGAAGGAAACAGACTATAGATAAAGACTAACAAAAATACTGTATATAGAATAGATGAAACGAAAGAAATAAAATTCATTGAATGAAACTACAGAAACAAAGAGTACATAGATAAAGAAAAGTAGGAGAGTCATAAAAACTAACAACAATGACAATAATAATAATAATAATAATAATAATAACAACAATAACAACGCTTTTCCCTTATAAATAAAGAAACAAAAATAATCAAAATGCTAACCTAAAAGAAGAAAAAAAAACAAGTTGAATAAAAGAAAGACTGTGGTTATATAAAACAGAGATGAGTTAAGAAAAAAGAACTAAAGAAAGGAAGTGACTGATAAGGAAATAAAGGGCGTGGGCAGAAGTAAAGTTAAAAATTAATTAGATAGTTATATATATATTTAGTTTCATATATATATATATATATATATATATATATATATATATATATATTGTGAACTGTGCTTATTGATAAAGAAATAACGGACTTAGATAATGCGTAATGTAGGGAAACATTGGTTATTAGTATTGTCTATATATCAGCTAAAACTAAAACATGGTTCAAGATACATATTGAAGGAATAGAAACTAAACAATTGGAAGTATCCAATTAAACCAAATAATTATATTTATTGAGGGAACTCGTCATTAAAATATAATTAACATAATGTATTTTCGTAGTTGAAAGCATCAGTCCATTGAAGCTAGACCACGAAGGAAAACCTGGAAGCACTGAACGGCCATTTCGTCTTATTGTGGGACTGCTCAGCAGTGCGCATCCACCATGTAATGTATTTTTATGGAATATAATAATCCAGTATTAACGAATCAGGGCAAAAGATAAAATGGAGAGTTGCTGCTTGTCGAACTTAACTGCCAAGATGTTATTATTATGTCAAAAATTTAATGTTATAAACTCACAACTGGAGTGAATAAATCGAATAAAAATGTTTATTTAAAACCGCATTTAGAATTCGCTTTACAAGAAAAAAAACTGTGCGGACAACAGTAAGTTTTCATTGTTCAGATAGTAACCCTTTTACTGGAAGTAAATCATACTTCTAACTTGAATGTTAAGCTAAGTAAAATTTCAATATTTTTATAAACAAATAATTCAATGGCAAAAGTTGTACTTCCTAACTATCTTGCGAAAAATAACTTGAATATTACTAATGTAAATCATTTTTGTGTTCTGTTTTAAAAACGACTGGGAGAGTTTCGTAGTATGAAACAGGATCTATGCTAACAAGATAAAGAGAACAACTAGTACATCAACGAGAATCCACAATGGAATGGGAAATAAACCGTTGTTAAGAAGAATTAAATTACATTTCTGTCCATTTAATTATAATATCAATTATTCAAAGATTAATAATTACAAAATGTACCATAAAGAAAACTTATCACAATGCATTAATAAATGCAATAATGACGTGTTAGAACTAAATACTATCTCCATCTTGAATAAATTAATACAAATGAAAAAAACCTGAAAGCACTGGACGGCCGTTTCATCCTAGTATGGAACTCCTCAGCAGTGCGCAGCCACGATCCCGCCCCCCCCCCCCAAGATTCGAATCCAGGACCTATCGGTTTCGCGCGTGAACGCTTAACCTCTTGACCACTGAGCCAATATCCATCGGTGTTAATGTCTAACTTTAGCTAATCCACGAAATTGAATGACCGTCCACCATTGTCTTCAGTCAGTTACTCACAACAGACGCGGTTGAACTCCGCTGGGTAATGCTTCTCATTAGAACTCCAGGAAACACCTCTGAAAGCACTGCTGAGGAGTCCCACAATAGGATGAAATGGTCGTCCAATGCTTCCAGGTTTCCCATAGTGTTCTAGCTTCAATTGGCTGATGAATTCAAGTATAAAATTACTGAAATCTCCACAAAAGCTCTTCTGATGAAAATGATTCATGTAAATTAAGTTTTAAGTTTGAATTGACAAATTTGGAAACAGAATGGTAAAAAGAATGAAATAATTATTTCATCAGCTTCGGACTTAATGAACACAAAGTTTTCACAAATAAAACTGTCGCTTTCATTATATTATGTTTTTGTGGCCTTATATCTGACTCCAATTGAATTGTATGCTGATTGTCGCCGAAACACATATATCGGTTATCCTCGTATATTTCATCGACTTAATCCGCATTGGTGAATAACGGAATTAAATATGTCGGATACGAGAATGGATTTTTCAATACATATATTTTGTAGAATCATTGATTTGAACAGACGATCAGAGGAATGAAGAGAAGAAATGATGTTCAGTGGAGATGAAGTGTGAGCCAACTCCATTTAATCAAGAGTTAATCAATATTTATTGTAACACAAAAGTAAGCTATAGATACGTGACGAGTAGGTTAAGACGTACACACACATACGCTCATACAAAAATAGTCAAGGTTGATAAGTGAATTATTAACAAGGTCAAAACGTGACTCAAGAAGAATGGAGAAATTGACCTGTCCAGAAGCTAGATTAAGTTATATAGACTTAACATAGTAACCGATACTACACTGTAATATTCGGTAATTTTTAAACTACAGTAACATTGTTATTTAATGTAAATGAAAATACCATAATAAGACAGACAAACACAGAGAGTAAAATTATGAAATTGTATGATGATAGCTGATAATACAAAATTTGATTCTAATTAGTAACAGAGTTTAACAATCTAATCACTAGTGTGTCAAGTACATCATTTATAGCCTATCATTTCGAATTTGTTCATAACTTATATCTTTGTACGACTTATCCATTTGTTAATCCATAAAGCTAAACGAAATAATTCAAACGAATCACAAATTGGAAAGCTTTTACTAAAGCTCCAACCATTCCAAACAAATTTCTGTGTACAAAAACAACTTTTTCAATCTCTTACTTTACTGTGGTCTTAATCCTTCTTCAATCTTCTATATTCAGCAATCTGTTGTAATTACTTTCCCATTATTTCTTCGTATTTATTAAATGAACAGTTGTCTCAATTTTACAAAATGTTTAAACACTTTTTTTATTAGCTGTTAAATCATTATCTAAGTTCCTTTCTATATTTGATATTTCCAAACATTTCAATAGCAGCTTCTTAATATTTTTCAATTTCATAATAACCTTCTTTTTGTAACCTAATTTCATTCGGGTTCATTACTTGATTTTGTGATACTTGAAAATATTTCTGATCACTTTTTAAATTATTCAATAAACACACAACAGACACCAACGGAAGCTGGCTCAGTGGTCTATCGGTTAAGTGCTGTGGCGTGAGACTGTTAGATCCTGGGTTCGAATCTTGCGAGGCGAGGTCGTGGATGCGCATTGCTAAGGAGTCCCACAATAGAACGAAACGGCTGTTCGGTGCTTCCTTGGTGGTCTAGCTTCAATTGACTCACGCTTTCAGCTATGAAAATACTGAATCTCCACAAAACCACTTCTGAATATCTTTCTATTTTATATTATAGACTTGTATTTGCTAGTTAACTATGAATGCGATTGTACAGCTTTAATAAATGCTATTGTCTAAACGAAAATGTTCTTCACTGCATTGTCTTTATGTTTTCATTAATGACTCAATAAGTATCTCTATTTAATTTACCAATACAACTTGCTAAAGTACAGTATATTACTATATTTATGATCATTGTTTGTATAAAACTATCGATAATGCTTTACCGTCTTTATCTCTATTTGCCCTCTAATGATGTGGAAGTTATCATTATTATCTCTATTTAAACTAGTTTTAGTTTCATTTAGAAATTTTCTCTTTCCGAAGAATATTTTTCAGAGAGAAAAATACAATGAAAACAAGAAATAAAAATTATCCGAAATAAAAACAAAACTGTCTCCACTTTTCACGTGATATATATATAGGTCTTCTAGTTTTTCGCCTTTCTTTTTATTGTTTATTCTTTTGTATATTTTCATTCGAAAAATAAAGAAAAAAAGAAAGTGAGCTAGTGAAGGAAAGAGAAAGATTCAAAAGGAATTTTCTCATATAGGAGGTGTAGGTTTTTGTGTATTTGTTTGTTCATGCGTATGAATCAGTATATATGTATGCTTACAATAAGGTTATTATGATGTAAACAGTTGTCCTAGTTTAATAAAGATAAATTTATGTTATCTTTGTGTATTCATTTGTCTAAAATAAACAGTTTACTTAGAAACATTAGATACTTTGTTAAAGCTGTATGTAAAATGTATAAGCTGAACGGCCTATGAACAACTATACAATATAGATTCTTACCACGAATATCTCATTTCCTGAAATTTTCAATATGAAAGATGAATAATTGGTTCTATTCGGTTTCTTGATATGTGCTGTTGAGCTCTGTTTTTCCAGTATCTAATTGTTTTCATATTAGGTTGCTAATATGCCTGAAATGTAAGTAGTGCTCTCCCATAGAATAAAATGAAATGATCGGCCATTTCCTATTTCATGACGAATGGAAATCATTTAGCAGTTTTTTTGTTAATTCAACAATTCTCCAATTATGTGAACACTTGAAAATATCTTTCGCTACAATGCACCAGATAAATCTTACATAAAATCAGCCAAATGCAAATTTCAAGAGAATATCCAACGTAAAAATCTACTACCTTTCGTATCCTGAGTAATAATAGCACCAGACATTTGAATCATTTTCCGCGATGGTTTCTTTTCATATTCTCACCCGTCGGCAACCTTGCAAGAATCTCTATTGTCCTCCTCCTACTAACTTCAAGCTCGTTATTATCCATACAAATCACTAAGAGGTCAGTGACTGCATTTTTTGTGAGCAGTAATCAAACCGTAATAATGGAAACCTTATGCAGTATTCAGTACTTTCATTTAGATTTTCATGAGAGTGTTTTCTTCATTCAAGATTTCCAGCAATCCTCACAGTAAGTCAACTGCTCCTAAATTTCTCTATGATGAATTAATTACACCTGGATGGTTTCATGATTTGTATACAGTGATTTCTTTCCACCTGCAATAATATCCAATGATTTTGTTTCTTGGCATTGCCAAATTAATCATTTTCCATAGTAGCAAATAAGTTAATTATTATTCAGGTTCAGTTAAGACAACAGTGTTTTTGCTAGCATATTTATGAGTGAACCTTATATGATGCATGTGATACTATATCATTATTTGTTCATAGATTATGTTGCGTAATAATATGTGATTGGTCCCGGTAGTATTCATTTATCGTTATTTATCAATAATACTTCTACCGAAACATAAACTATCAACAATGGTAAAATACTTTATAACAAAAATACGGCTAAAGTTTGTGAAATTTCATGGATAAAAATCACTAAATTCATTTGAAACTAAACAATGTTAGTAAACAAAGTGGAAATAATTAATATAATTTAAAGTACTTTATTTGTAAAATCAAATAAATGTCAAAAATGAAAAAGAGTCATTTTGAACAACTAACAAACAAATATATTATTATTGCTGCACCCTCGTTTCGTAAGAATCTGTCGTGCACAGACCAAATCGCGACACTACAGATCATTGTCGAACAATCAGTTGAGTGGAACTCGTCACTATACATCCACTTCATTGACTATGCGGCGTTTGACATTATGGACAGGGGAACATTATGGAAACTCCTCAGACACTATGGAGTTCCTCAGAAGATTGTCAACATTATCCGGAATTCATACGACGGGCCACAGTGCAAAGTGGTGCATGGAGGACAACTGACAGACGCATTCCAAATGAGGACTGGAGTCAGACAAGGCTGTCTACTCTCCCCCTTCCTCTTTCTTCTAGTAATTAACTGGATTATGAAGACCTATAAATCTGGGGGAAGCATGGAATACAATGGTCAGCTCAGAATCAGATGATTTGGATTTGGCATATGACCTGGCCCTTCTTTTCCATACATAAGAACAAATACAGATGAAGACAACTAATGTAGCAGCAGCCTCTGCATCAATACGTCTCAACATACGCAAAGGAAAAAGCAAGATCCTCAAATACAAACTAGCTTGCATCTAAAGCGGGAATTATGAAAAGATGCTGGAGATATATAGGACATACATTGAGGAAATCACCAAATTGCATCACGACGCAAACCCTAACTTGGAATCCTGAAGGGGGGCGGAAGAGAGGAAATAGAAGCAGATATCAAAAGCATGAATAACAACTAGAAAGAACTGGAAAGGATTTCTCAGGACAGAGTTGGATGAAAAGTGATTTTGGGCGGCCCATGTTTCTCTGAGAGGAGTAACAGGCGTAAGTGTCATTCTTTCCAGTCCTTCCGCACTTGTTCCTCCTCAAAAATCTCCCTGAATAGAACGCGGAGCATGTTTGCAGTTAATTCTATGTCTGACTTCAGTGCTTCAGCTGGTATATTATCAGGTCCTGCTGCTTCCCAGCTCTTCTTTTACTTGATAGCCAGCCTAATTTCTTCGATCGTTTGTGGAGTGGTATCTATGGGAAGGTTTGTGTGTGTTGCTTCGATGTTCGATGGATTCAATGAGACTGGTCTATTCAGCAGTTCCTTGAAGTGTTTCAGACATCTGTTTTTATGTCCTTGAGTTTCAGTGATTGGCTTGCCTTCTTTGTCCTTTACCGGTCTCTCTGGTTTACTATATTTCCCCACCAGCTTCTTTGTCGTGTCATATGGTTGTTTCATGTTTCCTTCTCTTGCAGCTTTTCCCAATATCGTTGCTAGGTCTTCCACAAACTTCCTCTTTTCAGCTCTAATGCTTGCTTTCACTTGCTTGTTCGCTTCTGCGTATTCAGCTTGTGCTTTGAATTTCTCTGTTCTTGTTCGGCTGTTGTTAATTGCTGTCTTCTCGTTCCTCCTTTCTTGAATCTTACCTAGGGTTTCGATGGCGATCCGTTTCCTTATGATGATACTTCTTGAGACCCAGAACCTCCTGACACGTTGAAGTCAGGGCTTCTTTGATCCCTTTCCAGTTGTCATCCATCGCAGTTCTTGTTCTTTCAGTAGACCCTGTAAAGCTTGGAACCTGTTGTTGAGAATGATCTTGAATTCGTTGAGTTTGTCAGTATCTGGAAGGAAGGCTGTATCGAAAGTTTGTAATGCTGTTTGTCCAGTTTCCAAGTGTTTTTTTAGCTTCAGTTTCATCTTAGCAACCATCAGATGTTGATCTAAAGCTCTCTACTTCAATCTTATTTCTTCCTTTGAATTTGTAAATTTTTTACTGGTGCAAATATGGTTCTGCGTAGCGTGATCTGGTGAGACCCATGTAGCTTTGTGTATGCGTTTGTGAGAGAATAATGTGCAGCCCATAACTATTTCGTCGAATACCCATTAATTTTCAAATCTATCACCATTCTAGTTCCTTTCTCTCAGTCCTTGTCGTCCCATAATATCTTCATACCCGGTGTTTTTCATTCCAACTTTGGCGTTTAGATCTTCCATCAGTAAGGTCAGGTCTTTTCCTGGGCACTGAGCTATAATCGATTGCAGCCTCTCATAGAGATGATGTTTGTCATCGTCATTGCTATCATTGATGGGTGCATAACACTTGATGATTCTCTCCTTCTTCTTTGTGAAGGATGCTTTGATGATCCTCGACCCATGAGATTCCCATCCTAGAAGTTCATAATATGCTTCATTAGACAACATCAGTGCAACTCTCTGAGTGTAAAAGGCATCTCATTCTTCATGATCAGAGTACAGCAGCATCTCTCCCAAAGCTAATCTTCTCTGTCTAGCTTGTGTCCAGTGCGTTTCATTGATTCCAAGCATCACCAAGTCGTATCTATTTGACTGGACTTCTCGATACCTTGACATTCCATGTACCTATATTATTTGTTACTCTGGTTGTTAGAATGGGCATCCGCCTCGTGACTACCGAAGAATCTCGGCTGTCACAATGAAGCATCATAATTCTTCTGAATGAAGATTGTTCAACTCCCAGGACAGATTTCAAATGGTTTAATTTGTTTATTCTGGTCGTAGTTTTTTTTAGCAAGGATATTTTATACGAGATGGGATTACTGACCCTATACCCAACCCTTCCCGTTTACCCGGGGTTGGGGCCGAAAGAAACCCTATATAATTGTTTATATATTGATATCTTTATGAACCCTAATATTCATGTTGAGCCCAATCATACAAAATATTCGCGGTAGGTCGTTTGAGTACACCATAGACATTTCAAGCTACTTGCAAGTAGTATGACTCTGTAAGAGAATTTTGTTTGTCCATTTGATGAGTAGCTTCCTGAAATTTACATAAACAGTTAGAATAACAGTCTTATTTCTAAAAGAAATTTGTAATTTTCAAACTTGTAAAGATTGTTTCCAAAGAAAATTATTTATTCTTACGAAGTGATTTAGCAAGAAATAATTTTTCCTTAATTATACGGTGTGATACATCACAATAATTTACAAAACCATTATTTGACCAATAGCTCACGTAAACTGATTGGATTTCACTTCGCTGAAAAGGTATTTAAATATTGAACAAATATAATAAATACAATAAAGGAAATCCTAGTAACTAGTAAGTACCGTTTGTTATGACTACTTTAAAGAACAAATGAAGAGAAGAACAACGAAAGAGATTTGATTCATATATCGCATTGCCAATAAACAATTTCTATACAATGATAGTCCTGTTAACCGAACGAAGTAAAGGAAATTAACAAAAATATAAAACACTAGAAGGAGCCAGACAGAATTAGATATCTGCAAGGATAAACAGAAGTGGAGGATAACAAAATTAGTAGTTATTACAAAAACGAAAGTTTGGAAAATAAAAATAAAAATTACTTTAGCAAAAAACCAATCATGAAGTGAAATAAGATATAGGCTGTTACTAAAAGCCATTTATTAAAAGATAAAAAAAGGATTGATAAAATGGCATTTTGTTTAACTACCTGTTATTATGATTTTTTGTTATCTCAACTAGTTCAAATTCACATAGTATTGTTTGCTTGAATCTTCCCATTGATGTTTGAGACTGCAACTGGGCCTATGTACATACTGTGCATATTGCCTCGATATAGCCTTAATTCACAAGCATTGTAAGCAAAGATGGATAGTGGCTAGCAATGAAATCCAGTTTGACGCGCGATTCGTCTTATTTAGGACTCGTCAGCTAGATATACCTGTACCTCAGAGTTGATGTTCACTCTGGGACTCGAACCCAGTACCCTCGCTTCAAACGCCATCGCGTTATCCACTCAGCTACTGAGTTGTGATAGCCAATCACAGTCATTCTCTATTTGACAATCAGGATTCAGTAGCTGAGTGGATAACGCGATGGTGTTTGAAGCGAAAGGCACTGGGTTTGATTCCCAGAGTGAACATCAACTCTGAGGTACAGGTATATCTAGCTGACGAGTCCCAAATAAGACGAAACGCGCGTCCTGGATTCCACTGCTATCCACTATCCATCTTAACTAGTTTAGTTATATAAATCCGATCATGCGTTCAATTAGATCATGAGGTTAACTAGATAGAAATAAACCAGAAAACCTCGCATTCCAAACTCTAAGTCTAAAAACTAAGCCTTCATACATTGTTAAAAAAGATTTAAAACTTAGGATATTGTTTGTTTGAGTTAATCAATATACAATTTTAGTGTAAATTAGCAGTTAAAATTTCATATTCTAAATCGCGAAAATATCATTTATATAGCTTTAAACAACAGTTATATATTAGGACATTCTATTGCCTGTTGTCTTAACAACCCATGCTATTTATAGTAAGTTTAACCGATTTATTAAACACATATAATTATATTCAACTTAGTATTGTTTGTTTGAATCTTCCCATCGATTTGTTAGGACTGCAACTGGTCAGTTTCTAATTAACATATGTGTATACTGTGCGTACGGCCTCGATATAGCCTAAATTCACAAGCATGGTAAGCAGAGATGGATAGTGGCTAGCAGTGGAATCCAGTTTGACGCGCGTTTCGTCCTATTTGGGACTCGTGAGCTGGATGTACCTGCATCTCAGAGTTGATGTTCACTCTGGGACTCGAACCCAGTACCCTCGCTTCAAACGCCATCGCGTTATCCATTCGGCCACTGAGTCGTGATAGTCACTTGCTTGTGCGATGGGGTAAAGTTTAAATTCAACTTAGTATTGTTTGTTTGAATCTTCCCATCGATTTGTTAGGACTGCAACTGATCCCAGAGTGAACATCAACTCTGAGATTCAGGTACATCCAGCTGACGAGTCCCAAATAGGACGAAACGCGCGTCAAACTGGATTCCACTGCTAGCCACTACCATCTCTGCTAACCATATAATTATAGTCTAGAAATTAATTTCAAGTTATTTTGGAAATTTCTTTTTTGGGTTTAATTAATCTGTGAAATGAGTGGTAAATCATCGAATAAATTAAGCTTTCAGATGTGAAAATCTTTGACTATTAGTTTGTTTAATTAATATCTGTCTTTTTTTTAAAAAAGTGCGGTACTAAAATAAATTAATTAATCCCGCAAAATTCGATTTTATTAAAAATCGATCCTTTCAAAACGAACATCATAAAGCTAAGACTGAATAATTTGTTTTTACATTGCTACACATCTATAATTTATTAGATTTTTGTTGGCATGTAATTTAGGTTACCAAATGACTGATAATAGTTATAATTACTATTGATGGTATTTTCCTTAAATAATGTAACTCTTCATCTTCAGCCTTTGTTTGAAAGATGATAACGGATAGTTGTAATACAGTCGACTCTTTAGCTTAGAAAATATTTTAGGGAAAACGGATTAATTCTAATAATGCAGACAATGTTGAGTGTCAGACAGGTCTATATAGTGGAATATTCTATTGAATTCAGTTAATCGGTTTAATGGTGATATGAAAGAAGATTTCACAGTAGAAGAGAAGTAAATAAAAAAGTATATGTTTTTTAAGTAATTAATGAAGGTCTACTAGGCTTATTGTTAACTGTTTTCAAGCTAAAGAATATTCGATAAACATGCATATAACTCAAAATTGTATTCTATTGAAAACCTTTGTACGGTTGTGCATAGTTTTTCAAATGACCTCAGATTTCATTTTAACAACAATGTCTACTCAACCAAGAGATAACAGTGGTTTTTAGTCGACGTTCTAATTTGTCTATCAAAGCTGTTTTGAGCGATCACCTAAGTTCCTATTATCCCATATATAATAAATAATATGATTTTTTTCAAATTTCAATTTCTACCTGAAGTTTGTGCTGATGATGTCGTTCAGAAGTACGATGAAAGCTTCGCAACCCAACCATCCAGCTAAGCAAACAAAACCCACCAATATCATCCACTTAAGCTATAAATCTTCTCCATCTTCTCAAGATTTAATCTGATTTTATTTTAATTTACAGTGTGATCTTTCAATTAATTTACTTCATCTGCACTGTGGTTATAATTATCAATTTGTACAAAAACTTGTAAGTATATTCATTGACAAGCAGAAGTATAAACATGACTGTGAATTTCTAAGATTGGATTGATTTTGGAGATTTTAAAGTTTATTATATTTATAATTTCCATTTAGAATACTCTAATGTTAATTGAATAATGAAGTAATCTGATAATGAACAATTTATTAATATCAGTGAGATTTATTACTAATATAAATTTTATATAGTTGAAATCATGAGTCAGTTGAAGATAGACCACCATCGAAAACCTGGAAGCACTGGACGGCCTTTTCGTCCCAATGTGGGACTATCAAGCAGTGCACATTCACGATCTCGCCTCGCGAGATTGAAACCCAGGACCTATTAGTTTCGCGCGCGAGCGCCTAACCAATAGACCACTGAGCCGACATTCAACGTTGTCAATATCTAACTTCAACCAATCCACGAAATTGAGCAACCATTAACCAATGTCTTCAGTGAGTTGATATCTCCCAACAGGTTTCCCACGATGGTCTAGCTTCAATTGACTCATGATTTCAACTATACAAAATTACTAAAATCTCCACAAAACTCCCTTCTGAAATATAAATTTGTCCAAGATTTTTGTATTTTAGGAAAAATAAGAAAACTTCACAGGTGACTAAAAAGTGAAATCATGTTTTTAAAAAATAGAAGACTTTTAGATTTCAAGGTTTGGTCCTACGTTGTAGCTGACTGTCTGTCTAACTGACTATGTATTCATTTACCAATATTTCATATTCATGATAACAGTTAAACATGATTTTGACAATTTAATCCCCTTAACATTTAGTTTGCATTTTATTTCTGTATATGAAGCGTAACTAACTATATTTACAAACTAAAGAACTTGAAAAAAGGATCAAAAGCTTAACTTTCATTTTGAGGTAAATCAACACAAAGAAGAACTGTCTAAAAAACAATTCTTGTCTTAATAAATAAACAACAACAACAACAAAAATTCAATTCCGTTAGTTAATTTTTTTCATAAAAGGAAAAATACAATAAAGAATTTCGACCTTAAAATTAATATAAACATTTTTGTTTCCAAAACTGAACTCTTAATTTTTTTATTGTTTTTTTCCAAATTGTTAGGTATGTTAACTGAACAAAATACATAATCAATATTGATTCTGATAGTATTGAATATAACATATATATACATATATAATATTCATTGTTTATTTTTACACATTGTATGTACACTATGAAACCATTAGAAATCAATAAACATAGATACAAAATAATAGAGAACAATTTAATTAGTTAAAAGTTTTTAAAAATGTTCCCTATAAATAAGAATAACACTTAATTTATGCTTAGTAACTATAGTCTATTTTTTTATTTAAAAAATTGAATCTAATTAGCTATTTTTTGTTTTTCTTGTTCCTTGTATCTAAATCATTGTAGATTATTATTTTAATCTACAGAAAAAGTCATGTGAATTAAAGTAAACAACAATTATGTAATAACAAGAACATTCTAACAAGAAATTAATGGGATTAAGACTAAACTGTTCGCAACTGCTATTATTATTATTATTATTGTTACATTTTGTATGAAGAATAAAAACAAACAAACATTGTATCTAAACAACCACATATTTAACTATAAAATATAATTCATATAACAAATGTTTTTCCCTTATATATAAAACAAAAAAGGGTTTTCACTCTTTGTTTATTTTAAATACGTACAAACGAAATTCATAACCGATGTATAAAAATATATTCATCAACTTACGGGTAACAACATACAATGTTGTTATTATTAATGATTAATAATAAGTTCAACTATTTCCTTATGTCTTTATGTTGTTTACTTATTCTTATATCATTTTTTTTCTTTTAAACTAATTACTTCCCTATGTTTTTTTATATTTCATTCATGACTTTAATAATAAATTTTTTTCAGGGGGTGGGTGGGAGGATTTTATTTGGAAATTATTATTGTTTTTAAAAAAAATCACTATTAATCATCTACAATATATGAGAACTTTCGTTTAAATTAAAGCGAATAGTTTCATAGTATTTGGGCACCGAGTCAATGTAAGACATTAAATAGGAAGAATATATTTGTAAAATCTCAGCGAATGAATTTGAAGTAAATCCAATGTTTCGCCTTCAAAAAGCTTGGAACAGATTGCCAGGAGAAATGTTGAATTTACTTCAAATTCATTCGCTGAGATTTTACAAATATATTCTTCCTATTTAATGTCATCTGCAAAAACTATGAATTTATATTTTATTATTTTAGTTTAATGTACAAAGATCATAATTCATTGCCATTATTCTTTTATACTATTAATTGTTTAGAAAGAAAGAAAAAAATTAGTATGTACTATTCACAAATTAATTATGTTAACATGCATAGCTGATATTCAATGAATATAGAATTAGAAAAGAAATTATTCTGGCTAACTGATTTCTATGTTTATATACCTTTTATTAATCGTATTATTATCAACTGAGATATTCAAACAATTTTTTTCTTAGAAATTATCATTATATCATGTGATACTATTGAGTTGGATCATTATCATTTATAATAAGTAATAAAATTTTGATCATAATTCCATGAAATATGAAGTAATTTATTTGATATAGTAATCATTATAGATAAAGTTTGAATATATATAGTTGAGGTCATCAGTCAATTGAAGCTAGACTACCATGGAAAACTTGGAAGCACTGGACGGCCGTTTCGTCCTGTTATGGGACTCTTCAGCAGTGCGCTAGTGACTGGCTCCATGAAATATTTCCTGGAGTTCTAGTGAGAAGCAGTAACCATTGGAGTTCAACCGGGTCTGTTGGGAGACATCAACTCATTAGAGACATTGGTGAAATGGTTGCTCAACTTCGTGGATTGGTTGAAGTTGGACATTAACACCGTTGAATGCCGGCTCAGTGGTCTATCGATTAAGTGCTCTGGTAGGTCCTGGGTTCGAACCTTCGGGGGCGGGATCGTGGTTGAGCACTACAGAGGAGTCCCACAATAGGACGAAACGGCCGTCCAGTGCTTCCAGGTTTTTGATGGTGGTCTATCTTCAATTGACTCATGATCTCAACTATATAAAATTACTAAAATCTCCACAAAATCCCCTTCTGATAGAGTTTAAATAGTCGAAACAATATAGAAATATCTATGAGTATTTAAAATCTATAAATTATTTGAAATTAAGCTGTTTGAGGATATTTCTTGTTTAACATGGAAAGTTTGATGATAAATATGTAGTAGAGAATGCATTTGAACACTTTTTTTCCCAAGGATTTGAGTTTATATGAATATTTTCATTAAAATGAGTTCATAATATGCAGTCATTGTCGTTTAGTTTCTGGTTAACAATTAAATCGAAACCAATTTTGAACATTTAATGAGAGTTAGAGTGAAGATCAACTAGTTTGGTTCAGAGTAATGACCTAAGTGTATATGTGCTTAGTGATACATTTTATTTAAAAAACAGATTAAATTCAATTAGTATTGTTTGTTTGAATCTTCCCATCGATGTGTTAGGACTGCAACTGGTCAGTTTCTAATTGGCATATGTGCATACTGTGCGTATTGCCTCGATATAGCCTAAATTCACAAGCATGGTAAGCAGAGATGGATAGTGGCTAGCAGTGGAATCCAGTTTGACGCGCGTTTCGTCCTATTTGGGACTCGTAAGCTGGATGTACCTGCATCTCAGAGTTGATGTTCACTCTGGGACTCGAACCCAGTACTTTCGCTTCCAACTGAGATTGACTAGAAAAAGGAGGGTTAGTTATTGTAATCCTAATGCTTTATAAACATATTTGCAAATTGTTATGAAATTTTTTTAGTATGCATGATCAAATCTAAAGCGACATTATTACACAATTACTCAATAATTAATTCACGTAATATGCTTCATAATTTAAATCAATTTATGGGTTCGAAGTATATGTCAATTTATATATGGAAATCGTAATCTTAAATAACCAGCTTATTTCTAGGAATGTTTGGTTCCAGTAGGATATTCATGCATAATGAACTGAATTGTGTTTCAATTTGCCGAATGACATGCTTTTGCGTCTACCACGTTTGTAATGAGCTTGTTTAATCCAAAGTTGTCCTCGCTTGAAATTTTTATGTTGTGATATAAAGGTCAGTCGGTTTACTGAGAATTGGCTAAAATAATTCAATTATTTAGTTTCATTTGATGAAGAAACACTCATAAATAATAATCCAGCTATATTAGTTGTTTGAATCATCTCGTTGATGTTATGTGGTGTGACTGATCAGTCTCTTTTGGCATATGTGCATCCAGATTTCCTCAAGATTGCCGTCAAGGCATCCGCATTTTGAGCCGAGATGGATGGTGGCTAGCAGTCGAATCCAGAACGCATGTTTCACCATATTCAACAATTGTCAGCTATTTGTATCTGAATCCGCTTTTTTACTCACGCTAAGACTCCTATCAAACACCTTTCACTCTAAACTTTCAGCGCTTTGTTCACTTGGCTATTGTGTTCGGATAGCCAATGGTTTGTGGAAAGGACTTCAAGTCCCGGCGTTAATAACAACTTGGATTCAGATACGTCTAACTGAAATCATCTCGCTCAGAACTAGATATAAATTTTCGGCTAATTTCCATTTCGAAACAACTTAAGAGACTCAATGATTTTTTAACGAATGAAGAAGGCTAATTCAGAAAGGAATTTTTCGTCTCGATTATGTCATAACGTAAAGCTGTATGATTATATTTCAAGTTTATCTCTCTCTTTATATATATATATATATATATATATACATATATATATATATATAACATGTTAGGAAACAGAATAGGATTAAATAATAAAATGTTTGAAAATTTTAATTTCCAAAAGAAATTAGCATGACATTTTTGGGGCAGAGTGAACAAAGATAATTGTCCTTATTAAGGACATGAAAAGTGTGAAGAAGGATGGAGCCATCATGGTAGTAAATAATAAGTCAGTAACTAGTACTAAAAACGTGAAGAAGGTGTTGATGGTCGACTATTAATTTTAAAAAGTTGGAGGGGGATCAAGACCATGACCGAATGAGAGACTGTATTTATTTTACAGTCAGCGTTCGGCCTTGAATAAGTGGATTAGTAAAACATCTGTATAATCTTAACTCACACTTTCTAATACAAATCATTTGACCATGTGAATAATTTGGAAAGATAATTCGGGTAGGTCATTTTGATCAGAACTGAGTAATCATTCCAAAGTATGTTGCAAAGTGGTTTGTATCATGCTGTTGATAGCCAAGATCAGGAATGCCCCTTGACAAAAACTATCTGCAAACAACTAAACTTGTAGATATTCACTTATGTGACCAAAAGCATGAGTTACTTCACAACACATCAATGAATAACTTCTTTGTTTCCATTAAATTTTTATTCCAAGAAGATTAATGCTAAGTTACTCTTTTTTTCATATTTTGCATTGTTAATAGTGATACTCGTTTTCATAAATTGGTTTACCTTTCATTATGGTCACGATAAGTGTACCTTATGGATTTATGCTAAAAACATCTCAAAAATTAACTTAAAAGTGGCATTATAAGTGATAAGAATATCTTGTATTCATTTTAACAGGAAAATGCTATTTAGAAAGGCGTAGGCTGTAAAGTTAAACATTTTTAGTAGATCAGTAAAACACCTTTCGTGGTATCTACGTATTTAAAGAATTAGCAAATCTTGAAAATCATCTACGTATTATTTTTGACCTTAATATGGACTTTTATTCACCATGAATAATATTCAGCCTTTCAAGTTACTACGGGAGCATATATAGATATGATGTCATAGATTATTAACTTATACTCAAAGAATGGAAATGAGTTAAATAATTATGGAATTCATTCTGAATTCCTATCAATCATTATTTTATTCAAGTTAAAATAGGAAGCATCAAAGTTAACTGCTAAAATGATACCAGTACAGTAAAAAGATAAATCAATATGTTTGGTGAAGAAAATTTTTAATTGATAGTTGCTACTAAATATCATTTAAGTTTTGTTTAAACAACTACTTAGTATATTTCATTCTTTATTATTGTCCTATCAGACAGTCGAGTTGTGAGTCTGAAATAAAAACCGATTATTTTCATTATTGTGATGGTGCTAAAGTGTAATGGCATCGCTGTGAAATGTCATCAATGACTGAATATCTAGTCTATTTATAAATTTATGACTATCTAAAACGGAAGATGACTTAATGTCTAGTCAGTACAGCTCATTAAACTATGTTATCCGATGAAAGCATGTAAGTTATATTTTACGATGTTTTTAGACGACCTACGGATACGGCATGAGGAAATCTCTAATTCTATTAGGATTACTAAATTCCATAAAACACTATGACAAAAACAGATAAATGAGATATATTTGGCAGAATATATTAGGTAGCAGTGGTTCAACATATGCAATATGCTACTTGATAAACAAAGTCCTAGAATGTTTGGCAATGAGTATGAGCACGTTATATAGTTCCTGTCGTGGATCTAAGACAATTCCATGCACTCAATGAAGTTGTTTTTAATTATGTAATAAGTATATTCACCTGTTGATATAAGAATAATAGTATTCTTATTGTTCCGGTGTACTATTTAAACTTGGATTGATTTTAATTTTTTTATTTATTCTCTGAAGAAGTGGCTTACACTAAGTCACGAAACGTTAGAAAATCTGATTTTTCTACTCTTTGGGATATTACAAATATAGTAATTTATTTATAAGAATCTACTCAATGCGCAATTTATTCAAAATTATCAAATCAAAACCTGGTATATACCTATCATAAAATTGTTTCAGATTTATTGTCTGATCATCAACTGACTTTTGTGATCTTTGTATCATTATTAGTGCTGTAATATTTATTCTGTATACATGAATTTGCATATAAATATATATTCATCTATACTGGAATATTTGTATCTGACTTTAAAACTTGAGTAGATCATGGAAATAAGTATAGATCATACAAACCGAAACCTTTTAGTTAAAGAAACATTAGTATTCAATAAATAAACTTTATTTCGAAAGTCATATTCTGAGTGTTTAGAACTCTGAATTCTTACATATATACTAATAGTTCGTTAGCTTAATTAAGCTAATATAACTTATAATAAATAACATGAATGGATTTTATCGCATTTGTACATGCTAGCAAAACAATAACAATCACTTTAGTGTATTATGAGAGGAATTGTATAACTGAATAAGCAAGCTTGTTTTTAAAGAACTTATATATTGGTAGCTAGTACAGTCATAATAACAGTCATAATTAATCAGTTTATAAATGTCATTCCCAAGGTTTTACTTAATACTTACCAATAAATTGAGCATTAAGTAAATTGCTAATAATAAAAATGATAATACATTTTTTTTAAGTATTTAAATGAGTCAATAATTAGATATTTAACCGCTTTTTTGACTCAGTGTAAATCATTTCTTTGGACAATAAATAAATAAAAACTAAAAAGTTTAATTTTTCCCAAATTTATAACTGCTAAAATTGGTTATGAAAAAACCGCTATATCTTATTCAAATTTATGATAATTACAACTACCCATTTTTAAAAAATGGTTAATCATTAAGCTTTTAGTATGATGCTTTAAACTATTCATCTTACAGAAAATACTCAAAATGTTTGTATTTAAATTTATTGAGGAATAGAAAATAAAAAATCTGTCCAGTAAAATTTTCGAAGGTAAATACGTCATAAAATAAGCTAGAGAAAATGGTAATCTGCCTCTTACAAAAGGATTTTATAAATAAAGGGAAATTTTAGTCATCACAGAAAGGGATTTTGTGGAGATTTCAGCAATTTTACAGTCAAAATCATGAGTCAATTGAAGCTACACCACTATGGAAAACCTGGAAGCACTAGACGGCCGTTTCGTTCTATTGTGAGACTCCTCAGCAGTGCGCATCCATGATCCCACCTCACGAGATTCGAACCCAAGAGATATTTCCTGGAGTTCTAGTGAGAAGCAGTGACCAGTAGAATTCAACCGGGTCTGTTGTGAGATATCAATTCAGTGAACACAATGGTGAACGGTGGCTCAGTTCAATGGATTGGTTGAAGTTACACATTAACACCGTTAGATGCCGGCCAGCTCAATGGTCTCTAGTGGTTAAGCGCTCGCGCGCGAGACCGATGGATCCTGGGTTCAAATCTTGGGGAGATCGTGGATGTGCAATGTTGAGGAGTCTCATAATAGGACGAAACGGTGTCCAGTGCTTCCAGGTTTTCCATGGTGATCTAGCTTCAATTGACTCATGATTTCAACTATAAAAATTTTAATTGCTAACTTTAAATAAAGAAAAAATTGGCGGTCATTAGAATAATAACAACAAAATGATAATCTAACGTTTACAAATATATTTATAATATTATATTTTAATCAAATCAATCTATATAACAAAAGTTACTCAATTCAACTTTCATACAAAGTTGTCTTTATGTTCACTGAATGATCCCCTTGATTATCATTTGAAAATATGAGATGAGTCTGATTGTTATTCAGAAAATAAACACTTTTCTAGGTTCTTGATAGTTACGTCATATTACTTTAGAATAAGGCACTGATTCTTGTTTATCCTGAGTAATTAGAAAATAAATAATATAGACAATTATATAAATAATCTAAAGTTTCTATTTTCTCCATACTACTTTGGTAACTATCATCTAAAATAAACTTGAAAGATTTTAAATAACTGTGAACGTTGTTATTGAATTATTTGACCTAATATTATACATGTCATACGGATTTTCACTAAGAAACCAACGGTTTTAAATGTACAATTATTTGTTTTGTATACTGCTTTATGCGTCATATGAGTAGAATGCTTGTAACTATGACATAATTGATGGATGTCTAGCAAATGAATTTTGCATTTGCGCGGTTATGGATTATAGTAAATGCCCACTCTAGAGATGATTTGATTATCGCTTCAAACTATTAAACTTTATAGAATTAATTCTTAGTTTTTAGTGGATCAATAAAATGTTCTTTAATAATGTAACATTTGCAACAAGTAGTAATAACATAATATATTAAATGATACATTCTTTTAAAATAAAGTATATATCAAAGATATAAATTTATCATTTTGTTATATGATGACATAATGTTTTCAAAGTATTTGTAAACTCGACGTACAGTAAATTCCATCTTAGTTTTATTTATTATTCACTGATTATGTCATGTTGATCTCAAATACAACACGGAGAACACCAACCCAATCACACTTGATGCCGTAACTCTGGAAGAGGTGAAAACATTCACGTACTTGGGAAGCATCATTGATAAACAAGGAGGATCGGACGCAGATGTAAAGGCAGGGATTGGCAAAGCAAGGACAGCATTCCTACAATTGAAGAACATATGGAACTCAAAACAACTCTCAACTAATTTCAAGGTGAGAATCTTCAATACGAACATCAAGAAAGTCCTACTGTATGGAGCTGAAACGTGGAGAACTACTACGGCCATCATCAGGAAGGTACAAGTATTCATAAACAGTTGTCTACGCAAAATACTCAACATCCATTGGCCGGATACTATCAGCAACAGCGTTTTATGGGAGAGGACAAACCAGCTTCCAGCTGAAGAGGAAATAAGGAAAAGACGTTGGAAGTGGATCGGACATACATTAAGGAAATCACCAATGTGCATCACGACTCAATCCCTAACTTGGAATCCGGAAGGGAAGCGGAAAAGAGGAAGGCCAAAGAACACACTACTGCATGGAGCTTAAACGTGGAGAACTACTACATCCATCGTCAAGAAGTTACAAGTATTTATAAATAGTTGTTTACGCAAAATACTCAACATTCACTGGTCGGATACTATCAGCAACAGTGTTTTATGGGAGAGGACAAACCAGCTTCCAGCTGAAGAGGAAATTAGGAAAAGACGTTGGAATTGGATAGGATATACATTGAGGAAATCAACAAACTGCATCACGAGACAATCCCTAACTTGGAATCCGAAAGGGAAGAGGAAAAGTGGAAGACCAAAAAATACACTATGCCAGGAAATAGAAGCAGATATGAAAAGGATGAATGTTGACTGGAAAGAACTGGAAAGGATTGCCCAGGACAGAGTTGGATGGAAAATGTTGGTGTGCCGCTTATGCTCCTACACGAGGGGTAACAGGTGTAAGCAGTAAGTAGTAGTAGTATGTTATGTTGATGAAAAACAATAACTTACCTTCTTTGTAAAGGCAATAGTTAGTACGAACTACTAAAAATATTTTTAATAATAAGCATCAACCTATAATCAAACAAGTCATATTTTCAATCGAAAAGGTTTACAATCTGATGAAATTTGACGATTGATGTTAGTGTAATATTTTGAAATAAATAAACTATGGCACCTAAACAGGATAAAATCACATGTTAAAGAACACCATAGCAACCAAATTACTACTTAAATACTCTCTATTCTTGAATAATAAGGTGATTTTAATTAATTCAGTTACGTAATGCTCCAAAAGATATTATCTAACAATTTTAATTTAATTAAATGTTTTTAAAAAAAAGTGAATTTCACCATAATTTAGGTTTATTAAAACTCTTGCATAAGGTTTTTTTATTGTAAAGACAATTTGAGAAATAAATAACTAATATTTCACGTTAATAAGTTTAGACACTGGACTATTCGAATATAATGCTGTTTGTGTGATAATTACCACCGTCAAAGTTGATAATAATTAAAATTCCTTTTTTTTAAAAAAAAATTTCATGAATATTCAAAAGAGATACAATAATAGATTCACATATCAGTATTAGTAAAACACCAAGAAGTTCTGTAAAATGATGTTTAATTAATAGCAATCCAACTAGAAGTAAACATTTAAACATAAAACCGTCTTGTAAATAGTATTTGGAAATTTAAAAAGGTGTTTTATAGAAAAACTTTGAATCACTAACATGATAACTACTGCATCCCGAATTTGTCCTTTAATAATCTCAAGAGAGCATTTCTAACAGATGCTACTTAAATATTCTAATATCAGGTGGGAATTACGGCGATATACCTTGTTACAAATGACGAAACAGGTTGATTTTCCTTTACATACTAAAATCTTGATCGAAATACTAACGGAAGCTTTTTTAAAAGAATGTACAATAAAAGTAATATATTTATTAATATGGTTCAGTGGAATATTTAACTTTCATGTAATCTTTTTTAAAAAAAACCGAGTAATATAATCAAAATATCTTCTTTATGTTTGAGATTGCCGCATGGAAAAATTTAAGATTAAGTGAATATAATAATATAAGATGCATAGAGATATGTACTCACGAATGTGAATCACAACAGTCCTCTGTTAGATATACTTTGATTTAGAGTTTATTATCCTATAAGTTCGGTATATAAACTTTCTACAGACATTTTTCTACTTTAAAACAGTTGACTAAATCTATTTAGATTTTTTATAAAACTATGAACAAGCACTATTTAGTCAGGTACAAAACATCAGTAATAGTTCAAATTTATGTAATCGTAAATATTGCATATAAAGGTAATTCTATGAGTTTCATCAGTGTATTAGGCTTTTGTTTTCACAGTGACTTTATCTTCTAAAACTAGTTTATTAGTATTACTTACTTACGCCTGTTGCCCACAATGGGGCATAGGCCGCCAACCAGCATTCTCCGACCCACTCTGTTCTGGGCCTTTTTTTCTAGTTCGATCCAACTTTTGTTCATTCTTCTCATATCTGTCTCCATTTCTCAGTGTAATGTGTTCTTTAGTCTTCCTTTTCTCCTTTGACCTTCAGGATTCCATGTTAGGGCTTGCCTTGTGACGCAGTTGGGTTATTTCCTCAATGTGTGTCTTATCCACTTCCAACGCTTTTTCTTGATTTCTCCCTCTTCTGACATCTGGTTTGTTCTCTCCCACAGTAACTTGTTGCTGATAGTGTCTGGCCAACGGATCCAAAGTATTTCCCACAGAAAACTGTCGATAAACACTTGTATCTTCTGGATGATGGCTTTCATAGTTCCTCAGGTTTCCGTCTCATACAGTAGAACTGTGTTGACATTTGTATTGAAAATTCTGATCTTTGTGTTGGTTGACAATTGTTTTGAGTTCCCGATATTCTTCAGTTATACATATGCTGCTCTTGCTTTGCCGATCCGCGTCTTCACATCTACTAGTTTAATAGTATAACGAGTACATAATATATTTAAAAATTCTTTAGTCATAATTAATCAAATTAATAAATCATAAAGATTTTTTTCATAATTATCTATTAAAAAAACCTTCATGAAAAATTATATACATGAAATATCTTAATCAAAAACAAAAAATAAAAACAAAAAAACACACTAAAAAAACCCTGCTAGTTTATCTGTAAATCATGTCATAATAAACAATATGATCTTAATTTTATTTTTTTTGATTCCTCTTTGAATTACACTTTATATGCAAAAATATTTTGAAAGTAAAATCTTTTTTTTTCATAAAATATTTTAAATTACCACCATCATTTATCGAAATTCCTTTCTGAATTTATAAGATATTGAATGAAAATTCAAAAAAGCAAAGAAAAAAAACAAAAAAAAATAACAATTACAATTACTATACATACAATCAACCAAATTAATAATAATGATAATAATAATGACAAGTATATGAATGAATGATTATATTGGGGGGTATGTGAAATTCTATTCAATATTCAATGGATATGATGTTAGTACAATGATAATTTGATGTCGTTTTTTTTCTCTCTCTCTCTTGTTTTTGACAAGTGTGACATGAAAAAAAAACATAGTTAACTTTTTTTTTCGTGTATGTATGTGTGTATAGAAAAACCGAAGAGTATACTTTTTGACTCATGAATTACTTTCGGAATGTTATATATGTATAAATCGAATATGAAGATATTCACATGATGTCTTACGAAATTGATTAGATATTTTGTAGTAATTTAATTTTTTCTTGCTCATTCCCAATTTTTGGAAAAAAAACAGCAAAAATATTTTCATCTATCGAATTTTTTAATTATTATTTTTTGATCAATTACTTTTGCTTAAAAAAAAGTAATATCTGTAATGTCAGTGAAATATCAATCAATTGAAGCTAGACTCAGAACCTAACAGTCTCATTCATGAACCTCTAGATTACTGAGCCGGCATCCAACTGTGTTAATGTCTGACTTCAACCAATCCATGAAATTGAGCATCCGTTCACCATTGTCTTCAGTGAATTACTATATCACAACAGACCGATAGGTCCTATGTTCCAATCTCGCGTGGTGGGATCGTAGATGCACACTGTTTAGGTGCCTCACACTGGGACGAAACGACTATCCAGTGCTTCCATGTTTTCCATAGTGGTCTCACTTCAGTTGACTCGTGAATTCAACTATAAAATTACTAATATCTCCACTTAACACCTTTCTGATAAATATCAGTCAGTTTGGTTTTTGCTGCTATTCATGAATCAGTTGGATAGTTTTGTTTATGTTGCGTATTCTTAGCTTAATCATTTAACTGACAAGCTTTCATAGCGATTCTGTAAAATCTCTCTTTTTACTTTAGTGAAAGTGAAGTAATTTATATCTCAAATTGAAGTGGATGTTTATAATAGAATTTAAAACATCAACGTTAGTTCTTTAACTACATTAACCATCTCAAACAATACAGCAACTACAAAACTTAATAAAACCGTAGCTAGTTGTAATTTGGATTCTTAAATATTTTGGTCAAGTGAATAATTTTAGCTAATAGTAGCTCTCTCAAAAACAAAAGATATATAAGTTTATATTATAAGTTCACTGGGACTTCAATGTCAGATAATGAAATATCAAAGTTTTGTATTTCGTATGTAGTTGTTAGGTCAAGGGTATGTGGTATTGGCATATATCAAACGATGATCAGTTATTCACGACCGTTGATGTAACTTGGCAAAAATCAGAAATCATCGATAAAACCCATGCTTTTTACTCAAATATACCTAATGACAAATTTTCTACCTGTTATAATAATTTGTAATTGAAGTCATAAACGAACATCTTATAAATACAGCTTTGTTGGATTTGTGACATTTATTAATTACTTTCAACAGCTTTTAAGTATTTACTAAAAGACTCCCAAATAAATTGACTGAAAAAATAGTTAGTTTCTGAATTTTACGACTTTAAACATTAGAATTTTTGTATTGATAGTAGATGGCCTATGATTAATCACAAGAACTTGAAAAATATGAAATCGTTATTATCATTTGCCTTATCGTTCATCAATATTTTTGCTTACTATAGAACTATGAAGAAATATTTATTCCTACAGTCGTTTTACATTAAACTATCTACTATTTAAATCTAAATCCAATTCTAGTATAATTCGTTATTCAGTAAAATGAAAAGTCAACTGTCTTACAATAACATTCTAAACTCTGTAAGTAATATGTAACGATCAAACATCAACAGTTTGTCTTTTAAAATGAGTTATACCCTTAAATTAGTATTTACTATCTGTCTAGATGAACCTAATTTCATACTTCACGGTTCGAATGTGTTTACTAATATTTTTGTGTACAGATAAATCTCTCAATAGTTGTGATATCGGATTACATTTTACAGATACTACTTCATAAAAAACAAAATAATCATAAGATATTAACATAAGTGATATGTGAAAATGAACGATTTTATTATTTTTTTAAGTTTAGTCCCAAACTAGTAGGGGATTTTTACTTTAAACATACAAATTGAATGCCTAAATATAGTGTTGTGTCAGAGCTTCGAAATACATATTAATTTGAAAGAAACAGTTCAAGGAAAGAAAAAGATACTTAAAAGATGTACATTCAACGAGGAAGATAATGTAGCAAGATGAAACCCATTTGGAAATTTTCACTGTAATCCTAGAAACTATAAATAATGATGACCTAGCTATTTATGTTAAATTTCCCAACGTGATATCTATTTTATACACTAAAATGTTTTATAATTTCAGTAAGTGATGGAACAAATACATGACTAATTAAACATTATTAGATTGCATATTGATTTATTTGCAACTGTTTGGTATGTAGTTATCACTAAAGTACAATCTGACATTCCCGATCGAAAAAAAACAATTCTAGTAAAAATTAAGATTTGGTAAGTAATCGACAGTCTAACAGATAACACTCATTCACTAAATAGAAATAAAAATAACCAGAAGTTCTGGTTACAAAGCGACTACTGAAACAACTAAGGATAATCTCAGTCTCAAGTTACTACTCAAATTTAGTAAGTTATGCGTATATCAATCTTACATTTTCAAAATAAGATCCTATTCACACTAATCACACACTACGTTTAGCTTATATTCAGACGGTTCAAGATGAAATTTATACATACAGTCTTTTCATTTAATTTTTCGCGGAATCATAAAAAAATATTTTAAAAAATAATATCCCTTCAAATAAAGAAAAATGTTTCAAATGTTTCAGTAACTAATAGCATTAAATTGAATAAATCCACTTTGTTACTAACCCCAACCCACCTCACTTACGAAAAAAACAGACTATGATTTACAGTATTCAATTTCTATATATTTATTGATTTTAATTTAATTGTAAATTTTCTTGGCGAGTAAATTTGTCTTGTTTTGTTTATTTGTTTGTTTGTTTTTCTATCAACATGCAACTAATTTAATTTGATCATCTGATATTCACGAAAACTTATTCTTCTGTTTAATGGTCTATTTACATGTACCTATATAAATTTATTTTTTGATAGCAGAAAATAGAAATTTTAATGACAAAACTTGTCATGACTACTATTAATAGTATCTATGTCATTTTGTATTGTTACTATTTAAGTAGTATATATGTAATTTTTTTTCATAACACTACTCATTTTCTACTGAAATAAAAAAAGACATTGACAATGTAGTTTATCGGTAAAAAAAGGGAATTTACATTTTAAAAAAGAATGTTCAATTATGTACGTATTAATTCTTTATCGAGTAAAAACTTACATAGGCTTATTTCATGAATAACTTTGATGTTCGTTATAATTATTGGATTAGAAACAAGAAAATATGTCAAAAAAAAACACAGAAAAAAATAGCGCTGACATGACATTTTAAATAATCTACTGTTATAAAAATTAATCAATCATCTTATACACATATCAACTATTTTATCACTAGTTAAAAATACAAATGCATAGTAATCTCATGTTTAAAATGAACTGATAAATTCAATCTAGGGTTCCACTTGTTGCTAATCGAATATGTGAATTTTTGTTATTTACTTAGTGAATATACACGTACATTGGTGGATTGTTTCGTAAAGTTTCATATTGTTGTCGTCGGTGGGCACTGATAGTGATCCAGTTCTAGGATGACGTAATTACTCAGTTCTCTTTTTACTTTCAACTTTTAACCAGTTGATATAGGCAAATGAATAAATTCATTGTAAATTGATCAAGTTCAACTCAGTTTTTGACAAATGACGTTGATTATTAAGAAGTACATGTCAACTGGATAAAAAATGAGTTATAGTCACTGTTAAGCTAACTGTTTTAATACTAATTGAATATCTGATGCTGATTATGAATAGTCAACAAAGAGCCTTATTTGTGATAAAATTTTATTTAAATAAAAGTCAATATACTTTAATCACATAGTCTACAAGTTTCACAGTAGTTTACTTTGAACTCGTTTTTTTTCTAATTATCATTATGTCCAATTCCAAGGATGCCATTATACAAGTTAGTTTAAAGTTTGAATGGCATTGCTTTCAGCAGTAGTATAGATTCTGTCTATTTTAATTTAAAGACAGTATTCATGATTGATTAAGTTAGAAAACTAGTAAAGCTATTTATTCCTAGTTTAAGACTTCCTACTGTGACCCTTTTTTAATTATTTATGACGAACACATTCAATGATAAATTTAATAAATGACCAGAATAATTTTCATAAATTATGTTTTGTTTTATGGAATTATCTGGAATTTGTAAACAACTACCATAAACTTTAATCTAACTACACAATGAAAACTGTATATTAGAGTTCTGTTCTGGTAGATTTTGAAAGTATAGATTACTGATCACGTTCATATAATTACAGTAGAACTGTGTTTGAAATGTTAAATATGTTTGATTTTTAAATTAAAACACTTGGAAAATTATTGGATCATAAATCTTATATCAGCCGCTTATCCTTCAAAGATCAAGAATAATGATAAAGAGTATATTGAATCTAAACAAACTATCAGCTTTCTGGAATGAACTGCCTCATTTCATTAATTTCTTGTTGAAGTTATAAAAATGGTTTAAGTCAGAAACTAAAATTCATTATTACTCTTAATATACTTGTATTATCTGTAATCGTTATTAATTTTACCTATACTCTCTTGATTAATGTCAAACCATACGTAAGTTGATATGCGCGAACCTAAGTAGTTCTTTAAATTTCGGATTACTTTGTTCAGCGTTAACCAATTGTGCCTATTCGTATTTTATTAAAGTCCACAACTACACAAACTCTGCTTTGAGTGAACATCAGTTGACTGAAAAATTAGTACTGTATCACACATATTCACGCTACTCAGTAAAAATAATGAATAAATATTTTGTAACATTCTGCACTGTAGTCAATACTCACCGAAATTAGATTCCTTTCTAGTATGAACAAGTTTACCACTGAAAAGTGTAGCTTATTTCTGATGTAAAGTATATTTATTAAATATTCAACAATCATCTTACTATTGACTATAATATCAATGCCCAATATGTTTTAACTTCTATAAATAATGTGTAAATATGAACTGTTGAGTTGTTGTTCTTAAACGTATCACACTATTCTTAGAACCCAATAACATTGCATATATTCCTGACTCAATGTAATAGATTGAGACTATTTATAATTGCTTTATAACCTATAGCAACATGATCAGAATGCTAATACAACCTCAGCTTCAGCCAACAATATATTCTGGATAGAATTGAAAAGAAGGTTAACATAATTTACATTATATACTGAATTTTCGACATTATTGTTTCAAAATAATGAAATTTTCGTGGTATACGCATGTGCATAAGATATTGCTTCAAATCACCATATTTGACGAGATCACCGTCAGTATTGAATATAAGAATGTTATAAATAGCGGATAGAATTGGTTTTATAAAGAAAATATTGTGAATAAATCAATGTTTATAAGGACTTTTAACATGATTAATATGTTGAAAAGTACAGTTCAAGAAAATATATACTTTCCCCTATTCTATATCTGACCATAATAGTCTATCGACAAAATATTTATCCAATACTTTTGAACTGTTACGGTCAAGAAAACTCTAGTTTAGGTAATGAATCTGGAAATCATAATAATAATAACACCTATAAAGCGTTAATAAAGTCCTAACTGTACAACAGTAAACGTATATGTTTGGTTTAGAATGATAATTTTATTATAGAGATAACAAAATATATGATATAAAATACCATAAAACTATGTGAGCTTTATTAAGTTTGTGCTGATGATGTCGTTCAGAAGAACACTGAAAGCTCCATGACCATACCATTCAGCTCAGAGAACAAAACTCCATCAAAAAATATCATTTAAAAATTTATACAATTCACAATAATCATTATAATTGGATTAAAAAGTACTAAAAGCTAATATGAAGATAATATTTACATAGATTCAATGTGACCTGGACATAACAAAAGAAAATAATTATTATTTGAACCTAGGAGTAGATGAAGATTACAATAGAAATATTATAATGAATAATATTGAGTAACAAAAACTTAATATATTGACCATTTCTTATAAGTAGGTTAAAATCAAAATATTTAACTAACAGAAAATGTCCAGTATATTTTGTTTCTTGTTTTGTTTTTATTAGAAAATTAATGCAGTTGCATACAGTATATCATCGGCTTAGATCAAACGAAAATAGTTGCATACTGAATATTCAGTATTAGAGTAAATGTTCAGATTACAATAATTATCAAAAGGGGTTTTGTGGAGATTTACTATTTTCATAGTCGAAAGCGTGAGTCAATTGAACCTAGACCACCAGGGAAAACATGGAAGCACTGGACGGCACGGGACTCCTGATGAGGAGTCCCACAATAGGACGAAACGGCCGTCCAGTGCTTTCATGTTTTCCCTGGTGGTCTAGGTTCAATTGACTCACGCTTTCAACTATGAAATTACAATAATTATTAATTAAGACAAGATAAGGAAATGTATGGACAAAGTTATTGAATACACGAACCACCCAGTATATATATATATATATATATATATATATATCACAAATATAAGTGATTATAAAAATAAATGCCAAAATGATGCATAAATTTCCTAAATTTTGAATCGGAGACATGTTTTAACTTGATGTGAAAATAAATGGTGATACTAATGGTGTTAACAATATGATACAGATTTATTTGTTAATAAGCTATACCTATTTCACTCTTAGTTAAAATCATTTCTGACAATAAGACAATTGATTAAAACAACAAAATAGTGAACAGACATTGACACCAAATTTTATTAATCGTTTAATATTACGTAAGCGTATCTTCGCAATTTGTTGGTTAACTTAGAAACAAAAAAAATGTTATTGCATAATTTTTTTTCTCATCAGTTTTCTAACGAGTAAGTTAAATTTTTGTATACTAAATAAGAAGTGTTCTATTGTTTCTCTACAATGTCATTCATTCCTTATTGTAGTATTAACAATAAATGTGAGAGTAATGGACAGAAAAGAAAACATTTAGCAACAACAAAAATAATAGAAAAAACAACGAAAACAAGGCTTAACATGTTGTGTTGCGCTAATAATATCGACAAACAACAAAAGAGTATTAGTATTAGTAGTAGTAGTTTCACTATACATTTTCCTATTCAAGTATTAGTGTGTGAGCAAAATAACAAAACACAATTCATAATAATGGAAAAAAAACTACATAGACCACATGGTAGATCTTCCGATAATAGACATGATGTTTTGCTTATATCAATAAAGTCAGTTTAAGATTACTTCATGTAAAAGCACAACTATAGTCTATTGAATGAAAATTCATATAAGGATTGCTAACATGATTCATATGTATTTACATTAATCGATACGAAATTGAAACTAGTGGATATGTAAAATTCCTAATTTACAGAGGTTTATACTTATATTTGTTTATATTTTTAGACCTAACATCCATAACTTTATATATATATATATACATCAGGTTAGCTCACAGGTTATATTTTACCTTATTTAACATAAATATCAACCGTATAAGTCAATTTTGATCTTTACAATGAACGTTCATTTATACTCATAACGGTTACATATATTGAGTGATGTACTTCAAAAGAAAATAGCTGTCTACAACGAAACCTAATAGAAGAAGTAGAAGGAATATGTTTAATAAAGCAATAAAGTGAGTGCATTAAGATATAAAGTAAAGGAGTGGAATTAGCCACAATTTCGTCGGATATTATAAGTAGCTATTTTTTTATATTAAAAATGACGTTTTTATTCATCGCAACTTAATGATTGAAAATTCTTCATGATATCCATCAAAATCAATCACAATAACATAAATGAACATTGAATTATGTTTTTTTTTTGAAATTTTAGACATTTTCCTGAAGTTGTAGAGTGACGTTTTGTACTGTAATGTTTTTTTCTTTTCTTTAAACTTTCCACATGGGTTATCAGTATATTTACATTTTTCCAGTTACTTTTGTGTTATTTTATAATTTCCCAATTATTGTTTATTTCCTCATTTTATTTTATTTAAAAGTAAAACAGTGTGTAAACATTGGATGTTTATCTGTCTATACCATAGAAACAATATATATATAAACATATACTTCATACTAACTGTATCATTCATTCACTAGGTATTGTTTGTTTGAATCTTCCCATTGATGTTTAGGACTGCAACTAGTCAGTCTCTAATTCGCATATGCCTCGATATAGCCTTAATTAACAAGCATTGTAAGGAAAGATCAGCAGAAGCTAGCAGTGCCTTTTGCTTCAGACGCCATCGCGTTATCCACTCAGTTAATGAGTCCCAGAGTGAGCACCAACTCTGAGATGCAGGTACATCCAGCTGACAAGTCCCAAATGGGACGAAACGCGCGTCCTTGATTTCACTGCTAGCCACCATCCATCTTTGCTTACAATGTATCATTCATTGCTTCAAAACACTGGAAAAGCCATATATCCTTCATTGAGGTACATTTATAGTTAATGATTTGTTTACTTTCATTAGTATACTCATTGTTGTAAAAATTTCATAAAAATCAAAATAATTCCATAAGTACTGGACAATATAAAATTTTGGTAAATTAGTAAAAGAAGGAATGTTTTCTCTTATAAGAAGAGATTTAATATTTTCAAAGTTGAAATTATAATTGAATATTCTTAAGCAAAGTTAAATGATTACTTTATTTTGTTTCAATAATATCTTGTCAGGAACAAAATTTTATCTACATTCATGATGGATCATACCAGTGAAATGGTTTAAATATTCTTCATAACTTTATTTTTCAATGAAATCTGGTTCTTCTAAGTAAATTCACAACTGTATAACACAGATTACTAGTATTTATTCATAAAGATAATTATATGGAAAGGAATAATTAAAGATTGTACACTGTCGTTCTTTATCACATAACATAAATTTTCCTATTTAAAGTAAACTATATTTTGGAACCTCCTTGTTAATTAATCCCAAATTTTTCTCAATGTTTTAAAAAAGTATTCGTTAAGTTGATCCACATTATTTGAATAGATACTAGATATATTGTTAATGGTTGTAAGGCCAAGTAATTTATCAAATCTATCAAATTATTTTATGACATTCATATTACTACCGAGTAATATAGTGTTTTTTTAGAAAAAGTATCATTTACCATAGGCAATTAACTTTAGTTTAATAAAAATATTACATTTATTTTATCCATAGTATCATAGTACAGTCGGAAAAAGCTATTCTTCTTTATGTTTATACTGTGGTGTGGTCCACTTATATCCTCATAAGTAGTATATAGTGATGGTCAGATATAGAATGTACTTTGGCAGAAGATCGATAAGGAAAGGACAGAAATGAAGTGCGATCGGTAGGAAAATGCATGAACAGTGAAATCAGAGAAAACGGACTGATATTTGCAGAAGGAAGAGTTAAGATTAAGACAATTGATTGTTATTTTGCAAATTAACTGTTCATTATATGGTTATCAAAATTTAGTGAGATAGTCTGTGATTTGTACATTGGACTGTCCCCAGTCGTGTTTCGTTCACTAAAATACCACTTCATTGAGATTTTTTGTGGATATGCAGATACATTCTTCATACTATTGAATTAGACTAACTTAAGAGATATTATATATGTTCAATTCGAATGATCGTAAACTAAAGTAGTTTGGTTTGTTTTAAAAAATCATTTCTTAGTTTAAGAACATCAATCACAATTTTAAGCCGATCATGCAATTGGACAATAAAGATTTTTAGTACATAAAATTTGAATTATAAGTTAAAGTATTTTTACTTCATACAGATTTTTAATGGTAGACAAACATTCGTAAGTATGAAGTAGTAAAAGTTTCTATGACGAACATATAAATATTATTGATTATTTACATTTAAAAATTAAAATTAGGCATAACTGAAATGTTGGTATCACTGAGACAAAGAATTTTATTAAATAATATGTTCTACATCGGCAAGAGATTTTTTCTCGGTTGTAAATTATTCCTCACAATATGTGAACTATCAAGCTATATCTTATTATTTCAACTCATATCACTTTGTAATCATATTATTCTTCAGGTTAAAAAACATTATCTTTTGAATACTAAATAAGACAACATTGCTTCAATATCAGTAAGCTTAAAATACAGTTTTATGGGGAGGAAAAATGTAAACAAAACTTATAGTTAAGATGGATAGTAGCTAGCAGTGGAATCAAGGATGCGCGTCTCGTCCTATTTAGGACTCATCAGCTGGATTCACCTGCATCTCAGAGTTGACGTTCACTCTGGGACTCGAACCCCATTGCACAAGCAAGTGGCTATCAGGACTCAGTAGCTGAGTAGATAACGCGATGGCGTTTGAAGCGAACAATATTGGGTTCGAGTCTTAGAGTGAAAATCAACTCTCAGATGCAGGTACATCCAGCTCACGAGACCCAAATAGGACGAAACGCGCGTCCTGGATTCCACTTTTAGCCATTATCCATCTTTGCTTATAATGCTTATGAATTAATTCTATATTGAGGCAACACGTACAGTATGCACATAAGCCAATAAGAGACTGACCAGTTGCAGTCCTAAACATCAATGGGAAGATTCAAACAAATAATACTAAGTGAATATAAAGCTTATAGTTCTGATGTAACTATATAATATTCACATGATAGGATAAACTCTTATTTACACAGTTTTGAACTGAATGTTTCTGACGAGACATTCAGATTCCCCTTAACTTACAAATACGAATATAGAACACACTGATTGATTACTTTAATAACTTGTATGGGACAGGTTTGTTCAGTAACCTAAACTTGTAAATGAGATTTTATCTCAAAAGATGAACAAATAATTCCGAATGATTTAAATATGTAAACAAATAAATGAATATTCCAGCGAACTAATGTCACTAAAAAGATCTCAGTTGACTTAGTAATGTCTCAGAAAAAGTAACTCATATTCAAGTACCAAAGTAAATAAAATTATTATTCAGAATTATTTTACTTAAGATGTTAAATACAATTTTAGTCTTTGATAACAGTAGAGCTAGTTTCATTGATTAAAAGTATATTATCAATAAAAATCTTATCCATGAGTTACTCTTTTGATGACTCACTAATCTCATAAAAAGTCAAATGGTTTTTATTTAGTTCACTAAGAAATAAAACGGTAGGACTCCCAAGAAGTTAGATTTTCTCAGCTACAGAAAAACTTCAAAACATTCAAAATATTTACTTACTGATTATCACAACAGAAACTGTGAAAAAACGCAGTTTGTAAATAGTCAAGTGAAAGAATTGATTTACGATATAACTGGAATTGTAGAAAGTGATATTAATCCTGTTTTTACTATAGGGCTGTTTTTATTACTTTTAAGTTTTAGGCAAATCATTTCATAGTGTTTACTTCCAAGTGTTAGGCCAGCATTTCTCTTAAACATGACAAAGTTAAATATTTTATGGTCTGACAATATCATCATACCATAAAATAAAGAGGAAACAAAAAACTAGACTGAGAAATGAATAAAGACACTACATAATTTGTCGGTGGTTGGGTGAATAACTGTCTTTCATCATCACTCACTATCTCCCCAAAATTTGTGAGTACAACTCTGTGGTCCCACAGGTGATACATCAATCAAGAAGTGCAACATTTTCTTTTACGTTCTTCCTCCTATCAAATCCGGATTGATATGTGTTGCTTCGATAACATTCTCTTTTGTCATTTTCATATTATTGCGTTATAGTCAATTATTCTTAAACCTTTCTAAAATTAATTCCAAAACAATCAATGCAATTCCTTAGTATACTGAAATAGTATATATTAAAAGCGAATGTGAAGTGAATTCTGATGTATGCATCTAAGTATTGTGGTACATTTCAATAGGTCTTAAAGTTAATAGTATTTAGAAAAATGTTCCGGAATAAGCTAGATTGGTCTTATTCGTGTTAGACGATGTCTATTTCAAGACGAATATGATTGTTTAACTGTACATTCTCAGTGTAAATAGTTAATTATTCTTTATTGATACGAAAGAGTCACATTATAAAACTGAAGTGTAAAAACTGAAATGAAAATCTGTTTGTTCGAAAATTGCTTTTACTAAACGCTGTTAAACGTAATAATTTAATGAAAAAATATATAATTTGAATGAATCAATACAATTCAGGAAATATGAGATATTAGGGTGAATAACCTGGAGCAAACAAACATAACTGTTTTTGGATATAAGATGGGATAAGTCAAAAGTTGTATATTTTAGTAATTTTCACCAATTAAGCACATGGTTAATCCACTCGTGTCATACAACTTCTTTTGTAGGCATTATAACATCTTTTCGGTTATTAGAATTATTAGATTTAAACCTACCCACTGAGCGCTAGGTTAATTAATACTTCGATTTTCGGGTTCCATAATTTATTAGACGACATCAAAAATCTAGTATAAAGCCAGACTGAAATTTATGTAGATAAGCGATACTTGGACTAATAGGTTTTAAAAACGGATAAGCGTGAAAAGCTGCCACACCTTTTATCTAAAGTCTTATAGATTGCTGATTAAAACTTCTCCCTTAAAACAATCTAAAAAATTTACTTTGATCACATTCATGGATTGATTCGACAAAATTTGTGGAAGACACTTGAACTACTTTAGTGTATTTAGTAGTTAAACGTTGACAAAAAATTTAGTTAAACATATGTGATGCCAACGTTACTTCTTGATGAAAACTATATTTCTCCTGACAAATGCGATTGCCGAAAAACAATTAATTTAGCATTCGATGACGAGTTTCTTATTATTACTTGATTAAATTTATAAACTCGAAGAATTGTCAATTTGGGGACTTGTGAAGATGGTAGTATTTTCACAGTTTAATTCATGAGTCAAGCTAGGTTAGACCACAAGCCTGGAAGCACTGGACAGCACAGATCTTTTCAGCAGTGCACATCTATGATCCATCACACAGAGTCAATGGTCTAGAGGTCAAGCGTCCGCGCGCTAGTCCAAATGTCCCTGGTTCGAATCTTGTGTGTGCAATCGTGGATGCACACTGTTCAGGAGTCCCATACTACGGCCGTTTAGTCCTCCTGAGTTTTCTCTGGTGATCTAACATTAGTCAGTTCGCGATCTCGTTAAGACTCAACAATCTCCACGACGTCACACTCATAAATAATTTACAGTATTTTGCCTTGAACCTTTTGTTGAACGAACTTGATGCATGAAATATAATAGTATTTTATATTCTTATTTCGTTATTAAAAAGGGATAGTTTTTCTACAAAAAAGAGAATAGTATATTTATTTAAGAACTTTATTCTGTCTAGTTTTCTTAGTTTTATTAACACCTAATCAATTATAACAAACCGCAAAGTTAAAGATCACTATATTTCTTACTTCAAAATTCTACAGTACTGTTGTACATACTAGGTATGTGGTGAATGAAACTCAGATGGGGAAAATGAATTTATTCTTTAATGTAAAATTATAGAGTGCCTCTGTTAAACATGAAAACCACACATTAAAAAAATTATCTGCACATTCTCCTTCAGTTGCTTATTACATCTTTTATGGTTCTTTCAATCCTGTTGTCATTACATTCGTTCTTTGTTTCCCTTTCTGTTCTCTTCTACTGGTAGGCATTCCACTTCCGATTGCAGCTACATACTACTTGTATCCGTCAGATTAGGTAGCATGTACTACAAGTATAGTGATAACCATAATGATGTCTGGTATTAAAATCGTTAGTCTTAAATATTTTTAATTATGTTTCATATTTTTTCTTGATATAATATCTTCACATACTTTTATGAACTATGTTTCTTTTATTGAAATCCTTTTTATGGATCATATTAGTTCACCTCACATAAATCTATAATTTGCTGTCATTAACAGATTAGTCGTTAGTATTCGTTAGTAAACAAATTCGTAATTCAAATCTTGAGATGCTTTTTGATCTTTAATAATAAGTTTAGTAATTTAGTTAAACACTTACACATAACCCCTGTACATAGATAGATCCATAATTTCACTTTGGTTTCACAAAAACGATCACTACTACTACCTCTTTAAATATCTAAACTTATAATACTAGAAATAGTTGTTAGTTGATATGATAATTAATTTTGAATAATCTGTTCTCACATTTGTTATAATGAAGAATTCAAAAACTCACTAACAACAAGTGGTATATTTTATCAAGGAAAAACGAAAGTGATAAGTTCAATAAAACACTTAAAGTGTCTTTAACATGTTTTATTTCAAGTATGTTTAATCGATTAGGTAAATACTTATCAAATTCTGGTTAAATTGAAAACGAATGAATATTTAGACAATTTTTTGAAGTCTTATGATATGGATCTATATTTTGTTTTCTTTAGATAGTTGATAGTTAAGTATGCACTGTCCAAGTGTTTAGTATATTTCTTAAGTTAAGCAGTATTAAAGAAAACATTTAGTAAACGAAATATATCTGACTGTGTTTAAGGTATCTTCTTGACTTCTTGATGCAAAAAAACATTTCTTCATTTAAACGATAGCTGTGAAATTTATATGGTAGTAGTAGTAGTAAATGAATAATAAAAATCTTTCGAAAACAGACAGTGAAATGGCAATATTTTAAATTCATGAATAAAGCATAGAATATCTGGTTTTTAAATTCACATGATGTTTTTTTGTCCGTCGAACTATTCACTTTGATTCCTGATAATTATATACTTAAAAACTTTCTGTGAAATAATGTGTATGACAAACTATCACAATGAGAAATTTTTTAGCTGCACAAATTGTATACGTCTTCTGATATTTATTTAATATTTAAATTAGAAATATGTGACAAGTATTATTGCGTAACAAATGATGGACTTACAACAGAATAAAGTAGCCACATTAAGTTCGTTTAATATTATAGTGAAATGCATATAGTTAAATGAGAGAAATCTGATCATATTCAATTAACTTCATGAATTGAAGTTTTGATTGAGATCACGAACATATCGGTGTTAGACCATTAAAAACCTGGAAGCACTGGATGGCCGTTTAGTTCTAGTATGGGACTCCTCGGTAGTGCATATCTCTGATCCCGCATACGGGGTTGAGAACCCAGGACCTTGGAATATGGTCGCGCAGCATTGTGGATTTGTTTAAATTGGACAATAACAACGTTGGATCCCAGCTAAGTGGTCTGAAGGCTAAATGTTTTTGCGCAAGATCGAAGGTTCTGGGTTCGAATTCCATATACGGGGTCGTGGGTGCGCACTGTTGAGGAGTCCCATACTATGACGAAATGACATCCAGTTCTTCTAAGTTATCAATGGTAGTCTAACATTGAGCGATTTATGATGTTAATCAAAACTCAACAATCTCCACAACCCTTTACTGAGAATTCAACTATGTTAAGACATATGAACAGACTATAGGAAAATAAATTGGTATATTTTAGGATGAAAATTTTTCCTGTTAAAATATCCATTTTAAAAAATAGATTATATTTTTATGATAAATTTTGTTATTTTACAATCAATGAATATTTAGTCTAACAGAGATTATTCTAGTCTACCCCCCCACACACACACATACATACACAATTTACTAGCTTATTCTTCTCTCCACGTGCTTCTATGTTTGTTTTCAAAGAAATATACATGTTTATTGTGTTTCAATAGGTAAGTAGTATGAAATAAAAAGAAGGGGGGGGGAAATGGACATGTTTTTCTTTCATAGCCTTTTTCTATTGTATCTGTTTATTTTCATCTAAAATCTTATTCTCATCTGTATTTATTCAACATTTGAGAAAAGTATGATTTTCATTTAGGTTGGAAAATGAATAAAATATATATTCTTGGTACACTTATTTGACTCTATCTTATTCTTTTTGAACGAATTTTAAAAAAAAGAAATCCAGTTATTTTAATTTTATAGTCTATCATTCAATTTTTTTAAAATACATTTCCCATTGTTTCTCTCGTTGTAATCCAAATTAAGAATTAATCCCAATAATGGAAGTTACATGAAATCTACAATGTATTTACAAACTGATGAATGAAATATTTTCTAAATGTAAAATACTAGTCCCTTAATATTTATGTCTTGCTGTAACATTGTGACCTATTAAATGAAGTCATAATAGTAAACAGTATAAAGGAAGAATAAAAAAATTCACTTAGTATTGTTTGTTTGAATCTTCCCATTGATGTTTAGCATCGCAATTGATCAGTCTCTTATTGGCTTATGTGCATACTGTGCCCCGATACTACCTAATTCACATGAGTTGCAAGCTAAGATGAATAGTGGCTAGCATTGGAATCCAGGACGCGCGTTTCGTCCTATTTGGGACTCATCAGGTTGATGTTCACTTTGGAACTGGAACCCAGCATCTTTCGCTTCAAACGCCATCGCGTTCTCCACTCATCTACTGAGTCCTAAGATTTTGTAACACTAAAACTTTAGCTAGTTTAAATAGTATCAAAAGCTTTTACCTGGTTCTAAATATTAATTGTTCCACTTCAATGTTACTCATATTTCATTCAAACTACCATATATCTACAAGTCTAGGAATAATAACTGCAACATTTCTGCATTTAAGGTCAAACGAAAAAAAACATATGGAACATTCATTCAGCTTTTTAATCAGTGAATAGGAAAAAAAGCATGATTAACAGAGCGTAATGTTTTCAGGCTAGTTTTGTAACATTTTTCTTAATCCTGTATTAGGAGTGCATTATCACTTTGTTTCTGAGCGTGAAAACATTCAACCATGATTTAATTTTATTATTTCTATTATATTTTTATTTTAATTTAATCGAAAAAACAAAAAAAATAAATTGTAACAACTATTTTTATGCTTGAAGATAAACTTGAAAATGTAGCGTATTAGTACAATTTTTAGTGTTTATAACTAGAATACAATGCCATAAAACAGGTTTTTATATTCAATAAGAGATCGTTTTATAAATTTTACCAATATTATTGTTTTTATCAAGATCTACATTCCAAGTACCACTTAATAACATTCTATGGCATTTTAGCATAGCTCACGCGATGTTGAGTCACTCAGACCAGTTGCCACATTGCAACATGATGTGCAGAGTTTAATGAACATTTAAAGAACTAAAGAAATATAACTTTGGTCACTATTTAGTAATCGATCAATTATAAGTATCTCGGTCCTATAAGAAGTTGACTACGGCTTGTAAAGCTTAGTTATATTATCTCAGACTGTGAAGTTGGACAACGTGAATTCGAATTTTACAATGGGTATAAATTTCATCAAGGTTACATATATACCCACCTACGTTACTTTTAAATACATATAATTTTGAAATAATTGTCAATAAAAAATTTAATGTAACACTTATCGTTTGTAAGAGTTGATATCGGGTTGTTGATTATTATTCAAAGATGAATAAATTGGTTCTCTGGTGCTATTTTGGCTTTTCTTGAAGATGTCTTGATACTGTAGTGACTGGTACTATATCAAGCCCACATAGGTTATTCAAGCCCCTCGACAAATCATTCTATCCATTCTTTTTAAATCACATTTTGACTTTATCACATCAAATTTATCTGTTTTTATCTAAGCGTAGGTGTGTGAATTTCTTATCTTATTCATCACATGTCTGTAACTTATTTTTGTCTGACTATAAATGTCGATTTATGCTTGGTTAAATAGAGTTGGCCCATTCGCCTTCACCACTGCACGTCTTTTCGTTTTGCTGCGCTTTCCGATAAATGATTGCACGAAATACTTATATTCAAAATCCATTCTCATATTTGAATTATTTAATTTAGTTATTCACTAACGCGAATTAAGTCGATAGTTATAACAAGGATTGACGACATGTATGTTTTGATAGCAATCATTCGTCCGATCTAACTAAAATCAGATATTCAAAGGACACTAAAAAAAATGTTGAGGCCTCAAGGTAATTCTATTTTTTGACGTAGAAACCAGAATACAAATTTCGTCACATATAGGAAATTACAAATCACTACAAAATATGGCAATAAAGAACTATCTATCGGTTAAAACTCAGTATTCAGGCCAAAAATTTGTCGAATATTTAAGGTAATGGATTTTTGTATTAAATGACTTTAATCCAGCTGTAACATTGAATAGGAAGGTGTGCCCTCCATTGGTCCCACTATTATTCATTAAGGTAAAGATCATTTGATATGACTATATCATTCTCAACATTTTTACAATAGGTATTGTTTAGTGATATATGTAGTTTGAACTATGGTTAACACAATGAATGATCCTTTCGGCCACCATAAAGTAATTTTGAGATTTCATGTTCACGTATGACATAATATCGGAGTTTTTAGATGAAGCATATTTATACATAAAGCAGACATGATATTTTGGGGAGGTAGATCAAATTTTATAAAAATAAATTAGCTGTATAAAAGTTATTAATGACATTGTCTTTCCACTTTTTTCATAGGAAGAGCTGAACTGGTAAGTGAACCAACTCGTTAGCAAGCACCTGATCTGGAAAGTATTTAATGAAATTAATAAATAACTATTCTATTGTCTTTAGTCTATAGCAGTGAAGCAGAAGATGAAACCAGAGTATTCAAGGTCATTCGATCCATACCATCAAGTTTTTTTAGGGAAGTTTGATCCCGTCTCCTTAGCACAAGAAAAATTATTGAACTTCGAGCTAACAACTCTAGTCTTTGTGTTCAACAGAGATTTGTAAAATCCTCGTCTTTTTCTCTGAAGGATAACACTTGACCAATAATTTTATGAGTTTTTCATACACTTTGATTACTTTTCTTTGACCCATTCATATCTCTTATTCATTCATATATTGAAACCGACCTTTCTCACACTACTTATTACATAATTTTTAATGACTATTATTTTAAAAAGTTAATTTCTTTCAAACTTCAAACTGCTTCTTCAGATTATCGCATTTGAACAAAAATCTTACTGCATATTAAATGCTGTTGAACAGCTAGTTGATAGCAATACATTATCGAAAATTATTAGCATCACGTAATTATCACAATTTAAAATTTCCTGGAAATTAATTAAACAAATAGCGAATAATTAAAGTAACAAAACATTCAGGAAGTAATAAAAGTATTTATAACAATATAGAAGATAATTTATTTACATAAGTGAATGTAAAAATTCTAATTAATTTTAAATTTTATAACGATGTCAATATTGTAATTGTAGGCTGTAACCTACAATTTTTCATTATATTATGATCGTAATCAAAACTATTTTATGTTTAAAGCAAATGATTAACTAGATTTGTGAATAAAATCTAAAGGAAATAGGAGAATTACAAAAAAATGCACAATGCTAAGACAAGACCGGTTCAGATAAACGGAAACATCGTATAATGGACGGTGGTTAGCAGTTAAGTTCAAGACATGCGTTCCGTCCCTCTTGGGACTCGTCATCTAGATGCTCCTGTATCCTAAGGTTGATTTTCAATCTGGAAATCGAATCCGGTACCTTTCGCTTCAAAAGCCATCGCGCTGTTTACTTAGCCACTGAATCATGATAGCCACTTGCTTGTACAATGGGGTGAGGTTTGAATTCACTTGAATCTTTCCATTGATGTTTAGCATTGCAATTGATCAGTCTCTTATTGGAACATGTGCATACTGTGCGTATTGAGATGGTGTTCGAAGTGAACAGTACTGGGTCCAATTTTCAGAGTGAGTATCAACTCTGGGATACAGGCACATCTAGCTTACGACTCCCGAATAGGACGAAACGCGTGTCCTGGATTCCACTGTTAGTCACCATCCACCATTGTTTATAATGCTTGTGACTTAAGACAGTATCGAGGTAATACGCACAGTATGCAGATAAGCGAATAAGAGACTGATCAACTGCAATCCTAAATATTAATGGGAAGATTCAAATAAACAATACAAAATGAATAAAAATAAGTGTTTCTATATAAAAAGAAATGACTCACTGGAGTTCTAAAAATGAAAAGCAGAAACGATTATGAAAGTGTAAGGCTTTAAGATTAATTTATATAATACTTTTATTGACAATGATATTCCAATAATTATTTAAAATCAGGTAACTAATTTTCAGATTTTCACATTCAAACCTGTTCACATGAAGTCACCAAATATCAACAAATTAAAAAATTTTTTTTTTCAGTCAACCAACTCTTCTTGTAACAGAAGATCACACATTTATCACTCAACAGATAGTGCAGCAAATCTTGACTTATATTTCTTTTTGATGTAGTTATAGGACATACAAAATTTCAATGGCAATTATACTCTAAACATATCTTTAAAATTAAACGTTATGTAATTTTCAGTGATCATGGTTGTTTACTAACAAGTACTTCTTTTGATTTATTGAGTTTACTTGAATCGAAAAATCGGATATATGGTATACTATTTGTTTACACTCTAACTATCACGTAACCATGTTTTGCGAAGCTAGTTATATTTCGAAGAATCTATTTGTCATCATGAAGAGTGTTTCCACGACTATAAATTGTTAGTTCATAACTGAGATAATTGAGATACAGTACCAACTAAGTAATAGTAAATGTTGAGTAACCAGAATCAACATTTTATTAAACTTACTTGAAGTTCTAGTGATTTACCTGGAGTTATAGAAAGATATCAAATCCAACAGTGAATTATGCTCAGATTATATCATATAATCGTATTATGTACCCGAATCTATTGATAAAGGAGTAGAACTATTTGTTTGAGTCGATATTTTGTAGTTGAGTTGAATTAGTTACGTCAATTGATAAGTCATCCATATTCATATTTGTTAGTGATTGTCTTATATTATTCTGTTATTGGTATGTAGATCTGAGTTCAGATTAGTCATTATTGACATCTGCCGTTACTCAGTGAATTCCCCAAAAACCCCTTTTGGTAAATACCGCTTTTTTATTGAAAAGTATAATTGACTTAAAAATTACGTTAATCTTCTAGTCCTAATGTAAAGGGAACTATATTTTCTTACCATTTAGTGATTACAATCTCGTTTATTCAATTCCATTATTATTTTTTTAAACCCAATAACCATCTTTGGAAGACTGAAACTCCTTTGAAGCAAAATTCAAGTTATTAAATATTTAAGAGTGTAGTTGACAAGTGTATTGTCTAAGGTCCCATCAACATTGTCGGTAAGAAATCTGTATCAGAGCTTATTTATTCACAGTTCTTTATAAGATTTAGTATTTAATTAGATAAAAGAATTTCTATAGGTCCGGTATTATTACATTTTGTTGTTTTCTGCTTTATATAATTATCATTAACCGATATATCTGTTAACATATACTTTATACTAGACGATGATAAGTATAACGTCATAGTTTCTGTCAACCTAGCAATGTACGAGATATAAGCAAATTTCTTCTTAGACTATTAAGTCAAACACATGATATAACATTAAATTATTAAAGATTTCATAATACGAGATAACCTGATTGACATCTGACATACTGATGTTCCAATATTACTAACAATTTAAAGACGTTTTATGAAAGAAAATCGTTTAATTTACTTTAGGTTACCTTTTTCACAAAGTGTATTAGATCTCAAACACTCAAGCACATACATTTATATTATTCGTCAAACCATTTTCATAGTAGACCTGATCAAATAATGATGAGTAAAAGACAGTTGTTATTCTTTTACATTTTCAAGCATTGAGGGATTGAAGAAATCTTTATACATATATTTTGAAGTCGTTATTGTCTAATTTGCTACTGATAAGTGAGAGATTTTTATTGTTTCTTTACGATAGTAACCAACATTCTAGTTTGGATTGAAGTAGTTTAAAATGATTCGTACCTTAAATTATGCGAACTTTGATGATTTATTATTGAAAATGTCTTCTCTAAATAACTAATTGTAACGTCAAGTGTATAATAATGTGGCCTATATATAACAAGAAATCATTTGACCATTGTTCTCATAAAAGACAAACTGCTCCATCGATTGTAAATGCTATTATCAACAGTCATCGAAATAAAAGTGATAATTCTTAAATTAATCATCGGGTCAACAATCTAGACTTGAATTTAATTAATCAACAGTCTTTCTATGCACTCGATAGCCAACTCGTCGTAGTATGGAACTCCTCAACAGTTCCCATCCACGATCCCACACTCAGGACCCAAACCCATAACCTTCAGTCACAGAATGAACGCCCAACTTCTAGACCACTGATCCGGGGCCCAATAATGTTTATATCTAACGTCAATCTATCAATGATTTTGTGCAACCTTCGACTCGTGAATTCATCTTTGAAAATGCTGCACTCTCCACAAATCCTCGTATCGGTAAAAAGATTTATAACAAATTGATGATAAGCATAATGTGACTAAAATTAAAATGATAATTGTACAAAGATTACTAATCTCTGTTGATTTCACATACTTTGGAAGTTCATGATTCTCATGTTACCACTTCTTGTTAGTTGAAACTCTATAAGATATCTAGCTACTATTTAACAAATCTTATCTATTAATTTATTCTTCATCTTTAAATCTATATTTAAATAATGTTGGACTAAATGACACTGAAATTCAAATGCATCGTTGATCTATTGGTGATCTATTATTGACTTGAATTAATCTCATTTAGAATAAACTGTCAATCACGTTTATAACTTTACTAATGACATCATTATTTCAAATACATATATTATCAAAATGGGGGTCTGTGGAGAGTGTAGTGATTTTAATAGTGGAATTCATGAGTCGATGTAAGCTAGACCACCAGTGAAAATCTGAAAGCACTGGATGGCCGTTTTGTCTTGGTATGGGACTTGTCAGCAGTGAACATTCACGATCCTGCACTCCATTTCCACAAATTCGAGATACGGTTAATCAAAGTGACTTATTTTGTCCCATACTTTGATCACCGTTGCAAAGGAAATAATTTATCATAGTTTCTCTCCTAAATGATAAACAAACAGACTTAAATTGATATCGATTAATAAAAAGTATTTGTAAAATAAACGAATATAGAACCGATAGACCACTATCAGTTAAGTGCTCTGGCGCGAGACTGGTAGGTCCTGGGTTTGAATCTCGCGAGTGCGGGATCGTGGATGCGCACTGCTGAGGAGTCCCATAATAGGACGAAACGGTCGTCCAGTGCTTCCAGAATATAAAAGTACTAAACAGTAGTCGGTGATAATTCAGTCCATCAGAGTTCATCGATTTTTTATTTAATTATGAAACCGATTTGTATTTTAGTAACTACATCAACAAAACGTAGTAAAAATATGAATAGCTGTCACTTTTGACCTTGCACTTTTTTCTTCTAATGTTTATTCTTGGACTAGATGAGCTATTAACCGTCGTGTGTGCACACGAATTCTATCATTGATGTTTCACAATTTATGCTAGGAAGTGGTAAGACATATACATTATACTAGTGAAAATGTCTTCAGGAAAGTTTTCAATCACATTTACCTTGAAAGAAAAATGTTTTTCTATCCAAAGTGCAAATAGCAGAAAGTTTTGAAAGATGAAAGTTTATGAAATTCTTAAATTTTAGTAATGATTCTTCAAAACGGTACAACCATTAATAAAATAGAAATGAAGAAGAACGATTGATAACAATTGATGACAAAGCAAAGAAATCTTATTCTTATTCATAGACGAAAATTTTTGGATATAATGTTGTATTAATAGCAAGTCTAAACACTTTTCCATACTTAAAACATATATTTGATGATATTTAGTATAGTAGTTTAGGTGACCTATATAATAGGAAAGCAGTTGAAGCGGCATCATGAAGTTTTTCTAAAACGAGAGAAACCGCATACTATTAGGATTTCATAAGAGTATCTCACACTGAGTTACCAGCGATTTCAATATACGGATGATGTGCATGGAATGTAACATTTATTATTCATTAAATACCTCTGTATTTTCAAATCTGCCGAAACTATAGCTTTAAGCTAGAAATCTAAGCAAAACAAATGGAACAACATAAAAGAGACCAAAAATTACAAATCAACATACCGAAGACTTGTTTAAAGATAATATTTCGGAATTTCAGTAAAATTCAATAATTTCAAGAAGTATCTATAAATGCAGGTGATTGGATGCATTTTAACATTAAAAGCAATCTAGAAGCTTATTTAATTTTAATATGAATGACTTTAGATCTCCCTCACCATAGTTACGGTATCTTGCCAATATTTGTAACAATTCATTATCTGTTGTTGATATAAACTGAAAAACCTTATGTATGTTACAGTACATGCATGAAAACTACAGTATCATACATGAACATAACTTGAAAACTAAATGTTTCGTTAAAAAATAAGTGAATAACCAGAAGTGTAATTAACGCCCTAACAGTATGGATTAATGTTATTTTTTCATTTTGATGGAGTTTTGTTCTAAAATGGATAGTTTTGTCAAAATTTCACCAAAATCATCTGCCTGAGTTACTTCTCATTCTTATTGAGTGTAAGGTGAAAGAATGATTCTACCAATCATTTTAAAAGTACATACTTCCGAATCTATGGCAAAATGGTTTAGAACTTTATCAGAATTCTTTCGGACTTGAACTGCTAGAGAAATTTAATACACTGGCAGAAAATTTCAATTAAATACTAATGCTTTAGTGCTTCCAAATGAAAAAGTGAGAATTTATCATATCTTTATGTGGAACTAATAATTATATCAAAAGGAATTAAAATGCTTTTCGACAGCCTTTATTTGATTGATCAAAGACCACCTTTGAATAGCCGCCTTTTAGTTGTTTATATATTCTCTCATGGATATTTTCTACCTTATCTTGAAAACGCGATTTATTTAACACTGTAAATACTATTCTTATGGTTGGATAACTCAAGCATATTTATTCTTTTCTTCATTAAGAAAAGCAATTACAGGTGAATGTGTTATGGAAAAGACTAGTTTAAAAAATCAATTTCATATATACCCTCTCCTAACAAAAGCGTAAAGTGCAATTTACGTTTTATTAAGTTACCTGAATTTTGTCTCTAAGCAAAAGACATAATATGTAAAAGATGAGCATTTTTATCAATCAGTCTATAACCGAATGAGTTTCAGTAGATAGTTTAAACGCTCTTATAAGCAAAGATGGATAGCGGTGAGCAGTGAAATCCAGGATGCGCGTTTCATCTTATTTGGGAATTTTCAGCTAGATGTACCTACATCCGAGAGTTGATGTTCACTCCGGGGATCGGAATCACTACCGTTTGCTTCAAACGCCATCGCGCTGTTTACTTAGCCACTGAATCATGATAGCCACTTGCTTATGCAATGGGGTGAGGTTTGAATTCACTTGAATCTTTCCATTGATGTTTAGCATTGCAATTGATCAGTCTCTTATTGGAACATGTGCATACTGTGCGTATTGAGATGGTGTTCGAAGTGAACAGTACTGGGTCCAATTTTCAGAGTGAGTATCAACTCTGGGATACAGGCACATCTAGCTTACGACTCCCGAATAGGACGAAACGCGTGTCCTGGATTCCACTGTTAGTCACCATCCACCATTGTTTATAATGCTTGTGACTTAAGACAGTATCGAGGTAATACGCACAGTATGCAGATAAGCGAATAAGAGACTGATCAACTGCAATCCTAAATATTAATGGGAAGATTCAACTAAACAATGTAAAATGAATTTAAATTTAAAAGCTTGTCCTACACAATGTATATTTCCTTTTTATTAGGTTTGTTTCCGGATGTTTGTACTTGGTTATGAACTAGCTAAATAATATACTCTGAAAGGTAGAAGTTACAAAGTAACTAGAAGTATTTTTGAATTGAAGAATTTCCTGTTTTAAACAAAGTTATGCTGTCAAAAATGAGAATGTTTATAACAATACAGAGATATTATGAAACTTCACGGTATTTACATGCGAAATATATCAACAATAATATACTTAAATCATCACAACAACAATAAATTTTAAAAATTATATCAGAAGTGAAACGGCTATCATCAATTACCGCGTTGTATCACCTGTTTATTGAAGTTAAAATTTTACAATGAACCTCCAGCCTAATGATTCTAATTGTCAAGTTTTCATTGAAAGACCTGAAGGTCATTGGTTCGACTTCTGCTACGGATATGGATGAAAAATGCTAAAGGGTTCTATGATAAGATGAAGCAGATAACTAGCCCTCCTTTTTTTCCGAAAGTACTTCCAATGAGACCAATCTGTGAAAAGTAGAACCCATAAATTTTAAATTAACTAATTTATAAACCAATACTCTGGATTTATAAATTTCTCCTACTCCTACAGATACTTTAATAATTAAATTAAATATGAAGACCATATTAAGAAAACGAAGAAAATACAAAAATGAACTTGATTTATTTCTTTTAATTTAGTGCGTATGTGGTGTATGCTACTTATGTCTTCGACATACGTAGTATGTGGTACCAATCATAAGTGGAATGCATGGCATCAGAAAGCTGAGAAGATCGAGTTGAAAATAATAGAACACGATAGAGAAAATAATTGTGAATTGGAAGAATCATACAGAATGTGAAGAAAAATTGACGGAGGATTCACAAATGAAGTCTTTAATGTATGGTTCTCATATTTTATCAAGATATTCTGTAATTTTGTATTACACGTTTATTGTCTTTACTTAATAAAGATGAAAGATATTAAATGTACCTACTAATGGGTGATTTTGAATTGGTTGAGACATATGTAATTTGGTTTAAAAAGAATTACGATTTTCATATTCTACTTCTCACCCAATTATAATCCATGAAGTCTTTGACAATAACAAAGATATAATCTGACGGCTGTTTCACCTGCAATGAACTTTACGATATATTTGTTAAACTGTAGTAAACGTGGACACAAATGGAGACAATTGAATGTATTTCAACACGAAATTACGGAACATCTTAATAAAATCTGAGAACCACACAGTAAATTCTTCATTTAAAAAATGTCAATCAATTGTCTAAAACTTGTTTGTTCCTTTTGCAAATATCAATCAATCGTCTCAGACTTCATCGTTCCTGTATTTCCATACCAATTGATTTCGGTTCTCGTTCTTTTCTCCTTTTTCTTCTTTAGCTCTTGCTGACAGACATTCGATTCCTGAGTAGCATTATATACCACTTATGTCGATCTAAGTAGCACACACACCACAAAACCTACTACGAAATTCAGACTCCAACTGTTAACATCTGATGGATGTTCAAATTCATGATATGGATATACAATTGTAACAGTTTACTTTACCTTTCATCATTGTTATTTTTCAGGTCAAACGCCAGATAAAATTACTATTCTACAATAGATTATCTATAAAAAATTATTCTTACTGAATTCCCAAGACAATATGAATATGTTACAAAACTAATAAATCTTTCAACTGGAAACAATAAGAGTTAGCTTATTCTATCAAAGTTTTCTAAAGAGAAAAACAAAAAGGTTTATTGATTTGAAATCATGATTAATTTATAACAATTTTCCATTTATCAAATAGAAATAAAACAGAATTGTAGATATTGTAATTATGGTGATTAGATTTAGATTAATTCTAGAAATAATATTGACTTTTGTAATGTATATATAAAGTTCTAATCCGTTAATTACATCTTGATCGTAGCACCCAGCAATCAGAATATTAAGCAAAGATGGATAGTGACTAGCAGTTGGAACCAGGACGCGCGTTTCATCCTATTTGGGACTAGTCAGCTGTATGTACCTGCATCAATTGGAAGATTCAAACAAACAATACTAAGCGAATCAGAATATTAGCTTAAATGTTATATAAGTTACAGTAAGCCAAACCAATCATGATTCAAGAAAGAACATATATATATATATATATATATATATATATATATATATATATATATATATATATATATATATATATATATGAAATAGTAAATATAACTAGTGTTTTTAATCTAACTAATTAAAATCATTTGTAAGGATTTTTCTCCAGATAAATAATGTTCGAAAGTATCCTAAAATTAATTCAAACTGATTTAGATAAAGTGAATCGAAGAGTAAAATGTCTTTTGAGATGTTGGAGAAAATTTGTAGCTCAGATGGATGATTTTGATGGAGTTTTGTTTTTGAGCTGGATGGTTTGGTCGTGGGGCTTTCATCGTTTTTCTGAACGATATCATTAGCACAAACTTCGGGTAACAGTGAAGTGTTCGAATTTCTCTACATGTGATTCACAGCTTGTCCTGTACACCTCAATATTGATTGGTTCTTGTTGAACTTAAATCTGTCATTGTTTACTTCTTTGTTTTGGTTGTATCTCCCATCGGTTTGATTTTTGTTACTATGTTTTGCATAACTTTCCTAATTGATTGATAACTTGGATTGATTTCAATGTGCTAGTTTATCGCAGATGTACAGGACAAGCTGTGAACCACATGTAGAGAAATTCGAGCACTTCACTTCTACCATAAGTTTGTACTGATGATGTCCTTCAAAAGGACCATTAAAGCTCCACGACCAAACCATCCAGCTCAGAGAACAAAACTCCATCAAAAAGTACAATGTCTTACATTTCAAACTATTCGATTTAATTCGATATTTTGATTTTCACAGCCAATCATAGGTCATATAATTACTTCAATCAACTACTTTTCACATCTAACTTGATATTCATTAATAAATAAGGTAATTATTGTTATACTGATGTACATACGATCTTCAAATGAACCGATTTTATTCATTTTTCAACTACCTAAAAGTTACTGTAATAAAACAACCAACATATCCATTCAAAAACAAGACCATCTTCTTAACTAAGTAAATAGTACCAACCGTAAATAGTTGACTTAATCAAGTATACCTTAAGTAATTCATCTATTCGCTTTGAGTATATTTTCTTTTTCAATAAGGCCTTCTGAATTATATTCACTTTATATTCATCTAACGTCTTATATTATTTTCAGTTACAATTGCTTTTAGATTGTTTTGTTGAATGATATTAAAAAAATTCAAGGTCTTGGTTTTAAGAGTAAAGGCATAAAATTCAGATGATTTCAAGAAGGTGAGTTAGGATACAATATACATCTGACAACAATTGCAATAAATTAGTTCCTATCACTGAATTCAATATAGAACCATGTTTCGTCTAACTTATCAAATTATATGGTCACAAATTAAACTGATTGTCATCAGTTAAAAAGTGTAATGAATTTTTAAGTAGAACTGAATTTTACTTGTAATATATATATATATATATATATATATATATATATAAATCGACCAATATTTTCGGTCAGTAACCATGTGTCACTAAGTATATACTATTGCTTATAAGCTACTCAGAAACGAAATGAATAACAGTACTGGATATAATCTTAATTATTACGGTAAATGATATAACGTGACAATGAATAAGATTAAGTTAATATGACAAAGATAAAGTCATGTCGTTATCTTCTAATGCTTCATATGCTAGTTAAGAACTATTTTAAAACTATACAACTAATCTTAAGAGCTCATGAAATAAAATTATTTCAATGTCAAAACCCCGATTGAAACAATGAGAGCCGATTGTTACTGTTGTTGTTTGAAACATATAAATAATTTTGTTTCTATTCTTTGTCAATGGCTATTTTCTCAATCTGGTTAGAACTAAACCAAGCGAACAATAACAATTGATGTTTAAAAAAAAATATTGAGGATATTATAAATTTGCTACCTTTTATTCGATAAATAAACAAACATTCATTTTCCATATGTTGCTTTTTAATCATAGTGGAAAAGATTTATAACTCAAATGGATGATTTTATTAGTTTTATCCACTGAGATGGATGGATTTAATGATGAACCTATCATTGTTATTCCGAACAATATCGACAGCAGACACTTCAGGTAGAATTGAGCTATTTGAATTTTTCCACATACACAAACTAGTTAACCGTCAAACCGTTTAGTTTATATTGTAACACTTCGTTATAAAATGTTATTAGGTTACGAAGAATTTGCATGAAATTACGAAGAATTTCTTGGAATTTCGATAAAACAAAGTAGTTTTGGCCAGCTAATGACCTTTTTCATGTAATTTCACTCTCAGTGCCGGTAACTTAGAATTTTAAAAATCTACATCCATGTTATGATGATGAAATCTTTACATTAATCAGATATTGAATAAGTTGAGTAAATGAATATTATATCATAATTCTGCACAATCCTTTCTGTATTATGTGTCAAATTGAAAGGAACTAGATATGCAAACATGCTCTGGATTGTAAGTAAAAACAACCATAACTGTTAATATATATATATTTGACACTGAATATTGTTTTCTACTAATATAAAATATATTTACAAACTATCCAGTAGTTTACAAGTTATGAGGTCAACAATTACAAATTTTGCGTGATTGCTTACTATTTCATTAGTTGTGTAAACGATTCATTTCTCCATGAAATGAGAACTATCAGAATGAGGTTAAGGACATTATTGAATTTTATTAAGATCACAAAACTAATCTAAGTTAGACAATTATTAAAACCTTGAAGCAATGGTTGACCATGTCGTCTTAGTGGAGTTTAACTGTATAGAATGTGAGGAGGGAAACCACTTGAAGACAGTGGAAAATGGTCGCTCACTATAGTGGATTGGTTGAAGTTTAACTCGTACATCATCAGATCCTATCCCAGTGGTCTAGAGGTTGAGTGGTCGCTCATGAGTCTGAATTTCCTGGGTTGGGCTGTCAGTTGCAGGATTATAGATTCACGTCAAATTGCAGTTCCATACTATAACAAAAGAGCATCCAGTTTTTTTAAGTTTTCAATAACAGTCTAACTTAGACTTGTTCATGATCTCAATAAAAAATGAACTACTTTAAACGTTTTTCTTCTGCAATTATTTTTCTATTTCAACCAACATATGCTAGTGGTTTTCGTAACATTACTTCATTTGTAAAACTTTTATAAACCAAAAGCAGATGGTTTTCTCGATTTGCAATGTTACACAGTCATTTCAAAACATAGTTTTCAATAAGTAGGGGGTTTACTTTCACAATCTAAGCTACTTTGTATAACGATATTGGTGACATATACTTTTATTAATAACTATAATTATATGGCTTTAAAAACTCAAGATTAAAAGTTCGAAACCAATACATATTTACTATACTATGAAGTATGTCATAAATTTTTAGACTAAAATATTTTATTATTCAACGAATTTGTAGGGATAACTTTGCACATGAATAACTTAAATTAAAGATAAAGCTATTCATGTGGTATATGCATATATTTCGTCCAAAAGGTGAACTATTTCCAGACTAAAAATTTATTATTTACATTTGACCAGCGTTGAAAATGAACTCTTTTGGTTCCATTTATTTATGATATTTGACAAACGATAGAAAATATAGATAATTAGCTTGAAGTAGATTCTCTTTGAGATAATTTCTAAGACTTCGAATATCAGTTGTCCTGATAACTGTTAATAAGTAAATTCCAATGGTGTATAAATTTCACAAAAAACAATAGGAAGCGTCGACTACAGTTTATTATTAAGCATCATAGATCATTAAACCGCAAACAAACAAAGCGAATTCGAGCAGAAATACTAATGGGAGCGAATTTCGAGCGATTTAAGCAACTAACATTTAAACTAATAAGGAGGATATGTGATTAGGCTGTAATTTTTGATATTTTCATACAGACATGATGATAATAATACAAAGATATAGACAAACTGTTACTATCGAAATGATATTGTCTGTCAAATACATTAAATGAATGACTTGACGAAATTCAACGCAAACAAAATTAAATGTAGATGAATTAATATAATCTTCAATATAATTACTATAAGAAGTCTATTACTGATTCATTCAGCGACTTATTAATACTTTCCAAGCTGTTTCTTAAAGTAATTCTTCTTATTATTATTATTTGTATATCAAATTGAATAGAGAATAATGACTAATAAGATATTTTGAATAAAAGATGAATTGAAAATGTCAAAATATCGAAATAATCCAGATTATTCTTTTATATTCTTGATTAATTTCAGCTGATTGCTTTTTCTTTTTTAAAAAGCATCAACCAATAATTTAAAAATGACTATTATACCTTTTTTCATAGTTGAAATCATCATTCAACTGAAGCCAAGGACTCATGATTTCAACTACGAATATACCGAAATCTCCATAAAACCCCTTCTGATTATTTTACCTTTATTAAACGAAATAATAAAACTGATTGTAAGTAGTACGATAAAAAGGTAAAGTTGATTGTTTCTTTAGAATAATAGGAAATTTGGAATGTTTTACGTTTAACCAACAGCATTAAAATGAAACGATTTATTACAAACCATGTTATTTCATACAATTGGTTCCATTTATGAATTTGTATAATTATTGTTTTGACTTTATACAAACTATGTTATGAATGAATAATGACTTTAATATAAGTCTGAAACCACAGAAAATAAAATAAATTATTTTAATAGCTTCCTTTGTTCATCTGACTTTTACTTACTACTTGTGAAATGCACAGATGAAGGACAACAACAAGATAATAGTAATTTTCATAGTTGAAAGCGTGATTCAGTTGAAGCTAGACCACCAAGAAAAACCTGGAAGCACTGGACGGCCGTTTTGTGGTATTGTGGGACTCCTCAGCAGCGCTCATCCACGACCTCGCCTTGCGAGATTCGAACCCAGGACCTACTAGTGAAGTTCATACCACGTCTGTTGTGAAATAGGAACTCACTGAAGACAATTGGCGAACAGTTGCTCAATTTCGTGGATTAGTTGAAGTTAGACATTAATACAATCTGGTGCCGGCTCAGTGGTCTATAGGTCAAGTGCTCTGTCACGAGACTGGTAGGTCCTGGGTCCGAATCTCGCGAGTCGAGGTCGTGGATGAGCGCTGCTGAGGAGTCGCACAATAGGACGAAACGGCCGTCCAGTGCTTCCAGGTTTTCCACGGTTGTGTAGCTTCAATTGGCTCATGCTTTCAACTATGAAAATACTAAATCTTCACAAAACTCATGATTATAATATTAATTTCACACTTTATCTAGTCAATCACTATCATCATTCATTTGTCTTCTATGTCAAGTATTTAGTGTTATTCAATATCAGATTTACTATTTAATGAATATCAATTTCAAGATGCTATATAGTACACAAAACTAACTTAAAATCGTAGGCATCAGACGAGAAGAAATAAATTACAAAAAATAACACAATGTGACTGATTACATTAGTTGTGTACTTTGTTTTTAGCACTTATCTACGTAGTGTTACATTTATCATATAATAGGCTAGCATATTACAATGTTGATTCTAATATTCACAGGCTGAATCACTGAGCAATGAGAATTTGTTATTTATTAACATTTATGTTCATAAATTACTTTGGGAAACATTAATGTATAGTTATATCATCATTGTTTTAAAGATAGAATAGAGCCAAATATGACTTTCATTGTTACTTTCCCTTGTGTATAATTTAGGCTCTATCATACTTAAATACACACCATAGTTATAAAGTATCGTGAAAATGAAATTGTAAAACTTATGAACTGGCTTGAATTTTCATTTGGAGACTGTAATTAATTATTAACATTAGATTTTCATATTGATGCATTTGGTTGACATAATCTAAGTTGGAAAGTATTTATAGAGTTACAGAATATATCTAACGAAATATAGGTCAAGCCAATACTCTAGTAAAGTTAATTCTTCTTGAAATATAGGTATTCTAACGTACTATAAAATAGAAGCCAGTAAACATATGCTTATCAATACTGATTGATTGTCATGTCAACGATTAAAGAATCTAACAAGCTACATTCTATTGTTTTCACAAGGGAATTGTTTCAATACTTTGTTATAAAATCGTGAGGCATTAATATGTTTTGATCTAAGCTATAGACCGTATTCCTTCAATGAAGACGTAATCACTATTTCCTTTTAAGCTATTTGACATTCACAGAAGATAATACATTATTTTATATGTAGTGTTTCCCATCCACTTATTTTATGCCATCAACTAAATTTCATGTTATACAATCTTTAGAATAAAATCAAATAATAAAGTGACTAGACTTGTGTTCCATTATAAACTGTGCCCAAATGACTTGTTGGTGAATAACATCAACCTACGAATTTTGTTATTGTAAAGCATAATTTATTTTGGAATATTTGGAGACCTGCATGTAGATTTTAACATGACTTCTTAACTTCGTCATAGCACTTCAGTTTTTTTATACTATAACTGTCATATCGTGTGCGTGCGTACGTGTCCTGTTTGATATATATGACGTTATAAGACCGCCCATTGGAGAGCAGTGAATTTATTGATCGCCCAATGATACACAAAAGCCGTATGAGCAGTCTTGAGTACTTATCAGTCCCGCTTTCTGCCTAGTTCAGCCAGTTATGTCCAGAACACCAATAACAGCCTCTGCAATATGAATCATTATTCTCAAACATACTGGGTTTATATATCAATCAAACAGACCACATCGTATCAGAAAACAGAAAATAACACTTATACAAAACTTGGTTCAATGTGGCTGCGAATAGGGGGAACAGTAATTAATGGACTGGGGATAACTCAAGAATGGTAAATTGTACAATAATAGTCTATAGGTCAAAATGAAGCTTATAATAAGAGGGACACGAATATGAATAGTTTAGTTACTTAACAATTATACAATAGGAAATATACATACGGTTGTCTATAGAATGTCTATAACATGACAATACCCTTTGAGGAAATTTATTCGAGTTCTAGATCTTTCAGTGAAAAAACAATTACTCAAGTGATCAAGAAGAATGTCATTTTAAAAATTAATTTTATTTAATGAGGTTAAAGTAGCAAAATTTCATTGTTTAAAAAAATTAACATTCTTTAACATATATTATAATATAAATAATGAAATTTTAGGAAAATATTTGTTTTCGACTTTTCCCCCCCCATAACAATAAGGTTAAAAATTGAAAGGGATAATTTTATATGAAGTAGAGTAGCGTGCATATTGAAGATATTAGTTATAACCGGTTTGTCTGATATCGAATATATTTAAATTTGGTGTGTTTTAAATGTTGACCAAAATGTATACAAGAATCTGAGGTCTTTTATATAGGGAAGTAATATTATATGAATCTGTCTATTTAAAATCAATGATATAATATTGCTGAAAATTGGTTTGTAATCAGTAAAATAAAGCAATGATGTGAATACTAATCAAAGATGGATAGTGGCGAGCGGTGAAATCCAGGAAGCGCGTTTTGTCATATTTGAGACTCGTCAGCTAGATTCGCCTGCATCTCAGATTCGATGTTCACTCCGGGAATCGAATCTAGTATTGTTCACTTCAAACACTAGTGCGCTGTTCACTTAGCTACTAAGTCCTGATAACCACTCTCTTGTGCAATGGGGTGAGGTTTAAATTCACTTGATATTGTTTGTTTGAATCTTGTCACTGATGTTTTGCACTGTAATTGATCAGTCTCTTATCGGCTTAAGTACATACTGTGTATATTGCCTCGATATTACCTTAATTCACAAGCATTATAAGCAAAGGTAGATGGTGGCTAGCAGTGGAACCCAGGACTCGCGTTTCGACCTATTTGGGACTCATGAATATATTTTGTAGTGTAATATAATAAGTTGGTTTTCGGTATTAAGAATAATCCATAGAAATTTAAGTATAAGTGTAACGTGTGAGAAGAAAGTCAAGAAAAATAAAACACTTAAAAAGAGATATTGATAAAAAATCATGATCATAATTTAAAATATTCCAGCAGATTGAGCTTAGTGTCGGTAAGTTGAGTGAGTAAACTCGTCTTTGATGCCTAAATCACGTTTACGTGGATTACTTTCTAGTGCTTTTGACATTACAACTGTGTACTGTATCTTAATTTTCTTACGAAGATGTGTAACCGAAAGTATTAAATGCCGAGTCATGTTCAACTAATATTTGGATTGTGGCCAGCTGCAGAATTCAATCTTAGCGCTTCGTCCTGGTTAAGATTCTTCATTTGGATGTACCTGTATCGCAGTATTTATCTTGACGCTGAGAGTCGAACTTACTATCGATTGCTTCAAGAGCCAAGAAGTTATTCGTAAAATCATTGATTTCAGAGAGACATTTACTTGTTCGAGAGTGACCATTTGTAATACTAAATATTAACGACAGGGAAATACAAACCTTTACTTTTATTTTAACCAATATGTTGGATTCCTTTAAGCAGATTAATAATAGGAGAGATACAAATCAATCACTGGTATACAACCGTAATCTATTTAAGCAACAATCCCACTTGCTGAATCATTTTTTACAGTTTAAGCGAGAGACGTAACAACTAATTTTTGAAACAAGTTGCCTATTTATTGAAAAATTATAGAAAGCATTTTAACAATAAGACTACTAATGGACAAGATAGCGTTATCGCTTAAAAACTCTGAAATAGGTCATCAGAAGATTAATAGATTGAGTTTCATTCTGCAGGTGGAAACGAAGCAACTAACGATGCTGTATTTATAAAAAGAGGATTACAAATGAAATTTGAGCATGAAAAGGGTATAACACTTTGTAGGTTAAACAAATTTGTGAAAATAATAGATGAAGTATTGTAGTGAAATCAAAAACTTTCATAAAGAAAATATCAAAACCACTTTTCAGACAAAAAGACAGAGCTGAGATCTGATGACTATAAATAACTACTCAGATAAGCTTGAAAATATCCTGATATAGGAAGGTTCCTGAGATAAACAGGAACTAGCATCTCCTTAACCTCCAATTCTCCCGTCTGTATCTTCCAAGTTTATACGGTCAACCCTCAATTGAAGAACGTTGAAAGTGATATAAGACACATGCTAGTAGACTTTGGATAAAAAGTGTTGACCATGTTTTTCAGAATGTTAAATAAAAAATATGTGTTTCTAATCGGTTGTCAAACTTTAAACACTTACAAAGGAATTCTTCTTCATCAAATGTTAAGAATATTCATGATATAACAAATGTATTTCTGAAACTTTTGAATAGGACTTGTGTTCAAATATATTTGCAGTTAAAACATTGAAGGTTTCGATAATTGAAGCATTATTTGGGGCACTGCATAATTAATTCTCTTTTTAATTTTGTTTTTTTTTCCTTCTATTAGTGCTTATTTCTTGAAAATTGAACTCTCTTTTTCACGTTTATTGCATTAAGGTCTTAATACCTGATCAGATCCTTTGGAAGAAATGAAGTAATTGAGAAACAACTTTACATCGACATCAAAAAGTTTCATAAAATTACCTTAACGATTATCATTATTTTTTCCAGATGTATCATAAAGATATCAACAAAACAATTTCCAACCCGGTTCCCCCATAGTTTTAAAATCAGTGTTCAGAAAACAAACTGATAATCAAATAAAAACATAAGTTTTATGTGTACTTACTTCAGATATATTTTAGAGTTTCTACGTTTATGAAACAGGTCAGTTCTAGCAAGTTATTTCAACTATTTAATCTTCTATGCTATCAAAATTAGCAACTCTTTTGCTAAAGACAGTTATACTTGCATACCATATATTAAATCAACTTCAGATCAAAATGAAAAAGATTTCTTTGTCAATACACAGCTAATTAATAAATGACCAATTCTAAAGTTTCTGTTATTGCGTTTCATTATAAAATTATCAGAGCCTTCTACCTAATTAGCTTTTATATTCAGTTAGCCATTGTTATTAATTCTGAATGGTCTGAATGGTTAAATTAATCAATAACTAAACAAGTGAAGTAATAGTTGGTCACTGCAGATATATATATATATATATATATATATATATATATATATATGTGAATACATTTGAACTAATCAGATATTTTTAGGTTTTGTATAATGAATTTAGAAACCTTTTCAATACTGACTGGCATTCTACTGTTTTGATACTGATTGTTGCTAACGTATAGTCTCGTGTCTAATTAAAAGCTGATATATGCCATTTATTTTAAATTTATTATCGTAGGTCCTATATTGAAAGAAAAAAGAAACTATATGTTACCGATTGAAATCGTATGTATGCAATATACAGAAAACTATGTAAAGTGCAAATCCATCTATAATTTAAGTTAGTAAATACCAAATGTGTTTTCAGTTAATGATCATCTAAAAGCATTTGATCTAATTGTTCTAAACCAACACTATAATTTTTCTTCTTTTGGTAGGACAGATAAATTTTCGATATTTCTATCCTGATCTCCCAAAAATGATACATAGTCTCATACCATAATTGAGGATATGTGAATTCTCCTATTGATCACTTTGATGACTGCTTATCTTCTCACCCTATATACACCAATCATACGACTACTTCTTAAAGGTCACAGAATTTGCCTATCTTTCTACCAATCATTGCTTTGATAACTATACGTTTTGGAAAGGTCAGATTCTACTAGACTCAGGGCTGATTCTCTCTTTATAGATGTTCTAATTTTTTGACTTGAAATTTTTGTAGAAGTATATATAATTGGCAGAAAATTGAAGTTATTATAAACCAATCATGGTTCATAAGGGATATTTTATCGATTTATTTCGTTAGATTTATTAGGCTAGTGATGAATTTTTAGATTTCTGACTCATTCTGTGTATCCATCCGTTCAAGTTCACGTGCAATTTAGCGGATGAACTACGCGAATCTAAAATCATCATAGTACGAAAAATACATGCATCTTAATACACACATTAGAGCTTATTAAACTCATTGTATGAATACTGGGATGATTACTTACTTAAAACGACGCTTCTCATCTGGGGATCTGCAAGGTGAATTAGCTGACAAACGTATGCAAGAGGGACTACCTAGTTTCCTACGATTCGGATCATCCACACAGTCTGGACAATCACATCAACAGTATCATCAGCAAAGCTCTAATATTCAAACTACAGAGCATAGTTATTCAAACCAACCCCAAGATTTTAGTTCTACAGGTCCTGCAAACTATGATATGAGGTACGGATCTACAGCCCCTACCATGGCTGAACAGTTCTCTAGTTCTCAGACAGCCACAACTGCAGCTAATCATATTCCTGGATCTGTAGGTCGAGGACGTGGTGCTTATCCAAGTGCACCAACTTCCCCAACGAGAGGCATGGGGCTTGGTGCCTCACTAATGGGTCCAATGGGAAGTTTAACTGGTCAGATATCAAACACACTCATGCGTAGTTTCAATACTGCTGCCTCCACTGCTCAGAATATATCCGGAAAAATTTCTTCAAAAGAACACCAGAAAATACTTCTAGTCATAGATGACACGCAAACTGATTGGTGAGTGATAATATATGAAAGCTTTGTGCACCTGTCTTGTCAAGAATTATGTTAAAACTATGATTATTTCTAACGAAATAATACACTTTGAAAACATAGTAAGGTGAATAAAAGTTGTACGCAAATCCACAACAAAAAATATGTGATTAAACAATTCGCTCACTAACGGGCTGGGAGATTGAAATATCTGTACCATTTAGCCTAGTCTACTGTATGTACGCAAAAAGTTGATATCCCTGAGTCATTAATTTTCTTACATATCAGCGTTGTTTATTAACGAATTATAAGGTGTTGTTAGCAATGAGGTAAAATATTACAAACTAAGCCCTAAAATGTTTATCTTGCATAGTAGTTCTTAGTGTCATCTCATTTAAGAAAATGTAGTGGCTCACTAGTGAACTTCAAAAATGTTTAAACAGAATATGTTTTCTTGCCCTATTTTTAAATTTCTAAACAGTCCACACCCATAGCCCCACTAGAGGTCATACTCAGAACCTTGAAGTCTCAAAAAGAGTACAATATCTTTAGAATACTATTTTAATGTTTTTAAAAGGGTTTTGAGCCTACTACGAATAATGCAAGTTAAAAATTTATTAATTATGACAAAATATTTTGAGTGACGCGTTAACACTATTCTACCTACGTTAAAAAGTGCTTTACCCTAATTATCCAATTCGTGATTGTCACAGACTGCAGTAAAGGAGAAAGTAGCACAGCGAGCACAACCACCGCAAGGACGAATACTTTAAAGGGGGGACGAGTGTGGTGTGGGTTACTTATATTCACATGAGTAGTATAAAACGATGATCGGGCAGAGAATGTATTTCAGTAGAAGATCGATAAGGAGAGAACGTAATCGGAACGGAATCGGTCAGAAAATGCATGAACAATAATAATCGAAGACTATGGACTGATATTTGCAGAAGGAATGGTCAGGATTGAGACAATTGATTGATAGTTTGCAAATTAACTGTTTACTGTATGGTAGTCAGATTTTGGTGAGACATTTTGTAATTTTCGTGTCAAATACATTCGATTGTCCCCACTCGTGTTCTTATTCACTACATTGATGTATTCACCATTCTACATTCTGTGGTCAACTCACACCCACTATGTCTTGACGCTAAATGTATAGTACGTAGTATTCTAAAAAGTGTTTTACGTGAGTAGTAGTGCATTCCAACAGTACAATTGTTGATAAGAGTAATGGATGAAATAACTGTTTTAACCTTATTTTCATTTATATCTTCTGATAAAATGTTGCTTTTCATGCTATTAGATTTTTACTACCCTTTCTTTTTAACACTGGCCCATAGTTCATCATAAGAATTTAAATCTGTCACATAGTTGTTTTGATTTACTGGAAATCTACTTCACTACATACTGAGTCTGTCCTAAAATTACGTTTTTGTATATCGAAAAATATAAAGATACTGATATTGCAACAATTGAATGTTTCCCTCAAAATGTTACTCAATTGTTCAGTTATCCCTTATTAAAAAGATTTGACCCTTTAGATACTTAACCATCAGTCAATATATTCAACTTTACTCCATTTCTTATAAGATGATACATCTGAAAAAGACAAATAACTTCATATGTGTTATATATGACTACAATGTATAACGATATTATGAGTTTAGAAACCAATGCAATGATGTTGAAATCATACATATAGTAACACCTTACATGTTGTAATTAAGTGACTTGCTTGGGTAACTGTTAAATATCAACCAAAGGGGACTAAAACATTGTCCTTACTGAAAGAGATCTCAGCTAAAAAGTAGATGAAGCACCCTCTTCACATTATAAGATTGTTATATTTTGAACTGAATACGTGACATCAAAGTGAAAAGAAAAGTGAGATCACACTTCAGACAAGTTAAGATTCTGCTAAGTTTCTAATTATGAACAATTCAATTAGATTTACAAAACGCAATTAACAACAGCTTTTACGGAATAAGTTCAATATATATTATTTGATCAATAATCAACATGTGTTTTCTGAGTTATCCTGTTGTTGATAATGCTAGTTGAATTCTGATCAGTCATAGTTGACATTTGGAGTGCACGTCAACTCTGAAATGCAGGTCTATCCCATTGACGATCCCTGAGTCCGATCAAATCCGCGTCCTGAATTCTACTATTAATTACAATCCATTTTAAATAAACATACTGTTTTTATTTATCAGATATGTGCTGAATGCAAATCACCAATATTATTATAACATACTAATTTCCGAATTCGGTTTTCTCACAAAATATTCAAGGGATAAATAGCAAACAGTACTGAAATAGGTCAAACAAGATCCTTTTGTATAACTCAAGGGGAAATCCCCTATGAACAAGTAGCGGTATTTTAAGACTGAAAGGAAATGGGATTCATTGTGTTTACATAATTATAAGTATAGTAAACTAGGTCAAAACACCAAGTAAACAAAAAGAACAGGAAGACAACAAAACCTCCAAACACAACGAAGCAGAAACAGGTACATCAGAACTAATTGATATGGTGGGTATGTAATAATTTTCTAAAAATATTGTTTCATTTGGATCTGATAATATTATTCAATCCTATAATTAAAGCTTCGTAGTTAAATCATTTGAACTAGAATAATTAACATTGTCAAAACTATCAGGATTAATAAAGCCTGTCCTCCATCACTTTTATTACAACAAAGCTAACAAAGTAGACCTCGACTGAAATAAAATATTTAGCAATAAGAAAGTTGGAGAATGAAACTTGTTCTGCACGAAAACGTAACATGCTTTCAATCAGTTGTATAAAATTTCAGCAACCGTTTTCTCCGAGAGATTAAAGAAACACCAAGGACAGTATGCAATAACACTGCTTATTGTTGACTAAGACTCCTGAAGTTGGGAACCAATTCTAACTAGAAAACATATACCTGATGACATATTAATTCACGAGATATCTCTTAAGAATGATGTTTTTATCCAACAAACACTGGTTAAAACTAACGTGCTCAATACCGTTTGCACTTCATCAAAAGATAAATTTGAATGTAATCTACAGTGTTCAGATTATTCACATTGTGGCCTAATATACTTGACCGATTCGATGATGCTGTGCTTGAATATATCTGTACAAAATACACTTAGTAATGAAATATCTATTTGACTACAATATTTTTATGTGGCCACATTAAACAAAATAACAAAAAAGGTTAATTAGTGAACTGCTGAATGATTTCCTACTAGTTTATGCCTAGAATATTATGACAGAAGTAGGCGTTTGAAGAGTGTAACAATGAAAGTTAGGTAAGTTCAAACCATTTCCATTAAATTCAGACAAGTTTATTAACGGATAGATCAATCTGTTTGTAGGTCTCACTATTAAGTTTTGACTTGATAATTTTAAGTAAATTGATTATCGGGTAGATTGTTATTAGTAAAAATAATATATTTGTGATATCCCAATGAGTAGAAAAATTGAATTTTCTGATGTTTCATGCCTGGCTGCAAGTCACTTCAGAGAAAATTCAATTTTTCTACACATTGGGATATTAAAACTGTATTATTTTTATTGGTATGGAGTAATCGTCTTCATTTTTAAAAATTACAATTGAGATCTTTTTTAAAACTAAGTGTGCTCACTAATTTCAAGGAATTTTTTATCCATTCTTCTCGATTTGTTGTAAAGATGTAACATTTTGGCTACGATTTGTTATCTATATATTCTTCTGATAAATACTACTTTCCAAATTAAAAAAAATAGGCCCAGACATATTTTTCCCAAGTTTTTTTGTTTGTGACTATACGGTACAGAATAACTGAATTGTGCTTCAAAGCAATTTTACGGTGATTGTCGCAAATACTGTGATCATTAATAAGATAGAAGTGGCTCTACTTTATACATTTCCTTTTCTAAAGCCTATATCTCCCTTTAAGTAAAACTGTAGCGAATAGTTATATCTGCAATAAAACATTTAATATTCATCTGTTGGTAACTTTACACAAATCAATCCACCACGAATGGCTTGAAAAACATAATAATAGAACTATTAGTGTACTAAGAAAGTTTTATTGAATCTTGATCTTTTAAGATAAGTCTCTTAACTTTCATTTCTTTTTTTAAAGGTGTAAATATTTCAGAGGCAAGAAACTGATGGGAGATTGGGAAATAAAAGTAGAACAAGTATGTTGAACTTTAGATTAATTCACCTTTTATACTATGTTGATTATGTCCACGTGTACCATCTACATGGTCACTTTGATTATGTTTCATAATTCTGATAATAATCTGTGTTAATGTTAACTAATGGTTCATTTTAATGTTCGGATTGCTATGCATTTATTCTGAACTAAAGGCTACCATTATTTTACAAAATATTGAAATATTCATCGATTTATAAATCCAGAAGTGAAGAAATAAACAAAGATTCACATACAAATTTATTCTTTAAAAAGGAAAATCATTTTTCATTTATTCAATTAACAATCGAGTTAACATCATTATGACGAGCAGCTAACCGAGGATTTAAAAAATTCCAGAAAATCGCTAGAAACTTAATAAAAAACTAAATCCATAACAGTTGGAATAGTGTTAGAGATGAATAAATTAATTTCTAATTCAATTATCAGGAATCTTAACAAAAATGGGATTAACCAACAATCTCTTAGTTACTATCCGTCGTTTTTCTATGTTTCATACTAAATCCCGTCTTTGTTTTCTTGTTATTTACTTAAATAAATCGATGCATATATATATATATATATATATATATATATATATATATAAATATTAGGAACTGAAGAACAGAAGAAGATACCTTCAATTTTTCATCAAGCTGCATGTAGCTCATATTCAGTTCAACTATAAATCAATCACTTTAGTTTCATGAAAACTATTCCTAAATATTTCTTTCTGTCAACTTTTCACTAAGCTTTTAAAATCTTACTCTATGTCACAAGAAATTTATTAAGTATCTTTCTGTGATGTTTTAATTATCAACTATTTATTATCTTCACTTCTATCTAATACTAATTAATTAAAATTAGCATGCTAACTAAAAATGATTAAATTAAAGAAAGCACATTTATAAATAGGATATTTACTAAATCTTATGTTGATAATAATTAAATTACTTTATAATTGAAATAATGAATCAATTGAAGCCAGACCACCATGGAAAACCTGGAAGCACTGGACGGCCGTTTCGTCCTATTGTGAGACTCCTCAGCCGTGCAAATCCACGATCCCGCCTCGTGAGATTCGAACCCAGGACCTATCATTCTCGCACACGAGCGCTTAACCACTAGACCATTGAGCTGGCTGGCATCCAACGATGTTAATGTCTAACTCCAACCAATCCACAAAGTTGAGCAACCGTCTACCATTTGTCTTCAATAATTTGATGTCTCACAACAGACCTTGTTGTGCTCCACTGGTTACTGCTTCTCACTAGAAATCCAGGAAATATCTCTTGAAGCCAGTCACTAGTGAGCATATGATTATTATCAGAAGGGGGTTTGTAAAGATTTTAGCAATTTTATAGTTGAAATCATGAATCAATTGAGGAGTCCCACAATAGGACGAAATGGTCGTCCCGTGCTTCCAGGTTTTCCATGGTGATCTAGCTTGAAATGATTCATGATTTCAACCATATTATTACTAAAGTCTCCATAAACCCCCTTCTGATAGTTAAATTATTACCTAACGATTATTGTTTACTTGTTATCAACTTATGAGTATGTCATAATATTCACTTATCTAAATTTTTAGATAAATTCGTTATAAATATTGTATGTATTCAGTTGAATTACATAATCGTGTATAAAGAATAGAAATGTTCTATGGGCAAAATTTAGTTAATAATGAGTATATAGTACGTAATATTCTGACACTAAACCCAGACGTCGCTATAAAGTATGTTTATAAAATAACTGAATTTATAAATTCATTTTATCTCCTCTAATAATTCAATATATCTATCATAAATTTAGGTTCGGATATAAGTTGTTTTCAGATTTGATAACTGATTGACTGGAAAAAAGTATATTATCAACTGTGAACTTTATGTAGTAATGGTGTGATAATTTTACAATATAAAGATAATGCTATCATATGCATACCGTGTCTCAAATGTCAAGAGAAAAGTAAACAATCAAGGCAGATAAACAGAACCTTCAAGAAAAGGCCCTAACAGAAGTCTTGGAGAGTATCTAACATCTTTTCAAATAACCTGATGTAAACGTTAAACTTCCAACCAAAAGTCAGCAAATGTGATGCTAATTTTCAAATATGTAGGGAACTCTATTATTCATAAGAAGCTAATTTTTCAATTCCCACATACTTGACACTACCACTTTATTACAACTGACTTTTCCTTAAATATATAGTACACCGTGATTGTTTCTGAGGCTCGAAATTGGCATATTCTTTCATAATATAAAATTGATAAGTAATTCGTAATGGTCTAAGTTAAATCCATGAAAAATTAAGCTCTTTTGTTGTTCTGATATTTTAGGCTCAATTCTCAGAAATTTCATTGACAGCCTATAGTGAACAAGGTTGCGTCGTTAGCATCTATCCTGATCAAATACGTTCAAAACCTCTAAAGTAAGTCTATAAAATAGCGTTTTCATAGTTAGCAAATGAATTAAAGACATTTACTAACGGTTGTTTGTCTCGCCCATGCAATAAATAATTTAATTATGGTTAGTATGGTAAATTCATCTTCCTTCAAAATTTTAATTTCGTTATTTGATAACAATTTTAAATTTGTGCCATGACATTTCTATTTGCCGAATTTCTAGACATTCTAGAGGAATATGGCTGAGTTTCCACTTCGTTCATTGATAAGAATCATTTTTCATAGCAGCAGTATCCACCTTCTGACTTTTACTGAATAAATAATGAAGTTGTTTTGAGGACAACGATACCATTCAGTTCTTGTGGAAGATTTCGGCTATACACTGAGCAACTTTATCTAAATCGTTTTAAATCATGTATATGTAATTCGACCTACCTCCTAGGCCAACCTGAAAGCTTATTAAAACACCATACAGAAAGCATTATGGTAATCAGATATTATAAACCGTTTACATTTATCAATACTCAATATCTCACATTACTCATTGCGATTTTTATGTTAGATTTCATTATGAAAAGGGAAGTAAATAAAATATGTAAAATTACCTAAGCAACATTTACAGACGGAAGCCATTATTATACAACTCAAAATCTATCCCACAGGTTCAGTTAAATTTACTAATTAAATATGTGTAAAGGTTAACACTTTATTCTCGTTTCAGCTTAATCGCTTCATTATCGACGTGTACTCTTTCCACATTCAACTGTAAAGTGTAACAACTTGAAGTGAAATAAAACTTTTCCAGGTCTATTAATAATAATCCCCTTGAAATAAAACTTCTCGAATAAAAGTCAACATTTTATTTCGTTTTAAATTAGATCGTTTAAACCTGACTTCGTCCTAGTACGACAACATCCAAGTGATTTGAAGGAGAATTGGCAACCTATACTCACAGGACTAATGTATGGAGGTACACCCTGTATGAATACTTTGCACGCGATATACAATATGAAAAATCGTCCATGGCTTGTGAGTTTTTTACAATTTTCCTTTTATTTTTTAAGACTACTGTTATCAACATACTTACTTTTCGTAACAAAAATAAAAAAACTACCCGAAGAAATTCTCCCAAATGTGGTCCTATTAACGCTTTGATGGTAATATCTGTATATTGAATGAATTCGACTTCATAAGACAGAAATCATATGAACTAAAAGTAATTCATGATATCCTAAAACTATGAACACTAAATATGTAATCTTAAGGCCACAACATTATTATTTAATATAACAATTATAGTCATAACGACATAGCTATCATACTTTACAGTTTACTTATCTACGGACTATTTCAATTGAATTATGATCTTTCTCATTTCTCAACAGATACATATGGCAAAATTTTCTATTGATTTCAGTTCCAGATATATTAGGTGATGAAATCTATAGTGTTTACGAAATTCATCTTCTTTCTATGTTATATTGTCTAGATTGAGAGTTTAATTAAAATCTGTTTAGAGTTCTTCAATAAACTGGTTTAAACACCTTTCAGGTTTATTTATTTTTGTCTTTTTTAATTGATTTACTATGAAATCCATATACATGTTCAAAATGTATCGCATAGTCTAGGAAAGCCAACTACGAATCCTCGGAATTTAAATTTTTCGTATATTTTCTATAAACTATAAGAACTTATAGGACATCTACTATTTCTGTTGTACATATGCAGACTAACAGATGATATTATATATCACCAAACGGCTTTACAAAAAACAGGTTTTATATGTATATGCAACAACAAGTTCTGATAATCTTCATTTTCTTATTACACTATCGAAATTCATATTAAATTTTAATTAGATTGTTTATTTGACAAATAGCTGATTAATTACAATCAAACAGCTCATAGAAATATACTTTTGAACAAAGTTTGAAGAGAACATTCATCCTAGGGGTCACTTTATATAAGTTGACCAGTAAACTATGGTAATAAGTCAAGATGTATATTTTACCAAGTAATCCCTGAACAAATAGGCTTTTAAGTGAGATTATTTATTGTTTCGTATTGTTCACAGATAAATTGTTACAAAAATTTGTAATTTTGTAGGATTACAACGAGTGAAGAGTGTATAATCAGTGGCAAAATGATAATGATCAGCTCATGTATGTAAAGATTGAAAATTTAAATTTCTTAGCAGTCTACATTAACTGTTAATGTTAACTCAGAAGTTAATCTTTTCAAACAGTGACAATGAGTTCTTCAACATTTTTAGTGGTAAGGTTCATGAATATGTATTTAAATTAAGATAGTGACTATAGATCACTAGTTGTGTGGACAGCAGTTTATAACTCATAGTTTTTTTGCACACTAAGTTTGTTTAACCGCTTCTACAAATGACAAAGATATGCTTCCAACTGAACTTATGAATAGTTTTCATGTCAAGATTGTTTTCATATTGCCATGATTTTCATTTTATAAGCAAACCTTCATATTCTTATTTATAAATTAGAATTAACGTTATCGCTACTCAATATACTACTTTAAATTAACTGGATACACTACTTTGTTATGCTAGTTCACTTTTGTTATAAATATTTTTTCTTTACTGATGTTCTTGACGTTAACCCAGTTCTATAATTTAAATATATATTTACTTTCCTTTCAGTTCGCTCATTTATTAATGATCCGAAATCGATTGGGCAAAGAAAATTTTCCACTTATTTCACAAACCTATCATACAAGTTATAAAGAAATGGTATGTATCATAAACTGTATACTTTTTTATAATGAAACAGTAATTTTAGCAATTAGTTTTGTCCCTATTAACATATGAAAGCATTAATTGTAAAGCCTATCACGAAATTTGATCGTGATCAGGTATACATACATAATTTATTTGATTAGCTTCATTAGATATGAAATCAGATCGAATATCTTTTATTCTGACAATTACAACTTAACATTATGAAAGTTATTCAACGCTACTATTTACCGTTACAAACTCATATCAACTGTATAGTAACAGAGGACTGGACAATACCGACTCCATCTTTGTGCTAGTTTAGAACTTCTGAACGCTGCACACCTACAAGTTCATATAATTGACTAGTTTCATGATCATCATAGTACTCTGCGATATAGAACTGAAACACATTATTGAAAATTTATCAACTTCAATCGACTAGTAATAAACCATAGCTATAAGTCGATACTATCTGAGACAACCATTTATCAAACTCGACCTAAATGACTTCGCAGATTACAATCTAGTCTCACAGTCTAACTAAATCACCTAAATTAGGTAATTTTTTGTTCGACTGAATATTACTTGATCTAATAATTAACGATGGTAGTTTTTTCACTTAAATTATGCTTGGTGGTAGTCTGTTTCCTTAATAATAACTGATAACGATTAGAGTACTAATGGTTTTTACCAAGATATATCGTCTTACCTATTTTTCTCATGTATTGCCTATTTCGCGTTTTCTAGTTGATAGATGCTTACAGAAATACAAGTTTCATTGATACTGAATTATATCTAATGAACAAACGACTAACAATTTCTAAATTATCTCAGTTTTCTTCAACTTCGTCATTGTAAAAACATATTCTTTAATGTAGCTATAATGCAATTTGTTGGTTAAGTTTTTTACGTGATTATCTAAAAATAAATTAGAACAGTTAAACTAGATTGAAATACATTGTTTTAAGGCTTACCATCTAACATTGACTTTTTTTCTGTAATTTCAAGTGATTACCATTTTAAGTAGTTTAAGAGCATTATAATTACAGAAAGACATCTTTCAAATCTATTACTATCATGAACTATTGTTTTTATTTAGCTCATCCATGAACATCTCACAAATCTTCTTATCATCGTGATGAAAAGTTACTCAAAGACCATCAGCGGTTAAAAAAATATAAACAAAATTAATTACATTGTTCATCCTAACCCATCATAAAAACTGAAAACTATCTGTGGAAATAATTAACTTCACTTCACTAGTATTGTTTACTTGAATCTTTCCATTTATGTTTAGCATCGCAATTGATCAGTTTTTTATTGGCTTATGTGCATACTGTGCGTGTTGCCTCGATACTGTCTTAAGTCACAAGCACTATAAGCAAAGGTAGATGATGGCTAATAGTGGAATCCAAGACTCGCGTTTTATTTCGTTTCGGATTCGTTAGCTAGATGTACCTATATCCCAGGGTCGATGTTCACTCTGGGAATCGAACCCAGTACTTTTCGTTTCGAATGCAATCTTGATACGCACAGTATGCACATATGCTAATAGGAAACTGATCAATCGCGATGCTAAACATCAATGGGAAGATTCAAGTGAACAATATCAAGTGAATTTAAATCTATCCCCATTGCACAAGCAAGTGGCTATCAGGGGTCAGTATCTAAGCGGATAAAGCGATGGCGTTTGGAGTGAACAATACCGGTTTCGATTCCCGGAGTGAACATCAATCCTGGGATGTAGGTAAATCTAGCTAATGAATTCCAAATAAGATCAAACGCGCGTCCTGGATTCCATTGCTATCCACTATCTCTCTTTGCTTATAATCATCTTCACTTCCTCACTTAGAAGTTTCCGCCCTTCATCATTTTCATAGACATCAAAGGAAAGAATTTTCTATGCCTTTCTTTATCTTTATATTGTTGGTGATCCCTTATCAGAAGTATCGAACACGACACCTGAATAATTAGTTAAGTAACTCAATTTTATTCTTCGTCATAAACTTTTTATTCTCTTCATTCACATTCATTTTAGGCGGTAGCACCAGCGTTTCCAGTTATTGTAAAAGTCGGAGTAGGTCATCGTGGCGAAGGCAAGGTATGTAAATCTAATGTTTTATTTAATTCAGGCCACTTGACTTTATCATCGAAATTTTCATTTCATTGTTATTAGTACATTCATTTGTCTTCTTTAGTAAGATAACTTCATTTCAATAAAATATTTTAATTCAATGTAAAACTTACGACATGCCGATGTTATATTTATTCCGTTATCTTAGTTATATACAGTAGTAAATTTTCTCCAAAAGATCGTCGGTACCAAGTCACGAAGTAAAATGATTGCATAGCCGGATATTTTCCCTATAAGTGAATTTATTTCTTGAAGAAAAAAAGCAGCACAAATATAATTAAGACTGTCAACAGATAACAATTGACAAAAATTAACATACTCAACATACAATACTAGTTATTTTATTACATACATTAAGATATAACAGTTTAATCATGGAGCTTTTTACTATATTATCAAAGTTGAGATAGTCAGTTAGTTAAGACAAAAAAGGTGTTCAGTTATATAAGGCTTAACAATAATGATAATAACTATAGTGTCTAAATTTATTATATACATGTATGATATTTTATACCATTCACCATAACCTCAAAGGTACTTGATATTTTTTTTCTTAAAAATGTTTGCATTCTAAAGGTGAAAGCTGACACACCATTTATTTATCAAGATTTGGTTAGTCTTATGATTTCTGGTCAAACATATGCCACAACAGAACCATTCATTGATGCCAATTGTGATCTTCATGTACAAAAAATTGGTACTAATTATAAAGCATTCATGTAAGTTTCATTCTCATTAATATATCTTATGAACCAAATGTATTTAATTCTTGTATCACTACACTGCACAGATAGTTCTTCATACTTATTTGTCAGAGGAAAATGTCACTGACCAAACAAAATGACACATTTTTAAGGTTATAGACAAACTTATTAATGAATGTACTCGTTCAATAAACAGAGAGTATAAAGATTTAGTACTATTTTTATTGTAGTTACAGGGTTTCCGATTTTATAACTAGAAGTAATAATTATAGCTAATAATAAATATCGTAACAGTAATTGAGGAAAACATAAAGTTGAACTACATATAAAGCCTACTCAATATTCATTTATTTTCGGGAAGGGTTGGGTTAAGTAGAATTTTGGATAGGTTATTTCTAGCATATCAACCAGGATTATCTTAGGTTCCTAGACAAAAATATGACTCAATTAGTGTAACATGAGAAAAAAGCGATACCATACACTTCGTACTGAAAATAACAACCAAGGTATTATCATGGGATTTATCAATTCATAATTATTAGTTATAACATTTGTTAAATACGATTATCTCAGAGTGATACATAAACCTAGGAAAACTGAATTATTCTTGAGAAACAGTCATATAAAGAAGGGCTTAAGCCACGATATAACGTCTTACTCATTAAACAAAATACGATTTTCGTTAAAAACCTTGCAACTTATTTTACCTCATATTTTAAAAGCTATGAAGTCAAAAAGCTGATTCACGTTCTCATTATACTGTCGCATGATTAGTGAGGGTAGTAATTTTAGTAGGCTTTAAGCTTCAAGCTTGAAAAAACAACTCTATCTGAAAATATCCTAGTTAATAACTCTCCAGCACTGCACATTTTCACATTTACATAGGAATGGACTCATGACCTCCAGATCGTACAGCAAACACAATGCTGCTTAATCGCCTGGTTCAAAAATATAACTTTGACGTGACTTAGTAAAAGACTCCTAAAAATGAATTAAAAAAGAAATTTCTCCACCTGAAAAAATAACTTCATTTTATTCACAAAAAGATGGTTCACTGATTCTTGCATTTATTTGTCAAACTATATGAAATTTTTTTTATAAAGGCGTAAGGCCATTTCCGGTAATTGGAAATCGAATACTGGATCAGCATTATTGGAAAAAGTCCCAATGAATGACAAGTAAGTTCCCCGTAATATCCTCACTGTTAACATTTGTAATTTTAATTACCGTGATTTTATGCACCAAACTTTTTACAACTATATATATAATGATATTCATCTATCTCTTTAATCAGGTTGTATAAGGAATTTTTAGGGTATAGGAAATCAAACAGTTCTATACTGAGTATTTTAAGTCATTCAACATCCAAAATGAATTAGGGTTTGATTCAGTATGTATGATCCAATCGGCTAAAGTTACTTGTCTGAAATCCATAGATCAATAGAGGCTTAACTAAATGTCAGCTGGTGAGCAGATGAAGGAATTAGATTGGATGAAAGACGATTAAAGAGTAATGCTTATTTATCGATTGGAATTATGTTCTTTTTTCAAATTTATCGTAGCGTATTTGTAATAAGTGATAAGATTTATCTCATTGTTATCAATCGAATGCTTGGTCTTTCAAATGAAACAATTATATTTTTTAGAGTATGTTTAGTTTATATGAACAGGTTTGTCCAGTGAATCAACTTTTTTAATTTGACAATATAAATAGGTGATAGGTACCAGAGGAGAAATTTCATACACCTATTATACAAAAACACTGTCATTATTATTTATATGTCTTGGTGAAAATATTGGTAGTGATCAAATTTTTATTATTAGTTTTGACGAATTAGAGCTTAACAAATCGGAGGTATGTAATTATACCCTCGCTCCCCATATTTTATACCTTGACTTTTAAAAAAAAACGATAAAATTCGACAGTTAACTTTCTACTCGTTCGATCAGTTACCAATAACCTTCGGAAGGCAGCTCTTCGTTTCACTGACACGCTTTACACTTTCAAAACTATTCGCTTCAATTTATTTTCAGATTTAAACTATGGATTGATGAAGTATCTCGTTTATTTGGAGGTTTGGATATCTGCTCTATTGATGCGTTACAATCAAGGAGCGGTGAATATTTTATTTATGAGGTGATCCTTTTTGTAAATATGGATATAAACTATACTGCCGCATAAGACTTTAAAATTTTAATATAGTTTCTGTTCCATGTATTGATTAAAATGCAGAAAATTACAGCCAAAAGTGAACATCAAAAGATCTTTGTCTATTTTAGTGTACATGATTTATCAGGTTGTTAATTTACTTTTTTTTAATTTTCCTTTAATTCCATATTTTTAGTAACTAGCCTCTAACTCCTATTTTATTGACTTAAAACTGAAAACCAACCATATCATTCGAGGATTTTGTGAATAATAAATTAGCATTTATTTGCAAATTAGCCAATGCAGGTCTAAGTGGGGTCGATTTGATTACTTACAAATCGATCCAAATAATCCGTCTACTTTTTTTAATTTATTTACCTATTTCCTGGGATGATACTTTAGTAACATAAACAGTATACAGATCCATATCAAACTCATTAGTTGCTTGGTGGAACTTAAATAGTGTTATAAATGAATAATCCAGTCCAAAGGTTTACCAGACCAGCTAAGATAGATTGCTCGCCACTTTTTAAATCAAACTCACTAGTTAGTGAAATTTCGTGAGTGGTAACCTCTGATTTTGAGGTATTCATAGTCCTTATTTTACTGCTCATCAGCATATAAGATTGTGTATTTTTAGAATAACAAGACAAAATAGTAATGATAATGTAATACTTTAATGCCATAAAAATTATACAACTTTTAAAACACAGAAGTTAGTTTATAGTTGTATTGAACTTTGCCCTCCAAGAATCTACATTTTGTACTGCGTTAACTATAGATGTCAGAAACCAATACTTTCAATTGATCTATTCCATAAAATAAAGTATAGAGAGATATTAACATCCAAATTCCATAAAAGCAGTTACTACTGAGCTGTAGTTAGGTTGATGGAATAATACAATTAAAATTCATGAACTGGATTCAACCCACTTAGGATTTTAAGTTTTTTTTAGTTTCTACTCTATTCACTAACAATAGTAGGACTTACAGCTATGTGAATGTGATCCTGTCTATAGCAGAGAGACTGATTAAAAGTAATATTCAGTGAATAGTGTTTGACATGAGCCCTCGATCTATATACATAATTTTCGATTACTTGGGTTGGAAACTATATTGCAAACTTCGTAAATGGAAATTCAGTAGGACTAAGAAGTAGACAATATAGCATTGGTTACTGGTCATCTGTCAGTTATTAGAATCTACATTTTATTTTCAATGTGCAAGTTAATTTTACTAAACTCGATCCATCTTATATAGTATTAAAAAAGTCAAACATACCTACAGACCATACAACACAATATGTTAATCAATAGTTTGGTTTTTATCTAAGCGTGTAAATACTTTATGGCGTCATTTTTTTAACATTTATTCTTTATCGGTTTAACTTTTAGGCTAACGGTTCAGACATGACCCTCTATGGAGACAGTCAAGAAAGTGATAGGACAGAAATTGCTGAACTAGTGATACAACGTATGCAATCTATAACATATTCTTCGTCTATGTAAGTGCTAACTTATAAGTATCAAAATAAAGTTGGTTAGAAAAATACAACTTTTATATTTTATTATTAAATGAAGTCAACAATTATCTTTAAGTACTTTTACAAGAATGCTTACTTAAGAACTATATTCTCAAACTTAAGCTTTTCTGTCTCATAGTTGCGAGAGCAGTGAATTCTAATGTAGCCATTCAACAGCTATTCAAACTGGAATTCTATCTAGGATGCGCAATATTTTCATTTATATCACAAATTTGGGCTAAAATGTATTACCGATAATTCCTGAAGCCTTGTTGTTATTTTCATAAATGACCCATAAACTCTAAGGCACTTTCGAGAATAGAAGATAGATTTTGTAACTATTCAAAATCGATCATTAGTATTCTGTCAATTATGTCATTAATATCCTCAAGGGTGAGCTGAAGTTCTACAGATTTCACCCCTTTTTAATGTTTTTTCCTGAAACTTTAAATCACTCAAGGGATTCACTTTTACTTGAACCAAGAAAGAACAAATACAGTTAGAAATTTTAGCATATCAGGCAATTTTAGTTGTTGAAAACTGGCAGAAAAGAACCAATTTCTTAATTCAGTAACATAGTATTCGACCTAGTGCTACTATCCATAATTAATTTATTTTAATGGTTGTTTTAACTAAATTCTGCAAAACTGGTATTAATATCTGAATGAACACGTTGATAATGATTTAATATGGATTAAGTAGAAACTGTTTTGACGAAAACATACAAACAATTAATTACTCATGTAGAACTCACCTGAGTATATCTTAAAATCCCTGTACACTTGCCCTTTGTTCGGAAGTGAAAGTACATTAATCGAATTAAACTGACTATTATTGATCCTGTAAATTACGAGTGTCTCACTTCCGTTTACTTTTAATCCTATATGATTCTAAATCAACTTAGATATTTTCGCCGGTAATTTCGTACTGGTATTTTTTCATACAGGGAGCATGCTGCATGCATACAATCCATTCTTATCTTGCCTGTTATATAGTTAGGTGTAGCTGGTATTTTTTATTCTACCGAGTTTATTTTTAAAACAAACGCTTTCTTCTTTTCATAGTTTAATTATAATAAGAAAAGTGTATGTGTATGCTTTACAAATTTTTTTATTCCATATTAAGTCCTAAGGTTCCAAGTCTACAAACAATCGGTAGAACAAGCGAAACAGAAAGACCAGTAGGTATTGGTGTAGGAAATGCAACACCTCTTGCTCAGCCTAGTATTGGACACAGTGCAGTACACCCTGCATTTAATCCACCATCTCAGCAGCTTTCATCACAACCTTACTCACAAGTACATCAGTCGCAACCAACAAATGCTCAACAAATTCTCCAGCCCCAATCAACCCAAAAATACCCACCGTCAACAGGAATTACGTCAAATACCAGTTCACTTATCGGTGAACCAATGGGATCGGTAAGTCCTGCACTGAGTAAGCATTCTGATCCCGGTTTCGTCACAAGTTTTGGTTCATCTACTAGTTCACTATCTTCGAGAGCTGATACACCACACCAAACTACTTTTAGTACACCAGCGACAACTGCAGCGAGCCGAGGGTACAGTACGACTTCAGAAAATCCTGACATTGGGTACCGTTCAAATATCGGGGGACTGTCCAGTGTGCAAAACACAACACACACCAATTATTCTTCGCATACATGGAACCAAAGTTCTTCATCTGGCTTATTTAGTCCTTCCAAAATACCACCAATGGATTCGACTACGAAACCAAATCTAATGAATCAGCAACCGTCGACAGGATTCGATGCTTCTGATCATACTACTGGAACCAAGATAATTAGTTCTCCTCAACAATCTTTCGGATCTTCTTTCAGGTTGGTCTCCTAGCTTTTGACCATAATCTAAATGCAAACGAACGATGTGAAATCGTCTATTCACCCCAATTTTTATACCCTAACATAAAGTTTTATCTTCTTTAAAAGGCATTAAACTCACACCTCCTAGGATAAGATATTATCTCAAATATTTTGTTTGAACATACAACCTATCTTAAGTTTCAAGTTCAAACAATATTTATCACATTCTTTCCATAAAGTACGTGTTTACGCGAAATATTAATCTTATTTTCTGTGAATGAATTCTTCAGGTTTACAAGCTTACTGAGATCCAGAAAGAGCTAGTCATTTTAGATTGTAATACTACTATGACCCAGGAGCCATGCATGAGTCTTACTAAAGCCTTACATAGAAACACTTGCATATTGTTAGCTTGTTATAAAAGTCGCGTGACATAAAGTCTTCTTTTTTAATGTCAGAATGAAATGAAAGTCACTAATTAGACCACAGATTACGAATTTCACTGTATATTTATATTTAGAAACAATAAAAATTTTTGTAATTTTCCTTCAAAAACATCAGTAATACAGTAAGTAACCCTGTGGCACTTTGTCAACTAAGGTCCACTCGTTTTATGATTTTTACATGAAATAATGTAGATCTCTGAGAAAACATGTGTTTTTTCCCAAAATTTCCATAGATTATCGTAATGTCTTAGTTTCTTACACACACTTGCTTAAGCATGAAACCTCTCATTGAGATTAGGTTACCAACCAGGCATCCACAAGTGACTAAGTACTAAGCTGTCCTTTACAGTTATTGTAGGTGTTACTCATTCTCGAGGTGTTTGTCTCCGATTCCTGGCACATTGTGTTCTATAGCCAACCTCATTTCTGTTCGCCTTGATCATCCCAACTTACGGTCTGTCTTGTGATCCAGTTTGATGGTTTCCATAAAACGTTTTCTGTACACTTACAACTTCTTTACCCGATTTCCTTCTCAACTAGCAGCTGATTTCTTCTCTCTCGGAGTAGATTATTGCTGATGCTCTCTTAGCGTCTGTTCAGTATACGGTTGTGTTATAATTCTCTTATTACGACCCAGCTACTCCTATTGCTTAGTATTCTTGAACACCAATTCACTCCACAAGTCCCCAAATCAGAACACGGTTGAACAGGAACAAAATTATGTTTCAAATAAAAAGGTTGGGTGGAAGTAGGAATCACAGTAAGAAAAACGTTAGTATATTTATAGTTTTTACATGAGAAGGTTCTAGAGTCTTCTCCAAGTGTCCACTAGCGCCGATTGGATAAGAACTAGCTAATTAGAGTGCCCCAACACAATCCTGCACGGAATGTGTTTTAATCCAATATGTATACCTCTAACAAGTTGTTAATAAATACCCGTACCTTTCTGGTAATAGTCATGATAGCCAATCAAGTTTCAGCTTCATACGACAGAACTGTTTTAATGCTAGTGTTGAAAATTCTGACTACGGATCTGCACGACAGTTATTTTGAGTTGGGGATGTTCTTCAATAGTAGGAATACTGTCCTTGTTTTGCCGATTTGTACTTTGATATCTGCATCAGATCCTCTCCATTTCTTAATGATCCTCTCCGATTATATAAAAGATTTCATCTCTTCCAGAGCCTCCCATCAAGTGAGTTCATATACACATATCAGTAATATTCATTAAATTATTGTTTTTGCCCAATCTAACATTCTTCAACGAACGTGACGGAAACGCAAATCACTTGCTCTTTATTCTCAATAAGATCATTTCATACGACTGGTCCGTTCATATTAAGAATAAAAGTCAATATAGTTTGAAATTTGATGTTCTATGCCACCTACATATAATAAAATGAAATCAGGAGAAAAATCAATTTTAAACTCAGATAAAAAAGCCTTCAATATTCCAAAATATAGTTAAAGTTCTCAGTTAAATTCTATTGAAATTCTGTTAACAGTATACGATTAGAAGTCCCAAAAAGCAACCATGTGGCTGATAACATTGATGTTACCTCAAATTCAGTTATACTCGAATAAAATACCAAGACTTTTTAATACGTGCTTTATGTCGAAGAAGCTTACACCGGATGGTGCAGTTATATTCAATTACCCTTCAGTTTTTGAAACGAAAGGTCATCAGAAATGGATATGCGTCAAACGTTAAATTATAATCAAAAAGTCATTTCAACTAAGTGCTTACCTGTAGAATATAGTCGAATACAATCAACTACCGCAATTCATTTATACTGGTTGTTTGGATCTTACCGTTGATGTTTAGGACTGAAATTGATCAGTCTCTTTTAGCATAGGATGATACGCTCATCTAGGATTCTACTACTGCATACCGTCCATCTCCGCTTAAAAACCACTGTAATTGTATCCAAAATATAAAAACTTATGTACAGTTTATGGTATCCTCTCTGCTAAATAAATCATATGTTCTTTACTAATTGTCAATATTTTCTATGAAAATATATGTTTATTTCTTTTATACTGATTTTATCTTTAGCTCTAATGTACCATATAGTACTGAAAAACTTGGTAATGATGTAAGTAGAAAACCAACAAGTCAAACAACTAGTGGACCTGATCGTCCAGATGTCCCACCAAGACAAACTTCATTACGTACCGGACCAAGTACTGAAGATACAGATGATACTATGAAAAACCTACGCAAAACATTTGCTGGTATTTTTGGTGATTTATAATAAAAAATTGCCCAGTAGAATTGTCTTATTTATAACTAACGTATTATTTACTAATTATAAATGTTGTATCTTTAAATCAATTGTTTCCAAACTACAACAAAAAAATGTAATTTCTGCTTCATCGATTTCTCTTTCTTTTATTCTTATTTTCTCTTTTTTTACTCCAAATATTTGTTTAATGAAATGTTCATACAAAAATAACCACATATTTATGTTATTGCATACTTCTTTAACATAGTAACTCTACCTTAGTTTTATTCAATTCAAATTAAACAAAAAACCAATAACCTTCTATCATTCTTACCTATTTAATTACTACTAATACTTTATTGTTCAAACGTTTTATGTTCATATGCAAATCCTCTGAAACCATATAACAACAAAGTGAAACTCAAGTCAATTATTCATGAAAACAGAATTATTTATCTCTGCTATTTGTCTAATTATTTACTGCTTATAATTTACTTACCAAAATAAATTCAAATGTGAAAATATTAATCTATCCAGTTAATATTTCAAAATGCTCATTGTTAGTTGTTTATTGATCTTTCAAGTATTCACTTATTTCTGTGATGTTTTCTTACATTGTCTTTCTCTTTTCATCCTCCATCCCCCCCCCACTATGCCTCTGTTGCTATATTTATTACTTGAGGATATTAAGAAATTTTTATCGTCTTGAGAGGTAATTCGACTAATGAATATTATTTAAAAAATGGAAACCAATCTCAGAATAAGGAATGATCAGAACAATAAAGGTGGAAGATTAATCGGCTTTTGTTTTATCTTTTTTAAAGTCTATTGCTTGTTGTTTGTCCAGTTAATCTATTATATCCTAAAAAAGGAATAACAAATCATTTACAATATGACACCGTTTCAGTGGATGACCACTTAATTGACTGTCGGTCTGATTTACTCTTCTGATAATGTAAACTTTTGTTACTAAAATCCTACACAAGCGAAAGATCTATTGCTTGGTGTTGAATACACAGTAAGCTTCTTTTCACAACTCGATCTCCTTAATTACTAAGGCTAGGCAATTAAGAATTTACTCAAAAATAAAATTTCTGATTCTACTCAAACATTCATTTCATGTACAGTACCCAAATAATAAAGGAATCTAGTAAATTCTATTTAGTATAAAGAAATCCCTGAAATTTTTGCCTTTCGATCTGTCATTTCTAATAAACATAAATTTTTTAAGTGAATAGTGAAATAAGTCAACTTTTAAAAAATAATGAATTACTAAATCACTTCGGAAGAGTCTCAAATTAGAATAAAATAATTGCCCAGTACTTCCTAGTTTTCAGTGATTACCCAACTGACGTCAGCCTTTAATGTAGGCTAACTTCGTTGTCAGTCTAATTATTTAAGTAGGTAACCAATCTCCATAAATTTTTTCACAACGTTGACTCAATCGTTTTTGAAAGTAATGACCGATTGGTCATATTAAACCGATATTTAGGACGATTCTCCAATTAAAACTGAATAACCAACTTCAGACTTGGAAGTATCTGGAAATTTGAATACATAATATTGAGAAGAAACGTGCTTTCGTAACCATCATTCAGTATAATACAGGCTGAAAATATTATCTCGATTACACAGATCATCACGACTGTTAATTAAGTCTTATTTGACTCCAAATTAGTGGTAAATATTAACCCATATCATTAACTGTGTTGTAGTTTCGGATATTATCAAGTTTTTATCTGTGTTAGCTGAGACTTATAATACCACTCCATACACCAAACCATAACCATTATGTTACTAGGTTAGAATAGATACTGTTTATTCAAAAGATATTTCCCATTGTTAGAACTTCTAACATTCTGTAGTTGGTCTTATCAGGACATAATTGATCTTTGTCTGTAGTCCGTTTCCTGGTAGAGAAGATTCAACAATCACAAATGTCCCATTTTGATAATAGCATAGGATTCGAAGAGATTCATCTCAATGTATTTGAGACTAGTCCAATGAATCCACCTCATTCCATCACATATTGACGTTCTGATTAAGAATGGTTGTAAAGAAATCAGAATGGTTTATTGGTGGTGATTCCTCAGTTAGTGGAAACAATGATTATAAACAAAACAATGGTAGAAAATATATTACGTGACGACGATAAATCATAAGCGAAAATAAGCTGTACGAGTCCGTAAATCACACCGGAGTGCAGAAATGGACGATGGTTGAATCCTCCCATAGTGATACTCTCAGAACAATAAAACTAGCATTTCGAGTTTTACTGTTTCTTAGACTCTGCCAGAATCCTTGTCGCAATCAATGAACTCACTAGCCTTATGATTTTTTCACGTGGCTCCTTAACACTTAAATTATAATATGCTCAAACTATTCCTTTTATAATGACGTAAACCATTTCTAATCTAATAAAATCTCCATTACTAGGTACAAAGTCTATCATTTAACTAATTAAAACTCTTATGGATTGATTGTAAATTCAATTCGCTGTTTGCACATACTGTAATAACAATATATGACATCTGTAGTCATAATGCATTCAGTGTGCTTTGTAAAAATTGACGAATTTGTAAAACTTGAGTACTACGTGCTATAACCTAATTATGTGAGCATTGGACATTCCGGAATTTCTTACAGAAGATTTTGTTATGAAAAGTTTAGTTTGGAAGAGTATGATAGATAGCACTTAATTAACTACATCGTGCAAGATATTAACACATCGTCTACTAATAACATCGTTCAGTAACATGAGTTGGATAATTAATCATCATTAGGAGCTAGTAGACTACTCAGTTTGCATAATTTAGCAAAATAAGTTTCTAGTTGACACAATTGTAATCTTGGCAATACCATCATTTCTTGTTGTGTAATGTATAACATAAAGAAATAAATGTCACTATGGGGTACTCTGTAGATAATTGAGATCAAGACCCGACCATAGTACCGAACTCCTTAGTATTTCCCATCCACGACACTGTATCTGAAAATTGAATCCGAGATCTTCGATCTCAACAACTACGCCACTGAGCCAGGATCCAATGGCATACAAATCTATGATATTGTGCGATGATTTTCCATTATCTTCGAAGGTTGCGTTCCTCACAACCGCCACGATTGGACTAGACTACTGAAAAGTTCCACACTAGGACAAAACAGCCGTACAGTGCTTCCAAACTTATAGTGGTTGTCTAACTTAGATCGGTTCATGATTTAAATAAAGAAGTAAAACTAAATGTATCGATCTAATAAGAATTGTGTAATTTTTTTACAATAGTCTAGCCTGAATTGGCGACAACCATCATAGCTCTGCCGCAAAAATAAATTAATAAGTGGATTGCACTTACTTTACACACATAATCAACAAAGAAGTAGTCATTTTCACAATTAAAACATTCCTAAGTTTTTGTATGTACTCAATATTGCATCAAATTGATAGAGTATGAACGAAACTATATACAGACTGAAGTACAAAGCTATAATCTTACAAACAGGTTTATATTATAGTAAACACAAAACAGTAATTTATCGAATGCATATTACTACAGTACTAAATTAAGCACGAGTCGGTTAGGTCTATAGTGGTCGTTAACCAGGAACACTAGTTAGAATGCTGCTTAGTGAAAAAGTGAATGAATCTGATTAGATATATAAATTTACTTCATTACTTGGTTGAGAAAAAATACAATGTTTTGAACAGTATATTGATTAAGTTTTCAAAAAAATAATGATAGTTCTTAGGAAAGGACATTGAACTCAACATTTCACAGAGACCATACATATTCACACATACAAATGATAGATGCACTAATAGGAATATATCATTTGAAGAAAATGGCCAACTGAGAGTTGTGATGATTGATGAGCTTGGAAAAGAAAATTGAGACGAATACGACGAGATTATTAAGGAGGAAGAATGTATTTGTATGACAAAGAAAATACAACAAATTTTAAAAAAAAGAAGTCAACATAAATCCACATTCAGATTAACTGTTAGCAACAACAGTAGCATATAGTATTAAAAACTGACCCAACAAATGTAAATATTATATTATACAGGAAAAAAACAAACTGGGAAAAATAGATTGAAAGAGTATTGGTGGCTAAAAGATTATTGATGAGATACAATTTTATGCCATAAATCAATGTTACTATATTTCTTTTATTCAGTGGAAAGTAAAGTGATAATTTTGTTCAAGTTTCCTGACACGTTTCTCCTCCTTCTTTCTATGTCCACCAGGCTATAAAACATAAATATTAGAGAATATATATACGAACTCAATAAAACCATCCAATAATAAAAAAGTAATTAATATAAAAATCAAACTAAAACTTTTGCTATTAAGTTGCAATGTAACTAAAAATAACGCAAGCGGATTGTTAAACACATAGATTTGACCTTGCTGATATTATCAAATGCTAACATCAACTGACTAGTGTACAGTCTCTACATACATCGATATACAGGGTTCATCTACTTTAATTATTTATTATTATCTACTTAAAATTATTAAGCATTTAAATGAACATGGATAACTCAGTGTGTAAAACGGAATCTAAATAATTTTGTATCCAATTATATATTTATGAACTCACCATAATGTAATATGCAGATAAATCCCCTTGATTTCCTGGTTTTTCAACTATATCCACTTCGTCTGATATTTCTGGATTTAAGTCAGCTACGACTTTTTGCATAATGTCTATAATATCCCGTTGTTTAAGAGATGGCAAAAGATTGCGATCCAATTGATCTGAAGCAACTTGATTATATTTATCTTTCATAATACGATTACCACCTTGTATCACAACAAAATTGACATTTGAATCAGTAAGTATATTGGAAAATGTTTGTTTCAGTCGGGTTTCTATATTTTGACTAAGCTCTATTTTCTTGTGAAGAAAGAAAAGTATCTTGACATATAAATTCGAAGTCTCCAGGAAGAGATCAGTAAAATCTAGAAAATTTTTAATTACACCAAACAATTTCGAGTACTCTTCATAACTTAGAGGATCATACAACACCTTTTCATTGTACTGTGAGAATTCAATATTGTTGTTGTCTTTATTACTTGAAAATGCGAAGTCTAATTTATACTTTAGGTATGCAGATTTTGCATTATTTTTCCATTCGGTAGGCAGACGGGTAAAAGGTGTATCTTCAACAGTTGGAATATCTAAGTTATGTTTTTTGTAAGCACGGATCACAGTGGATAACATTGTGTGAGCCTCATTAGGATCTGCATATAAAAAATAAATTTGCTCCAATAAGATTTGCACAGAAAACTAAAACTTTTAATTCAACAGAAACTATCTTAATGAATTCAACAAACTACTTTTTTAATATCGAAGTCTATCCTCTTGGACATAATAAGACGACTATATATTAGCACCATGTATTATTTAAAAGTAAATTATAGGAAGTAGGCCTCATGATCTATAGGGTTTAGGGCACAACTGCAACGAACGTAAACAAAAGGTAACTTACAGATTAGGCGTATCGTTTTAAGCCGAGTTATCTATTTGGTGTGGTTATGAAACTACGTCAGTGCATTACTTGAGAATGTTTTATGTGCTTTCATTCACTCACTAAACCAATAGTGTCAGCTGTATGAAGTGGACAAACATAGATATGAAGCTTGCCACTTGGATCAAATGACATACAAAGAAGTTGTAGAAATCGTAAATTAGATCTGTAAGCTAGGTATTAAAAGCTAAAAGTTGATTATATATATATATATATATACTCCCATGGTAATTTCAAGTTTTTTGCAGTCTTTAATGATATGATGCACTTTAAATTTTCAAGTAACAGATAATTTCATAAGACCTCGCGATAGACTCTAGCAAATATCCCCGTTATGTCAAGGAATCCGGTTATAGTCATGTGTCCCAAAACCAAACGAAAGGTAAAAACCTATTTAACACACTTTCATTTCTATAAACTTGTTCTAAAACAGAAAATATGAGTTAGACGATTCTAAAGCCACGGACCTTCAAAAAGATGTTCATGCAACTGATTGCTAAACGGTTACCAGAAAAGAACTTTAGCTTTTTTCTATAAACTGGGACAATGGATGATCAAGATCAGTCGGAAGAAATTCCATTTAAACCCAAAGCTTTAACTGATACTTCAAGACCACTATCCTTAAGCAACTTATTTAGGTTACCGAAGGTAGTTGATTAGCACTTGAACTGACACACTTCAATGGACTCCACTTAGTATACCACTGATCTATTCTTTAAGTAAATAGTCACTTCCGTTTTCGAAAATACTTCATTGATGTGTAGACAACCGTCTATTAACGTCTATTTCTAGGCAATTTTCGTCACAGTGAGAACTTGTTATATTGCACGACAACGCTAAAAACAATCATGTCTTACACTTATATCCATTATAAAAACATAATATACACCCATGATATAGGATTTTGGAGTTTTGGGAAGTGAGACCTGTAATCTAGCTTGACGTAAGTTCCAAACACCAAACGCCTAAACGCGTAATTTGAGTGACTGTTTCAAGAGACCATAGATATTGGTTCTCAACTTACAGACGGCTATATTCAGAGGCAGTATGTGGTAATCGATAGCAAGAAAATTTAGCGGCCAACAAGGAAGACGGTTGATGATAGATGGGATAGGATCGATTTTTGTTGATAGATTAGTATTTGACACTTATCAGCAACCAACACAAAGTTATTTTGTTTTGGAAAACTTAATAGTCTTATGGACAAGAGTGTGACTACATAGCCCAAAGGATACGCGCTTGAAGGTATTTGCACACAGACTATCGGAAATTCTGAACTGTTTTGCATGATGAGCTTTAGAATTTTCCTAGTCTTTTCATTGAACTTGATACTCTTAAGCGTAAGACAAATGGTTCTCTCTACATTCCTCATGAAAATAGAACTTGAGATAACTCTTAGAAAATATCTTACTCTCCACATTATGTGATACGGTATGGATAAGTATAAAATCCACCTTTGAACCAGAGACTTATCATTTTTGGTCCTACCTTCAACCTTCCTTCTATTTTAGGACCTAAAGAAACAACTTTCCAAATAATATAGCTTGGTTATGTAATCTATTCTCCCACATTAAGGTAAAAACAAACTTGGATATATCAGATATTTTAAAAGCGACGAAATGAGACATTGTTTATGTACACCATCTTTCCATAAAATATTGGACATATATGAGAGAAAATGAATGGTATATTAAAGGTAGATAGAGTGGAGTAAAAAACCAGAAGAGTTTACAAACCTTGGACATTTTTATAAACTAACAAATTACAAGAACAAACCTAACAGGACTTCCAAATAGAATTTAAATGTCATGATATTTAGAAAAAACGGACGTATTATACTAACATACCTGTACAGCTAAAGAGTTCATGCCAAATACGACTGATGGACTCGTGGACATCACTAAGATTAAATAAATGCATCATTCCCACTGTTTGCATAGGAGCAGTAAGAAACGTATTGAGGGATTTTCTATAGCTCTCTACTTCCATAATAACGCTCTTGATAGAGGAAAAAAAAGAAATAATATATGTAAAAACTCAGGCAGGAATTATATTTTAACCATGAAACAGAAATTATAGAGTGTTCAATATTGACCATAGGTGAAGCCAGAATTTAAAACTTAGACTTATAGTTCCAAAACTCGGTTACTGACTTACACAATGGAGTCACGAATAGCGAAAATAATCGTCAAACATCATTTAATCAAACACGATTTAGTTGATAATAAATTTCCTCAATTATAGCTAAATAATGCCACTTTAGTGCCTGTAAAGTACACAGAAATTTGTTTGGAAAAGTATGCACATTGTTTGCCGATTCTTCTGAGTAGTGTTTGACGAAGTTTGTAAAAAACTGGGAACGTATAAAGTTCAAAAATTATTCTTAAGAAGCAGCAGAAATATCTGGCGAATCAATAGATAAAGTCTCCAAACTACTTAAAAATAGGAAATTAGCAACCACATTTAATGACGAACTAAGAAATCTACAATTGTAAATTCTTGTGGTTTACTTTAAAAAAAATTGGTTCATTGTAAATCATTTATACTGCGGCGAAATGTTTCAAGACCTTCGACAATCACAAAATCTACAGTAACCATTTTGACGGAACATTTTCATAACGTGAAACAACTGCCAACTTAAAATTTGAATTAAACAACTGAACCTCCTAAAACATGATTCCAAATAAATATGAATTCAAAATCGATAACTAAACACTTTGTATTAGTGAAATATCTTTAACGAGAAGTAAACTGAGACAAAGAAAAGTCAATAGATGCCCCATAGGATTTTAGTTAGATATTTACTAGTTATTTAAAGAGTGAAGTTGTGCTGATGAGGTGTGGCAACTTGGACCGATGAATATATATGCCTGACCCTACGTTACAGCTGACTGACTGAAGTTTATTCATTTTAATTTCCATAATCTTTTATCCCTTCTATAAATTGTTTTGAGTGTTTAGAAGATCGATAAAACTAGGTGGTAAGAAATGTAGACGGAATAACATGTACATTATTCACAAGAATATAAAGAATAAAACATCTACTTCAGTGTATAAGACTTTGAGCAATTTCTCTTAGTCTCCAACTACTGGTAACTAACATTTTATGTATATGAATCAAAAGGCGTACATTTCTATAAACATGGCACATCAACATTAAGTGAAGTGTGGATTGGTGTCGATTTCCGGTATTCTAACCTTTAGCCTATCTTTAACTTACTTAAACTCCCATATTTTATTTATTTATTTGAAGACATAAACATTGGTACAAGGGGGCACCGAATACATATGCGCCACACAAGTCACTTGATTTGTGTGTCGACTATGCTACTGTCCAGGTTCCCAAACCAAAGCAGGTGGTTTTCTTAAGGGGCCACACACCGAGCCTCTGACCTAAAGGTCTAATCCACAAGTCGGTGGAGCAACGTAAGGAGATGCAGTCTCATGGTAGCCGGTGACTAACAATAGGTCTATACGCCTTTTTCCCTCAGGATACTGGAGTTCATGAGCACCATTTATTTGGAATCAGGGTTTTCCAACTCCTCTAAGTGGATCCTCCATCCCTAAAGTCAACTGGTTGGTCAATCAATAACAACCCAGGACCTGACACAAATATGTATCGGTCCAAATCCACATACTTAGACTATCTCAGTAAAAGAAAGTGAGTGTGAATAATAGTACTAATGGTAATGGCAAACTAATAATAGAAAGTAGAATTTAATCCCTAAAATAAAGGAATATGTTAATGAAAACAGTAATACATCAAAGCCACTGTCACTGACTTTTAGTCACATATTAAACAATTCGACACTTTATAAACAAAACCGTGTTCAACAAATTATCAGAAAATTATAAAAATGAGGATGAAACATCTGATTACTTGCCAGAGAATTTCGGTGAAAATTTATAAAGGTAACTAGTAGCAATAGATGAACTGTGTGATGAAAAATATAATTTAAAGAGCTTACCTTAGTTACAATGATGGCTACCTTCACAATATCCAAAGGGACATGATGGTGAGATACTAAAGAAACAGGATAGAAATGATATAGATGTAGATTAAATACGCATGTAAACACTTAAGTTTTAACGGGCACGATCTATTTGACCCGAGCAATTTCTAAAGTCACCAAACCAAAAACAATCTTTTCAGTTGCGTTGTTAGAAGTAAAATTAGGTATGTGTTATTAAGAAACTATAGGAATGATAGTAATCATTTCATAGATTATTAGTCAGGTGAATTAACAGTAATTTGTTATTATGAACCCAGCTACTTTTAAGTCAGTACCTAGAAGTTTCTGAAAACAAAGATGAGACTCGACGGCTAATTAGTCATTCATTTAGAACTAGTTAAGGTTACATTGTTTACTGCGTAGGGTTATAAACACAACAAAATTATATTATAGTGTAAAACGGAAGAGCATGGAAAACGTAGATAGGCGGGAAAGTGTGCACCAACGATCCCACACACGGGACTCGAATCCAGGACCTTCGGTCTCACACGCGAACGCTTAACATCTAGACTACTGAGTCGTCATCCCACGTTGTTAATGTCTAACTTCAACCGACCCATGATCTTGAGCAACCATTCATCCATTGTCTGAGGTATATACCTGTTCCTACTCGACACGGATTGGACTCCACTGGTCATGGCTTCTCACTTCCAGGTTTTCAATGGTGGTCTAACTTACATGGACTCATGTATCCAACTATAAAAAATTACTACAACCTCCACAAATCCCCATTCTGATCATATTATCTATTTATTTAAACACGTAAACATTGGTACAAGATACAAACGCGCCACACAAGAAAAATGACGCCAACGGGGGGTTATGATACTGTCCGGGTTCCCAAACCAAAGCAGGCCACACACCGAGCCTCTGACCTAAAGGTCTAATCCACAAGTCAGTGGAGCAACGTAAGGAGATGCAGTTTCATGGTAGCCGGTGACCAACAATAGGTTTATACACCTTTTTTCCCTCAGGATACTGGAGTCCATGAGCACCATTTATTTGGAATCAGGGTTTTCCAACTCCTCTAAGTGGACACTCCGTGTACACCCAAAGCGCTGGACATTCGCTTTTCGTCCTCTCGATTTAGTTAACGACACCCCAGCCGTAAGAAGGCAATGAGTAAGACTTCCCTGACAGTGGCTGTATACGCCTAGCCATGTGAGAGCTATTCGAGAGGGAAAACTGACTCTCCCTACCCTCGGCGGTACCAGGGTATTTGGAGGCAGCACCGATAGAACGGTTTCAGAAAATAATTATCTTATGGTAGTTACTTAATATACATGAAGGACAACTGAATCCGGGAGCTATAACTGGCATCCTACAGTTAGACGAATGACCCAATGGTGGCATAAGCGCTCGACTTTGGACAAATAGGTATTAATTTTTCATTGCTTCCAACAATAGAACCACCGATCTCTTCACATCTTTTTCAAACGGCCCATAGGTCGCAGTAATCCCCACTTTTCTTAACCTCAAATTAGAATAATGGAAAATTAAACGAGTGGTTACAAGTACATATTTATTATTCTAATTCCTAGCTCGTGTGTTTATAAAAGTAAAATACCAGACTAAAACATACCACAATTTACAATCCTTAAAAGGTGTGTACCTCAAACATTTTTGCTGTAAAACTGAGTAACTGATTTGTGAATTGGTAAAGTACATGAAAACTAACTCACTGAAAAATAAGTACCGACGTTTCATTTTTTCACTTTTTTTACACGACAAGATAAACAGCTAGAAACCTGCTCACCTATTTCAATTTAGTTAGGAGCTAAAAAGTATGATATTGGTGCATGAAGTCAATAACAGTAAATCAACTGGATAACTTGCATGATGTAGCTTGGGGTTTGTCGTAATGACTTAAATCCATGCATTTGATTGTCTTTAGCTTTAACACTTACACCACTAATATTTCACTTTGAGTATGTTACATTAGAATTTTTCTACTACCTTCGGTATAATAATTCTGACACTATTGTCTAGCAGCTTCTTAGTCTTTCCTCTCTGTGCTGACGTAGTGTATTTATTGGGACCGACTCACACCGGACACGACCGTGACTAATGGAGCACAAACGTTGTCATGCATGAGGAAATTACTTGCCGAAGACAATGGGGGATAGTCAAGGAATATAGTGGATCGGTTGAAGTTAGACATTAACACCGTCAAATGCCGGCTCAATAGTCTAGAGGTTAAGCGTTCGCGCGCGGAACCGAAAGTCCTGGATTCGAGTCCTGTGTGTGGAATCTTGGATGCGCACTGCTGAGGAATCCCATACTAGGACAAAATGGCCATTCAGTGCTTTCAGGTTTCCAGTGGTGGTTTAACGTTAATCGGTTCATGATCTCAATTAAAACGTAATAATCTTCACAACACTATACTGATGAGTTGACACTGTTTATTAAAAATCTCTAATATTACAAGCTTTATGAGATTCCAAGAGGGTATTTAGATACTGTCCATGTCTCAGGCTGAAGTCAAAAGTTCGACATTTAGACGAAGTGTGAGACCATCAACAACAGACTATCGTTCAATAAGATACAAAAACTCACTCATTTCAAGATGTGAAGAGGTAGAAACCGGCATACACACAGTGGAATGACCATAAAGGCTAGTATTTTAAAAAGCATATTAATAAAATTGATTCTTTTGTGATAATAGCAAGAGGATTCGGGTCCTTTCTTACAAACTATAACGATCAGTAATCAAGACCAATTATATAGGATTACACCTAGCTTCCAAACTCTAGCTAGTATTTCAGTCAACTAAGTTGGTAAAATTGGACCACCACATCCTGGGCTAGTTCATTATATCTTACTACTATACCTCATTTTAGACTAAATATTCTCTTCCGGATCTTACCAAGAGTGGATAGGATTGTGTCAATTTCTCATTCAGATTGTTTGGGGATAATGGGTAACTGAGGGAGTAGACGGAAGCCAGTTAGCGTGTTTCTGTTCACCAATCGGATTTCCTGGACTGAGAGTGAGCAACTGTTCATTTTTCTTTAAAGTCTTACTAACAGCTACCTAGTTTCATTGATAAGCTGGAAAAACTGTCCAGTGCTACCTATCACAGCTATCTCTTTCATTTCATTTCCTTCCGTTCTTCACTTTTCCTCACAATCGTTCTGCAAACTTTTTTGTTTACGCCTAACTTGTTGTCGCTCTTCGTCGTTCCCCAAACATTACATGATGAGTTTTGGACATCTATCAACTTAACTGATTTAAGTTGTTGGTAGATGTCGCTGTTATACAGCTTTTGTTGCCCACATGTGCTCATGATCATTAGGTAGACTTCTACTCAGTTTGGTTAAGTTTTTTTCACTCTCTATCCTTCTTCAAACGTGCCAGGATAACTTTCCACGAATCCATTTACTAGAGGTTATTGAAATACAGTGATCTTTCTAAACATTTTAGTTCAAATTGTTAAAAGACGTCACTGTTTTTACAAAAGACTGGGAATCTTACCAAGCTACTCCAGAATGAACATTCCTTACATGTTATACTAAGTACTTGGATGGTTCTGTCCTAAACAGAACCTTGACCTTTGAACTGAACTCGAAAAGGTTTATTGTTGGATTTTTCTGCGGCCAGTATAGTGTAATATGAGTCTAGATATATACTATAAGTGAATCTTCAGTCATATTCATTCAACGATAACCGACAATTGCTTTAAATATTACTTTGTAATTTCTCAGATTCGACTTGATATATTTGAAACGGTAAGATGTTCTTTCGGACAGCTTAATTTCTCTATTATGTGATCATTTGTTAAGACTTCATAATGACATTCCTGTGATAGTTAACACTAGGGAAAAATTAAGATTTTTATATTAGCCGTATGCTGATGAAAGTACTCAGACCAATAATAACAAATACAGTAAAACGGTATGCCCACTATCACAAATACACCCATGTTCCAAAAAAGTAAAAAAGTACATATACTCACTTTCATTCCTTCTTAATAGAACAGATGTAAAATTTGAGAGATCATTAGTAAGCGAACCGATATGGAGCCATAGTTTGTATAAACTGGTTGCTTTTGTGGGGAACAAAGATACAGGATGAAAACTCCATGAAGATTTAAGGTTTTGCTTTTTGTAGAGAGCTGATAATCTTTTCAAAGATCTAAGGAACTTTCCCGTCGAGCGCTTGAGAGATTTTAATTTGCGCCTGCGTCGGTTGTTATGAATTTTCTGCAAAATAAAACATACTTTGGAAATCGATGAGAAGAATGAATGAGACAACTTTATGAACTCGTTGGGGAAAAGTATAGAATTTTAAACTGGTCTAATATACCGATAAGAAAGGTACAAAATGACATTCGGATAAAGAGTTTGACAGTGAACTAAAATTTTTTATTTATTTGTAACGTTTATTCACTAGCTGAAAAATGTAGTACGAACAACTGTCCTTCCACCAATATTTTACAGTTTGTGTGAAACTACATGGAAAACTTTAGAACTCCCAAGTATGTATATGTATGCATATATGTTACCGAAAGGATACTAATATGAGTTCTTGAGTTCTCATCAACTCCCAAAAGCTTCATATCTTATTGAAATTTGAAACCAGGTTACAGCAGTGACTTAAACGACAAGGGAATTAATAGATACCAATGTGTAAGGAGTGAAGCCCAATGAAAAAAATGCACCTATCTGCTGGAAAATTCAGGAGGACTGATTTGAAGTCGGACGAACACAGACATCATTGGATCTATATTTTTACAGCAGACTCAGTTTTCAAACAGCATATTATATTGCCGATGTCTCAAATAAATGAGGAAAACTGTTATACCAACTAGTTATATTGAATCAACTTGGTGAGTAAATAAATCAGTGTTCACTTTATCTCGAACAGATAACGTATCAACTCAAGCAAACAAATTACGTCATTTCTTGTTTAGCCATCACGTTATACACGTTTATAAACTTTCTGCCTACATAAAACAAAATATTAAACCACGTTCTTAATAGATAAGGTGAAAACAGTTTATGAATAAAGTTTTCTTGGTGACGAGATGATTTGTGCCGTAATTCTGACAAGTAGTAAAATAAATAGTTTGGTGATTAGCTCGTACAAAAAGGAACCAACAGAACCACGTGATAGGTTAACTGATAACTATAGTTGCAGATTAAAAATCCCTCTATCCTACGTGCACCAAACTATGGCATTAATTCAGCATCTACAGACTAAAAATGGACTATAGTTAGCAAGCGAGCTTCTCAACACGTCCCAAAGTCGTGGATTACAGACGGACGAAGAAAGCACTGCCTGTAAAAACCAAATTCAAAAATTAACATTGAAATTCGAGTTGCTTAAATATTTAGTCCATTTCCTAAGATATACGAAACCAAAATATGAGTACTAACAAAGAAATAATAAAGAAACACTCAGAAATTTAAATGACAAAACAGGTTAACTAACTGCTAACAAACTTACATCATACATATTTTTGTAGGTTAATAGACGCTTCGAAGGCAAACTCATATTAGATACGGACGACTGAAGAACTGGATTTCTTGCTTTATTTACTACACATAAAATTAAAAGATTAAAACGTAACTACATAAGATTAATTAATTCACCAAGTACTCGAGTATGAATCACTCTCAAAGTGTGAAAACTAACGATACCATCCGATTTCCTGAAACGAAGTGGACAGAACGGAGTTAGAACCTTGGACCTGGTGACTGAAAGTCAAACGACTTGACTATTAAGCCACCGCTCTACACAACACAGGCATATGATATAGAAGTCGTAGCACCCAATGGTAAATTGAAGCATATAAAAAATTAGTGATAAATGGGAATAAGTTTTTGTTATGCTTGTGACCGAGTGGATGTCTAATTGATGTGTGGCTCGATAGAACCGCCAAACAGGGAGCAGCGAATTATCGGTTGGAACAGAGACACGCGAAACCCGTACGAGCAGACTAGATTGCTAACCGGTCCTGCGATCTGCCTAGCCCAACCAATTAAGTCCAAAACACCAATAACAGCCTCAGTGGTATGAATCATTATTTACAAACATACTGGGTTTTTATACAAACCAAAGTAATCAATAAACTGATTATAACTCAAGAATCGTATGATAATAAATCAAAGATCAAAATAAAGCTCATGATAAGAGGAAACACGAATATGAATAGTTTAGTTACGTAATAATTGTACAATAGGAAATAGGCATAATACATTGGTCCATAAATAGACCTAAAAGTTAACATTCGTAATTCACCGGGGGATATAACAGTTTTCTAAAAGGCTACACATACAAGCAACATAGGATACAACCTTTTGTAATAGTTCAAATGCTAGTGAAAGCAAATACGAAACCATGTAAGACCAAGGAGTAAACCACTTAAAACACTATCAGTACACGAAAACAATGGTTTATAACATTGATCAACATTCAATCAACTTTATTTACCGAAAGTTTCCAACGACCTGATAGCTTAAATAAACATCTCATTGTACAAATGAAAGTCAAGAATCAAAGTCAATGTATAATGATCGATTTTTAGTGGCAACACATAATGGCAACATGAAGCACAAACACAACGGTGATCCGGCTGACCGTTGATGAGATAATATATATTGACTTAATGCCAGATAAAGGTTTATGTTATTAGTCCCTTCGATAAAGTTGGATAGTGTAATAAGAAGGCGAAGATTCAGAAACAAACTGAAAGGTCATGGTGTAGTGAGACCTACTATAGCTTTGGCAGAAAAAAAGCCTGTCTACATCACCTTACCGTTCAGAGTTTATTCAAAGTCTTTTCTTGAAACAAAGGCTTAAATCAGTTATGAACAAGACATATTACGCAGCAAAGGTCCTTATCAAAGAAAAAACAAGGTCAATGCTTCATCGAAAATCTAAAATACATAATGACTACGTCACGTACCGTTGTGTTTATCAAATTAAATGTGCGTGTGGCTTCCTGGTGCGGACAATAGTGGCGAAGGTTGACTACTTTAAACTATTTGTACGGTGGCCCATTTAGTCGTTGCATCAAAATCCCAGCTAATAACTTTGTGGTGGAGAGTTCTCAGCAAAAGAGTGAAGATCAACGTTTAAAATGTAACCAAAATTGATCGGTACAGGGACCACCTTGTCCACTTTAATTTTTCGCTGGGGCGTTATTTTTGAACGACCTTTGAGCGACACTAGCATGACTTAGAAGATGTCAACCTGCTTATCAGGGCTAAATGGGGGTCATAAATCAGTTTGAAGGATAAGAATTTACAGTTGATGGTTAGGGTTACGAATTAGATTTATGGTCTTCATCACGAACTGACATCAATTAAAATGCCGAAACGCTATTTATACAAATGGGTGAATGAATTTAGCGCCAAAATTCAAGACCTGCTATCCTAAATCTGGTTGATTTGTCCATAAATTATAGTCTTGCCTAATTCGTGAACCATTCATTAGTTCTTTATCCCGTTAACCTTTAGTACCTAACATATATAACGTCGAAGGTACCTAAAGATTTCCTGAATATCTGAAAAACACACCGCTCTTGTTCGTGAGACATATCCAATAAGAGGAAGAGATGATCATATATGAACAGGAGAATTATAACATGAACTCACGAGCATCATAGCGATAGTAATCTGGTCCGCTGAGAGTTGGGTGACAAGTAATACCATGTGGCTTGGTTGAGAACTGAGCGGCGAAATGTGAATTTCCGCATAAACTTGGAGTTGATATTTTTAACAGATAGATACAGGATTCAGGTTCTTCAACTGATAAAATATGAAACGTTCGTGAATCAGTACAGACAAACTGCACTTCTACTAGCCGAGGCATATTTGTCAAGTCACATATACTTCCATTTGAATAAAACTGGCTATGGTATTTGGGTTTCTGAATAGTGTATAAGGCAATGTATGGAGTGAGAGGAGTACCTCTGTAGAATTGTCCCAGTCGAAATCCGACTCAAAAATCCCGAGTAAAGTTTTAGATGTTTCCTTAGATCCATCGTGATACTGAACAACATACTTTCGGAAACAAAACTCGTATGTCCACCAACCTTTTTTCTATAGACGTCAACTGTGAAAAATAAATATAGCACTAACCACTCTTAGACAATCAAACCCACTAAACATGGACAGCAGTGAATGTACGACGCTGCTAGACAATTGTGAAGTGGCGTTATTAGGTTCTGCACCACTGTCTGTACCCCATGAACAGGAGAACTTCTGACCAGACTTTGAAAATACATTAACTCCAGCATCATTCAACTGAACAGATACAGGATAATACAAAAGATATTACCTTATCAAGAACCGCACGTTCCTCGATAAAAAGGCTGTATTTGGTGCCTTCTTCTGATAGTAATGGAGACACAGAGATGGCGAAACAAAATACATAATAAGCTAGGAAATACTTGCACATAGGTGCACGCAACGCAACAACGCAACTAACCAATCTACCCGCTAAAATGACAAAGGAATCAAGAACATTTCAGTTTCTGTTTGGTAAGGATTGAAGGCAAGGTGACCTGTGTCAGCCCTGACAATTATGATCTCTCAGTTGACTCAACTCTCTTTTTGAAATCGTCGACGGATAGAGCTTCAATTACATGTTGAGTTAATAAGTTCCATTCGTCGAAGATTCAGTGGGGAAGTCGATAGTCCGCTGACAAGTAATTTGTCCTGGTTTTGTGAACCATTTTTGATGTGTCCTCGTGAATTCTCCATTTAGGGAGATAAGAAAAGTGACGTCATATCAGACGCGAATTTACCACTAAATAATTAAAAAACTGTGATCACGTAGCCTCTGAAAATAGATTTAATTCAGTCAGTCGAGCATCATACGGGAGGTCGACTATTCAGAGAATCAGCTTAGTTGAAGTTCTTTGAACCTTTTCCAACAACTCACTGTTTTTTTCAGGCAGAGGCTAGCTACTTGTATGTAGTACTCGAGTTCAGGACACACGAATACTGCATACAATGTATAAAAAAACGTTTTAGTATAAACATGGATATAAGCCCTACGTATTGAACATAGGGTTCTGAAACCTTTGACCGTTATTGCACGGCAGTGTGCGATAGTTTATAAATCTTGGATTACGATGGCTCCTAAGCCATTGTGTGTCTGAACAACACGTAGCTCAGTGTTATCGATCATGTGTGTGTCTGTGCCTTGATGACTAATATGTATCACAGTGCACTTGTAAGTAATAATCGTCAGCTGCCAAGTTCGGGACCATTCAGATCATTCCTCCAGGTCATTTTGAAGCACCAAGCTATCACATTTACTCACTGTCGCCCTCTATATCTTGACATCGTCAGCAAATAGCAAGACGGACGATGATGGGAGACGAGGAAGATCATTTACACACAAGAGGAATAACACTGGCCTCAAAACTGAACCCCAAGACACTGCTAAACACTTTCCCAGTTAGGTAACCTTTAGTTCACCTGCACTCTTTGTTGGCACCCAAATAGAAAGTCTTTTATCCATATTAATAGATTGCCTCCAACCCCGATATTAATTATATAACAGCCGGGTTTGAGGAACTTTGTCAAAAGCTTAACTGGAATCAATGTGGGCTATGTCTACAGATAACTTCTGATTTTTAAGAGTGCACAAACTTTCACGGGCCACTAACAAGTTAGTGAGACAGGCACAATCTGTCCTAAAGTCAAGCTGCTTTTCAGAAAGAAACAGGTTTTCGTGCGGTGCAGTGACTTTTAAGTACGAGTTTCTAAATACATTCTAAGCTGTTTCAGTGGTGGCTCTGACTCTATTAACCAATCTACTGAGGATGCCAAGTGTATAATACTGTGCATATTTACTTGCCACAGGTTTGTTCTCGATTGTGTTGACACACTATATAGAAATCAAAGATTAGAACTGCATGGTCACTTTTACCTAGGAGGTTTGTGACGCCATCCTCATAATTGGTCGATATGAGATCTAGTAAAGACGATGGAGAATTCGGGTAGTACCTAGTTGCTTCTTTCACATGTTGCACTAGGGCACATGTAGTAACCACATCAACCAGTCCCTATTCTAATTTTCCGACAGTTTATTACTAAGATCCTTCCGGTCTACCATAGTTGCATAGAAGTTTCCTATGAATTAACACCAACCACTTTGTGACCAAGTGTAGAGACCGTCAAGCTAGGTCTCATCAACCTCACAGTTTGAATTGAAGCAGACCAAACTAATCCGCAGCTCTTGTCCTTTGCATTCACACGTCCCACTCTCACGAGAAACGTTATCAATAATGGTGAATGGGGTAGTATTCCTAATGAAAAGAGTTACTCCTCCTCTACGCTTCTGGATTCTATTGGCCATTGCCAATATGAAACATTCAAAACCAAGTCCACAACTGTTTACAGACTACATCACCCCAGTTTCTGTTACTGCGATTAAATCAGGCTCGGTACAGTTTATCTGTACACCGATCACTTGTTGAGCAAGCTACGAGCATTTGTGTAACACATCTGGAGCTCACTTAAATGACTTTGTGCTGATCATAGAGTGGCTTCGGCATCATCCCCTTTCAAAGCCTCACTGTCTGAAAATTTAAAATTTTTAGGTCCTTCTCGCCAGCATCTAACCTTAGTTTTAGTTCTTTTCCAGCTCATCGTCTGTTCATACGGTCTTCAAGAGTGTTAGGATATTCACAGGAATATCCCAAAAATTATCTCGAATGTAAGTTGGCATATTTTCAGTCTCTTCACATATTTTACATGTTATTTCCTATTGGACATTATTACAGTTGTCCTAACTATGACTTTCATGTGTCGTTTCCCTATTGGTCAATTTTGAGTTGTCCTAATTATAACCTTTACGTGTCCTTCCTTTCCATTGGTTACTGTTAATAGTCATCGTAACTGTATAAATATTGCCTTGTCTGTAAACCATTTTTGTTCTGCTGCTGATCCCATAAACAATTCTCATTTGACGGCTGTGTTCTGATTTATTGGAGTTGGGGAACAGTATTGGGGTCGAACTAGGATATCTGAATTTGGTCAATCGGTAGAATTTTGTGTAGTCCTATCGCGATACGTAATATTTGGGCGAATTTATAACAAAGAAACAGGTTCTCTCGAACCCCTTTAGTTTATGTCTATTTCGTAGTATTAAGTCTCTTTCGTTAGAAGATCTAAACACTAATTATAACGGCCTGGCCTGATTCTGTTTCAAGTCCTTTTGGCTACCTAGTCTATAAACCTTTAGCAAGGTGACTGCAAGGATACTCTGAGGCATTAACTGGTTTAGTAGCTTATTTATCGAATCGTTGACATGCGCAAAAAGGATCCAAGGTTCTGAGCTTTTACTCTCCTTGACTCTATGAAAGATAACTAACATGTCACTACGATCAGTCTTTGATTTCTCGCATACTTTTGGGGGGACTGGCTTTTTCTTGGCAGCATTAGGTCGCTTCTTCCTCTTGATGTGTACTCATTCACCAACTTTCACTTTTTGGACAGTCACTTACAGCTTAAACTCAGTTTTCAAGTTAGGAACTCACTAAGGCCCTTTGTATTGTGGTGGACATATTTGTATCTAACTTGTCACATGTCCATCATAAGGCCCACTTGGTTCCAAAACCATTAGCTGCCATCATGAGACAGATCTAAGGGATTTCACGAAGCTGTGTTTATTTTCATCTACGTGCCACATGTGCATAGAGACACTCTTCGCCGAGTTGATTGGCGTCAACAACTTAAACTAGATAACCACAAATTCTAAGATGACCTAAAGAGCGTGTGCATCGGTCTTAATCGTTTCTTGGAAGCCAAATAATGGTGTTGTCTGGACACTCTACTACTGAGTCTACAGTCTGCACGGAAGTTCATCCATATGAAGTAATAAATGCACAACATCTGGAATAGAGCCGTATGGTGCTTCAATAAGTATTGGTCTCAATGTGGAACATCTGTAATTCATTCTTACTCCTTACTAGCAGCTTAATAGATTATCCTTGATCTAGTTTAGCAAAGGTAAAGCACTCCCGAAATTTCGACACATCAACAAAAGTCGATTATGCGGCATCTTGTCAACCGTTTTGCTGAAATTAAAATAAACGAAATCCAGTAATTTTCGATTATCAGAAGAACTTGTCAACCCCTCTCCTAATATTGGAGGTTTGTTGCACACAGCGATACTCTTCTGAAATTATGCTGTTTCCTGATTTACAAGTTGTCTGTTTTCACTAAAGTCTTAATGGTCTTTACGGTTATTACGGCTACTAACCAATGACAGTGGCACCAATTTACTGAGCAAAATACTTCTCCGACTAATGTTTATAACCTTGGATTGGTCTCATTTCCTACAGAGAAATCCTATTACATGCAAAACTGGACAATCAAGCTAAAATGAAGTCTACTCATGGTCCTATAAAACCTGCGAAAATAAAAGATGAGCTGAAATAGCTTTCATGGAAAAAAGGGAAAGAGGGTCATTTGTTTGTCCGAATAATTTTTTCCGTACTACATCTTAAAACTACACATAATCCTAGACTTTCAAGTTCTTTTTGGACCACTTTCATTCACACAGTTCTTTGTCCATTAATTACTGCACTTAGGATTGTTTTCTTTAACCTATTAAAATGTTCTTACTCAAAAATTAGCCTGGTAAAGAGAATAAATCTAAGTATTCATACTTCAATTATTCCATCACAAATGACTCAACTTCAGTATTCATGGATATTCTTTGTTCTATCGCTCATCCTTTCTTTTTTAACTCCTATTTTCAGCCCCCCATCACGTCCCTCCGAAAACACGAACAGAACATGTGACTTCTCCCTGTGTCAACATTAATACCTCAGATGTTCCAAGAGGATATAAGGCTGCAGTTTATAGGAGCTCTCAGCTTTACATGGATTTATTCTCCATCATCAGTTGCTCTTTGAAACGCGACAACCATAAAGCGCGACGAACCTCATATTGACTATTCGAGTTTCTCCAACATTATTTACATTCATATGTAAGAAGTGTTATCGCGCTGATTCTACGACCAATGTGTCTCACAACACATCAGCCTACGTTACTTATTACAGTGAAGGCTGTATCATTCATAACAATTTCACCTTGCCCGTAAACTGGTATGCCTCATGTAACACGTTACTATTTGAGAATAAATTATTATTATGTAAATCAACGTTTTTAGAAGAACGGACATTTGCATTAGAGTTACATTCTTAGGGTTTTCGAATTTCAGGATATTCAGGAGCGTTTATCAGTAGTGGTATATTTGTAATGTCAGGTTTTCTCAGAATCAGACTTAATTTCATATCATTTGGGATTAGGTTGCGTTCGGAACTTTGCTAATTGTCCGTAACTAGTTCTTCATGCTTTTGCTAACACAGTGCTCCATCTGGAAAAGCCCTAACAACCCTGAAAACCTGTTCTTTGTCTGGTCGAATTGGATAACGTCAGAATTCACTGTGGTTTAAAGATATGTTGAATTTGAACAACATCGGTGACTGCAAACAAAGGTTACTTCTTTTGATTTTATGTCCGCATGGTACATGTGTCACGTCGCTGGCTTTAAGCTGCTTAGACTTCGCATTTTTCAGAGCATGTTCGTCTGGTACGTCAAACACGATTACATTGATGAATTTTTTGATTCTTTCAAACGCCTATGAAATAACACAATCCAGGAAAGTATTTGTGCCGTTCATCTGGCCTGGAATGTCTGCGAGGTTGGGGTTGATATGATACTTAGGTTGATTAGGGATGTTCATGTCGACTTGCGACTTTCTTGTGCCATCTCTATGGTTGCAGTGAACACTTTCTAATTCATAACTAAGAGAATGTTCAACTTGTCTGAATGGCGAGAACTGGTATAAACTTGTCTGCTTCTGGATGTGTCGAGTAGCATGACTCGTTAAACGTGCTTGAAATCGTGTGAGTAGTCGTGTTGTATTGTGTCGTTTTTTGCATCTGTTTGGACGCCTGAATACTTGGGCATTCAGACTTTTCTGAGACATGGCTGTGAAGTGATTAGTAGCAGATGTATTGAAAGTGTTTAAATAAAAACGGATGCTAGAATCAAGGTGGAGAGCTCATCGTTGTTAAGTAATCAAGACCTGTGATTGAAACAAGTGTGGAATTGTCGTCAGAATGAATGAAAATGAAAAATGCAGAGCGGAACATGTCAGGAAGATCATAGTAGAGATATGGTATACAAATATTTGCACGGTGGGTAAAGTTTAGCCTAGGGATTATGAGGAAAGATATGCCTTATGTATTAAAGCCATCTAGAACTGTCGATATTAAGTATCAAACAATCAGAATGAGTAGCGTGTGTGGTACATTTGTAAACTGAAACTCGGTATTAGCTAAAATCGGAGAGTGTAGCAGGCCGTAGCTTTAAGGGGGGTTGATACCATCAAGAGCTAATATATTGCTTTATGACAAAAATATATAAATCGATTCTCTTGGTAGAGATGCAGACGAAAATCTATAACAGAACCATCGAATTTAACATTTAATACCAAAAAGCAAGTCACAGCATGGAAACGCAAGTTAACGCATAGTGCATAAAATAGTGCATCATGTTTTTTATGTACTACCTCATCATATATGATTATATGTTTTTGAGTGTTGTATCGAGGCCTGAATTGAGCCAGTAGCTCAATGAAGTATATAAGTTACAGCATCCAAACACAAAGTAAGGATTAGTGTGCAAAATTTGAAATACAATACCTCACTATACATAATTTAAAGTGATAGATCGTGGTTCTGTCAGATAGTCAAATTGGATACATAATTATATTGCATAAGATCAATTATGCTATGTATATGTTAGACTGTGATCTAATCACACCGTAAAAAATATATCGTGTATACCTAGACGTGTTTCAAAGTTTTCTTTCGTAACTTCATGAGGAAATAATCCGTCTTATTCTGGGTGAACTCAAGAAAAAAGCCGCAGACCCCGTACGAGAGTAACGTATGGTTCGTTGGGAGTTTTAACAGCTAAATTTGACTAGTTAAGAATTGGTCGAAAACATCTGAGTAATGTCAAAACATTATGCATCAGGTGTTTATCTACGTCCTCATTTTGTGTAGGTATTATATTTCTTATTATTTTATATTGAATATTGAAAACTTTATGTGTTTTAAAAAGATGACCTCATGCTTAAACTGCTCTGTTCCGCAATTCGAACAACAAACTATTCGAACACTAGTCTTCTGTAGATAAAACTAGGAGGATTTACGAGCACGAAGAATTTATCAAAATTGCAAATAATTGTCAAAGAAGTTGTAAACTGTTTTTGATTGCTCCTTAAATGGGCGTTAACAAATGAACAAATTACCTGGGTTTCACCGGGTTACACTAAGGAAAATCAGATCAATCACATATGCATCTGTAAAACGTTCTAAAGGTCTGTCAAAGACTCAGGAACAAAGAAACCAATTTATGTAGCTGCAGACCAGCACCTGGTGGTATGATAAACATGAAGATAAAGAAGAATTGCACATACGGAAAAAAAGCACAACAAAATTTTAGTACGGCCTTCTCCAGAGATACTGAAAAACTCAAGAAATTTGAAGTTGTTTTCAGCAAGAGGCTTCAGGCCTTACAAGACCTACTTACCGACGAAGCAATCACTAAAGAATATCATTCCTTCGACATGACGGAAAATACTGGCGTCAAAAAGCAACAGATTAAGGGAATGTTTTTAGTCTGTGATCTCTGCGTTGGTCAGAGTTCATGCCAGGGGAGAAAAGAATTGAAAACAATGTAAGAAACTGCAGTACGGTTATGGATAAAAGCCAATAAAATTTCATATCAGTAAAGTGAGGTGTTATTCATTTGTAGAAAAACTCTAATAGCCCATTCACCTTTGAAGTAAGTGTTCTTGTCCCCAAAAAACCAATCAAAGATTCCTAACCAGTCCAACCAGCCCAAATATCACAACTCTAACGCCAGAATAGAATATAGATCTCTGCAGACACCTTGGGAAAGATTTAAAAAAGTGATAATTAGGAAACAGCAACCAACAATGGCCAAACTGAAGCAGACTAAGCAAAGCGACAAACTAGATATACCAAAGCAAACGAGTGAGAAAAAAGTGCCGATAAACTTCATAGTGGAAATATGCGGAAAACCTAGAAATGTCAACGGAAAAAGCTTCTAGGAGGAGAGGTGAGAAATCGATATGATACGACGTAGAGGCTAGTAGGGAAATATAATAAACTAGGACGACCAGTTGAAAAATAGGGGAAACCAGTCACTGAGATTCAAGTACAGTCGACAGGGTGGAGAGAAAACTTTGAAGAGTCCGCTAATAGGCCAGTCCCTATAAACCCCCTGGACCCTGAAGCAACATACACGCAGCATTTTTCATCTATGAGTGCACCGGCGGTCAAGTCCATTGGGTTAATCAAAAGCAGCAAAGAGACAGGATCAAGGAGCACACCAGACGAAGCACTGCAGTCAGACACAGAGATAACTGTGAATATGTTTCTTGCGTTCTACAGGAAGATTTGGGTGGAACGGCAAGCGCCAACGGACTGGGAAAAGATAAGTCTAGTTAGGATATCAAAGAAAAGAGAGCTCGTTAAGCATGGGAACTTCAGAAGGATCCCACTACTGTAGGCACTAGATAAAGTTTTAAACAGTGTTGCTGAATCACCTGACTTGAAAATTTCATTTTTTTAAGGACCGATCTCGAGACAAGCGTATTTGTACACCACATATCATTATTCAGCAGTCAGTAGAAATGGATGTGTTATCATGTACCTATTTCTTTGATTGTCAGGAAACATTTCACATGGTGGATAAAGTGACACTATAGAATCTGTGACACTATTGAACATTGAAAAAGAGCGGCACCACCATACAAACCACCTGTGGGGGACTAATGTGTAGATTCATACATAAGTGACAGTAAACAGGAGCATTGCAAATGAAAAATAATGTCAGTCTAGGGTACCTACTCTCGAATTTCCTCCTTCTTCTGGCTATTAAATAAATGTTAATATAGTCCACATTACAAGGGACACGTGGAATGAAGTGGGAACAAACGTAGCTGGATTACTCATATGATACAGAATCGTAATTTCTTCGTGAAATAATAATAGTTTTGTGTAAACTTAACCATACGATTCTAAAAGTAATATAGAACACTCACACGCGTGCACCGTTATCTGTTTTAAGTATTGATACAGTCGTCAAAACCAGAACACTTACTGATTAGACCTGGAAATTCAATGGTTTGGACACAAAATTATATAACACTACTATCAGTTTGAAATATCTTGGTGGAGTCGTGACGAAAGCAGTTACTAAACAATTAAATCTGTATTCCAATGCCAAAATGTTTTACAATTATATGCAGCGATCCAAAATCCAATACATGATCAGAAATGATGTTAAAGGTGATAACGTTGAGGCTCATTTTCACATATTCTGAGACAAAAATGCACACAGTCTGGTGAGTAGTTTTGGATTTCCAGGTAACCCATTTTCACTTTCATGTGAAACTTCAAAGGTACTACTATTGGTTTATTTAAAGTGCACTGACATGGAATGCTGACAGAGGGTAAGCACTTAGATGACGGTTCGTCACAATCAACTGTATGTTAGCGCTTGTATTCTCAAACTGCAAGGACCAGCTGCCAAGTGAAACTCCTGAGACAAGTTCCGTGATTATTTGTGTGGTCGGTTAACTGCCAGAATAAACGTCTCGAATCTTGAGAGTGCACTAGAACAAACTTCTTAGTACTCTTTTCAGGATGTCAAAGTTGCATATAATAGTTTATCATGATGTGAATGAGGTTCATTTACATGTGGTGAAGGATTTTAGTACATTAATTAGTTTCATCAATCAAGTTCCTACCGAGGCGCCAGATCAATATTGATTCCTATTCTCATGGAAATAAAACCGATTGTCCAAGTCGCACATCAACGGTCAATTATGGTTAACCTAGGTTTTGTAAGTTTTTCAACAGTCGTAATCCAGGCCAAAAATCAAGTACAGCTCGCAGTACCAGATGTTTTAAGTGTGGTAAAAATGTCTATACAGTCGTTAGGTCACAATGCATTAGCTATTACACTACCAATAATTCCACTGAATATCATAATGACGGATAAGCGTGCTATCTATATGAAATAATGTTTCCTTTGTATTTGATGACCCGCTGACCACGAATTACAAATATAATACGATCATTTGTGCCCATTTAGTTCTACCTGCCTGAAACTGTACTATTCGAAGATTCCTAGCACATTAGACCGAATACTTCTAATTACCATATTATGTTAAGCTCTCATGATACTTGTCTTTACTTCATTATGTGATAAATTAAATTCGACCTGAATGGTCCATGGCCATTTATTAAATCATATTGAATAACAAGAAGTCACTTGCTGTTAGAGCAAGGTAGACAGAATAAGGATAAAGTCAGTAAACTGAGTCACTGATATGTAGTTTTGGTAGCTAATATTAGTCATGTGCATGACTGAAATGACTAATAATATTCTACCTAAGAATCCAACTGTTCTGACCCAGCCTGGGGTTGATGCAGCTTGCCCTCAGTGAATTATTTCCCACAATAATTAATTGTGTTATACTTCAAATTACTGATCAGTTCGCGTTTATTCCCTTCTTGATATAATGTGTCTGATTCTTCCTCGTGATCCAAATACACCAATTAGCGTTTTGGGTAGTGTAAGGTATTGAATACCAATTTATGTTAATGGATGGGCTTATACTAATTTCACAGAATTGCGGAACTTGTTTGAAAAAAAGTATATGTAGGCATAATAAATTCAACAACTACGGAATTCCCGTCAACTCTACTGTTCGACTGAGGCTAATAGCTGGGGAATTCTTGTGTGCTCACCATATGGTTTAAGAGCACCTCATATCAAACTTAGCTGTCAAGTAGTTCGCAAAGTGGCTTCTTCGATGCAACTGATTGGTTGGAAGAATAAAACTACTCGAAATTGTCTAGGGATGCCTAGTAATTCAAACACTGATGATTTGATTTTCGTCAGTAATAACTATGAATACTGACATCTCCACCTTTCTTGGGGTTTCAGACTGGCTGAATATGAAGGAAGTGTACGTAAGCTGTCAATTTCAATATCCGATTAAGTCTAAGTGAATCATTATTTATATCACGTTTGTTAATGGGACGCAAATTTATCCTGAGCTAACATCAAGTATTCGAATGAAATCCTGGTTGTAGCAATTAAATGATCGAACGAGATTTTCCCGACACTAAAATGTAAATGTCCAGACGAAAAACAAACTCATATAAAACATGTACCCAAGAGCTGTAAAGCTTTCTTGCTTCACAAAGACAGAAGTTGGAACTTCCCACAAGAGGATAAAATAACTGGCTTACAAGCCACACCTTACCAATGAAATGCTTTGTTTGAACGCTCCACAAGATTGCGGGGTGTGTAAAAATGACCGCCATATTTTGCGTTTTAACTAATTTCCTCATTAATGATTTTTCTACCTTTCTTCCTTCGGAATAAACCCATGATTTTAAAATGTGTAAGTTTGGTTCCTATATGATAGTAGTAGATCAAATCTATGTTTATTTTTTCTTTCAAGTGTCTACAAATTTTTTAAAAAATAAGTCATAATTTACTAGTGTCTTTTTCGTAAGTTTGTTCAATAGTAACATGTGTGTCAGTCAATAATATAATAAGTTTGCAGGGCTCACTATTTTGTGGACGCCATATAAATGGATTCTCTCAGATGACTAGTCTCCTTAACCATAACTGCTTGTCGTTTAGATTGTATTTTAGTCGTACTAGTGACCGGTAAACAACGTAAGATCACATTTAGATCAGGAGAACTCCTTGAGGACCAGTGGATGTCATTGGCGTCAGTACTGGGCTGGTCATTCGCTGATTATTACGCTTGAAAAATCGACTTAACAAAGTTCATCGTCAATACTGTATGGCTTGCAGAAACAAGAAGCTAACTCATTATCAACGTTTCTTTCAAGTGAAACACTAAGGGGAGCTTATTTAATTCCCCCTCTAGTCCATGGTTGTTTGGGTAAATGACCTGTTGGTTTATTTTCAACCAAACAGTTGTCAGCTATCACCCCAACAAATGAATGATATCAATTATCTCCGAATGCTAATCCATAGACTCAATACCCAGAGAAAAAGACGTAGTAGGGGTCCATATGACTTGCTTTTTGTGGTTCTTGGGGACTTTTCTTCTGTTGCTTACCCTTCCGAGGAAACCAAACATCACGACAAACCATCCACCATATAAGATGCTTTTAAGACGTCACTTTTAATGTACATTAAGTTGATAAAGTGTGAAGTATGAGAGCTAATTTAAAACACTTCATCATTTCAAAGGTTGTATACATGTCAGATTTACTTTCTATGGATCCCCTTTCCAAATTGCTACATCAGCATTTCGCGTGTTAACAGGACTCACTCTTGAAACACACGACCCTTTTCTCTAGTGGAATAGTCATTTCCTGCATTAGGTACGTAAAATTTCTTCTGACTCAAAAGATCTTTGTTTAGTGACTTACAAATCGCTGCCACCTATTAAAACGTTCATCTCAGAAGACGTTCTACGGAAGATAGTGTGGTATTATAGGTGTTAGAATCAAAAAATGAAAGTACCCAGTCATATTTAGAAATGTTAAGAGTTTCGTCAGTTTGTTCAAATAACCCATCGCCCAGTGTTTAGTCTTCCTCACCATCATTGATACTACCTTTGCTTTGATCCCTTCGTTATTTGTCTTATTAATTTCACCTTTCCTTCCATGTTATCTAAGAAACTAGACTGAAACGCACTTATGCCAGGCTCTTTGTTTATTACGACTGACTGATATGCAAGTAATGTTCCAAATAGATCTTTGACCAAATACTAGTAATCCACGATTGTCTTCTACTTTTAATGTCCATGCTTCTTGACCATAAAATAAAGCAGTGAGATCCCCCTTCCTAGCTGACTTCCCATTTTTGTCACTGGTGATACAAGTTGACTAAAGCCAAGTGATGTTTTTTCATCAGCATAGTTGATGAGACTTTTTCAGCAAGTTAAGCGGTCAATTCTCTTGGCTGTTTGATTCCCTTTTATCACCATAACCACTGATGGGACCAGTTCCAGACTAATATTTGGGGAGAGAAATGCGTCCGGAAAGTTCTTGCGTCGTTGCCTGGGGAGTTTAGAAGACCCTCCACTTTACCAGCCTTTCCGAGACAAAACAACGTCATCTATTGCTAGCCAACCAGCGTGTCTCCAGGATGAACACCAGTTGAAAAAGTAAGCATTCCTGGGGAACCCATGGAGGTTACCAACTGTAATTATAGTTAATCATAATCTCAACACATCTTATTTTCGATGGTTATATTTCACATCCCTAAGGCATAACAGTAAACTTTGAAATATCCCTACTCGATAGTCAGTCGGGCTTCTTGGGGTTAACGTAACTATAGCATACCACGGCTGACGAAACTCTAAAACTGTTCTGTATGACTAATCGGCGAGACTATAATTTATGGATGACCTTTGAGTGATCCTGGACTAACCTTGAGAGTGTTCATTTAATAACTAGGACCAAATGAGGGTTATAAACCTGTGAGGAATTAGAATTATGATTTACTGTTGATGCTTAAGGTTAAGAATTAGATTCAGGGTTTTCATCACGAACTGACACCAGTTACAATGCCAAAACTGTATTTAGCCAAATAGAGGAGTGGATTTCGCGCCAAAAATCCAAGACCTACTGTCTTATACCTGTTCAGTTCGTCCATAAATTATAGTCTCTTCGACTAATCAAAACATTTCTTATTTCCTATCTAAAAATAAGTGAAAACTCACTTTACACGTGCCAAGTGTAAAAATTATATTAAACAAACTTATTTGGAAGTATTTTAACGACAATACCATGATTTTTTCAATCATGACTCCCTCCGTTAAGCGCTTCTGGTCCAAAGTCTGGTTGCTTCAAGAACTCTATTTCTAGATACTAATATGGATTAGTTACGACCCGTTAAAAGTTAACACGACGGTCTATTTTGCTTATTTTGTAAATGAGTCCGATCAGTGCTTTAATCTTCGTGAACACCTAGTATATTACTTTTTGTAGTCATTTATTACTTGAACTCGATTAAACATTTGTATCACTGTTAAGTTGCTCTAAATTTTACTCTCCACACTTTTCGATATTGTCCACACCAAATATACTGTAGCTGGTGTAAATATGCAAGGCTCGACCACAGATCAAATCACCTATACAAATGACCGTCCACAAGGTTTATCTACGGAGGCCAAGATGGTTCTCATGCAACAGCAGTTAGCACTACTTTTACATGCTGATCATTGTGAACGCCTTGAAAGGAGGGGGATGGCAACAAACTGTATGGATCGAAATTGTGGTGAAATCCGAAACTTGCTGCCTCATTTACAGAGTTGTACTCGAGAAAAGGAGTGCAATGTTCCACATTGTATTTCATCTAAGTACATAATGCGACACTACCGTTCTTGCGGAGATATGGAATGCAAAGTTTGTTCAGCAATCAGGAAACCGATTGGGAACTCTACACCGTCATCAGCATCATCCGTTAGTTGCCCACAAAATGGACTCGCTTCAAACCACAAATCTGACATATCATCCTTAAATGGCATCAAAATATCAGACTCTTTACTTCCACACCAAAAGACTGCTTTTACAACTGGCTCGTGTGAATCACAACCAACTGTTGTGTTGAATGGTGAGTTCAATCGGGTACCTTTACATGAAAGCCGCATCACTGATCAACAGCGAGAACTAGCTATGAAAAAATTGTAAGTTATAGTTTTTCATAAAGTTATTTTTCATAGTGTGAATGATATTTCTTTATCAATCTTTCCAACGGCAAATCCTACCGCATACAGTGATCCCAGAATGAAACAGTTTCTCGATTATGTGAAACGAATGGAAAAAGACGTTTTTGTAAAATCTAGGTCAACTGAAGAATATTTCAAGACAATGGCACTCCATTATCACAATATACATTCTGAATTAAAGGAAAAGCGTCGTCTGAGAGAATCCTGTCCGCCACTACAAAATGGAGACATTTCTGATGTGACACAACCTTCAGAACTGTCAAATTCTGTTTCATCAGAAAACTCATTAAAAACTAATTCTTATGATCAGGACCAGTTTTCAGATGCTTTAGAAATCGTATCCAAGCGTGAAGAACAGATTCAACGGGAAATTAAAGTTGAAGTTGCAACAGAAAGCTCTTCGAATTCCTCTGACTCTGCAGGGGTTTTAGAAGACAAGGATAATAAAGAGGATTCAAATTCACCAGAAGTTAAATATCATCCTGTCGCGTCCGTAGAACCTAGTGAAAGCGACACAAAAACAAAGATTGATGAAAAAACTGATCTGGAGTCTGATGCACCTGAGCCTACCGGTTCTGATGAAAAAAAGACGGATGCTCAGGCTTCTCGAGAACCTATCAGACGGAGAATATGGTACTCTAATGAACTGTTGCAGCATTTTCTACCAGTTGTACTAAAAATAAGCAAAGAAAAGGATGCAGAACCATTTTTGACTCCAGTGGATTGGAAGTTCCTTGAAATATATGATTATCCTCAAATAGTTTCTGATCCTATGGATCTATCAACTATACGGAGAAAATTAGAAGACCGAGAATATAAAGATCCTTGGGAAATAGTCGATGACTTTTGGTTGATGCTTAACAATGCCTGGCTGTACAATAAGAAGACGTCCAAGGTGTACAAGACCTGTACAAGGGTAATTTCATATTTTTTACGATTACACGTTTCTCTAGTTGGCTGAGACATTTGAAACTATAATTGATCCCGTAATGCAGTCGCTTGGATTTTGCTGTGGCAGGGAATACTATTACCAACCACCTACCTTAACCTGTTTAACGCCCAAGTTTTGTACAATATATCGCGATGCAGTTTATTACGTCTACAAGAGCGAGTAAGTCCTAATTTTTTGTCATAATATTGTGATAGTGGTCAAACTCCTGGACTTTTGGAACAAAAATACACAGTATGCGAGAGATGTTACAATGAAGCTTTGGATCAAATAGCCCTTGACAGTGACTCCAGTAACCCAGTGTAAGTTGCATTTGCTTTAAATGTTGAGTGTGCATTTTTAGGAATGTTCAGAAGAGCTTGATGGAGAAGTGCAAAAATGATATCAAAGAAAAGGAGCCATTCGTATTTTGCAAACATTGTGGAAGGAAGTGGCACAGAGTTTGTGCCATATACCTTGAAGAAATTTGGCCAGATGGTTTTATTTGCAATCACTGTATTGTGAACTATGGATTAAAGCGTGTTGAAAATCGTTTTACAGCTAAGAAATTGACAACATGCAAATTAAGCAACTTTTTAGAAAAACGTGTAAATGACTTTCTGAAGAAAAAAGAAGCCGATGCGGGTGACGTCATCATTCGTGTTCTTGCGGCAGCAGATAAAACTGTTGAAGTTAAATCTGGTATGAAAGCTCGGTTCTGTGATAACGGAGAAATGCCTGAGTCTTTTCCGTACAGAGTGAAAGCCATTTTCGCATTTCAGGAAATCGACGGTCAGGAAGTATGTTTTTTTGGTCTTCACGTTCAGGAATATGGATCAGAATGCCCACTTCCTAATACCAGAAGGGTTTATGTGGCTTATTTAGATTCCGTTTACTTTTTTCGTCCTAAACAATTTCGCACAGAGATATATCATGAACTTTTGGTTGGTTACATTCACTATGCAAAGTTACTTGGTTTCACAATGGCTCATATATGGGCTTGTCCGCCTAGCGAAGGTGATGATTACATTTTTCATATGCATCCACCTGATCAGAAAATTCCTAAACCTAAGAGGTTACAAGAATGGTATCAAAAAATGCTTAAAAAAGCACTCATTGAACGCATTGTGGTGGATTACAAAGATATCTGTCAGGATGCTAATGAGTCCCATATGATCTCTCCAGCTGAACTTGCCTATTTCGAAGGTGACTTTTGGCCAAATACTTTGGAAGAAATATTTAAGGTAATTCTCTTTAATGTTAAATGAATTATAGCTGTTCTCGTAATTTTACAACCATAATTTGTATCATAATCTAGTACCTGCCTATAACTTTTTTAGAGTTGAACTATGCATTATGTTGAATAAAATCATTTCAATTAGTTTCTTGTATCGTGTTTCGAAAAATGATCAGGTATCGCTTTTATCAATCACCAACTCCTGAAATAAATCTAGTAAAGTCCAGAATTTTCGATTATGTTACTATGGAATTTTGTTGGGTCACTCTACCTGTTCCTACCTTGTCTGTTAGCATCTGTCTTGTCTGCTGACCGAGTAGGAAATCTGTGCTCGTTTACCCTCATTTTGTTGGTTGTAGAAAAACCCATCAAAAGTATTTACAAAAAATTGGGCTATTATCCAACAACAATTTTAATGACTTTATATTTTCGTAGATTAAAGCATCCAAGAATATCGTCTTCTCACTTTTGTAGCGCAAAACACCTTAGGGAAGTTATTTTGTGAATAATATCTGATTTCCGACACATTTTTATCATTTGAATGAGGAATGTTATGGTGAAAACTCGCTTTTAACTATCAACCAATGACTAGAATGTTCTAGTCGGCCCTGGTATGACCGAGAGTTGGAAAAGTTAGCTCTCCCTCTCGAAATGCTCTCACATGGCCACGCCTATACAGGTACCGCCAGGAAAGTCCTACTCACTGCCTTCTCGTAGCTGGGGTGTTGTTTACGAAATTGAGAGGACGAAAAGCGAATGTCCAGCGCTTTAACCGAATTGGTGGATACGGAGGGTCCACCTCGGGGAGTTGGAAAACCCTGATTCCAAACCAATGGTGCACATGGGCTCCGGGATCCTGTTGTTGGTCACCGGTTACCATGTGACCGCGTCTCCTGACGTTGCTCCACTGTCTTGTAGATTAGACCTTTATGTCAAAGGCTCCGGGGGTGGCCCTCTAAGTAAACCACCTGCTTCGGTCTGGGTTTATCTGGGCGTTAGCGAGTATTATCTGACCAATTAGGTCATATCATTGCATATGTTAAGTAATTTTAATATGGATCTGTCTAGTTTGGAAAAAGTTGCATCACTCACGGGTAGTATTTCTGTAATAAAGTTTAACAGTATACTTTTAGTAACGGGTGTTTCCTCATTAACTCTTGATTTAAATACTATCTGCGAGTTTCGAGGTGGTTGCTATTGTTGGTACAAATGTTCTGGGAAACATTTCTTACCTTACGAACTTTGTTTATATCTAGTTGTAACACATCATAGATGCTGCTTGGAAAGACATACGAACAGCTGTGGAAACAGCAGTAACATCTATTAGTCATTTAAACCAAGGGCTCCAAAAAACCAATGGATTTCTTCTAAGTCTATTTCACTGATGGATTCGCGTAAACTCATCCCATCAGGCTCTGAACATGAAGAGCGTAAAGAAATTAGATCTACGTTGACTAAAAGTCTAAGGAACGATCGTAAGCAGTGGTGGGCAACGAAAGCAAAAGAGATGGAAAAGGCAGCGGCTGTAGGGAACACCAGGCAACTATTCAGACTAACAAAAGAAACTGGAATTAAGAAGTCAAGTGTAAGTGAGACAATCTCCGAAAAAGACGTAACCCTTATCTGCTCTCAACCCAAACGTTTAGAACGATGGGCGGAACACTTTAAGGAGCAGTTTAGCTGGCCTTCAGCTACCGCACAACTACTCACTATTCCTAGAAAACCTGAATGGAACATTGAAGTAGGCCCCCCGACTCTAGCTGAAGTTCAAAAGGCTATAACTAGTCTGAAACGAGGGAAAGCAGCTGGTCCAGATGGATTGGCTCCAGAGGTATGTAAATATGGTGGTCCAATTTTAGCGATTAGGTTGACTGATATTTTAGCTAAAATCTGGGAGTTGGACGTAATCCCATCCAACTGGTCACAATCACTTATTGTCCCAATATATAAGGGGCCAAAATCATCCTGTAGTAACCATAGAGGGATTAGTCTGACTAACATAGCATCTAAAATACTAGCTTCAATAATTATTGGGCGCCTAACTAAGACTCGTGAACTGCAAACACGAGAAAATCAGGCTGGCTTCAGACCTGGTCGTGGCTGTATCAACCACATATTCACCATTCGTCAAGTTTTAGGACACAGACACGCTTATCGGCATCCGACAATGATAGTTTTTCTTGACTTGAAAGCAGCATTTGATTCTGTAGACCGAGAGGTTCTGTGGCAGTGTCTGTCATTGAAAGGTGTACCTGAGAAGTACATAAACCTTGTGAAGGCTCTTTATTCGAACACTACCAGTCGAGTGAGAGCTTATGGCGAACTGTCATATGATTTTACAACCTCAAGTGGTGTCCGACAAGGCTGTCCACTATCCCCACTTTTGTTTAATTTCATCATAGACCTACAGCTGGAAATAACACTCTCTTCGACTGAATTTACAGGAATTGATCTCCTACCAGGGGGACCACTAAGCGACTTAGAATTATTTATTTTATTATTTATTTAAACACATATATATTGGTACAAAAGGGCACCAGGTACATATGCGCCACACAAAATAATGAAAGTAGGTAGATAAAGGATGAAAAGATAAGGCGGGCTGAAATGTACAACCAGAAGATTCTTTCAGTTAGGAAAGTTAGAACCATTCTTTATGTAGAAAGTAAAAGAAGGTTGCAGCAGGATCGCCACTGGCTTCTATTCTGAGCCATATCCGATAACGTCTCTAGCCACTGTGTTGCACTATCTCTCGGACCCCAACCAGAGAGTCGTGAAGGACCAACGGAAGCTAGCCCTTTGCAGCTCTCTTTCATGCCACGACACCATGTCATACACTGACCTCCTCTCCGCTTTCTCCAACCAGTCCCAGGGTCGGCAAATAATGCACGACGCGGAAGTCTCTGGGACGACATTCGTAAAACATGTCCGAGCCACCGAAGTCGGTGTTTCAAGATGGTGACACCAATTGAATTATCGTCTCTGCGCCCGAACACACGATGCCGAACCTCTGCATTACTAACATGGTGTTGCCACTGGATGTCAGCAATCCTTCGGAGACAACGATGATCGAACACAGAGAGACGTCTAACATCCTCAACTCGGAGAGGCCAGGTTTCACAAGCATAGAGCAAAACTGCTCTCACCGACGCGTTGTAGATCCGACCTTTTACAGCCAGACTAACATCACGAAGGCGCCAAAGATGGCCCAGATTGGCATAAGCCGCTCTGGCTTTCATTAAACGTGCATCAATCTCATCACTCACGCCACCACCAGCACTTATATAGCTACCTAGATACACGAACTTCTCAACTACTTCAATCTGCTCACCATCCAGGGTGAGTACAGGATGAGAATCCTGCCAGTCTTGTAGAAGTACTTTGCACTTGGAGGGTGCAAAGCACATGCCGTACCTGCGGACACTGATTGCCAACTGATTAAGTGCTGATTGCATGCCTTGGGCATTATCGCACAGTAAGACAATATCATCCGCATACTCGAGGTCGAGAAGTCGTTCTCCAGGCAACATATCCACACCGCCATTACTTACATCCATCAGAGCTGTTTCTAGGATGTCGTCGATGGCAAAGTTGAAGAGGAATGGGGAGATCGGGCAACCCTGCCTAACCCCACTGCTCGAATGGAACAAGGGAGAAAGGTGGTTGTATGCCCTCACTCTGCCTGAGGTGTTCGTATACAGGGCTTTTAAGATGTTAATGAACTTCTCAGGCACACCCTTCTTCAATAGACAATCCCAGAGAACAGTCCTGTCCAACGAATCGAAGGCCGCCCTGATATCAAGAAACACTACGATTGTTGGCCTGCGATAAGTATGACGGTGTTCTAACATTTGGCGGAGGGTGAAGATGTGATCAATGCATCCTCGACCAGAACGAAAACCAGCCTGCTCCTCGCGAGTCAATCGTTCTCGGGTTTTAAACAACCTACGAAGAATGATAGAAGCCAATAGTTTGGACGCGATCGAAAGTAGACTTATCCCCCGATAGTTGCTACAGGAACAACGTGAACCCTTTTTAAAGATAGGGACGACTATTGACTCATTCCAAAATGTTGGAACACTTTCTTGCTCCCAAACCTTTCCAAACAACGCAGTCAGTTCCTTAGCCAGAAAGTCACCACCATCTTTAAAAAGAGCCGGAGGTAAGTCATCTGGGCCAGGTGATTTATAACGTTTCAAGAGTTGGAGTTCCTTGCGGACTTCCGCCTCGTTTGGTGGATCAGTCGTCACCGGCCATGGGGAGCAGGACAAGCTGGTTGATGTTGCCGGAGCAGCAGGCCAGTTGAACTGCCCTTCGAAAAATTCCGCCCATCGTCCAAGACGTCGACAGATGTTAGTGATTGGCATCCCGTCATCCTCGTAGATTGTTTCACTCACACCAGACTTCTTGCTGCCAGTGACTCGGATGAGTTGGAAGAGCTTCCGGCAGTTACCAGATGCAGCTGCTGCTTCCATCTCATTAGCACGCTCCGACCACCAGGCTTCCCGGTCCTTACACAAGCTTTGCCCGATTTCATTACGTAACAGCCTTCGTTTGTGGTCAAACTCACGGTCACCCGGAGTAGACCGACGGGCTTCCATCAGTTGTAAGGAGCCAGAAGAAACCCAGTGCTTGTAAGCGGGACGTTTCGCGAAGCCGCAAGCGGCTTTACTCGCCATTTTCATGGCGTCATGAAGATGCAACCAATGCTTACCTATACTTTTCGGTGGGGTGGTAGCTAGCCTAGAGGCTAGCTCCGCTCGATACTTACTTGCAACAGAAGTTGCAGCCAGTTTACTAATATCAATCCGTTGGTGGTGGTCAATCCTTCGGCCACTGAAAAGTAAGGTGAGATTGGCGCAGACCAGGGCATGATCAGACTCCAGATAGGTACTCCAAAAGGAGCGGCAGTCTTGTACACAACCACGCCAGCGGTAGCTGATCGCGATGTGATCAATCTGAGTCCAGGCTTGGGATGCAGAGGGAGGACGCCAGGTGGCACACCGGCGATGACTGTGCCGGAAGTTAGTGCTGGCCAGAAACAGGTTGTGGTCTGTGCACAGTTGCAGCAAACGGTCCCCGTTATCTGTCCTGCGACCAACAAGTCCCCATCGGCCACCTAGACGACTCTCTTCTGTGCCTAGACGCCCGACCTGTGCATTCAAGTCTCCGGCTAGTACTACAATATCTGTCGAACGCGCTTTCTGGAGAAGAACTGTTAACTGATGGTAAAACTCATCCTTGATTGCATCCGGGCTGCAATCTGTCGGGGCATAGGCGGAGATGACGAAAAGACACCGTTTCTCACGCCGATTTCTTCTCACTTTGATGGAACTTTCTAATCTAACAGCACATAACCGACTGTTAATGGGGATCCAATCGATTAGTGCTGCCTCAGCTCTAGCGCTTAGTGCGACACCAACGCCAGCAAGACCAGACGAAGATGCCACAGGGTCCCCGGATAAGCGCACGTGGAACAAGCTTTTCGAGGCGACAGATGGAGAGCGGATTTGTAGTACTTCACTAGAGTCTTGAATACGGGTCTCGGATAGACAACAAACGTCAACATTAAGACCTTCCAAAGACATAGCCAGCCCTATCTGTTGTCTGATCTGCATTAGTGTGCGAACGTTGAAGGAAGCCAGCTTGAACGGCGTACGTGGTTTCAGAAAGACTGCCTCAGTATTCATAATCGGTGGAAGCATTCACTTTCAACCAGACAGTGACTGGAGATCGTTTAGATAGGACAGATTTTCCACCAAGAGCGAGCTGATGCATAAGTTGAAGAGTAAGGTTACACAAATTGGGGATAAAAGGGGGTGAATTAGCGATATGGTAAGTAATAATAATAATAATAATAATAATAATAATAATAATAATAATAAAGGTAATAATAATAATAATGTTAATTGTTTTGCTTTTAGTATGACCAGGGATATCGTCAATAAAGTTCATAATTTCATTCATTTGTTTGTGTGTGGGCTGTGATACTGCCCGGGTGCCCAAACCGAAGCAGGTGGTTTTCTTAGGGGACCACACCCCGAGCCTTTGACCTAAAGGTCTGATCCACAAGGCAGTGGAGCATCGTGAGGAGATGCAGTCCCATGGTTGCCGTTGACCAACAGCAGGTTCTTCCGCCATTCGTTCCATCAGGATACTGGAGCCCATGTGCACCATTGGTTTGGAATCAGGGTTTTCCAACTCCCCTAGGTGGACCCTCCGTGTCCACCAATCCGGTTATAGCGCCGAACATTCGCTTTTCGTCCTCTCACTTTCGTAAACAACACCCCCGCCACGAGAAGGCAGTGAGTAGGACTTCCCTGGCAGAGGCTATATATTCGCTGGCCATGTGAGAGCATTTCGAGAGAGAGAGAGTAGACTCTCCCCACTCTCGGCCGTACCAGGGCATTTGGGGGCAAGCGACTTAGAATACACAGATGACATAGTCCTGTTTGGTGAAGACGCTGGCAAAATGCAGAGTCTTCTGCTGAAACTCAGTAATAATGCCAGGATGTTTGGGATGCGTTCCTCCCCATCCAAATGTAAATTGTTGCTCCAGGACTGGCCTGGGTTAACAACTTAACTAAGGAGAGGGAGTGAAGTAGTCGAACACGTCGACAACTTCACTTATCTTGGAAGTCTGATCAGCCCTAATGGGTTAGTGTCTGACGAAATCTCAGCACGGATTCGAAAAGCTCGTGTGGCTTTTGCCAACTTACGTCACCTATGGCGAAGACGAGATATCCGTCTATCAATTAAAGGAAGAGTATACTGCACAGCAGTTCGCTCTGTTCTACTTTACGGCTGTGAAACATGGCCATTAAGAGTAGAAGGTACTCGTAGGTTACTAGTATTTGACCACAGATGCCTTAGAAATATTGCTCGCATCTGCTGGGATAACCGGGTAAGTAATAGTGAGGTTAGACACAGGGTATTAGGGAATGATGTTAAATCAGTTGATGAGGTCATTAATCTACATCAGCTGAGATGGTTGGGCCACGTGTTACGTATGCCTGAACACCGATTACCACGACGCGCTATGATGACTAGTACTGGGGATTGTTGGAAGAGAGTTAGGGGCGGCCAAACCAAAACATGGCATCAGTGTTTGAAGTCACTAACTTCTGATCTGTACCATGTTGGCAGATGCAGACTACCTGGTTGGGGTCCGCGTGACTATCGTAACCAATGGTTGGAGACTGTGGGTAACATGACTCAGAATCGATCACAATGGCGTAGGTGTATACACTCTTTATCTTCCCTTAAACCTTGAGACTAAAATTGCTTCATATCTCTCTTCCTTCCTGCACTATATCCTTATATACAACCTATAATTTATATACTACTACCACCACTAAATTAATTACTTCTATGAATTCAGTGTTCATCTTGTTGTGCTAACGAGGTATGGCAACTTGGACCGATGCGTATATGTGCCTGGTCCTACATTGTAGCTGAATGACTGACTGACTGACATCATAGATTAATTACCGTTTCTATTTAAAGCCTGGCTTATTAAAGAATTCTATTACAACAATGTTTCGAAATCGCCTCCACTCCCCAATAAAATTGGCTTCCGGATGATAAATACTTACTAACTCTGGGTTCATCTGTGACTTCCATATAAAAATGCCTTGAATTAGGTCTATATGAAAATGCTAACACGAGGATGTGAACATGAATACAACCTTTAGTTTTCACAACAATTGAGACATCAGTAATTCATTGATTGGCATCTTCCTATTCTAGCCAAATGCTTACATAGTACGTTCGCTATCAACAAACTTATTCCGTATCCTTAAATTCGTTCGTATTCCAATATCGTATGTCTATGAGATAAACCAGTAGTAACAGAACTATTTATGTTTTCCAATTGTCTTTAAGATCAAGAAGGAATTATTATCTTTATTATTACTAGTATTTTTTTTACACATCTGAGCGACTTTTAAATTTTCTAAATATAATTCTAAAGAATTAAATCTTTTCGAGTTTTCACAGAAACTTGCTGAAAGATTCTTGATGAATTTGTTTTGATTGTGAATAGTTTTAAACCTCTCACTTGGTCTACGAGAGTATAATTTCGAAAGTGACTAGTTATTCTGCTAACAAATATGTACGATATCCAACGTTCTGATTGAAAAATTCATTTTACTTTGAAGCACATGAATCCTGATACAAAGTAACACCAGAAACGTTTCACATAAGGGAAGCGATAATATTGTGAATAAATAAAGAATGGAAAGTAGTGCAAACAACAAATAATTGTACATGAATAGTATTTAATGAGAATTGCGGTTTAGCTAAAAAAGCAACCACTAAATGCTTCCCAGTGCTCATCTCACTATTATGAAAAGTATAATAGAAAACTACAGAGGGATCACCACTGACTTTTATCTTGAGCCATATATGATAATGCTTTAGGCCGCTCACTCAACTACTCAGACGCAAACTTTTCAACTTTCTTTAACTGTTCACCAAAAAGAGCGAGTAGAAGCACAGATTCCTCTCAGTAGAGAGACAGCAGTCTGTCTCTAAATACGTTAGAGAAAATTGTTAACTATTTGGCCTACATATATTAGGAAGTTATAAGTTTGTGTGACGAAAATATTATTTTTTAAAAATCTCTTCTGTAGGAAATGGATGAAGAAGATGCTAAAAGAAAACAGGAACAAGAAGCATTGGCTCGCGGTGACGACGATGATGAAGCAAAAGAAAACGTGCAGACTAAAGAAACCGATGAAAATCCGGGGAAGAAGAAAGCCAAACGAAGAAAGCTCAAACGTAGTGCTTCTATAACGATCACGGGTAAACGAAAGCGCGTGGGTGGTATCGGTTCAGGTGATGTTGCAAATGAAGTTGCACGTCGTGTCTACGAAATAATGGAGAAACATAAGGAGAACTTCTTTGTCATTCGATTACACCCTCAAAATTCTGTCGCTGCACTTCCACCAATTAAGGATCCGGACCCGCTTATTAACTCAGAGCTAATGGAATGTCGTGGTGCTTTCTTAGAAAAAGCTCGTGAAAAGCACCTAGAATTTTCATCACTACGACGTGCTAAATATTCCACTTTGGTGATGTTATATGAATTACATAATGAAAATCGTCAACCTCTAATGTACACTTGCAATGTTTGTAGTGCACAACTGGAAACTCCATGGCATTGTAAACAATGTATCGAATATGACTTATGTCCCCGATGCTATGAAACCGAAAACCATCCTCATCCTATGGTGAAAATAGGTATTGGACTTGATGATTGTAATAAAGGACAAGAGCCAAGTAATGATTCAACTATTCAGGAATCAGGAAGAGATAAACTGAGTCGTTGGGTAAAAGCCTTAGGCCATAGCTGTTATTGTCGTGATGCAAATTGTCGTGTATATGCATGTAAGACAATGAAATATCAGGTGCAACACTTTCGTGTACATTCAACAGATCGAAATCAGTGTTCTGTTTGTCGATTCATCTATTATTTATGTTGCTATCATTCAAAAACTTGCCATGAATTGAAATGTCTCGTACCTTTATGTCCTAAACTTAAAGCCAAAATGAAGCAACAGCAAAAGCAACAACGCCTCAAACAAACACAAATGTTACGCAGACGTATGGCCACGATGCAGCGCTGTAACAGCATGACTCCTAATCATCAACCAACTCCCCCACCATCTCAAAATTATCAACAATGTTCGCAATCTTCGACATCTGATTGCATATCTTCTCCTATGTCTGTACCTATGCAGTCATCACCATTTGCTTCTACAGCTGTTACTACTGTTTCCTACAACCTTACCTCTCCACATTCACGAAGTCAATCTTCTATCCAATCTCCACAGCAAAGTCCGTTTTTTCACCCTCCTTGTCCATCATATCAGAATTCTCAACAAACTGTTCATTCATCAAAAGCATATGTGTCTAGTCCATCAATTCCCCGATCTCCGTCAATATCTGCTATGCCAGTCTCTACTTGTGTTCAAAATCTCCCTCAGTCAACTGGGACTCATAATCAGCCAGCTGTAACTTTAGAATCGGACCAGCTGATAAACACACATGTAGATATCAGTAGGACAGGTTATGCTTTTCAGTCTCAATCAAAATATTCTTTATCTTGTACCCAGCCTACAACATCTTTCAGTACCCAACAACAACTGCAGCGACATCATATACAGGAACGCCCACAAACAAGTCTTAATAATAACTGGGCCCCCAATTACGTTGTTTCTCAACATAGCATCCAGCCACATGGATCTACTTCTGGACACTCGGTCGCACATCGACCTTTACTTACAAACAATTCAGTTCCCATAGATGCATTATCTCCAAAACCATTTGTTCACCAACCGTGTGTAACTCCTATGGATGTTGACCCATCATATCCCCAGCAAATAATGTCAAGTCGGTTTCAGGGAGAAAATGAACACAATAATTACATTTTCAATAAGCAATCTCAACAACAATCGGTTACACACCACCCTTCACCAGCTTATTCTCAAGTTATTGAGGGGCATAATCCTGGAACCCTTTTACCTCCTAGCCAAACTTCATCAGGAACTATTTCCAACTCTAATTGGAGGCAACCTGGAACTGCACCTCCAGGCAGTACTATGTATCCATCAGGGTCATCTGTTAGCTCTACTCAACCAAATACGTCAATCGTTCGGTCAGGATCTGTGCAACCTACGTCCTCGCAATCCATAGTATCAACAACCTCGCCCAACACTGGTGTTGCTGTTCCGTGTAGCATCTCCCCAGAGGATGTGCGGATCGTTCAACAAGCATATACTACAATGAGGCAGCGAGGTGCTCCGGCGTCTGAAGTAAATCGGTTTTTTATTCCTTTTACTTTCGACAAATTTTCGAATATATTTTAGTGGTTAATTTAATTTTATGTCTATTACTCAGTAAGGCCTTTTATTCCTTCAAAGCTGATTAGGAGGTAAAAAAGTTTAATGTCATGCAATTCATTAGTTGAATGTACTGTGGGATTGTTCTCAGTTTTTGTTTACTTTAGGTTTTCTAATTAATGCCTCTCTTGAGTGCTTTATGTTAGTATTTTTGAATATAATGACTCAAAACTGCGTTTATTCGTGCGTGTATTAGTTTAATAAAGTATAACAGATTCTTTAGTCCATACCAAAACTGTGGTTGTATCAGACTGAGGTTTGATATGATAATTAATGTCAGTTTGAGCTTTATATTTACCAGAAGTTGTTTATTAATTTTTGTTAACAACTTTTCCATTAACATGACCTTTCTCTACACGACCGGTTTTTAGTGATATTCATCTCCCTTCAAAATCCAATCTAAGTGGAAAAAAGCTTTTTTTAGCAATAATTCCACAAAACATCATATAGAATGTCAAGTAATTCGTATCTAAGTGTTGAGAAATTTGGTTATTCTAATATTTCTATCCCAATATTCCACATGAATTAATCAAATTAAATCGAGTCCTATCACCAGTGTTCGTTTTTAATGATTATTCCGTTGTAAATTAGCTTCATCCTGTGCTTCTTACAGCTCTATTTTGCGAAAGATTGGTTTGTAAATATACTTTATGATCATCCCTGTCACAACCTACACTTATTTGCTTGGATTTCCTCCTATTTACTATAAGTACAGGAAAGTAAACACTTAGATTCCGTTAATATGAAACAATTTTTTTTGAATAATTAAGTTGCACTTATATTTCTACAATTATAAATTATTCTAACTAGTTTGTCGTCGTAGTATAAGGCAAGAATACAATTTGCACTAAATTCATTGAAAAAAAATTAGTTTATGTCTACCACCAATAAATTCATCTACAATATTTTGGCTTTGGATAAATAGTTTGTGAATTTCATGTTTATTATTATTATTATTACTATGGAAAGTTCAATTAGTATTGATTAGCACTTATTTGATTAGAATAAATAAAAAAAATTTTAACACATATTTCTCGACATTCCAATCAATTATTTTTTTCAAATAACATTTTCTGTAATCAACTCATCCTTATTTATAGTGACTGTAATTAAGCACCCAAATTTATTTAGTAAGAAATTCTGTATAGTATTTTTCTCTCTGTAACTATACAATAGTTTTACAGGACTATTTTCTTTAATTTTTTTTCTTGGTTAATACATATGGATAAATGAAAATTATAGAAAACATATCTCATTTAGTTAGTTACAAGTTTATTTACTTAATTTTTAGCCACATATTCCATGTGTGGTGTTATCAAAGCCTATAGTAACTATTATGCTCAGTTGTCTAAATGATTACCCTAATTGTTAAGAAGGACATGATCATCTAACCAATTTTTCTCCATGAAATTCTGTAGTAGTCAGTGTCCAACAAATGCAAAAGCTCACTGGTACCTTTTTAATCATAGAATTTCCCAAGTGTATACTTTATCACCATTACATCTGAAGTATTTTATAACTAACGGAGTATATGAATAGATATTATTTTTAAAAAGAATGAATTTTACACTTGAAGATTGCACAAAAAAGTGATTATGTTTCGTGGGAATGGTTACGAAATCCGATCTCATCTACAAACCTTAAAGTATTTCAGAATTGATTTAAAGGTACACCTAATGTGTCAAAAGGAAAAATCCTTAACATGTAATTTAGCGTAGGTAAAGCATCCGAATATTTACTGAGGTGTACTCTACAGTTTCCTTTATCCTACTGCGCTTTTGTGAACCATGACACTCGAAGGTAGAAGATATGGAGCCATAGATATCCGATCACAGATATCTCGGGAGAATTTTTCAATCATCAATGCTGAAATTGGTCGTAGAAGTAAAATGGAATCAATTTTCGAACCAAAGCAAGATAATATGTTGTAAAGTATTTGATTATCGATCTATCTATTCCTAAAATTCGTTTTCGTCTTTCTTATTGACCTTTATCACCACTGCTACCACTACTTTTATTAGTTATCACTGGGTATCGGGATTCTTAAGAGATAATTGTGGATAAAGGATTATCGTATATTATTATTGCACACTAAGTCGGGTTCTCATTAGAAAGAACACAACTACAGAAGTATATCTGTCCATATGGTCGATCTTTTTGATTTATTGTGCTGTATACGTGATATTAGCTATATAGACTCGGTTGTAAGATAATATAGTCGTAATGTTGATGCTGTGATGCGAGCTAACCAATCAAACAGTAATAATGTTTAGACAAGTACGATGATCATATAATTGTTTCGAAATAATTATGAACGTGAAGTCTAAGGTTTTTAAGTGGAACGACAGCTATTAATTTCACCTTATTTTTCGCTATTGCGATTTTGCATATACTGTTTTCATGTTAGTTAACATTTATATTAATTATAACTGTGTAAATATGTCTAGGAACGAAACATATTCGATGATAGTGATCGTATTTAGAGTTATTTTTCATCAGAATTTACATAATTATTCCTATTATAATACACTTCTTTGCAAATATTGTACTTTGGTTAATATTATATTACAGTTTTCAAGTTGGTTGAACTCCAGTCCACAATATGTGAGAGCGTGGCAGTATATTCAACAATCACATCTGCACAACCAACAGCAACAACAATTATCTCAAATGTCCGGATGTATGCCTAGTACTTCTAATCCTCATTGTCCTATGGGAGCTCAGCTACACAATACATATTCTGCTTGTCAAACTCCACAAAATTCTCAGTCAGCTGCTGGATCGCGTCCTTTACCTCAATCAAGGTATCCTTATTCACAAGTTCAACAGCAGCAGATTATTGGAAATCCTCAGTCTCACCAATCACAGTCGTGGTCCTCTTTGCCCACACAACAACCTCGTTTTCGTCAAGCAATAACTCCTCCAAGTTTTAATCAACAGTTTTCAATCCCTTGTCATCAACAAGTAGGTAAACCTCCTTCTACAACTATATCTCCAACTCAAGCATCTAATTCTCCTCAACGCTACATGACTCAAGCAAATATGCCTCAACCTATGACCAATCAAATCCCTATTTCACCTCCTGCTTCTAACATATCTCGATGTGCTAATACTGCAATGCCACAAATGGCGTCACTTCCACGTTGTACGAACAGTCTCTCAATGCCTTCCATGGGTCTTGTAAATTCTGCTGGTATGAGTCCTAATCGCGCAGTCCAACCCTCCCCTCATTATTCGTCTGTAATGCTATCACAGTTATTAGGGCCTGGTCAAACAGCTAATCTTGTTAACACCCCATCTTCTGTTTCAGAGTATCATAATATGCCAAATAAACAACATCTTGTTCGACAGGAATTCATTCCTTCAACAGTTTTCCAGCAGAAATTAAATTAGGGCTAAATATTATTGTCCATTTATCTATATCTCAGCTGACTTTTCTTAAAATACTTGTGTTAAGTTTAAACTTTTTTCTTATTCAGATGTATGTATATATAATATGAATTTGATTAATGAATTATCTGTGAGTTCTCACTACTACTTGTTATTTTTCTTCATTACGAAAATGTGTAAATAGTACTTTTGACCTCCCAGAATGTTTTTTTTAAAATTCATTCTGTATTAATTTCACTGTCTACTTCTCACTTCAATTTTCCCCAATGGTGAGATCATGTGATTTTTTGCCATTTTCTGTATATTTGTACAGGCCATTGTATATCTATACGTGGCTATCCCAATTTTTGTTGAGCTAGATTATACACACATTCACACTGTCAAACCTTATATTAATGTATTACTACTGATGTAATTTTGTTTTCTTTAATAAGAAATTTTTTTTTAAATATGAATTCACTCAAATGTAATTATTTCTAGCGTTTTGGAGTTCGTTTGTTCATGGTCGATTTGTTCAGTCCAATATAGAACTAAATATGTTTGACAGAAAAAGCATTGCTTAAGTCTGATTTCGAATGGTAGATGCTATGAATAGACTGTTTCAAAGTAAATTTTGAACATAAATTCAAGCTATCTTACTTGAGATCAGTTTATCAAGAAGATAATCAAAATCTGTATTCAAGATGAGTAAAAACCAAGTAAATCACGAGCAAACAAAGAAAATCTGAGGGGTAAATTACGTCAGAATTTAAAAGAACAATCTCAACTAGCAATTCTGAGATATCTCACTTTAAATCTTAAACCTTCGATCCCTTTTATCGTAAATACCAGAGTTCATACTCTGTTCTTGAAACAATGGGGAATAGTTTCATGATATATGAGTTTTGTGATTGATGTTTCCTCGATTATCTTAATAATTAGGCTGACGTCACACTTCATTTTAGATGGAGACTTAATGAATCACTTCAGTCACCTATCAAATAATACGCCTCTTGACTATAATCCTCACTTCAACACTTAAAAGATTCCGCAAATTAGTCTAGTTTGACCATGTCATCTCTTTTCCGTCACGTTTCAGAAATGACGGTATTACTTACACGCTCACCAAGACTATTGTTAGCATTGTATTCTAAATATATATATCCTGGTAAGTGGAAAAACGGACTTTGTAAAATATTAGTCTCCTTATTTTCACGATGTATCAGTACAAATCAATCTTGGATCATAACCCTTATTGGCAGTAAAGTAGTCCTAAGTGCTGCGGCGAAAACTTCGATACAGCTCAGAGCCAATAAGATGAAACAATATTATACTCAACACCGTAAAACCCATTAACATCAAGAAGTTTAGCGTCATTCAGTTGACTGGCTTTCTGACCATCAACGAAAAAGGTTACGAAAAACCAATGGATTTCTACTATGTCTGTTGCACTGATGGATTTTCGTAAACACCCCACCAGGCTCTGAACATAATGAATCGTGAATCGCAAGTCAGATCTAGGATAATCAAAAGTCTAAGGAATGACCGTGAGCAGTGATGGGCAAAGAAAGCGAAAGGAGTGGAAAAGGCAGCTGCTGTAGGCAACACCAGACAACTCTTCAGACTAACAAAAGAAACTGGAATTAAGAAGTCAAGTGTGAGATGGTCTCGGAAAAAGATGATACTTTTATCTGCTCTCAACCCAAACGTTTAGAACGATGGGCGGAACACTTTAAGGAGCAGTTTAGCTGGCCTTCAGCTACCGCACAACTACCCACTATTCCTAGAAAACCTGAATGGAACATTGAAGTAGGCCCCCCGACTCTAGCTGAAGTTCAAAAGGCTATAACTAGTCTGAAACGAGGGAAAGCAGCTGGTCCAGATGGATTGGCTCCAGAGGTATGTAAATATGGTGGTCCAATTTTAGCGATTAGGTTGACTGATATTTTAGCTAAAATCTGGGAGTTGGACGTAATCCCATCCAACTGGTCACAATCACTTATTGTCCCAATATATAAGGGGCCAAAATCATCCTGTAGTAACCATAGAGGGATTAGTCTGACTAACATAGCATCTAAAATACTAGCTTCAATAATTATTGGGCGCCTAACTAAGACTCGTGAACTGCAAACACGAGAAAATCAGGCTGGCTTCAGACCTGGTCGTGGCTGTATCAACCACATATTCACCATTCGTCAAGTTTTAGGACACAGACACGCTTATCGGCATCCGACAATGATAGTTTTTCTTGACTTGAAAGCAGCATTTGATTCTGTAGACCGAGAGGTTCTGTGGCAGTGTCTGTCATTGAAAGGTGTACCTGAGAAGTACATAAACCTTGTGAAGGCTCTTTATTCGAACACTACCAGTCGAGTGAGAGCTTATGGCGAACTGTCATATGATTTTACAACCTCAAGTGGTGTCCGACAAGGCTGTCCACTATCCCCACTTTTGTTTAATTTCATCATAGACCTACAGCTGGAAATAACACTCTCTTCGACTGAATTTACAGGAATTGATCTCCTACCAGGGGGACCACTAAGCGACTTAGAATACACAGATGACATAGTCCTGTTTGGTGAAGACGCTGGCAAAATGCAGAGTCTTCTGCTGAAACTCAGTAATAATACCAGGATGTTTGGGATGCGTTCCTCCCCATCCAAATGTAAATTGTTGCTCCAGGACTGGCCTGGGTCAACAACTTAACTAAGGAGAGGGAGTGAAGTAGTTGAACGCGGTGACAACTTCACGAGTATACTGCGCATCAGTTCGCTCTGTTCTACTTACGCCTGCGAAGCGTGGCCGTTAAGAGTAGAATATACTCGTAAGTTTCTAGTATGTGACCACAGATGCCTTAGACATATTGCTCGCATCTGCTGGGATCACCGGGTAAGTAATAGTGAGGTTAGGCACAGGGTATTAGGGAATGATGTTAAATCAGTTGATGAGGTCATTAATCTACATCAGCTGAGATGGTTGGGCCACGTGTTACGTATGCCTGAACACCGATTACCACGACGCGCTATGATGACTAGTACTGGGGATTGTTGGAAGAGAGTTAGGGGCGGCCAAACCAAAACATGGCATCAGTGTTTGAAGTCACTAACTTCTGATCTGTACCATGTTGGTAGATTCAGACTACTTGGTTGTGGTTCGCGTGTCTGTCGTAACTAATGTTTGGAGACTCTGTGTGACGTGGCCCAGAATCGATCACAATGGCGTAGGTGTATACACTACTGTTCTTCCCTTAAACTGTGAGATTAAAATTGCTTTATATTTTTCTACCAACCAATTCTTTCTTCCTGTACTATATCCTTATACACAACCTTTTTTTATATGTTACTACCATTGAAGTAACTACTATGAATTCGGTATCCATCTTGTTGTGCTAATGAGGTATGCCAACTTGGACCGATGCATGTATGTGCTTGGTCCTACATGGTAGCTGAGTGACTGACGAACAATCTCTACAGACTTGGAATTTTGAGTCCTTTACTCCATACTCAACCAAAGATCCTAGCCAAATAACCTACCATTTTTAATCCCTCATTATTTGAGCCGCTAATAAATAACTACCGTTAAAAATGACCGAAGGAAAGCTTGGCAGTACTTTTTAAGAACTTTAGTTTGGTAATACTTGAATAATCAGAAATACATTCAGTAGTTGTTGGCATTCGTCTCTGGTTTTCTCATGTTAGTCTCATTATTATGTAGACCTTCAGTAACTACAACAAATGGTATATACGACTTAAATTTGTTCAATGATAGTCACTACTGGCTAATCGAAGATTTAAATTTTGCCTCTACCTAGGCTCCTAGACTATTAATATAGCACACGAAACACTAATCATTCAAGACGGTTTCAAAATCTTTTCAAATCAGCTGTCACCAGCTATTATCAGAAGATATTAGATTTTCTAATACGCAATAACATGAGCAAATCACTACTGTGTCTCGAACAGTCATCTTGACATTTCAATTATCGTCCTTATTTACTAAAAATCTGAGTAGTTGTCCTGCAGTCACTATAGTATAATTGAAGTAGCGTCATTATCTTTTGGGCAAGTTGTGATATAACCACTTACTCCAGCGTTATCTAGTAGGATTATAAAGCTGCAACAAGAATCTATCCTGAAAAGTGACCAGCCTAGATTATTTGCTTGACAAATCTATTAGTTATGGTTATTAATTTATTCATTTGAACTAGTAACAGAATGTTCGAAAGCCTTCAGTGAAACTCGTTTCCAAAACTAATTAAACTCCAATCAGTAGATCTGTAACCTGAAAATAAACATATAGATGTAGACATATACAATAAATTTTAAATTCATAAGCAGTAGAAAAGGTAAGGAATAACTTCAGTCTACCCCTACATATAGATATCGATTTTTCATTTATTGATAGCCTGAATTGAAGAGAACGATATCATTAGAAAAAGTTATGTGAGTAAACAGTAGTGAAATATTCTGCTCCCCTTTGAATTTGAACAATATTTTCACATGATATATATATATATATATATACAAAGTACAGTTTTTAATCATACTCATTCTGTTTTCTTCAGTGATTGGACACAGTCTAGCGAGTTGTTGTTGACACCGGCTGTGCTCTCTCAAGACTTGCTGTGTAGTTAATGTAGTAAGTACTCACGAAATTCGGGTGGAAAATGCATTTGCTGCTTCACAGATAATGTAATTTACCACAGATGACGTAATATAATTTGAAGATAGTTTATAATTAAGAAATGAGTTATCTTACTTTATTTCTTCTAACTACTTAAAAATTTCCCTCCAAAGTGTGTTTTTTCGAAATTGTACATCATGAACAGTTAATTGCTATTGGTTTTAACTAGGATGGAACATTATTGCAAAGTTCTTCTTGCAGATATATGACCTTTAATAGTTCTGACACCCATTAGAAAGTATCTTGAAAAGAAATATCATTCGTACACAAGACTAAATAAATTGATTCAAAGGAATTACTTTGTACAGAATTGCTGTATTTCTGTATGTAGTTTAACACAGAAGTGACATCATGACACTATTTTCCAATTTTCAATGATCACGTGGTCTACTTAAGTTTGGTATGTTACATCTTTTAAATATTTAGTTCAAAAGACTGTCTTACAGAAATAATAAAAATTTTTTATAACTGACTTACCCATTTTATATGTAATCGATAGCTTCCAGTTAAACTTAGATGCTTTCTATGGTGTTGATTAGTCATGTGATGTATATATTATACTTCCAACATTCATTCCTACTATGTATGTATACAGAAGGTAAACAACGAGAATGACACAGTTTCAATAATCATCTTTGAGTATTTTGTGGTGGTAGTAATACAAGTTCATTTTAACACTAGAGTAAATTTATAAACACAATAGTGTTATGTAGACTGAATTTCTGCTGAAACTTAAAAATTTGGAGTAAAGGATGTTATCACTCTGACAACAAAATGTAAATATAGGTTTGTACAAAACAAGTAGGTCAAAATTACTCACTAGTGAGACATAAGCGTCCACTTCAAACTCGATACTAAGTTCATTGATTTATTAATTGCGAATTCCAATTTAGAAAAATGAGTTTCGGGAAGAATAGACCAAAAATACAATCCAACTAGTTATTAAATTAAGCAGTATATTTCATTAAATTATATCCATTTCACTATCATCGATGTATTTGAAAGTTAAAAAGTGGAAGTTATATAAAAGGACTGCTTGTTGGTGTAAAAATCTAAGCAACAAAAGTGTGAAATATGCTATTACAAGGATTTCGAATTAAAAAGAATATTTTCTTTTAGCATATGATAATTACCAGAGAACAGCTATGAGCACACACATTATTCACTGAATTTTTCGCTGAATATACAAAAATGTTATGAATCCATTGTGAAGCATGATAAGGTACCAGATTCTTCATTTCGTTCTACCCCCCAAGTGTTCTCACACGGCCATATGTATACAGCTACTGCCATGGAAGTCCTACTGTCTGACTTCTCGCAGTTAGGGTGCTTGAGAAATTGAGAGGATGAAAAGCGTATGTCCGGCACTTTAACCGGGTTGGTGGATACGTGGGATCCACCTAGGGGAGTTGGAAAACCCCGATCCCAAACCAATATTGTACATGGGCTTCAGAATCCTGAGGGAACAAATGACGTATACACCTATTGTTGGTCACCGGCTACCATGGGACTGCATCTCCTTACGTTGCTCTATTGCCTTATGGATCAGACTTTTAGGTCAAAGGCTCAAGGAGTGGTCCTCTATGAAAGCCATCTATTTCGGTTTGGACTTCCGGACAGTATCCCAGCACTCACAAAAATCGAATGATTTGTGTGACACATATATATTTGATGCCTCCTTGTACCAATGTATGTGTTTAAATAAAAAAAATTAATACATTTCGTCTTAATCTATTTACTTTCTATGCAGTAAACATGGTCTAATGACACATCAACTTTTAAAATATAATAGAATTAAACTCAAACGAAATACACTATTAGACTCCATATATATGTAGTGACTGTAAGTATAAGAACAGTTATAATGAAGTTGACTATACCTAAACTTCTTCCAGATAAATATCTTCATATAAGTTAAATAAAATGCAGATTTCAGTCCTTTAACCTAATAGTCAATTTTCATTGCTTGATTTTAAAATGTGTTGAGAAGTATAAATAACTACGAAAACTAAATTCTGCAAACAGTTATTTCTATTGAATAAAAAGTTCATTATTGTTTCAAATCATTTAAGAGCTCTAAACAACGAAATAAAAATCTTGGTATCATATGAGTATGAGATAGCTCTAGGTTTTTAGAAATGATAGAGAAAATTTGTATTTCAGGTGAATACTTTTAATAGTATCGAGTTCTTCGAGCTAGATGGTTTAATTGAAAGGCTTTCATTATCATTTTGGATACCTTTAATACCTACTTCTAGTCATTTCATTTAACTTTTACTGATAAAATTGTCAGAAACCTTGCTAAAGTAACAATGAGATTATAATAAATCGTTCAGCTACAAGTAATGTTAACATGTACTTTAACTTGTGAAAAGGGTGGCTAAATTAATAGTTTAGTTTGTGTACTTACAGATTAGTTTATCGTTACTAAATTGGTAAATAGAATATGATACATTCAGAAATAATGGTACAAGACTTCCAAACTTTATTCCATAAAAATGTCTTCTCATGTAATAGTATTGCATTATATGTTATTCAATAAATATGTGAAAAAACAGAATATCATAACAATATACATTCAGATTTGCTGTAAAATAAAGACTACATTTTGTCCACAAATTAGCTGGTTAACTGTTGACCAAATATTGCTAAACTCACCAACAATAAATTATGCAATTTGAATACGAAGGAAAAATACCAAGATAATCGTCAATGTCAGTAAAACGTTCAGTGAATCGGATAGTCGGCTTAAGGGTAAAGTTATCAGCCGTAATGTATATATATATATATATATATATATATATATATATATATATATATATACGTAAGATCCTTACCATGAAATTTTGGCTCCTTTGTGTTAAGATTTAGTATAGATTAACATAATCACAGGACCAAACGAAACCTTCCTGAGTACTTCCAGACAATGATCTATTATTCCAATTACAATCATTTTTAATTCAACTTATCTTCGACATGACTACAAGCATTATAAATATATTAACTATTATTGATATCGATCATAATGAAAAGCTGAATGCAATACTTTTGTAGGAAATGACAAATAGTCTATTTTTACGTAAATTTTATGAACTATTTGTTAGATTACTTAAACTGCCAATTGTCCAATAATCATATATTTATGGTTTAGTTATTGAAAAAAATTGCCTCCAAGAATTAAATACCTTAAAAGTCTAATTATTCATTGGTCCTCAAGTCGTAACGTAATGGTAATGTAAAATGATACACATTTGTAACAGCTAAACAGCCTTATAAACTAAAGTATGTATCCATGATTTCAATCGTGATTCCATTATTGCACAAGTTGATTGAAGTAGAAAATGTTGATCTCATTCGATGAAAGACTGCCTCAGTTGACATTTAATCTAAAGTTTTCGTGTTCATACATAAAAAATCGAATACATGCGTATTACCGAGAAGCACTAGAATATTATAATATCAAATTGGAGGGTTTTTTGTGGAGATTACAATAGTTTAATAATTGAATTCATGAGTCGACTAAAGCTAGACCACCTTGAAAAGTCTGAAAGCACTGGACGGTCGTTTCGTTCTAGTACGGGACTCCTCAGTATTGCGCATCCACGATCCATCAGGCGCGATTCGAACCCAGGACCTTCGGTCTCGCGTGCGAACGCTTAACCTCTAGAACAGTGAGCCGGCATCATAATACGTTTATTCATTAATTTCTTATAACTTGTCTGATAATTTCAGATTTTAACTGTTAATCTGACCTAGAAATATAGGAATTGCCATAGATAGAGACAGAATGTCCTCATCTTAAGATAATGCCTATAATTAATTGTATAAATTGAGGCATATCAAGCTTAATAAATTTATAGATTCAGCTAGTTCATTCATTTATAAACTGACCACTATCAATTCATTTTTAAGCAGTAAAATATATGGATAATTCAACATCCTACATCATTCTCTTGTGATATATAACTCACTAAGTTGTTAGAGTGAGATAATGATGTGATAAACTTTGTAATCCATGAAAATAATAGTTTCTTTAAACATAGATGATATGTATGATGAAAACAGATATTATAACGGACTGTTTGTTCTTATAAATTAAATTAAGTTTCATAATGAAGACCAAACTTTATAAATACTACGTAATTTTAGAACGAAAGCCGACTTGTCACGATCCAGCATCACTTAAGAATTCACTAAAAATGAAGTACTATCTGTCAGTTACTTCATTCTGGTTTCTGAAGTTCTGTACCTCACGACTAAAGGATAAATGAATTCTTGTATTCATTAACAACTTTGGAAAACAGGAGTGAGAAACAAAGTGAACGAAGAAGTCCCAAATCACTGAATTTCAAACAAGTTTTTTCCAGTGAGACAATGAGATAAGTGAATTGATTTGTGTATCGATACAGATTTTCAAGGAAAAGTGGAAAATCCATCAATTGTTACTGGTATTTGATAAGTCTTTCTGGTTGAACTCTATATTCGGATCCCAAGCTAGTTTCGTAACCCTCCAAATTAGAACTACACAGCGACTTGAACACGAGAGAAAAGGCGTAAAATATATGAGAAGCACTTTACTCCAAAGGTTCATTCATGTAAAGAAAATATAGGGTTTTTATAGTATTTTAGAAGTCATTGGGTTTTCCTGAAAATTCTAGAATCCTACTAAACATAGTTGCGGTGTATTAACCAGCCAATCAAAACCTCTACATGTGACTTTTCATTTTCACGATATTTCTAGCAAAACATCTAGTCAAACGCTGATTGGATAAAATAAATGTTTCCTGAGCTTGTCATATCTATTGCGAGAAATTTTCAGCATAGCCCCAACACCTCCCCTTTTTTTTGAAGATTCGTGGTTGGTATCCAGACTGAATTTTCCGACTTTATCCTCCCCACGAAACAATTTTAGATATATTGCGCTCATATAGTCTGATAATATAACTCTCTTAGCTTCATATCCAGGATTTAACAGTTTTATTAACAACTTAAGCATCAACAGTAGACTAGATTTATTTAGAAGGTTGACGTATTCTTTTTTTGAAACTAAGCATAACACTTTTGAATTATGTGATGACTACAAAATAAGTTATCCTAATCATGACAAATCAATTTTTGATATTCCAAATTACAAACATTCATAACTTAATTTATGTCTTTTTCAAACATCCTAAATCATACATTTTTTGTGATTTAAATGTTACATGTTAGTCCATTTTTATAAACTAGTATTATCCAGCTGACGAGTCCCAAATAGGACGAAATGCGCGTCCTGGATTCCACTGCTAGCCACTACACATCTTTGCTTACAATGCTTGTCAATTAAGGCTATATCGAGGCAATTCGCACAGTAAGCACATATGCCAATCAGAGACTAACCAGTTGCAGTCTTAAACATCTATGGGAAGATTGAAACAAACAATACTAAGTAGTATTATCCTTCTTTACACAGTGCATTTTATTCCTTATCATCTTGACAAACCTATCAAATACTTATGTTGCTCATCTTTAAAATATGAAAACGATCTATTTTAAGATGATAGAGAAGATTTGTAGCTCAGGTGGATGATTTTAATAGAGTTTTGTTCTCTAAGCTGGATGGTTTGGTCGTAGAGCTTTCATCGTCCTTCTGAACGACATCATCAGAACAAACTTCAGGTACATATCCTTCTTTATACAATACATTATATTCTTTATCATCTTGACAAACCTATCGAATACTTATATTATTAATCTTTAAAATATGAAAACTATCTATTCTTTTTAGGTTGTATGTACATGTAATGTAAAGTGTTCATTAAACAATAACTATAGATTAACATAATAAAATGTACTAAATTGATACATTTATATTATAGTAACATGTGATTATTGTAACTTATTAATCAATTAAATAAATAACTTATACAATATACATTTACATATTGAAATTTTCGATCGTTTGTTGTTAGTAGTTTGACCATTGATAAAAAAAAATTATGGAAAAGATAAGTTACAACACATTGTTTGTTGAAAAATTAATAAATAGATAGATAATATTGAGTTATTTATTCCTCTTTTGATTGGTTAATACTTATTTTCTTTTCTAATCTTCCTACATAAGTCAAAAATTTTATGATCATTGGTTAATAAAATAAACCAATAAGAATAATGAATTTTCGGTCTTGAAAATTGCATGACCTGAAGCTAACCTTATTATTATAATAATAATTATTATTATTATTACATATTAATGATATTAAATCAACTGAAATTTTCTAAGGCTCATATGATTTTGTGAATATTCTCAAAGAGAGACAAAAGAAAGAATTTAATTTCATAAGATTTGCTATAGGAAATAGTCACATACTTACAAGTAGTCGAAGTAATATACTATTGCCCCCAAATGTCCTGGTACGGTCGAAAGTGAAAAGAGTTCGCTCTCGCTCTCGAAATGCTCTCACATGGTCACGCATATATAGCTTCTGTCATGGAAATACTACCCACTGCCTTCACACACCAAAAGTGTTGTTTACAAAATTGAGAGGACGAAAAGCGAATGTCCGGCACTTTAACCGGGTTGGTGGACACGGAAAGTTCACCTAGGGGAGTTGGAAAACCCTGATTCCAAACCAATGTTGAACATGGGCTCCAGGATCCTGAGGGAACAAATGACGTATGAACCAATTGTTGGTCACCGGCTACCATGGGACTGCATCTCCTTACGATGCTCCACTGCCTTGTGGATTAGACTTTTAGGTCAAAGGCTTCGTGTGTGACCCCCTAAACAAACCATCTGCTTCAGTTTGGGCACCTGGGCAGTATCACAGCCCTCACACAAATCAAATGCGATTTGTACGGCGCATATGTATCTGGTGCTTCCTTGTACCAATATTTATGTGTTTAAATAAATAAAAAATAAATATACTATTTCAAATATAGATTTAATGACTATTGTAAAAGAACAGTTAGACGTGTCTCAAATTTAAGTTTTTTTAATTTTATGAATTGCTAAACGTCAGATAACTATTATCCGTGAGTTTTGGTAAATTCTATAGACTGGTTAGATTTACAGCAGTTTAAGTAGAAACCGCTAGAACATTGTCTCAACCTGCTACAAAAGTCTTTAGTAGTCCATTTATGATATCGAACAGCTTGAGGCCACAACAGTCAGGCTCCATGAAAATGTTTTTTTGTTGAAATCACTAGGGTAAAAAGCATCTGAAGTCTTAAGGAAACTGGTGCTACGTGGAGAACTTGGACTTCAATCAGCCAACTTTACAGTCTGAGACGTTACTACCAAGCCATTCAGGGGGCAAATGACCTACTGTAGGACAGATCATTAACCAATCACCTTGTTGACGAGTTCTTAATAGCATAAAACCTAGAACCAGCGCTTTAAGTCACATAACTCCAACCATATATATAATTAACTAGACATCCTACTTACTTTATTGTTTTTATCAGTGTGGGTTGAGATTGTTGAGTTTTTGATTAAGATCATGAATCGATGAATGTTGGACCATCACCGTCCAGTGCTTCCAGGTTTTCAATGGTGCTCTAACATTTATCGACTCCATCTTTATCGTTTTTGCTTATTCTTTACTTTTGAAACGAAGAACAACAGAAATGATTGATTGACTTAACTAGTTTTCAGTCTATTAATAAATTGCAGTAATATATCTACAGCAGGGTCAAACTGAAAGATGTTTACATTTTAATGAGTATTCGCTATTAGCAACCAAATATTGTGGTCTCTACAACATTCGCCATCCAGTTAAGGAAAGGAATGAGTGCATCAACTTAACATGTATTATAAATAATTTTATCGTATACAACGACTGTTATCTACGTTACTGATCAGTAAGTCGACTAATCTATATCCACTACTAAATTTTTTGTAGGAACTGGTTTGATTAAAAGTTATGGAATGGTAAGTTACTTAAAATAACATGTATGTTTGAATCATTTTGAACTGTTAGGTCAAGTAAACTAAGATTTAAAACATTGATTAACCTTTTCCACAACTTTATTAGAATAATTAGAGGGATATCGCAGATGTAATCATCAACAAAGATTTAGACATTATCGTACCCGATTAAGTGGCCGAGTGGATAACTCAATGGCGTTTGAAGCGAGGGTACTGGGTTCGAATCCCAGAGTGAACATCAACTCTGAGATGCAGGTACATCCAGCTGACGAGTCCCAAATAGGACGAAACGCGCGTCCTGGATTCCACTGCTAGCCACTATCCATCTCTGCTAACCCGATTAAGTATTGTTGTTAACTCATCAGATTTATATTCCTCAGTCAACACATTGATTGAGAAACGAAGAAAATGATATAAAAAATGACTGGACTAGGATCATACAGTTACTTTTTGAGAAAACAATACAACTATATGCTAACAAATTAATTAAGAACTTCATCCGACCTAGTAACATTACAGTAAAGACAAAAAAGTTTAATTGAGATTTACGTAACACATGTGGTATGGTTTCTGAGCGGTCGGGAAAAGCAATGAAAGTCGGATGAAAAAAAAGACTGATATAGCTGCAGAAAATCAGGATTATTTGACAAAACTACACTTCTCAATTTAATGATGCAGATATGAATTCAGAATCATATTATACAGGAACCCCTTCCAGTTTGCCAACGAATAACTGGCATCCTAAAAATGTATTTCATTAGACTACTAAAACTACTGCTGCTTTACATATTAGTAATCCCTACGAGATATTCATCTCTACAGTTCCTACTTTTTAGCATAACAACTAAGTAATCTTACATCCATTAGCTAGGACTAACCATATATTTTTGTTAGTCACTTTCCTGATGAGTTACGAGCTATTTATTCATAGTTGTTAAAATAAGGTGAGTTTTTAATCAAATTTTCTCGGAATGTTTATTACAATTTAAATTATTTCTGCTTGTAAGGTTATTCAGAATTACAGTAGTTAGTCTTTTGTATTTTACCAATGTTGATAATACTATTTTCATTCTTTTGTTCTTATTCTCTTTGAACTAATGCCATAAACTTAATCGATTATTTTTAGTCAAAGTCTTACGATCTTTTTCCCAACTCGGATACACTCGCTTTTATAAATATTTTATTGATACACAAGCAATCTGTTGTTTCTGCAACTTATAGACTTGTTGAACTGCGGTGCCGAAATAGCAATTATCGAGTCGTATTGGTGACCTTGAATTATTGCCAAGTGGCTTACATCAGTCCCCACTCCCCTCGGCCTTGGCATACGGGCTGAGTTATAACCCTCAAAAAAGACCTACAGTCTAGTATACCAGATTGTACTAAGCAAACGAGTTGAAAACCTCTGCGGGAGTGAGAACCGTTGCATTCGGACGAAAAATAAATGTAGTAAGGTGTTCGATGAAAACTTTTGTCATGACAATAGGTAGTCTGAAGCAGCAAAATGTAACTGACTTATAATAAAGTAAGTATCACGGCAAAATTTAGCTACAAAGAAGGCATACATCACGCTCTTTATACTATACTAATTCTTAACTTTTAAGCGAATCATAACTAGTCAGAATACAAACTAAAATAATGAAAAGACGATTCATCCGTTGAAAAATGAAGTCTAGACAATAAATCTTGGTAAGAGTAAGAATCTTTAGTGAATATGTTTTCCTTATTTTTGATGCTAATCTTATTGTATAAATCGTGTATTTCAATGCTTTTGCATGGTCCCTTTAATGATTGTAGTATATGCAAACAACGCAGTCAAGCTAACGTTCCTAAAATAAACTCAGTTTATTTCACTTCACTTGTTTTGATCATCAGTATATAATCTGAACGAGCAATAAACCACTGTATTAAAAATATATATACTTAATACATAGGGTTTGGGACTTAAGAATTATACATGGGGAACAAAACATAAGAATAGAAAATATTATATGAAGTAGAGACAGAAAAATCCAGTTGGTCTATAACCATAGATATACAAAAAAGAGACGAACATTTGTGGTGTGAGAAAAGATTTATAAAGAAACAGTCGCACAACCAAATGACAAGTTATCAAAGTAAAATGAATAGCAAACCAAGTTGTATTCATCACCTGATAAGGAACTAGTGAAACTGGATGAATTCACGTTGTTCATCAAATCTGAATCTGACCAAGATGTTCACGTTTGCTTCACAGACTAATTGTATGAGATTATATTCTAATTTCTTTCATATATCTAAGTCAGTCAGCTACAACGTAGGAGCAGGCACATTTATGCATCGGGCCAAGTTTCCATTCCTCGTTAGCACAACAAGATGAACACTAAATTCATAGTAGTTAATTTAGTGTTGGTAATATAAAAGAAAGGTTGTATATAAGGATATAGTACAGAAAGCAAGACAGATATGCGGCAATTTTAATCTCAAGGTTTGAGGGAAGATAAGGAGTGTATACGCCTGCGTAGTTTGGAGTGAGGTTTTAGTAGACCTGGGAGTGTTTTGCTCACTAGAATCGTTGGCGATGGTGACACTTGATAAAGAAACCGAAAGAGGAAGTTTAGTGTTGAAAGTCGAGGTAGAAGGAGCAGTATGAAGTGCAGAGGGAGACTGATTATGAATACAGTGGTCTTGAGTGCTGTTAGAGGTATGAGGGCAGTTATCACTTCCCGGTTGCCCACACCGTGGAAGGGTTCTTCTAGAGGTACCTGAAAAGCAAATTGGGTTAGAGGTGGTCTTAATGACCTGAGAGTGTGACCACAGTGCCCAAAGGACAACTGCTTGACCTTTTTGTGGGTAGTTTTTGTGTTAGCTCCGTACTTGTTGGGACCTTACCACCGGAGACGGATATCCGTGGGATAAGGCGGTGTGCATTTTTAGGGCCGGCCTTTTCTAACCCCACCCCTCCTTGTGGGAAGGCAGCATCGCTGCTATACTGGTTGTCTAAAGGAAACACCTTACTGCTGTCTCACCTCTGTACATTCAGCAGTACGACTTCGCCTTCGGACTTTGGGATTGCTGCTTTTAGTCTTACCGCTCTTCAACCGACCTGTCTGGCATGATAGGACTTTGAGGAATGGCTGTTCCAGCCAGTATAGCTCGATTGGTTCATCACGATAGGCAAGCCCGACCACCACGTCAAGGTAGCAGCAACGGTCGGGCATACATCTAAGTAAAGCAGTTAAAAAAATTTGAATGACTGTCTTAATTAGTTTCTTAATTCCGAGTTTATCTGGTAAGCACACCAAATAACACTCAGAAATATCTGGATTCACTAATTAAATATTTGCAAACAAACATTAACCCCGCTGTCAAACACTAAAAAGACTTAATCATTAAATATAAATTATTGGATAAAATCTATAAAATACAATAAAATACATATTATACTAATCTGTCCATTCTGAAATTAAAAGAGTTCCATTTGTTCCACCGAATCCAAATGAGTTAGTCATAACAATACGTCGATGACTATCGGGCCATGCGACTTGTATTTCATCGTGTCTAGGAAGTACAGCATAGTTCTTAAACAGATCTATACACTTTTCATTAAAAGATATATTAGTCGATGAACTGGAATTAGATTTTAAAACCTCCATCAACTCATAAATTGAGATAGGATTATGCAGATTGAGATTTCCACAAATACGGTTCTGGTTAACAGACAAAGCAGAGTACACGGTCTCTATGGCACCGGCTGCTGCCAAACAATGACCAAGGTGACCTTTGATTGAATTGATTACAACAGGTGTATGGTATTGAGGAGTAAAATATTCACCAAAAATTTGTGCAATAGCACTGAGCTCTGTTAAATCACCTACAGGGGTGGATGTTGCATGACAATTTATGTGTCCAATCTGAAACAGTTAAGAAGATTATAAAATTAAGTTAATTAATAAGTATAAATGTGAAACACAGTCATGTGTAAATAATTTTGCAACATGTGAGACGAAAAATACATTTTTCAGTTTTTTGAAGATTAATTACCAATAAGCAGGAAGCTATGTAACTCGAGTTTTTGCTTATGAGTGTACTTACAAATTAACAGGAAATGTATACACGTCGAGAAATACGAATTCATACCCTGTAGAAATATATCAAATAAAAGTGTTGATCAATAGACGATAATTAATTTTGAATTTACACTGATCCATAATGTTTAGTTAATATTAAATTACGATAGACCGTTAGAAAATCATTGACGAGTGTAAGGTTCAATCACCGACAGTCGATCTCAACAATCCTGGAAGAGTTTAGTTCTAGAAAAATAAACGTCATACGTACAAAGTACCGTTCATCAATTAGAGTATCTCGTTTACCTTTATCCGTACAAAATAGCATGGGAGAAAAGGAGCATTAAGCAATGGGCTTCATAACAAATAATTGAGTGGAGAAGTAACAAAAGAGAAACGATCTCATAATTATAAAATAAATAAATCAGAAAGACCAAGCATTACTATAAACAATATAGATTTTTTTACTAAACTAAATGTTATTATTCATAAATGAAACAAGGTTTGTCACTGATTTCTATTTTGAACGATGTCTGATATTGCATTAAGTCATTTAATTGAACTATATGGGTTGATAGAAGTGAACTCGACCCACCTGGTATATATTTAGTACGTTATATTATGGTAAAAACAAGCCACTTAAATTCTTACAACTAATTCCAACGTCAGGAGAAAGTACTAGTCATAAACCCGCAGAGACGTTATACAAAAATAGGTTCATATACCGAAGTATGCTTTAGCATTTCGTCACTCGTCGGACAATAATCGCAAATATGGGATCCCACTTTTACATACGCGATTGTATTACTTCATTAGAGTCATGAATACGGGTCTCAGATAGACAACAGACATCGATGTTGAGACTTTCTAAAGAAATGCTCAACCCTATCTGTTGTCTCATGCGTATTAGTGTGCGAACGCTGAAGGAAGTCAGTTTGAACGGTACATATAGATTCAGAAAGAGTGGTTCAGTATTCGCGGTCAGTGGTAGTATTCAACTTTCGACCCGTCAGTGACATGAGATCGTTTAGATAGGACAGAATTTCCAACATAGACGAGCTGCTGCATAATTCGATAAATATAAGAATACACAAAATGAGAACAAAAAGGAGTAGATAAGTGACGTAGTATAAAAAAATAAAAACGAATGTTATCAGATGATTTGCCAGAATGCGAGTTGGAGCAAGAACAATTTCTCTAGTAGTAGTTATCATTTGATTTGTGTGAGGGCTATGATACTGCCCAGGTGCCCAAACCGAAGTAGGTAATTTTCTTAGAGAACCACTCCCCGAGCCTTTGATCTGAAGGTCCGATCCACAAGGTAGTGGAGCGACGTTAGGAGATACAGTCCCATGGTAGTCGATTGCCAACAATAGGTATACACCATTTGTTCCCTCAGGATCCTGGAGCCCATGTACACCATTGGTTTGGAATCGAGGTTTTCCAATTCCCCTAGGTGGATCCCACGTATCCATTAACCTGGTTAAAGTGCCGGACATACGCTTTTCGTCCTCTCAATTTCGCAAACAAACTACGTGGAATTAAGACTGAAAAAGTAACAGTGAGTTACTCAGAGATATTACTGTACTTAACTATGTTTATGATAAATGACTGGTAAAACTGATGTAATATAGAATAGGTATGATATAATAATCCAACTCAATAACCAATTAAAGGTTAGTGTACACAGCTTTAAGCTATATACCTTGAAGCAGAGACAATAATTACACCAAGTTGTTTGAATCAATCCAAATAAAGCAGGGTACGAACCCAACGACAAATAGTTGGACTTCGAACAACATTCTAGTAGTAACCAAAGATGTCTTCCATGAATCGAGTAGTAAAGAATTTATAACTGAATATCTTTTTTACAATAAGAATCAGACGAACGCGTTTAGACGGCAATGATTGAAGAGTTTTCTACAAGTTTTTTTCTAGCTTTAGCAGCACCGTGAATTTTCTGCATGGAGAATGACAATTATATCAGGAAAAAACTATATAGTTATTATAGTTAGTTCTTATTTCGCAGCAAATTACTTACTTACTTACTTACGCCTGTTACTCCCAATGGAGCATAGGCCGCCGACCAGCTTTCTCCAACCCACTCTGTCCTGGGCTTCCTTTTCTAGTTCTATCCAGTTCTTGTTCATTCTTCTCATATCTGTCTCTATTTCTCGGCGTAATGTGTTCTTTGGTCTTCCTCTTCTCCTTCGACCTTCAGGATTCCATGTGAGGGCATGTCTTGTGACGCAATTAGCTGATTTCCTCAAAGTGTGCCCAATCCACTTCCAGCGCTTCTTCCTGATTTCTTCCTCCGCTAAAATCTGGTTTGTTCTCTCCCACAGTAACTTATTGCTGATAGTGTCTGGCCATCGGATCCGAAGTATTTTGCGTAGACAGCTGTTGATGAACACTTGTATCTTCTGGATAATGACTTTCGTAGTTCTCCACGTCTCCGCCCCATACAGTAGAACTATCTTGACATTTGTATTGAAAATTCTAACCTTGGTGTTGGTTGACAATTGTTTTGAACTCCAGATGATTTTCAGTTGTAGGTATGCTGCTCTTGCTTTGCCGATCCGCGCCCTCACATCTGCATCTGATCCACCGTGTTCATCAATGATGCTGCCCAGATACGTAAAGATTTCCACATCCTCCAAAGCTTCTTCGTCAAGTGTAATTTGATTGGTGCATATTGTATTGTATCGGAGAGTCTTGCTTTTCTCTTTGTTTATATTGAGACCTACTGCTGCTGAGGCTGCTGCTACACTGGTCGTTTTCTCCTGCATTTGTTGTTGCGTTTGTGATAGAAGAGCCAGATCATCCGCGAAGTCTAGATCGTCAAGTTGCATCCTGCCTGTCCACTGTATCCCGTGCTTTCCTCCAGTCGTTGACGTCTTCATGATCCAGTCGATCACCAGGAGAAAGAGAAACGGTGAGAGTAAGCAACCTTGCCTAACACCGGTCTTTACCTCGAACGAGTCGGTGAGTTGTCCTCCGTGGACGATTTGGCAGTTTAGTCCATCATAGGAGTTCCGTATGATATTGACTATCTTCTCAGGCACGCCGTAGTGTCGAAGAAGCTTCCATAGTGTCGTCCTGTCCACGCTATCAAATGCCTTCTCGTAGTCGATGAAGTTGATGTAGAGCGATGAATTCCATTCGATTGATTGTTCCACAATGATCCGCAGAGTTGCGATTTGATCTGTGCACGATCTATCCTTACGAAATCCAGCTTGTTGATCTCGAAGTTGGGCGTCCACTGAATCCTTCATCCTGTTTAACAATACTCGGTTGAAGACTTTTCCTGGTATTGAGAGAAGAGTGATGCCCCTGTAGTTGTCGCACTTGCTAAGATCGCCTTTCTTTGGTATCCTGATCAGAAGTCCTTTTTTCCAGTCTGTTGGTACTTGTTCTTCGTCCCAAATCTTACTGAAGAGGATGTGGAGTATCTTGGCAGTTGCTGTTACATTTGCTTTCAGTGCCTCCACCGGGATGTTGTCTGGTCCCGCTGCTTTGCCACTCTTGACTTGTCTAATGGCCATGCTAATCTCTTCAATTGTTGGTGGGCCAATATCCATTGGAAGGTCCGTGGGTGCTGCTTCGATGTTGGGTGGGTTCAGTGGAGCTGGTCGATTCAAGAGTTCTTTGAAGTGTTCTACCCACCTGTTTCGTTGTTCTTCAATGTCAGTGATTACTTTGCCTTCCTTGCATTTCACTGGTCTTTCTGGCTTACGGTAATTTACAGCAAGTTTCTTTGTCGTATCATACAGTTGTCTCATGTTTCCTTCTCTTGCAGCCTTTTCCGCTGTCATTGCTAAATCTTCCACATATTTAAGTTTGTCGGTTCTGATGCTCCTCTTCATTTGCTTGTTTGCCTCTCTGTATTCGGCTTGTGCCTTGGCCTTTTCCGCTCTTGTTCGGCTGATATTGATTGCTGCCTTCTTGTTCCTTCTTTCTTCAATCTTATCCATTGTACCAACAGTGATCCATTCCTTGTGATGGTGCTTCTTTTGGCCCAGAACGTCTTGACACGTTGAAACGATTGCCTCCTTGATACCTTTCCAGTTGCTCTCCATGGTAGTCCCCTCTCCATTGAGTAGATCATAAAAGGCCTGGAACCTGTTACTGAGGGCTATGTTGAATTTGTTGAGTTTGTCAGCATCTCGAAGAAAGGCCGTATTAAACTTTTGTGATGTTGTCTGAGCCGTTGTCCACTGCTTCTTAAGTTTTAGTTTCATCTTGGCGACCAGCAAATGATGATCGGATGCTATATCAGCTCCTCTTCTGGTTCTCACATCCTCCATCGTCCTCCTGAACTTTTTGTTGATGCAGATATGGTCGATTTGATTCTGTGTAGTGTGATCCGGTGAAATCCAAGTGGCTTTGTGTATGTTTTTGTGTGGGAATATGGTGCCACCTATGACCAGTTTATTGAAGGCACATAGGTTTGCAAATCTCTCACCGTTTTCGTTCCTTCCTCCCAGTCCATATTGTCCCATGACGTCTTCGTATCCAGTGTTGTCCTTTCCAACCTTGGCATTGAAATCTCCCATTAGAATGGTCAGGTCCTTGGTTGGGCACTTCTCGAAGATCGACTGCAGCCTATCGATAAATTGATCTTTAGCGTCTTCATCGTAGTCATTGGTAGGCGCATAACATTGGATGACGTTCATTGTAATGCCCTCTCTCTTTGTTCTGAAGGAGGCTTTGATGATCCTTGGTCCATGAGATTCCCATCCAATAAGTGCATTTTGTGCTTTTCTGGACAGCATCAATGCAACTCCTTGTGTATGTGGGGCATTTTCTTCTTCATGACCGGAGTATAACAGAAGTTCTCCTGAAGACAGTCATTGTTGTCCAACCTGCGTCCAATGTGTTTCGCTGATTCCAAGAACCTCCAGGTTGTATTTTCTCATTTCTGCAGCAATTTGGAAGACTCTTCCGGTCTCCCACATTGTTCGGACATTCCATGTACCTATAAAAATTTTCGCTCTGGTTGTAAGAAGGTGCATCGGCCTCATGACTTCCGAATGAACTCAACTTTCATCATGAGACGTCATAATTATTCCTTCTACTCCCAGGGCAGAGTTTGAAAGGTTTGAATGATTTTTTCTGGTTAGCGTTTTTTTTAGCGAGTTGATTTTCTATGGGATGGGGTCGCTAACCCCATGCCCAACCCTCCTCCTTTACCCGGGCTTGGGACCGGCAGTAACCCCCAGAGGAGCTACAGGCGGAGTTCGCAGCAAATTAGTTTGGTTTTTTCTCTTTCAATATGATTCAATCATAATTACCATAAACAAACTAATATTTAAAAGTATCATCTAGAAGTAAAAACAAATTTAGTTAACTCTAATTACTTTTATTTTCACTGGTGTAAACTATAAATGCAATTAGGATGTTGCTTCAGAAAATATTAAATAAATGAAGATAAATAAATATTTTAACTATTCAAAAACAACTCTTACTTGACTGAAATGTTCAAGTTTTGAGTCCTTGAAGGCATTTAACATACTTCGAAGTGCCCCATTTCCTGTTGCATCAGGTGCAACCAAATGATGTGCATCTCCTGTATGTAAAAAAAACAAATTTTTGAAGAAAAAAACAAAGTAACCTGTATGTTACGAAAAATGGTAAGAGTACAGTTGCAACACACAGGTAGATAATAAAATCAAATGAATCCTAATTTTAAGCATCATCATCATTTCTGGCCTGCTTGATTTTTATTTAATGACCATGTTGTTTCTGTGAGAAATAATACTAACCAGCAATTTAATAATATATACATTCTAAATACCCAAAAGACTACTCGTTCAATAGATCATACTATGAATAGTCCATATTTACTTTCCTTGAAAAAATATTCATTTTCAATAAATACGCTGTTCTGAAGTGGTGGCTTGATGGTTTAAACACTCGATTTTTAACAAGTAAACCGCAAGTTCATATGTCTTTTTATCTAATTCGATTAAAAAAGCCCAGTAGTATAAATAAGTCTCAAATAAACAGTGTGACTTAAATTCTTGTACACAAAAGTGTACCTAGTAAATGAGTTACATAAATTTAATTTATCAATGTAGTATCATTCCTAAATTTTAAAAACTGTCAAAGCACAGAATAAAAGTTGACAGGTGTTTAACTATAACTTATTTTTACAACTCTATCGCTTGAGTTGTACGTTAGACAGGAGTTAGCCAATTGTAAGTAAAATAAATGTTGCAGTTAAAACAAACCTGGGACCATGTAATTTATAAAATTGCTGACTGAACTCTTATTTATGGAGTTCAATCAATTATCACTTTTTAAGCAGTTTAATAAATATTTCGTATTTATTTCTGGGGTTAAATAGACTAGAGAAGTAGGTATCATTAGTACCGCAAAGGTGCATTGCATCGCACACACTAATTCACCTTATTACTGCTGAATGATGATTAATAGTTTCAGTATTCCCATTAGAGCAACGTTAAAAAAAACAGGAAGCAATATGTCGGTTACATTTTTACCGAGTGTCTGCTTTTTCTGATGAAAATAACGAATACATAACCATATGGATAAACCATTTATAAAAGTCTGAAGCAACTTATTAAGAGGGAACTAGTTCTAAAAGGGGAAAAAGTCACAGTCAAATTTCCATCAAGATAACAGAGATGCAAAATCCCATGATAAGTGCTAAAAAATCCAAACAGTACGCATTTTCATCTCAGTAAATTGAAACAAAACTTACCAGACCTTCCAAAACCAATAACTTCAGCTATCGGTTTTGGTGTTTCTATAAATGACTCCACTAAGAAACTGTCTGGAGGAGGCCATGCCTGTAATACAACTGTAGCTGCACCTTCAGATAACACAAATCCTTTTCTCAAGGAATCAAATGGACGAGAGGCTTTTTCAGGAGTATCATTAAACTGTGTACACAATGCACGTAGTCGACAAAAAGCAGCGATTATCCAGGCATTCAAAGGAGATTCACATGCACCAGTAACAACCAGATCAGCTTCGTTATTTTGAACTAGTGAAATTTGAAATAAAAATAAACGAGCAACTAATTGATAGTGAAAACAAACAAGTGGATATAAATCCCAGTTATTAAATTACACAAGTTATTTTAATTTCTAATTTACGTTTTTTCAGTGGTTTTATGTAGGGGGATTTAGTTCTTCAAATCTTTCAAACAAACCATAGTGATCATACAGTTAAATAAGTTGCTTGTTTAGTTGTTTTAACACACACACCAGCGATATTCTATAGGGATTGATTATTCAATGTCTATAACGTCTTAATATAATCATCGTTTAATGGGTAAGATACATATAAACTGTCAATTCTATCAAGCGGTTACAAAGTGATTGGACACTTGAAACTGTTTAAAAATTACTTACTCATCCGAAAGCCTTCGCCAATGCAATGTAGGCCAGAAGCGCATGCAGTATTGACTGTCATACACGGTCCTCGTAGTCCCCAAATTCGACTTATTATACCAGCTGGCATATTACCGAGTATTCTTGTTAGAGCATGAGGCCCAATAGTAGAGTATTTTTTGGATAAAATTCCTGATGATGTATTCATAACTTCATTTGGACCATCCAACCCCACTCCAAAACAAACACCTAAAGTTATACTGCAAAATTATTAGCAAACTGTCGAGCCATTAAATAACTTAGAATATCTACAAAAATGTTTGAAATACAATATACGAGTAAATTAGTAATTATGACCTATTATTAACTTATCAATCCAGAGAACTGGTATGATTATAATCTAATAAACACAAATAGGTAACCATGTGCAGATTCATGTATGTGTGTTAAACGACCTAGATACTCGAACCGAAGTGAGTGGGACGAGATTTAAACCAGAAACCCAATAATCGCTTTGAGTTAACCCAACACTCTATTGGGATTTGCTAAACTAGACTAATTTTACTTACTTTTATCCAATTAGACATGGGATGATAGTGATAAAATTATCTAAAAAAGCATACACCAGCGATCGTTTCTAAAGAGTATAGTTAAAAATTGGAAAGTGTTAGAGTAACAACATATATCCACAGAAATCCATTGATAAACACGGAACTACTGAATACAATAAAATGAATTGATCTAAAGTCAAATACAAACATTCTCCATTCCCTCAAGCTTTAAAAGTGATGAACTTATACAGGTAGTTAGTCATTCGGTCATAACCAACGTAGAACGTGACAAAAATTTGTATCATAAATAGTTAATATACTTGACAGAACACGCCACCAATTAAAATCTACCTGTAGGAGCATGACAGTTAACCTGATCAGAAGTCGAAATGCAGCTTTTTTGTTAACTGCAAACATATTTCCTAGATTATGCGTGTCACAGAAGTTAGAATGTAAAGATAAAAAAGGAGCAAATTTTGAAAGGTCTTTATTCCCGGAGAGTAAACATCCTTTGACAAATACTGAGAAAGCATATAAGCTCAAGTCTTTTCAGACTTTCTGAGGTCATAGCAAACAAACAGATATTTGTGTCTAAGAAAAAAAAGTGACTAATGCCAATAATCTGAATTTAAATTCCTTTACCTGACTGGTTAAATCATATTTCAGTTGAACTTCTTTTCATTTCAAATCGAAGTTTTGCTCTCAATCCAGTGAATTCAGGTAACCACGCTCTTATATACCTTGTTTCTTCATTACCATCAATTTATCTACTGATTTAATTGCGTAAGCACCTACTTTAAGCTCCATAATGTTTTTATACAACCCCCCTTGATTTTCGGGGACCTTTTATCGAACACAATAATCGATCGCAGAATCTTAAAATACCTTCCTAACTATACAAGGATTTTCATTATTCTAACCAAACTATGGTAATTATTTCTTAACCGAACTGCTAATAATGATCTATTCCAGAAATCAGACCATCGTAAACCTTGTCTGTGGTTTTGGCGTTTAGATATCACAGATTATAAATAGCTGATAAAGAAGTGACGAGATAAAGTAAGTTTACTTCACTTGTTTAGTCAATGTCCTGGCCTATGTAAAACGAAAAAGGCTCAATCAATTCGGTCAAATATATTAAGCATTTTGGATTCATATTTTACTAAAATATCGAATGCAGGTGCTAATTGAGTGAATAAACGTTTAGGTCAATTGACAGGAAGGAAATTCCCTGAGCTAATGAGAAAACGTTAGAATGAAGTTATCGTACCTCGTGAATGTTATCTTATTAGATCATTTAAAAACATACCTGCTCGGTAACCTGAGTTTGCTTTCCACTTCACTTGTTTGAAAGCTTCACAAGTTGCAATAATACCCAGAGCACTAGCACGTGATACAGATCTCCAGTCATTAGAAATATCCAAAACACATGACTTATAGACCTCAGACTCCACAAGAGACTTTTGTTCTTCCAATTTTCGATCATCGATGCTCCCAAAAACATGACTGGGCAGAAAAGAAAATTCATCTATGAGTCATGAAAATTAACAGAAAAATACCAAGCGTCTTTGATATTCCACAAGATCCCTGCAAAAGATTCGCCCATAATTCGGATACACTGAAACCCAAAGGTGTACAGACCCCCAAACCAGTTATCGCAACTCTCCGAACTCCTGTCATTAATAGAGATATCTAAAGGATATAATAAGCAGTAAATTGGTGGATGAAGTAAGCTTGGATGTTTTATAGTTATATTTGTGAAGAATGAAAAGACACAAAAACTGAAGGACGGTTTATTTTCTTAAATCTATCAGTCACCCCCATCTCCTTAACTCACGGAACAATATACTCAGAATACAGCAAATCCAAATGACTCTTTTGTTAAGATATTTTTTGAATTATCACAGCATTACGCAGCTATGGTGATTGAAGGTATTAAGAAAAACCATTGTGACTGCTAAATATTTTTTTAGTAAATTAATATGAAGCAAAAGAAAGGAATGAAAAAGTGATATCAATATTAGTGAAGTATTAAAATTAGAAATAAAACCGGAGTAATCTTATTCTAATATGTACGGCAGGATAGCCCCCGAATATTAGTGACTTCATAGATTGATGGCATTTTGAAAATAAGCATCATTTCAAAGAACCAAGATCACCTAATTTTAACACTTAGAAATTTAAATAAACCTAATGAATGTGTCGGATGTGTTCTACTTAACAACACACTCAGCTACCATAAAAGTAAACAACCACTACAGACTATGTGGACGTTGACAAAAGCAATGGGTAAGATAAGTATGTCTCATAATTCACAAACGAATTTAGCTGTGCGAATTCCCCTCATATCTATACGGTGTAGATTCCACATCACAGGAAAATAAAACTGAATTTGCTTAGATCTAACTAAATTTAACTTAGTAAGACCTTAAAGGGTTAACCAATTATTGTCTGAATAAATAACATGAATCAAGTTTATTTATTTACATACTGATGGCGAGTTTTCCTACATTTATAGAAGACCAGAAAGCCTGATAAACAGGACCCTATACCGATGAGGACCAGAAATTGCTGCAAAGGAAGACTTTGAGCTCTAAACAAAAAATGTATTTGGTCGATATGTCATCCCCTTGATATGTTAGGCACGGATAGCTCGACGTCCAACAAAAAAGGCAGTTAAAGTATGAGCGTATAACAGGATCATTAGAAAACCTATTTATTTAAACATAAACATTAGTGTATATATATATATGAGGAGGAAGAGAAAGGAGGGTGAGTATAATAAAAAAGGGACGGAAATAAGTAGAAATTAGTGTATGGGAGTAAAGCAACGATACGAATTATAATAATGATGGAAGAAGCAGTTCAGTTGAGAAATATACAAACCAGCAAATATTCTTTCAGTTTCTCACCACTGGTTTTTATTCTGAGCCATGTCTGATAACGTCACAAACCGTCCCTAGGACGTCATACTGAATGAAGTTCACACCTGTTATCGTGGCCGGAATTCATAACGAACTGGTATGGAAAGAATTGGTCCAAATAATATTATCTTATTTTGCTATGTCAGAGCTGAATTTCACTATTGAGTCCCCGAATTCACCAGGAAGTATGGTGAGGAAGGAAGATATGCAAAGTACAAACTTAAATACGGTATCTGATTGATCTTCGTGAAACAGCCTGGGATTGTTTAGATAAAATCAACCGTGAGATTTACTAATGGCAACCCGGGCTTCGCCAAAACCCATTGCACTTGTGTCTTGATCATCTATCAACCCTAAATTTAGTAATAATCGAAAGTATATCCTGTTTCAACGTTGTATGGACAGTGAGTCAGTGAGAAACATTTATTACCTAGCTGATGAATAAGCTGTTGTGAAGAAAACGTTTTCAACCTTTAGCAAGTTGACTTTTATGGTCTTCTGAATTTAAGGGAATAGATTTCGGTGACTCGATTCCCTTGCCCCTAATTTCCCCTAGGTGTCAAATGGGGTTAAGTTTCGTAAGTACTAAAAAGGGGATCCAAGATAAATCTCGTGGCTGAAGTCATAAGATCATCAAATGTAGGGTGGCTTGATAAACCCGGTTTTAATTGTCATCATATTCCCATAAAGGTATAAGTTTACGTTAACTGATCCTAATACTTCTAGAGAAAGTTATACTTGCCATTGTACTCATTTCTAGTGAGCTCAACGACATCAAAAGTGCCTGGTTGAGAGGAGGAGGTTATGCGTACTGGTCTGAAGAATATTTGTTTAAACTTTGGATATACTTCAATTAATTCAAGTTTCTTCAAAATATACCTTCATCGGTTTATATCATGAGCACCTTGGAAGCCAACGTACTGTTTCCTGTCCAGAGATACCATGAAAAATTTGCGACCTGCGGAGTAAAAACCTATACGATTATGAAGCAAACTCTGACTACCCAAGGTTTGTCCAGTTTGATGCTTATATGAGTTTTATTTTTGATACCGAGATTACTCCAAGTGAGATGGATCTCGGTTATCTGCTACTTTTCGGAGCTGATTATATTCTATCTGCATGGCCGTACATACTTCCCTTTAAGAGGAAGTGGCCATTTCTTGGCATGAAAGGGGATTAAGAAACAAGGATCTAAATGTTTAGGAAGACAGCAGCAGTCCCACTGAATCTACCAGCCTTATTTGAGTTCACCTCCGACACCGTTTTTAATGTAGAGTTGTAGTTTTTAGAACAGATACGGTAGAGATGAAAATATTTCTGGTTTAACTGTTTGCACAGAAAGCGTCTGAGAACTTTTACTACAGCTAAAACAGCGAGACGTTTACTTGGAGCGGCCCATTATGCTTTTCACAGTGAAGGACATCAGTGAATTTAAGTTTATTTATGAATACTTTCAGTACAATTCCACAAAGATGTTAATATTCTTAAATTTGACCGAGACTAAAAAAGTAATATGAAGTGTTTACTATACGTGAATAAACGTCATTACACTGAAGCTAGTGAAAGATTGCCTGTGATTAGTCACAAAGAAATAGGATTTGAAAGTGAAGTGTTATAAACCGATTTAGTCAGGTGTAAAATAGTAAAACCCGCTTACAAATGCCAATGATTTTGATGAAGTAACTCCTACTTTCGGGACGAGAAGTTATAGGTTATGAGTCAAATTCAGCACTCGGTTGCCAATCGTATCGTGCTGAAGAACTAAGAAACAACTGTGTTTCTCCAGTCATTATGCAAACATAGCGCATACTACAGAACTGCCGCAAACTCGATGTTCAATAATTTGCAATTAAAAGTTTGTATACTTATATTAATCTAATCAATCACTGAAAAGGCAGTATTTCATGCCTCATTTGAAATTATCGTTACGAAATTCAGACAATTCTTTCTTAGTTAAGAATAGAAGTATCGGACCTTTGAGTCGTATGTCAGTGAAATTTAGAGGGCACAGGATATAAACTGAGAAGTCAAAGATAAAACGCATACACACCAAATTTAAGTACATCGTCATATTGTCAACTTACGCAGCTGTATCTACCCCTTTGGTTGACTCATTAAAGGGGGAGCTGAACACAAAAGGAAACTCACTGGAATGGGATTCATACAAGCCTTTGAGTTTCTATCCACACAGATAAATCTGAAGATCACACTCAAGATCACTCAAGCTCTCCTTGTTAGTGAGGCCAGGAAGCTCTGTTGTTATTGTAGACCACCAACATAGGTGATCTATGTCGAATGATTAGGAGCCTACTTTAGTTAGACGGGAATAGTGTGACTAGCAGCTAACGTCGAAGTCGCACCTCACGATCAGCACCTAACGTGGACTACTCATTCGTCGTATTAAGGTACCATGGATGCTTTGAACACCATATAATACAAATATATTAGTAGTCGAAAGAATACAGAGAAGATAGTAAGACCACTACCGCATGGTCCAGTCCATGGCTTGAGATCAACTGATGCGCCCAGGCTATCCTTGACTTTGACAGGGATCGATGATCTGTTCGATATTCAGTGACCCAACTCCCTGATGATTGGGCTAGGGATCAAGGACATTTCACCGGCCCTACGTTATTTTAATCCCAGCTGATTAAAAGTTTACCAGTATGTCTGTTTTATGTTCAAAAATAACTTACTTACTAAGTTCCGTATTCTAACTGAGCCTTGATATATTCTGGATGTCGAACTAAAATGCGTATTCGACACGAAAATATGTAGTTTTCAAGGCCCAGTGGAGCTAACTAAGCAAAGATATGCAGCTAGCATAGTCTTTGTCTCATACGTCGGCCAGATGGACAACCGTTATGAACCAGTCAACACAACCGAAAGACGGAATGCTTTTATTGCCTACGGTTCGGTCGGAGAGTCCGGAAATGCGGGCATAATAAATCCTGGAAGCAAGATGAGACTAGGTTTTGCCATTTATCTTCATATTATTGTACATCCGTATATCCGATAACTATAACTGGTAGTTTACAGGGACTGCAAACCACTATTCTACTGGATGCAGGAGCTTCAGTATCCACTGTGAGAGAAGGATTTTTACGCATACTGAATCATAAGAACCGGCAAAAGTCGTGTTCCTCCGCACTTAAAACAGCTGGTGGTTACCTTCTCAAAGTGCACTCAAAGGTGTGGTTGGCTGCACCGGCAAGCAAACACTCATTCATACACGAATTCTTGGTATGCCCCACACGTACATCATACTGACACATCGCCTCAAGAACGTAACTAAATCGGTAGCTCATGTATAGGTGTCTGAAGTCATACGCCAAGGAAAAACTAACGAACAAATAACGGATAACGTCCGTCTGTCAACCGTTTCCCCACTTCAATAATTTAGTCCTGTTTTCTCGGAGAATATCCCTGGAAATCGGACGACCACGGTACGATACTCCATTCCAACAAGTGGCCATATGCCATTACGTTAACCACCTCGAAGAGTACCAGTACACTATCGTCCTCGGTTATAATCAATGATAAAGGAGATGCTAGAGAAAAAGATTATTCTACCATCTTCATCACCGTAGGCTTCGCCCATCGTTTTAGTGAAGAAGAAAGATTTCTCTCTTCGATTATTTAAAGGTTGCTGTCGCCTTAATGCTATAAGGAAGCGCGACTCCTTTCCACTTCCGCGAACTGATGCTACATTACGCGCTATGAAAGGTGTGTGCTGGTTTTCGATTTTAGACCTAGCATCCGGGTACTGGTTAGTGGAAGTACGACCACAAGATAGAAAGAAGACTGCATTCGCTGTACCATATGGTCTTTAAGAGTTTCAGGTGATGCCTTTCGGGTTAACTAATGACCCATCCACTTTCCAGCGACTGATGCAGACAGTTCTACATGGCCTCGTACCACACAAGTGCTTGATCTACCTTGATGATATTATTGTGTATGGCAGCACGCCCGAACGGCATAATGCCAACTTGAGGGCAGTCGTACAACGTATTTGGGAGCATAACTTAGTGGCGAAACCGTCTTAATGTCGACTCACGTAAAAAGAAGTGCCCTTCCTAAGACATCGCATTACGGAGGATGGGGTAGGAACAGATAAGGAAAAAAACGATCTCCATAATTAACTGGCCACAGTTGAAATCTGTTGGGGATGTCCTCAGTCTCCTGGGGCTGGCTTCTTACTATAGACGTTTCGTACGAGATTTGCATCCCTGGCAGCATCTTTAAATCGCCTGACGCAAAAAGTACGGAAATTTTTGTGGACCACAGAATTTCAACAGGCATTTAAAACCTTGAAGTAATGTCTTGGTGCTCCAACCATACTAGCTTTTCAGGACAATTCGGCTAAAGGAGATAAGTTTATACTTGATACAGATGCTAGCTCGTGTGCTATTGAAGCAGTCCCGTTTCAAACAGCACAAGATGGACAGGAGAGGGTCATAGCGTATGCTAGTCGGCGATTCGCCAGAGGTTTTGGTGGCCATTCATCGATGAGGACGTGGCAGAATACTGTAAAAATTGTAGCACGTGTTATGCTATCAAGTTACCACAACAAATGCCCTGTGCACTGTTAGTTCCAATGACGACTGAAGGTCCACATTAGCGAGTTGGTATCGTTATTATGGGGCCACTTACAACATCAAAGAACGGAAACTGCTATATACTGGTGGACTATTTTAGCAAATAGTGTGAAGCCGTCCCTATACCACAACAATATGCCTGCACGGTCTCTCGAACTTTTATTGATCATTGGGTCTCCCGTCACGGCCCTCCATTCTCAATCCATTCTGACCAAGGTGCAGCTTTTGAAAGCCATCTCGTCGTCCAGGTATGCCGATTATTGGGAATCCGCAAAACACACACTTCTGCACACCACCCTGAAGATGTCGGCTTAGTGGAAAGAAAAAACAGAACCACCAAAACCCTTCCACAATCGTTTATCAATAAGTCGTCGACGAAATGTTGGGATGATGCAATACCTCAATGCTTTTTAGCTTACCGCACATCAGTGCACGGATTCACGGGATTTTCACCTGCGACTTTACTCTTTGGGCATGAATTACACCTACCTGTTGAGATACAAATGCCGTTGTTGCGATGTGAAGTTCAAGACCGTGTACCATACATCCATGACCTTTGCAGCCGTCTAACCGACGTATATCACCTAGTTAAAACTAACCTACAAAATGCCAGCAAACACCAAAAGGATGTATATGACCAACAAGCGAATGGGCCAGCATATAAACTCGGAGATTGTGTTTGTTTGCATCGCCCTCTGGTCCCACCAGAAACATGCAGTAAGTTCCACTAGCCTTGATAAGGGCCTTATGAAGTTGGATTTATTCGATCCCCTACTATATTCGTCCTACGTAACCTCCCACGACCTTAAGATAATGTTATAACAGCACACTACAATCGGTTGGAGCCAGACAGAACAACAGTGCACTTAGATACCCAGTTTGTCAACCCCCCGACTGTTATCAGCCATTATGAAGTGTCACCAGAAGGAGGGGTGGCATACCTATGTCCACAACCAGGCACTGAGGATAGTGCCTCATGAAGGGAAAAAGTAGTGTAACGGTATTAAAAATCATTACATTACTAATGCGAGTTTGTTTTTCTTATTGCGGGGCAACAAAGGGTGAACGCACTGCAAGAAGAGGAACAAACACTATGTGATCTGAACCTGCAGAACAGCGAGTAAAACTAATTTTTAACTAGCTTCCCCTTTTGTACTCCAACCGCGTCTTTCATTTTCAAAAATGTATCTGTTGTGCCAGTACACCGTGTTCTCACTTCAGAGGCACTTACTGGTCCTGACTGTTGTGTTGTTGTTTCAGATCGCTCCTGCTCCCAAGTGAACGTCAATATATAACGTGCTAAATGTAGTGTATTTGGAATTTGAAATCAAGCAGCCATCAAGTGTAAAAGAATCATTGGTTCATATTAACACCACATCCTCCACAGCTTAAAATGGCGTCTAAGTGTCCTTAATTGATCGTACGTCTTCTTAATTTCATCCTGTGTCTGTCCGACAGTGTATTGGATAAAGACTCTGTATTATCTAGAATTAACTCGTTAGTATTAGACGTAACAACCAAAATTGGAACAGACTCACCTGATCCCTGGAATTGTATACAATCATCATATCGGTTGTGTAGTGAAACCACTGATGTCTAGAATTTGGATCGGAGACTTTCCAACACTATCCCCCCCACAAAACAATGTTGGGTCCCTACGTCGCAGTGTTGCGACTAATTTGACGCTCTCAATTTGCATTATCTTCTCATATCTCACGCTTCGATTATCATTTGTGAGTATTTGGGGATACACACTGACACGTAATTTAAGGCATTCCATCATATGACTTTGACTTGCACAAAAATTATGATACCTACTCTTTTTATTATTCATATCAGAATACACAAATAGATATGCATTGATATGTGTAATTAACACATGTGATTCATCTAGGCTTGACTCACATGCGAAGCAATCGAGTGGAAAACATGCATCTGCCTCATAATCTTTAGGATAATCTTGGACTTCATTTGGATTTTCTACCTGTGCAAACTGGTTCTCTGATTGCTTCGGGAAAACTTGCTATTCCCTCTGATTCATCATACCACTGACTAGGGATTCTACTGGACAAACATTGGTTTGGAGAATATCCAACATCCGATACAATAACATCAGAAATGTGACTGGAATCTGACTCATCCGAAACATATTTGTTACATTCATTAGGGATATCTCTATATATAAATCTATTAAGACGACGAATAGCACTTGATATGACATCAGAATTTGATCTCCCTGAAATATTTCCCTCAAATTTATTAAGAGTTTCATTAGAGAATAATGGATCATTAGAAAATTCAGTATCTTCCAAAACTGAATCCGATTTTTGATCATGATTTGACTCATTCAACATATTATTCTCAGAGTTGTAAGAAATTTCACCAGAAATATGTGAATCATTGTGACAAACCATATCTGGTACAATAACATGAGAAATCTGATAATAAGTTGGTTGACTGAAAACTTTCGTCTCACAATGATTCTGGGTTTCATCCGAAACTGGACTGCTCTGTGACGTTATAACGCTTCTAGAAGTCTTGGATAAAGATAAGTGATCACTAGAAACATCCAACTCAGTAGGATCACAATCACAAATTTCAGCATTAATTTGAGCGAAATGAACCATGGTATTATAAATTGACTGAATGTGTCCAGTTTTACCACATTTCAAGCATTTAAAATTACGAAATATACATGAATTACATGGGTGAAAATTGCCACAGAACAAGCATTTACCAAACTTGTGCTTATCTTCGTAAACTGTTTTACAGTTAAGTGAACTGTTATCTGAATAACATTGATTAGGTACTTGGCTGCGATGACGTAGTAAAGTAGTGGAATTTTTGATGTCCTGGAAAATCATTTCCTTGAATCTTTCTCCTTTACCGCATTCGAAATTTGTGTAATTTACGTGGCCCAGTAGTGGTTGCTTGAGAGTTGCATATTGGAATGAAATCGGTTTATCTGGAAATGCCAAAGTCTTCATTAAGCTGTATGCTTCTTTTCCGATGAATATAAGGAAATGGGCCACAATATTAAAATCCTCAACATCTTCTTTGGTCATAGTTCAGATTTCGAATCTTTCAACATAATCTTTAAAAGCATAAAAATCTGAATGTATGTCCAACCGTCCCATCACTGGCTCCATCGCGACGGCAGTGTGATAATTAGGAGTATTTAAACTATAGTACAAACTAGTAATCCTAGAAATAACGCAATTTAATCAAGAGGTACTAGATGAACACGAACGAATGTATTGTATTTGGAATTCGAAATCAAGCAGCCATCAAGTACAAAGGAATCATTGGTTCATATAAACACCACAAGGCATTCTGCAGGTGAAAGTAGTTCAATACCCACTCCCATAATTCAGATCTACTTTGGATTATCAAAAGTGATTGTGGTGATCAGAAGTAGTCGTGTTCTGTATGCTAACTAGTGATACCCAAGACTGTCCAACTCGTACTCTAATAATTACATATTGACCAGTACTTAGACGAGATAGAAATTTGTAAGTACAATCGAAAACAATGTAGTTGGAACTCAAATTATTCACGGAATGATTTACAAGGAAATCATCGATTATTACAAATACCGAAGTAATTTGTTATCATGATCATAATAGTTAATCCACAATTTGACCAATGCTCTTTTGCTCTCTATCTGAAGACCAATTTATGTCGAAGCTGTAATATAATGTCCACAGTTAAAGCACACTTATTTGGAAACCCGATAGGTACACTTCACCTAATTTCCATTTATTTATTGTTGTTTACTTATTTTACATTACATTAGCCAGATTCAGTATATTTTATCTACGTCACCTTTAGATATGACTGACACTTCTTACACAATTAACGAAAACCAAAGGTATAAAAATGCAACAGATATACCGTGCTTGACAACCTTGCTGTCCGTAACATCTCTTTAATCAAAGACACCAAAACCCACTCAAACCAGAAGTCAGAAATGAAGGGATCCCAAAATACGTCTCGAAAACGGTCGTTGCAATGAGTAGTATATAATCCAAACTGATTGTTTTAAGACAGAAGCAGCACGGTGTATCTAAATATGATCTGTTGCGGATGTCTGACGAAGCTCCTTCAGCTAGGGCAGTGTCCAGTAAGACTTGTGAGGTCAGCATCAGTGTCTAAGACGTACAGCACTATTTATTTTGGGGATTTATTAGTTAGATGTACGGTCTACGTCGGTACTAGTACATCTTTTTATACTACTACAATAATAGGCCTATTCCTCAATTGTAGATTTTCCATGATGTAACTACCTAATCAATCAGGCCTTACATGAAAGTCACACTACCTGTACTGACTTGTCCCACATGACAGTAAGTTGTTGCCATAAAGACCTGATGAAGAATACATTTAAGCCGGGAAGGGAGCAATATATTTGTCATGAAAAGAAAGGGGTTACATAGTGGTGACCCCACCTACATGCCTGAGCCATGAAACTCCGATCAAGTGTTCCGTCATCCACCCTCTCTGGTGTAATCACTGTGTTACATGTTAATATGAATCTTCTCGGTTATCGTGTGTTCACCTTTAAGGATCATACGGTTGAGAACCAATACCACTACATATTTACCATTTCCGTTACATCACATGCAGATTACTAGGATTACCTAGGGATTTAAAATCACTGAGTTTCTCAGACCATTTCAAGTTTTGGGTAGTAATTATTTTCTTTTCTACTTTTATGACCAATATTCTTCATTAGTCTTTCACTAATCGGTGATTTAGTAGTGCACTGTTTTAAAGTTTTCAACTGTCCCATGGGTGGAACGCATAAACTTTTGCCTACATTTATTGAGGAGCCTATGAACCATGGTTTTATGTCATTGATGTGTTTATATGCCGATAAAAGTGATAAAAATAAGAGATAGCTAACTCCATAACTAATCCAAGGTCATACAACTTGTGTTTACTAGATCAACAAGAATTATTTCAGGATGGGGGGTGTATATAGGACGATTGAAGGCAACATGAAATTCGAAAATGCGTAACTACTTCCAGCTACTATAATGCATAAAAAGCAAATACATATCTTTTTGAAAGACTTTTTTCAATATAAGTAGTGTTTCAAAAACACTACATTAGGTGTTTTGCACTATCAGAATCTAATCAAGTGATTGTGCTTACGAAATAAATTATGACATCTGATGTCAAAGAATGTGACTGAATTTCGGAAAAGGACAATTAGAATGAATTTACAGAAACTTCTGACTAAATAATTCTTATTGGCAATCCTAAAATTCACAACACGTAGCTAAGTGAAATGGATAAATGATTTATTATCATTGATCAAGGCTATTCGCTAATACTAGCTGGATCGATATGAAGTACTAGGAACCGTCCGATCTTGGTAAATAAAAGCATAATTTCTCGAGATACTTTTCGAACAACATGAATTCTGAATTGAATAAGTCTCATTATTTGGATTCAGTCAGGTTTTAAAACACTGAGTATAATTCCATGCTAGTGTAGAACAGTTGAAGTCTTCTTATTTATGCCTAGATATCTAATACAATATGAATTTCCCTTCATGCCATAAACAGTAATATCATGACTACTCCTCATATTTATACATATGATATATGTACATAAATTGAAAGTAGTATAGTTTTTTATTGGATTGGATACTTTAGTATGCGCTTGTACATGGTCCGAAAGTCATAAAATGTAAGCTGTACACAGAAATTACACAATAAACTGGTGAATCAACTATTGAACTGTTACTGATATATGTTATCTTACACATGAACTATTTGAGATTCCATTAAAGAACTTGCAGTAATATAACTTTCATTCATACTTATGTTTATCAAATGAACAGTTTGGTTTATGATTATTCTGAATGCTCAAGGTCTGATATATTTTTTCCAGATCACAAGAAGTACAATTCTAGTCGTTTGTTATATTTTGTATTCAAATGACAACTTAGCTACTTATTCTAATGTTAGTAGCTAGAGTACGATTCATCCGTATATATTGGTTCAAGACTAAAGACCACTTTTTGTTCTTGTTTTGACTTTACGACTTTCTCCTTGCAATTAAGATTGATTTTCAAAATGAACTTGTGACTAAACCTGATCATTATAATCCAATTGTTTTCAGCTCAGGTTAATCAAACATTGATGAAGAGAAATGCAGAGAGACCAAATATTTCTTTTGTGAAAAAACAACCATTCTGTATAATAATGAAGCTGTAGATTGACATTATTTAGTAGAAATTTATTTCAGTCAAAAAGGCATTCGACCAGCCTAATGAGTGATCCCAAGATTGACAGTTACACTCTGTACGACTTTGATCTGTGGTTCAAGAACTAACCCTGGTTTCCAGACCTTAAATTTAGTAATTACTAAATAACCCGAAGAGTCACTTATCATACAGTTTCTTAAATATTTTTAACTATTTTTCATCATATATATGGTTTGTGTGGGCCTACTAAAATTATAAATGACAAAACCTTCCATTTATTTCCAGGCACAATTTTAAATAGTTTTTTTCTCATATATACTACTCATAAATATCTAACAGTAAAAAAGTAGCTCATTATTAGTAGTTTTATAAGTAAGAAGATAAATTATATTTAGGGAAAAATCCTTTTAGAAAAATATCTTTAAAAATGTCTCAATAACGATAACCAAATATAATTACATCAAATTATGGGTTATCTCATTATTAATCTCTCTAAAATGTATATTTATTAAATATCCCATGATGAATAATGAGAACACAATGAAGTAGAAAGATAATAACAGTGAAAATAGGTCATGTGTTAATATTCAATCTGGGAAACAATCATTATAATTATTATGAAACAGGAATGATTTAAAAATAGACATTTTGAATTAGGATGACTAAAACAACTAGAATATAACATACTTTTACTAAACTCAAGTCTTTCTTAAAAAAAAATCTGTTTGTTTATTCATATGGTTAGGGTTTCTCTTACCCAGCAATAACAATGTGATGTATGCAATAGAATAAATGATGAGTTTTCACTGACCACATACTATAAACAGTGAACAGTCTTTTAGTTACTGACGTTTGAATTCTCATTAAATGTATGGAATAAAAAATAGAAAGCATAAACCAGTTGCCACTATATATATATATATATATATATATATATATATATATATCGTTAGAACGGGAGACTATGGCCTTAATATGTGACTGTCGATTATGCAATCGATTACCTAAACTGATATGGTTAGCGTGACCGAGTCACTGGCATTCACAAAATTTGAATAACTGACCCAAATTTTCAAATGGAAGAACATCAGAAAACAGAAAGACTTGTCAGCAATGATGAAACATTTATGTACCAAATATTTGCACAAAAATAAAAGTGATCAAAATTTATTTCAAACATAAATTTTTGTTGGATCCGTATTTCATAGATCATTTGCCAACTAGTACGATTGAGACTTACAAAATGTTAATTCGGGACCCATATAAAGTTGTGGATATACTTTGTTGTGGTTTTCCAAACAATGATGGAAAATTTGTCTATTGCATCTAGGTTTCTAATGGTTTACCGACTAATATAATTTCAAATATTTCCAGAACTATATGAATGTTTACAAACTATCTAGATAAATAACTACGAGTACAAACCTTTGACTTTTGCATTCAAAAAGAGTTTGTATTTAACCCTTAATTGTGTTGGTAACAAAAAAAACGAATAGTGTTAAGAACTTACTTTCCATATTTCAGGAAGTCTTGATTACTATTGAATTATTTCAACCTATTTATCTATTTTATTTTGTCATATTATTTAATAGTGTTCTGAAACTATCACAATAATTAATGACAAAAACCCCTAAGAAAAAACTCATTAGAAATTCGCAATTTGAAAATCTTTTTACTGATCGCTGATGTTAACTTATTCCTTTTACATATCATATTTATGTCGTGAACTGTATAAACCTATCAGCTTATATGTAGCTGAAAAGAAAGCAACGATACATAGTAAATTCATTGTATTCTGAAAATATTGTTGTTTCTGCTTTATTTAACTTGGTTGAAATTCTAAAGTTATTCAAATAATTAGTAGTGAGTAGATGTTTGTCTTTTTACTCCTAACACTGAGTTAATCAGTCAAAAGTAGTTAAAGGAAAATGTAATGCAACAAGCCATCAAATAGCAGAGATGGATAGTGGCTAGCAGTGGAATCCAGGACGCGCGTTTCGTCCCATTTGGGACTCATCAGCTGGATGTACCTGAATCTCAGACTTGTTGATGTTCACTCTGGGACTCGAACCCAGTACCCTGACTTCAAACGCCATCGCGTTATCCACTCGGCCACTGAGTCCTGATAGCCACTTGCTTGTGCAATGGGGTGAAGTTTGAATTCATTTGGTATTACTTGTTTGAATCTTCCCATTGATGTTTAGGACTATATTATGTATGTATTCATTATTCAATAATCCATTCCACAGTGTTTATACTCATCTGTTTAATTATAAATATTTTTCTGTAACACAAATAAAAGATAGTATTTAATTATACATTGTAACCTGACTGGCAAAAATCACTTCCATTCATTTTCAATCTATAAGCCTAACTGTTGAAAAGCTCAATAATTAGCTATCATTTTGATTAAGTGAGGGAAGAGATAAAAATTAAATTAAAGGGGAACAGAATTTATGCTTTTACCATTATAAATGAATAACGACCAGATGAATATTTTTGTATCTACCTATCACAGTTTAAATTATAAACTGGATAGAATATATGTCCTCGCCTAGTTATCACTATTATTCATAGTTAAAAATAAGGTGGAGAAATAATAACCAATGAGCTCATGATCCGTACTAATCTAACTTTTTAATAATTATATTAAATTACTGAAAATGTCTAGTTAGTTAATTTTTCATTTTTGTTCATAACTTTCGGGAACTGAAGTAATTTAGTTGAAAAGAATTATAATTCTCAGAAGTTACTATCATTCTTATAAAAAAAGATGTATACAGATGATGGATGTTGGATACAAACTAATGAAGATGCATCGGTTCACCTTCGTCCATCTCCTCATCACCATTTTCATAACCTTTGGATTACCGATTCAACTTCAAAACAATATTCACCTACTTCATTTAATATTTCATCGACTTATTCATCTAGTTCATCACCAGTACCAGATCCTTCATTTCTTACTGACAACATAACAAATACTTCTGTTATATTAGACAGTCAATATAATCCATATTTCAATAATACTGGAAATTTGCATGTACCATATAGGTACATGTGGGATAAAGAAGATGATTATTATTTATATACATCCAAGTAAGTCTTAACTTCATCTTTGAGACATACCAGATTCATTTTCTGGAAGGTATAGATGACTGAGTTTAATATCGAAAAGAATAAATACATTTGATAATAAGCTTTAGAGGGTTCTCCGTAGAAATATAAGTAAATGTTACTGAATGAATGGTGCCCATGTGAAAACTTGTCAAAATTTACATTATTCTTTAAAAATCGAACTATCAAAAAGCTAAAACGATTAAGACTGGACTGTTTGATTATCTGTTATTCACAAAAAGTTGATCCCTAGTTCGTATGCTTCAGAACTTCAGTTATTGAGTAGGAAAAATATCGATTTTATTCTCAAACAGTTTGTTAGTATAGTCGGCCCTCATAATAGTGACATAATTCTCCATTTCCAAATTTTACTGACCTAAACCTCAGTTTCGGAATACATGTCAAATAACATTTTATGCATATAAGTATATTTTGTTAAGTCCATTGATTTTATCTTTGCTACGAAACCTGATGATTTTTTATTGGAATATTTTTCTCAAATTTGTATCAGTTGGAAACAGTTTATATAACACACAGATCAATTAAAGAATAAGTGAAAAGCAAGAAGCATGGGATGAGTGTTTCTTTGTCATTCAGGACTTCTCAAAAGTGTTTGCCCATTATTATACAAAAGATTTTGTTAATTAATAATCGAATTCTTATGAATGAATCGCTTCGAAATAGATTTAAGTTCTAGTGAGATCCTTTGAAGTTAATCAAATTTAAGATGAAGTAGGAAATAATTAATGACATGAGGAATGTGAAACAAAGTAGATTGGTAAATTCCGGAACTGTGTGTATTGAATTTATACCCAGGGGTTTAAAGTTACGATGTTCTTTGAGATAGCCAAAAATAGTCTCTTGGTTGGTGCTCACTTCCGAGAAGTCATGAATTAGGATAAAAACAACTTCCTAGTCCTCCCTGATCTGTATTAACATTTCAACTAAACACAGTTGATACAGAAAGCTATCTAGAGAAACAAATATAAAAATTTATAGTTAAGATCATGAGTCAATTGAAACTAGACCACCGTGGTAAACCTGGAAACACTGGACGGCCGTTCCGCCCTATTATGGGACTCCTCAGCAGTGTGCATCCACGAACCCGCTCTCGCGAGATTCGAACCCAGGACATGGATTAGCTCCACTGGCCACGACTTCTCACTAGAACTCCAGGAAGTCAGTCACTAGTGAGCATATGATCATTATCACAAGGGGTCAGGTAGAGACAGGTATCTACCTCAGTACATTGGAAGTTGGTTGCGCAATTTCGTGGATTGGTTGAGGTTAGACATTAACACCATTGGATGCCAGCTCAGTGGTCTATCGGTTAAGGGCTCTGGCTCGAGACTGGTAGGTGCTGGGTTCGAATCTCGCGAAAGCGGGTTCGTGGATGCGCACTGCTGAGGAGTCCCGCAATAGGACGAAACGGCCGCCCAGTGCTTCCAGGTTTTCCACGGTGATCTAGCTTCAATTGGTTCATGATCTTAACTATAAAATTACTAAATCTCCACAAAAAAAACCCTTGTGTATAAAAAATTAATTATATTTCTGATATCATTTGATATAGTTACTTACATAAACCACTGACTATGTATTAGTTTTAATAAATAACCATTTCAGATACTTTCATCTTAATAATTTACTTGATCTAGTAAATAACCTGATTAGAAGAACGTTCGTTAGTTCGTGATTTCCATTGTCATAAATCAATATTTTTGAATTACATGAAATTAAAGGTGAACCTTATTTAATATGATATTACGCGAAGTTTATAAACTTGGGTAAATGATTGAAAATTTGTAAAATCTTTTACGTTGGTTTTCTTATAACTTGGAACAATTCTCAGATGTTTTAAGAATTCAAAATGATGTTAATTCAATTCCGAAAACATGACACAGAATGGTAGGTCCTGGGTTCGAATCTAGAGATGCGGGATGTGCACTGTTGAGGAGTCCCACAACAGGACGAAACGGTCGCCCAATGCTTCCAGGTTTTCCATGGTGGTCTAACTTCAACTGACTCATGATTTCAACTATACATAAAAAAATTACTAAAACTCTCCACAAACAACCCAAAATATACCAAAAAATCTGAAATACATTATCAATTTATTTATACTATACGCGAGAAAATAATAATAATGATAAAGACGTTCTTGATGGATACTACTATGATTGCAACAAAAATAGTTTCATTTACCATAATAAATAGTACTCCTCTTAAGTAATAAATTTAAAGTACCACCTATTAAGAATTTCAATTTAGTAACATTATCAAATTGCTTGGGTAAATATTTGTTTCATGTTGATAAACTTTTGAATTGGAAGAAGATAGCTATATCAAAAAAAACTAACTAATCTCAAAAATATATAAGAACTTTCTTCTAAATTGGAGCGAATAGTTTCACAGTATTTGAGTGCCGAGTTGAAAGCTTGGACCGGATTACCAGGCGAAACGTTGGATATATACTTCAAATTCATTCGCTAAGATTTTACAAGTATATTATTCCTAATTAACAACTAATCTCAACTTTGATCTTCTGTAATCATTTAACTTTCCTTAATATAGAATATAGTACAAACATTACAGATGAAACATCACTAGTGAATGTATTCAGATTGTATGATTGTTAGAAAGATTATAAGATGAAACGAACTTATACTTCATATTATCATCAACTTTATAATTTTCCTAGAACTCTATCATAAACCAGAGTTTCATACCCAAACTTTTAGGTTTTTCATTCAGAGATTTCATTATCAGCTTCCAACTCAGATGATATATTTTATTGAACTACCAAACCAGATTACCAGTAATTCTTTAATTTTCAGCAATTATTTAATTTTTCTTTTCTTAGTCATAGTCATTACAAGTAAACAAAAGGATTACCAAATCTAAATTAAATTGCTTTTTTTATTACCAACAGACTAACCCTCCATAACTTAGTGTATTAATAAATTATTTAGATAAAACAGGTTTCAATAAAACTATAATTCAAGTTTACTTATATAAATATTGCTTAGAGACCTTGAATGATATGGCTCAAAATCGTTTGCAATGGCGAAGGTGCATCCACTCTTTGTGTTTTACCAAATTCTAACCTTCTGAATTCTTCATGTCTCTATCTTTTTTCTCTTTCCAAATTTATTTCACTGGATTATACTCCTTCAATAACATCTTCAAACCCTAATCTTTCACATTAATGCATATACTCTTACTACTTTTACCACCAAAGGATTTGAATCGACAGTTGTATCTCTGTGTTAATGTGGTATGGCAACTCAAACTGATGTACGTAAGTACGAAGTTCTACGTTGTGACTGACTGACTGACTGATTGGATAAATTAATAACATGTTGTCCAAACATTTACAATTAGCATAGGTACTTTTAGAATCAAACTCTTGAATACTAGTATACAATGATTGTTTCTTGAATAATTTTTAAGGTTACACACTCAATATACTTCAAAAGATTCTAATGATTTTTATGTAGTTTTATTGAATCATTGTGAAGATTTATACTGATTCAAGTTTCTACACTTAAAATTGTGTAAAACTTCAAAACAAAACAAAAATTGATCGTAATATTAAATTAGCTGGAGAAAGTAGCCTGAAAACGTTAAGATGTCGTCAATGTTACACCTTAGTCTGCAGTCTTTAAAACTTGAGAAATAGTCAAATATACATTTATAACCGGATTTTTTTGTGTAAGTCATGATATTGAATTACTTGTCAATGTGACTTTGTAAAATTCTTTTTTGAGATCTCATGAATAAAGTACTCAATAATTACTAAAAAACATTTTATATTTTTACTTAGTAATCTCTAATTGAACTGCTAAACTTCCTGTCTATAAGTGATAGTCAAACACTGTCATAACTATTATGTATTCATGACTTGGCTTTCAAAAATAGTTGTTATCCTTTTTATGATTACGTCTACTTGACTTAAAATTCAATTTTGATTTTGAAGAAAATATAACAAACTACATTCTTTGATCAGTGATGTTTTGAGTATTTCATTTATTTCATCTCAGAATCTATATGATACAATTAAGCTTGTTGTAGCATTTTTATGACTTTCTAGCTATTATATAGTTGAGATCATGAGTCAATTGAAGCTGGACCACCATGGAAAACCTGAAAGCACTGAACGGTCGTTTCGTCCTATTGCGGGACTCCTCAGCAGTGAGCATCCACAGTGCCGCATAGCGAGATTCAAACCCAGGACCTAACAGTCTCGCACGCGAGCGCTTAACCTCTAGAACCACTAAGCTGGCATCTAACCGGCATCCAACCGGCATCCATCATTAATTATCAAATTAAATCATAGATACATGTTTTCTTTAAGGCATTATAATTCAATTCTTAGGTATAATAATAATGAGTTAAATAGTCTTGTATCTACTCGAATATAAACAATTCTATGATTCAATCAGTCATCACTCTTCATTTTATGATTAAATTTATTTTGTCCTTTCATTTTTAACTTAATTGATAAAATCCCAATTCATATCAAAAACTTTGTATAGATAATTATAAGTTATACAACAAACTCTTGGGAAATAATAATAATATTTACAACGAATCAAACTGTTATTATTATTGTTTTGGCCACACCGAAATTCATATTCAAAATCTCTGCTTTCCAAGTTATTATTTTATGCAATATTGTTATACACGTATCACAGAACAGAGAGAAAGTAATTCATAGAAAAAGACAAAATATTTAGACATGCTTACATGAGCAGCAATGAATGAAGAGTAGAAATATGTATGCAAATATGCAAACATATACATTCTCAAGGCCTAAGTGACTAGAGGAGATGATAATTCTTTAAAATAACTGAGTAAGCAGTGATTAGCTACGAAAAAAGAACGATAAGTTGATGCATTTCATCAACTTTTAGACACTATAATCAAATTATATATATATCGAGTCACGAAATGATTGTTGACTATTTATTGACTTACTACTGAATACAATGGTATCTTAGTCTATCGATAAATATTGTTATATAAGAGAAGATTGTCATGAACCACTCTCTTTATTAGTTAGTTGTTGATAGTGAACAAACATTATAGTAAGATGGAAATAATTTCAATCACGAAAATTTCAGTTAAAACAGCTGAAGACCAAAATCTAAACTACGCATAATTATGAGACTTAAGTTGTTAAATTGTACTACAGAACAGATCAGTAGGATAATAATCGAACTTAAGACTAATCTGGATCTGAGTTATTGAAGGAAATATACTTTGCTGATCAACATTGACATCAGAGATCCTATGCAAGAAAGTTGAAAATATAGATTCTTAATCCAACAACAAATATAGTAGAAATCATCACATTGTAAATAGATCTCGGATAACAGGAGGAGATAACGTATAACACAAATTATCATCAAGTCACTTATTTAATGGAGTTGAGTTCAGAGCAATTTGACAGAAATAGTAGATCTTTATTTTGAGATCACTACTGGATACATAGATTTCATACATTTAATTTGTAAAATGACATATTAATTCAGACAGTTTTCAATTAACGGAACATTGGTTTAATTCAAATACTCTTTGTTTATGAATTGTTTCAACCAAGTGATTTTTATCATTGATATTATTGGATAACTAATGAAAACGAATGATCACTGAATATTTGCTTTCTGGTTTTTAACTCTTCAACGACCAGCACTCATCTTTCAGTTCTTGAGACAAGCACAATATATTCAATATATTCAATAAGTTGAGATCTTGTGCTTCACACTTTCAATTTTAATCAATTCACCAGACTATGTGGAGCTCATCCCAAGTGAATGTTAATTTTCTGCTTCATTTCCGACTTGACTGCCTTGACAGATCATGGCTTCTTACTAAAACTTTCAGATGTCCTTCTGGAAGTTAGCCACTAGTTCTTATGACAAAAAGTTGTATGGTTACGTAGATCCATGATCAGTCATCTGATAGGATGTGAATATTGTGACTGAATGACGATTAATTACTAAAACCGAACCATCAGCCCAAAGTACCCAGTGAATTAGAACTAAAGGGTAAGACAAAAAAATGTTACTACTTCCTAGCATACACATACATATACAAAAGTCTTGGTTTCAAAGTAGACATGACTAAACATCTTTCTTTTTAAAAATTTTGTATTGTGTAGGTTTCATAGAATGCTCACTAGCCTATGAAATTAAAGCCAGACATTTAGAGTTGATTGTTGCCTTATATTTTTAGGTAGCTTTTATAAAAAAAATTGGGTTTTCTGAAGTTACTTTTCACTGCAAGCAGATGTTATTCCTTTCTATGAGACCCAATTATCTATGCTTTATTCTCGTTTGATGCCCTGGACATGAATCTCATATTAGAAGGCAACAAATGTTCTTTGTATTTGAGTTTTGAATGAAAATGACCTCATGTTAGACGAGATCCTTGTGAAAGGCACTCAAACTAATGAAGAGTTGATTTTATTGTGTTAAACTTCATTCTTATATAACATTATTGACTGTTTCCAATACTTCGTTTCCAGTGAGTTTCTAGTACAATAATTTGAGGATCTTTTTTCATTAGAATTATTTGTATTCAGTTCCCGATTAGAGAGCTTTTATGGTAATAATTATGGCAATTTGTGGATCTGCATTCTTATCGTTCACTTCAATCACTATAGGATTGGTTTATATGTTCGCCATTTTTAGGGATATGCGGAACACTTTATTTTTCAGCTCATTTTAATCTAACCACAACTGATAACCTTAGACATTCGCTAGCGTTGTCTATAGTGATGACTTAATCAATATACATTGACTAGGATGTTTATTTTCAAATCAATGAAAACTGTGGCTTGTATAGAAGATTGTGTCTTCATTGATTTTGCCAACCGGAGTGTTCGTGATGATTATTTCTTGCGACTGTTTATTAAACCCTTTTTGTTTTAACCTCGATTTTACTTACTGATACCCAACTTTAATAATAATACTCATTTATTCAAATTGATATTTTTCTTCTTCTCGAGTATTGGAAAAGTTTAGATTGATATTGTTCATATAATTAGTCTTGAGGTCAGACAGTTGACTTCTCACTAACTCTCATCTTCCTCCATCTTGGATGTTTGTATTTACCAGTCAATAGATGACTTACATACAAAAATGAATAATCACATATCCTGTAATCTCACAGTAGTATACCTGTAGGGTTTTGCAACTTTTGTGTAGAATCTTTTTCAAGAGCACAGATCACCCAGATATATAGATATTTGGATATGAGAAATTTAATATTTATTCTAAAACTCGTTCGCTTATTCACCAAGGTGAGTGTATGTAAACTGATGTTTCAAAAAAATAATCGAACGAATCAGATTATGTCATTAATTAATCACTTTACATCAAGTGATCAGTTCGAGTTACTCGTTCCACTTGAAAGCTATCAAATGTGATAGCCAAAATCCTTAATCCTTACATCATGTCGCATCACAATTAGTGAACGTAGACCTATATCACTCAACTTTAAGTCATTGTCTTATATCCGAAAACTATCTTATCTAGTTCATTTAGAACAGGTGATTAATATACTTAAATCTCAGATCATATCAGTACATAAGTCCCTAATTTTAAAAAAATGATTTGATTTATTTACTGTTTACATTTGATGAAAGTTTGAATAGTTTACTTTAAAATAGTAACACGGACATCATTGTACGACATTACGAATTTGTTCATTTGATTCTATAATCCAATGATTAACAAACTTAATGTAATTATAAAGTTACCAAAGTGAATAAATGAAAATCTTAATAATTTTTATCCATTCAGATATTGCACAAGCAAGTGGCTATCAGGACTCAATAGCTAAGTGGATAACACGATGGCGTTTGAAGCGAAATATACTGGGTTCAAGTCCCAGAGTGAACATCAACTCTGAGATGCAGATACATCCAGTCGCCAAGTCCCGGATAGGACGAAACGAGCGTCCGGATTCCACTGCTAGCCACTGTCCATCTTTGCTTACTATTCAGTTATTGTTTATAAACGAATAAATGATTCATTGACTACTAGAAAATATTTCAGTCGTATAAATTATTCTTATATTATTCTCATTCTTCCAATCATTTGTATACAGAAGTTTACACTAAATCTAAGAATTAACATGTATTCAATAAACATGCTCTTAAAACCTATTAATTAATATTCTAAAGAAACTTATAAAATATTCGAAACTCGTACCCTTTTCCGTTAACATGATTTTATGATATGAAAGTAATATATATCGAATCATTTAAACAAAGAGATGAGAAACCTTCATTATTTATTGCTTTTTAGTTATACTACTATTTAAACCGGTTGATTGTGACGGTTTGGATCTATGTTTAAGTTAAAAATAACTTACGGATAAACCACACATGAATAATATATATTTGTCTTTTCTATATGAATGACTGATATGTAATGGAACACATAAGATAAATCTAATATCAAGATTAATTTGAATATACTCTTACTTAACAATAAGAACGGTTGTATACAGAATATACTAACATGTTTTCTATGTCTGTATATGTATATGTTGCTAAATATTATGTCATAATGAATCATTACTATTAGAGTCAAATTCCACGCTTCACCTAAAAGGCTATATATATACATAACATTTATTAAACGCTAACATTTCAACAAAAATTTACTAAGAATGTTTATTAATTTTTATGTTATTAACAAGATGGGAGATAGGATGATCACTGATAATAGGGAATCATATACAACCATAATCAAAAGATCGATTACAAAGATAATTAAGCGATCTTACTGACTTACTTTTCCCTACCTCTGTGTGTGTGTGTGTTATATTACGTATACTTCTCTTGTATTATTAACCAAACACTTAAAATATTCTTCTTTATTATATATATATGTAAAATATCAAATCTATCATGTTACACATGCCAACTATAATGGTTATATTGATAATTATTTTATAAAAATGGGACATTATAATGATTTATTACTGATCATATTTCTTGTTGATTTGTATAAAATTCATGTTAAAACCATGAATATTGGATTCATAAAAGTAATGTACATTGAAAAATGATACAAGTTTTTATCAGAAAGGGTTTTGTGGAGATTTCAGTGTTTTCATAGTTGAAAGCATAGGCTAACTGAAACCAGACCAGTTCAGTGCTTCCAGGTTTTCCTTGGTCGTCTAGCTTCAATTGACTCATGCTTTCAACTATGAAAATACAAGTTTTGTCATTTATTTTTGTTTTTCTTTTTTCTTCCGTTATTTGATAATAAACAATTAGAACATGAAGTCATTCTTAAACACAATATCTACAATTGAAGTATATTTATAAATATGTTAGTTATAATAATAAATGATTCAATAATATCATTGTGAATATCTTTTGAGGATGAAGATTTCCACATGTAATCTATTGATATATTTCTAATTAATTGATTGTTTCAAATAAATGATTCTAGAAATGTATGGTTGCGTCATAGTTAGGTCTTGTTTGTTATAACTAACTAATAAACTATTTGTTTAGAAAGAATATTTATTGAACTCATTGAACACGAAAATTGTGCTAAATATTTAAAGATATGTAAAACAAGAATATAAACAATCTAGCCAAGAAATTGACACGATTCTCAGTAAAAAAACATTATTCATTGAAATCTGCTCGAAATCGTTGTTGGTGTTTAGTACAAGATTTTTCCACAGGAATGGTAACTTTGAACTTGGGTTTTGCCAACTGGTGTTGGTCAACAGTATGTATCTGTAATCTCATGAGAACTGATATTTTTCGAGTATTTCGAAACTGTATCATCTAGTGTGTTGCCTTACAGAATATAACCAACACTGGAAACAAGGGAACATGATAGTTTTCAACTCTGATTAATCAGGTAGGACATATATACACCATTTGTATCGGAGTTTATTAACTTTCAGGGAATTCAGTATGGTTTCTATTTTGTGATCAATTTTGTCATTAATTTCAATTGTTCATAGTGATAATTACAATTCGGTCATATGAACAGAGGATCTTTTTATGGTTACATGTTTCAAATTGTCAATAATCCCTTAACAAATGAGATTTTTTTCAAACATATTTGTATTCAGAAAGTAATATTCATAGTATATACAAGTTTAATAATTTTATAAATTAATCTAAATGGTATATCTAAATTTCAAGTGTCTATCATTGTTATCTCCAATCATCTGATTCTGAAAACAGTGGTTGGGAAATTTTCAAACTATATTTAGTCCTCTGAGCTGGATGGTTTGGTTGTGGAGTTTTCATTGTCGTTCAGAAGGACGATGAAAGCTCCATGACCAAACCGTCCAGCTCAGAGATCAAAACTCCATCAAAATCATCCACCTGAGCTACAAATCTTCTTCACCGTCTCAAAATTATATTTGGTCTATGAATTGAACCTCCAGTTGTTCATTCCCTCTAGGGATAACTAAACTTAAAAAGTCACTATATTATTTATTACTGTTATGTAAGCTTGTCCCGTAAAAACAATTTTGGAAAATGAAGCAAACAATAAGGAATAACAAAATGATACAGTGTTGAATGAAAATATTTTAGAACTAGTGTTGCATTAATTTCTTCTTTATTATGCTCGTTAATAACTTGAAACACAATAATCTGTGAACTGGGTGAAACTTTCTCTAACTTGATACTTTTATTCATATTAATTTAAAGAGAAAGAATCAAGGATAACAAACAATGTGTATCTGACATATCTAATATCTTAAAGCTTATAGTTGACAAAAAGACACTGAAATATGATTGGTCAATTTAAAAAAAAAGTAATTTTAAGTCCACGAAGTTGAGCAATCATTCACCAATGTCTTCAGCGAGTTGATATCTCCCTACAGACCTGGTTGAACTCCACTGCTTACTGCTTCTCACTAGAACTCCAGGAAATACCTAATGTAGCCAGTCACTAGTGAGCATATGATCAGAAGGGGGTTTTGTGAAGGTTTTAGTAATTTTATATGGTTGAAATCCTGGATTGGTTGAAGTTAGACATTAACACTGTTGGATACCGGCTCAGTGATCTAGTGGTTAAGCGCTTGCGCACGAGACTGATAGGTCCTGGGTTGGAATCTCTTGAGGCGGGATCGTGGATGCACACTGTTAAGGTGTCCCACAATATGACGAAACGGCCGTCCAGTGCTTCCAGGTTTTCCATGGTGATCTAGCTTCAATTGACTCATGATTTCAAATATATAAAACTTCTAAAATCTTCACAAAACCCCCTTCTGATAATTTGAAGTCATTTAATTTCATTACACTTTAAGTCATTCAATATGTCAGATAGTCTACCGTACACAGAGTTCTGCCAAGTAGTATTCTGTTTCATTTATATGTGTATATGCTCATAATCATTCCATCCATCAAAATCAAACCTATCCTATATTACATAACTTTAGGTCTTGCTATTGCGAATTACAAAAAAACGAACAAATTTCACATAGTGAAATTGATTCTTTGAATTATTATCAAACTAGAGAAGTTAATGGATTTCTTCCTCATAAAATATGTGGTTGTACACCAAATTATCCGTCAATTTGTGAAATTCACTCTTTAGATATAAATGGAGACAAGTCAAGAAAGATTACAACAGATTATTCAATTCAATCAACAAAAATTTATGATTATCCAGAATGTATGGTACCGGAAAAAAGTAATCATAACTCGAATACATTTATTGAAGGTAAGTTAGGTGTAAATTAAATTTACTTACATTAAATACAATCAAATCTCAGAAATGTCATAAGCTTGTATTATATGGAAATATTTTTTAAGTAAAAATAGTGAATAAATTATTCATTCAGTCAGACTTTTTACGGTCAACTTTTGACTGGAATACACCAATCCTCAAATAACCCAAAATCTGGGTAATGTATACAGGATGTTCGGCTAGATCACAAGTCACCGGCTTATTTAACAGATTCAAGTGAATTTTAACTATCTTTCAATGACTTGGCAACATATTTTTATGACGGAATGCTATACAACTAACCAACTAAACGATAATGAGTTTTTTCGAAAAAGGACTAACTAAAATGGACTGAATTATTTATATCATTAACTTAATGTACAATTTAGCAGTGTTCTTATTAGTATTTTCGTTTGTTTAGTGCCTAAGATGTGAGTACATTGTACATACAGTGTAATAGGGAAAACACAGATGTTTTAAAGTATCTAACATAGTCTTTCAGTAATACGTTACTCAAATGAGAAAAGAGTAGTATTAATACTGGCATTGTTTCTTGGAATTTTCAGAAGTACTGGCTTATAACTTCGCAGTTTGACTTAAATATCTTAAGTTATATTGTGATTGAATTAACCATAATTTATATTCAACAACCTAAAGCGAATTTTCAACGAGTATTATTGATCATCATGATTAAGTTGTCACCCACCCCCCGACTTGAATTAAAAACCATGACTGCTAGAACCAAAAGCACTTCATATTTGCAGAAGAAAACTCTGAGCACCTAAATTTGCAAGTTTTGCTTGGTAACACTTTGAATATTGCAATTGAATAAACTATATATTATCTATGGAAATTGAAAGTATATTCGTCGTTATATATATATATATATATATATATATATATATATATATATACCACCTAATAATTAAACGAACCTCCACGATACTCCAACGTCAGAACTACGATAGTCAGCTCAATGGTAACTTGTATCGGTAAATGTCGTCATACGTATATCACAGTACGAGAATATAAAGTTTGCTGGAAACTCATAAATATATATATAATCTACCTATTTCCTTTTTAAACTTTAGATACAAAGAATTCAAGTTGGTTTACTTTTTCTCCATTACTATCAATGAATTCTAAATTAGACAATACATCTAATGAATCATCCACTAAATGGCCATTCAATAATTTTACGACGATATCAAACGATGAATTATTACTCCCATCATCATCATCATCATCATTATCATCATCATCATCAAAAACTTGTACAGAAAATTATTTAACTAATCATAATGAAATGAAATTAAATGAGAAAAATTTATTGAAACCTTATCGAACAAATGTACTGAATGATAATTTAATAAGGCGATCATTGATGGAGAAATCGTCAATACCAATGACGAATTTTGATAATAATGATAATAATAATAATGGTGGAAACTTAATGGCTGCTGCTTCTGCAGCTTTAGCTAATCTTCATCGTCGAGGATCATTGCAATTATGGCAATTTTTAATTGCTTTATTAGATGATAAAGAAAGTCAACATTTAATATGTTGGACAGGAAGAAAATTAGAATTTAAATTGAATGATCCTGAAGAGGTAAATTTTCACAATATATAAGTTAGGTAATAATTTTCATTTTCATTTAATTTATAATACACATCTACTATCTAATAATGAATATAATGTATGATACTTATGATAATGTTTGAGACATTATTTTCAATGAGATGGCATTGATCATTTCCATTTGCTGTAGTGAACGAGAAAACAAGTGGGCACAATCAAATGTATTTGAACACAAAATTACAGAATATCTTAGTAAAATCTGAGAATCTTACAGTAAATACTTCATTCGCAAAATGTCAATCAATTGTCTCAAACTTGACTATTCCTTTTGCAAATATCAGCCAATCGTCTTAAACTTCGTTGTTCCTACATTTCTATACCAACTGCTTTCTGTTCTCGTTCTTTCCTCCTCGATCTTCTTGATCTCTTGCTGCCAGACATTGTAATCCTGACTAGCGTTATATACTATTTATGTTTATATAAGTAGCACACACAAGTTGATATGTATATATATATATATATATATATATATATATATATATAGGTTAATGTGAAGTATTGATCTCTGATGAATTGATCAGTGCTTTATCATACAAACTGAAAGCTATGAATGTTGATTAGACAATCATTTTACTTTTAAATAATTACTATTTATTCCTAACTGATAAATTTGATTCAATTCATTAATATTTAGTATAATTATTTGTATGGAATATGGTATATATACTTTATTTTGTTCCACTAAGTATAACTCTCAAGGTAAAATTACACAGGAGCAAAATATACAAAGTTAGATCAACTACATATACATTAATCTAATAGTTCATACTATCAAGGTGATAAAATGGATATCAAGAAGACTTAATAAGACTATTATAAATGATATAGTTCACGTGTACAATACAATGAATCATGATTTTTAATAAAAATACTTTTTAGAATATACACACGAAGAACTTTCTTTTTTTTATAGAAAGGCATTTTACAATTAAATTTCATGCTTAAACATGTTTAAAAAGGAAAAGATTATCATAGTTTCCTTTCTGTTTATTAAAATATTTCCTCAATTTAAAAAAAATAATCAAATTTTTATACCCTGGATGATAGAGAAAGAGAGAAAGAAGGAGAAGGAGAGAGAGAAAGAGAGAGAGGAACAACACAAATCTTTTCCATATTTATGTGTTTTTGTTAAATTACAATGAATGACCTGTTATAATTTTAATCATTTTATTATTATATTCTAATATGAAAATTCATCATTAAAATGATAAATGAAATTGAAATTAATTAGTAATATAACGATTTACTTACATGTGTTTATGATTAACATTATCTCGTTACTGATACATCTCACTGACTGAACGCTATACTTGGATCCTAAGCTAGTCTTGTAACCCCCAAGCTAGAACTATACAGCGATTTGAACACGAGAGAAAAGGTGCAAAGTATGCGAAAAGTACTTTACTCCAAAGGTTCATTTATGTACAGAAAATATAGGGTTTTTATAGTATTTTAAAAGTCCTTGGGTTTTCATGAAAATTCTAGAATATTACATAAACTAAATAACTGGTAAATGATTACGTATGTTTCTAAGCTGAATAAAGAAATGGGTTTTTATTTTATTATAGTTTTTAGTATAGAAATTAAAAAGAGATATACTTGAAGAAAATCATAACAAAGTAATCGAAATATGTTTACATGTGTTGTTGATATGTTCCAGAAATATGTAATTGAAACCTAGTGGAATCTTATACTTCACTGAGAGACAAGATAATCAAAATATTTCGGTTGTAATCGATTTCATATTGTAAGTTAGGTGATAATCAGTTTCATTTTTCGATGTTAACCGCGGTTCAGTAATCAACAGGTTATTGATAAACATCAGGATATTAAATATAGGTATATCTAACTAAATAGTGGCAGACAGGTTTCGAAAATTACAATATTTTTAGCTTTAATATTTATTTAATTTAAATACCAACGAGAAGTTTATAAGGAATTTTTAGTGAGAGTTTAAAATCGATGATATTTTAGAATCCATCTTATTTCTATGGAAGTATATTAGTCCTTTTGAAAGCCCTAACTGAGCTTCTGATAAGTTAAACACGTATTTAAACAAGTAGATCTTAATTAGCAAACACTTTATATTCGCCAAAGAAAACACAAGGTTTTAGACTTCCGCAATCATTATTAGCAGCATGAAGAAGCCTCTTAGAAACTCATGGTTTTGAATTTTAGAAAATATTTTCATATAAATTATCAGTTTATAAATAAAACTACAGATATTTTAGTTATTGTCCTATACAATTATCAAAGTTTAACCATGGATTTCGTATGAAATGATGAATCCTTTTCTCTTCTTTAAAACAAGGTTGCTCGTTTATGGGGTATTCAGAAAAATCGCCCTGCTATGAATTATGATAAACTGAGTAGATCGTTAAGGTACTATTACGAAAAAGGTATAATGCAGAAAGTATCTGGTGAAAGATATGTTTATCGATTTGTTTATGAACCAGAACTGTTATTTTCTCTAGCATTTCCCGGTGAAGAGCACTCAAATCAACAACCTATTAGCTCTACAACGACAGCCAAAACCAATACAGATGATAAATCATTTGGTCAATTGAGACAACTTACGGATAATTCTTTAAGTACACCGTATAAACTTGGCACATCCAATAGTCAATTTTGTTTCCCTTCAAATCATTTTAATAATCAGCAGACAGATAATAATACAGAATGTATACCTACTAACGAAGAAAAATTCGGAGTTAAACTTAAGCATAATGATATATTGGAAGGAGAAAATAAGAATAATAATTATAAACAAATCCATGAAACTCCCAGTTCTACTGTAGTTACTAATGGTAACGATAATCAACAAGTTCAATTACCTAATAAGTATGGATGTGTTAGTGTATTCTTAAATGATGAAGGAATGTGTTCTAAACAGAACATAAACAATAGCAACATTATCACACCAAATCAACACTATAATGAAAATGGCAAAGATTTCTTAATGTATGTATATGGAAGTCAAAATAATTTCACAGATAAATTAAGTGACAACAGTAATTGGTCTAAAACAGACAGTCTATTACCAGCAAATTCCGTATCCGCAATCAATGAATCTTTAACATCTCATATTGACTGGTTCGATAATCTTACAATACAAAGAGAACAAGAACAACAGTTACCCATGTTACATTGTACAAGTTCGGAAAACCATCACACACTGAATTATTCATCAAATCTTTCAAACTATCATCAATATGATTTAGAACATTCTTTATTATCATCGCCTAATGTATGCAATGAAATTGATATTTGGTCAGATAGACAAGACTATTATTTATCTGAAGTAATAAATGAAACATATAATAAAGAACAAGAGAAATTATTATCACCATCTTCATCGTCATCATCATCATCACCACCAGTACTTTCATCACAACTTCCATTATCTTCATCATCTTTTGTTTCTTCATTGAATGATCGTAATAATATGTTGTCAACTCCACCACCCATAACAATTAATTTACAAAATATTTATGAAATTAATTATGAATTATTAAAAACTAATGATGAATTAACATATCATCCATTTTAAACATTGATTTCATTATTCAAGATTCAATTCTTCATTTTATTTTTCTTCTTTTGAACAAGCATTAAATCATAAACAAAGTCATTTTTCTTTCAGAACATCATGTATAAATTCATCAATGATAAGAATTTGTCTTTTTATATAAGAACTTTCGTCTAAATTAGAGTGAATAATTTCACAGTATTTGGGCATCGAGTTGATGTGAGACATTAAAACAGGAATAATATGTATTTGTAAAATCTCAGCGAATGAATTTGAAGTAAATCCAACGTTTCGCCAGGCAATCTAGTCCAAGCTTGAATTCTTTTCGCTGAGATTTTACAAATATATTATTCCTTTTTAAGAATTTGTCTTGTTTTTTTTTCTATATTTAAATTCCTTACATGTTTTACATTTATTTTAATAGTAAATGATAGTTATTGGTAATACTATCTTCAATTCTGTGAATGACATTGTCATTTGAATATGTATCATACTATTCGAATTGTTTGTTTAAGGGTATATTTCTCCTTGTTGTTGTTGTTGCTGTTGTCACTGTTTAAGAGGATTATACAATGATAAAAAGTATAAATTCCATTCAAAATAAAACACTGTGATTATTTGTACAACATTATTCTGTTCATATTATTTTAATGCATACACCTTCACTAATAATTATGGTTTGATTTGAGGAAATATACATTATTGTTTATTGAATGTTTTTTCATGTTAATAGATTATTTTGAGAAAAGAAAAACAACATTTTTGTAATATATCAATAAACATATTTATGAAATAAGTGGTTTTCTTTAAAGAATTATCAATTAGTTACTAGGGTGAGACTATAGTTTATGGATGACCTTTAAGTGACCTTAGACTGACTTTGAGGGTGTCCACCTAATAAATAGGATCAAATGAGGGTTATAAATCTGTGTGAGGAATTAGAATTACGATTTACAGATGACGGTTAAGGTTAGGAATTAGATTTAAGATTTTCGTCACTAACTGATATCAGCTATAGTGCCAAAACTGTATTTAGCCAAATGGATTAGTGAATTTCGTGCCAAAATCCAAAACCTGTCATCTTATACCTGATCAGTTCGTCCATAAACTATAGTCTCGCCATAATTAGTGCTATATTCTATTAATTAGTTATAATTTTTCTCTTTCTGATTTCATTCATAAACTAAATGCCTCAATAATAAATGGTATTTTCTACAGTATTGAATTATATAAGTTAGTTAACAGTAAGGTTAAAATAAAAATACGAAATTTATTCGAAATCATCCATGAAATAAAGTTTATGGAAGAGAAAGCATCAAATTAAATGTATCAGTCTAAAATGGGGTGGTTAGTATCATTAATAGTGTGAGGTGTGCTACTGATGTCGACAGATATAAGCAGTATGTATCATCAATCGAAAGTTAAATGTCTGTCGGCAGAAGGTTAAGAAAGTTGTAAGAAAGAGAACGAGAACGGAGAATGATTGGTGTGGAAACGAAAAGACAATGAAGTCTGAGACGATTGAGTGACATTTTTCAAATGAAGTATTTACTGTATGGTTCTCAGATTTTACTAAGATGTTCTATGGTTTTGTATTCAAATACATTCGATTGTCCCCACTTGTGTTCTCGTTCACTACAATAGTGCATTGCTGAAATAATAGCCATTATGAAGTACGAGATCACAATGCAGACCCCCTTCTAAGATTCTTTCAAATACAGCATATCATACTCTTTAGATAGACCTGAAATATTTTGAAATGAGTAATTATCTCTCCGTAATACTTTCGACAACTTGAAATAGCCGAATAGCTTATTGATCTTCACGTGAAAGTTAATTCTTTAGACGATGACTAGGTACATGGTTGAAGTCATTGAGAACCAGGAAGAGGATGCGATCAAAATATAACTAATTTATTTCCTGAGGTTAAGGTTCCAAAAAGTTTTCTTAACTAAATTTATGTTTGGTTTACCATTCTGATTCTATATTTCAAACTATCAATTCCCATGTTCAAACAATGATAGTCTAATTCTTGGTTTCTAGTAGTTTTTCAATTTTTAAGCCAGTGTTCCAAAAGAATTACTTCCTATAAGGATTTTAGTAGAGTAAGTAAGGTTTGCTTATAGAAACAATATTAATAGAAATATTAACTCAATGATTACTAGTTAAAAAATAGTGTAAATTTACGGTAGAATACTTAGCCTACAAGTTGGATTGCTTAGACATAATCCGTTAGACAATTACATAAGAATAAGTATTTTTGAATCATAAATTTAATGTCTTCTCATTAAAATCGTGAAAATTATTTTCCATAAAATATAATTACATGATGTCTGTTAATCGTATAACCCATACAGGCGCGTTTATGAAAAAGTTTACGACCTATCGCCATACAAGTTACAAAAAAGTACAATCAGAGACATCTTCGTGGTTGGCAATACGCATTGAAGAGAATGAACATTAATCGTATGTAGATTGCTGAGCTACTAAATTCTAAATGGTGGTCACCAATTAACAAAGTGAACTATCTTCAATTCCCACTACGTCGAAACATGTATTGTAATTGTGGTGTAATCACAATTCAAGAATCTTGCTTAAGTCACTTACAAGACAGTTGCTTAGTATCACTACAAGATTTCAATGTCCATCGTCAGAATCGATGAAGCAAGAAGAAAAGGTTTGGAGACGGTGTAGCTACGTTTGTAAATATGAACTGGTGTCGGTTAAGTTTTGCACGTTTTAAGTTTTCAAACGACTTTAATGTCTGTTTAACATTAAGATACCGAACAAAACACCTGAATAAATACAATTATGTTTGTGTTACCAGCATCTACGTGACTCCGGGCTGTACACCATTTACACTATCTGTTTTCGCTAATGAATCCACTGAATTCTCTGATACTGCCTTCAGTGGTTCACTTTCAGTTGTGTGTGGTGATTTTAATTTATGAGACTGCAAACTTTCATTACTAGGCTACTAAAATACAGTCGATTTTCCCACTCGTTTGGGTGCCTATATAGACTTAGTTCTCATTATTGATGTGGGGACATATGTGACTCAAAAACTTGCTCTATTGTCTAGTTCTGATCATTGTATTATTCGTATTCTACCTAAAGTATATGGCAAACTTGTAAAGAGTATACTCTTACATCAACTAAATAAAGTTAAATATAGGAATTACCCAGAAGAAAGTCTCCGAAATCTGAAAAACATGTTTCGTACGACTAACTGGAGATTCTTTACAAATGACTGGTTGGAAAACACTACCTATGTTGTCACTTGGTATCTTAAATTATGTTTTGATGTTGGTTGTTCCACTGAAACCACTTTTGTAAGTTTTGATAGACTGACACCTCCACAACTAAAACAATTACGGAGGGTAAAAGAAAGAATGTAGAAGGAGAAAAACTCCATTGAAGTTCATAAGCTAAATAGTTTAATAAACCTAGAGCTTAGACATCTAAACTCAATGTTTACTCAGAAAATGTTATTTTGTAAAAATCCTCCAAGTATGAAGAGGCTAGTTAAAGAACTTACAGGTGAGAGACACATTAGATGAGATAACCAGCTGAATGTTTATGACTTATATTAGACTTTTGTACGTCAGTCATATGATTTCATGCTCCCTATGTCCACAGGTTTAAAAAATAGTTGTCTTCCTACTTTTACTGGAACTGATGTCTGAAAATGTCTATAGCCACTTAACTCGTCGCAATGTTTAGGACCTGATGAAATCCCAAACCTCCTTTTTAGAAAGTGTGCTAACGTCCTATGTTATTTATTCACGAGTATCTTCAACAGATCGTTCTCAACTAATCTCATACCGAAAATGTGGCGAAAGATAAAGACAGTTCCTATACCTAATAAAGTAACTGGCGATAAGAATGTGAAATTTAGAACCATAGCAATAATTTCATCTTTCTTCAAAACAATGGAAAAATTATTGGTACTCCCGCTCTAACCTGCACTAAAAAAGAATATTGATCCGTATCAGTTTGCTTACAAATGCGAAAGAAGAACCTTAGATGCAGTTGCTGTTCTGCATCACAATATACTGTTCAGCTTAGAAAGGAGTAAGAAGTTTATTCTATGAGCTTTTGTGAACTATACTTCTGCTTTTGATTCTATCCTAAGGCAATTCCTACTTAACAAGTTAGTGTCAACACTGACAGCTGAACAACCAGCTGGCTATATTCCCACCTCTCTGGAAGAGAAGAGTACACTGTGATTGGAGGAACGTGTTCAACGTCTCTACCGTCTAATCAAGGTGTGCCACAAGGAGCTGTTTTCTCCTCTCTTCTTTTCACTCTTTTTTGTGCATGATCTGTTATCTTTCACAGAAAACACTTTCGTGAAATATGCAGACGGTCTCACTTTAATAAACACAGTGTCAAAGATTAACTATCTTGGTGTTACCTTTTCCTCTAGTCTTTCTTGATCTTCTCATGTTTTATTGTCATCGAAGAAAGTTTTCTGTCTGACTTACTATATAAAGAGACTGCATGCTTTTGGGATTACTCGATATTTACTCTTACAATTATTCAATTCTTGGACATTACCTATTTTTCATTACTGTTACCCACTGTTCTTTCACAGGTTTCTGAGAAAAGACTTTTCCAGGTGACAGGTGTTATCTCACCAGATACTAACCATCCCCTTCATTCATATCCTTCTCCTTGTATATTTTCTGGTAGAACGAGACGTCAATACACTAAAATCCATGTACACAAGAAAAGGTATTAAAGTTCTATGATACCTTATCTAACAAATATACTCTGTGACGAATAGGTTTTTAGAGTTGACCTAGTTAATAACCTATATTCTTAAACATGTTTGTAATTGAAAAGTTGGACAGTTTTAGATCTTTGTTTAACATTTATCTTTTCAATTGTTTTGTTTCTATAAAAGAAACTTATTGAAGTACCTCTTACTGAGAATTCTATATTGGCAAAACATAAAACTGTCCATAGTGATATAAGACATTTTCTCAAATAAAATAAGCTGAAAATGTTTACATACATTTTTTTCTATTTAAAATGATTTCCATGCTAAATTTTTACTTTAGAAATTCAGACAAACAAGGCAATGAAATTTTATTATTAACTAAAAATTCAGTACAATTTTCATTAAACAGATTATTAATTTATGTAAAGATCACCATTTTTAATTGTATTCTTTATTTCAAACAGTCAAGGTGACAGACAAATAATTCTTCATAGTTGAAATCATGAGTCAATTGAAGCTAGACCATCATGGCAAACCTAGAAGCACTGGATGGCCATTTCGTCATATTGTGAAACTCCTCAACAGTGCGTATCCACGATCCTGCCTCGCGAACATAAACTAACAATGACTAAAAAATTATTCAAATCCAAGAAATAGTCAGTAAATACATTTTTTCAACTTAGTATTGGATTTCTTAATAGTATACATTAAATATCTTTTAGAGGATTAGACCTAAAAGATTTGTATTTTGATGGTAAATTTATATAAAATTACCATGAAGCTGGCCAAAGATCATATTACGTCGGGAAATAGAAGCAGATATGAAAAGGATGAATAACAACTGGAAAAGATTACCCAGGACAGTGTTGGATAGAGAATACTGATGTGTAGCCTATGCTCCTTCACGAGGGGTAACAGGCTTAAGATTACCATGAAGCTGAATAATTTACTGTTTAAATGAATTAAAAACGAATAATAATAATGACAAATTTAACTCCGCCTGTAGCTCCTCTGGGGGTTGCTGCCGGTCCCAAGCCCGGATGAAGGAGGAGGTTTGGGCATGGGGTTAGCGACCCCATCCCGTAGAAAATCAACTCGCTAAAAAATGCTAATCAGAAAAAAATCATTCAAACCATTTAAACTCTGCCCTGGGAGTAGAAGGAATAATTATGACGTCTCATGATGAAAGCTGAGTTCCTTCGGAAGTCATGAGGCCGATGCACCTTCTTACAACCAGAGCGACAATTTTTATAGGTACACGGAATGTCTGGACAATGTGGGAGACCGGAAGAGTCTTCCAAATTTCTGCGGAAATGAGGAAATACAACCTGGAGGTTCTTGGAATCAGTGAAACGCATTGGACGCAGGTTGGACAACAATGACTGTCTTCAGGAGAACTTCTGTTATACTCCGGTCATGAAGAAGAAAGTGCCCCACATACACAAGGAGTTGCATTGATGCTGTCCAGAAAAGCACAAAATGCACTTATAGGATGGGAATCTCATGGACCAAGGATCATCAAAGCCTCCTTCAGAACAAAGAGAGAGGGCATTACAATGAACGTCATCCAATGCTATGCGCCGACCAACGACTACGATGAAGACGCTAAAAACCAATTCTACGATAGGCTGCAGTCAATCTTCGAGAAGTGCCCAACCAAGGACCTGACCATTCTAATAGGAGATTTCAATGCCAAGGTTGGAAAGGACAACACTGGATACGAAGACGTCATGGGACAATATGGACTGGGAGGAAGGAACGAAAATGGTGAGAGATTTGCAAACCTATGTGCCTTCAATAAACTGGTCATAGGTGGCACCATATTTCCACACAAAAACATACACAAAGCCACTTGGATTTCACCGGATCACACTACACAGAATCAAATCGACCATATCTGCATCAACAAAAAGTTCAGGAGGACGATGGAGGATGTGAGAACCAGAAGAGGAGCTGATATAGCATCCGATCATCATTTGCTGGTCGCCAAGATGAAACTAAAACTTAGGAAGCACTGGACAACGGCTCAGACAACATCACAAAAGTTTAATACGGCCTTTCTTCGAGATGCTGACAAACTCAACAAATTCAACATAGCCCTCAGCAACAGGTTCCAGGCCTTTCATGATCTACTCAATGGAGAGGGAACTACCATGGAGAGCAACTGGAAAGGTATCAAGGAGGCAATCGTTTCTACATGTCAGGAGGTTCTGGGCCAAAAGAAGCACCATCACAAGGAATGGATCACTGTTGGTACACTGGATAAAATTGAAGAAAGAAGGAACAAGAAGGCAGCAATCAATATCAGCCGAACCAGAGCGGAAAAAACCAAGGCACAAGCCGAATACACAGAAGCAAACAAGCAAGTGAAGAGGAGCATCAGAACCGACAAACATAAATATGTGGAAGATTTAGCGATGACAGCGGAAAAGGCTGCAAGAGAGGGAAACATGAGAAAGCTGTATGATACAACAAAGAAACTTGCTGTAAATTACCGTCAACCAGAAAGACCAGTGAAAAGCGAGGAAGGCAAAGTAATCACCGACATTGAAGAACAACGAAACAGGTGGGTAGAACACTTCAAGGAACTCTTGAATCAACCAGCTCCACTGAACCCACCCAACATCGAAGCAGCACCCACAGACCTCCCAATCGATATTGGCCCACCAACAATTGAAGAGATCAGCATGGCCATCAGACAAATCAAGAGCGGCAAAGCAGCTGGACCAGACAACATCCCGGCAGAGGCACTGAAAGCAAATGTAGCAGCAACTGCCAAGATACTCCACATCCTCTTCAGTAAGATTTGGGACGAAGAACATGTACCAACAGACTGGAAAAAAGGACTTCTGATCAGGATACCAAAGAAAGGCGATCTTAGCAAGTGCGACAACTACAGGGGCATCACTCTCCTCTCAATACCAGGGAAAGACTTCAACCGAGTATTGTTAAACAGGATGAAGGATTCCGTGGACGCTCAACTTCGAGATCAACAAGCTGGATTTCGTAAGGATAGATCGTGCACAGATCAAATCGCAACTCTGCGGATCATTGTGGAACAATCAATCGAATGGAATTCATCACTGTATATCAACTTCAACGACTACGAGAAGGCATTTGATAGCATGGACAGGACAACGCTATGGAAGCTTCTTCGACACTACGGCGTGCCTGAGAAGATAGTCAATATCATACGGAACTCCTATGATGGACTAAACTGCCAAATCGTCCACGGAGGACAACTCACCGACTCGTTTCAAGTAAAGACCGGTGTTAGGCAAGGTTGCTTACTCTCACCCTTTCTCTTTCTCCTGGTGATCGACTGGATTATGAAGACGTCAACATCTGGAGGAATGCACGGGATACAGTGGACAGGCAGGATGCAGCTTGACGATCTAGACTTCGCGGATGATCTGGCTCTTCTATCACAAACGCAACAACAAATGCAGGAGAAAACGACCAGTGTAGCAGCAGCCTCAGCAGCAGTAGGTCTCAATATAAACAAAGAGAAAAGCAAGACTCTCCGATACAATACAATATGCACCAATCAAATTACACTTGACGGAGAAGCTTTGGAGGATGTGGAAATCTTTACGTATCTGGGCAGCATCATTGATGAACACGGTGGATCAGATGCAGATGTGAGGGCGAGGATCGGCAAAGCAAGAGCAGCATACCTACAACTGAAAATCATCTGGAGTTCAAAACAATTGTCAACCAACACCAAGGTTAGAATTTTCAATACAAATGTCAAGACAGTTCTGTTGTATGGGGCGGAGACGTGGAGAACTACGAAAGCCATTATCCAGAAGATACAAGTGTTTATTAACAGTTTTCTACACAAGATACTTCGGATCCGATGGCCAGACACTATCATCAACAAGTCACTGTGGGAGACAACAAACCAGATTCCAGAGGAGGAAGAAATCAGGAGGAAGCGCTGGAAGTGGATAGGACACACTTTGAGGAAATCACCCAATTGTGTCACAAGACATGCCCTCACATGGAATTCTGAAGGTCAAAGGAGAAGAGGAAGACCAAAGAACACATTACGCCGAGAAATAGAGACAGACATGAGAAGAATGAACAAGAACTGGATAGAACTAGAAAAGGAAGCCCAGGACAGAGTGGGTTGGAGAATGCTAGTTGGCGGCCTATGCTCCATTGGGTGTAACAGGCGAAAATAAGTAAGTAAGTAATAATAAATTTACATTGTTGAATATAATAAAACTATATACAATAATTAATTGTGTTTTTCTTTTACCAGAGTAAATTTTTACTTTATTATAAAAAGGAGAATATATCTAATGTTTCACTTTAATGAAATTAATAACAAATAATTACTTATTATTATTATAATAATATGGATATTTAAAGCTTTAGTAAATCAAAGATAATTTACGTATGTACAATTGTCTATATGTATGTATGTATGTGTGTGTGTGTAGATATATTCATTCCATTTATTTATAATTCTCATTGAAATTAGACTATAATTATACTCAATTATTTTATGAATTAAATATACTCACTTTTCCATATTTATATATACATATCAACCGAAATATATGAAACAAGTGAATAGTCTAAATGTCAAACAAAAATGTTTGTATACTCATTGTATCATATTACTTCTCTATCTTGCTATCCTTCTAATTATATTATGTTTCTAAGTACTAATGCTTTTCTATAATCTATTTTATGATTGGTTTTATAGAGTTAATTTAAATAGAATATTCTATAATATACATATTAAATTTTAGTCAATTTAAAAGAAGAAAGAAAAAAAGAGAACAAAAAAGAACCCCTCCCCATCAATGTTGTAAACATGTTTGAACACAATTAAAAAAAGATGTAATTATTATCTTATATACTACTGTTATAATTATTCCAATTAAATGGGATAATGTATTTTAATAAAAACAAAACCCTTATATATATCATATATATATATATATATATAATGACCGATGAAAATGATATACCATATACCATATATATATATATTCTATCAGTAAACTTATAAAATTATGATAAAAATTTATTTTTTTTTCTTTTTAGAAACGAATTTAGAATTTAATATTAACCATATAAATATGTGACCACATGTTCATTCAATAATTATTGTCAACATCTTTGTGAATATTCCTTTTTTTTTCTCTTTTTTTTACATTCCCTGTCTCTGATAAGAATTCTTTACAGATTAGAAAATGAAATAAAGTCAAGATATGAACTTTATTAACCCTTATTTTATAGTGTACTATTGTTGTTGTTGTCACTGTTTTTTTTTCTTTTTAAAAAAAATATATATTAGTACAGTTATTTATACCTTCCAGTATTAATTTTGTATTGAATAGGAAAGGTAGAGAGAGAGAGAGAAAGAAACAAACATAATTATAAAATGTAATTAATCAGTTCATTAGTAAACAAAATTGAATATCTTCCTCCGCCACCCCTCCCCCCGGTCATTTAATTTATACATTTGGACAGGTGTGAACTAGTAGAATTATTTCTTCATTTTTATCATATTGATAAAACAAAAAAAACAATGAAAAAATTTATTCTGTTGTGTCATGTGATCTATTCTTGTTCTAATATATATACACAATATTTAATACTTCTATGTTAAGAAAACCGGATACTATTAGCAACAGCATTTTATGGGAGAGGACAAACCAGCTTCCAGATGAAGAGGAAATTAGGAAAAAACGTTGGAAGTGGATAGGATATACATTGAGGAGATCAACAACCTGCATCACAAGGCAAGCACTAACTTGGAATCTGGGAGGGAAGCGGAAAAGAGGAAGGCCAAAGAACACAATACACTGTCAAATAGAAGCAGATATGAAAAAGGATGAATGTTGACTGGAAAAAAAACTGGAAAGGATTGCCCAGGACAGAGTTGGATGGAGAATGCTGGTGTGCGGCCTATGTTCCTCCACGAAGGGTAACAGGCATAAGTAAGTAATGTTAAGAAAAAAAGTAAACAAATCTACTTAAAATATATGAAAAAAAGTAAAACAACAACAAAGCTTAACACAACGAATTAGATGCTATTAAGAACTAGGATATATTCTTACTTAATTAAACAAGTATAAGAATCAGATATAACTAATATAAATAATGATGTGAAAAATTAAATATTATTTTAATCCTATTATTTGTCTTTTCGAGAAAGGCCTTTCATTGTATTTATTATTTATTTATTTAAACACATAAATATTGTTACAAAGGGGCTGTAATGCTGCCCGGGAGCTCACACCGAAGCAGGTGGTTTTCTTAGGGGGCCTCACCCGGAGCCTGTGACCTAAAGATCTGATCAACAAAGCAGTGGAGCATCGTGAGGAGATGCATTGTAAATTATATATAAATATCAACTAATATACTAAACAATTCATCGAATTTCTGTCTTGACTATTTATATCTAAATAGAAATTGGTATATATGATATTAAAAAAATGAGTAAAATAATTGTTAATGACAAGAATTTATGAGTATGTGTTACATATTCAAATTAGTCACTTATCATAAAGGTAATTTCATGATAGATTAATATTAACTGGATAGTAATTGAAAACTAGATAATATTGGATAGCTGTTTCAGACCAGTTAGAAATTCAGCGGTTGTTCAAGTTAATGATGTGACATGAAGTTATACTCGAAACCTTGAAGTTTCTTGTAAACCATGATGTGTTTAAACAATTATAACTGTGTTCACTGATTTATATTTTCACCTTCAGTTACTTTACTGTATATTGGATAAAGACTGTGTAATGCTGATAAGTCACAATTGATTGATCACTGGGTGGTGATCAATCTCATGCGTGTCAGGTCCTTAGTGCTGATCGAATGCTATCGATCAAGTTGCAATGTGGCCACCAGTCTAGGTGGCTCGACACTGCGGGCACTATATATATTAGGGTAACATGGTGGTTGGAGGTGGTCAACAGGAAACCCTGGACCCGGGTTTCGTGCTACTTGGCACTCGTCAGCAAGGTGTACCTGTAATCTCGATAGCATTCGATCAGCACTAAGGACCTGACACGCATGAGATTGATCACCACCCAGTGATCAATCAATTGTGATTACATCTCAGTCCTACAGGAGGTCGGTCGCGGCCCGAATAGCTCAGTGGTAACGTCTCTGACTGTGAAGCTGAGTGACGCGGGATCGAATCCGCCAGGGAGCATCAGTTCCCTCAAGATTACAGGTACACCTTGCTGACGAGTGCCAAGTAGCACGAAACCCGGGTCCAGGGTTTCCTGTTGACCACCTCCAACCACCATGTTACCCTAATGCTGATAAGTGTCACAATATTTAACTATTGTCAAGTTATATATCGGTTTAGTAAAATATGGATAACATGAGGTATAGGATCCTCAGCAGCATTTTACATTTGAAATTAGTTTACAATTAAGTGTTTAATTTTATTCAATAATAATCAGTGAATTCACTCATCCCTAAAAGAAGGTTATGAAACTCATTTTGGTAATTTAGATTGAATTTCCTTTATCGTTTGTTTGAACATTTTGTTAAAATTTGATTTTGTAAATATTTAGCCACTAGGGCTACTTTACTGACACCGTATTAGCGACTACACTAATAGTTACAAAGTCTCGATTTACTTGCATCGCTTCTATCCTCCTTATTTCATCACTTACTATGACGGGACCCTAAATTCTAGTCAAAACAGATTGAATTCTCCAGTCTATTTGATTATTATTTCCTTCTTATCTCTGTTTGTGCCTGCCTAAAAATGGATTGAAATGATATATATACATTGCAGTGACATGCTATTATAATCTACAGACGCTATAGCACACTATATTCCGATACCACTAGCGTGGGCCTATAAATCCTGACTGTGGATATTCATTTTTCTACTTGATAAATGGAAATTGAAATCCAATGCAAAACTGGAATGAATAACTATAATATCTGCAAATGGTTCATTTAACTGGTTTAGATACAGTATGAACTTATCCAGCACTGACGAAATATTTTCTATATGAGTATTCATAACTAAAAATCTCAATGTAAGGATCAGCGATGGCTGTCGCCAATCATTTAGAATAAGGACTGATCAATTCGGTTAAATGACAGTGAAAAGTACTTCTTACCAACAATTGCTATAGTGTCCCTTAAATATATTTGCAAAAAAAAACTGTAAACAAGTATTCTTGAATGTTTTAAAATAGAAAATGCATGTTGTTTCTTTTTACTCATTTTATTTGGAAAAAATGTCAGTTAGGATCTTGTCATGTTAAAAAAAAGCAAACATCATAAGCATAACAAAATGAAGTATGAATTCCGACTGATAGGAAACATTTTTGTGTGTGTATAAAGAATAAGGCATTTTATAAACAGAATAATTGAAAAAACACTACAAAGTATATGGAAATTAGAAAAGTTAAGGAAGCAGATGAGTAAGCGATATTGACCAAACATGCACCAGGTAAAATAGCTTGCTGTATTACAATTCCTTTAGTCTTTTTAGAATTTTTAACAATATACAATGGATTTTCATCAATAGACTCAGTTTCATTAACAATTAACTGAGAATACTGTATAGTATGTGATTTAGGTATAAACATATTGGTTTCATACAAAAACGAAGATGAATGGTCGTCGGAGTAGTTTGATCTGAGATATGTTACGTTGTTTTGTGGAATAGAATAGATTTTCGGACACTCTGATAACTAGAATATATATTTTAAAGAAATAAAATCAAATACAATGAGAAAAATTATCTTCACTTTCTCATACGGATACATAATGATAGAAGAAAATCTCAACAGTAAGATAGTGGAGGAAATTCTTTTAGCTAAAGAGGATTACTTTAGTGGTGTTAAGCTGTATAAGCTTGACCATATTGCATACAAATTCTGACACAGAGAATCAGTCACGTCTAGCATGTCAACTTAAACATGCATTTCATTTCCACTTCTGTAGAACACGGCTTTAAGAAAATTCAGCTACTGGAGTAGAAGTATGCCATTATTGTTTACAACTTTTATTCCCATATATATATATATATATATATATAGATGATAAGGTGAAATAAATAAATTCAAAAGACCTTATTTCTTACTTACTGGACACAGTAATCTGCAATCAGGACATACAAGTTTTCCTTTCACAGTAAGACTTTGTTTTGTTAAACAAGCGTTAATTTCACCAATTTCTCCTGGCACTTCACAAGGAATCGACATACCTCCAGCAAGTTCTAAGATCAAACCACCTTCAGTCATTGAACATCGGAACTGAAATTTTTCGAGAAAAATTATACGAATAACTGATGATAACGTTTGTAAGATAGATAATAAAGAACTCCGGTTTTAAAAGTGTTCGTGAGTCTTCATTTAGGATATATACTTAAATATTCAAAAGAAGGCAACATGTATCCGTAAACTATAAAAATATTTTTGAAAGAATTACTATGGTTATAACTTTTTCAAACTTACTAATAAATTATAAAAATCTACTAACCAAACACATACACATTCTCTCCTACATTTATTAACCACTACTTTTAATGGTCTTCAGCTTATCAACAAACTGACCATAATTAACTTCTATGAGATTATTATGAGTGCTTAGCAGTTCTAGAATACGGTGAGAAAGTTTACTGTATCCTTGAGCTTGAAATAACTCCACAACTGTCATTAGTTGATATATAACTGTTTGCATTAAAAGCTGAAAATTGTCTAGTAATTTAGATAAAAACTAAACAAAATTGGAATCTTATTAATCATAGATACGATAAAAAAGTGGTCATTGTTCTCAGAAATAGAAAAATTAATCAAAAATACTGTCTAAATAAGAATACAACTTAATGTAAAATATGACGGACAAAGAGTAATCTAAATAAGAATTATGAAAGCCTATAAATAAGATCGAAGTGATTAAACAAGAAAGAATTAGTATGGAGTGATCTCAGAACGATTTCAGTGTTCCGTTTTCATACTAACTCTGTGAACAGTTTAAATAAATTATATTTACGTTAGATTTCGAAGAAGATATGGATATGTATATTTATAATACATTCTTAATGGCAACCAATACTTTTGGTAGAGAATAATTATTAGGCTTCACATGAATACTTTTATAGAATATGGAAAACGTATCATTCTAATTAGCTAGAAAATCCATAGATTACGAAAAATGTATGACGTTTTACAACATTTTAGACATACTCCTCACCAGTGTGACTCATCAGATAAAATAGGAAAATGATTATCATAATATTGCAGTAAGATATATCAAACAAATAAATGTGCAGAAATGCACTTCACTTCAATAATGAATAGTTACAAAATGATTTAATATATTGAATGAATGAGGGTAAAACTGAAAACGAAGTCTTCTGCTGTTCTACAGTGTTCAGAAGATTAAGCACTATCGATATAATCATTGAAAAAGTTGTTCAAATCATACTGTGTAACATCCAGCTCCTTCCACTGGTGGAACAAATAATGAATCACCATTTATTAAATGCCAGTTGGGACTATGCTCTACACAAACAGAATTCATACCAAATCGTTCAAGTTTAAAATTGTGATGTGGATCTGTAAAATAAAATGAAACAAATGAATAGTGAATCTCCAACAATCGTTTGTAAGGTAATCTAGGTCTATGAGTGAAATGAAAAACAGAAATTGTTATAAACGACTTCGAATGAATTCATACTGACGTAGAAATTTAGTTTGATGATTAACACCAAATATTTAGCAATTATTTGAAGGTAAATATTATGGTTATATCTTTTCAATTACCTTGTAAATATGAATCGTAATGAGCTACTTATAAGTGACACAATATAAAATTGACTTCGGTTTTAGATCCATTTGAGACCAATAATGTGGTTGAGGTTTACTTCCTTCTCAATAATAACTATAACTGATTAGAAAAGAATATCCAGTACCCTAGTCTGTCTCTGATATATATTACGATTCTTTCTAAGTCGTTTCACTTGTTATCATCCTATTTTCGTCCATTCAATTACAAAAGAATATCACCGATGATTCAAAACAAGTCAAATCACTTGATAATAGTAGTGTATTTCGAAACATTCAATGAAATAAAACTTCTTTAAAAAGAAGTATCAAGAGGAGTTTTATTTATCATATAATTAGTTATTTTGAAAAGGTCATTAATATTAAAACATTCTAAAAACCTATAAGTGAATTTATAAAAAAAAACTAATATTTCATAAGGCAAATGAAAGCTATCCCACTTAAAGTTTAATATTGATTACTGTTAGTTTATTCGGAGAGATCAAGAGAAAGATATTACTAATAAACATAACAAATAGTTTATCTTACGTTTATGAAAATTGATATATGGTCTATAATATGCCAATTCACTTCATAAATTGAAACAGTGCAAAAAACATAGTGATTAACCTAATCAATCTGTTGAGTAATTTAATGCAACTAAAATATAGAAAAAAACTACTGCTCAGCAACTGTTCAATATGGTTGAGATCATGAGTCAATTGAAGCTAGACCACCATGGAAGACGTAGAAGCACTGGACGGCCGTTTCGTCCTATTGTGGGACTCCTCAGCAGTGCGTATCCACGATCCGGCCTCCCCAGATTCCAACCTAGGACCTACTAGTCTCGCGCCAGAGCACTTAACCACTAAACCACTGAGCGGGCATCCAACGGTACTAAAGTCTAACATCAACCAATCCACGACATTGAGCAACTATTCACCAATTGTCTTCAGTGAGTTCCTAAATCACAACAGACCTAGTTGAAATCCACTGGTTACTGTTTCTCATTAGAACTCCAGGAAATACCTCAAGGAGCCAGTCACTAGTGAGCATATGAACTATTCAATAGAAAATAATTTGATCGGTATATAATTTAAAATACACAACTTGTAAAAATTGAAGTGAATGATGATAATTATACTGAATTTGATCGATTAATTACCATGGTATAAATTTTACCAAAAGTTAATCAAATGCAAGTGTAAACAAACATTTGGTTCAAGTTACCTTTTAGATTAGTTGATACATGACAATGAGTATTAGCAATTGATTTTCCTACATCATCTTCCCATTCAATTTCCTATAAAAAAAACAAGTTTATATAAGAATGAATAGAGATTATTATATTATATAAAATCTAATAAAAGTGATATGTAAAAGAACAATTCTATTAAAATAGATCCATCTAGGCATTTGTTAATTAGTGGAAAGAATGTTTCACTTAAAAACTGTGTAGAAACAAACCAAAACCAAAACATATGGATTCTCACTTCAATGAGGATAAGAAAATCATAATATATTTGTGATATCTTACAATGAGTAGAAATTTGAATTTTTGATGTTTCGTGACTTGATATAAGCCAATTTTTCAAAGTAAACAAACGAATAACCCATTTAATATAATTTTAAGTAATATAAAAGAACAAGACAAAATATTTAGTTCAGTCAAAATCAGAATAAGTTTGAATATGTCTATGTCATAAATCTAGACTATGTTTTACTATTATGGTTTGAATTATTTTTCCTGGTTAGCGTTTTTTTAGGGAGTTAGTTTTCTGCGGGATGGGGTCGCTAACTCCATGCCCAACCCTCCTCCTTTACCGGGGCTTGGGATCGGCATTAACTCTTGAAGAGTTACAGGCGGATCGGACATACATTGAGGAAATCACTAAACTGCATTACGAGACAAGCCCTAACTTTGAATCCGGAAGGGAAGTAGAGAAGAGGAAGGTCAAAGAACACATTACGCCGGGAAATAGAAGCAGATATGAAAAGGATGAATGTTGACTAGAAGAGATTGCCCAGGACAAGGTTGGATAGAGAATACTGGTGTGTAGCCTGTGTTCCTCCACGAGGGGGTAACAGGCGCAAGTAAAATTCACTTAGTATTGTTTTGTTTGAATCTTCCCATTGATGTTTAGGACTGCAACTGGTCAGTCTCTAATTGGCATATGTGCATACTGTGTGTATTGACTCGATATAGCCTAAATTCACGAGCAATGTAAGCAAAGATGGATAGTGGCTGGCAGTGGAATCCAGGACGTGCGTTTTGTCCTGTTTGGGACTCGTCAGCTGCATGTACCTGCATCTCAGAGTTGATGTTCACTCTGGGACTCGAACCCAGTACCGTTCGCTTCAAACAGCACCGCGTTATTCAATGTTTAACTCTCACACGTTGACAATCACATAATATTCTTTAAGTGAGTGATTCTATTAACAGTATAATAAAATAAAATAGTTTAATTAACAAACCTGATGATATGGACAGTAATTAGCCAAAGCTATTTTCCCTCCTAATTTAACCAAAGGATATTGATTAGTTAAGTTTCCAGTACCTAGATTGATTTCAGAATTCAACGTAACAGTCGGGAAATTTGTGTTAACGAAATAAACATATTCAGAAGGCAACGGTTTAGAATATTCAATTAGATTACAGAATCCATAACTTTCTTTACCAGGTGTACAGCTAACCTGTAATCCATTATTTTTATTGTGAAAACTTGAAGTTAACTGTTGACAAAATGGTGTAATTGGATGACCACTATAAAAAGGAAAATAAAACATATTACGTTAATTAATACCCAGAAGATGTTGGTTTGTAAACGAAGATAGTTTACCTTTTATTTAATCTACATGTCAAATTATTATGTAATTTACGAAATATAAAAGAAAAAATTTACATAATTAGCAGTGATTGTGAGATATCCATATTCTAATATAATAACTTATGAAAGTCAACTACCTTAATTGACATACTAAAAAATAAATGAAAACATAATACGCTATCCATTGTAGTTATGAAAACTAGAAATTCACGGTGTCATACAAACTATTTGCGTCAAAACACATTTAGGTAAAAGTTGTTGAGAAATGTAAATCTGTTTTATAAAGAAATTCATGTTGAATATCTTATTCCAAAATTTTAGAACAAGTTCGTATCAGAAGTGATTTGGTTATAAAAACTGTGAATATTTTGTATAATCCACTAACAGTGGACCTTTTAAAACCATGCTGTCAAAGTATCATTACAATTTAAATGTAAAAGGTTATCATTCTCTGTTTGCCCTATCAATAAATATAGCAGAAAATATTCTGCTTATCAGATTTATCAAACATATGTACAGGATAACATAAACTATTCAAAAAAGCTTAGTTTGCTACTGAAGACGTCCATATGCTATAGTAATTCCATTGAGTCTACCCAATGAATATCTTAAATTCTATGTGGAGCACTAAAGTGCTTCCTCAAAGCTTTCTGCAACTGATGCTTGTTTAGGGGATTTATCAAGCTAAATCACGTAATCAAACCATATATGAAGATCTATGCTACAGTTTATTATCAGATTGATATTCATTGCACTCTCTTCCATTATACAAATCAGTTCTTAGGTAAGAGCTTTAATTTTGTGATTTTTATTTCTAAGTCAAAATGTATAATAAACTGACTTCATCAATAACTAATAACTAATTTAGTCGTGGTTTCTAATCACTGAAGAATGACTTAAAAAGGGCACATTGTTCGAACGTCTTGACTTAATTTAATACTTTTCCTGTAATGCACAACCGAGACCTCAACAAGGATGAAAATCAGTGTCTTTTGGTGGGGTTCTCAATTAAGTCATGTTATATACTAGGAAAAAGTAAGTACTGATAACTTACGGGACCTCTTATTAGACTATTAATCTATTTATATTCCTATGGTATAACTATTCAGTAACTGGATTATCTATATCTATATTCATCTTATTACTAGCTTCATTTTGACCTATTGATTATTACTATATGATTTACTGTCCCTACGTTATGCTCAGTTTTATTGATTATTGTCTCCCACGCTTACAGCTTCATTTGGCCTGGTTTTGTACAAATATTATTTTCTATTTTATGGTGTGGTGTGGTCTGCCTGTCTGGTATATAGATAAAGTATGCTTGAAATAAACGATTCGCATTACAGCAGCTGCTATTGGTGTTCTGGACTCAAGTGGACGGGTAGGCGGATAAGGACCAATAAGGACGCTAGATTACTCATATTAATCGAACGTCATTGTCACAGTGTGAAGGTCGTAGAAGGCGTATTCTATTGGTGGATCATTTACGAGAATTACGTCCTTGTTAAATTCGTAAGGTCATAACGAATCAGCGACGACCTTGATCAAGTCATAACAATTGGCTACAGTCTAGGACAAATCATAACAAATTGGCGACGGGGATTTCGGTAAAAAAAAAATACAAGAATTGGGACGTGATTCTGAAAAAAATACAGCAGTCGGTGACGTCATTTTGGAATTAAATAATCCATAATATTTGCCGGTGTTTTTTTGGATTTATTATTATTATTCTCATTTTTAAAAAAAATGTCAATTTCTCCAGAACAGCTACAGTTAATATTGCAGCAGCAGCAGCAACAGATGTTAGCTTGTCAACAACAACTCCTGGAAGCACTTTTGGGGAAAATGTCTATTCAGCAAGATATTCCAGAACATAAAAGCATAGAGTCATATCTTAATCCAATTCCAGAATTTATTTTCGATGCAGACAGCGGTCACACTTTTGAAGCATGGTTTGGCAGAATTGAAGATATTTTTCGAGTAGAATTTGCTGCTATGGAGGACACAAAGAAAGTCCGGTTGCTCTTACAGAAACTTGGTCCTAACGAGCATCAGAAGTATAAAAACCATATCCTGCCCAAACATCCACGAGAGATTAGTTTCGATGAAACTGTTAACATTTTAAATAAAATGTTTTCTGAACAGATGTCTCTATTTCGTATCCGGTATAATTGCCTACAACTGACTAGAGAAGCTGATGAGGATTATACTACGTATGCCGGAAGAGTAAATTTACAAGCGGAACGATTTAAATTAAATGTGTTAACCAGTGATCAATTTAAATGCTTATTATTTATTTCTGGTCTGAATTCTCCCAGCGATGCTGATGTTCGCATGAAGTTATTATCTCGTATGGAACATGACGAAGAAATGACGCTACAAACCATTACTGGTGAGTGTCAACGATTAATAAACTTGAAACAGGATTCGGCTATGTTAGAAACCAAAAGTGCTGCACCATCTACTCATTCTGTCCATGCTGTTAAGACAAGTCAACGACAAAAAAGTGCCAAAAGTTATAAACATCACACAAAAATTCCTAAACCTTCAACGAAATGTTGGTATTGCGGCGCGTGGCATTTTTCAAGATTTTGCAGATTTAGAAATCATACATGCACGGTGTGCAATAAACTTGGTCATAAAGAATCAGTTTGCCGGACAAGAGAAAATTTGAGATCAAAGCCTACGAAGCGTCCTCACCAGTTTCAAAACAAATATATTAACAGTATATATTCTACACGAGCTTTAAGTATGGCAGATAAAAGAAGGTATGTGGAATTATTGGTTAATGGTGTTCATGTCCGATTACAATTGGATACAGCGTCAGATATCACATTGATCTCTAAACGAACATGGAATTTAATTGGTTGTCCACAAGTATTACCTACTGAGCATACTGCACGAAATGCATCCGGAGATATATTAAAGCTTGTTGGAATTATAAAATGCTCTGTTGAATTTCGAGATAACTACTTCACAGGGAATTGTTATTTAACGAACAGGCATGACTTAGACCTTATTGGAATAGATTGGATAGATAAACTAAACCTATGGGATGTACCATTGAGTGAAATATGCATGATGAAGTGCACAAATAGTCCCAGAGATCTACCCATGGTTCATGTAGCTAAGAAAGCCATAACGATAGAAGACCTCTTACAGAAACACAGGAAGTTGTTCCAGAATAAATTGGGATGCTGTACCATTGGAAAGGCAAAGTTATATTTACGACAGGATGTAAAACCTGTTTTTTGTCCAAAACGCCAAGTCCCGTATGCAGCCACCGATAAAGTTGACAAGGAGTTAGATCGATTAGAGAAACTGGGTGTAATACAACCGGTTAATTATTCAGCATGGGCAGCACCAATAGTAGTAGTGCAGAAAGCAAACGGAACTATTCGCTTGTGTGCAGACTTTTCAACAGGATTAAACGATGCTTTACAAAATCACTCATATCCACTTCCCTTGCCAGAAGATTTATTTATTAAACTAAACGGTGGACGTTACTTTTCCAAACTCGATCTATCTGAAGCTTACTTACAAGTAGAAGTTGACGAAGATTCGAGGGAGTTATTAACCATTAATACCCACCGTGGACTTTACCAGTTTAGCCGATTACCTTTTGGCGTAAAACCAGCTCCAGCAATTTTCCAACAGATTATGGATACCATGTTGTCTAACCTTGAAGGTGTGGCAGTTTATTTGGACGATATTATAGTTGTTGCCTCTTCTGCTCACGAACTGATGAGTCGGTTAGACGTAGTGCTCAATAGAATATCGCAAGCCGGGTTTCAATTACAAAAAGAAAAGTGTCAATTTATGCTAGATTCTGTTAAATATCTTGGATATATATTTGATAAAGATGGTCGTCGGCCAGATCCAGATAATATAAATGCCATCAAAAATATGCCCACACCAACTGATGTTACAACTCTCCGTTCATTCTTGGGGATGATTGGATATTATAGTATGTTCGTACCCCAGATGTATAAATTGAGACACCCGTTAAATCAACTTTTGATGGCTAATGCAAAATGGCACTGGACAAAAGAATGCCAATATTCTTTCGACGAAATAAAAAGGATTTTATCTTCTAAATTATTGTTGACTCATTACAATCCTAATCTTGAAATAATTGTTGCCGCTGATGCTTCCAACTATGGAATTGGGGCTGTTATCAGCCATCGTTTTCCTGATGGTAAAGAAAAGCCGATTGCTCATGTATCCCGAACACTTAACCCAGCTGAACGAAAATATAGTCAAATTGAAAAAGAAGGATTAGCTATAGTTTTTGCAGTAAAGAAATTTCATAAAATGATTTATGGACGTCGATTTACTCTTCTAACAGATCACAAGCCGCTTTTATCTATATTTGGATCGAAGTCAGGTATTCCTGCATATACAGCTAATCGATTACAACGCTGGGCTATTACACTACTTGCTTATGATTTCCGAATTCTATATAAATCAACTGAAAAGTTTGGACAAGCTGATGTTTTATCTCGATTAATTGCGAATCAGAAGCAGGAAAGCGAAGATTCTATTATTGCAACGATATCATTGGAAGAAGATATCCACCAAATACTACAAGTTGCTATAAAAGCAACACCATTGTCCGCTGAAGATATTAGACGCTACACTCAAGAAGATGGCGAGCTGAAACGGATTATAAGTTACCTTGAACATGGTTGGCCTTCTCATATAGACAACAAAAATATTGAACAATATGCTCACCGACGAAATTCTTTATCGCTCGTGGACGGGTGCCTAATGTTTGGAAATCGAGTTATTGTACCCACAAGCCTACGCCGGAAGGTGATGTTAGAACTGCACGCTGCACACCCAGGGGTAGCGCGGATGAAAGCACTTGCACGCGGTTATGTATATTGGCCGAATATTGATGCGCAGATTGAAGAATATGTTGCAAAATGTTCAGCATGTGCAAAAGCCATGAAAGCCCCTCGCAAGACCGAAATGCAGAGTTGGGGAACACCATCAAATCCGTGGTCAAGAGTTCATGTAGATTTTGCTGGTCCTATAAACGGTAAACAGTTCTTGATAATCATTGATGCTTTCTCTAAGTGGCCAGAAGTCCACTATATGAAATATGTCTCAACACAAGCTACAGTGAAGAAACTGAGGCAAGTATTCAGTTGTTTTGGGTGTCCAGATATATTGGTGTCAGACAATGGACCACAGTTTACCTCTGCTGAATTTTCGAGGTTCTGCATTGCCAATGCCATTAGGCATATCAAGACACCCCCATACCATCCACAGTCTAACGGCTTAGTCGAAAGGTTCGTGGACACTTTTAAAAGAGCATTGCTTAAAGCCGAAGGGGAAGGAGAAATAGAAGATATAATTCAACGATTTTTACTAAGCTACCGCGCAACTCCCAACCCAGCAACAAATAATCAAGAAAGCCCGGCAGAAGTAATTTTTGGAAGAAAGATTAGAATACCTATGGAACAAATGAAGCCAAAACCTGAAGTCATTCAATGCAAGAATAAACGAATGGAACTGCAATTTAACAAAAGGCATGGTGCCTTACCCAGAAGGTTTAATGTAGGACAAGCAGTAATGGCAAGAGATTTCCAGGGAGTAAAGCCAACCTGGAAATTTGGCATCATAGTCCGAAGAAAAGGGAAAGTTATTTATGAAGTGAAAGTTGGACAAAAGATATGGGTACGACATGCAAACCAGATACAGCCGACCAGACAGGAGTGGGAGATAGAAAGTGATAGAAAGCATGATATACCATTAAATATATTAACCGAGTCGGATAATGAAATTAAAAAGGACCCGAATAAAAAGAAGACGTGTACAACACTCCCAAGGCGGTCGCAGCGCATCAGGCGGAAACCTAATCGTATAAAAATAAATCCCAAGGATCGCTATTATCCATGATGCTTCAAAAAAGGGGAGGTGTTATATACTAGGAAAAAGTAAGTACTGATAACTTACGGGACCTCTTATTAGACTATTAATCTATTTATATTCCTATGGTATAACTATTCAGTAACTGGATTATCTATATCTATATTCATCTTATTACTAGCTTCATTTTGACCTATTGATTATTACTATATGATTTACTGTCCCTACGTTATGCTCAGTTTTATTGATTATTGTCTCCCACGCTTACAGCTTCATTTGGCCTGGTTTTGTACAAATATTATTTTCTATTTTATGGTGTGGTGTGGTCTGCCTGTCTGGTATATAGATAAAGTATGCTTGAAATAAACGATTCGCATTACAGCAGCTGCTATTGGTGTTCTGGACTCAAGTGGACGGGTAGGCGGATAAGGACCAATAAGGACGCTAGATTACTCATATTAATCGAACGTCATTGTCACAGTGTGAAGGTCGTAGAAGGCGTATTCTATTGGTGGATCATTTACGAGAATTACGTCCTTGTTAAATTCGTAAGGTCATAACGAATCAGCGACGACCTTGATCAAGTCATAACAATTGGCTACAGTCTAGGACAAATCATAACAAGTCAAAGAAGTCACAATTTGATAATGGACTATTGTGTTGTCAGCAAGCATCATCATACCATCTTCGAGTTCAGTGATTCCCAGTGATCTGTACATATCTCCAAAGTAAGTCGTCAATAATCTTTGAGTTATTTCTAATGTTTATGTTGACTATTCTCAGATCAATTAAATGTACAGTCCACTAACCTGTAAACATTTAACATTAGTGTAAATATTGAATAGCGAAAGTTCTACATCAAATTACTCACCCACGACTTTGTTCTAGCATGTATTCTAAACAACTGGCAGTAGCAAAGGTACATCCTCGACCTCTACCCCAACTGAAAGACTGAGATAATGCATAGTTTGAGATGTACCAGCTTAAATGAAGAAAAATATATTAATTGTAAATAGAATGTAAATTGCTTTTATTGGAAAATTAAATATGAATGTACAAAATAAAGGTTTCTTAAGCCTCTACTTCAGAAGATCTAGGAGTGATGAGAATGTTGTTTATCTACTATACAAGTTTAAAGAATTCAATGGGAAAATTCCACTAACAATTACACGAAAGCCAATCAACCCACAGTTAAAGAGATCGAAATAGCATGACTAGTGATAAATTGTAACAGTTAAACCCGGTTATTTGTTGACTAGATGTTTAGCTTGATAAACAGTCTGCTGAAAACTAAACAAATACTTTGAAAATATAATGTCTGAAAACATTAAGAATCTACAGAAAACTGCGAACGAATTTATTAGAATAATAAAAACACGCTTAAAATTCTTCTTCCTTCACCAATCATTGAAATTAATGTGAAAAATATGATTCATTGTCATAATTGAGGAACTTTCAAAACCTATTCGGTAAACAAACTGTTGATGTTCAATCCTAGTTTTAACTATTTAATAGTACTATTCCGTTGAAAGAGTTTGTTTACAGTCGCCAGGTAAAATCATGATAAAATATATACATGCAAATAAGTTCATCTATGACTTTTATGATATTAATTAAACAAATCTATCATTAGCAATGAATTTATAAGTAAACAGTTATTTTTATTAACCTTCATCTAAACAGGAAATGTTTTTTCAATAACATGAAAACCAGATTATGATGAGTGAAGTTTAAGATTCTGAAACTCAATGCATAAAAACTACTTTTGAATATTACCAGTTCAAGAATCTATTTTCACAACCAAGGGCGTAATCATAAAGTAATTGTATTGTTTTTTTTTTGAAAATTTCCTTACTGATTATGTTAACCAAAAAAAACTAAATTATCCTGTTAATCACATCATGTCTTTATCATTGACTGTTAAGTGTCGGACTTTCAAATAAACCGTTGTAACGTTACACGATTATACATAACACAATGGGCACTGAAAAATCCAAATGGGATCTAGGAATTGAAGGTTAATTTTAAGCGATCATCACATAATTATGTGAAAAGCATTGAGATTTAAACATTTTATTAAGGGGAGAAAAAGTAATCAAATCTTGGGGATATGAACTCATAATACAAAAGGTTTAGAGCCACTTGAACCTAAGGGGCTTACCCGGTATCCTCCATCATTGCCAGAGTAATCGGTGAAATTTGAAAGGAATTTGTGTATGTTGCCGTCATCAAATCATTCTTTTTTAAAAAATGTTTGAAAATTTAGAAATCAAAATGTAACTACTCATAAGTAATTTAGTATCTATGACATAAACCATAAAGGATAAGCTATGAAGATACGAACAAAAAAGGTACTATTATGATTTTTGAAAATTATGCGGGGAGATTTAACAATCGATCCTAAGAGGAAAAATCCATCATGAAGACTTGATGGTTGTTTGTTGAAGAATAACGAAATAGCTTAATTTCATTGCAAGGATAAATCTTCAGTTATGGATACTGATACGACGAAGAATGATTTAATCGTTTGTAATACGACTGACGTGAGATTTATCGCCTGTAACACGTGATCACGTTCTGTTAAGGTGTAATTATAGAACTTAGTCAGTCAGCTATATGCATTGGTCAAAGACGCTTAATTGTATGATATTTTAAACATGTCCAAACAATAAGTTAGTGTTCAGGCTTAATTCTCATCCTTAATTACATTTACAAGAAAATCCTTAAGTCCTCTACAGCATTTTAACTATTCATTTTTAAATTAGGATACTGTATAAATTATGAGTACTACGACTTTATGTTGTGCTAAGTATTATGAACTTACTGATTATCATTTTTTAATAGATGCATTTATTAGCAAAACGTACCTCTAAAAGGCGTTTCTCCCAATGTGTTAAGTACACTCCTGCACCGTCCTCATCTTCTAACTCGACACCATCAAGACTTGGACAGTTGTAGAATGATCTAGCGATACGCTATAAGGCATAATTAAAAGATTTATTTTGTCAACGTATATATATATATATACTAGAGTTATTTGTGAGGTGTAAACCACCTGTGTCGACAGACATAAGTAGTATGTAACACCAGTCAGAAGCGGAATGCCTGGCAGCAGAAGACTGAAAAGATAGGGTTGAAGAAAACAGAAACGGAAATAGAAAGGAATTGGGAATTGGGAGAATTACACAGATTTAAAGGAAGATTTGCAAATGTAGTATTTAATATATGGTTTTCAAACTCTACCAAAGAACTCTGTAATTTTGGGTTAAATAATGAATTATTTATCCCCACTTGTGTTCTAGTTCTCTACATTTGTATTAACTATTTATTTTATGTTTCGAAGATCACTTATTTTGGGGAGTAAAGGCTATCTTTATTTAAGCGGAAAGAGTTCAATGACCGGATTTTTGCATAAAATTAATCAACGAAATCATATTTCACCGCAATCAATTTATATATATCCATACAACAATCCTTTCATTTCCCTCCAGCAAAAGAAATACACATCACAAGTCTTTCTAAAGTGAACAGATTGTAGTTAGCGGTAAGAACTATTACGTACGTTTATTTAAACTATGTCAGCAGGATATACCGACATCTCTGTGTTGGCATTTACATATGGATCACAACACAGTAGCGTTTGGTTCAAATTTCAAAACATCCAGTCAGCTACTGAGTCCAAGTAGCCACTAACTTCTTCGACAGATAAGATAATAATGGTATTATTAGCAAGAGTTTGAAAAATCTCATCGGTTATATTTAGGACTGCATTTTGACCAGTCTTTCTTGGTATATATACAGCCTGTACAAGTCTTAAATAGGATAAAACACCAATCCTCAATGTTACTGCTAGCAATAATCCGTCTTTTCTAAAACACTTGTGATACAGCGGCTAAATCGTATAGGATATACATATACATATACTGGTAAAAATGATTTAATAAAATAAATCATTGATTTATTTATTATTTAACCATATATAGACAACTTTTTTTTAATAAAGTGATTTATTTGTAAAAACAATCATTCTAACATAATGAGAAACATCCTAAAAGTGTTCTATCTATTTTTGATAAGTGAATGATCAAGTTACTTCAATTTACTTTTAGTCAATAGATATACACTACAATCTGTCCTCTGTTTAAATGATTGTAAAATAATTAACCTAAATTTTTTTTCAATCATTTTAAAGTTGTTTTTTTTTAAAAAAAGGAACTAGCATTTTATTACCTTGCAAAAAGTGGTTAGTGCTTTAATACTTTACAGATAAATAGTCCAATAAAATTGGAAAAAAATTAATTATCAGAAGGGGTTTTGTGGAGATTTAGTTTTTTTTTCATAGTTGAAAGCGTGAGTCAATTGAAGCTAGACAACCATCGAAAACCTGGAAACACTGGACGGCCATTTCGTCCTATTATGGGACTCCTCAGCAATGCGCATCCACAAACCCGCTCTCGCGAGATTCGGACCTAGGACCTACCAGTCTCGAGCCGAAGCCCTTAACCGATAGACCACTGAGCTGGCATCCAACGGTGTTAATGTCTAACTTCAACTGATCCACGAACTATGAGAAAAAAATATCTTAAAAGGAATTTCTTTCCGTTAGTTACAAAAGTTACAAGTTCGTGTATGTACATAAAGAACATTAATAATTTAAAAAATAGTAACTGAGATTTCATAAGTTGGACATTATCTCTGGAAGCTGTTTGATGATAATAATAATAATATAACACTGATACATCAATTTTTGTAGATCAAAAACAATGTAAATCTTAGTTGAACTTATGATAACTTCTGCATGTAACATCCCATTAAATAGTTATAGTTCAGTCCAATCGTACTGATATAATAAGAAATCATTCATTACATTAAAATATGTAAACATAAAATCAGATTTATTAGTATGTATTTGGCAAATAACTCCGCCTGTAGCTCCTCCAGGGGCTACTGCCGGTCCCAAGCCCGGGTAAAGGAGGAGGTTTGGGCATGGGGTTAGCGACCCCATCCCGTAGAAAATCAACTCGCTAAAAAATGCTAATCAGAAAAAAATCATTCAAACCATTCAAACTCTGCCCTGGGAGTAGAAGGAAAAATGACGTCTCATGATGAAAGCCGAGTTCATTCGGAAGTCATGAGGCCGATGCACCTTCTTACAACCAGAGCAACAATTTTTATAGCTACATGGAATGTCCAGACAATGTGGGAGACCGGAAGAGTCTTCCAAATTTCTGCGGAAATGAGGAAATACAACCTGGAAGTGCTTGGAATCAGTGAAACACATTGGACGCAGGTTGGACAACAACGACTGTCTTCAGGGGAACTTCTGTTATACTCCGGTCATGAAGAAGAAAATGCCCCACATACACAAGGAGTGGCACTGATGCTGTCCAGAAAAGCACAAAATGCACTTATAGGATGGGAATCTCATGGACCGAGGATCATCAAAGCCTCCTTCAGAACAAAGAGAGAGGGCATTACAATGAACGTCATCCAATGCTATGCGCCGACCAACGACTACGATGAAGATGCTAAAAACCAATTCTACGATAGGCTGCAGTCGATCTTCGAGAAGTGCCCAACCAAGGACCTGACCATTCTAATGGGAGATTTCAATGCCAAGGTTGGAAAGGACAACACTGGATACGAAGATGTCATGGGACAATATGGACTGGGAGGAAGGAACGAAAATGGTGAGAGATTTGCAAACCTATGTGCCTTCAATAAACTGGTCATAGGTGGCACCATATTCCCACACAAAAACATACACAAAGCCACTTGGATTTCACCGGATCACACTACACAGAATCAAATCGACCATATCTGCATCAACAAAAAGTTCAGGAGGACGATGGAGGATGTGAGAACCAGAAGAGGAGCTGATATAGCATCCGATCATCATTTGCTGGTCGCCAAGATGAAACTAAAACTTAGGAAGCACTGGACAATGGCGCGGACAACATCACAAAAGTTTAACACGGCCTTTCTTCGAGATGCTGACAAACTCAACGAATTTAACATAGCCCTCAGCAACAGGTTCGAGGCCTTTCATGATCTACTCAATGGAGAGGGAACCACCATAGAGAGCAGCTGGAAAAGTATCAAGGAGGCAATCGTTTCTACATGTCAGGAGGTTCTGGGCCAAAAGAAGCACCATCACAAGGAATGGATCACTGTTGGTACACTGGATAAAATTGAAGAAAGAAGGAACAAGAAGGCAGCGATCAATATCAGCCGAACCAGAGCGGAAAAAACCAAGGCACAAGCCGAATACACAGAAGCAAACAAGCAAGTGAAGAGGAGCATCAGAACCGACAAACATAAATATGTGGAAGATTTAGCGATGACAGCGGAAAAGGCTGCAAGAGAGGGAAACATGAGAAAGCTGTATGATACAACAAAGAAACTTGCTGTAAATTACCGTCAACCAGAAAGACCAGTGAAAAGCAAGGAAGGCAAAGTAATCACCGACATTGAAGAACAACGAAACAGGTGGGTAGAACACTTCAAAGAACTCTTGAATCAACCAGCTCCACTGAACCCACCCAACATCGAAGCAGCACCCACAGACCTCCCAATCGATGTTGGCCCACCAACAATTAAAGAGATCAGCATGGCCATTAGACAAATCAAGAGTGGCAAAGCAGCGGGACCAGACAACATCCCGGCAGAGGCACTGAAAGCAAATGTAACAGCAACTGCCAAGATACTCCACATCCTCTTCGGTAAGATTTGGGACGAAGAACATGTACCAACAGACTGGAAAAAAGGACTTCTGATCAAGATACCAAAGAAAGGTGATCTGAGGAAGTGCGACAACTACAGGGGCATCACTCTCCTCTCAATACCAGGGAAAGTCTTCAACCGAGTATTGTTAAACAGGATGAAGGATTCCGTGGACGCTCAACTTCGAGATCAACAAGCTGGATTTCGTAAGGATAGATCGTGCACAGATCAAATCGCAACTCTACGTATCATTGTGGAACAATCAATCGAATGGAATTCATCACTCTACATCAACTTCATCGACTACGAGAAGGCATTTGATAGCGTGGACAGGACGACACTATGGAAGCTTCTTCGACACTACGGCGTTCCTGAGAAGATAGTCAATATCATACGGAACTCCTATGATGGACTAAACTGCCAAATCGTCCACGGAGGACAACTCACCGACTCGTTCGAGGTAAAGACCGGTGTTAGGCAAGGTTGCTTACTCTCACCGTTTCTCTTTCTCCTGGTGATCGACTGGATTATGAAGACGTCAACATCTGGAGGAATGCACGGGATACAGTGGACAGGCAGGATGCAGCTTGACGATTTAGACTTCGCGGATGATCTGGCTCTTCTATCACAAACGCAACAACAAATGCAGGAGAAAACGACCAGTGTAGCAGCAGCCTCAGCAGCAGTAGGTCTCAATATAAACAAAGGGGAAAGCAAGACTCTCCGATACAATACAATATGCACCAATCAAATTACACTTGACGGAGAAGCTTTGGAGGATGTGGAAATCTTTACATATCTGGGAAGCATCATTGATGAATACGGTGGATCAGATGCAGATGTGAGGGCGCGGATCGGCAAAGCAAGAGCAGCATACCTACAACTGAAAATCATCTGGAGTTCAAAACAATTGTCAACCAACACCAAGGTTAGAATTTTCAATACAAATGTCAAGACAGTTCTGTTGTATGGGGCGGAGACGTGGAGAACTACGAAAGTCATTATCCAGAAGATACAAGTGTTCATCAACAGCTGTCTACGCAAAATACTTCGGATCCGATGGCCAGACACTATCAGCAATAAGTTACTGTGGGAGAGAACAAACCAGATTTTAGCGGAGGAAGAAATCAGGAAGAAGCGCTGGAAGTGGATTGGGCACACTTTGAGGAAATCACCCAATTGTGTCACAAGACAAGCCCTCACATGGAATCCTGAAGGTCGAAGGATAAGAGTAAGACCAAAGAACACATTACGCCGAGAAATAGAGACAGACATGAGAAGAATGAACAAGAACTGGAAAGAACTAGAAAAGGAAGCCCAGGACAGAGTGGGTTGGAGAAAGCTGGTCGGCGGCCTATGCTCCATTGGGAGTAACAGGCGAAAGTAAGTAAGTAAGTAATTTGGCAAATGACTACAATATTTTATACATAAATAAAACAGGAAAAGGAATAATTTTTCATTAAATAAAAATCAGATACTCTATAAAAATTGTTGTATCTGGAATTCATCCACTTCCAACGTCTTTTCCTAATTTCTTTTTCAGCTGGAAGTTGGCTTATCCTCTCCCATAAAACGTTGTTGCTGTTGAGTATTTTGCGTAGACAACTGTTTATAAATACTTGTACCTTCTTGACGATGGATGTAGTAGTTCTCCACGTTTCAGCTCCGTACAGTAGAACTGACTGTCTTGACGTTCGTATTGAAGATTGTGGCTTTGTTGACAGTTGTTTTGAGTTCTATATGTTCTTCAAATTTAGAAATGCAGTCCTTGCTTTGCCAATCCTTGCCTGTACATCTGCATCAGATCCTCCTTGTTCATCGATGATGCTTCCCAGGTAAGTGAATATTTCTACATCTTCCGAAGTTTTTCCATCAAGTGTGACTGGGTTGGTGTTCTCCGTGTTGTATTTGAGAATCTTGCTTTTCTCTTGTGTATGTTGAGGCCCACTGATACACAGGCGTCTGCTATACTGGTTGTCTTGACCTTCATTTGCTTGTGTGTATGGGATGGAGGGGTAGGTCATCTGCAAAGTCTAAATCGTCTAATTGAATCTGAGATGTCCATTGTATTCCGTGCTTTCTGTTAGATGTCGTGGTCTTCATAATCCAGTCAATCACCAGAAGAAAGAGGAAGGGGGAGAGTAGACAGCCTTGTCTGACTCCGGTCCTAACTGAAAATACATCTCTCAGCTATTCTCCATTCACAACTTTGCATTGTAGTGTTGAAAATCTCAGGTACTCCATGGAGTCTGAGAAGTTTCCATTATGTTCTCCGGTCCACACTGTCAAACGCCTTCTCATAGTCAGTGGAGTTGATGTATAGTGACGAATTCCACTCAAGTGATTGTTCCACGATGATCTGTAAGGTCGGAATCCTTTCGGAATCCAGCCTGTTGATCTCGAAGTCGAGCGTCTACTACGACTTTCAACCGATTCAGCAACACCCTGTTGAAATTTTTTCATGGTATTGATAACAGTGTGAGGCATCTGTAATTCCCACATTTGCTCAGATCTCTTTTCTTTGGTATCTTGATGAGGTTTCCTTCTTTCCAGTCTGTTGGTACTTATTCCTCTTCCCAAATCTTCTTGAATAGAAGGTGAAGCATGTTTGCAGTTATTTCAATGTCTGACTTCAGTGCTCCTGTTGGTATATTGTCAGGTCCTGCCGCCTTCCCACTTTTGATTTTTCTGATGGCCATCTTGACTTCTTCGATCGTTGGTGGAGTGGCATCTATTGGAAGGTCAGTGTATGCTGATTCAATGTCCGGTGGATTCAATGGGGCTGGTCTATTCAGCAGTTCCTCGAGATATTCTACCCATCTTTTCCTCTATTTTTAAATCGCCGTAATTGTCCTTCCTTCTTTGTCTTTGACTGGTCTCACTGGTTTACTATATTTACCTGATAGCTTCTTCGTTGTATAATATAGCTGTTTCATATTTCCTTCTCTTGCAGCTTTTTCCGCCGTCGTTGCTAGTTCTCCTATGTATTTCTACTTGTCAGGTCTAATGCTCTTCTTCACTCGCTTGTTTGCTTCTGCGTAGTCTGCTTGTGCTTTGACTTTCTCTGCTTGTGTTCGATTGTTGTTAGTTGCATTCTTCTTGTTCTTCCTTTCTTGAATCTCGTCTAGGGTTCCCATAGAGATCCATTCCTTATTATTATGCTTCTTGCGACCCAGAACCTCCTGACACGTTGAACTTAATGCCTTTTTGCTCCCTTTCTAGTTGCCCTCCATCGTAGTTTCTTGTTCTTTCAGTAGATCTTGTATAGCTTGGAACCTGTTGTTGAGAGTTATCTTGAATTGGCTAAGTTTGTTAGTATCTCGAAGGAAGGCTGTATTGAACTTTTGTACTGTTGTTTGTCCAGTTGTCCAGTGCTCTTTTAGCTTCAGTTTCATCTCGGCCACAGCCAGGTGGTGATCTGAAGCTATGTCAGCTCCTCCCCGGGTTCTCACATCTTCGATTGTCCTCTTTTTACCCGGGCTTGGGACCGGCAGTAACTCTAGTAGAGCTACAGGCGGAGTTTGACAACCCAACAGTAAGGGATATATGTGACCGTTGGAAGATTCAAATTTCCTTAGATATTTAGACTTACATTAGTCAGTGAAATAGTTTAAGATTGAATTAATTATGGACAAAGTATCTATCCGACTTAACAGAAATAAATTTTAGTGAAAAAAAACAAGTAAAAATCGTGAAATTCAATTCAAATGGGAAGTAAATAATTGGAAAAGGTTAGTTGACTGACAGCTTAATTAATTCAGCAATACACTCAGAGAGGCTAACAGCAAATACAAATATCATGCAAAGATGATGAATGTCAGAAAAACTACAACTGTTGTTATAGCTTTTCATATGATACGTGAACGAGATAATTTAGAGATTTAAAGAAACATTGGCTAAATGGTAATACAGTATCCAGAAATGAGAATAAGTCATGAAATATAACACAATGATTATTGATAAAATGATATCGAAATTCTAGGAGGAAGATAAAACAAAGACTTGTATGTTATCGCATTCTTAATTATTTTACATAAATTTTTTAAACATAAAGTGACTACCTCACTCTTACAAAAGATTAATCGGCACTTTAATTAGCTAAACAGTTTTTACTTGAATAAACAATGATGAATGTCATGAAATGAGATATTATGAAAACACCTATCTATATAGGCAAAGACGATGTTGCATTTGTTCCACTAATACAACATATTACATTTGCATGTAATAATTGCAATGAAGAAACATCAAAAGAATACTAATCTAGAGATAGAGAACTTTCTAAATCAGTAGATTGTTTATACTATGAAAGCTAGAAACAGAAGATATTTTTGTCAAATCTAAAATCTTACCGTACAATTCTAAGTTATCATATATATAAAATAAAGTCACGGTATCCCTTTTCTACCTCGACTCTTCATTCAAAATAATGGACCTCAAAATATCTTCACAAACAGTAAACAGATTGATGTTTTCAACAGATTCCTAAAAGCATAACTGAGAGTCACCATTAAAAATTATGATAATATTATATTAATGTAATACATACACACGTTTATCTTTAAAATGTAGTATGGCAAAACTACGTAGAAAGCAGATTATGACGACTCAGACTTCGTAAATTTTCAGAACACTTTTTTTATCACAATTACTTAACATCAAATGAACACCACTTCAAAATTATTATCAATAGACTAACTACCAATGTAATCTCAGGAGAAAAATATAAATCGCTGCTTTTTTTCTAAATAACAGATAAATCTCTTGATAGACGAATTGTTTTATTCAGTGAGCTTTATTTATTTAGCGACGTACTGATATGGAATTCATTTGTAGACAGACGAAGATACACGACGTGACTGATTATGATATTGATTAGGTTGACTTTCTGATAGTAACCTGATTGAGAAAGCCATATTAAATCTGATTGGTTGATTGTACATGTTACATAGTAAAGCCAAACCAATAGTAAGTCGGTTAACTATAAGTGACATTTAAAAAGAACGCATGTCAACAGTATTGATTAAATACCAACTGGAAATGTGATATACTAACTCGGGTCTGTTTTGGTTTTTGGTCTGCTATCAGAATCACCATATGGAATTTAACAGAGATAAATTTCGAAAATGAAGTCCCTTTAATCAATCTCAACAACACAATGAGTAAAAAGTTTGATAACTAACTAAAACTCACACATGAGTGAAGTTTGATTTTCAAGCATATTTAATTGATGATGTACGATTGTTATAAAATAATATGAATAACTGAGAACTAATTTTACTGACTAACATCAAAATTTGGTTAATACAATTGTTGGAAGGAAAATACGATCTGTTCTTTAACAGGAAAATATAAAATTCATACGACAAATAATACTTCTGAAAAGGATTCTAACAATCAACAAAAGTAAACCTTAAAAAGTGAGAAATGACCTACTTTAAAAGTATTGTGATAAAACATAGAACTCTTCAGTCGTTTGGTTGCGTTAGTAGATACAATAATGTTACATAGGTTAATATTAGTGATTTTTTGAGAGAGAAACGGGTACAGAAAAAAAGTAGATAGTCTGTTTTCATATCTACTTAGTATATAAATTGACTGATTACTAAATCATTCCAAATAAGTTTTACTTTTATCTAACTCCGCTGATGAAGATTGTATGATCATGGGGAGAATTTAAGAACATGTTTGCACATTATATGACGAAAATTATGATCCATAAATAAGAACGTCATGATACAAATACTACAACCATTTTATAGTAGCATAAAACACAAGGAAGTGTTTAAGATTATAGTGATTATTTTGTTGTACTATTGGAGTACATTATTATGTATGTATACAAATAAAATATATTGTACAACATTTTGCAACAAGTAACCTCAAGAGACTCAGTTTAAAAGCTTACTCATCTTTCCACTGAAGTGGACATCAGGATTCAAAATGTTAAAAAAATGTTGTATAGGAATTATGTTTTTATGTACTGAGAAAACTACTCTTTGATTATATATGCATAGTTTTCATGTGTAAGTTCAGCGCATAATGGTAATCCAATTTGTAAAATTAAGTTGTGTGGAAGGATGGTCGTTAGCATTTTAAAACGATCAGGAATACTTTTTCAGTCACAACTCTTGGTAAAATTTAGGTTTGTTCAATGATTGGGTCTCAAAGAACAATTGGTAGAAAACCAGACAAACAAATCATAGGACTCCAGTTCAAATCTGAAGACTGCCCAGTAATTCAGTTTCAGCTGTTATCCATGTAGAGATCAGTCAGCATTACATGTAAATAAAGTTAAATGTTTATTTAATTAGAATAGGGAATATGCATTTCCCTGATTAGATCAGAGTAAATCCGAAGAGCTTATTAATCTGTCAAGCCATTTCAATTTTGTGATGTCAAGCACATGAGACAGTTTTTTTTAGCATACTGGTTCACTGACAAATTTTATTTCTGATGATTACATAAAAAATTATTTGTGGTTTTGGTCATCATAGATATAACACAATGATATGATTAGCTATGAATACAAGACTTTCAAATGAATAATATTGTTTTTGGCTTAGATTACCAATACTCTCTATTCAAGTAAACAATAATATTTATATGAACTATGAGAAAATATAATTAACTCAACTTATGAATTACTAATCAAACATAGAGTGGATTGGGTAACTAATTGTTATAAGTCAGCAGTGGTTATGATAACATAAAATGTTAAAAATACAATATGATGACAAAATGATTGGTGTATCAGGGGAGCCAAGATCAATAAAAATAACATGAATTAATAAAAGTAATCCTTTATATAGAACAGATAGAATGTGGCTAAGTCTAAACAAAATCCAATACAAATGTGAACAACGAGATCATCTAAACTAATACATATTATATATAGTTGAAATCATGAGTCAATTGAAGCTAGACCATCATGGAAAACCTGGAAGCACTGAACGGCTGTTTCTCGTTCTCTTGTGGGACTCCTCAACAGTGTGCATCCACGATCCCGCCTTGCGAGATTCGAGCACAGGACCTATCAATCTCGCGCCAGAGCGCTTAACCACTAGACTACTGAGTCGGCATCCGTTGGTGTTACTGTCTAACTTCAACCAATCCATGACGTTGATCAACCGTTCACCAATTGTCTCCAGTGAGTTGATATCTCACAACAGACGTGGTTGAACTCCACTGGTCACTAGTGGCTGACTTCAAGAGATATTTCCTGGAGTTCTAGTGAGAAGCACTTTTGAGGAGTCCCACAATAGGACGAAACGGCCGTCCAGTGCTTCGAGGTTCTCCATAGTGGTCTAGCTTTAACTGACTCATGATTCCAACTATGAAAATACTGAAATCTCCACAAAACCCCTTCTGTTTATTTGATTATTTATCATAAGAATATTTTAATAATTTAGTATTAACAGGGACATTAACAAGAAAAATTATACACAAATAAACGATGTATTTGAGTGATAAGAGTTTGTGAAAATTTCCTCCCAAACACATAATGATATCAGACTTCTGCTTAAAATAAAATAAATCATTGTTTGCAGTAAATAAATTAGAAAAATCAATCATTTAATAAGACTTAATGATGATATAACTCCATATAGTACTTCTTGAACATCCAATACAATAATGTTTACTTGTATGTAGACTCCCACTTTGAAGAGGAAAAAATAACAACTTATATTAAGGACTTTACAGCTTTCATTAAAATCAACAAACACTTGTATCAAACATTAGAAGTTGGTGAAGATATGCGATTATTTCACACTAAAATATGAAACATTACTAGGCAATGACACAAGAACATGACAAAACTTGCGAAAACAAACTGTTGTCAAGACTATATATTTGTAATATCCCAATGAAGAAGTGGCTTACACTGAGTCACGAAAAGTCAGAAAATCTAATTTTTCTACTCATTGGGATATTACAAATATATAATTTATTTATAACAATCTACCCAATGCTCAATTTATTCAAAATTATGTTGTCAAGACTGTTATCAAAACAGACTTTACGTTTGTGGGAAAATACTAAAATTATGCCTTCCACTTGAAAAGAATACTGACGATCTTTTTAAACATAACAATTGAAGCTTAGCTATCAAATCATACATTGCAGAGACTAAATAAAACCTAAATTGTGACCAGATATGGATTTTTACTTTCGTTCTATGAAATTACAAATTTAACATCCTACCTCAGGAGGCTTAATTTATGGGTTATAATGATGTTACCTCTGAAAATGCTAAGTTGGACACTGAGTTTGTATATCATTAACTTTTGGTCAGTATAATTAACATGAGGGAGCTGAAAACATGACATATAATAAGATTCATAAAAGTCTTTCGAAAGAGCATTAAACTTTAGCCCTGTAAAGAATGCAAAAAAGCAGCACCACAGTGCAGAGATTTTGAGTTGTCACACTTCTCAACATCACAAAGATAGGAAATCAGTAAAAACTAAAACTCACCAAAGAGAAGAGATCGAGACTAGAAGAAAATATAATATATTTTCTATTCTTCGACAAATCTGTGGTTGTTAAGGTAACATCTTTAAACACTATATTCCAGCATCCAAGTTAATGTAGTCAGAGAAAACAACTGTTTCTCAGACAACTCTTACTAAAAGCCTATGTCTATCTGAGTTATTATAAACTTTTAGTTTTTGTTTTATACTGAATCGCAACTCCAAGTAAAACTACTTACTTCATATTTTTAAATGTTGGTAACAGATACACTAAAAATAAATTTCAGGTTGATCCATCAAGAGAGAATTTCGCAGAAATAGTGACGGAATTCTTTTTCGTTTCGCATAATTACAACATATTATACTACTGAGGCTAATGTTACCTGGTTTTTGGATGTTTATTAGTTAATGTAGCTTAATGGTGAAAGTTACTTTTTAGTTATGCTAAAACTCCACAGAACCACCTAAATATATACCGAAGTCAACGATTTTTATATTTTGAAACATTGAAAACAATACTCAAAAGTATGCTTAAAATATAATTTACTTACTACAACAGTCGGTAAAACCACAATGTGCGCTAATTTTTGAAAAGTTCCAAAAGCACTTAACCAAGTACGATTAACCGTTCGAACCACGTTGTCACTCCATTGGTATACTTGACTGAGAATATAAGAAAAGAATATACAATTATAATTGACAGAATAAAACATTTATTGTTGTCGAGTTGATTAAGTGACTTGTTAAAATTTCAACTTTTGATTTTCATATATAGAAACATACATTGAAAAATAATCATTCAACATTCTGATATGTTTTCCTTTCCATGAAAATATATTTAATATTATGACTTAAAATGAATGGGTATTATAGCTTGTAAGATAGAATGTGACAGTCCTTACAATGTTTTCCAGAATATTCGTTTAAAATTCAAAAAAATAGCATGATAATGAACAGCAAAATTAGTTCAACATTAACTTGAACTATTTACTAGACAACCATTTCACTCTTACCCATAAACAAGTATATCAACATTGTATTATAGGACAAATCAAGAACAAATAAGCTAATTATTTAGGATTTAAATCTATCATACCGAAATGAATGGAATAGTGAAGTATAGAAAAAAAATTTCTTAACAAAAAGCTTTAACCAGAGTAAATCTAATTATTACCTACAATCTACCCTTTAAAAGGATGAAAAGGAGTTGACAAAAAAAGTTTTTAGGATTTACTTTGTATGTAGGTAGACTTTTGTTAATATTATAAAATTTTAATGTAACAAACATGAACTATTTATTGCTAGTTAACTTGAAAATAGTTGATTTAGGGATAGTTAGATTGCAAGTAAAGAAAACAATGTGTTTATTAAAAAAAACATAATAAAAACAGGATTATTGTAATAATTGACCGTTACTCATTTTCTTGGTTTCTAAGCCCAATTTTTTGTAAATTAAATGAAATCAAATTCATTTAGTATTGTTTGCTTGAATCTTCCCATCGATGTGTTAGGACTGTAACTGGTCAGTCTTTAATTGGCATATGTGCATTCTATGCGTATTGCCTCGATATAGCCTTAAATCACAAGCATTATAAGCAAAGATGGATAGTGGCTAGCAGTGGAATCCAGTTTGACGCACGTTTCGTCCTATTTAGGACTCGTCATCTGGATGTACCTGCATCTCAGAGTTGATGCTCTGTACTGGGTTCGAGTTCCAGAGTGAACATCAACTCTGAGATGCAGGTACATATGGCTGACGAGTCCCAAATAGGACGAAACGCGCGTCCTGGATTCCACTGCTAGCCACTATCCATCTTTACTTAAATGAAATCATTTTTTAAGTTTTTTGATTAATTTTATTTTTATTTTAAAGATGACTATTTCATACATTAAATTATTTGTTTATTATTTATAAGAGATGAACTAATAAATATTTTAAATTATACTACTATTGAGTCGCTAATTTTGTTTTTTTTTCATTCAAACAAAAGACAAATTAATAAACATTAATGAAATCACTTATTTAAAAAAAACAGGGACCACAAATACGATTATGGTTTGTAATTAGTTGTCACGTTTAAAATATACAGCTAGTGGAGGATTAGTCGTCATTAGAGTAAATAGTCAATAATAAAATAAACAAGTATGTTTGGGTCAACGATGGAATAGTGATTTCATTCTTTTTCAACAAGTAAATCTACTGTATTTACAAACCAACTAATGATATTAGTGTTAGTTGTTAAGAATGGTTACTGTATAATTTATAAACATTTTAAAAAAAGAGGACTCGATTAACAGTTGAAATATTAATAACCTTCAAGAAGGATCAATGTTATTAACGAAATTCAAAGATAAATTAAATATTCCAAGTTCTACTCCCGACCAAATACAAAATATACTGATGAAAGTTAAGATACCAATATTTAAGTATTTGTAAAATGAGCTTATTTACTTCCAGAACTTAGTAAATCAGTTTCATTTTGCTAATCAAAGTTCAGTTACACTTCAAACAATGATATATGAATGAAAGATATACAACGGCGGATATTTTATCAAACTAGTTGTATGGTCAGTTCAGTGCTTTCTGATGTGTCGCAAGTTGAATTAGATGGTGTGAATCACAGACTGACCATTATTTGGAATCTTGGAGACTTTCACAGTTCAAGTCACGAGTCGATCTAAGCTAGACCCTCATTAAAAACCTGGAAGCTGGCAATACAAAAAGAAAAGAAGGTACATTATTTAGATATCAATTTATTAGACGGCTAACTTCTAACTGGCGATCACTCAATACTTATCGTCAGGATCGACGAAAAAGTGAGAAACGGAAACTTGTTGAAATACTTTGTGCTGAAAATTCTATATTGTACCAAAAATATAATATTGAATAAAGCTAATAATAATAATATTATGGGACTCCTTAGCAGTGAGCATCTAAGATCCCGCAAGCGGGAGATTGTTTGATTGACAGATTAAGGTTCATACTTAAAAATAGCGATTAGATTTGAGAGACTTACGACAATAATTTAATCCATGACCCCATATATATTTTTTTACATTGAATCTCTCGAAGCTCAGCTTTATAAAAACGCAAACTCATGAGAAAACTTACATTTTATTTGGTCCACTGATCAAATGCTTAGATGAGTGGGTATTCATGCTGTTATTTACTGAAAAAATTGTAGATTCCGAGTAAGTATTTCTCCATCGATTCTTTGTTGCTCAAAACTATGAAAATTGCTGATCGACATTTTTATGTTTAGTTAAAAGCAACATAACTAATTACCCAACTTATTTGGATTTAGATATTTATGAGGTATTGATAAACGATAAAACTATGAATACGAGGCCTTCATAAACCGCCTCATTTGTTTTAGAGTAAGTATTGCGTTAGAAAAACAAGAGGTTTATTATTATTAATACTGACAAATGTATACACATTTTCAACATAAATATTGAGAAACATAACGAGAGATTAGATTTTAACAAAGCAATAACATACCCATTCTTTCCTGAATACCAGCCTAGCGCAGGTTTAAATGTTATTGGATCACGTGGTGTTAATGGTCGATTTTGCTTATCTCTGTAGAATGCAAACAAACTTGTAGAGAATCCCTACAAAAAGGTATAAAAATTGAAGTCCAGCAATGTTAAAAACCAAGTAAATGAGGAAAGTAATATAAATAAACATATGAATAGTAACAAGACGAGGTTTGATAACAATCAATCAAGACAGACAGAACAGTGTCGATCATAAGTAAAGAAAGTCGAAAAGCGTACTTCCATTTGAAGCTTATGCTGATGATGCTTTCTAGAAGAACAGTGGTTGCTTCATGAGTAAACTACTCCGCTAAAAAAGTCGTAAAACATTGTCCTTCTTAAAGCACTTATATTATTGTTAAAAAGGGATTACAGGATTTATTTATATTGTCCCACATAAAAGTGATGACAAGCAAACAGTCATACTAATGAGACTCATACTAACATGTAATGTTGAATGAATGTACTAACTTTTAATATAGATGGATTAAAAATTCGGATTGTAATGTAACTAGTTAGTATTCATGGTCTAACTTGGGAATTTGAGTAACACATACCTCCTAAATGAAGATAAATGTGTTTCTGTAACAATGACTAACTTTAGTGACGGAAAGATATTTTGAAGATTTCGTTAATTTGTTTCTACTGAATCTCAGAAGCCTAGTGGTTTAAGGTTACACTTATACATTTAGAATCGGAGACAAACTGATTATGACTTTAACCACTATCAAGCCTCATGAAATAGCTAAAATCCATTTACACAATAATGAACGATCGCTTACTAGTGAATGTAATATTTCATGCGTAGCAACAAACAGTGAACGCGTTTTATCGCTATATTCATTACTTAGTGTATCAGGACAGAAATTGATGTAGCCAGCCATAGGACTAAAAGAAGAAACAAAATAACGAAAAATTGAAAAGAAAAAAACAGCCTTTCTGCAGACTAATTTAGAGCTTATTCTCAGTACTTTTGATGGTTAGTAGATATTGTTCACTCGGCTTTTAAGACATTCCAGTCTAAGATTAAACTAGTTACAACTGAACAAGTGGATAACATAAAACCTCCTATGCTCGTAATTTCTCATTAAATGCGGTATAAAAGCGAGTAGAAATAAAATATTTGGATATGAATCGACTGTTTTAGTAGTTTGGTCAGTACATAATTTATTAGTGGAGCGGTGACTTTGTAGTTAAAGCATTTACCTACCAATAAATAGACCACAGATTTTCTGTTGGTATGACATAAAGCATGTGAATTGAACTCAAGTAGACGAACTTGCACATAGTTAATGAGTTATGTTAATTAATTAAGTAAAACGTTTGTACACTAACTGGAAGTCAGGCCATGACCGAAATGAGGGTATTGACCTTGGCAGTAAACCAATTCTATCTACTAAAAAGTGAGTTGTAGCTAAAACAAATCAAGTGAAAAGAAGCAATAGTACCTTATATTTTGACTTCGATTCATAGAATTGAAAAGTAACAAGCCTCTACAGTTTTTTCAGTACTTCCTGGGGTCTATCTCGACAATGAATTCGAAAATCCAAGAAAACGTATATGAACATTGATATTCAAACCCACATCATTTGGCACCACAGTCATGAACTATACAATTTAGTCACACAGGCTGTTTTATTACTGAACCTTAGTCAGTCTATGTATGGAAGAATCGGGGTACCATTGGATAATTATTAACGGACTGAATAGAAGTGCATCTGACAATACTAGTTCATACTTGATCACATGGTTAATTTATGAATATTTTGATACTAAAAGAACACTAGCTTATGTGTTAATGAAAATGGAAGTCAAAAACTTTGAAGAACTATCTGAGTTTTCCAACAAATGATTTACACACACTCCTCTAAACACAGTACAGTAGATATTAAGACTGTATAGAGAAAATTGGATGCTGTAAAAAGCGACACAAGACGAGTGGTCAAAACATCCAGAATTCCGATTAAAATAAGATTATATTTTTATAAAAATGTCAATCTACCGATCAGTATTAGCCTCAAGTTGGCAGTGTGCAGCGTAACCCAGGACTTTAGCAGTATTACACCTGTGTGTTCTAAGCGATGAAATATAGAGTATGAAGTTGGCACGGTATATACCTTCTCCCTTGTGACCTGAAATCATTGGGGTTCCATTGTAGATAAACCTACACTGCTAATAAAAACAAAGGAAAGTTTTCAATAGATAAAAATGGCTTTTTACATTTAAATGTGACACTGGAACGTTTATAGGTCCACATTTCGTCCATTCCACACAACCATCGGTACAAAATGTCAAGAGTTTATTATCAAAAGTCATCAGCTTTGTAGCACCATCAACACAAACTCTGGAAACACTAAGCGGTTAAATCGCTCATTCTTACCTGTCAAGTGTCAGTCTACTGGGCATGGCATGAGACTGACGTAACAGTAGAGCATCTTCCCAAAAATTAATTGCTACTTCAATTATATTTTTCTAAGAAGGGATACGTCAGTTAGGCAAAACTTACCTTAATATCCTGGAAATTTTTGAGAGATTTAATTGACCTATCATAATGCGTATGAATTCTTAATTCCGTTTGCGCATTGCGACGAATAAGTTTTTGCACATTAGAAGACATCACATGAGTTACAACTTCGGAGTGATTTATCATACCATGGTGACACATTGTAGAAAAGCGATCATTTCTCAGTCCACTGATAATAAGATGAACCCCGAAAATAGGAAATAGAATAATATCTTTTATTTTCCACATAACACTTCATCCAAAGGATGAATTATATATCTAAAATTACGGAAAAAAAGATTATAAGACCAATAGTTGATTTAGCGGGTAGTTAATTTAACATCAAGAACATTCAGTAGTCAGCAAAAATAAGACTATTTACTGAGACTGAAATTTATTGGACAAAACTTCACGCGACCATGGTGGTTTGCACAGTTTGAGGACTGAATACAATAGAATTGGTCATTTCATTTTTGAACTGTGCAGTAAAAATGTTAGTGGGAGGAGTAGCAATAATTCTATTAGACAGCTTCGCGTAGATAGGTTTTTTTCTTATTCGCATAAGATACCATCAGACAAAGAGGTCATAAATATACACTCAGTTCAAATAGGAACTACTAACTACCTATGTATAAACCTCCAAAGTTTGTCCGCAAAAATGATTGAGTTGTGGGGATGATATAAATTAAATAATATTTGTCTGACAGGAGTAGCAGTAACGTGGACAACTTGAATTATTGACTAAGAAGTAACAACAGTTGGCATGTCTTTTTTATGCGACTACAGAAATGTGGGCGTAAAATGTGGGGTTCTGCTCTATACTTCTTGCTTAGAGGCATTTCATGTAAACACTTAAGAGTTTTGTTCTTTCGGAGGATTTGTAATTTTGTTTAACACTAAGAGGTGTTTGGTTGAAATTATTAATTGAAAACCTGTCACTGACACCACATGTGACAACTAGATTGAGGAAGGATTAAGCCAATATTTTATATTAGTACAAACGCAGGTCTTAGTTTTAAGAGAATTCAGTTATCTTAAGGTCGACTTCGCTAAATACGTACATTAGAGGAATAACCAGGAGCCATCACACTTAGTCTGAATCTTCAATAAAAAAGATTTTCACTTAATAACTTGATTCTCGAGTTTTTAAGTAAGGTGATGTACACTTCCAACTTATCCGTAAGATTGAACTAAAGTGATTTGTAGACAGTAGATGATAAGATTTAAAACACTTGGATATTACAACATTAAAGGGCAATCTTAAACTGATAGAATGGGAAGCTAATACCCAGTCTGATGCATTAGGAAGTCTAGGTTAATGTTATCCAATGTACTATCTATTGGCTTATTCCACAAACAGTTTCCAAGACTTTAGGCAATTTAAAGTTATATAAAGGCACATTTTTAAACAGGTACTCAGTTACGATGGTTTCACCAGCTTTTCATACTTAAGTAATTAGATATTTAACACCGAGGCAAACTACTGATTTTTTTACAGTTCAGGTACCTGACAAAATATTGTTTCTAACTGATGGCGCAACATTCTGGAAAAAAAATCAACAACGAAAAGGACAGGTTAGCAGTTTAGGGGAACCTAACTCGAAGGGAATGTTAGGAACGTAACAGAAGACTAACACGTAAATTTGAAAAATGTAAAGAAATCCATCTGAATCACGCTACAAGCTACATGTAGCACTCAAATGGTTCTCTGCAAGAAGTGTCCTTGGTGTAAAATATTTGGGTGTCCTCGTTTCCTAAAGTCTAACACCATATCCCAATTGTGACAAAAATGACATTTTAGCCAAAACTCCACTAGAATCTTTGAGGTTCGTTCTCAAGTACTTTTATGGTGGACGTTTTGCTCGGCATTGCATGAAGTAGAAAAACAACGTTTTTTTCTTCACTCCAAAAGAATAAGAATATATCGGAGTATATATTAAAATAATCGACAAAATGGGTTCGTGGTCTTGAACCGAATTCCACAAAGTTCACCCAAAAACACCAAATCTATACTCCTCAGAGTGTAGGAAGCTTAGAAGCGAACTCATAATGACCTAAAACATGTGCTGTAGGTAAATAATTTGAGATGATGAGCGTGATCGATTATAAAGTATTAGACACCCACCGCCGTCCTCAGAAATATTTGCTGAAGCTTAGTCCCGACGCAAAAGTTAGGGGCAACATTGAGGAGTTAGAAATGGAACAAAGTGTACTTTCAACTTTTACTAATTGTCAAGTCTTGTGATTTCGTACTATGCAGTAGAAAATCCACCTAGAATGCCAGTGGATATAGTAGGTCACATATTTTAGGTAAAATATTTACAGCAAGATGTGCAAAATTACTTGACTAGTAACACAGAACCAGGCCTAAATATAATATGCGTAAACATATAACTGTACCTGTGGTAACGAGCAAATTGAAATTTCGCCAAGACTCAGTCTTCAGTCTTCAGTAATAAGGATAGTAGGTTGATGAATCTGTGTTAATCCTGACGGATTTCCTTCCAGTGAAGGTTCAGCTTCTTTTTGAAAATGTTCACTGATGGTGCTGATACCACTTGTTCTGGTAAAGCGTTCCAATCATTGACCACTCGATGAGAAAAACGGGACCCCACCTTTAGTTTATTAGATCGCGATTTCAGAACCTTCTTGCCATGACCCCGGAGATTATTAGTGCTGGAGGGAGCAAAAAGATAAGACATATTAACACCCAGATCATAATTAAAGATACGAAATGCCAGTATAAAGTCACCTCGTGTCCTACGATAAGATAAGGGGAAAAGATTTAGACGTTTTAAACGCTCATCGTAAGGAAGTTTAGAAAGACCCTTTACTAATTTTGTCCCTACACGCTGGACACGCTCAAGCGATTTAGTATCCTTTATCAGACAAGGGCTAGCTGCTTGGATACAGTATTCTAAGTGTGGCCTTACATAGGTGGGATATAAAATTCGAAACATATCCTCGTCAAAGCATTTAAATGCTCTGCGAAGCGACCATAGCGCGCGAAGGCCTTTGGAAGCAACCGCATTGCAGTGCGTAGTAGTTTTTAAGTCGTGGCTTATAATTACTCCTAAGTCTTTGTGCTCATGAGCGCGTGGCACAGATGTACCATTAATGGTATAATGGTAACTAATATCGTGCCCGATGTGCATGAACACGCTCTTCCTAGAATTAACTTCCAGGCCCCAATCATGAGCCCACCTAACTAATTCGTCTAAATCTGCTTGCAGATAACAACGATCAGTCTCATTTCTTATTGTTCTCCAGATTTTAACATCATCCGAAAACAATAACGTCGACGACTTAAGTAATAAAGGTAGTTCATTAATATCCAAAAGGAAAAGTAGAGGGCCTAAGATGGTGCCTTGAGGTACACCACTTTTGACCGGTTTCCATTCGGATAGCGTTCCATTGACCCTTACTCTGTCTGCGGTCACATAAGAAGCTTCCTATTCATTCCTGTATAGCACCTGTTATTCCAAAGCTCGAGAGCTTTTGCATAAGACCTAAGTGTGAAACCTTATCAAACGCTTTGCTAAAATTTATGAATATCACGTCGACAGACTGGCCGTTGTCTAGGGCAGCTGTCCAATCCTCTCTCGCAATGAGTAAGTTAGTCAAGCATGAATGCTTTTTACGAAACCCATGTTGCTCGGGGGTTGACAGATTGTACGAATCTATGTGGCTTAGTAGCTTAGCCCGAATTAATTTTTCAAGTTACTTAACTACTATGCTGGTCAGGCTAACAGGCCGGTAGTTAGATACGATCCGTCTCTGACCATCCTTAAATATAGGACTAACTATGGCGTCTTTCCAGTCTCTAGGTAGTTGAGCCTGTGAAAGGGACATGTTGAATAGCATCGTGAGCGGTCTTGAGATAATGTCCGCAAGCGACGACAGTAAACGTGGGTGTAACCCATCGGGGCCCGGTATCTTACAATGTTTTAGGTCGGTTATCAAAGGAAGAACAATATCCTCTGTCACGTGTAAAGGTCCTATGGCTGGTATCTCATTGTGAACTGGACGAGTAGTTGTAACACTACACGTAGAGTAGACTTCACTGAAATAGTTAACAAATGTCTCCGCTTTCGCTAGATTAGATTCAGCCAATAAAGCTGAATTTTCGCTTGACAGTAATGAGGGGATACCATCACTACGTTTCGTCCGCCTTTTAACGTACGAAAACAGTCGCTTCGGACAGGTACGGCCATCGTATGCCAACTGTCGTTCGTAAGCCGTGCGGGATTTAGCTATGGTCTTTTTACATATATTCCGGATTTTTTTATAGTCGCACTTAAATGATGCCTGACCTGTTGACAAGAATAAGTCCCAGAAGTGTTTTCTACACTTCAACAGCTTCCAGGTTTCCTTATTAATCCATGGAGGGCAATATGATAGCTTACGTGCTTACCATGGGATAAACGGTTGAGTTACGGATTCGAACGTAGACTTAAACCTATTCCATGCATCATCAATCGATCCATCAGCATCGACCGACCAGTCAATTGAGATAGCATAGTCCCTGATTGCCGGAATATTAGCTCTCCAGATATTAGGACGGGGTGGAGCTGATGCAAATTCTATACCATGTATCCGGAATTTAAAGGAAAGTACGACATGGTCACTATTCACCAGTGGGGGAAGGTGTTGAATGTCGACGATATCTTCACAGTGGTGTGTGAGGACAAGGTCTATCAATGACGGATTATGTTCCAAGTATATATGCATCGGCTTAACGATACATTGTACAAGTGCACATTGAATAATTGACGACAGAAGGACGCTATGGAAACCCCCACCTGGAGCTGTGAGCTCTTTCCAGTTTATATGGGGTGCATTGAAGTCTCTAACGGTGAGACAAGATTCTGCTTTACTCCAAGAACAGACGTGTCTCAGGATAAAGTCGTCAGCGAGACAACACGGACTACGATATATTCCTCCTATCGTCACTAGCCCGTTTCTAGACCTAATTGTACAACATACTACCTCACACGTACCACTTACATGCGCCTCCGATATGATCGAGTTTATGCAGAAGTGGTCCTTAACATATAATAATATGCCTCCTCCCTTGCGACTTCTAACTCTATCACTTCTGATAGAAATGACTGGAGAACAGTCTATATCTACAGTGAGCCAAGTTTCGGTGATAACAATTATATCCGGATTTAAGTCGTCTACCATCAAACTCAGCTCAGACATCTTATTCCGAAGACTACGAACATTCGTGTAACACACATTTAAGGTGTTTTTGGAGACATACGTTCTACCCACACAGGTCTCGGAAGCATTGGAAATATATAACTCAGATAGTCACCTGAAATGTTATTTGAAATGGTAGTTTTTTGATATTAAGGTTCAGAGAACTAATTGTAGTAGAAATTTGTTTGAAAATGTTCTAATTATACCCGTCAAATCAAGTCTACAGGCACGTGAGAAAGGTGGTTGGTTGAGTGTCCAGAATGTTCTTATATCTGTATGAGAAAACATGGTATTCGAAAAGACTGGGAAAGTCACCATATCCGTAGTTGGGTATCCAGGCTCAGGAACGGATGTTCGTCAACATGTTGGGAAATCTTGTCTGATAAACCGTTTTATGGCACCATACAGGTTCAATGAAAACCACTTATCAATTTTAAGTTTATCAGATTATGATAGTGAAGTTATCTGTTCAAGCCATTGGCTATATTGGGGAGACAGTAGTGTAAATGTTAATGGCTGTAAACTACATGTCCGAGTAATTGAGCAGTGTGACTTTGTGGATGACCATCTTTTCCAGCCCCTTTTCGAACCCAGAACGTATGCAGAACGATGTTTGGACTTTAAAATCACCTTGCATTCAAGAAAGTTGTGCTACGTTTGCAAGGAGCAGCTTGGACACGAGTCGGCTTTTCCTCAGGTTTTCCTTGAGCCCACTACTTTATATGTTGATGTCTTTGTATGTGTATATGACATGTCACTATGTGGTCCTTCGGCCTTACAACAAGCTGCCTTTTTCGGTCATGTCATCACTCGTCTTTCGTCTCTTAAATTTCCAGTAGTTGTCGCAACATCTAAACATGATATGAGTGTTTCTAGTCAGGCCTCAACTCTGTTTAAGGATACACTCAGTGGGTTTAAAAAACATTGGGTGAAAAATATGTGTGTCGTAGAAACGTCTTCACTTTTAAATGTGAATGTCAAAACTGTTTTTCAATGTGCTGCAGTTTTTGGACATCACAAACGTGCTAATAAGTACAAACTCCATACTGGCCTTTTACGTTATTCACTCAGAAAATCACCCAACAAACGAAAACCATTTCCTATGTGTTTCGGAAAGTCAGTGTGGTAAGTTTCGTTAATAGTTGATTAAACTTTGCTTAATAGGTTAATAACACTTAATTGTTAATTTTATGGCAATTTATATGTTAAGTTCTCCCATGTTTCATTTTTCAAGAATTAACCGCTTATTAGTGACTGTCAATATAAATAGTAGTTCAAGGAAAGTGTATCTACTTTCTCAAGAGCCAAAATATTGTTTTCAAAACCATAAGGCTTATTGTTAGGTCATTTGGATTCATCTTTGGGGGTGTCTTTTTTACTTTAAAATTCAGTATGGTTATAGTGTTTGCTACTATCATTTTACGATTTAACTGTATGGACAGTCAAAATCATCAAGCACATCTACCCTTAGCATCAGCAATATTCCTCGTAGTGTTTGTTGGGATAATAATTAGTTGTCCATGTTGGTAGGATCCTTTATCTTCAAATTGTTTTAAAAACTACACAATTCATTGGTACACAAAAGTCTGCGTGAAAATAATTTCGTGATTTCTTGCTTGAATATGTTTAAAGGCTACTACCGTCTATCATATGTTACGTTTTCGTGCATTCTAGCTAATCGAATGTTAGTTTCTTAACGCTTTAACTTATGTGTGTGATGAAGGATAACGATTACTAGTCAGGCGGATAAAATGTAATATTTCTTTTCTTAAGTGTTCAGAGCTTTTAGAAATATTTTAACATTAACTAATAAATAGTGAAAAGTTTTTCTGTAGGCTATGTATCGCTCACCGTTTAAAACTTTGCTTTTGAGGTGGGAATAACTAGTGTGATCGTTTCTTATCTAGACCTAGTCACTCACTTTCTTCGACCAGTCGCTCGATGTACACTTTGGCATAAATGGGTATTGCCTGAAGTTGTTACTATCAGTACAGTGAGATACAATTATCAGGATTAACATCAAAGGAGTCGAAATAATGGCACTATAAATAATGGAAAGGTTAAATATTAGGAATATAGTTTAAAGAGAATAAAATATGTGAACAAAAAGTTTGTTCCAATATTAGAACCCAAAACTTGTGGAAGGATAAATGCATGCGTGTCAATGTGACTGGTTTCCAGCTATCACTTAGGACTTCAGCCTTGAAGATTTACTATCTCATTAACTAATTTGCCATATTTACCCACTACCCTACCCCTAAGTTCAACATTGTTTACTTAATTGTCCCACCATACACAAGCAATCCTTCAGATATTGGTAACCTACAGGTGTCTTTTTCAAAGGTTGTTTCAGAGCGACAAAGTAGGACTGAGGATTACCGCGTACTATTCTCTTGCTTTATTAGCCAGACAGATATCTTACCTACTTCGTAGATGGCGAAAGTCAAGGATTTGTCGACCTGTGCAGAGGTTTCGTCAGTCGCCAGACCTCCACGGGGGACGAGACTTACCAGATCAGTGAGTCAGACAATACCTTCAACTACTTCACTTCCTGTGATCTTAGGCTTTGACTAAGACCATTTTTGGAGCATCAATAGATCCCGAGCTCCCGTATCGTTTTTCAACCTGTTTAGGAAGTGTGTTTAGTCAAACAAAACGATCGTCCGGACTCATTGAAGACTGTAAATATGGCTTCCTCTCAAAAGGCTATCAGCCCTTTACCATACAGAATGCTTTTAAGTTAGAAAGAACACGTACTATAGCCCACATAGTGGTGCAAAAATAATTTTGGTTTAAGGATGTCATCAGTTGTTTTGAAATATTGACGTCCATTATGTTGCCCAGTGTACGCAAAATATGTTAACTGGATAGTTATAAAGGTTACATACCAACTGTCTTTACACTTGTTAATATTAAGACCTACTTGATTTATTTTCATATTTATTGAATAAGATAAACAAAATATCATGCCTTATCTCATTAAAATATGTGATATTTTCAAAGCCTTATCTTGTTAATTATATTGTTTCAATATGTCAGATTAAGTGAATAACCAAGCGTGAGATACCTTTTAAATTCTTTATTCTCCTAGAATCTCACCACCGTTTTCACATTAGTACCTCTTTCTACTTTCATATTTCTTTTAGGTCTAGTATACGTTGGGTTCAATATGGTACTAGTTTATGTGACACAAACGCCCATTTGACTAGCAGGGAATCTCCAAATGTTCGACATGTATCTTATTTTCCCCCACTTGTACAATCTCTTACATTTCCTAAACAGTATAATAAACTAAGAATTCCCGAACGAATCATCTTACCACAGGTTTGTTAAATTAATTTTCACGAATGCCATGTTTTCTTGTTGCTCTTATTTTAGATTGTTATCATTCTTAATAAATCCATATACTAGTTGATTATCATTATTTTTTTTCAAGAAATAACCTATTAATATTATATTTCAAGTGTTCATCTTGTCTTTTCAACTACGTTATAATCAATACTCACATTTTTCTCAGTTTTGCACTATATTTGTGTAGTAAGTCTTTTCATTTCTCTTTATTATTCTAGGCCCTCATTCATTTAACTACCCAGTGAATAGTTTCCTACTAGGAGGTTCAGTTATCGGTTTGGAATACGCGGAAAATTTAGTCCGATTAAGTGAAGATACTGATATTATGTAGAGTCTTCTGATCTCCTTGACCGACAATACAAGCCTGCTTGGAATGTGTTCCCCTCCTCTTAGGTCCATACTTTTGCTCTAACTGTCCCTTCTGTATTGCTACAAGACTATAAAATATGGGCTATATAAGAAAAGCGTGTGCAGAAACTCAAGGTTTTCGATCATACGTTTCGTCGAAACCTTGCTCCCGTATAGTGAAACGACCAAGTAAGCAGTACTGTGGTTTGACCCAGAGTACTAGGCAATGGCGAACCGGTCGATACGATAGTGAATCTTCAACTGGGATGATTGGGATCTGTGCTACCTATACCTAACCACTGCCTACCTCGACAGTGGATACTAGCTGTTTGAGTAAGTTGGAAGAAAGCTAGGGGTAACAAATTAAAAACGTGACATCAGTTCATGAACTTGTTGACCGTTAATGTGAACCATATCGGTAGATTCAGACAAGCTGGTTGGGGTCTGCGTGCTAACCGCGATTAGTGGCTAGAGTCGTCGGGCAACATGACTCAATCGGTCACGATCGTGCTGGTGTATTCACTCCTTGATTTGTACTACATATTAGGTCCTAATATTATTTTTTATACATACTTATCTGTCCTGTCTTTTCAAAACTTATTCCTGATGTTTGGATTATATCGTTATCATTAATACTACTCTATGTCGACTCCTTTACTATTTATCTTGTTAATTTCATCTCTTAAGATTAAAATGGGTCAGAAGTTATTTTTCTTTGTTTCGTTGTGATTTGATTATTTTATGTAATAAGTCAGCGCAACCAAATATAGTATAATATCCGTGTATCTTTTGCTTGTGGTTAATTACTTTCAGCTAATTACAGCGACTTATAATTCCTAATTACATATAAAGTATTTCCATGACTTCCAGCACTCGTTTTCGGATCACAACATTTCATCTCATTTTTTTCCCAACTTGTCTTACTAAATTTATTTATTCTTTCTTATAAGATGATTGGCGTAAACCATCCAAACATTCCTATCACAAACCCCAATTCACCTTTGAAAACGAAAACCTATCAAATGAACGCAAGTCCATTTAGTGATACCCATTTTTCTGAAAACAGTACTTCTGTCCAAGATATAACTTTACCAAAAATAAGTGATGTATGTGATCTATCTGTCTTATTAACTCCTCCACCACCTCTTCTTCTACCTGGTCCATGCAGTTCAAGTTCTTTTGAACCAATCAATCCATCCTCCATTGAAACTCGTAAATCAGTAGCACTTCCCACCAAATGTCCAGGCTTATCTCACCACGTTCCTCCCGGAAATCCGTTTGTAAAAATCTATGTACGTGGGCAGACAGAAACCTCTAGTTATGTCGCAGCAGCAATACGAGACCTTTGTCCATTAGAATTTTACATTGATAAAGTAAGTTAATATTAACTTTGTGTTATGAATCCTTTATCTTCAAACCACTTATTACAATATAAGAATTACCTTGGCGTGTTTATCGGCACTATTCTATGAATACTTGTTACATAAAGCAGAATGATCAGATAAATTGTGAAGTCATTTTTATTATTGAAAATGAATCTAACTACTTGAAAAACTGTTTCTATAGTCCCTAGGCTATTTAACATCTTTCTTCACACGCCTTTCTGTCAAGTTGATGTTCACTGAAACCGGAACAAAACTTACTGTCTAAACCATTATAGGTCAAGCATTCCTAGTATGGAAAATCGTAAATAATCATCAAATCTTCGAATTTCCCAGCAAAGACATCATAGATGAGTTGCACTTAAATATAGCACATATTTTTCATTCAACTTATACAGGATTATGCTTTTAATGTATAAACATTTCCTTTTTGTTACTGTCTGATCGAAATATGACTTATCTATTCACTTTTGTTTTCTATGTAGCATGAGTCTTCTGTTAGAACTGAGTAATAATGCCAGGATGTTTGGGATGCGTTCCTCCTCATACAAATGCAAATTATTACTCCAGGACTGGCCTACGTCAACACCTGAACTAAGGATAGGGAGTAAAGTAGTCGAACGCGTCGACAACTTCACTTATCTTGGAAGTCTGATCATCCCTAATGGGTTGGTATCTGACGAAATCTCAGCACGGATTCAAAAAGCTCGTTTGGCTTTTGCCAACTTATGTCACCTATGGCGAAGACGAAATATCCGTCTACCAATTAAAGGAAGAGTATACTGCACAGCAGTTCGCTCTGTTCTACTTTACGGCTGCGAAACATGGCCATTAAGAGTAGAAGATACTCGTAGGTTATTAGTATTTAACCACAGATGCCTTAGAAATATTGCTCTTATCTGCTGGGATAACCGGGTAAGTAATAGTGAGGTTAGACACGGGGTATTAGGAAATGATGGTAAATCAGTTGATGAGGTGATGAATCTTCATCGACTGAGATGGTTGGGCCATGTGTTACGTATACCTGAACACCGATTACAACGACGCGCAATGTTGACTAGTGTAGGGGATGGTTGGAAGAGAGTTAGGGACAGCCAAACCAAAACATGGCATCAGTGCTTGAAGTCACTAACTTCTAGCCTGATCCATGTTGGTAGATGCAGACTACCTGGTTGGGGTCCGTGTGACTATCGCAACCAATGGTTGGAGACTGTGGGTGACATGGCTCAGAATCGATCACAATGACGTAGGTATATACACTCTTTATTTTCCATTAAGCTGTGAGATTAAAATTGCTTCATATCTTTCTTCCTGTACTATATCCTTATATACAATCTTTGTTTATATATTACCACCACTAAATTAACTACTTCTATAAATTTGGTGTTCATCTTGTGCTAACGAGGTATGGCAACTGGGACCGATGCATATGTGTGCCTGGTCCTACGTTGTCGCTGGCTGACTGACTGACTGATGTAGCATGATATACTTGTTCTTATCGTGATAAGATTCGTAAATTAGAATTGTAAGACTTAGCTCATCGGCATCAACCTACCATAATAGTATTTCGACCTATATAAATAAATTTTATATCTGAATATATGACACTGCATGTTTTTTAATCATTCCTTTGTTGGTCAGTTTCTGATGACTCAAACTATCTCTGCAAAACTAAATTGGTTATAGTGATAAATAATACACATTTGTTAAATTTACTTACAATATTTACGTAGTCTCTAACAGACTATATTTGTGAAGCGTTTATTAATGATTCATGTACGCAAATGTTTTATGTGTAAATTTTGAATTAACATACCTTCAGAAACGGACAATTGTTAGAAAAAGTACAATTGCAGAGTTAAAACATATTGGTTCAAGTTGTTATACTTTACAACAGCAGCATAAAATAATCAGTACAAATAAAAGTTTTTATGTTAAGTCAAGAAAAGGAAGTAGCGCTGTTTTCTCAATTAAGAACACAAAAAGTGAATTATTCTCCACTAGTGTGATCAGCTTTTAAATATGCCATCTTGGATCTCTATCCACTTATTATTAACACTATCACAAAAAATTCTGAACCTTCATAAGTGATTCAAGCAAATAGTCAGCGATTGCACTATCTAATTATATTTCCTAGCCGGGCTTCTTTTAGCTTCTTTCCAATCTAATAATTCCCCAGTTAGTATTACATCTAATATTGCATGTGGTTATATCGGCGCTTGTAGTAGGTTGTCGCATGAGACAAATCCTCATGTAACAGAAGTTAAAGTAGTCGCAAAATTAGAGTTTGACTATGACAGGTAGATCACAAAGTCTATATTTAGGCCATTTTTACTCGCACCATCCATCATTGTTATAACGTTGTATAAGTACTGTTGAAACTTAAATTCATTATCTATTTTTCTCAACTTCCATACAAGGCTTACTACTCGTCTACGGCTATCTAGTAAGCTCTGTTTGTCCTAAAATTTTGTTTACTGTGCCGCGATGTGTTTGTTTGTGATGGCATAAGTTCAAAGTTAATCAGATTGCAACATCCTTTACGTGACATTAATATGGCTGTTGTTTATTAACTCGTAAAAGTTGAGGTATCCGTTAGCTAAATTTAGCTTGTTTGTTTTGTGTTTGCTCAATATGTGCGCTGATTATATACAAAGCTCCCAAAAGAAGACTTAAATGTCTTGTTATTTTTTGTACCTGAGTTTGTTAGAAGTTAAATATGATCAATTAGTTTGATTTGTTAGCTTTCCCCATTTGATAGGAAGCTCATAATTGACACCTGTACTCATGAGAATACAATATATTTGTGTTTGTTTCTAATTTATATAACATGAATAATGTAATTTGTCGATTCACTTCTCTATATTTCTCTTTGCATACATCGATAATTATCTTCGTAGTTATGCCTAATTAATTGTGACAATTCCGCCTAACATTTAAACTTAATTATAATCATATATTCTCGAATTTTTGTGATTATTAGAATCAATAAATAATATGACTAATTAGTGTTTATATTACAAATTTATTTATTATAAAAGAAACAAACAAATAATGAATTAACATAAGTTCTTTGTTACGTAAATTGTTTTGGGCATGTCATGCATTTTTCTGTGGTGAAATTCTAAAACTAAATGCCAACTTAGCATAATTATGCTTTCTACAATGAGATTGTGGTAAATTGTTGATTTTCTAAGTATATCCTTAGTACTTTTTTTCGTGGTTTTTATTTCAAAATGTTTGATTTTCAAACGAAGTGGATATAATCACACCAGATGTTTAAATATGGCCACATGTGTCACAAGTCAATATTATCTGTATTTGTTAGTGCAAAACTTTACTTTAGTTCGTTTGACAAGGCTGTTTCGAGAGGAGAGGAATGCCCTTTAATCATGTTCATTAACATTTTAGAAGAAGCTTTCTACCAAATCACTTCAAAAAGAGTGAGGGCATATGACCATTTCTCTCCATTGTTTCCAACGGATAGTGGACATTGTCTTTCCAGTTTTTTGTGCACGGTACTTCTGTATTGTATTTGAACACACTTAGTTTTTTACCATCAATCACCAGTCAGTCAGCTACAATGTAGGACCAGGCACACATATGCATCGTTCTTAGTTGCCATACCTCATTAGCGCAACAAAATGAACACCAAATTTATAGAAGTAGTTAATTTAGTGGTGGTAATATATAAACAAAGACTGTATATAAGGATATAGTACAGGAAGAAAGATATGAAGCAATTTTAATCTCACAGCTTAATGGAAAATAAAGAGTGTATATACCTACGTCATTGTGATCGATTCTGAGCCATGTCACCCACAGTCTCCAACCATTGGTTGCGATAGTCACACGGACCCCAACCAGGTAGTCTGCATCTACCAACATGGATCAGGCTAGAAGTTAGTGACTTCAAGCACTGATGCCATGTTTTGGTTTGGCTGTCCCTAACTCTCTTCCAACTATCCCCAATACTAGTCAGCATAGCTCGTCGTGGTAATCGGTGTTCAGGCATACGTAACGCTTTATTCAGTTTAACTTGATGACCTGTGTCCACCAAGTGAGCGAGAATAGAACTCTTAATCACCTTTACCTGTCCTTTACTCAACCTCGACGGATGGTGTTCTGTTATTCTTTTACGAACTTGCCGAATTGTACGCCCTATATAATTTGATTTGCTCGGATGACATTATTTTAGATGAATTGGCTAATACTGCTTAGTAGAAATGGGTACCCAATGAAATTCATCGACAAACACATGAAGGAGACGAAAAGAAGGAGAAGAGTACCTACTGTTCAGAAGAAGGTATTGTTCCTAAAGTTGTAATTCTTAAATGATGCTACGGAAGAAATCGTGACACAGAGGCAGTACAGAAAACATTTAATGCAGCTCGACTGAGTACCGTCTTCTACAACTGCCCCATAATAAGAACGGTTAATAGAGACAGATTGCCTGAATTCGCCACATCTATGTGTATTTACCAATTCAACTGCTATATTTGTCCAATTCGTTTCTTATCATTGTCTTAAGACGGTTTATCCATATAAATTGGGTTCGGATCACAATCCGAAGTATTTTAATGACTACTGGTCGTTCATCATAAAATCGAATACTCTCCGATTATCGAACAAGTAGGTGTTTTTTCCTCAAACTCACTCATTTTCAGAAATGCAGCGTAATTACCTTCAAAGTAGCAGTCTATATACTTCGTACTAGCCGTATTAAGTTTGATTTACAACTTTACCATCAATATTAAGATGACTGTGTTTCTGTTTTGGTTACTTTCGTCGAAATTTAATTCACCATAGCTTTCTGATCACTTTCAACTTTATACCATAACAATTTGTGTGCAGACACATTTCATATTGATTTTCTTGTTTGTTTGTGCTATTATGTAGTTATAAATGTCTGTTAAACAATGTGTTACGATTTTCGTATGTATTAATTTTAAGACGCCTACACATCATGACCTAAAGAAATATAAAATTGAAAGCACTCATACACAGATCAGGTAACACATTGGTTACTTGGAATATTTTTAAAGAATTACTCATAGTAAATGCTTAACCCCAACAAGTAAATTCTTGTTATATTAATATATATATACCCTGTCATAGTACACATCTTTAAAATTAATATTTAGTTTCACGACTGGCAACCGTTAATCGACAATTAATTAAATCCTGACAAGTCCTTATCTTACTCACTAGGATTTTAAGGTTTGATGTTTAACCTTCTAAAAGTGTTATGAAGATAAATTATTGAAAAACACAATTAAACGAAAAATATTCTTTTAAATAAATTTTTCATCCAAACTTGATCTAATGATTACATCATTATCTCTCCCACCTTGTTTTATCTATATTTATTCTGATTCCAGTTAATATTATACACTAGTCATTTCAACAATTTGATTTGATTTCACCAACAATCCTAATTTATTTATTTGCCTTAAATTTGAAACTTTAATTTGATTGTATAACTGTAAAACCTGATGAGAATCAATTGGCAATTATTTTACTTTTAGGTTTGAGATAAAGCCATAGTCATAAGTGTTTAAATTTTCTTGTTTGTTGCTATTAAGGTATTTAATCAGTCAGTCCTTTTCTGTATATGTGTGTCACTAACCGACTTTACGAAAAATATTTGTGAATAATTGGGGGTATCAAAAGGATCTCATGATGTCCATATTACGAGCGACTAATCAATTGCAGCTCTTAAGAACGACAACGTGAAGATCCAGGCATTTATAAATAGGATACATACCCGTTCCATAAGCCACGGACTATCTAAACTCAGTAGCTTAGTGAATAGCGCCATGGACTATTGAAGTGAAGGGTAATGTGTCCGAGTCCCAATGTGAATGTTAACACTGAGATGCAAGTAAATCCATCTGACGAGTCCTAAATGTAAGGAAATGCTCTCTTCAGATTCCGATGCTAACAACTAACTGACTCTTATATCAGAAAAAAAACAGATTGCTTGGTTGGATTATGTTGGGTTCCGTGTAACCTGACCGTAATGGCAGGAAAGCAGTTGTACCAACTCTCTAGTTCGATTGCCCATATTGCTAGTAAAACCCGCGACCTATTTACTAATTGACACTGACTAATGAATAGCACCCAAAATGTTAATGTCTATATGCCCTCGAGCTTTTAACTCAGTGGTCAATGAAGAGATGAACATAAAAAGCAGATCAGTTTTTTGTAATATCCGTTCAACCATGATTCAAAACAAACATTAATATGCTTGGAATGACTGACCACACAACACAAGAAATTACAGTATGTACATAACTTAGTCATAAGTAATACAAAGCCAGAGTTGTTGATTGTTAATTCATGATAAATCTGCAACAATAAGTTATGACAACTATTTATAGGTCAAAAAAAGCTTAAAAATAAAATAAAAAACTATGAGCACAACAATACAAGCGTCTTCTAATTATCTAATATAAATATGTGTGTGATATTTCTATGAGCTGTACTCCCACACTACTCGTTTCATCATATCATCAACTTCACTAAAAAACTAGTCACCTGGATAACTGTGTGATATAAATGCCATACTTTTTAAAAGCATTCCTTAACTAAATATTTATACGACTAATAACAACCTATTTTCTCTCTCTTCAAACTATTTTTAGTTGCTTCATTAATTCGTCGTTGTGAATTGTGGCTGGTTCACTTCTTTCTAGGTTTCTTCTTTTTTTAGCATGATACTCTGTAAATTAAAGCACTCGGCTTTCAGCCTGTAGGTCACAGGCTCGAGAGTCACTTCAACTATTTCTGTCTAACAGCCGGGTATTATCCCCAACCCTTACAAAGTGGTCAAGTCTGCAATTGGAATGTGGTCTGAATCTGCAACCTACTAGTTGAAAGCCAAATCCACTAAACCCATTTATGAAGTCCCTAACTTTAAACAACAAACTTTGTGAACATTTACCTTAATCCTAACTTTCTCTAATGAAAACTATTTTTCATACATAAGACATTTTTAACTGGTTTGTCTTTAAACAAAGTCCAAAAGGAACTTTAATTGCTGATGGTATGAAGATATAAAAACTGACGTGTTATCGTTGAATAGCTATCACTCAATACTCTATTAGTGTTGTAATTGAGTCTATTGTATTTCTGGTTATTTTACCAGTGGTCTGTCTAAACTAATACGTAATGTAATATTATCTAAATTTTTCAGTTATATTGAAATATATGTTTCTGAAAACTGATCATCTATACATTTCTGAATCCCAAAAATTCTCTTTACAATTGCGGAGTTCACCATTTTGACCCATGCTTACATCATTAGGGAGTTAATAGAGCAATAAATCATTTAATATATATTTCACATCAATGTATTAATTAATTGAGTTCATGTGCCAACCGGTTCATACGCCTATCATTTCTCTCTATTGAACAAAATATTTTTTCCGCTTCAAATTGAGTAATCCCTCTAAAAAATGATACATCTTCACTTATCATTCCCCTTATGCTTATTTTGTCTACTTTGTTAGAATGGACGTCAGTTTCGTGTCACAGTTCTTTCAAATTCTCCTAAAAGTCTTCGTAGTCAAACACCTGTTCTCCTCAATCCTTTACCGTTCTACTCAGATCCTCCTAATCGTCGTCCAAATGGCCTAACGATTCAATCCGTTCATATATCTCTGACAGCATCACAGATGTCAGCGTTCTCTGCCCCGAATAATAGTCTATTAGGAAACAATTGTAGTACAACCGCTGATGACAATCATAATAATAGCAAAAATTGTAGTCCAGTTGTTGATTCAGTACAGGAGAATCTAACGCTATCACCATTCAGTGTTGATAATTCAATACCTCCATGTTCTTCCCAAAGTTTCAATGCTAATCACTTGAATACTTCGACAGAGTACTGTGTTTATTTATTCATATACAAGAATATTAACGAGCTCTTAAATTGTTACGAACTAATCAAACATGAAACACCAATTTCCACTGTCCAAAAACCGATAAAAGTTTTGGCTTATTTATGCTGCAGTAATTGTAACACTCTTGAAGAAAAAAATGTAATCCTCTCTGGACTGGTAGTTTCATCCCGGTAAAATAATCACTTTTTATATCGTATATAATTATCATAATTATATTAAATTATTCGTTAATTCTTTTTCTCTAGTGATGTTCGTCTTTTATATTAATTGTGCGCAATATGCAATCAATGTAACATTTTTAAATGTTCAGATATCGACATTTTGTACCTTAAAACTGATAATAACAGTAGACAATGTCCTCGTGTATTAATTCATGTAACCCAAAGTTTTTGTTTCATCAAATCGTTACTATCGTTTTCAGTGCAATGGACTGTAAAAAGCCCCATCTAAAAGTTACAATAGCTAGTCATCTCAAATTTCAGGAAAGACTAGGTTGCTTTCAGTAGAATTCGTCTTTATTTCTTCTGGAATGGTGTCAGTGAAACTACAAACTTACGGTACAGTGTATTCTATTTCTTCCCATTTCGTACACTACCACTCACATAACATACAAACGACTGTCAACTTCAGTCTACTTCATCAGTGCACGACGTTTTTGACTCAATGCTGTACCTACGCCTGTAAGAATATTCCTTACGTCAAAGTGAATAACAATGTCTGGATTCCATAAGCCATATTCATTCACGATACAAGATTCTAGAGTTTTGACTAGTAAATCCTTTTTTGCCATCGTACACAACGCGAGAAATTGGGAGGTTCATTGTGTTGTGTAGAGTATAGTTTCCTGTAATCAGGAAAGTTATTTTTTAAACTCGAGTAGTTAACATTAGTTGCACATTTTGGGGATAAAGCTGGTGAAGAAGGGTTGTTAGCAAAGTTGAGTAACGAAGATTTGTAGTGTCCTGGGTGATCTGAAATATTTCTTATGTATGCAAGCGGTTAAAGCTTCTCCCTTGTTTACATCACAGGAAAATATTTATTCTAGAACGACCTCCTAAAGTGGTCGGATGAGTGTTAGGTATCCCATAGACTCGGGAGCCTAACTATTTAAGCTAATCAAACCCTCCCTATATGTAATTATTCACTTTTTGTTTTATCGTATCCTCTTTCTTTTTCAAACCTCACTTTCCAACACCGAAAATCTATTTCAGTCGGTTCGTGATGTTTTTAAGACAGACGTCTTCTAGCACTTGTGATAAAGTAGCATAATTGAAAATAATGGTTATCGGTGGAAAACTATATTCCTTAGCGACAGTTTGGTATTTTCAAGAGGGTAACTTCCTTGTCGAGTTCGTTGCTGTCGGTCTTATTACTTTAAATAACTTGTCTGGAACCGTAAGACCTTAAAAACGAGTTTTCTGGTTAACGAAGTAGTCTTAATAAGAACATTTTATCAAGGCATCAATAACAGTAGTTGATAGTTTTCCTCGACCACAAGTTATAAAATAAAGATCCCTCGGTCTAGCGGTGTACTTCGATATGTACTTCGGTGATAAACAATATTGAGTGTTACTAATCAAAACTGAATAACCTTTGGACATTAAGTGGGGTTCATAACCTAGTGTACAGAAATGTACATAGTCATTGAGTTTCATGATATTCTACGGCTACATAATAAAAACCACTCAATGTTTGATCCAGCTTAAATTGTTTAAAAAGATCATCGGATTTAGTGTTACAAGTTGTTATTATCTATATTTCGTCCTTTATTTTCCTCTAGTTTTAGAATACCTTACTTAGCTGTAAATTCTGAATCACTGGCAATGTTTCTGGATAATCTCATCCACTTAACAACTAATACCCAAATAGGAAAAGACCAAACAACATATACTTCCAATTCTAATAATTCTTTTATTGACTGGAGAAGTTTCATAAGTCTTGATTATTTATCCATTCTTACAGAATTCATTTGTTTATCAGAAAACTTTATGGATAAGCTAATTACAGAAGATAAATTCCAGTTTATCGGATTATTAACAGCTTTAATTCTGTCAAACTGTAATGTAGTGTCCGGTTGTACTGATTTACATAGTACAAACCGCAAGTTATTCTTTGTACCTTCAACAATTAATTGCGAAGATCCGCAATCGTATTGTAAAAGTAAGAATTCCTCATGCCTTTACGTGCAGTTTGTACAATTGGACGAGGTAAGATAATTTATCGCTAGCCTATTGATATATTTTTGTTGTATAGGGATTGATCTTGTACATGTCAGTATATACAGAGACATTATTTAGCCATCGTTTTTTTATTCAATAGAGTTCATACCATAGTTTTGTAAACAAATACTCTCTCATATAAATATATACGAGAAAAGTTAAAGAAATTACCCCTATTGTTTTATTCACTAAGAATACTTCATGAATTCTGGAATACGTTACTTAAGCTCTGTGTTAAAAAATTTATCTGAATTCAGTTTGTGTGGTATCTTTAGTCATGAATGTTGATATATTGGAGTAGACCCATGTTTTCTATATTCCCAAATACTTATTTGAAAATATCTATATTAAATAAATGAATTAGTCGCCTACCCACATTGGTTCCTTATAAAGCGTATTTTTATGGTAGTACTTTTGATATCTCAGCCATATGGAATGCACCAACCTCATATGGTTATTGAAATAATAATTATGCCGTTCTGTGTCACTACGAATACGACATTTCTCCCTATATGTCTTTTGTTATTTATTTCATTGTTCAGTGCAGGGTATTCTAACTGATTTCTAAATTTAACTTCAGTGACGTCTTTTTGTCTCTGATTCACTTTATTGATGCGTTACCTACCAATCTCTATGGATTCCACTGCTAACCACCATCCATCTCTGCCTATAATGCTTGTGACTTAAGGCGATATCGAGGCAATATGCACAGTATGCACATATACCAATAAGAGACTGACGAATTAGAGTCCCAAACATCAATGGGAAGATTCAGGCAAACAATACCAAGTGAATTCTACTCTATGTTAACTGTTTAAATAAATGTTTAGTTCACAGCCTGTATATAATAAAAGCAATATGGTTAGTATTCTATCCTACGTCACAGAATATTTTAGGTTACTACACCTATTTTGGTTAATATTTGTTACATTGTATTTAGTTATATATATTATTACATTCCTAGGTTATTGAATCCGTTTTATGCCAGTCTCCTACGTTCTCAACGGCTTATAGTCCTCGTGCCCTACTTATCCACTATTCTTCATCTTCCTGGTCTGAAGTTGGAATCGATATTGAAAATTCACTCAGTAAACTTTGCTCTGCATTTAATTTAAATACTTTTAGTGAATACAAATTCATTCCAGTGATTTTACTTGTCGCGTTTCACTCAGGATCTTCTCAACAAATCCCTGTAGAAGCTGAAGGCATTGTTCATGGGTTAAAACTTATTCAACGCTTAGCACAAGACTATAGTTGCCCACTTCTTTTATCATCATCAGAATACGAACCAGTGAAAGTCCAATTTAGAAAAAATTCAATCTCTTCTGGTGTGTCTACAGAATGTGAAAGTGACCACATAAATAATTTTTTTCATCTCAACATGTGCGAAAATATTCAGTCTATAAAAGATAGTGCAAAATTTTCATTGGGTTTTTTGTCAGTGTCTCGGTCGGATGATGTAAGAGCTGGTGCGTTTTCCGTCATTCTTTTGTCTTTATGAACGTTTGAATATTTTTATAGCGGTAATCAAATAAATATTTTTGTTTAACGTATATGCTCATGGATTCTCTGTAAACAAATCAGACAGAATTGTAATCACCATTCACCCTCAAATAAACATCTAAACTATATTCAATAATATAAGTTTTCTTTACAATTTTAAGATGAATGTACTAATCCTAACAATTACTAGGATCCTACACTCGTTGATTTTTAAAAACCTTACTTCCTAGTACATGCATGTTCAATCAGTCGAATCTCACCATTTCACTATACTATCAAAGTTTTGGAAGTGATTGACAGTGCTTTCACTGTTATATACTAAGTAACACTGGGAAGTTCGAACTGACTAATGTGTTTCGGGACATGCTCGGTTGCATTCGTTGATTTTTTAGTTGAGGTCATGAATCGACCAATGTTAGACGACCATTAAAAACTTGGAAACACTGGAAGGTCGTTTCGTCCTAGTGTAGAACTCAGCAGTGCGCATCCACAGCTCCGCACGCGTGTACGCACTGCAGGGGAGTCCCATATTAGAACGAAACGGCCGTCCAGTGCTTCCAAGTTTTCAATAGTGGTCTAATATATATATATAAACTGTCATTCTGAACGTCCGTTTTAGTTTCTTTTGTTCTAACACCTAACACTGGCAACTCAGAACTAGCATTCCTCTTGTACATATTAAGATCTAAATGAGTCTGCTGGATCTTGTATGTACTGGTTTTATATATTTCGAAAAAGCTGTTGATTTTGCGTTATTTGCATTGAGTCTGTTTTCTTTTTTTGTCTACTCTTTCAAAGAACTGTACAAACGCGTTTTTGAAGGAGAATTCAGCGGTTGGTATTCTAGTTTCGAAATGACTAAAAATCTTTCTGATAACTCAGTTTGTCCTAACATCATTGCCAACAATAATGATAATAATAATTTCTCAAATACTTATACATCAAAATTTTCAACATCCTCAAAATGTCACACCGAGAAACCACAAGTTGCACTTTATTCTCAAAATGTAAACTCTGTCTGTTCATCAATTCTCCATAATCCACGAAACGATGTGATTGCACTTCCTTGGCTTCCTGTTAGTCCAACCGATGCATTTAGTTTCCAAAGTTCGAGGTCACTTCCAACTACTACTCATGCAAATATTATTCGGAAACTTGACAACCATATGCAATTGTCTCGATCGAATATAGTAAGTTAACCTAAATGTATCCATTTACTATTATTAGATTGCCTGTTTATCCTCCAATAAACTGTGATAATAAATCCTATTGTCTTACTTCTCCTTTTTGTATTTTTAATCATCCATTTAAATGTTTTTGTAATTTTGTTGTTGTTGACGATTTCAATTCAATAGAATTTAAGAACTTCACAATATAATATTTTTGTGCACAAAGTCTGTTTATATGTTGTATGGTATCGTATTACTTACTTGTCTTGAGATCATTTTATCTTATTACTTGATATTATTTGACAACTAGTGAATTTCATTCTGTCAGTTACTATCTAGAGAAATTATTGTAAAATTTTTATACACTTGTGGCAAGCTTTGTTATTTTCTGTACTGTCACATAGTCAAGTTAAATCATTGTTGATGGACAGGTATACTAAACAGGTTCACAACTTACTGACACATCATGAAAAAGGTCAGGTACTGTCAAATCACTGTAAAATGATGTTGTAAAAGCGTGAATCGTCAAATATAGACCGATGTTAAACAGAACGCCATGGTAATTGTAACATACATACTTACCGCTCAAAAGTGATCTGACAAAGAACTTTGGTGGTAAGTGATACCAAGATCAACCCTGAAAGGCTTAGTTTTCCAGAGCATTAATCTTCTTGTATATATGATTTGTAAAAATTTAACATCAACTACAGAGGTAAAATTTGAATGTTTGTTCGAATCGATTGTTGAAATAGCAGCTAAGATTAAAAAACAATGACTTTCAACTCTAAAATAATGGTTTAAATACTTAGCTTTCGATCATTGGTCTACAGATTCGGACGTCACATACCTGCTACTTCAGTTTTGGAAACCATCTAGTTATCACCAACACTTCAAAATATAAAGTACATAACATTGAACTTGACTACTAACCTACATCAAATCTCAAATAATCATAGACCTAGTTCCTGAGAACTGTAAATCTATAATGTGAGACGTGAATTGACCAAAAGTCAGAAATCGCAAAATAGACCTATTTTTGTACCATCCTGCAGTTCTTGTTGATTGTATTATATCTTATTGCCATTTGCTATTTTTGGATATACGTTTTTTGTTTTTCAATGCTGTCGGTATTATTATTTTCGTCGTTTTTTATTCGCTCATAATCGTATTGATTTGAATTTCTCTAGGTCTCACCGATATTTATTTAATCTGAATCCTACTATTTTTGTCTTTCTCTCATCATTAGAAATGCCATTTCTATGTCACCCACTAAGTCTGCCTTCAAAGTAACTTTGTTCTTTAATGATAGTATCGTGAACAGCACAATCAAATTCGTAAGTGTGATTCAAACACTGATTATCTGTCTAGGCCTAAATCCGCTGTTCGTGATGGTGCATGTGAAGTTTACGTAATACTGCGTGAATTTGAGTATACGTCTTAGTAAATATTAGAATTACTTTAAGAACAGTTAAGCAATCTTTGTTCAATGCATAATAGTTCTGTTTGAAGCTACTCTATCAACAGGTTATTGTCAATTATTGTTTAAGAACAATTATCCTCTGAGATGGTTATAACATGTATTACCCACCTCGACTCGCGATAATCGCTGGGGTAGGCGTGGGTTGGAAGAAAGTTGGGGCCGGCCAAATCAAGACGTGCTATTCGTCCATGAATAAGTTGCATTGATAGGCACAGACTACCTGGTTAGGCCTTGTGCAATTATTGCAACCGATTAGCAGATGTAGGAAGGATTTGAATGTGACCAACTTGGTTTCGTGTGCGGTTACGGGTATGAGGGCTAATATCACTTCCTGGCTGCCTACGTCGTGGAAGGGTATTTTATGAGGGACCTGAAAAGGAAGTTGAATTAGTGTTGGTCTTAACGACCTGGGAGCGTGACCGCAGTGCCCAAGGGACAACTGCTTGAGGCCGGTCACGCACGGCCTTTTTGTGGGGGATTTTTGACGTGTTAGCTTCGTTCTTCAAAGGACCTTACCGCCGGAGACGGAAATCCGTGGGATAAGGCGGTGTGCATTTTTAGGGTCGACTTTTTCTAACCCCACCCCTCCTTGTGGGAAGGCAGCATCGCTGTTATGCTGGTTGTTTGAAGGAAATACCTTACTGCCGTCACACCTCTGTACAGTCGGCAGTACGACTTCGCCTTCGGACCTTGGGATTGCTGCTTTTAGTCTCACCGCTCTTCAACCGACCTGTCTGGCATAGTAGGACGTTGAGGAACGATTGTTCCAGCCAGCATAGCTCGATTAGTTCATCACGATAAGCAAGCCCGACCACCACGTCAAGGTAGCAGTAATGGTAAATTTGGGATTTGAATCGACAACTGAATCTCTGTGCTAATGTAGTATGGCAACTCGAACTGATGTACGTACGTACAAAGTTCTACGTTGTGACTTACTGGATTGCAACCGATTGATAGACTTTGGGTGACCTAGCTCAAAATGATTCACAATGCCACAAGTTCATTCATTCCGTGTCTTCCTTTACTTCTCACGTACAAAGTACAAGCCAGCATTTAACAGATGTAAATTACCTTTTAAAAAATCTTTTATTCAGTTAACCCATATTTTTTTTCTCGAATTGCATCTGTGCCTAATCGTTCGTATTACCACTAATAATGCTATAACCTCTACTACTTTACGATTTCTTTTGTAAATTTCTTCTCGCTTTACCAATGGGATGTGACAACTTGAACAGATTCTCACATGTCCCTAGTTCTAAGTTATGTTTGACTGACCGACTACAACTAAATTAAAATTTTAAACACTCTCCTTCATTTTTACCTTGTTGAAAACGCGTACATTTCAGCGTAAAAAACTTCCTAAAGTAGGATCGATATTACTTAGATTATATCGAATCTGTGTGATGTACATTTTTGTTTGTCAATCTAATTGCTATTTCACGAATTCAGTCATTAGTTTTAGATTTCATAGATTCCATGTTTGTTTATTTGAGATAGCACACAAAAAGATGATGTTAATTCACGTATGGTTTTTGGTATAATTCATTGTACACAGTCATTAGAAAATATTTGCATAACTTTAAAACTTTTTATAATTCGTATATTTTTCATCCTTTGTGTCATCCTCTGTGTCATATTCATTACACAAGCTGATATTCCATTCCATATAACCCATACTTATTATCGTCTGAAAGTTTTTGGGTGCTTGCTTAAATATTCTTCATTGTTGATGTAGTTTAAATGACATTTGTTCAAGTATACTACATTACCACTGCAAAGTTATATATAGATCTTTCTTAACTGGATTACCACTTTTTTAATTTTCTGTTTAATATTTCTCTTGGAAAGCTCAGTTCTACAGAGTGTGGTATCCTACCATCTACATTATGTGAACAAATGTGTCAAGTGTCTCAGGCTGATGTATTTTGTTCATTATGTCCACAGTCATGTCCCACATCTGTCCCTTTACCCAGTATTAATTCTTCTGTAGAAGAGTATTACGCTGAACTTCCCAAAGTAACTCAATCAGTTGTAAGTATATTTTCTCCCTTCCTGACAATTTACTTTTTTTGTGTACATGTATCAGACGATAAATATAACCCTTAAATGTCCACGATTATTTTTATTAAACTTAGTATAATTGTCTAATAACTGAACCGAATAGCAACAACAAGTATCTATGCGTTTTCTAAATATATCATTTATCATCAATTAAAATCCATAATCTTTATTCAGTTTCTTAATTGTTATTGACAGACAATCAGATAATAGGAGTCTAGATTTTTGTCTATTAGTTTCCACTGTCAAAATATGGTTACTTGTCCACTATATAAACAAGTTATGGAAGGATTTGTGGAGATAGTAAAATTTTCATTTTTTTTTAAACCACGGACTGGTATGAGTTATTAAGAGGCCTTAATCAATGGAGTTTAACGATGTCGGATGTGAAAGTTATCCTACCTGGACAGCCAATGAGAGTTACGTGACATTATGAATTGGTTGAAGTTATACATGTACATTATTTGATCCCTGCTCAATGGTATGAAGTGTTTGGATACAATACCGAGTGTCCTAAGTTTGATTCCCAAGGTACAGGGTCGCTAATAAGCACTGTTAAGAACTCCCGTATTAGAACGAGACAACCATCCAGTGCTTACAGGTTTTCTATGTTGATCTAGTTAAGATGGGTTCGTGATTTGAAACTGGAAGTAGAAATAAAATTCAATAAGTGTAGATTATTCGTTGTTTTCAGTGATAATTTAACTATGCTTTTTACTGTTTGTGCTTTCTTTTGTTTTCAGATACTAAAAATTCCACTAAATTATTTTCAATGATGAAAATGATAATTTTAAGTTAGCATTTACTTTTCATTTGTTGTTTTTATGTATTAAGTTAGTAATTGGATAATCATCGTGTTTCTTTGCCGCTTGTTGTTGTCTTCCATAACCTTTTTTGTTTGCTTGTCTTGTTCAAAAAAGTAGAGTTTCTTTCCAAGCTTGGATGTGTTTGTTGTAATGAAGTTCTATTCTGTGCGTGAAAATATACATATGCTTACATGTAACCTAACGATTTCCCTTTACTTTATTTATGCAGAATTTAGAATTAGAATCACGTCGCCCCCATCCTAATAGACCTAAAAGACCTCATCCACATACTGATTCCGCCCATTCTCACTCACCGTCTCCGTTGTTATCCAACGAACAAAATTTATTACCAACAACCACAGCTGTCGATCAATCGATAACTGACCTGTGTTCTAAAAATGAACTGTCCCATATTAACGATCACCAAACATTAGATAATGGTTCAACCGTTTATGCTGAAGTTAACGATGCATTTGTTTACAAAACACTCCCTTATTGTTCTTCATCAGGTTTTATTCCTACCAAACTATCCTCACATGTAGACCATTATGAATTAACAGATTCTGTACAGCAACTCAATAATTTAACTTTGTATCCAAATCTTTCATATTCTCCTTACACCTCCAACATCTGTGATAATACCCATGTAAATGGTAAGTTTTCTAAACCATAACTCATTTTTCTGTTGTCCAGTCTGTGTGTATGAGTGTATTAAACTTTTTTTCTATAACACTAACTGATTCTCGGCATTAAAAAAGCAAATCATATTGATTTTAATACTTCTTTTAGAATCTTTCTTTACAGAATTAAAATCTTAAAGTTTTCATGCATATGACTATATATCTTGGCAGCAGATTCGTTGGAAAGAGATCTCTTCATTAAACTTTGTTTACAATGTTATTATAAGAACTATAAAATTACGGATATTGATGTTTGGACTCAGGACAACTCATATCATTGTTCATACCTACATTTTATTGTTGTCTCGACTCATTTTCTTAAGACTTTTTGAGCTGGGTTCTTTTCTCGAATTAACTACATGCCTTAGTTTGGGAAACGCTATGCTTTGATATTTAGCAGCTGATATATACTCACAAAGATATCGTTATTGGGATTGATATCCCTTTGATCTGTTTTTATACTTTACTGGTGGAATAAGTAAATAATTAAGCTCCGCTGTTTGCATCATTAATTAAGTAATCGATACTTTATGCTTGATTGCATCTGACACAAACGCCAGTTATTTCACACGGCTTTCTTTCAAAGCTTGCACTAGTCCTGTATCCCACTTCCTTCGTGTTACTAGTACTTCAGTATGATATCATGTCTCAGAGGTTTCGAAAATAGTATTTTAATTACGATATTTCTCTTCACTTAGTTCCTTATTAAGGCTTTATAATAATATGTAATTTTTACAGTTAAGAACAAAAGCAATGCCAATTAAATGGTAATTGGTCACCTTAACGCTTTTTTATTTTAAACTAATCAGTTAAAAGCTCGTCAAACGTGATTGTTTCTTTCTTTTGTCCCTACTAAAATTCAGGCTCCCCTGTTTTAAATAATACAAGCGAAATGCATCATTCGACTTCGCGTTTGAATCCATTATCAAGTATCCTTTCGCAGTATAAAGTTTCTGCTGATACTTTTGGAAGAACTAGCTTGCAGTTTAATCGGAGACTTACAAATTTACCAGCTCTGCCTTCGAACGAGATTTCAATCTCAATATCAACTCATTCAGATTCAAATTTCTCGTCTGTTCCTTTTTGTTGGATGCCTACTCAAGCAATACCTTCCATTTTATGCTCCTCTTATTCCAACAATTGTTCCACCTCATTATGTTCTTGGTCTACATGTAGACAGCACCCATTTACCGCGGTAAATTTCAATAGATTCTCGAGAGTACCAAATGTTTCAGCCTCTGGTTTGCAGTATGCTCCAAACATTTTTCCTCTCGAATCTTCTACGTTTCTTGGACCTTTGACGCCCACAGAATTTCCGTGCGAATCTCTCCCAGTTTCTCAGTTGAACCAAAAAGTAGGATTTTTTGAATATTTTTAATTGTCCTTCTATACCTTTGTAAGTTAGTGTGTTGAAAAAAAACCGTTTAGTTCATAAGTGATGTAGACGCCCAATTTAAGTTGTAGCTTCTGATGCTATAATTTACTCTTGAAAGGATACCAAAAGTCTTCTGTACTTTTATCGGAGCGTAAATCGGTGTTCATCCATCTCTTTAAGTTCATTTACTTGGGAACTGTTCTCAGCCAATACGCAGATGTGGTTCCTCCAATCGTACATTAATAGGTCTTATTCATTTGTTTAATTTTTATCTAACGCGCATATTATGTTATTTATAATAAATTAAGGCTTCTTTGAAACAGCTTTTCTACAATATGCTAGAAAGGTTATTCTCCCATTTTTATTTGGTTAAAACCTTCAGTCTCAAGTGAACTGACTCAGTCTTTAAAAAATAAAATAATGGTTTCCAAGGTTAATAAAATGTTCATTTGAGAAGAAATCGATTTTATTTTATTTATTCAAAAACACATACATATTAGTACAAAGGGGCACCAGATACATATGCGACACACATTTTGTGTGAGGGCTGTGATACTGTCCGGGTGCCCAAACCGAAGCAGGTGGTTTTCTTAGGGGGCCACACCCCGAGCTTTTGACCTAAAGGTCTAACCCACAAGGTAGTGGAGCATCGTGAGGAGATGCAGTCCCATGGTAGCCGGTGACCAGCGATTGGTTCATACGCCATTTGTTCCCTCAGGATACTGGAGCCCATATACACCATTGGTTTGGAATCAGAGTTTTCCAACTTCCTTAGGTAGATTCGCTGTGTCCACCAACTCAGTTAAAGCGCAGGACATTCGCTTTTCGTCCTCTCAATTTCGTAAACAACACATCTGCCACGAGAAGGCAGTGAGTAGCACTTTCCTGGCAGAGGCTATATATTCGCGTGGCCATATGAGAGTATTTCGAGAGGGAGAGCGGACTCTCTCCACTCTCGGCCGTACCAAGCATTTGGGGGCAGAAGAAAACGATAACTTAGCACTATATGCAATTTGTTGTCGTTCTTTGACTTTTTCAAAGACTAACCTGATTCAGATTATGCTAGATTTGATCGAAAAATTCAAAATAAGCTCAAGTAATGGTTTTTTTAAAAAAAAAGAAAAAAACACTACATCGTCGTTGTTTTGCTTAAATACAAAACATTAATGCCGGTAGTTATTTTTTAAAAATAATGTATTCTGTTTATTCACTTTAACTTTCAAGTTCATTCAAAATAATTCCTTAATTCGGATTATTTCTACTTATATTATGTGTTCTCTTACGTATTATTAAAGTTCTTGAAATACTTGTTGTATTTTAGAAGAAATCGACTTGTGTTGTTGATTCAACTGTCACTAACATATCCCCTGTTACATCCGATTTCTCAAATCATCGAAAGCGATTTCCACGGAATATTTTGTCTAGTGCTATAAAGCGATATAATATTTGGTCACGATATATGTTGAACAATAGTCGTAACTCAAGTAAGTCATTGACATGTATTCCTGATAAATATACGTACGTACGTACGTACGTACGTACGAAGTTCTACGTTGTGACTGACTGACTGATACTTTCCAAAAACCTTTAAACCTATTCTCTACTATTACACATGTGTGTTGATTGGTTAAGTTAATATGGTATTTCAAAAATCATGAGTCAATTGAAGCTAGACAACCATCGAAATCCTGGAAGCACTGGACGGCCGTTTCGTCCCATTATGGGACTCCTCAGCATTGCGTATCCACGATCCTGCACTCGCGAGATTCCAAACCAGGACCTACCAGTCTCAAGCCAGAGCCTTTAACCGATAGACCACTGAGCCGGCATCCAACGGTGTTAATGTCTAACTTCAACCAATCCACGATTTTGAGCGACCGTTCACCAATTGTCTTCAGTAAGTTGATATATCTACAACAGACTTGATAGAACTCCATGGGCCACTGTTTCCCACTAGAACTAAAGGAAATATCTCTTGAAGTCAGTCGAACACAGGACCTACTAGTCTCGGGCCAGAGCCCTTAACTGGTGGTCTAGCTTTAATTGACTCATGATTTCAACAGTGAAAATACTAGATTCTCCACAAAACCCCCTCTGATCTATAATCATATGCTCACTAGTGACTGACTTCAAGAGATATTTCCTGTAGTTCTAGTGGGAAACAGTGGCCCATGGAGTTCTATCAAGTCTGTTGTAGATATATCAACTTACTGAAGACAATTGGTGAACGGTCGCTCAAAATCGTGGATTGGTTGAAGTTAGACATTAACACCGTTGGATGCCGGCTCAGTGGTCTATCGGTTAAAGGCTCTGGCTTGAGACTGGTAGGTCCTGGTTTGGAATCTCGCGAGTGCAGGATCGTGGATACGCAATGCTGAGGAGTCCCATAATGGGACGAAACGGCCGTCCAGTGCTTCCAGGATTTCGATGGTTGTCTAGCTTCAATTGACTCATGATTTCAACAGTGAAAATACCAAATTCTCTACAAAACCCCCATCTGATATATTTCTGTTATGTCTTGACCAAGCCGTCGCCAATCGTTATGTCTTGATCAAGGTCGTTGCTAAGTTGTTATGACCTTACGAATCAAACAAGGACGTAACTTGCGTGAACTGTCCACCAATAGAATACGACTTCTACGACCTTCACTTTGTGACAATGACGTTCGGTTAGTATGAGTAATCTAGCGTCCTTATTGACTCTTATCCGCCTAGCCCGTCCACTTGAGTCCAGAACACCAATAGCAGCCTCGGCAACATGAATCGTTTATTTCAAGCATTCTTTGTTTATATAGCAGACAGACAGGCCACATCACACCATAAAATAGAAAATAATATTTGTGCAAAACCAAGCCAAATGAGGCTGTAAGCGTGGGAGACAATAATCAATTAACTGAGTATAACTTAGGAACAGTAAATCATATAACAATAATCAATAGGTCAAAATGAAGTCTGTAATAAGATGAATATAGATTTAGATAATCTAGTTAATGAATAGTTATACAATAAGAATAATAGTTCAATAGTAGGTCCTGCAAGTTACCCGTACTTATGTCTTCGCTAGTACATAACAATTTCAAAAATACTTGTACGCAATTTATCCCAGTCAATAAATGTAAATTGTGATGGTTCAGATTTAACATTTTTTAAATCATTTTACTTTTGCTCTCCTCTAAATCAATTTATAATCTTGTGACTGATTAGAGATGTTCAGTAAGAGCGAGTCCCAGTTAACTCAGTTGTGTTACGTTGTGCTATGGTCAAATCCTGATGTACTTGCTTCATGTACTTGATGAATCCAATCTTTGCTATGTAAGTGAGGAGACTAAAGGTGACTGGCAAGCTGTATTAGCGAATCGAATGATAATGTACGCAAATGTGTCCAAACTTTGACAAAAGATATAATTTAAAACAATTAGTCCCTTTGATAAGTTTCGATAATGCAATGAGAATTCTGATAAACTTCGTCTTCTCATTGCATTATCGAAAAGATATAATCACCTTCGTCTAATAGCCGTTTCTTTTTCAATTATCTTTCAACTACCTTTCAACCTTAGGACAGTATATTATAATAAGTATGTGACTTGTCTTGTTTCTCTCAAATTGTGACCTCCGTCTTTTGAAAAACCTGTCTGCCTCCTTATTTGTAATCATCCATCAGAATTAACTGAATCAATTCAGCACATAACACTGCACTAGTAATTTTGTCTGAACTACTTATTTTCAAAACGATGATATATATACATCCGCTTTTTTCATTGAAAACTTTGGAATGGTCCAAAATGTTGTCATCGGTGCAATGGATATCTATTACCAAATCAAAACGACTCAGGAGTACTAGTTGGTTCCACCTTCTGCTAGACAACAAGAAGAATTTGTTTGCATTCTCACTCAAAATTTACATTCGTTTTCTTAAAACATAACCGTATAACATAACAAGTATATCCAGTTACATATTAAGTCTCTCAACTAATACTATTCCTATAACTTGAGTTACAATTGTTTTTAAAACTTAATAGATTCATTTAGTAGAACTATGCTTAAAATACGATTCTTATTACTATAATGTGTCATTTTTCTGAACAAGTTTATGAATTTTATATTTCCTTTCATTTCTAAAACATTTTTATCTATATCCAAGTTAATGCTGCTTATTGTTTCAGTTCATAAGATGATTATTTTGATTGCACATCCCATCAATCTCACTGACTAATTAACTAACTGCCTTTTTAATTCGAATTTCAGAAACTTAACTATATATGGAAACAACATCTACTGGAATCTGTTCATGTTAACAAATACTGTATTCTAACCAAATATTCTTCATTAGATTGTATAATGAAATAGTTTTGTCGTAATTATCAGCTTCTATAGATCAGATTGATCATTTTGACGAATTTATCATTGTATTATAATATAAGTTATCAATATCAGAATTATTCTCATTATACTCCGAGATAACTTTACATGTTTATATAGCTTAATCTATTTCTTTATTATATATCCTTAATGATGACACTTTTCAACAGCCATCATCTTATATTCTATATTGAAATAAATATTGGTAAATCACTTCATGTATTATCTATTCTTTAACTTTTATTCCAATTTGCAAAATAATCTTTTCAACACATTAGGAAATCATTTATTTTAAATAAACTATCTTTCGATTTTTTTTTCTTATTCAACGACAATAATTGTTCACTTCTCAGTTAATTCAATCTAATATATACTAATACATTCAATATAAAGACTCAAGTTTATTTCTTTATAAAACCGGGCTGAAATAAGAAAATTTGAATTTTGCAAAATGTCCTAAAATATTACAACTCAATAATGAATTTATTAGATAATGTGAATATGCATAATGAAAACCAACACATTATACATTAGTCGTTAAACTTGATAAAACGGTGTGCGCTCACGAATACTATATTGCTGTTGTTCTCGAACTCCATACGTCTTTTGTATCAATCAGGATTGTTTAATTAACGTGAAATTATTGACAATGATATGAAATCGGTAGTTGTCGCCCTTACAATCTCTTTCTAACGACGTTGAATACGATCATGTTCCTTGTGAACTATCTGCTTTTACCCGTTGTCAAGGTACACACAGACTGTCAAAGAGAAAGAAACGTTGCAGCAGTCAACATTCTCCAATCACTTTTCCATCGACTAACATTCACACTCATCTTCATAAGACATGTAGACCTGGTTAAGATAACGTTATCATTGTCGTTGCACAAATGACCAGTAATCTGTCTGAGTCGAATCTCACCATTTTAGGTATTTGGAACTGGTCGACAGAACACATTGCTCATCAACAAGGAATTTGCATCATTCATAATGAAGTCATTTTCCCTGTGCTACAAGAAGACGCATCACATAATTTAACAGTCTGTGAGGCTACAACTGAAGTTATCAAGTTACAATGTTAATATTGCAGTCTGTAATATTAACACAAACATACATTGAGTACTAAGCAGAATGCAAAAAGTTTCCACACAAATACTCTACAAAAAACATGGTACACGCAAAATGGAGACTATTTGAGTAGAATAAGAAATTAAAGACAAAAGAGCAGGTTAACGAAATGTGAAAGCACAATATCATAGTCACAATAAGGATAACGAGAACATTACAAAATAAATTGCTTTCCGAGTAACGAACACCTCCAGAAATTAACGTAAAAAATTTGTGGATTTCTAAGGCATCAAGATGCATGCATCGATAAACCAGTAAAGTATTAGTAATGTTTAAGGAGTTATAGGAGCAGATAGTGTGAACATAATACATTCGCTCATCAGTTGAATTGCTGATGAGAATGCGTGTATAATTTGATGTGCAAATGGATGTGTGAATATTTAGTTAGAGTGGTGTGGTGGCTACGTGTTGATTGGGCTTGTCTGGTTGACTTTGCGCAGTGGCGGTACCGTAGCCAATGAAGTTTATCTGAGGCGCGGTTATTGCTAGTTGAAAACTACTCCCAATACCCCGCACCGATGGCGTGAAATATCGTTGTCGGATGCAATTTTTCTAGGCCGTATCTGGCCCAATTTACACAATACAGAAGTTCGTCGCAGGCTGGCTGGCTGGCTAGCTAGCTCGCTCGCTCGCACACTCACCCACCGACACACGCACACTGTCTACGAACCACAACAACACTGTCACACAGTCTCTGTCACAACACCATACACAGATCCTACTCTCACACACACCTTCACGAACACTGGGACACACAACCAAACAACAGCAACAACCATACAAACACTACTACTAATAACAGTAATTCAAATAATCTACAAATAGCACCACTAACACTAGTAACATTGTTATCATTATTCTTCTTCCTCGTATAATCATTAATTTCATTATTACCACTAATAATAATAATAATAATAATAATAATACTGCTACCAATTATACTGCTACGACTACTAATAATGCTACTACTACTACTACTTCTCATATCGCCACTGCTGCTTTTACTACAACTGCCAATAATGACAAATACCACACAACCGGAAAATTACAACCTATTATAACACACTCAACTCTCGCTTATGCACACATCTCCCCTTAGCATAGTTCTCATGCAGCAGCAACAGCAACTCATCACCAACACTTACCACAACACAAACCTACATCACCACATTCAATCGTTGTGTGTGTTGCACACAAACAGTCTGATGCGTACGCGTACGCACACGAGCACGCACACGTGCAGGCGCACGCTCAAACACACTCTCTCTCGACACACACATAAAAACAAACACTCGCTTGCTGGCCCTATCGCTCGCTACCTCACACGCACACATTCTATGTTACATGCCAACTCGTCATTACAGTGCAGGTGGAACTCGAACACAGTGTCAGTGCACATCGATCAGAAACCACACATCGTCATAACGATCACACTGATCATTAGCATGAAGTTCGTGGTAACGTGTGATGTATCTAGGGTAGTGAGTAGAGAGAATTATGCATGTAGTATGGCAGATCGAATTGAAGTTGTTTGACGTGTTCAATGATCAACCGAGATACTTATTCATTGAGCTGCTAACACATTCAACCTCTCACTCTCTCATCAGACATGACTATCTGTGTACATAGGAATTATGTAAATAGTTAGATAGATATTTCTACATAGGATTATGCACAGTGGTGTGATCATGACTTCCTTTGTTGTGTGGGTGTTTGTTCTCGCATCGCTGTCATGCAGTGAGCGACAATGAGCAACGAGGAGACGATTCTCAGTGAGGTAGTTTTGTCAAGTGTTAATGGTAGCAATTCACATTAGTGTTTGCGTGCGTGCGTTTGTGTAGATAGATGATTAAGTGAGTACAATCGCTAATTCAATTGCAGTTGACATATGTATCGTTGTGGCAGTGTTAAATTAGTAATGTGTTAGTAGTAGTAGTAGTAGTAGATGATGTTGTTGTTGTTTTTTTCATCATCATCATCATCATCATCATCATCATCATCATCATCATCATCATCATCATCATCATCATCATCATCATCATCATCATCATCATCATCATCATCATCATCATCATCATCATCATCATCATCATCATCATCATCATCATCATCATCATCATCATCATCATCATCATCATCATCATCATCATCATCATCATCATCATCATCATCATCATCATCATCATCATCATCATCATCATCATCATCATCATCATCATCATCATCATCATCATCATCATCATCATCATCATCATCATCATCATCATCATCATCATCATCATCATCATCATCATCATCATCATCATCATCATCATCATCATCATCATCATCATCATCATCATCATCATCATCATCATCTCCATCATCATTACAATCATTGTTGTTGTTGTTGTTTTGGTTGAAATGTTCTATTTGGTCATGAGTAGACTGGCTACTGAGAATGTGTGTATAAGTAGTATGATTGGTTGTATGTGATCAGAATGGAAAGTGTTGCTGAGCAGTGTTGTTCGGTGTTGATGCGGTTGATAATGTTGATTTTGGTGTGTATGTTGATGTTGAGTGTGTGTGTTTGTGAAATGGTGGTGTTCAGTGTGGTGTTTGTGTATGTGTCAGTGTTTGATGTGCAAATGGATGTGTGAATATTTAGTTAGAGTGGTGTGGTGGCTACGTGTTGATTGGGCTTGTCTGGTTGACTTTGCGCAGTGGCGGTACCGTAGCCAATGAAGTTTATCTGAGGCGCGGTTATTGCTAGTTGAAAACTACTCCCAATACCCCGCACCGATGGCGTGAAATATCGTTGTCGGATGCAATTTTTCTAGGCCGTATCTGGCCCAATTTACACAATACAGAAGTTCGTCGCAGGCTGGCTGGCTGGCTAGCTAGCTCGCTCGCTCGCACACTCACCCACCGACACACGCACACTGTCTACGAACCACAACAACACTGTCACACAGTCTCTGTCACAACACCATACACAGATCCTACTCTCACACACACCTTCACGAACACTGGGACACACAACCAAACAACAACAACAACCATACAAACACTACTACTAATAACAGTAATTCAAATAATGTACAAATAGCACCACTAACACTAGTAACATTGTTATCATTATTCTTCTTCCTCGTATAATCATTAATTTCATTATTACCACTAATAATAATAATAATAATAATAATAATACTGCTACCAATTATACTGCTACGACTACTAATAATGCTACTACTACTACTACTTCTCATATCGCCACTGCTGCTTTTACTACAACTGCCAATAATGACAAATACCACACAACCGGAAAATTACAACCTATTATAACACACTCAACTCTCGCTTATGCACACATCTCCCCTTAGCATAGTTCTCATGCAGCAGCAACAGCAACTCATCACCAACACTTACCACAACACAAACCTACATCACCACATTCAATCGTTGTGTGTGTTGCACACAAACAGTCTGATGCGTACGCGTACGCACACGAGCACGCACACGTGCAGGCGCACGCTCAAACACACTCTCTCTCGACACACACATAAAAACAAACACTCGCTTGCTGGCCCTATCGCTCGCTACCTCACACGCACACATTCTATGTTACATGCCAACTCGTCATTACAGTGCAGGTGGAACTCGAACACAGTGTCAGTGCACATCGATCAGAAACCACACATCGTCATAACGATCACACTGATCATTAGCATGAAGTTCGTGGTAACGTGTGATGTATCTAGGGTAGTGAGTAGAGAGAATTATGCATGTAGTATGGCAGATCGAATTGAAGTTGTTTGACGTGTTCAATGATCAACCGAGATACTTATTCATTGAGCTGCTAACACATTCAACCTCTCACTCTCTCATCAGACATGACTATCTGTGTACATAGGAATTATGTAAATAGTTAGATAGATATTTCTACATAGGATTATGCACAGTGGTGTGATCATGACTTCCTTTGTTGTGTGGGTGTTTGTTCTCGCATCGCTGTCATGCAGTGAGCGACAATGAGCAACGAGGAGACGATTCTCAGTGAGGTAGTTTTGTCAAGTGTTAATGGTAGCAATTCACATTAGTGTTCGCGTGCGTGCGTTTGTGTAGATAGATGATTGAGTGAGTACAATCGCTAATTCAATTGCAGTTGACATATGTATCGTTGTGGCAGTGTTAAATTAGTAATGTGTTAGTAGTAGTAGTAGTAGTAGTAGTAGATGATGTTGTTGTTGTTTTTTTCATCATCATCATCATCATCATCATCATCATCATCATCATCATCATCATCATCATCATCATCATCATCATCATCATCATCATCATCATCATCATCATCATCATCATCATCATCATCATCATCATCATCATCATCATCATCATCATCATCATCATCATCATCATCATCATCATCATCATCATCATCATCATCATCATCATCATCATCATCATCATCATCATCATCATCATCATCATCATCATCATCATCATCATCATCATCATCATCATCATCATCATCATCATCATCATCATCTCCATCACAATTACAATCATTGTTGTTGTTGTTGTTTTGGTTGAAATGTTCTATTTGGTCATGAGTATGTGAAATGGTGGTGTTCAGTGTGGTGTTTGTGTATGTGTCAGTGTTTGATGTGCAAATGGATGTGTGAATATTTAGTTAGAGTGGTGTGGTGGCTACGTGTTGATTGGGCTTGTCTGGTTGACTTTGCGCAGTGGCGGTACCGTAGCCAATGAAGTTTATCTGAGGCGCGGTTATTGCTAGTTGAAAACTACTCCCAATACCCCGCACCGATGGCGTGAAATATCGTTGTCGGATGCAATTTTTCTAGGCCGTATCTGGCCCAATTTACACAATACAGATGTTCGTCGCAGGCTGGCTGGCTGGCTAGCAAGCTAGCTAGCTCGCACACTCACCCACCGACACACGCACACTGTCTACGAACCACAACAACACTGTCACACAGTCTCTGTCACAACACCATACACAGATCCTACTCTCACACACACCTTCACGAACACTTGGACACACAACCAAACAACAGCAACAACCATACAAACACTACTACTAATAACAGTAATTCAAATAATGTACAAATAGCACCACTAACACTAGTAACATTGTTATCATTATTCTTCTTCCTCGTATAATCATTAATTTCATTATTACCACTAATAATAATAATAATAATAATAACAATACTGCTACCAATTATACTGCTACGACTACTAATAATGCTACTACTACTACTACTAATACTACTACTACTACTACTACTTCTCATATCGCCACTGCTGCTTTTACTACAACTGCCAATAATGACAAATACCACACAACCGGAAAATTACAACCTATTATAACACACTCAACTCTCGCTTATGCACACATCTCCCCTTAGCATAGTTCTCATGCAGCAGCAACAGCAACTCATCACCAACACTTACCACAACACAAACCTACATCACCACATTCAATCGTTGTGTGTGTTGCACACAAACAGTCTGATGCGTACGCGTACGCACACGAGCACGCACACGTGCAGGCGCACGCTCAAACACACTCTCTCTCGACACACACATAAAAACAAACACTCGCTTGCTGGCCCTATCGCTCGCTACCTCACACGCACACATTCTATGTTACATGCCAACTCGTCATTACAGTGCAGGTGGAACTCGAACACAGTGTCAGTGCACATCGATCAGAAACCACACATCGTCATAACGATCACACTGATCATTAGCATGAAGTTCGTGGTAACGTGTGATGTATCTAGGGTAGTGAGTAGAGAGAATTATGCATGTAGTATGGCAGATCGAATTGAAGTTGTTTGACGTGTTCAATGATCAACCGAGATACTTATTCATTGAGCTGCTAACACATTCAACCTCTCACTCTCTCATCAGACATGACTATCTGTGTACATAGGAATTATGTAAATAGTTAGATAGATATTTCTACATAGGATTATGCACAGTGGTGTGATCATGACTTCCTTTGTTGTGTGGGTGTTTGTTCTCGCATCGCTGTCATGCAGTGAGCGACAATGAGCAACGAGGAGACGATTCTCAGTGAGGTAGTTTTGTCAAGTGTTAATGGTAGCAATTCACATTAGTGTTCGCGTGCGTGCGTTTGTGTAGATAGATGATTAAGTGAGTACAATCGCTAATTCAATTGCAGTTGACATATGTATCGTTGTGGCAGTGTTAAATTAGTAATGTGTTAGTAGTAAAAGTAGTAGTAGTAGTAGTAGTAGTAGATGATGTTGTTGTTGTTTTTTTCATCATCATCATCATCATCATCATCATCATCATCATCATCATCATCATCATCATCATCATCATCATCATCATCATCATCATCATCATCATATCATCATCATCATCATCATCATCATCATCATCATCATCATCATCATCATCATCATCATCATCATCATCATCATCATCATCATCATCATCATCATCATCATCATCATCATCATCATCATCATCATCATCATCATCATCATCATCATCATCATCATCATCATCATCATCATCATCATCATCATCATCATCATCATCATCATCATCATCATCATCATCATCATCATCATCATCATCATCATCATCATCATCTCCATCACAATTACAATCATTGTTGTTGTTGTTGTTTTGGTTGAAATGTTCTATTTGGTCATGAGTATGTGAAATGGTGGTGTTCAGTGTGGTGTTTGTGTATGTGTCAGTGTTTGATGTGCAAATGGATGTGTGAATATTTAGTTAGAGTGGTGTGGTGGCTACGTGTTGATTGGGCTTGTCTGGTTGACTTTGCGCAGTGGCGGTACCGTAGCCAATGAAGTTTATCTGAGGCGCGGTTATTGCTAGTTGAAAACTACTCCCAATACCCCGCACCGATGGCGTGAAATATCGTTGTCGGATGCAATTTTTCTAGGCCGTATCTGGCCCAATTTACACAATACAGAAGTTCGTCGCAGGCTGGCTGGCTGGCTAGCTAGCTCGCTCGCTCGCACACTCACCCACCGACACACGCACACTGTCTACGAACCACAACAACACTGTCACACAGTCTCTGTCACAACACCATACACAGATCCTACTCTCACACACACCTTCACGAACACTGGGACACACAACCAAACAACAGCAACAACCATACAAACACTACTACTAATAACAGTAATTCAAATAATGTACAAATAGCACCACTAACACTAGTAACATTGTTATCATTATTCTTCTTCCTCGTATAATCATTAATTTCATTATTACCACTAATAATAATAATAATAATAATAACAATACTGCTACCAATTATACTGCTACGACTACTAATAATGCTACTACTACTACTACTAATACTACTACTACTACTACTACTTCTCATATCGCCACTGCTGCTTTTACTACAACTGCCAATAATGACAAATACCACACAACCGGAAAATTACAACCTATTATAACACACTCAACTCTCGCTTATGCACACATCTCCCCTTAGCATAGTTCTCATGCAGCAGCAACAGCAACTCATCACCAACACTTACCACAACACAAACCTACATCACCACATTCAATCGTTGTGTGTGTTGCACACAAACAGTCTGATGCGTACGCGTACGCACACGAGCACGCACACGTTCAGGCGCACGCTCAAACACACTCTCTCTCGACACACACATAAAAACAAACACTCGCTTGCTGGCCCTATCGCTCGCTACCTCACACGCACACATTCTATGTTACATGCCAACTCGTCATTACAGTGCAGGTGGAACTCGAACACAGTGTCAGTGCACATCGATCAGAAACCACACATCGTCATAACGATCACACTGATCATTAGCATGAAGTTCGTGGTAACGTGTGATGTATCTAGGGTAGTGAGTAGAGAGAATTATGCATGTAGTATGGCAGATCGAATTGAAGTTGTTTGACGTGTTCAATGATCAACCGAGATACTTATTCATTGAGCTGCTAACACATTCAACCTCTCACTCTCTCATCAGACATGACTATCTGTGTACATAGGAATTATGTAAATAGTTAGATAGATATTTCTACATAGGATTATGCACAGTGGTGTGATCATGACTTCCTTTGTTGTGTGGGTGTTTGTTCTCGCATCGCTGTCATGCAGTGAGCGACAATGAGCAACGAGGAGACGATTCTCAGTGAGGTAGTTTTGTCAAGTGTTAATGGTAGCAATTCACATTAGTGTTTGCGTGCGTGCGTTTGTGTAGATAGATGATTAAGTGAGTACAATCGCTAATTCAATTGCAGTTGACATATGTATCGTTGTGGCAGTGTTAAATTAGTAATGTGTTAGTAGTAGTAGTAGTAGTAGTAGTAGTAGTAGTAGTAGATGATGTTGTTGTTGTTTTTTTCATCATCATCATCATCATCATCATCATCATCATCATCATCATCATCATCATCATCATCATCATCATCATCATCATCATCATCATCATCATCATCATCATCATCATCATCATCATCATCATCATCATCATCATCATCATCATCATCATCATCATCATCATCATCATCATCATCATCATCATCATCATCATCATCATCATCATCATCATCATCATCATCATCATCATCATCATCATCATCATCATCATCATCATCATCATCATCATCATCATCATCATCATCATCATCATCATCATCATCATCATCATCATCATCATCATCATCATCATCATCATCATCATCATCATCATCATCATCATCATCATCATCATCATCATCATCATCATCATCATCATCATCATCATCATCATCATCATCATCATCATCATCATCATCATCATCATCATCATCATCATCATCATCATCATCATCATCATCATCATCATCTCATCATCATCATCATCATCATCATCATCATCATCATCATCATCATCATCATCATCATCATCATCATCATCATCATCATCATCATCATCATCATCATCATCATCATCATCATCATCATCATCATCATCATCATCATCATCATCATCATCATCATCATCATCATCATCATCATCATCATCATCATCATCATCATCATCATCATCATCATCATCATCATCATCATCATCATCATCATCATCATCATCATCATCATCATCATCATCATCATCATCATCATCATCATCATCATCATCATCATCATCATCATCATCATCATCATCATCATCATCATCATCATCATCATCATCATCATCATCATCATCATCATCATCATCATCATCATCATCATCATCATCATCATCATCATCATCATCGTCATCATCATCATCATCATCATCATCATCATCATCATCATCATCATCATCATCATCATCATCATCATCATCATCATCATCATCATCATCATCATCATCATCATCATCATCATCATCATCATCATCATCATCATCATCATCATCATCATCATCATCATCATCATCATCATCATCATCATCATCATCATCATCATCATCATCATCATCATCATCATCATCATCATCATCATCATCATCATCATCATCATCATCATCATCATCATCATCATCATCATCATCATCATCATCATCATCATCATCATCATCATCATCATCATCATCATCATCATCATCATCATCATCATCATCATCATCATCATCATCATCATCATCATCATCATCATCATCATCATCATCATCATCATCATCATCATCATCATCATCATCATCATCATCATCATCATCATCATCATCATCATCATCATCATCATCATCATCATCATCATCATCATCATCATCATCATCATCATCATCATCATCATCATCATCATCATCATCATCATCATCATCATCATCATCATCATCATCATCTCCATCATCATTACAATCATTGTTGTTGTTGTTGTTTTGGTTGAAATGTTCTATTTGGTCATGAGTAGACTGGCTACTGAGAATGTGTGTATAAGTAGTATGATTGGTTGTATGTGATCAGAATGGAAAGTGTTGCTGAGCAGTGTTGTTCGGTGTTGATGCGGTTGATAATGTTGATTTTGGTGTGTATGTTGATGTTGAGTGTGTGTGTTTGTGAAATGGTGGTGTTCAGTGTGGTGTTTGTGTATGTGTCAGTGTTTGATGTGCAAATGGATGTGTGAATATTTAGTTAGAGTGGTGTGGTGGCTACGTGTTGATTGGGCTTGTCTGGTTGACTTTGCGCAGTGGCGGTACCGTAGCCAATGAAGTTTATCTGAGGCGCGGTTATTGCTAGTTGAAAACTACTCCCAATACCCCGCGCCGATGGCGTGAAATATCGTTGTCGGATGCAATTTTTCTAGGCCGTATCTGGCCCAATTTACACAATACAGATGTTCGTCGCAGGCTGGCTGGCTGGCTAGCAAGCTAGCTAGCTCGCTCGCTCGCACACTCACCCACCGACACACGCACACTGTCTACGAACCACAACAACACTGTCACACAGTCTCTGTCACAACACCATACACAGATCCTACTCTCACACACACCTTCACGAACACTTGGACACACAACCAAACAACAGCAACAACCATACAAACACTACTACTAATAACAGTAATTCAAATAATGTACAAATAGCACCACTAACACTAGTAACATTGTTATCATTATTCTTCTTCCTCGTATAATCATTATTTTATTATTACCACTAATAATAATTATAATAATAATAATACTGCTACCAATTATACTGCTACGACTACTAATAATGCTACTACTAATACTACTTCTCATATCGCCACTGCTGCTTTTACTACAACTGCCAATAATGACAAATACCACACAACCGGAAAATTACAACCTATTATAACACACTCAACTCTCGCTTATGCACACATCTCCCCTTAGCATAGTTCTCATGCAGCAGCAACAGCAACTCATCACCAACACTTACCACAACACAAACCTACATCACCACATTCAATCGTTGTGTGTGTTGCACACAAACAGTCTGATGCGTACGCGTACGCACACGAGCACGCACACGTGCAGGCGCACGCTCAAACACACTCTCTCTCGACACACACATAAAAACAAACACTCGCTTGCTGGCCCTATCGCTCGCTACCTCACACGCACACATTCTATGTTACATGCCAACTCGTCATTACAGTGCAGGTGGAACTCGAACACAGTGTCAGTGCACATCGATCAGAAACCACACATCGTCATAACGATCACACTGATCATTAGCATGAAGTTCGTGGTAACGTGTGATGTATCTAGGGTAGTGAGTAGAGAGAATTATGCATGTAGTATGGCAGATCGAATTGAAGTTGTTTGACGTGTTCAATGATCAACCGAGATACTTATTCATTGAGCTGCTAACACATTCAACCTCTCACTCTCTCATCAGACATGACTATCTGTGTACATAGGAATTATGTAAATAGTTAGATAGATATTTCTACATAGGATTATGCACAGTGGTGTGATCATGACTTCCTTTGTTGTGTGGGTGTTTGTTCTCGCATCGCTGTCATGCAGTGAGCGACAATGAGCAACGAGGAGACGATTCTCAGTGAGGTAGTTTTGTCAAGTGTTAATGGTAGCAATTCACATTAGTGTTTGCGTGCGTGCGTTTGTGTAGATAGATGATTAAGTGAGTACAATCGCTAATTCAATTGCAGTTGACATATGTATCGTTGTGGCAGTGTTAAATTAGTAATGTGTTAGTAGTAGTAGTAGTAGTAGTAGTAGTAGTAGTAGTAGTAGTAGTAGTAGTAGTAGTAGTAGTAGTAGTAGTAGTAGATGATGTTGTTGTTTTTTTTTCATCATCATCATCATCATCATCATCATCATCATCATCATCATCATCATCATCATCATCATCATCATCATCATCATCATCATCATCCATCATCATCATCATCATCATCATCATCATCATCATCATCATCATCATCATCATCATCATCATCATCATCATCATCATCATCATCATCATCATCATCATCATCATCTCCATCATCATTACAATCATTGTTGTTGTTGTTGTTTTGGTTGAAATGTTCTATTTGGTCATGAGTAGACTGGCTACTGAGAATGTGTGTATAAGTAGTATGATTGGTTGTATGTGATCAGAATGGAAAGTGTTGCTGAGCAGTGTTGTTCGGTGTTGATGCGGTTGATAATGTTGATTTTGGTGTGTATGTTGATGTTGAGTGTGTGTGTTTGTGAAATGGTGGTGTTCAGTGTGGTGTTTGTGTATGTGTCAGTGTTTGATGTGCAAATGGATGTGTGAATATTTAGTTAGAGTGGTGTGGTGGCTACGTGTTGATTGGGCTTGTCTGGTTGACTTTGCGCAGTGGCGGTACCGTAGCCAATGAAGTTTATCTGAGGCGCGGTTATTGCTAGTTGAAAACTACTCCCAATACCCCGCGCCGATGGCGTGAAATATCGTTGTCGGATGCAATTTTTCTAGGCCGTATCTGGCCCAATTTACACAATACAGATGTTCGTCGCAGGCTGGCTGGCTGGCTAGCAAGCTAGCTAGCTCGCTCGCTCGCACACTCACCCACCGACACACGCACACTGTCTACGAACCACAACAACACTGTCACACAGTCTCTGTCACAACACCATACACAGATCCTACTCTCACACACACCTTCACGAACACTTGGACACACAACCAAACAACAGCAACAACCATACAAACACTACTACTAATAACAGTAATTCAAATAATGTACAAATAGCACCACTAACACTAGTAACATTGTTATCATTATTCTTCTTCCTCGTATAATCATTATTTTATTATTACCACTAATAATAATTATAATAATAATAATACTGCTACCAATTATACTGCTACGACTACTAATAATGCTACTACTAATACTACTTCTCATATCGCCACTGCTGCTTTTACTACAACTGCCAATAATGACAAATACCACACAACCGGAAAATTACAACCTATTATAACACACTCAACTCTCGCTTATGCACACATCTCCCCTTAGCATAGTTCTCATGCAGCAGCAACAGCAACTCATCACCAACACTTACCACAACACAAACCTACATCACCACATTCAATCGTTGTGTGTGTTGCACACAAACAGTCTGATGCGTACGCGTACGCACACGAGCACGCACACGTGCAGGCGCACGCTCAAACACACTCTCTCTCGACACACACATAAAAACAAACACTCGCTTGCTGGCCCTATCGCTCGCTACCTCACACGCACACATTCTATGTTACATGCCAACTCGTCATTACAGTGCAGGTGGAACTCGAACACAGTGTCAGTGCACATCGATCAGAAACCACACATCGTCATAACGATCACACTGATCATTAGCATGAAGTTCGTGGTAACGTGTGATGTATCTAGGGTAGTGAGTAGAGAGAATTATGCATGTAGTATGGCAGATCGAATTGAAGTTGTTTGACGTGTTCAATGATCAACCGAGATACTTATTCATTGAGCTGCTAACACATTCAACCTCTCACTCTCTCATCAGACATGACTATCTGTGTACATAGGAATTATGTAAATAGTTAGATAGATATTTCTACATAGGATTATGCACAGTGGTGTGATCATGACTTCCTTTGTTGTGTGGGTGTTTGTTCTCGCATCGCTGTCATGCAGTGAGCGACAATGAGCAACGAGGAGACGATTCTCAGTGAGGTAGTTTTGTCAAGTGTTAATGGTAGCAATTCACATTAGTGTTTGCGTGCGTGCGTTTGTGTAGATAGATGATTAAGTGAGTACAATCGCTAATTCAATTGCAGTTGACATATGTATCGTTGTGGCAGTGTTAAATTAGTAATGTGTTAGTAGTAGTAGTAGTAGTAGTAGTAGTAGTAGTAGTAGTAGTAGTAGTAGTAGTAGTAGTAGTAGTAGTAGTAGATGATGTTGTTGTTGTTTTTTTCATCATCATCATCATCATCATCATCATCATCATCATCATCATCATCATCATCATCATCATCATCATCATCATCATCATCATCATCATCATCATCATCATCATCATCATCATCATCATCATCATCATCATCATCATCATCATCATCATCATCATCATCATCATCATCATCATCATCATCATCATCATCATCATCATCATCATCATCATCATCATCATCATCATCATCATCATCATCATCTCCATCATCATTACAATCATTGTTGTTGTTGTTGTTTTGGTTGAAATGTTCTATTTGGTCATGAGTAGACTGGCTACTGAGAATGTGTGTATAAGTAGTATGATTGGTTGTATGTGATCAGAATGGAAAGTGTTGCTGAGCAGTGTTGTTCGGTGTTGATGCGGTTGATAATGTTGATTTTGGTGTGTATGTTGATGTTGAGTGTGTTTGTTTGTGAAATGGTGGTGTTCAGTGTGGTGTTTGTGTATGTGTCAGTGTTTGATGTGCAAATGGATGTGTGAATATTTAGTTAGAGTGGTGTGGTGGCTACGTGTTGATTGGGCTTGTCTGGTTGACTTTGCGCAGTGGCGGTACCGTAGCCAATGAAGTTTATCTGAGGCGCGGTTATTGCTAGTTGAAAACTACTCCCAATACCCCGCGCCGATGGCGTGAAATATCGTTGTCGGATGCAATTTTTCTAGGCCGTATCTGGCCCAATTTACACAATACAGATGTTCGTCGCAGGCTGGCTGGCTGGCTAGCAAGCTAGCTAGCTCGCTCGCTCGCACACTCACCCACCGACACACGCACACTGTCTACGAACCACAACAACACTGTCACACAGTCTCTGTCACAACACCATACACAGATCCTACTCTCACACACACCTTCACGAACACTTGGACACACAACCAAACAACAGCAACAACCATACAAACACTACTACTAATAACAGTAATTCAAATAATGTACAAATAGCACCACTAACACTAGTAACATTGTTATCATTATTCTTCTTCCTCGTATAATCATTATTTTATTATTACCACTAATAATAATTATAATAATAATAATACTGCTACCAATTATACTGCTACGACTACTAATAATGCTACTACTACTACTACTACTACTACTACTTCTCATATCGCCACTGCTGCTTTTACTACAACTGCCAATAATGACAAATACCACACAACCGGAAAATTACAACCTATTATAACACACTCAACTCTCGCTTATGCACACATCTCCCCTTAGCATAGTTCTCATGCAGCAGCAACAGCAACTCATCACCAACACTTACCACAACACAAACCTACATCACCACATTCAATCGTTGTGTGTGTTGCACACAAACAGTCTGATGCGTACGCGTACGCACACGAGCACGCACACGTGCAGGCGCACGCTCAAACACACTCTCTCTCGACACACACATAAAAACAAACACTCGCTTGCTGGCCCTATCGCTCGCTACCTCACACGCACACATTCTATGTTACATGCCAACTCGTCATTACAGTGCAGGTGGAACTCGAACACAGTGTCAGTGCACATCGATCAGAAACCACACATCGTCATAACGATCACACTGATCATTAGCATGAAGTTCGTGGTAACGTGTGATGTATCTAGGGTAGTGAGTAGAGAGAATTATGCATGTAGTATGGCAGATCGAATTGAAGTTGTTTGACGTGTTCAATGATCAACCGAGATACTTATTCATTGAGCTGCTAACACATTCAACCTCTCACTCTCTCATCAGACATGACTATCTGTGTACATAGGAATTATGTAAATAGTTAGATAGATATTTCTACATAGGATTATGCACAGTGGTGTGATCATGACTTCCTTTGTTGTGTGGGTGTTTGTTCTCGCATCGCTGTCATGCAGTGAGCGACAATGAGCAACGAGGAGACGATTCTCAGTGAGGTAGTTTTGTCAAGTGTTAATGGTAGCAATTCACATTAGTGTTTGCGTGCGTGCGTTTGTGTAGATAGATGATTAAGTGAGTACAATCGCTAATTCAATTGCAGTTGACATATGTATCGTTGTGGCAGTGTTAAATTAGTAATGTGTTAGTAGTAGTAGTAGTAGTAGTAGTAGTAGTAGTAGTAGTAGTAGTAGTAGTAGTAGTAGTAGTAGTAGTAGATGATGTTGTTGTTTTTTTTTCATCATCATCATCATCATCATCATCATCATCATCATCATCATCATCATCATCATCATCATCATCATCATCATCATCATCATCATCATCATCATCATCATCATCATCATCATCATCATCATCATCATCATCATCATCATCATCATCATCATCATCATCATCATCATCATCATCATCATCATCATCATCATCATCATCATCATCATCATCATCATCATCATCATCATCATCATCATCATCATCTCCATCATCATTACAATCATTGTTGTTGTTGTTGTTTTGGTTGAAATGTTCTATTTGGTCATGAGTAGACTGGCTACTGAGAATGTGTGTATAAGTAGTATGATTGGTTGTATGTGATCAGAATGGAAAGTGTTGCTGAGCAGTGTTGTTCGGTGTTGATGCGGTTGATAATGTTGATTTTGGTGTGTATGTTGATGTTGAGTGTGTGTGTTTGTGAAATGGTGGTGTTCAGTGTGGTGTTTGTGTATGTGTCAGTGTTTGATGTGCAAATGGATGTGTGAATATTTAGTTAGAGTGGTGTGGTGGCTACGTGTTGATTGGGCTTGTCTGGTTGACTTTGCGCAGTGGCGGTACCGTAGCCAATGAAGTTTATCTGAGGCGCGGTTATTGCTAGTTGAAAACTACTCCCAATACCCCGCACCGATGGCGTGAAATATCGTTGTCGGATGCAATTTTTCTAGGCCGTATCTGGCCCAATTTACACAATACAGATGTTCGTCGCAGGCTGGCTGGCTGGCTAGCAAGCTAGCTAGCTCGCTCGCTCGCACACTCACCCACCGACACACGCACACTGTCTACGAACCACAACAACACTGTCACACAGTCTCTGTCACAACACCATACACAGATCCTACTCTCACACACACCTTCACGAACACTTGGACACACAACCAAACAACAGCAACAACCATACAAACACTACTACTAATAACAGTAATTCAAATAATGTACAAATAGCACCACTAACACTAGTAACATTGTTATCATTATTCTTCTTCCTCGTATAATCATTATTTTATTATTACCACTAATAATAATAATAATAATAATAATACTGCTACCAATTATACTGCTACGACTACTAATAATGCTACTACTACTACTACTACTACTACTACTACTACTTCTCATATCGCCACTGCTGCTTTTACTACAACTGCCAATAATGACAAATACCACACAACCGGAAAATTACAACCTATTATAACACACTCAACTCTCGCTTATGCACACATCTCCCCTTAGCATAGTTCTCATGCAGCAGCAACAGCAACTCATCACCAACACTTACCACAACACAAACCTACATCACCACATTCAATCGTTGTGTGTGTTGCACACAAACAGTCTGATGCGTACGCGTACGCACACGAGCACGCACACGTGCAGGCGCACGCTCAAACACACTCTCTCTCGACACACACATAAAAACAAACACTCGCTTGCTGGCCCTATCGCTCGCTACCTCACACGCACACATTCTATGTTACATGCCAACTCGTCATTACAGTGCAGGTGGAACTCGAACACAGTGTCAGTGCACATCGATCAGAAACCACACATCGTCATAACGATCACACTGATCATTAGCATGAAGTTCGTGGTAACGTGTGATGTATCTAGGGTAGTGAGTAGAGAGAATTATGCATGTAGTATGGCAGATCGAATTGAAGTTGTTTGACGTGTTCAATGATCAACCGAGATACTTATTCATTGAGCTGCTAACACATTCAACCTCTCACTCTCTCATCAGACATGACTATCTGTGTACATAGGAATTATGTAAATAGTTAGATAGATATTTCTACATAGGATTATGCACAGTGGTGTGATCATGACTTCCTTTGTTGTGTGGGTGTTTGTTCTCGCATCGCTGTCATGCAGTGAGCGACAATGAGCAACGAGGAGACGATTCTCAGTGAGGTAGTTTTGTCAAGTGTTAATGGTAGCAATTCACATTAGTGTTTGCGTGCGTGCGTTTGTGTAGATAGATGATTAAGTGAGTACAATCGCTAATTCAATTGCAGTTGACATATGTATCGTTGTGGCAGTGTTAAATTAGTAATGTGTTAGTAGTAGTAGTAGTAGTAGTAGTAGTAGTAGTAGATGATGTTGTTGTTGTTTTTTTCATCATCATCATCATCATCATCATCATCATCATCATCATCATCATCATCATCATCATCATCATCATCATCATCATCATCATCATCATCATCATCATCATCATCATCATCATCATCATCATCATCATCATCATCATCACATCATCATCATCATCATCATCATCATCATCATCATCATCATCATCATCATCATCATCATCATCATCATCATCATCATCATCATCATCATCATCATCATCATCATCATCATCATCATCATCATCATCATCATCATCATCATCATCATCATCATCATCATCATCATCATCATCATCATCATCATCATCATCATCATCATCATCATCATCATCATCATCATCTCCATCATCATTACAATCATTGTTGTTGTTGTTGTTTTGGTTGAAATGTTCTATTTGGTCATGAGTAGACTGGCTACTGAGAATGTGTGTATAAGTAGTATGATTGGTTGTATGTGATCAGAATGGAAAGTGTTGCTGAGCAGTGTTGTTCGGTGTTGATGCGGTTGATAATGTTGATTTTGGTGTGTATGTTGATGTTGAGTGTGTGTGTTTGTGAAATGGTGGTGTTCAGTGTGGTGTTTGTGTATGTGTCAGTGTTTGATGTGCAAATGGATGTGTGAATATTTAGTTAGAGTGGTGTGGTGGCTACGTGTTGATTGGGCTTGTCTGGTTGACTTTGCGCAGTGGCGGTACCGTAGCCAATGAAGTTTATCTGAGGCGCGGTTATTGCTAGTTGAAAACTACTCCCAATACCCCGCACCGATGGCGTGAAATATCGTTGTCGGATGCAATTTTTCTAGGCCGTATCTGGCCCAATTTACACAATACAGATGTTCGTCGCAGGCTGGCTGGCTGGCTAGCAAGCTAGCTAGCTCGCTCGCTCGCACACTCACCCACCGACACACGCACACTGTCTACGAACCACAACAACACTGTCACACAGTCTCTGTCACAACACCATACACAGATCCTACTCTCACACACACCTTCACGAACACTTGGACACACAACCAAACAACAGCAACAACCATACAAACACTACTACTAATAACAGTAATTCAAATAATGTACAAATAGCACCACTAACACTAGTAACATTGTTATCATTATTCTTCTTCCTCGTATAATCATTAATTTCATTATTACCACTAATAATAATAATAATAATAATAATAATACTGCTACCAATTATACTGCTACGACTACTAATAATGCTACTACTACTACTACTACTACTACTACTACTACTACTACTACTTCTCATATCGCCACTGCTGCTTTTACTACAACTGCCAATAATGACAAATACCACACAACCGGAAAATTACAACCTATTATAACACACTCAACTCTCGCTTATGCACACATCTCCCCTTAGCATAGTTCTCATGCAGCAGCAACAGCAACTCATCACCAACACTTACCACAACACAAACCTACATCACCACATTCAATCGTTGTGTGTGTTGCACACAAACAGTCTGATGCGTACGCGTACGCACACGAGCACGCACACGTGCAGGCGCACGCTCAAACACACTCTCTCTCGACACACACATAAAAACAAACACTCGCTTGCTGGCCCTATCGCTCGCTACCTCACACGCACACATTCTATGTTACATGCCAACTCGTCATTACAGTGCAGGTGGAACTCGAACACAGTGTCAGTGCACATCGATCAGAAACCACACATCGTCATAACGATCACACTGATCATTAGCATGAAGTTCGTGGTAACGTGTGATGTATCTAGGGTAGTGAGTAGAGAGAATTATGCATGTAGTATGGCAGATCGAATTGAAGTTGTTTGACGTGTTCAATGATCAACCGAGATACTTATTCATTGAGCTGCTAACACATTCAACCTCTCACTCTCTCATCAGACATGACTATCTGTGTACATAGGAATTATGTAAATAGTTAGATAGATATTTCTACATAGGATTATGCACAGTGGTGTGATCATGACTTCCTTTGTTGTGTGGGTGTTTGTTCTCGCATCGCTGTCATGCAGTGAGCGACAATGAGCAACGAGGAGACGATTCTCAGTGAGGTAGTTTTGTCAAGTGTTAATGGTAGCAATTCACATTAGTGTTTGCGTGCGTGCGTTTGTGTAGATAGATGATTAAGTGAGTACAATCGCTAATTCAATTGCAGTTGACATATGTATCGTTGTGGCAGTGTTAAATTAGTAATGTGTTAGTAGTAGTAGTAGTAGTAGTAGTAGATGATGTTGTTGTTGTTTTTTTCATTATCATCATCATCATCATCATCATCATCATCATCATCATCATCATCATCATCATCATCATCATCATCATCATCATCATCATCATCATCATCATCATCATCATCATCATCATCATCATCATCATCATCATCATCATCATCATCATCATCATCATCATCATCATCATCATCATCATCATCATCATCATCATCATCATCATCATCATCATCATCATCATCATCATCATCATCATCATCATCATCATCATCATCATCATCATCATCATCATCATCATCATCATCATCATCATCATCATCATCATCTCCATCACAATTACAATCATTGTTGTTGTTGTTGTTTTGGTTGAAATGTTCTATTTGGTCATGAGTATGTGAAATGGTGGTGTTCAGTGTGGTGTTTGTGTATGTGTCAGTGTTTGATGTGCAAATGGATGTGTGAATATTTAGTTAGAGTGGTGTGGTGGCTACGTGTTGATTGGGCTTGTCTGGTTGACTTTGCGCAGTGGCGGTACCGTAGCCAATGAAGTTTATCTGAGGCGCGGTTATTGCTAGTTGAAAACTACTCCCAATACCCCGCACCGATGGCGTGAAATATCGTTGTCGGATGCAATTTTTCTAGGCCGTATCTGGCCCAATTTACACAATACAGATGTTCGTCGCAGGCTAGCTGGCTGGCTAGCTAGCTCGCTCGCTCGCACACTCACCCACCGACACACGCACACTGTCTACGAACCACAACAACACTGTCACACAGTCTCTGTCACAACACCATACACAGATCCTACTCTCACACACACCTTCACGAACACTTGGACACACAACCAAACAACAGCAACAACCATACAAACACTACTACTAATAACAGTAATTCAAATAATGTACAAATAGCACCACTAACACTAGTAACATTGTTATCATTATTCTTCTTCCTCGTATAATCATTAATTTCATTATTACCACTAATAATAATAATAATAATAATACTGCTACCAATTATACTGCTACGACTACTAATAATGCTACTACTACTACTACTACTACTACTACTACTACTACTACTACTACTACTTCTCATATCGCCACTGCTGCTTTTACTACAACTGCCAATAATGACAAATACCACACAACCGGAAAATTACAACCTATTATAACACACTCAACTCTCGCTTATGCACACATCTCCCCTTAGCATAGTTCTCATGCAGCAGCAACAGCAACTCATCACCAACACTTACCACAACACAAACCTACATCACCACATTCAATCGTTGTGTGTGTTGCACACAAACAGTCTGATGCGTACGCGTACGCACACGAGCACGCACACGTGCAGGCGCACGCTCAAACACACTCTCTCTCGACACACACATAAAAACAAACACTCGCTTGCTGGCCCTATCGCTCGCTACCTCACACGCACACATTCTATGTTACATGCCAACTCGTCATTACAGTGCAGGTGGAACTCGAACACAGTGTCAGTGCACATCGATCAGAAACCACACATCGTCATAACGATCACACTGATCATTAGCATGAAGTTCGTGGTAACGTGTGATGTATCTAGGGTAGTGAGTAGAGAGAATTATGCATGTAGTATGGCAGATCGAATTGAAGTTGTTTGACGTGTTCAATGATCAACCGAGATACTTATTCATTGAGCTGCTAACACATTCAACCTCTCACTCTCTCATCAGACATGACTATCTGTGTACATAGGAATTATGTAAATAGTTAGATAGATATTTCTACATAGGATTATGCACAGTGGTGTGATCATGACTTCCTTTGTTGTGTGGGTGTTTGTTCTCGCATCGCTGTCATGCAGTGAGCGACAATGAGCAACGAGGAGACGATTCTCAGTGAGGTAGTTTTGTCAAGTGTTAATGGTAGCAATTCACATTAGTGTTCGCGTGCGTGCGTTTGTGTAGATAGATGATTAAGTGAGTACAATCGCTAATTCAATTGCAGTTGACATATGTATCGTTGTGGCAGTGTTAAATTAGTAATGTGTTAGTAGTAAAAGTAGTAGTAGTAGTAGTAGTAGTAGATGATGTTGTTGTTGTTTTTTTCATCATCATCATCATCATCATCATCATCATCATCATCATCATCATCATCATCATCATCATCATCATCATCATCATCATCATCATCATCATCATCATCATCATCATCATCATCATCATCATCATCATCATCATCATCATCATCATCATCATCATCATCATCATCATCATCATCATCATCATCATCATCATCATCATCATCATCATCATCATCATCATCATCATCATCATCATCATCATCATCATCATCATCATCATCATCATCATCATCATCATCATCATCATCATCATCATCATCATCATCATCATCATCATCATCATCATCATCATCATCATCATCATCATCATCATCATCTCCATCACAATTACAATCATTGTTGTTGTTGTTGTTTTGGTTGAAATGTTCTATTTGGTCATGAGTATGTGAAATGGTGGTGTTCAGTGTGGTGTTTGTGTATGTGTCAGTGTTTGATGTGCAAATGGATGTGTGAATATTTAGTTAGAGTGGTGTGGTGGCTACGTGTTGATTGGACTTGTCTGGTTGACTTTGCGCAGTGGCGGTACCGTAGCCAATGAAGTTTATCTGAGGCGCGGTTATTGCTAGTTGAAAACTACTCCCAATACCCCGCACCGATGGCGTGAAATATCGTTGTCGGATGCAATTTTTCTAGGCCGTATCTGGCCCAATTTACACAATACAGAAGTTCGTCGCAGGCTGGCTGGCTGGCTAGCTAGCTCGCTCGCTCGCACACTCACCCACCGACACACGCACACTGTCTACGAACCACAACAACACTGTCACACGGTCTCTGTCACAACACCATACACAGATCCTACTCTCACACACACCTTCACGAACACTGGGACACACAACCAAACAACAACAACAACCATACAAACACTACTACTAATAACAGTAATTCAAATAATGTACAAATAGCACCACTAACACTAGTAACATTGTTATCATTATTCTTCTTCCTCGTATAATCATTAATTTCATTATTACCACTAATAATAATAATAATAATAATAACAATACTGCTACCAATTATACTGCTACGACTACTAATAATGCTACTACTACTACTACTAATACTACTACTACTACTACTACTTCTCATATCGCCACTGCTGCTTTTACTACAACTGCCAATAATGACAAATACCACACAACCGGAAAATTACAACCTATTATAACACACTCAACTCTCGCTTATGCACACATCTCCCCTTAGCATAGTTCTCATGCAGCAGCAACAGCAACTCATCACCAACACTTACCACAACACAAACCTACATCACCACATTCAATCGTTGTGTGTGTTGCACACAAACAGTCTGATGCGTACGCGTACGCACACGAGCACGCACACGTTCAGGCGCACGCTCAAACACACTCTCTCTCGACACACACATAAAAACAAACACTCGCTTGCTGGCCCTATCGCTCGCTACCTCACACGCACACATTCTATGTTACATGCCAACTCGTCATTACAGTGCAGGTGGAACTCGAACACAGTGTCAGTGCACATCGATCAGAAACCACACATCGTCATAACGATCACACTGATCATTAGCATGAAGTTCGTGGTAACGTGTGATGTATCTAGGGTAGTGAGTAGAGAGAATTATGCATGTAGTATGGCAGATCGAATTGAAGTTGTTTGACGTGTTCAATGATCAACCGAGATACTTATTCATTGAGCTGCTAACACATTCAACCTCTCACTCTCTCATCAGACATGACTATCTGTGTACATAGGAATTATGTAAATAGTTAGATAGATATTTCTACATAGGATTATGCACAGTGGTGTGATCATGACTTCCTTTGTTGTGTGGGTGTTTGTTCTCGCATCGCTGTCATGCAGTGAGCGACAATGAGCAACGAGGAGACGATTCTCAGTGAGGTAGTTTTGTCAAGTGTTAATGGTAGCAATTCACATTAGTGTTTGCGTGCGTGCGTTTGTGTAGATAGATGATTAAGTGAGTACAATCGCTAATTCAATTGCAGTTGACATATGTATCGTTGTGGCAGTGTTAAATTAGTAATGTGTTAGTAGTAGTAGTAGTAGTAGTAGTAGTAGTAGTAGTAGATGATGTTGTTGTTGTTTTTTTCATCATCATCATCATCATCATCATCATCATCATCATCATCATCATCATCATCATCATCATCATCATCATCATCATCATCATCATCATCATCATCATCATCATCATCATCATCATCATCATCATCATCATCATCATCATCATCATCATCATCATCATCATCATCATCATCATCATCATCATCATCATCATCATCATCATCATCATCATCATCATCATCATCATCATCATCATCATCATCATCATCATCATCATCATCATCATCATCATCATCATCATCATCATCATCATCATCATCATCATCATCATCATCATCATCATCATCATCATCATCATCATCATCATCATCATCATCATCATCATCATCATCATCATCATCATCATCATCATCATCATCATCATCATCATCATCATCATCATCATCATCATCATCATCATCATCATCATCATCATCATCATCATCATCATCATCATCATCATCAGCATCATCATCATCATCATCATCATCATCATCATCATCATCATCATCATCATCATCATCATCATCATCATCATCATCATCATCATCATCATCATCATCATCATCATCATCATCATCATCATCATCATCATCATCATCATCATCATCATCATCATCATCATCATCATCATCATCATCATCATCATCATCATCATCATCATCATCATCATCATCATCATCATCATCATCATCATCATCATCATCATCATCATCATCATCATCATCATCATCATCATCATCATCATCATCATCATCATCATCATCATCATCATCATCATCATCATCATCATCATCATCATCATCATCATCATCATCATCATCATCATCATCATCATCATCATCATCATCATCATCATCATCGTCGTCATCATCATCATCATCATCATCATCATCATCATCATCATCATCATCATCATCATCATCATCATCATCATCATCATCATCATCATCATCATCATCATCATCATCATCATCATCATCATCATCATCATCATCATCATCATCATCATCATCATCATCATCATCATCATCATCATCATCATCATCATCATCATCATCATCATCATCATCATCATCATCATCATCATCATCATCATCATCATCATCATCATCATCATCATCATCATCATCATCATCATCATCATCATCATCATCATCATCATCATCATCATCATCATCATCATCATCATCATCATCATCATCATCATCATCATCATCATCATCATCATCATCATCATCATCATCATCATCATCATCATCATCATCATCATCATCATCATCATCATCATCATCATCATCATCATCATCATCATCATCATCATCATCATCATCATCATCATCATCATCATCATCATCATCATCATCATCATCATCATCATCATCATCATCATCATCATCATCATCATCATCATCATCATCATCATCATCATCATCTCCATCATCATTACAATCATTGTTGTTGTTGTTGTTTTGGTTGAAATGTTCTATTTGGTCATGAGTAGACTGGCTACTGAGAATGTGTGTATAAGTAGTATGATTGGTTGTATGTGATCAGAATGGAAAGTGTTGCTGAGCAGTGTTGTTCGGTGTTGATGCGGTTGATAATGTTGATTTTGGTGTGTATGTTGATGTTGAGTGTGTGTGTTTGTGAAATGGTGGTGTTCAGTGTGGTGTTTGTGTATGTGTCAGTGTTTGATGTGCAAATGGATGTGTGAATATTTAGTTAGAGTGGTGTGGTGGCTACGTGTTGATTGGGCTTGTCTGGTTGACTTTGCGCAGTGGCGGTACCGTAGCCAATGAAGTTTATCTGAGGCGCGGTTATTGCTAGTTGAAAACTACTCCCAATACCCCGCACCGATGGCGTGAAATATCGTTGTCGGATGCAATTTTTCTAGGCCGTATCTGGCCCCAATTTACACAATACAGATGTTCGTCGCAGGCTGGCTGGCTGGCTAGCTACCTAGCTAGCTCGCTCGCTCGCACACTCACCCACCGACACACGCACACTGTCTACGAACCACAACAACACTGTCACACAGTCTCTGTCACAACACCATACACAGATCCTACTCTCACACACACCTTCACGAACACTGGGACACACAACCAAACAACAACAACAACCATACAAACACTACTACTAATAACAGTAATTCAAATAATGTACAAATAGCACCACTAACACTAGTAACATTGTTATCATTATTCTTCTTCCTCGTATAATCATTAATTTCATTATTACCACTAATAATAATAATAATAATAATACTGCTACCAATTATACTGCTACGACTACTAATAATGCTACTACTACTACTACTTCTCATATCGCCACTGCTGCTTTTACTACAACTGCCAATAATGACAAATACCACACAACCGGAAAATTACAACCTATTATAACACACTCAACTCTCGCTTATGCACACATCTCCCCTTAGCATAGTTCTCATGCAGCAGCAACAGCAACTCATCACCAACACTTACCACAACACAAACCTACATCACCACATTCAATCGTTGTGTGTGTTGCACACAAACAGTCTGATGCGTACGCGTACGCACACGAGCACGCACACGTGCAGGCGCACGCTCAAACACACTCTCTCTCGACACACACATAAAAACAAACACTCGCTTGCTGGCCCTATCGCTCGCTACCTCACACGCACACATTCTATGTTACATGCCAACTCGTCATTACAGTGCAGGTGGAACTCGAACACAGTGTCAGTGCACATCGATCAGAAACCACACATCGTCATAACGATCACACTGATCATTAGCATGAAGTTCGTGGTAACGTGTGATGTATCTAGGGTAGTGAGTAGAGAGAATTATGCATGTAGTATGGCAGATCGAATTGAAGTTGTTTGACGTGTTCAATGATCAACCGAGATACTTATTCATTGAGCTGCTAACACATTCAACCTCTCACTCTCTCATCAGACATGACTATCTGTGTACATAGGAATTATGTAAATAGTTAGATAGATATTTCTACATAGGATTATGCACAGTGGTGTGATCATGACTTCCTTTGTTGTGTGGGTGTTTGTTCTCGCATCGCTGTCATGCAGTGAGCGACAATGAGCAACGAGGAGACGATTCTCAGTGAGGTAGTTTTGTCAAGTGTTAATGGTAGCAATTCACATTAGTGTTTGCGTGCGTGCGTTTGTGTAGATAGATGATTAAGTGAGTACAATCGCTAATTCAATTGCAGTTGACATATGTATCGTTGTGGCAGTGTTAAATTAGTAATGTGTTAGTAGTAGTAGTAGTAGTAGTAGTAGTAGTAGTAGATGATGTTGTTGTTGTTTTTTTCATCATCATCATCATCATCATCATCATCATCATCATCATCATCATCATCATCATCATCATCATCATCATCATCATCATCATCATCATCATCATCATCATCATCATCATCATCATCATCATCATCATCATCATCATCATCATCATCATCATCATCATCATCATCATCATCATCATCATCATCATCATCATCATCATCATCATCATCATCATCATCATCATCATCATCATCATCATCATCATCATCATCATCATCATCATCATCATCATCATCATCATCATCATCATCATCATCATCATCATCATCATCATCATCATCATCATCATCATCATCATCATCATCATCATCATCATCATCATCATCATCATCATCATCATCATCATCATCATCATCATCATCATCATCATCATCATCATCATCATCATCATCATCATCATCATCATCATCATCATCATCATCATCATCATCATCATCATCATCATCATCATCATCATCATCATCATCATCATCATCATCATCATCATCATCATCATCATCATCATCATCATCATCATCATCATCATCATCATCATCATCATCATCATCATCATCATCATCATCTCCATCATCATTACAATCATTGTTGTTGTTGTTGTTTTGGTTGAAATGTTCTATTTGGTCATGAGTAGACTGGCTACTGAGAATGTGTGTATAAGTAGTATGATTGGTTGTATGTGATCAGAATGGAAAGTGTTGCTGAGCAGTGTTGTTCGGTGTTGATGCGGTTGATAATGTTGATTTTGGTGTGTATGTTGATGTTGAGTGTGTGTGTTTGTGAAATGGTGGTGTTCAGTGTGGTGTTTGTGTATGTGTCAGTGTTTGATGTGCAAATGGATGTGTGAATATTTAGTTAGAGTGGTGTGGTGGCTACGTGTTGATTGGGCTTGTCTGGTTGACTTTGCGCAGTGGCGGTACCGTAGCCAATGAAGTTTATCTGAGGCGCGGTTATTGCTAGTTGAAAACTACTCCCAATACCCCGCACCGATGGCGTGAAATATCGTTGTCGGATGCAATTTTTCTAGGCCGTATCTGGCCCCAATTTACACAATACAGATGTTCGTCGCAGGCTGGCTAGCTACCTAGCTAGCTCGCTCGCTCGCACACTCACCCACCGACACACGCACACTGTCTACGAACCACAACAACACTGTCACACAGTCTCTGTCACAACACCATACACAGATCCTACTCTCACACACACCTTCACGAACACTGGGACACACAACCAAACAACAACAACAACCATACAAACACTACTACTAATAACAGTAATTCAAATAATGTACAAATAGCACCACTAACACTAGTAACATTGTTATCATTATTCTTCTTCCTCGTATAATCATTAATTTCATTATTACCACTAATAATAATAATAATAATAATACTGCTACCAATTATACTGCTACGACTACTAATAATGCTACTACTACTACTACTTCTCATATCGCCACTGCTGCTTTTACTACAACTGCCAATAATGACAAATACCACACAACCGGAAAATTACAACCTATTATAACACACTCAACTCTCGCTTATGCACACATCTCCCCTTAGCATAGTTCTCATGCAGCAGCAACAGCAACTCATCACCAACACTTACCACAACACAAACCTACATCACCACATTCAATCGTTGTGTGTGTTGCACACAAACAGTCTGATGCGTACGCGTACGCACACGAGCACGCACACGTGCAGGCGCACGCTCAAACACACTCTCTCTCGACACACACATAAAAACAAACACTCGCTTGCTGGCCCTATCGCTCGCTACCTCACACGCACACATTCTATGTTACATGCCAACTCGTCATTACAGTGCAGGTGGAACTCGAACACAGTGTCAGTGCACATCGATCAGAAACCACACATCGTCATAACGATCACACTGATCATTAGCATGAAGTTCGTGGTAACGTGTGATGTATCTAGGGTAGTGAGTAGAGAGAATTATGCATGTAGTATGGCAGATCGAATTGAAGTTGTTTGACGTGTTCAATGATCAACCGAGATACTTATTCATTGAGCTGCTAACACATTCAACCTCTCACTCTCTCATCAGACATGACTATCTGTGTACATAGGAATTATGTAAATAGTTAGATAGATATTTCTACATAGGATTATGCACAGTGGTGTGATCATGACTTCCTTTGTTGTGTGGGTGTTTGTTCTCGCATCGCTGTCATGCAGTGAGCGACAATGAGCAACGAGGAGACGATTCTCAGTGAGGTAGTTTTGTCAAGTGTTAATGGTAGCAATTCACATTAGTGTTTGCGTGCGTGCGTTTGTGTAGATAGATGATTAAGTGAGTACAATCGCTAATTCAATTGCAGTTGACATATGTATCGTTGTGGCAGTGTTAAATTAGTAATGTGTTAGTAGTAGTAGTAGTAGTAGTAGTAGTAGTAGTAGATGATGTTGTTGTTGTTTTTTTCATCATCATCATCATCATCATCATCATCATCATCATCATCATCATCATCATCATCATCATCATCATCATCATCATCATCATCATCATCATCATCATCATCATCATCATCATCATCATCATCATCATCATCATCATCATCATCATCATCATCATCATCATCATCATCATCATCATCATCATCATCATCATCATCATCATCATCATCATCATCATCATCATCATCATCATCATCATCATCATCATCATCATCATCATCATCATCATCATCATCATCATCATCATCATCATCATCATCATCATCATCATCATCATCATCATCATCATCATCATCATCATCATCATCATCATCATCATCTCCATCACAATTACAATCATTGTTGTTGTTGTTGTTTTGGTTGAAATGTTCTATTTGGTCATGAGTATGTGAAATGGTGGTGTTCAGTGTGGTGTTTGTGTATGTGTCAGTGTTTGATGTGCAAATGGATGTGTGAATATTTAGTTAGAGTGGTGTGGTGGCTACGTGTTGATTGGGCTTGTCTGGTTGACTTTGCGCAGTGGCGGTACCGTAGCCAATGAAGTTTATCTGAGGCGCGGTTATTGCTAGTTGAAAACTACTCCCAATACCCCGCACCGATGGCGTGAAATATCGTTGTCGGATGCAATTTTTCTAGGCCGTATCTGGCCCAATTTACACAATACAGAAGTTCGTCGCAGGCTGGCTGGCTGGCTAGCTAGCTCGCTCGCTCGCACACTCACCCACCGACACACGCACACTGTCTACGAACCACAACAACACTGTCACACAGTCTCTGTCACAACACCATACACAGATCCTACTCTCACACACACCTTCACGAACACTGGGACACACAACCAAACAACAACAACAACCATACAAACACTACTACTAATAACAGTAATTCAAATAATGTACAAATAGCACCACTAACACTAGTAACATTGTTATCATTATTCTTCTTCCTCGTATAATCATTAATTTCATTATTACCACTAATAATAATAATAATAATAATAACAATACTGCTACCAATTATACTGCTACGACTACTAATAATGCTACTACTACTACTACTACTACTACTACTACTACTACTACTTCTCATATCGCCACTGCTGCTTTTACTACAACTGCCAATAATGACAAATACCACACAACCGGAAAATTACAACCTATTATAACACACTCAACTCTCGCTTATGCACACATCTCCCCTTAGCATAGTTCTCATGCAGCAGCAACAGCAACTCATCACCAACACTTACCACAACACAAACCTACATCACCACATTCAATCGTTGTGTGTGTTGCACACAAACAGTCTGATGCGTACGCGTACGCACACGAGCACGCACACGTGCAGGCGCACGCTCAAACACACTCTCTCTCGACACACACATAAAAACAAACACTCGCTTGCTGGCCCTATCGCTCGCTACCTCACACGCACACATTCTATGTTACATGCCAACTCGTCATTACAGTGCAGGTGGAACTCGAACACAGTGTCAGTGCACATCGATCAGAAACCACACATCGTCATAACGATCACACTGATCATTAGCATGAAGTTCGTGGTAACGTGTGATGTATCTAGGGTAGTGAGTAGAGAGAATTATGCATGTAGTATGGCAGATCGAATTGAAGTTGTTTGACGTGTTCAATGATCAACCGAGATACTTATTCATTGAGCTGCTAACACATTCAACCTCTCACTCTCTCATCAGACATGACTATCTGTGTACATAGGAATTATGTAAATAGTTAGATAGATATTTCTACATAGGATTATGCACAGTGGTGTGATCATGACTTCCTTTGTTGTGTGGGTGTTTGTTCTCGCATCGCTGTCATGCAGTGAGCGACAATGAGCAACGAGGAGACGATTCTCAGTGAGGTAGTTTTGTCAAGTGTTAATGGTAGCAATTCACATTAGTGTTCGCGTGCGTGCGTTTGTGTAGATAGATGATTGAGTGAGTACAATCGCTAATTCAATTGCAGTTGACATATGTATCGTTGTGGCAGTGTTAAATTAGTAATGTGTTAGTAGTAGTAGTAGATGATGTTGTTGTTGTTTTTCATCATCATCATCATCATCATCATCATCATCATCATCATCATCATCATCATCATCATCATCATCATCATCATCATCATCATCATCATCATCATCATCATCATCATCATCATCATCATCATCATCATCATCATCATCATCATCATCATCATCATCATCATCATCATCATCATCATCATCATCATCATCATCATCATCATCATCATCATCATCATCATCATCATCATCATCATCATCATCATCATCATCATCATCATCATCATCATCAGCATCATCATCATCATCATCATCATCATCATCATCATCATCATCATCATCATCATCATCATCATCATCATCATCATCATCATCATCATCATCATCATCATCATCATCATCATCATCATCATCATCATCATCATCATCATCATCATCATCATCATCATCATCATCATCATCATCATCATCATCATCATCATCATCATCATCATCATCATCATCATCATCATCATCATCATCATCATCATCATCATCATCATCATCATCATCATCATCATCATCATCATCATCATCATCATCATCATCATCATCATCATCATCATCATCATCATCATCAACATCATCATCATCATCATCATCATCATCATCATCATCATCATCATCATCATCATCATCATCATCATCATCATCATCATCATCATCATCATCATCATCATCATCATCATCATCATCATCATCATCATCATCATCATCATCATCATCATCATCATCATCATCATCATCATCATCATCATCATCATCATCATCATCATCATCATCATCATCATCATCATCTTCATCATCATCATCATCATCATCATCATCATCATCATCATCATCATCATCATCATCATCATCATCATCATCATCATCATCATCATCATCATCATCATCATCATCATCATCATCATCATCATCATCATCATCATCATCATCATCATCATCATCATCATCATCATCATCATCATCATCATCATCATCATCATCATCATCATCATCATCATCATCATCATCATCATCATCATCATCATCATCATCATCATCATCATCATCATCATCATCATCATCATCATCATCATCATCATCATCATCTCCATCATCATTACAATCATTGTTGTTGTTGTTGTTTTGGTTGAAATGTTCTATTTGGTCATGAGTAGACTGGCTACTGAGAATGTGTGTATAAGTAGTATGATTGGTTGTATGTGATCAGAATGGAAAGTGTTGCTGAGCAGTGTTGTTCGGTGTTGATGCGGTTGATAATGTTGATTTTGGTGTGTATGTTGATGTTGAGTGTGTGTGTTTGTGAAATGGTGGTGTTCAGTGTGGTGTTTGTGTATGTGTCAGTGTTTGATGTGCAAATGGATGTGTGAATATTTAGTTAGAGTGGTGTGGTGGCTACGTGTTGATTGGCTTGTCTGGTTGACTTTGCGCAGTGGCGGTACCGTAGCCAATGAAGTTTATCTGAGGCGCGGTTATTGCTAGTTGAAAACTACTCCCAATACCCCGCACCGATGGCGTGAAATATCGTTGTCGGATGCAATTTTTCTAGGCCGTATCTGGCCCAATTTACACAATACAGAAGTTCGTCGCAGGCTGGCTGGCTGGCTAGCTAGCTCGCTCGCTCGCACACTCACCCACCGACACACGCACACTGTCACACGGTCTCTGTCACAACACCATACACAGATCCTACTCTCACACACACCTTCACGAACACTGGGACACACAACCAAACAACAGCAACAACCATACAAACACTACTACTAATAACAGTAATTCAAATAATGTACAAATAGCACCACTAACACTAGTAACATTGTTATCATTATTCTTCTTCCTCGTATAATCATTAATTTCATTATTACCACTAATAATAATAATAATAATAATAATAATAATAATAATACTGCTACCAATTATACTGCTTCGACTACTAATAATGCTACTACTACTACTACTAATACTACTACTACTACTACTACTTCTCATATCGCCACTGCTGCTTTTACTACAACTGCCAATAATGACAAATACCACACAACCGGAAAATTACAACCTATTATAACACACTCAACTCTCGCTTATGCACACATCTCCCCTTAGCATAGTTCTCATGCAGCAGCAACAGCAACTCATCACCAACACTTACCACAACACAAACCTACATCACCACATTCAATCGTTGTGTGTGTTGCACACAAACAGTCTGATGCGTACGCGTACGCACACGAGCACGCACACGTGCAGGCGCACGCTCAAACACACTCTCTCTCGACACACACATAAAAACAAACACTCGCTTGCTGGCCCTATCGCTCGCTACCTCACACGCACACATTCTATGTTACATGCCAACTCGTCATTACAGTGCAGGTGGAACTCGAACACAGTGTCAGTGCACATCGATCAGAAACCACACATCGTCATAACGATCACACTGATCATTAGCATGAAGTTCGTGGTAACGTGTGATGTATCTAGGGTAGTGAGTAGAGAGAATTATGCATGTAGTATGGCAGATCGAATTGAAGTTGTTTGACGTGTTCAATGATCAACCGAGATACTTATTCATTGAGCTGCTAACACATTCAACCTCTCACTCTCTCATCAGACATGACTATCTGTGTACATAGGAATTATGTAAATAGTTAGATAGATATTTCTACATAGGATTATGCACAGTGGTGTGATCATGACTTCCTTTGTTGTGTGGGTGTTTGTTCTCGCATCGCTGTCATGCAGTGAGCGACAATGAGCAACGAGGAGACGATTCTCAGTGAGGTAGTTTTGTCAAGTGTTAATGGTAGCAATTCACATTAGTGTTTGCGTGCGTGCGTTTGTGTAGATAGATGATTAAGTGAGTACAATCGCTAATTCAATTGCAGTTGACATATGTATCGTTGTGGCAGTGTTAAATTAGTAATGTGTTAGTAGTAGTAGTAGATGATGTTGTTGTTGTTTTTTTCATCATCATCATCATCATCATCATCATCATCATCATCATCATCATCATCATCATCATCATCATCATCATCATCATCATCATCATCATCATCATCATCATCATCATCATCATCATCATCATCATCATCATCATCATCATCATCATCATCATCATCATCATCATCATCATCATCATCATCATCATCATCATCATCATCATCATCATCATCATCATCATCATCATCATCATCATCATCATCATCATCATCATCATCATCATCATCATCATCATCATCATCATCATCATCATCATCATCATCATCATCATCATCATCATCATCATCATCATCATCATCATCATCATCATCATCATCATCATCATCATCATCATCATCATCATCATCATCATCATCATCATCATCATCATCATCATCATCATCATCATCATCATCATCATCATCATCATCATCATCATCATCATCATCATCATCATCATCATCATCATCATCATCATCATCATCATCATCATCATCATCATCATCATCATCATCATCATCATCATCATCATCATCATCATCATCATCATCATCATCATCATCATCATCATCATCATCATCATCATCATCATCATCTCCATCATCATTACAATCATTGTTGTTGTTGTTGTTTTGGTTGAAATGTTCTATTTGGTCATGAGTAGACTGGCTACTGAGAATGTGTGTATAAGTAGTATGATTGGTTGTATGTGATCAGAATGGAAAGTGTTGCTGAGCAGTGTTGTTCGGTGTTGATGCGGTTGATAATGTTGATTTTGGTGTGTATGTTGATGTTGAGTGTGTGTGTTTGTGAAATGGTGGTGTTCAGTGTGGTGTTTGTGTATGTGTCAGTGTTTGATGTGCAAATGGATGTGTGAATATTTAGTTAGAGTGGTGTGGTGGCTACGTGTTGATTGGGCTTGTCTGGTTGACTTTGCGCAGTGGCGGTACCGTAGCCAATGAAGTTTATCTGAGGCGCGGTTATTGCTAGTTGAAAACTACTCCCAATACCCCGCACCGATGGCGTGAAATATCGTTGTCGGATGCAATTTTTCTAGGCCGTATCTGGCCCAATTTACACAATACAGAAGTTCGTCGCAGGCTGGCTGGCTGGCTAGCTAGCTCGCTCGCTCGCACACTCACCCACCGACACACGCACACTGTCTACGAACCACAACAACACTGTCACACGGTCTCTGTCACAACACCATACACAGATCCTACTCTCACACACACCTTCACGAACACTGGGACACACAACCAAACAACAGCAACAACCATACAAACACTACTACTAATAACAGTAATTCAAATAATGTACAAATAGCACCACTAACACTAGTAACATTGTTATCATTATTCTTCTTCCTCGTATAATCATTAATTTCATTATTACCACTAATAATAATAATAATAATAATAATAATAATAATAATAATAATAATAATAATAATACTGCTACCAATTATACTGCTACGACTACTAATAATGCTACTACTACTACTACTAATACTACTACTACTACTACTACTTCTCATATCGCCACTGCTGCTTTTACTACAACTGCCAATAATGATAAATACCACACAACCGGAAAATTACAACCTATTATAACACACTCAACTCTCGCTTATGCACACATCTCCCCTTAGCATAGTTCTCATGCAGCAGCAACAGCAACTCATCACCAACACTTACCACAACACAAACCTACATCACCACATTCAATCGTTGTGTGTGTTGCACACAAACAGTCTGATGCGTACGCGTACGCACACGAGCACGCACACGTGCAGGCGCACGCTCAAACACACTCTCTCTCGACACACACATAAAAACAAACACTCGCTTGCTGGCCCTATCGCTCGCTACCTCACACGCACACATTCTATGTTACATGCCAACTCGTCATTACAGTGCAGGTGGAACTCGAACACAGTGTCAGTGCACATCGATCAGAAACCACACATCGTCATAACGATCACACTGATCATTAGCATGAAGTTCGTGGTAACGTGTGATGTATCTAGGGTAGTGAGTAGAGAGAATTATGCATGTAGTATGGCAGATCGAATTGAAGTTGTTTGACGTGTTCAATGATCAACCGAGATACTTATTCATTGAGCTGCTAACACATTCAACCTCTCACTCTCTCATCAGACATGACTATCTGTGTACATAGGAATTATGTAAATAGTTAGATAGATATTTCTACATAGGATTATGCACAGTGGTGTGATCATGACTTCCTTTGTTGTGTGGGTGTTTGTTCTCGCATCGCTGTCATGCAGTGAGCGACAATGAGCAACGAGGAGACGATTCTCAGTGAGGTAGTTTTGTCAAGTGTTAATGGTAGCAATTCACATTAGTGTTTGCGTGCGTGCTTTTGTGTAGATAGATGATTGAGTGAGTACAATCGCTAATTCAATTGCAGTTGACATATGTATCGTTGTGGCAGTGTTAAATTAGTAATGTGTTAGTAGTAGTAGTAGATGATGTTGTTGTTGTTTTTTTCATCATCATCATCATCATCATCATCATCATCATCATCATCATCATCATCATCATCATCATCATCATCATCATCATCATCATCATCATCATCATCATCATCATCATCATCATCATCATCATCATCATCATCATCATCATCATCATCATCATCATCATCATCATCATCATCATCATCATCATCATCATCATCATCATCATCATCATCATCATCATCATCATCATCATCATCATCATCATCATCATCATCATCATCATCATCATCATCATCATCATCATCATCATCATCATCATCATCATCATCATCATCATCATCATCATCATCATCATCATCATCATCATCATCATCATCATCATCATCATCATCATCATCATCATCATCATCATCATCATCATCATCATCATCATCATCATCATCATCATCATCATCATCATCATCATCATCATCATCATCATCATCATCATCATCATCATCATCATCATCATCATCATCATCATCATCATCATCATCATCATCATCATCATCATCATCATCTCCATCATCATTACAATCATTGTTGTTGTTGTTGTTTTGGTTGAAATGTTCTATTTGGTCATGAGTAGACTGGCTACTGAGAATGTGTGTATAAGTAGTATGATTGGTTGTATGTGATCAGAATGGAAAGTGTTGCTGAGCAGTGTTGTTCGGTGTTGATGCGGTTGATAATGTTGATTTTGGTGTGTATGTTGATGTTGAGTGTGTGTGTTTGTGAAATGGTGGTGTTCAGTGTGGTGTTTGTGTATGTGTCAGTGTTTGATGTGCAAATGGATGTGTGAATATTTAGTTAGAGTGGTGTGGTGGCTACGTGTTGATTGGACTTGTCTGGTTGACTTTGCGCAGTGGCGGTACCGTAGCCAATGAAGTTTATCTGAGGCGCGGTTATTGCTAGTTGAAAACTACTCCCAATACCCCGCACCGATGGCGTGAAATATCGTTGTCGGATGCAATTTTTCTAGGCCGTATCTGGCCCAATTTACACAATACAGATGTTCGTCGCAGGCTGGCTGGCTGGCTAGCTAGCTAGCTAGCTCGCTCGCTCGCACACTCACCCACCGACACACGCACACTGTCTACGAACCACAACAACACTGTCACACGGTCTCTGTCACAACACCATACACAGATCCTACTCTCACACACACCTTCACGAACACTTGGACACACAACCAAACAACAGCAACAACCATACAAACACTACTACTAATAACAGTAATTCAAATAATGTACAAATAGCACCACTAACACTAGTAACATTGTTATCATTATTCTTCTTCCTCGTATAATCATTAATTTCATTATTACCACTAATAATAATAATAATAATAATAATAATACTGCTACCAATTATACTGCTACGACTACTAATAATGCTACTACTACTACTACTACTACTACTACTACTACTACTTCTCATATCGCCACTGCTGCTTTTACTACAACTGCCAATAATGACAAATACCACACAACCGGAAAATTACAACCTATTATAACACACTCAACTCTCGCTTATGCACACATCTCCCCTTAGCATAGTTCTCATGCAGCAGCAACAGCAACTCATCACCAACACTTACCACAACACAAACCTACATCACCACATTCAATCGTTGTGTGTGTTGCACACAAACAGTCTGATGCGTACGCGTACGCACACGAGCACGCACACGTGCAGGCGCACGCTCAAACACACTCTCTCTCGACACACACATAAAAACAAACACTCGCTTGCTGGCCCTATCGCTCGCTACCTCACACGCACACATTCTATGTTACATGCCAACTCGTCATTACAGTGCAGGTGGAACTCGAACACAGTGTCAGTGCACATCGATCAGAAACCACACATCGTCATAACGATCACACTGATCATTAGCATGAAGTTCGTGGTAACGTGTGATGTATCTAGGGTAGTGAGTAGAGAGAATTATGCATGTAGTATGGCAGATCGAATTGAAGTTGTTTGACGTGTTCAATGATCAACCGAGATACTTATTCATTGAGCTGCTAACACATTCAACCTCTCACTCTCTCATCAGACATGACTATCTGTGTACATAGGAATTATGTAAATAGTTAGATAGATATTTCTACATAGGATTATGCACAGTGGTGTGATCATGACTTCCTTTGTTGTGTGGGTGTTTGTTCTCGCATCGCTGTCATGCAGTGAGCGACAATGAGCAACGAGGAGACGATTCTCAGTGAGGTAGTTTTGTCAAGTGTTAATGGTAGCAATTCACATTAGTGTTTGCGTGCGTGCGTTTGTGTAGATAGATGATTAAGTGAGTACAATCGCTAATTCAATTGCAGTTGACATATGTATCGTTGTGGCAGTGTTAAATTAGTAATGTGTTAGTAGTAGTAGTAGTAGTAGTAGTAGTAGTAGTAGTAGATGATGTTGTTGTTGTTTTTTTCATCATCATCATCATCATCATCATCATCATCATCATCATCATCATCATCATCATCATCATCATCATCATCATCATCATCATCATCATCATCATCATCATCATCATCATCATCATCATCATCATCATCATCATCATCATCATCATCATCATCATCATCTCCATCATCATTACAATCATTGTTGTTGTTGTTGTTTTGGTTGAAATGTTCGATTTGGTCATGAGTAGACTGGCTACTGAGAATGTGTGTATAAGTAGTATGATTGGTTGTATGTGATCAGAATGGAAAGTGTTGCTGAGCAGTGTTGTTCGGTGTTGATGCGGTTGATAATGTTGATTTTGGTGTGTATGTTGATGTTGAGTGTGTGTGTTTGTGAAATGGTGGTGTTCAGTGTGGTGTTTGTGTATGTGTCAGTGTTTGATGTGCAAATGGATGTGTGAATATTTAGTTAGAGTGGTGTGGTGGCTACGTGTTGATTGGGCTTGTCTGGTTGACTTTGCGCAGTGGCGGTACCGTAGCCAATGAAGTTTATCTGAGGCGCGGTTATTGCTAGTTGAAAACTACTCCCAATACCCCGCACCGATGGCGTGAAATATCGTTGTCGGATGCAATTTTTCTAGGCCGTATCTGGCCCAATTTACACAATACAGATGTTCGTCGCAGGCTGGCTGGCTGGCTAGCAAGCTAGCTAGCTCGCTCGCTCGCACACTCACCCACCGACACACGCACACTGTCTACGAACCACAACAACACTGTCACACAGTCTCTGTCACAACACCATACACAGATCCTACTCTCACACACACCTTCACGAACACTTGGACACACAACCAAACAACAGCAACAACCATACAAACACTACTACTAATAACAGTAATTCAAATAATGTACAAATAGCACCACTAACACTAGTAACATTGTTATCATTATTCTTCTTCCTCGTATAATCATTATTTTATTATTACCACTAATAATAATAATAATAATAATACTGCTACCAATTATACTGCTACGACTACTAATAATGCTACTACTACTACTACTACTACTACTACTACTACTACTTCTCATATCGCCACTGCTGCTTTTACTACAACTGCCAATAATGACAAATACCACACAACCGGAAAATTACAACCTATTATAACACACTCAACTCTCGCTTATGCACACATCTCCCCTTAGCATAGTTCTCATGCAGCAGCAACAGCAACTTTGTGGCGGCCTGCTTGAATACCTGGGCTACCTGTTTCTGCCATCTAAATATTTCAACAAGTTATCTGGGTTTTTTTTAATTTGTTTTAACCTATCATTATGTCTATTAATCGCATAACCTACACAGGCGCGTTTATAAAAAGCTTATGTCCTTTCGCTGCAAAAATTACAAACAAGCACAATAAGAGACATCGTGGTGGTTGGCAATATGCTTTAAAGAGAATAAACATCAATCAAATGTCGATTCCCGAGCTACTTAACTCTAACTGTCGATCACTAATTAACAAGGTGGACTATCTCCAATTTCTGCTAAGTCAAAACATGTATCGTAATTGTGGTGTCATCACAATTCAAGAATCTTGGTTAACTGACTTACAGGATGATTGCTTAGTGTCATTACGTGATTTTAATATCTATCGTCAGGATCGATCAAACAATAAAAAGACTTGTGGTGGCGGAGTAGCTACTTTTGTAAACGTTAACTGGTGTCGATCTACTTTTGCCTGTTTCAAGTTTTCAAACGACTTTATTGACTGTCTAACTTTAAGGTGCCGTCCAAAACACCTGAATAAATACAAATATATTTATGTTACCAATATCTACATGACTCCAGACTGCACATCATCTGCGCTATCTGTCTTCACTGATAAATTTACTGAATTCGCCGTTACTGCCTTCAGTGATTCACTTTCAATTGTATGTGGTGATTTCAATTCATGTGACTGTAGCTTCCTTACATCACTAGGTCACCTAAATGTAGTAGATTTTCCTACTCGTTTGAATGCTCATCTAGACTTGGTTTTCATTAATGATGTGGGTGCCTATGTGACTCGCAAACGTGCTCCATTGTCTAGTTCGGATCACTGTATAATTCGTGTCCTGCCTAAAGTATATGGTAAACATGGAAAGAGTACACACATACTCCATACCAAAAAAGTAATATATAGGAGTTACTCAGAAGAAAATTTACAAAATCTGAAAAACATGTTTCGTACGACCAACTGGGAAGTACTTACAGATGACTCAATAGAAAACACAACGGATGTCATCACCTCTTATCTTAAATTCTGTTTTGATATTTGCTGTCCTACCGAAACCTTCTTTTTAAGTTTTGATCGACTTACATCTCCACAACTAAAACGACTACGGAGGGTAAAAGAAAGGATGTACAAGGAGAAAAACACTATTGAAGTTCGTAAGTTAAATGATCAAATAAACCAAGAGATTAGACGTCTCAACTGTGTGTTCACTCAAAAACTCCTATCTTGTAGAAGCTCTCCAAGTATGTGGAAACTCTTTAAAGAAATTACAGGGGACAGGCAGACTAGAAGCGAAAACCAGCTAAATGTTTGTGACTTAAATAAGTCCTTTATTCATCAGTCATCTGACATCATGCTCCCTATATCCAAGGGTTTGAAGAATAGTTGTGTCCCCAGTTTTACTGAAAATGATGTCCGGAAATGTCTCCAGTCTCTGAATTCATCTCAATGTTTAGGACCTGATGGTATCCCAAACCTCCTTTTTAAAAAATGTGCTGATGTTTTATGTTATCCATTAACAAATATCTTTAACAGATCCTTCTCAACTAATGTCTTACCGAAAATGTGGAGAAAGATAAAGATAATCCCTATACCTAAGAAAGCTTCTGGTGATAAAAATGCGAAACTTAGACCCATTGCAATAACCTCACCTTTCCTCAAAATAATGGAAAAATTACTGATACAACCACTTCAACCTTCAATAAAAGAGTACTGTGATCCATTTCAGTTTGCTTACAAATGCAAAAGAAGCACATTAGATGCCGTTGCTGTTCTGCATCACAATATAGTGTTCGGGTTGGAAAAGGGTAAGAAGTATGTTAGATGCGCTTTTCTGGACTTTACTTCTGCTTTTGATTCTATTCCAAGACACCTCTTACTTAACAAGCTGATTCGCATCGACACTGACAGCTGGATAATCAATTGGCTACGCTCCTACCTTTCTGGAAGAGAACAGTACACTGTATTTGAAAGAAAGTGTTCAACATCTCTACTGTCTACTGTAGGTGTGCCACAAGGAGCTGTTCTTTCACCTCTGCTCTTCTCTTTCTTTTTGCATGATCTGCCATCTTCCACAGAAAACACTTTTGTAAAATATGCGGACGACCTCACTGTATGTATGCCAATTTCTACCTCCTTACATCCTATAGAAATGAATGAGTTTTTGTCTCGTATTGAAAGGTGGTCTGTTGGTAATGGTCTCTTGCTCAATCCATCTAAATGTCAAGCTGTTAATTTTAGCTTGAGACATGGACAGAACCTATACTCTATGTTGGGATCCCATAATGCTTGTGCCATTGGAGACTCCTTAATAAACACAGTGTCGAGGGTCAAATATCTTGGTGTTACTTTTTCCTCTGATCTTTCTTGGTCTTCTCATGTTTTACTATTATCGAAAAAAGTTTACCGCTTGACATACTACATAAAGAGGCTGCATGCTTTTGGGATTACTCGCCATTTACTCTTACAATTTGTAAATTCCTGCATATTACCTATTATTTTATATTGTTCTCCATTATTCTTTCCTGGGCTTTTGAGAAAAGACTTTGCTATTTTGCGTAGAATGCTGAAGGCGGTTTGCAAGGTATGTGGTGAATCTTTTGAAGTCATTGTTAATATGCTTGTGGATAGACATCTTAAGTGTTGCAAACTCTTGGCAGGTGTTATCTTATCAGATACTAACCATCCGCTTCATTCATATCTTTCTCCTTGTATATCTTCTGGTAGAACGAGACGTAAATACATTAAAATCCATGCACGCAAGCAAATCTATAAAAGTTCTGTAATACCTTACTTAGCAAATTTACTTTGTGACGAACAGGCTGTTAGAGTTGACCTAGTAAATAACCTGTCTTCTTAAGCATGTCTCAAATTCGATAATTTGTATAAAGTCGGTTTTTCCTAGACCTTTTTTTTTTTTTTTTTTTGTTTTTTTTTTGTTTTTTTTGTTTTTTTTTTTGTTTTTTTTGTTTTTTTTGTTTTGTTTTGTTTGTTTTTTCGGGTTTCCTTTTTTGGTAAAAAACTTGTTGAAATAACTCGTGCTGAGAATTCTATATTGTACCAGATTATAATATTGAATAAAGCCATTAATAATAATAATAATAATAATAATAATAATAATAATAACTCATCACCAACACTTACCACAACACAAACCTACATCACCACATTCAATCGTTGTGTGTGTTGCACACAAACAGTCTGATGCGTACGCGTACGCACACGAGCACGCACACGTGCAGGCGCACGCTCAAACACACTCTCTCTCGACACACACATAAAAACAAACACTCGCTTGCTGGCCCTATCGCTCGCTACCTCACACGCACACATTCTATGTTACATGCCAACTCGTCATTACAGTGCAGGTGGAACTCGAACACAGTGTCAGTGCACATCGATCAGAAACCACACATCGTCATAACGATCACACTGATCATTAGCATGAAGTTCGTGGTAACGTGTGATGTATCTAGGGTAGTGAGTAGAGAGAATTATGCATGTAGTATGGCAGATCGAATTGAAGTTGTTTGACGTGTTCAATGATCAACCGAGATACTTATTCATTGAGCTGCTAACACATTCAACCTCTCACTCTCTCATCAGACATGACTATCTGTGTACATAGGAATTATGTAAATAGTTAGATAGATATTTCTACATAGGATTATGCACAGTGGTGTGATCATGACTTCCTTTGTTGTGTGGGTGTTTGTTCTCGCATCGCTGTCATGCAGTGAGCGACAATGAGCAACGAGGAGACGATTCTCAGTGAGGTAGTTTTGTCAAGTGTTAATGGTAGCAATTCACATTAGTGTTTGCGTGCGTGCGTTTGTGTAGATAGATGATTAAGTGAGTACAATCGCTAATTCAATTGCAGTTGACATATGTATCGTTGTGGCAGTGTTAAATTAGTAATGTGTTAGTAGTAGTAGTAGTAGTAGTAGTAGTAGTAGTAGTAGTAGTAGTAGTAGTAGTAGTAGATGATGTTGTTGTTGTTTTTTTCATCATCATCATCATCATCATCATCATCATCATCATCATCATCATCATCATCATCATCATCATCATCTCCATCATCATTACAATCATTGTTGTTGTTGTTGTTTTGGTTGAAATGTTCGATTTGGTCATGAGTAGACTGGCTACTGAGAATGTGTGTATAAGTAGTATGATTGGTTGTATGTGATCAGAATGGAAAGTGTTGCTGAGCAGTGTTGTTCGGTGTTGATGCGGTTGATAATGTTGATTTTGGTGTGTATGTTGATGTTGAGTGTGTGTGTTTGTGAAATGGTGGTGTTCAGTGTGGTGTTTGTGTATGTGTCAGTGTTTGATGTGCAAATGGATGTGTGAATATTTAGTTAGAGTGGTGTGGTGGCTACGTGTTGATTGGGCTTGTCTGGTTGACTTTGCGCAGTGGCGGTACCGTAGCCAATGAAGTTTATCTGAGGCGCGGTTATTGCTAGTTGAAAACTACTCCCAATACCCCGCACCGATGGCGTGAAATATCGTTGTCGGATGCAATTTTTCTAGGCCGTATCTGGCCCAATTTACACAATACAGATGTTCGTCGCAGGCTGGCTGGCTGGCTAGCAAGCTAGCTAGCTCGCTCGCTCGCACACTCACCCACCGACACACGCACACTGTCTACGAACCACAACAACACTGTCACACAGTCTCTGTCACAACACCATACACAGATCCTACTCTCACACACACCTTCACGAACACTTGGACACACAACCAAACAACAGCAACAACCATACAAACACTACTACTAATAACAGTAATTCAAATAATGTACAAATAGCACCACTAACACTAGTAACATTGTTATCATTATTCTTCTTCCTCGTATAATCATTATTTTATTATTACCACTAATAATAATAATAATAATAATAATAATAATAATACTGCTACCAATTATACTGCTACGACTACTAATAATGCTACTACTACTACTACTACTACTACTACTACTACTACTACTACTACTACTACTACTACTACTACTACTTCTCATATCGCCACTGCTGCTTTTACTACAACTGCCAATAATGACAAATACCACACAACCGGAAAATTACAACCTATTATAACACACTCAACTCTCGCTTATGCACACATCTCCCCTTAGCATAGTTCTCATGCAGCAGCAACAGCAACTCATCACCAACACTTACCACAACACAAACCTACATCACCACATTCAATCGTTGTGTGTGTTGCACACAAACAGTCTGATGCGTACGCGTACGCACACGAGCACGCACACGTGCAGGCGCACGCTCAAACACACTCTCTCTCGACACACACATAAAAACAAACACTCGCTTGCTGGCCCTATCGCTCGCTACCTCACACGCACACATTCTATGTTACATGCCAACTCGTCATTACAGTGCAGGTGGAACTCGAACACAGTGTCAGTGCACATCGATCAGAAACCACACATCGTCATAACGATCACACTGATCATTAGCATGAAGTTCGTGGTAACGTGTGATGTATCTAGGGTAGTGAGTAGAGAGAATTATGCATGTAGTATGGCAGATCGAATTGAAGTTGTTTGACGTGTTCAATGATCAACCGAGATACTTATTCATTGAGCTGCTAACACATTCAACCTCTCACTCTCTCATCAGACATGACTATCTGTGTACATAGGAATTATGTAAATAGTTAGATAGATATTTCTACATAGGATTATGCACAGTGGTGTGATCATGACTTCCTTTGTTGTGTGGGTGTTTGTTCTCGCATCGCTGTCATGCAGTGAGCGACAATGAGCAACGAGGAGACGATTCTCAGTGAGGTAGTTTTGTCAAGTGTTAATGGTAGCAATTCACATTAGTGTTTGCGTGCGTGCGTTTGTGTAGATAGATGATTAAGTGAGTACAATCGCTAATTCAATTGCAGTTGACATATGTATCGTTGTGGCAGTGTTAAATTAGTAATGTGTTAGTAGTAGTAGTAGTAGTAGTAGTAGTAGTAGTAGTAGTAGTAGTAGTAGTAGTAGATGATGTTGTTGTTGTTTTTTTCATCATCATCATCATCATCATCATCATCATCATCATCATCATCATCATCATCATCATCATCATCATCATCATCATCATCATCATCATCATCATCATCATCTCCATCATCATTACAATCATTGTTGTTGTTGTTGTTTTGGTTGAAATGTTCGATTTGGTCATGAGTAGACTGGCTACTGAGAATGTGTGTATAAGTAGTATGATTGGTTGTATGTGATCAGAATGGAAAGTGTTGCTGAGCAGTGTTGTTCGGTGTTGATGCGGTTGATAATGTTGATTTTGGTGTGTATGTTGATGTTGAGTGTGTGTGTTTGTGAAATGGTGGTGTTCAGTGTGGTGTTTGTGTATGTGTCAGTGTTTGATGTGCAAATGGATGTGTGAATATTTAGTTAGAGTGGTGTGGTGGCTACGTGTTGATTGGGCTTGTCTGGTTGACTTTGCGCAGTGGCGGTACCGTAGCCAATGAAGTTTATCTGAGGCGCGGTTATTGCTAGTTGAAAACTACTCCCAATACCCCGCACCGATGGCGTGAAATATCGTTGTCGGATGCAATTTTTCTAGGCCGTATCTGGCCCAATTTACACAATACAGATGTTCGTCGCAGGCTGGCTGGCTGGCTAGCAAGCTAGCTAGCTCGCTCGCTCGCACACTCACCCACCGACACACGCACACTGTCTACGAACCACAACAACACTGTCACACAGTCTCTGTCACAACACCATACACAGATCCTACTCTCACACACACCTTCACGAACACTTGGACACACAACCAAACAACAGCAACAACCATACAAACACTACTACTAATAACAGTAATTCAAATAATGTACAAATAGCACCACTAACACTAGTAACATTGTTATCATTATTCTTCTTCCTCGTATAATCATTATTTTATTATTACCACTAATAATAATAATAATAATAATAATAATAATACTGCTACCAATTATACTGCTACGACTACTAATAATGCTACTACTACTACTACTACTACTACTACTACTACTACTACTACTACTACTACTACTACTACTACTACTACTACTACTACTACTACTACTTCTCATATCGCCACTGCTGCTTTTACTACAACTGCCAATAATGACAAATACCACACAACCGGAAAATTACAACCTATTATAACACACTCAACTCTCGCTTATGCACACATCTCCCCTTAGCATAGTTCTCATGCAGCAGCAACAGCAACTCATCACCAACACTTACCACAACACAAACCTACATCACCACATTCAATCGTTGTGTGTGTTGCACACAAACAGTCTGATGCGTACGCGTACGCACACGAGCACGCACACGTGCAGGCGCACGCTCAAACACACTCTCTCTCGACACACACATAAAAACAAACACTCGCTTGCTGGCCCTATCGCTCGCTACCTCACACGCACACATTCTATGTTACATGCCAACTCGTCATTACAGTGCAGGTGGAACTCGAACACAGTGTCAGTGCACATCGATCAGAAACCACACATCGTCATAACGATCACACTGATCATTAGCATGAAGTTCGTGGTAACGTGTGATGTATCTAGGGTAGTGAGTAGAGAGAATTATGCATGTAGTATGGCAGATCGAATTGAAGTTGTTTGACGTGTTCAATGATCAACCGAGATACTTATTCATTGAGCTGCTAACACATTCAACCTCTCACTCTCTCATCAGACATGACTATCTGTGTACATAGGAATTATGTAAATAGTTAGATAGATATTTCTACATAGGATTATGCACAGTGGTGTGATCATGACTTCCTTTGTTGTGTGGGTGTTTGTTCTCGCATCGCTGTCATGCAGTGAGCGACAATGAGCAACGAGGAGACGATTCTCAGTGAGGTAGTTTTGTCAAGTGTTAATGGTAGCAATTCACATTAGTGTTTGCGTGCGTGCGTTTGTGTAGATAGATGATTAAGTGAGTACAATCGCTAATTCAATTGCAGTTGACATATGTATCGTTGTGGCAGTGTTAAATTAGTAATGTGTTAGTAGTAGTAGTAGTAGTAGTAGTAGTAGTAGTAGTAGTAGTAGTAGTAGTAGTAGTAGTAGATGATGTTGTTGTTGTTTTTTTCATCATCATCATCATCATCATCATCATCATCATCATCATCATCATCATCATCATCATCATCTCCATCATCATTACAATCATTGTTGTTGTTGTTGTTTTGGTTGAAATGTTCGATTTGGTCATGAGTAGACTGGCTACTGAGAATGTGTGTATAAGTAGTATGATTGGTTGTATGTGATCAGAATGGAAAGTGTTGCTGAGCAGTGTTGTTCGGTGTTGATGCGGTTGATAATGTTGATTTTGGTGTGTATGTTGATGTTGAGTGTGTGTGTTTGTGAAATGGTGGTGTTCAGTGTGGTGTTTGTGTATGTGTCAGTGTTTGATGTGCAAATGGATGTGTGAATATTTAGTTAGAGTGGTGTGGTGGCTACGTGTTGATTGGGCTTGTCTGGTTGACTTTGCGCAGTGGCGGTACCGTAGCCAATGAAGTTTATCTGAGGCGCGGTTATTGCTAGTTGAAAACTACTCCCAATACCCCGCACCGATGGCGTGAAATATCGTTGTCGGATGCAATTTTTCTAGGCCGTATCTGGCCCAATTTACACAATACAGATGTTCGTCGCAGGCTGGCTGGCTGGCTAGCAAGCTAGCTAGCTCGCTCGCTCGCACACTCACCCACCGACACACGCACACTGTCTACGAACCACAACAACACTGTCACACAGTCTCTGTCACAACACCATACACAGATCCTACTCTCACACACACCTTCACGAACACTTGGACACACAACCAAACAACAGCAACAACCATACAAACACTACTACTAATAACAGTAATTCAAATAATGTACAAATAGCACCACTAACACTAGTAACATTGTTATCATTATTCTTCTTCCTCGTATAATCATTATTTTATTATTACCACTAATAATAATAATAATAATAATAATAATACTGCTACCAATTATACTGCTACGACTACTAATAATGCTACTACTACTACTACTACTACTACTACTACTACTACTACTTCTCATATCGCCACTGCTGCTTTTACTACAACTGCCAATAATGACAAATACCACACAACCGGAAAATTACAACCTATTATAACACACTCAACTCTCGCTTATGCACACATCTCCCCTTAGCATAGTTCTCATGCAGCAGCAACAGCAACTCATCACCAACACTTACCACAACACAAACCTACATCACCACATTCAATCGTTGTGTGTGTTGCACACAAACAGTCTGATGCGTACGCGTACGCACACGAGCACGCACACGTGCAGGCGCACGCTCAAACACACTCTCTCTCGACACACACATAAAAACAAACACTCGCTTGCTGGCCCTATCGCTCGCTACCTCACACGCACACATTCTATGTTACATGCCAACTCGTCATTACAGTGCAGGTGGAACTCGAACACAGTGTCAGTGCACATCGATCAGAAACCACACATCGTCATAACGATCACACTGATCATTAGCATGAAGTTCGTGGTAACGTGTGATGTATCTAGGGTAGTGAGTAGAGAGAATTATGCATGTAGTATGGCAGATCGAATTGAAGTTGTTTGACGTGTTCAATGATCAACCGAGATACTTATTCATTGAGCTGCTAACACATTCAACCTCTCACTCTCTCATCAGACATGACTATCTGTGTACATAGGAATTATGTAAATAGTTAGATAGATATTTCTACATAGGATTATGCACAGTGGTGTGATCATGACTTCCTTTGTTGTGTGGGTGTTTGTTCTCGCATCGCTGTCATGCAGTGAGCGACAATGAGCAACGAGGAGACGATTCTCAGTGAGGTAGTTTTGTCAAGTGTTAATGGTAGCAATTCACATTAGTGTTTGCGTGCGTGCGTTTGTGTAGATAGATGATTAAGTGAGTACAATCGCTAATTCAATTGCAGTTGACATATGTATCGTTGTGGCAGTGTTAAATTAGTAATGTGTTAGTAGTAGTAGTAGTAGTAGTAGTAGTAGTAGTAGTAGTAGATGATGTTGTTGTTGTTTTTCATCATCATCATCATCATCATCATCATCATCATCATCATCATCTCCATCATCATTACAATCATTGTTGTTGTTGTTGTTTTGGTTGAAATGTTCTATTTGGTCATGAGTAGACTGGCTACTGAGAATGTGTGTATAAGTAGTATGATTGGTTGTATGTGATCAGAATGGAAAGTGTTGCTGAGCAGTGTTGTTCGGTGTTGATGCGGTTGATAATGTTGATTTTGGTGTGTATGTTGATGTTGAGTGTGTGTGTTTGTGAAATGGTGGTGTTCAGTGTGGTGTTTGTGTATGTGTCAGTGTTTGATGTGCAAATGGATGTGTGAATATTTAGTTAGAGTGGTGTGGTGGCTACGTGTTGATTGGGCTTGTCTGGTTGACTTTGCGCAGTGGCGGTACCGTAGCCAATGAAGTTTATCTGAGGCGCGGTTATTGCTAGTTGAAAACTACTCCCAATACCCCGCACCGATGGCGTGAAATATCGTTGTCGGATGCAATTTTTCTAGGCCGTATCTGGCCCAATTTACACAATACAGATGTTCGTCGCAGGCTGGCTGGCTGGCTAGCAAGCTAGCTAGCTCGCTCGCTCGCACACTCACCCACCGACACACGCACACTGTCTACGAACCACAACAACACTGTCACACAGTCTCTGTCACAACACCATACACAGATCCTACTCTCACACACACCTTCACGAACACTTGGACACACAACCAAACAACAGCAACAACCATACAAACACTACTACTAATAACAGTAATTCAAATAATGTACAAATAGCACCACTAACACTAGTAACATTGTTATCATTATTCTTCTTCCTCGTATAATCATTATTTTATTATTACCACTAATAATAATAATAATAATAATAATAATAATACTGCTACCAATTATACTGCTACGACTACTAATAATGCTACTACTACTACTACTACTACTACTACTACTACTACTACTACTACTACTACTACTTCTCATATCGCCACTGCTGCTTTTACTACAACTGCCAATAATGACAAATACCACACAACCGGAAAATTACAACCTATTATAACACACTCAACTCTCGCTTATGCACACATCTCCCCTTAGCATAGTTCTCATGCAGCAGCAACAGCAACTCATCACCAACACTTACCACAACACAAACCTACATCACCACATTCAATCGTTGTGTGTGTTGCACACAAACAGTCTGATGCGTACGCGTACGCACACGAGCACGCACACGTGCAGGCGCACGCTCAAACACACTCTCTCTCGACACACACATAAAAACAAACACTCGCTTGCTGGCCCTATCGCTCGCTACCTCACACGCACACATTCTATGTTACATGCCAACTCGTCATTACAGTGCAGGTGGAACTCGAACACAGTGTCAGTGCACATCGATCAGAAACCACACATCGTCATAACGATCACACTGATCATTAGCATGAAGTTCGTGGTAACGTGTGATGTATCTAGGGTAGTGAGTAGAGAGAATTATGCATGTAGTATGGCAGATCGAATTGAAGTTGTTTGACGTGTTCAATGATCAACCGAGATACTTATTCATTGAGCTGCTAACACATTCAACCTCTCACTCTCTCATCAGACATGACTATCTGTGTACATAGGAATTATGTAAATAGTTAGATAGATATTTCTACATAGGATTATGCACAGTGGTGTGATCATGACTTCCTTTGTTGTGTGGGTGTTTGTTCTCGCATCGCTGTCATGCAGTGAGCGACAATGAGCAACGAGGAGACGATTCTCAGTGAGGTAGTTTTGTCAAGTGTTAATGGTAGCAATTCACATTAGTGTTTGCGTGCGTGCGTTTGTGTAGATAGATGATTAAGTGAGTACAATCGCTAATTCAATTGCAGTTGACATATGTATCGTTGTGGCAGTGTTAAATTAGTAATGTGTTAGTAGTAGTAGTAGTAGTAGTAGTAGTAGTAGTAGTAGTAGATGATGTTGTTGTTTTTTTTTCATCATCATCATCATCATCATCATCATCATCATCATCATCATCATCATCATCATCTCCATCATCATTACAATCATTGTTGTTGTTGTTGTTTTGGTTGAAATGTTCTATTTGGTCATGAGTAGACTGGCTACTGAGAATGTGTGTATAAGTAGTATGATTGGTTGTATGTGATCAGAATGGAAAGTGTTGCTGAGCAGTGTTGTTCGGTGTTGATGCGGTTGATAATGTTGATTTTGGTGTGTATGTTGATGTTGAGTGTGTGTGTTTGTGAAATGGTGGTGTTCAGTGTGGTGTTTGTGTATGTGTCAGTGTTTGATGTGCAAATGGATGTGTGAATATTTAGTTAGAGTGGTGTGGTGGCTACGTGTTGATTGGGCTTGTCTGGTTGACTTTGCGCAGTGGCGGTACCGTAGCCAATGAAGTTTATCTGAGGCGCGGTTATTGCTAGTTGAAAACTACTCCCAATACCCCGCACCGATGGCGTGAAATATCGTTGTCGGATGCAATTTTTCTAGGCCGTATCTGGCCCAATTTACACAATACAGATGTTCGTCGCAGGCTGGCTGGCTGGCTAGCAAGCTAGCTAGCTCGCTCGCTCGCACACTCACCCACCGACACACGCACACTGTCTACGAACCACAACAACACTGTCACACAGTCTCTGTCACAACACCATACACAGATCCTACTCTCACACACACCTTCACGAACACTTGGACACACAACCAAACAACAGCAACAACCATACAAACACTACTACTAATAACAGTAATTCAAATAATGTACAAATAGCACCACTAACACTAGTAACATTGTTATCATTATTCTTCTTCCTCGTATAATCATTATTTTATTATTACCACTAATAATAATAATAATAATAATAATACTGCTACCAATTATACTGCTACGACTACTAATAATGCTACTACTACTACTACTACTACTACTACTACTACTACTACTACTACTACTACTACTACTACTACTACTACTTCTCATATCGCCACTGCTGCTTTTACTACAACTGCCAATAATGACAAATACCACACAACCGGAAAATTACAACCTATTATAACACACTCAACTCTCGCTTATGCACACATCTCCCCTTAGCATAGTTCTCATGCAGCAGCAACAGCAACTCATCACCAACACTTACCACAACACAAACCTACATCACCACATTCAATCGTTGTGTGTGTTGCACACAAACAGTCTGATGCGTACGCGTACGCACACGAGCACGCACACGTGCAGGCGCACGCTCAAACACACTCTCTCTCGACACACACATAAAAACAAACACTCGCTTGCTGGCCCTATCGCTCGCTACCTCACACGCACACATTCTATGTTACATGCCAACTCGTCATTACAGTGCAGGTGGAACTCGAACACAGTGTCAGTGCACATCGATCAGAAACCACACATCGTCATAACGATCACACTGATCATTAGCATGAAGTTCGTGGTAACGTGTGATGTATCTAGGGTAGTGAGTAGAGAGAATTATGCATGTAGTATGGCAGATCGAATTGAAGTTGTTTGACGTGTTCAATGATCAACCGAGATACTTATTCATTGAGCTGCTAACACATTCAACCTCTCACTCTCTCATCAGACATGACTATCTGTGTACATAGGAATTATGTAAATAGTTAGATAGATATTTCTACATAGGATTATGCACAGTGGTGTGATCATGACTTCCTTTGTTGTGTGGGTGTTTGTTCTCGCATCGCTGTCATGCAGTGAGCGACAATGAGCAACGAGGAGACGATTCTCAGTGAGGTAGTTTTGTCAAGTGTTAATGGTAGCAATTCACATTAGTGTTTGCGTGCGTGCGTTTGTGTAGATAGATGATTAAGTGAGTACAATCGCTAATTCAATTGCAGTTGACATATGTATCGTTGTGGCAGTGTTAAATTAGTAATGTGTTAGTAGTAGTAGTAGTAGTAGTAGTAGTAGTAGTAGTAGTAGTAGTAGTAGTAGATGATGTTGTTGTTGTTTTTTTCATCATCATCATCATCATCATCATCATCATCATCATCATCATCATCATCATCATTACAATCATTGTTGTTGTTGTTGTTTTGGTTGAAATGTTCTATTTGGTCATGAGTAGACTGGCTACTGAGAATGTGTGTATAAGTAGTATGATTGGTTGTATGTGATCAGAATGGAAAGTGTTGCTGAGCAGTGTTGTTCGGTGTTGATGCGGTTGATAATGTTGATTTTGGTGTGTATGTTGATGTTGAGTGTGTGTGTTTGTGAAATGGTGGTGTTCAGTGTGGTGTTTGTGTATGTGTCAGTGTTTGATGTGCAAATGGATGTGTGAATATTTAGTTAGAGTGGTGTGGTGGCTACGTGTTGATTGGGCTTGTCTGGTTGACTTTGCGCAGTGGCGGTACCGTAGCCAATGAAGTTTATCTGAGGCGCGGTTATTGCTAGTTGAAAACTACTCCCAATACCCCGCACCGATGGCGTGAAATATCGTTGTCGGATGCAATTTTTCTAGGCCGTATCTGGCCCAATTTACACAATACAGATGTTCGTCGCAGGCTGGCTGGCTGGCTAGCAAGCTAGCTAGCTCGCTCGCTCGCACACTCACCCACCGACACACGCACACTGTCTACGAACCACAACAACACTGTCACACAGTCTCTGTCACAACACCATACACAGATCCTACTCTCACACACACCTTCACGAACACTTGGACACACAACCAAACAACAGCAACAACCATACAAACACTACTACTAATAACAGTAATTCAAATAATGTACAAATAGCACCACTAACACTAGTAACATTGTTATCATTATTCTTCTTCCTCGTATAATCATTATTTTATTATTACCACTAATAATAATAATAATAATAATACTGCTACCAATTATACTGCTACGACTACTAATAATGCTACTACTACTACTACTACTACTACTACTACTACTACTACTACTACTTCTCATATCGCCACTGCTGCTTTTACTACAACTGCCAATAATGACAAATACCACACAACCGGAAAATTACAACCTATTATAACACACTCAACTCTCGCTTATGCACACATCTCCCCTTAGCATAGTTCTCATGCAGCAGCAACAGCAACTCATCACCAACACTTACCACAACACAAACCTACATCACCACATTCAATCGTTGTGTGTGTTGCACACAAACAGTCTGATGCGTACGCGTACGCACACGAGCACGCACACGTGCAGGCGCACGCTCAAACACACTCTCTCTCGACACACACATAAAAACAAACACTCGCTTGCTGGCCCTATCGCTCGCTACCTCACACGCACACATTCTATGTTACATGCCAACTCGTCATTACAGTGCAGGTGGAACTCGAACACAGTGTCAGTGCACATCGATCAGAAACCACACATCGTCATAACGATCACACTGATCATTAGCATGAAGTTCGTGGTAACGTGTGATGTATCTAGGGTAGTGAGTAGAGAGAATTATGCATGTAGTATGGCAGATCGAATTGAAGTTGTTTGACGTGTTCAATGATCAACCGAGATACTTATTCATTGAGCTGCTAACACATTCAACCTCTCACTCTCTCATCAGACATGACTATCTGTGTACATAGGAATTATGTAAATAGTTAGATAGATATTTCTACATAGGATTATGCACAGTGGTGTGATCATGACTTCCTTTGTTGTGTGGGTGTTTGTTCTCGCATCGCTGTCATGCAGTGAGCGACAATGAGCAACGAGGAGACGATTCTCAGTGAGGTAGTTTTGTCAAGTGTTAATGGTAGCAATTCACATTAGTGTTTGCGTGCGTGCGTTTGTGTAGATAGATGATTAAGTGAGTACAATCGCTAATTCAATTGCAGTTGACATATGTATCGTTGTGGCAGTGTTAAATTAGTAATGTGTTAGTAGTAGCAGTAGTAGTAGTAGTAGTAGTAGTAGTAGATGATGTTGTTGTTGTTTTTTTCATCATCATCATCATCATCATCATCTCCATCATCATTACAATCATTGTTGTTGTTGTTGTTTTGGTTGAAATGTTCTATTTGGTCATGAGTAGACTGGCTACTGAGAATGTGTGTATAAGTAGTATGATTGGTTGTATGTGATCAGAATGGAAAGTGTTGCTGAGCAGTGTTGTTCGGTGTTGATGCGGTTGATAATGTTGATTTTGGTGTGTATGTTGATGTTGAGTGTGTGTGTTTGTGAAATGGTGGTGTTCAGTGTGGTGTTTGTGTATGTGTCAGTGTTTGATGTGCAAATGGATGTGTGAATATTTAGTTAGAGTGGTGTGGTGGCTACGTGTTGATTGGGCTTGTCTGGTTGACTTTGCGCAGTGGCGGTACCGTAGCCAATGAAGTTTATCTGAGGCGCGGTTATTGCTAGTTGAAAACTACTCCCAATACCCCGCACCGATGGCGTGAAATATCGTTGTCGGATGCAATTTTTCTAGGCCGTATCTGGCCCAATTTACACAATACAGATGTTCGTCGCAGGCTGACTGGCTGGCTAGCAAGCTAGCTAGCTCGCTCGCTCGCACACTCACCCACCGACACACGCACACTGTCTACGAACCACAACAACACTGTCACACAGTCTCTGTCACAACACCATACACAGATCCTACTCTCACACACACCTTCACGAACACTTGGACACACAACCAAACAACAGCAACAACCATACAAACACTACTACTAATAACAGTAATTCAAATAATGTACAAATAGCACCACTAACACTAGTAACATTGTTATCATTATTCTTCTTCCTCGTATAATCATTATTTTATTATTACCACTAATAATAATAATAATAATAATAATAATAATACTGCTACCAATTATACTGCTACGACTACTAATAATGCTACTACTACTACTACTACTACTACTACTACTACTACTACTACTACTACTACTACTACTACTACTACTACTTCTCATATCGCCACTGCTGCTTTTACTACAACTGCCAATAATGACAAATACCACACAACCGGAAAATTACAACCTATTATAACACACTCAACTCTCGCTTATGCACACATCTCCCCTTAGCATAGTTCTCATGCAGCAGCAACAGCAACTCATCACCAACACTTACCACAACACAAACCTACATCACCACATTCAATCGTTGTGTGTGTTGCACACAAACAGTCTGATGCGTACGCGTACGCACACGAGCACGCACACGTGCAGGCGCACGCTCAAACACACTCTCTCTCGACACACACATAAAAACAAACACTCGCTTGCTGGCCCTATCGCTCGCTACCTCACACGCACACATTCTATGTTACATGCCAACTCGTCATTACAGTGCAGGTGGAACTCGAACACAGTGTCAGTGCACATCGATCAGAAACCACACATCGTCATAACGATCACACTGATCATTAGCATGAAGTTCGTGGTAACGTGTGATGTATCTAGGGTAGTGAGTAGAGAGAATTATGCATGTAGTATGGCAGATCGAATTGAAGTTGTTTGACGTGTTCAATGATCAACCGAGATACTTATTCATTGAGCTGCTAACACATTCAACCTCTCACTCTCTCATCAGACATGACTATCTGTGTACATAGGAATTATGTAAATAGTTAGATAGATATTTCTACATAGGATTATGCACAGTGGTGTGATCATGACTTCCTTTGTTGTGTGGGTGTTTGTTCTCGCATCGCTGTCATGCAGTGAGCGACAATGAGCAACGAGGAGACGATTCTCAGTGAGGTAGTTTTGTCAAGTGTTAATGGTAGCAATTCACATTAGTGTTTGCGTGCGTGCGTTTGTGTAGATAGATGATTAAGTGAGTACAATCGCTAATTCAATTGCAGTTGACATATGTATCGTTGTGGCAGTGTTAAATTAGTAATGTGTTAGTAGTAGTAGTAGTAGTAGTAGTAGTAGTAGATGATGTTGTTGTTGTTTTTTTCATCATCATCATCATCATCTCCATCATCATTACAATCATTGTTGTTGTTGTTGTTTTGGTTGAAATGTTCTATTTGGTCATGAGTAGACTGGCTACTGAGAATGTGTGTATAAGTAGTATGATTGGTTGTATGTGATCAGAATGGAAAGTGTTGCTGAGCAGTGTTGTTCGGTGTTGATGCGGTTGATAATGTTGATTTTGGTGTGTATGTTGATGTTGAGTGTGTGTGTTTGTGAAATGGTGGTGTTCAGTGTGGTGTTTGTGTATGTGTCAGTGTTTGATGTGCAAATGGATGTGTGAATATTTAGTTAGAGTGGTGTGGTGGCTACGTGTTGATTGGGCTTGTCTGGTTGACTTTGCGCAGTGGCGGTACCGTAGCCAATGAAGTTTATCTGAGGCGCGGTTATTGCTAGTTGAAAACTACTCCCAATACCCCGCACCGATGGCGTGAAATATCGTTGTCGGATGCAATTTTTCTAGGCCGTATCTGGCCCAATTTACACAATACAGATGTTCGTCGCAGGCTGGCTGGCTGGCTAGCAAGCTAGCTAGCTCGCTCGCTCGCACACTCACCCACCGACACACGCACACTGTCTACGAACCACAACAACACTGTCTCTCAGTCTTTGTTAGAACATCTAATATATATGTTCCCCTAACACCTTTCTACATAATCACCACCATTCTCATGACATCTTTTTTCAATTTGTTTCTTATTCCTGGAAACGAGTTTCGTTTAATTTCTATTAGCATTTCTGTTATTTTCTTAGTGTTATTTTAATGCTTATGAGTAACTTCTTTTTTTGTAGAACACTGTGCATAATTGACAAACACTAACTTTTATACCTAACGGAAAACTTATGCACTTTTTAATAATTCGTCGACGTTTTATAATAATGGACTATTTGTATTAATTTTAACTTTATTAATCATTTTCTTTTATAATACATCTTTCTTTATTAAGGAAATGCTTATCTATCGCAACAGACCGATTCTTGTTGCCAGCTATGCTTAAATTGCTTTTGAACTGCGTTCACTTTTTGAAGTTAAGTAAAGAAAAATGTGAATATATGTGTAGTAACTTTTGAGTACTTGTTAATAAATCACCAGGCTTTTCTTCACAATCGGTAATCTTGTAGTTTTTCGAATGTGGTATTTGAAATATCGTAAATCGTGCAGAATGTCCCTAGAATGCAATAAACTTTTGGGATTTGATCACAGAATGTAGGTGGGTTTCCTCAAAGTTGTCGTAAATTCTGGTGAAATATTGGGGAAAAACCCAAATTTCTCGGATTTTTTTACAGTTTCCCCGAAATTATCTATGGCGGCTTCCTCAAAATAGTGAGATCAAGGTTTGTACTCCTGCTTTGCCGACCTATATCGTTTCGATTTACTACTTCTTCATTCACTATATATGGACTAGTCCAATTTTTTAATTAAAGTCTTCTCAGTTATCGTATATATCTCTTCTACATAGTGTTATTATGTATCAGTACTACTGAGAATCCTCCTCTCACACACTCTTACATCACCTAGGCTGTACGTATAGAAACAGCACAGCAATGTTCGGTCGACAACACTACTTCTACTTAAATCTCTTGCACATTCTCATAGACCTAGTCTACACTAAAAGTTTTATCTGCTCATTTCTTTCTATACCACGAGTAACATTTTGTTATTAGAATGTTGTTCATGTTATCGATTCAGCTGACTCTTAGGCCTTCATTAAATGCGGATAATATATTTTGCATGAATGAGCAGCACCCAATTTTTGTCAACTTACGTTGAAATTTTGAAGAGATCATCATCCATTTTACCCATAGCCCCAACAGTCTTGGCGAGATTCTTTCAATCCGTCTATTTCCTACTTTTGGCTAAGACTTAGCATCTACGAGACGATCTCAATTAATCTCCGGGCATAAATTTAGTGGCTTCTAATCAATGATGTAAACAATTGGTCACAATTTGTAGCATCATGACGAATTCACACTCAGAAAATCAACTTAAGTGTATACAACTATCAGAGTCGTCTGATGTGGGACATGGAAGGTAGTAATAAGTGCATATGTAGGTTTTAAAAGCAAGGTATGCATACTTGTTTTATACCCTAGATCCATACTCCTTAGAGGTATACGGCTGCTATAATAAGGGTGCTGAGTCACTTGTTAGTGGTTCCCGAACAACTTGCGCCAGGCGAGTTATATACCTGTCTGCACACTATGTAGGATTTAATTGGCCCCACAGACATTCTACTAGAACCGTAAACGCGATACACACGATCTCAAGGTCTATGTAAAAGCTACAGTCAGAACGAAGACAACTTAGCTTTAAACTTTATCTATTTCGAAACGTAATTACGATTAAATTAGTACAATAACTAAAGGAATTGTAGTCATTAAGTAGAGCGCACAAACATGCCTATCAGTGTTGCGTGCGTTATTGAAATGAATAAGAATTATAAGTCACACTAATATAATAGGATAATAATATCTTTCAACTGACAGTTCAAATGCGATGGGGATAGCCTACAGACATATTAGATCAGATTAACGTAGTGGGCGTTTAAGCGACGATTTGATTGGTTGGCTATGGACATATATAGCACCCTACTTTCCCATCTATTTCTGAGGGGAGCTAAATATAGTGTAATTTGATCTTTTCAAAATCAAAGAGATTATAAATTTCTTTAAGCTTATGCAAATCTAGTGATTTAGGTGAGATCCACTCCAGGGTCTTGATAAATGGATTTAACCTACATTGTTTTTTCTTACCAATCTCTTCAAGTGCATTTTATCCAAGTGTAGATTACCCTCGACTTGAAGAGAGGGTATTGTTATAACCGCATACAAAGATAGTAGTGAGGTGATGGCTTTCAGTTACAGATATATTGCTTTGCTCCTCATCGTACCAGAGGTCATGGAAAAAATTATTTATGAGTCTCTCCATTACTGTCTTCTCAACAACTCTTTTTCCTTTTGAATTGCAACATGGTTGACCTCCTGGTAGGTATTATATTGCAAATCTATTTGCTGAGCGGTATAATTGAGCTTGTATTAATGTTGGTTTTAAAATAAACGAGCCATGAAGCTGAACATATAATGCCTGAGCAGGCCTACGATAGCCTCCGGGCGCTTAGATAAGGTTAATAGAGGTCAGAACGGAAGCAACTGAGGGAGACAGTAAGTCTCGGGCTCACAAGAAAGTTTATATTGGACACATTGTGGCGGACCAAAATGTATGATAACCAAAAATTAGCAACAAAAATATTATGTCTATAGTTTATGTAACAATTAACAGTTAATAAGTTAATTACACACAGAAATAACAAAATAAGGGACGTTACTTAAGTCTTCAGGCTATTGCGTGTTCGGCTGTGTTTGGTCCAAATAATCCACAATTATAAAAAATTAGTAATCCCAATATGGACGATATAGATCCAGTAGGTTTACCAAGCGTAGAATTCAATAAGAATGTCGCAGTTGTCTATAAACGTAGATGGTATGCAATTAATATTTCATTCAACATATTAGCAGACATGGCAGAACGATGCAGATGTGAATTAGAGTGTATTTATTGAGAAGCAGTAACAGTGTCACGATATGTTGTACTCAAAAACGGAAGGAAGTCGAGTTACCAGTGTTCAAAGTAATACACTTAAACAACAAGTACAATTGTTTAATGCTTAATGTACAGAATATGAAAATACATGCGAAAACTATGAAAAATTATTTACAAAATAGGTTTTGAGGTTCTATCTCCACATAGCTCCCCCCAGAGTGTCCGGAGGTAACACTGATTACAATATGAACAACAAAAATTAAGAAATATTGTGTATAAATGTACATAAAATAGTATTTATTGTAATAACGGAAAAAAAAGTGGAGATAGGAATAAATGACACGTTAATAATATACGCTATGCTACGCAATTGAAACTGAAGAACAAACATTTCAAAGTTTCGGTTTGCTAATAATAATAATAAAATGTGCAAAACTGTTAATAGAGTCATAAAATAAAAAATAAAAAAATGGATGAATTTAATAAATAGTTAGTTAGCATTCACTTGTTTATTACTATGACAATTTTTTTTATAAAAAAAAATTGGCAAAACCAGTGATAACAAATAAATGTAGTTATTAAATGTACATGTAGAGAAAATAAATATCTTTTATTAGAAGATTGCGTAACTTCACAAAGTAATGCATACAACTGATTGATTGTGTTAGTTCATAAAATGTACATAACGTTTGGGTATTTTAATAAGTCTCCCAGATCGTGTTAAACAAGAGGGTGTAGTGCTGAGTTTTTCCTCTTCCTCTTGTTTCTTAGCAATTGATGGGAGTGATTGTTTGTTCGCCGTATTGTCATCAGTGGCTTGAGGGGGTTCGTAGAAAGCTGGTTTAATTCGGTCTATGGAAATAGTTTCATTGTTTCCGTTTTTGTTGATAATGAAATATTTGCAAGTGCGTTTTATTACTTTATACGGACCTTCATATGGTGGTGTCAGTGGCTTTTTCACCGCGTCTACTCGAACAAAAACAAATTTGCACGTTTCTAAATGTTTGTCGAGATGGACTGGATTGTTGTATTCTCGCGGTGGTATTGCTCTAATGTTCTGCATCACTTGTAATAGGCAACTTGCGAAATGAGTAGCATCTTCTTGCGTTGTAGGTTCACAGTTGACTAGCTGGCCCGGTAACGTTAGAGTCGTACCATAGACTAATTCGGCGGGTGTACAACCTATGTCTTCCTTCACCGTGGCACGAATCCCAAGGAGAACAAGCGGCAAGGCATCACTCCATTTTGTTGAATCAGTTTGAGCCATGAGTGAGCTTTTTAATTGCCGGTGAAATCTTTCAATCATGCCGTTTGCTGCTGGGTGGTAAGCTGTGGTTCTGATGTGTTTTACGCCCAGAAGTCTTGTGAATTCCTGAAACAGGATAGACTGGAACTGGGGACCACGATCAGTTGTGATGGTTGTCGGTACACCGTAGTGCGATACCCATCGGTCTAGAAAAATGGATGCTACAGTCTCAGCTGATGTGTCTTTGATGGGGCATGCAATGGCCCATCGAGTGAATCTGTCTATTGCCGTGAGGATGTGAGTAAAAGAATTTGACGAAGGTAGAGGTCCTACTAAATCTAAATGGATATGCTGAAAACGTCTATCAGGAATAGGAAATTCTCCAATTGGGCTAATAGTATGCTTTTGGATCTTACTACGTTGACACTGAAGGCAACCACGTGTCCATCGTTTAATATCTGAATTGATTTTCGGCCAAACAAAACGTTCAGTTATCAGCTTTGTAGTAGCTCGGATGCCCGGATGTGACAAACCATGCAAGTGTTGGAATAACTTTTGGCGACATGCAAGTGGAACAAAGGGACGATTGTTACCTGTTGATGTGTCACAGATGATGGATGCGTCGGAGAATGGGATGGGTACAGGTTGGAGATTCAGGCGAGACTTTTCTTTGCAGGTTTTTAGCTCTGCATCGTCTGCTTGAAGTTTTGCGATTATTTCTAGGTTGACGTCATGGTTGGATGCAACTACACTGATGTCTTTTCTCGACAACGCATCTGCTACAATGTTGGAGTGACCTTTGATAAACTGAATGTCTGTGGTGAATTGTGAGATGTAATCAAGCTGTCTTGCTTCGCGTGGTGAATGTCTGTCATACGACATACTAAAGGAGTAGCACAGGGGTTTGTGATCCGTCATGATGGTAAAATCCCGGCCCTGTAGCAAAAAATTGAAGTGTTTAACGGCTAAATACATGGCTAAGAGTTCACGACCGAATGTACTATAACGCTCTTGTACAGGTGATAACCTTTTAGAGAAGAAAGCAATGGGTGTAATCGTATTGTTTACTCGTTGTTGTAATACTGCTCCTACGGCTTTTTGTGATGCGTCCGTACAGAGGATCAGATGAGTTTTGGGGTCAGTATTTAGATGTTGTAGCATGGTGGCGTCAGCAATCAAAGATTTGGCTTTTTCAAATGCCGTTTTGGCATCGGAAGGTAGCTTGAATGGTTGATTCTTTTCCTTTTTGCTACCTGATTTATCGTTTTTTAGTAAGTCAGTTAACGGTTGTAGAACGTCGGCACAGTTAGGTAAAAATCGACGGTAAAAATTGAATGCACCCAGGAAGCGACGTAATGACTTAACCGAAGTGGGTTCAGGATAGTTGATGACGGCTTCAACTCTCTTTGGTAGAGGTTTAATACCTTGTGCATCAATATAGTGTCCTAAGAATTCTAAGGCAGACGTACCGAATATGCATTTAGTAGGGTTGATAACTACGCCATATTTCTTGAATCGTTCAAAGAGAATCTGCAGATGATGGACATGTTCTTCAAGTGAGGAGCTGGCAATTAGGACGTCATCGATGTACATAAATACGAAATCTAAACCTCGCGTGACTTCGTCCATAAATCGTTGGAATGTTTGCGCAGCATTCTTAAGCCCAAATGGCATCCTCAAGAATTCAAACAACCCAAAAGGTGTGATTACAGCTGTTTTTTCAATATCCTCAGGTGCCACTGGGATCTGATGATAAGCTCTAACTAAGTCTAGTTTTGAAAAGATCAGTTTACCGTGCAGGTTTAGTGAAAAATCATGTAAATGAGGAATAGGGTATCTGTCTGGAACTGTCTGATTATTCAGACGCCTATAATCTCCACAAGGGCGCCAATCTTGATCTTTTTTGGGAACCATGTGCAGTGGCGAGGCCCAAGGGCTATTAGACTGTCGGATTATCCCTAGTTGCATCATATGTTCAAATTCTCTTTTAGCGGACTGCAACTTATTGGGTGGTAGTCTCCTCGCCTTGGCGCAGATAGGTGGACCAGTTGTAGTGATAGTATGTTGAACATGGTGTGTGGAGTTTTCAGTTTGATAATCGGCTTTTGTTATACATTCATACTTCGATAGAAGATCGGCAACAGTTTGACTATCAGGTCTAAGCAATCGGACACCATAAGTTTCATAATCGCAGGTGATTGTTCCGTTGACCTGTAGACTTGTATTCACGTCGATAAGTTTCTTTTTTCTCATGTCGACAAGGAGATTGTAGTTACTAAGAAAATCGGCTCCAAGGATGGGTTGTTTAACTTCAGCGACGATGAAAACCCATGTAAAACGTCTACGGAGACCGATGTCTAAGATGAGTGATTGCTCGCCATACGTTTTAATAATAGAATTGTTTGCTGCCACTAATGATAATTTAGCGTGTTGGGAGTGCCGTCGTCGAGATAGATGAAGTGGGAGTATGCTTATTTCGGCTCCAGTATCGATTAGAAAATCCGAGCCCGAAATACGATCCCTGACATGAAATAGACGGCTTGAGTTGTGGCCAGAGTCAGGCGCCGCCATTACTGCCTGGACGATATATATATATATATATGGACGATATAGATCCAGTAGGTTTACCAAGCGTAGAATTCAATAAGAATGTCGCAGTTGTCTATAAACGTAGATGGTATGCAATTAATATTTCATTCAACATATTAGCAGACGTGGCAGAACGATGCAGATGTGAATTAGAGTGTATTTATTGAGAAGCAGTAACAGTGTCACGATATGTTGTACTCAAAAACGGAAGGAAGTCGAGTTACCAGTGTTCAAAGTAATACACTTAAACAACAAGTACAATTGTTTAATGCTTAATGTACAGAATATGAAAATACATGCGAAAACTATGAAAAATTATTTACAAAATAGGTTTTGAGGTTCTATCTCCACAACATAAATGCACCAACAGAAGCCTTCACCATATCAATACTAGTAAATGCAAAACATTAATCATGAACAGTTGCGATACTGTTCTTTATGAATTATGCCTTTGTCAGATATCCAGTTGCAAAATCCGGAACCAAAATATCGATTTCTATGGCCTTGTTTTTGAGCTAAATCACGGATAGAGAAACCAGCACTCTCAGCCTTAAGTCACTCTGAATCTTTATCGTTCATTGATATAGTAATTTATAGCCTAGCCCTGCCTGCTGAATGCAGAACTTAATATCCACTTCTACCATATGAATAATATATTTCGGACCTACGTGTTGTCTTATGGCCAGTTACTGATCACGTGATAACATAGTCAGTCGAAACACGACTCATATGACCATGACGCTGGGCCAAACCATTGACGCAAAAAACAGTAAGAGAAGCCTATAGTCAATTCTGGGTCCTAAGTCATTCTAAATCATCCCAGCCCTATCCGTTTCAGTTCAAAATAATAATAAGTATATATTCTGAAAATAATAACTACAGAATTCACTTCAATCTACAGGCATGACCATTTTATATAAATTGTACCATTAGATGTAGAGAGCAAACAGATGTAAGCTTCCTCTGTACCAACCATATAAACTAGACCACACCATACCATAAAGTAGAAAATAAAAACTATACAAGAACAATCTCAAAGATGGCTGTGATTGTGAGAGACTGTAACTGATGAATTGGGAGTAACTTAAGAATAACAGATCATATAATGGTAGTCAATAGATCATATAAAAGCTCATAATGGAAAGAATATGAATACAAATGCAATACAGTTGTGGTGTATGCTACTTATGGCGACAGATGTAACACTAATAGGAAGTGGAAAACCTGGCAGCAGAAGGCTGTCACGCTTGACTTGAACAGGACAGGAACTGGATTAAGAAGGAATTGTGAATCGTAAGAATCATACAGAATGTGAAAACAAACGATGGAGATTTGCAAACGGAGTATTTAGTGTGTGGTTCTTATATTTTACCAAGAGATTCTGTAATTTGTTATTGAAATATATTTGGTTGTCCTCACCCACGTTTTTCTTCACTACACAGTTACTAAAAGTTATCGAATGGGAGAATGTGTATTGATAGTCCATTAGTAATTCCTAGCATTTACCATTCATGTATTATTTGTTAAGATGTAACAGTGCGTAGTTTACAAGGAGGTCAGATCGCATAAGACCATGAAAAGAAAAGTAAAAAAATACAAGGACGAGTCAAAAGTGACTGTGTATAAGAAGCTGAAACTAACAGGTCGAGAATAAAGTAAATATAGTAAATCATATAATGGTAACTATTCAGACAGACGGAAATTTATGATAAAAGTGTGGGGAGTAGTGTAACGTCGTGTACTATATTACACCTACATAGCTTATTCTAGTTTCTGGACAAGCCAATTCACCTATAACGTTATGAGTCATATTTTGATCATATTAATTATTCCCTTATTGACCTTGACTATTTTTTTTATATGAGCGTATGTGTATGCACACTTCTTATCCTACCTATCACATGTCTGTCATTCATTTTAGCCTGACTATAAATGTTGATTAATGCTTGCTTATAACGAGTTGGCTTCCCAGCCATCTCCACCCTGCGTCATCTTTCCTTCGATTGCTTACATTTGCTAATGTGCTCACTGCCTTCTAGCCCATGTTAGTTATCAATAAAAATGTAGTTGCTGCTTCCCTTTGTCTTCTGATATTATACACCGTTCAGATTGTTATAATAACGGTTATCAAGACGATCGATTAACGAAGCACTACACTACAAAAGGAATATAAATATGCATGGTCCGGTGACTTGATAATTGCACAAAAAATACACGTAAATACTTGATAATATACGTATATAGCAATGTATACATGGTAATAGTGTATAAATTATTCCTGGTAGTTATCATTCAAATAATCTTCCTTGCATACAACACTGTCAATATTATACTTTCTGGGTTGATCTCGTATCACAGTCTTTATGGCTGAAAAACCAGGGATCACTTCCTTTGAAAATCTGTCCCGCTCCACTGGTATTTTTCAGTCAATAAAGGTCACTCATCTTTCCGGAACATGTAGTAGCTTGACTCCTGAATTATATGATGCTGTTTTCAGTGCGTACTTAAGACCTAGTCTTAAAAGGTTCAACTGTCCCCTCACTCTAAGAAGGAATTCACTCTCTTGAAATTTGTTTTCAGATAGACGTTACTCAAAATGTACTCTTACCAAAAGCTAAGTTTCACTAAACTCGCAAGGTAGCTTTGAGCTTGTAAATGATGCAGTGTAGTGAGTTACTTTTGTTACGGGAACGCGATCGGTATGATGGAAGCAATTGTCATTATAATCAATTGTACCGGTGATTGTTTTACTGCATTTCTTTGTTTAAGTGTACCAAAGACACTTTCTTCCGTTGTCTGTGACCTTGCACGAACTCGAGTACGCTCGGCAGTTCTGCTTGCAAACTTTGGCATGTCTCAGTATTCCTTTGATACCAGGAGATCACCAACCAGTTTATCTTATTTCGGCCGTCAACAGCCTTCTGGTTTTCGTCTCACCGAGGGATCCAACTCGATATCTGGCACGTAATCTTCTTGTACTGGTGATCATAGTCAATCGCGATTCGACGCCATATGATCATTATGATCATTATGTGTCATATCGTTCATAATTTTCTTCACTACAATAGATCACTAATACATTTCAACAATAAGTTACATTTTGGGGAATAAAATACAGAAGAACCGGTACAAAACTTTGTTAAAAATTTTTAGCGGTTTATATTAGTAAGTAATGAAACTCCCTGACAGAACCAATAGTAGTCATACCTTGTACAAAATCTTTAGAGAGAATTCCGAAGGCATGAGTGATATTTATACTAACTGATGATTCCCTTGTACTTAACTCACTACTGATTACGAATTCCAACTATAATACGTTCATTTGTGCTAATCTAGTTCTACTTGCCTTAAATCGCACTATTTAGGGAGTTCTTACTTAACTTCTAGTGGAATTAGTTCTAACTACATGACCTTCGAAGCTGAACGTGAGATAACTGAGAAAATTAATATCAAACATTTAACGCTGGAGAGGTCGGCACTAGAGAACATAGAAACAATTAATAGAAATGGAATGTCTCGGTCATGCAGGAGCGGTCACATAACCCCTCACTTATTGTACCAAATATATTACTCTCTCTCCAGATAAAATGTATTCTTCAGAAGTGCTGGACGTCATCTTGATGATTTCATGATATGACGAGTCAATGTAGACAATGATGTGACTTACACGTAAGATCTTATAGAACAGGTAGTCACATCGTGACGAATCTACGATTTTGGGATTACGTCTATCATTATAGCAGTACTAATGCCGAAGTAGACCATAATTCTACAAGCACATCAATTCTAATACTTCAAATAATTATGCTGGTGTCGCTGTTGAGTCAAACCCTGTACAGTCGGATATTAATTCAAGTGGGAATGACTTTGATGACTAAATAGAGCGGTTTGAAATCTATTGCATGACTAGAAAGGGTATTCAAGACCATCAATTCACAGCTAATTTCCTGACATTAGTCGGTAAAGAATCGTATAGTTTGCAAAAGAATCTGGCATTGTTTGGAGAAACCAATTTCAGTGTCATATCAATTATTCGAGGAGTTACTACTTAGTTATGTTCCTTGTGTAAGTTTTGAATGCAGAGAGATATCAAAGTTTCAAAAAATGATTCGACGAAATCATCAGAACGTCAAAGGTTTTATACTTGAAGTGCAATTTCGGGGATCGATTGAAAACTCAATTTCGTGATCGTTTGATCACTGGAACGTATACAACGTCGAGCCACGAAATCAGTTCGGGGTCTCAAATTCAAACCTTATGAAGAGCGCCTCAAATCACTTAACCTTTACCCGTTAGAGTACAGGCGTCTTAGAGGTGATCTTCTTATGACTTACAGTATCCTTAATACTTCTGGTCATCCCCTTAAACAACTTCTTAAGCTTAGTCATAACACTAACCTCAGAGGTAACACCCAGAAATTGGAGACCCTACATAGCAGAACAGACTGCAGACACAACTTCTACTCCGTTAGAGTTGTCAAGTGCTGGAATTCGCTGCCGACTGAGCTAGTCCAAGCGACGTCCCAGGAGTCCTTTAAGAGAAAACTTGACTTATTCTTAAGGACTAAGGATAATATATTATTATGATTTACCAAATTCTTTTTTTCCCTCTATTATCGTTCATATACCTAGGTTCTTGCCTGGAGGTATTGGTGATCCACTGCTACCAGACACGGAAGCCCGTTAAACGAAAGCTTCTTCTATTCCGTCCTCAACCATTTGAACCATTTGAACTGGTATAAATTAATCAAACTTAAAAAGAGGTGTAATTCAGAAGTATGGAAGTTCATTTCAAGAAATTAAAACACTATGTATTAACTTTGAGGCACGGAATGAGCTTGATAGCCAGTCAGTGGAAATTTCCAATACTTTCCTCAGTCAACGTAAACAACTACACTCTCAGGGCCGCTCATGCTCGCCTTTGTTTAATACTGGTCCCTGTTATCATGAAAAAAGAAATTGGTTGAAGACACGACCAGTATTGTAGTTTTGCAACTATAAACCAGTAACAACTTCTACATTCCAATCGTCCCTCAATTAGTTAAAACCGGAAGTCAGATGTGAAGAGATGGGAAAGATATATTTGATTCGTTATCAATATATCGAGAAGCGTTTACTCTAATCTGGCTAGTGAACGTAGGAGATGTTTCCCACGCTGGGTCGTAACGTGATCTGGTGCGGATGCATGACCGGAAGCTTTCAGTTAGACAAGTCCACTTAAAACAATGTGTTCGGCATCCAATGTCGAACACTTAAAGAGCTATCGATTTTGGGGAATTATTTACAGCTACATGGTAAATCATAATATGATGTTATCCTTGTCATTTACCAATTCACCAACACATCTGAGGGTTCTCAAAACATTCAAATGTGTTCGAATATGACCAGGAGGAAATGGATTGTTCTGTACTAATTCTATAGACAATTGTTAGTTTGATGATCGTTAAGCTGCTGTTTCAAGGTCAAGTCTGGGCTTGTGCGGATCATATTAAATTAAACGGTACGATTTTGGGATAGCATATGGGATAAAACTTTAATGTAGACAGCCTTCAAACGGCGCTGAAGTAACCTTGAAGGTTCGTCCATTTGCTAGGGTTGAAAAAGGATTTTCCATAGTGGTCTAGCTTCAATTGACTCACGCTTTCAACTATGAGAAAAAATACTAAATCTCCACAAAACCCCTTCTGATAATTAAAAAAGGATCCCGAATCGTTGTTACAGATTAGTATTCGGAGTCAGGAGTTAGGGTTAGGATCCTAACCATATCTTCTAACTCCGATTCGAATGGTAATTAGTGTTTCCATATCAAAGTGATATCAGGTAAAGTGCCAAAACGGTATATAATCACATAGATAAACGAACTTTAAGCAAAAATCTAAGTCACACTGCCCTCCATTTCATTGGTTTCTCCATACAGTATACCTTTACTTCAGGTTGTTTTAGTTTTGCTTATTTGTTATTGGTAGTGTTTATTAAGTGCTTTGACCGTTAATTATAATCTGTTTCTTGCTGGTTTCTGAATTATGGGCCCAATTATTCTATCGCACTTCACACCCTTTTCATGCTATCTCATCACAGAACGTACCTTATTGATGGATGCAGTTCTGCCGAAGGCTGAACATTGAACTCATATGTGTGCCGCAAAGCTGTTCGTTAAGTCATCTGTAGTTGGTTTGTTCTTTGGATTCTTTTCCCTAAGACTCGTAAGCCGACTTTTTTAATCATTAAGCTGACTATTAATTCAGTAGTAATGTATGCTTTTCAAATGATGGTGGAATTTACTGTCAACTAGTGTTAACATTTACAGGGAAAATGTATAGAAGTAGGGTTTATTATTTATTTATTTATTTAAACACATAAATATTGGTACAATGAAGCACCAGATAAATATGCGCCTCACAAATCTCATTCGATTTGTGTGAGGGCTGTGATACTGCTCAGGTGCCCAGACTGAAGCAGGTGGTTTTCTTAGGGGGCCACACCCGGAGCCTGTGACCTGAATGTCTGATCCACAAGGCGGTGGAGCATCGTGAGGAGATGCAGTCCCATGGTAGCCGTTGGCCAATGACAGGTTCGTCCGCCATTCGTTCCATCAAGATCCTGGAGCCCATGTGCACCATTGGTTTGGAATCAGGGTTTTCCAACTCCCCTAGGTGGACCCTCCATGTCTACCAACCCGGTTAAAGCGCCGGACAATCGCTTTTCGTCCTCTCACTTTCGTAAACAACACCCCCGCCACGAGAAGGCAGTGAGTAGGACTTCCCTGGCAGAGGCTATATATTCGCTGGCCATATGAGAGCATTTCGAGAGGGAGAGTAGACTCTCCCCACTCTCGGCCGTACCAGGGCAGTTGGGGGCAGAAGTAGGGTTTAACCATTCTAGAGTAAAATAATTAGATAAAAATGCGTTTATCTACGTTTTTGAGATTTTAGTTGTTCTTCTGAACCATGTGGATGAGTCATACGGAGTAAAGACTTGTTAAGTTTCATATATATTTTCGTTTTGAAAGTATGGCGTATAAACCTTAATGGTTTCAAAATTATGTTCATTTATCACAAATTATCGAGATACAATGTTCGAGTGACATTGACGTAAATTGAGTTGTTGGGAAACGGTCATACGCAATATAAAGTAAAGGATACGCAGTTAATGTAGTCGTTGTTCGCAATTCAACGCTTCATTTGGGTGTTCCTTAGGGATGAAATCTGGGATATAAGTAGAAATGAACTCACTGAACTGTCTACTAACATGCTAGTTATCCTGCATACATGTTTGTATGTTGGAAAAGTATTTGAAGATATTAGTACTCTGAAATCACAGATCTTGTATCGATTTCGAGAGGACTATACTAAAGGTTCCGGAAATAATGTGTACTCAGTTAACCCCAAAAAATAAACAATTTATTCTATGAACTATAATTGTACTCTTAATTCCGCTTATCTGTCGCTTTAACTACTGAATCTTCATTCAAAATGCAGATTATAATGGCTTTGATAGAACGAATGAGTATTCTTGGAATTCGAAGTTTTGGACAGGAAACATCTCAAAAAATTGAATTTTTTACACCTGTCACTTTAATTCTTGGTCAGAACGGGACGGGAAAAACGGTTAGTTACTAGTCTAATGTTTTAGTTTGCCACTTTTATTTAGACTTAATACATTGAAAAATAATATATCTGCTGATCGCCATTTAGACTGTTCGAAAGTATAAGTAGCTCTCCCCCTCTGTAATAGTTTGTTTCCTGTTCCTAAGGTTCCCATTTTTAGTACACATATATTCACCTTTATTTAACCTTGTCATCTATGGCGAAGACGAGATATCCGTCTATCAACTAAGGGACGAATATACTGCGCAGCAGTTCGCTCTGTTCTACTTTACGACTGGGATTCGCGAGATGAGAGCAATCGATGGTTAGAGACTTTGAATGACATGGCTCAAAATCGTTTGCATTGGCGAAGATGCATCCACTGTTTGTATTCTATCAAATTCTAATCTTCTGAACTCTTTTTTCTCTCTCCAAATTTCTTTCACTGGATTATACTCCTTTAATAACATCTTCAAACCCTAGTCTTTCACATTAATGCTTATACTCTTATTACTCCTACCACTATGGGATTTGAATCGACAGTTGTATCTCTGTGCTAATGTGGTATGGCAACTCGAACGAAGTTCTACGTTGTGACTGACTTTACGGCCGCAAAACGTGGCCGTTAGGAGTAGAAGATACTCGTAAGTTACTAGTATTTGACCACAGATGCCTTAGAAATATTGCTCGCATCTGCTGGGATCACCGGGTAAGTAATAGTGAGGCTAGACACAGGGTATTAGGGAATGATGGTAAATCAGTTGATTAGATCATGAATCTTTATCGACTGAGGTGGTTGGGGTACGTGCATGTATGCCTGAACACCGATTACCACGACGCGCTACGCTGCCTAGTATTGGCAAATCGATTGACGAAGTAGTGAAACTTCATCAGTTGAGATGGCTGGGACATGTGTTACGTATGCCCAACCACCGACGTGCAATGCTTTATGGTGTAGGAGCAGGTTGGAAGAAAGCTAGGGGCGGCCAGACCAAAACATAGCATAAAACCATGAAGTCGCTGACAAGTGGACTGGGCCATGTTGGTAGGTGTAGACTACCTGGTTGGGATTCGCTAGATGATAGCAACCGAGGGTTAGAGACCTTGAATGACATGGCTCAAAATCGTTTACAGTGGCGAAGGTGCATCCACTCTTTGTGTTCTACCAAATTCTAATTTTCTGAATTCCTCATGTCTTTATGTTTTTCTCTTTCCAAATTTATTTCACTGTACTATACTCCTTCAATAATTTCTTCAAACCCTAATCTTTTGGATTTCTGATTATACTCCTACTACTTCTACCACTATGGGATTTGAATCGACAACTGCATCTCTGTGCTAATGTGGTATGGCAACTCGAACTGATGTACGTACGTACGAAGTTCTATGTTGTAACTGACTGACTGACTAGTATTGGCGATGGTTGGAAGAAAGTTAGGGGCGGCCAAACCAAAACGTGTCATCAGAGCTTGAAGTCATTAACTTTTAGTCTTAGCCATGTTGGTGGATGCAGACTACTTGGTTGGAGTCCTCGTGACTATCGTAACCAATCGTTGGAGACTGTGGGTGACATGGCTCAGAATCGATCACAATGGCGCAGGTGTATACACCTTTAAACCGTGAGATTACTTTGTACCTTTTTTTCTACGAACTAATTCTTTATCTCTGTATCACCTCCTTATATACAATTTTTTCTTATTTATTACTACCATTAAGTTGACTACACCTATGAATTTGTTCATCTTGTGCAAATGAGGTGTGGCAACTTGGACCGATGCATATATGTGTCTGATCCTACGTTGTAACTGACTGACTCATGGGATCAATGCGGTAACTCAAGCTAAGGCGTCCGACTTTCGGGTACTAAGTTTTAGGTTCGAATCACACCCACCCTACTTCCGCTTGAGGAACCAGGTATTATTATTAGTCCTCATACCTGGTGTGGCACATACTCAGGTGCCCGGGGAATGAGTTAAATATTTTATGTGAAAAAACTCACTTGCTGACCTATAATACTCGACGTGGTTCTGTTTGGTGAAGACGCTGACAAAATCCAGTCTTCTAAACTCCTTAAGCAACAGTGCTAACATGTTTGGAATTTGATTCTATCCCTCTCAATGCAAAATATTTCAGGAATGTAGGTATCACTACCAAGTTTTGATTTGATAATTTTTGAATAAATTGAGCATTGGGTAGATTGTTATTAATAAATAAAATATTTGTAATATCCCAATGAGTAGAAAAATTAGATTCTCTGACGTGTCGTGACTCAGTGTAAGCCATTTCAGAGATTTTACTCTCTGGGATATTACAAATATGTTATTTATTTATTTCAGGAATGGTTTGCGTCAACACTTGAACTAATGATAGGAAGTGGGGTATTTCGGCGGATCGACCACTCCACTTACCGTAGAAGACTTATCATGATTGGTGGGTTTGTGTCATGCCACGGATTCAGAAGTCTTATTTGACTTTTACCAACTTGCTCCACTTGTGTGGTATGCGAGATGTCCGTCTGCCGACTAAAGGACTAGTTAACTAAGCAGTAATTTGGCCTGTTCTATTCTATGGGTATGGAACGCAGCCATTAAAAACAAAGGATATTCGTAGGTTACTGGTATTCAAACGTAGGTGTTTCAAAGCAGTCCTCATGTATGTTGGTACCACTGAGTGAGCAATTCTGATGAGAGGCATAGGGTGCTATGTAAAGATGACAAACGGGTCTAATTTGGATACGAATGACTGACCACACGTGTTTATTTTAAGATATATATTCGTTCTCTACAAATGCTGCACACCAGTAGTTAATTACTTACTGCTGTTACCTCTCGTGAAACGTAAGCTACTGATCAGGAATCTCCAACCAACTCCGTCCTAGGTTTTTCTTTCTCATTGTTTCCTACTGTCATTCACTCTTAATGGTTGCCTCCAATTCGTGACACAATGTTATATTTCATCTGGCTCTTTCCATTTTGCTTCCAGGATTCCAAGTTACCGCTTGCTTTTTTACGCAGTTTGAATATTTCTGCACTGTGTCCTATCCACCTTTAACGTCTTTTCCTAATCTCTTCATCTGGAAGCTGGTTTGTCCTTTGCCACAGTAGGTCTTTGTTGATGGTATCTAGCCAACGGCCATTGAGTATTTTGCGTAGGCAACTGTTTATAAACACTTGTATCTTTTTGATGACGCTTGTAATAGTTATCTGTTTCAGCTCCATTCTATAAAACTCTTGACGTTTGTATTCACAATTCTGACTCTAATGCTGTCTGACAGTTTTTCTGGGTTCTATATGTTCTCCAACTGTATGAATGCTGTCCCTACTTTTCCGACCCGTGCTTTCGCATCTGTATCAGGTCCTCCTTGTTTATCAATGATGCTGCCCGCGTACGTGAAACTTTCCACCTCTTCCAGAATTTTTCCATCGAATGTGATCGGGTTGGTGTTCTCTGTGTTGTACTTGAAGATCTTGCTTTTTCCCTTGTGTATGTTGAGGCCTACTGATGCAGAGGGTGTTGCTACAATGACTGTCTTCACTTGCATTTTCTGGTGTGTATGGGGTTGAAGAACTAGATCATTTTCCAAATCCAAATCGTCTAGCCGCATCCAAACTGTCCACTCTATTCCGTGCTTCCCCCGAGATGTTAAGGTCTTTATAATCCAGTGAACCATCAGAAGAAAAAGAGCAAGAGTAAGCAACTTTTTCTGACACTGGTCTTCATTTGGAACTCATCTGTCAACTGCCCTCCATGCACGACTTTGCACTGTAGTCCTTTGTAAGAATTCTGTATAATGATAACAATCTTCTCAAGTACACTATAGTGTCAAAGATTACCCCATGAGGTTCTCTTATCCATGCTGTCAAATGCTTTCTCATCGTCATGGAAGTTGGTGTATGATAATGAGTTCCGTTCAACTGAATGTTAAGCAGTGATCCGTAGTGTCGCGATGCGATCTGTTTACGACCGCTCTTCAAGGAATCCAGTTTGTTGATCTCGAAATTTGACGTCTATTGAGTCCTTCATTCGGTTCACCAACACTGGTACTGATAGTAGTGTGATGCCTTTGTAGTTCGCATGCATGCCGAAACCTTTCTTTGGTATCTTGATAAGGTATCTTTCTTTCCAGCCTGTCGGCACTTGTTCTTCCTCCCAAATCTTTTTGAAGAAAATGTGGAGCATCTTTGCAGTTACTTCTGTGTCTAACTTCAGTGTTTTAGCTGGTATACTGTCGTTTTATAATATATTTGTACCTGATGTCCATACCGACCTTTGCGTTTATGTCTCTCACCAAAATGGTCAGGTCTTTTCTTAGACACTTCTGTATGATCTACTGCAGCCTCTCATAAAACTGATCTTTTTCGTTTTCATTGCTATCATTAGTAGGCGCGTAACACTGGGCAACATTCATTGTAATCCCCTCCTTTTTTTGAAGGATGCTTTGATGATTCTAGATCCATGAGGTTCCCATTCTGTAAGTGCATTTCATACTACTTTTAGTTCTAAAAGTTGACGTAGGGACAAGATTCTTCGAGACTATTTATCATTTTCTCCTTGATCTACCGACCGTTATTCAGTTCACAGTTAAATAGGTTCAAGTGGATTTGTCACTGCCACAGGACTTCAGAATTAGAAAAGTGGTTCACTTTAGTTTGATACATGTATAATATTACTAATCCTTACAAAAGCGCACATTGAAGCCGACTGTATTAAACTGCTTAGTTGTTAAGTTGCAGCAAAAGTCATTAAGTATTCATAATTCACCATATCATCGCGTCTTACAGCGATATGATAAAAAGGTTTAAAGCCGAAACCTTATCAAAGGATTAAGTATACGAATAAAATACTTCATTAACGCAAATTTTATGGGTTATATAAATTAAAGCTGATATAATAAGTGCGAAACATTGTTCAAATTCGCAATTATCGTTCTTACCGTTGAAAAATTATTTTCCTACTGGCTACACAATAACTTGTTGAACTAATTGGATTAATCAAAATTAACCTGAGGAATAGGGTGGGGGTAAACCAATTCTGATTCTAGTTGCTGAGGTTCTCAGCACAGAATCAACTATTTTGTTAATATGCCTAACTATTCATCGTTCTTCTTCCTGGGAATACTCCTGCTACAGACGTTCTTTGTAAGAGATTATAAATACCATTCAAAGAATGATGATTTCTGACCTAAAGTTTCCCTATTGTTTCAGAAAATATGTTTGACTTATTTGTACACCGTATAATTCATTTATTTTAATCTAATTTAAAGCGTTTTTCTGCTAACTGTCGGCAGTATTATTATCATATGAAAATCAAAGGTCAAGGAAAGATGATCGGAGTAATAAAATGATATCTGGTGTATTATATTTAATAGTTGATTTGATAACTAACTGCCTTGCACCTTAGTGATTTTAATTTTTTCTATGTCATCATTTGACACAATCATTCGTTTTCAAAATAAATCCAAAACATCTGTAGGGAATAAATAATCCCTTAATTGTTTTACCGATGCTTTTAATGTATCTATGGCCCAAATTATAATTTATTAGAAAGTCTCCATTAATCATACCAGAAATATTATGTTTCAGACTGTCATCGAGTGTTTGAAATATTCAGCAACCGGAGAACTACCTCCTGGATCGAAAACTGGATGTTCATTTATCCATGATCCTAGGGTAAGTGTCTACCACTACCAGTTCCTTATTAAAGTAACTCAATCCTTGTTCGTTATTTATCATGCCAATGGTTTTTTGATAATTTACATTCATTATAAAATGTCCTTACTTTACTTTTCATTACTACATATTCTAGTACTTGCTAAATTTTGCGCTCGAACTTATTAATTTTCTTCCAAAGTATTTAATAAAAAATTCAGCTCTGATTCATTGTTGACCGAAATTCCATGGTTGATTTTTGTATTTATGTCTGTTTGTTAAGGTGGCCAAATTTGTTTGTTGAGAGCCTAAAGATAAAATATCGTTTAATTGACTTATTCAATACCATGAGTTCGTTATAACAGATTTGTCTTACCAGTCCAAAAAGTAAGACACATCAAGTATTCATATATTGTAGCTTGTTCTTAATAGATTTTCATCGGCGAGACTAAAGAACATGGACGAGCCAATCAGAAGCTTTCGCGGGTTTTCAAGGTCACGGCGCTAAGTTCGGTACCTGACGCTTACGTACGGTCGGTTTACAAAGGATTTTAGAGAAAACATGATAATTAAGCGTCTACAAGATAAGTTATCATAAGATTTTGGCGCAAAATTCAATTATACATTTGGATAGAGTTGTAGCATTATAGTTGATGTCAGTTCGTGATGAAAACCCAAAGTATAATTCATAACCTTAACCATGAACTGTAAATCATAATTTGAATTCTTCACACGGTTTTATAACCCTCATTTAGTCTTAGTTATTACGTTGACACTCTCAGATTCACTCTAGCGTCGCTCAAATGTCGTCCATAATTTATAGTCTCATCTTTAACCCTAAAGCGTAAGCCTAAACCTTAACACTAATCCTAAACCCTAAACCATACCAACATACCGACAACACTGAAACTATGTGGTCGAGGCTGAAAGAATTTTCGGGACTTTATCATGGTTCCAGAGGTCGACTACTATGGAGCCACAGGGATGAGTTCCTGTGCCGGATGCACTATGATTTTAGAACTTCTGAACCTATATCTGACCTTGATAAGTTTTTGATTCATGTAAAAGAACAGTATCCCCTTTAATTTTTGAGTTTTGTATGATATATTTTTACTGTATGCTAACTGTCTTCTGATTGGCCAATATTTCTCAAGGTCATTTAAGATTCGTTCAAAGGTCGTCCATGTTCTTTAGTCTCGCCTTTTCATCTTTTCTGTAACCTTGGCAACGAAATCCAGGCTCATGGTAGTTATGGCTTGTAAATATTCGAAACCCTCATTATTTGAACGAAGTTGTAGTGAAACAGTCCGGATACACTATGTAGACTGTAATTGAAACTGATCTCATGAAATTATATGTCATTCTCGTTCCCCAATTTGTGTTGAGATGATCATGACGCTAAATATGTCCCAAATTTTGTATCATTTATCGTTTCGAATTCGTCTAAACAAAACGTTGAATCCTTAATCTGTTTTACTGATTTATCATATTGGATTATGCGTTGATCTAGTTAAAATATCTTCAGTGTTGGAATGTTTTTGTTAATTTCGGTATATTAGCGAAGTCTCTAATCTCAGGATTAATATATTCCTTGGTGGTCACCACATAGAAACATACGATCGTTGAAGTAACTATAGTAAGAAGACACTTATTCATTGGAGGTGGGATAGAAAGGTTCTCATATTTTTTGAACCCACTAATTTAGTTGTATCGTAATATTTGTTTATTTATTTGGATACATAAATATTGGTAAAAGGAGGCACCAGATACATATGTGCCACACAAAATTGTCATTTCACTTAATTGTGTGAGGGCTATGATAATGCCCGGGTGCCCAGACCGAAGCATATGGTTTCCTTAGGGGGCCACACCCCAAGCCTTTGACCTAAAGGTCTGATCCACAAGGCAGTGGAGCATCGTGAGGAGATGCAGTTTCATGGCAGCCGGTGACCAATGATTGATTCATGCGCCATTTGTTCCTTCAGGACCCTGGAGCCCATGTGCACCATTGGTTCTAAATCAGCGTTTTCCACACACCCCTAGTTGGACTTCCCGTGTCCACCAACCCGATTGAAGCGCCGGACATTCGCTTTTCGTCCTCTCAATTTCGTAAGCAACACCCTTGGTGCGAGAAAACAGTGAGTAGGACTTCCCTGACAGACTGTATACGCTTGGCCGTGTGAAAGCATTTCGAGAGGGAGAGCTGACTCTCCCCACTCTCGGCAGTAGCAGGGCATTTGCGGACACAAAATGATTAATAAAAAGTACCTGATGTGAATAATCAAATGGACCATTGTTATTACTGGGATTAACTACTATATATATATATATATATATATATATATATATATATATATATATATACCAGAGCTATATATATTTAATATGCACCTTCTCTGTCCCTGACAATGCACGTATATATTATTTTTCCGGTTAGTCAAATGATAAGTAGTATTCATTCTTCAAAGATCAGGAAGCTTATTTTTAAATAATCATTATTTCTGGGTTTATATATGGAATGTGTGGTAGTCATCTCGCCTGATATTATTTTTAACACCTAAGGGCTACTTTAAAATTTATGGTTGCCTATTATTTCTCAACTATCTACGGAATAAATAGCTATGAAATGATTATTAATTTCATGAAAAGTATGTCTTATTTATCATAACGTTTTTATTAATTAATCATGAAATATCATACTTATAGAGAAATGTGTTACTCGCCCAATTTAATTCACCATAATTAACGAACAAAGTATGTATGATGACTGTAATCTATTAATCTTTTACGATTTTCTCACTTAGATAACACAAGAAAGTGAAGTGAAAGCCAAGGTTACTCTTCAAATTCGTGATGTTAAAGGTTGTCCTATGGTTGTTTCCCGAGCACTTATGGCAACACAGCGTGATAAAGTAAGATTTTCTCCCTATACTTCTGTAAATAGTTCAGATCTATTATTAATACACACAAACTTCTATTTGATATTTCTTAAATTTCTATTCTTTTTCAAAATCATCCTGTTATTGGATTGTAAAGTCGATGGGTCAGTGATTTTCGCGTCGTGATAAATATCTCGCTTTTCCTTATTAATTGCCATATAGCACAACATTTACATAAAACTTGAACTTTTTCACCGAATGTTTCAAACCCCAAACATCCTAGTTATGCCAAGAATGGTGAGAATTCTCTTTCTTCTGTTTGACCTGCTCTCATTCTTCCACTTGTGTTTTCAGCTTCTTACAGTTATGTTATGCTTACCATTCGTACGAATTAGCACTGCTTTTACGATTGAGAAGAGAAACAGACTTCTGGCATTTGAAATAGCTCGGTAGACACGACATTGTCTCACTATCTTGTGACCTTTAGATCAAATATTCGGGAAGTTGTCTCCTAATCAAACCACCTGTCCCCAAATGCCCTGGTACGGCCGAGAGTGGGGAGAGTCTACTCTCCCTCTCGAAATGCTCTCATATGGCCAGCGAATATATAGCCTCTGCCAGGGAAGTCCTACTCACTGCCTTCTCGTGGCGGGGGTGTTGTTTACGAAAGTGAGAGGACGAAAAGCGAATGTCCGGCGCTATAACCGGATTGGTGGACACGGAGGGTCCACCTAGGGGAGTTGGAAAACCCTGATTCCAAACCAATGGTGCACATGGGCTCCAGTTTCCTGATGGAACGAATGGCGGAAGAACCTGTCATTGGTCAACGACTACCATGGGACTGCATCTCCTCACGATGCTCCACTGCCTTGTGGATCAGACCTTTAGGTCAAAGGCTCCGGGTGTGGCCCCCTAAGAAAACCACCTGCTTCGGTTTGGGCATCCGGGCAGTATCACAGCCCACACACAAATGAATGAAATGACGAACTCTATTGACGATTCTATTCCTGCTCATATTAGAAGCAAGACAATTTACGTTATTATTATCATTATTATTATTACTATTATTATTATTATTATTATTATTATTACTTACCATATCGCTAATTCACCCCCTTTTACCCCCAATTTGTGTAACCTTACTCTTCAACTTATGCATCAGCTCGCTCTTGGTGGAAAATCTGTCCTATCTAAACGATCTCCAGTCACTGTCTGGTTGAAAGTGAATGCTTCCACCGATAATGAATACTGAGGCAGTCTTTCTGAAACCGCGTACGCCGTTCAAGCTGGCTTCCTTCAACGTTCGCACACTAATGCAGATCAGACAACAGATAGGGCTGGCTATGTCTTTGGAAGGTCTTAATGTTGATGTTTGCTGTCTATCCGAGACCCGTATTCAAGACTCTAGTGAAGTACTACAAATCCGCTCTCCATCTGTCGCCTCGAAGAGCTTGTTCCACGTGCGCTTATCCGGGGACCCTGTGGCATCTTTGTCTGGTCTTGCTGGCGTTGGTGTCGCACTAAGCGCTAGGGCTGAGGCAGCACTAATCGATTGGTTCCCCATTAACAGTCGGTTATGTGCTGTTAGATTAGAAAGTTCCATCAAAGTGAGAAGAAACCGGCGTGAGAAACGGTGTCTTTTCGTCATCTCCGCCTATGCCCCGACAGATTGCAGCCCGGATGCAATCAAGGATGAGTTTTACCATCAGTTAACAGTTCTTCTCCAGAAAGCGCGTTCGACAGATATTGTAGTACTAGCCGGAGACTTGAATGCACAGGTCGGGCGTCTAGGCACAGAAGAGAGTCGTCTAGGTGGCCGATGGGGACTTGTTGGTCGCAGGACAGATAACGGGGACCGTTTGCTGCAACTGTGCACAGACCACAACCTGTTTCTGGCCAGCACTAACTTCCGGCACAGTCATCGCCGGTGTGCCACCTGGCGTCCTCCCTCTGCATCCCAAGCCTGGACTCAGATTGATCACATCGCGATCAGCTACCGCTGGCGTGGTTGTGTACAAGACTGCCGCTCCTTTTGGAGTACCTATCTGGAGTCTGATCATGCCCTGGTCTGCGCCAATCTCACCTTACTTTTCAGTGGCCGAAGGATTGACCACCACCAACGGATTGATATTAGTAAACTGGCTGCAACTCCTGTTGCAAGTAAGTACCGAGCGGAGCTAGCCTCTAGGCTAGCTAACACCCCACCGAAAAGTATAGATGAGCATTGGTTGCATCTTCACGACGCCATGAAAATGGCGAGTAAAGCCGCTTGCGGCTTCGCGAAACGTCCCGCTTACAAGCACTGGGTTTCTTCTGGCTCCTTACAACTGATGGAAGCCCGTCGGTCTACTCCGGGTGACCGTGAGTTTGACCACAAACGAAGGCTGTTACGTAATGAAATTGGGCAAAGCTTGCGTAAGGACCGGGAAGCCTGGTGGTCGGAGCGTGCTAATGAGATGGAAGCAGCAGCTGCATCTGGTAACTGCCGGAAGCTCTTCCAACTCATCCGAGCCACTGGCAGCAAGAAGTCTGGTGTGAGTGAAACAATCTACGAGGATGATGGGATGCCAATCACTAACATCTCCCGACGTCTTGGACGATGGGCGGAATTTTTCGAAGGGCAGTTCAACTGGCCTGCTGCTCCGGCAACATCAACCAGCTTGTCCTGCTCCCCATGGCCGGTGACGACTGATCCACCAAACGAGGCGGAAGTCCGCAAGGAACTCCAACTCTTGAAGCGCTACAAATCACCGGGCCCAGATGACTTACCTCCGGCTCTTTTTAAAGATGGTGGCGACTTTCTGACTAAGGAATTGACTGTGTTGTTTGGAAAGGTTTGGGAGCAAGAAAGTGTTCCAACATCATGGAATGAGTCAATAGTCGTCCCTATCTTTAAAAAGGGTTCGCGTTGTTCCTGCAATAACTATCGGGGGATAAGTTTACTTCCGATTGCGTCCAAACTATTGGCTTCTATCATTCTTCGTAGGTTGTTTAAAACCCGAGAACGATTGACTCGCGAGGAGCAGGCTGGTTTTCGTTCTGGTCGAGGATGCATTGATCACATCTTCACCCTCCGCCAAATGTTAGAACACCGTCATACTTATCGCAGGCCAACAATTGTAGTGTTTCTTGATATCAGGGCTGCCTTCGATTCGTTGGACAGGACTGTTCTCTGGGATTGTCTATTGAAGAAGGGTGTGCCTGAGAAGTTCATTAACATCTTAAAGGCCCTGTACACGAACACCTCAGGCAGAGTGAGGGCATACAACCACCTTTCTCCCTTGTTCCATTCGAGCAGTGGGGTTAGGCAGGGTTGCCCGATCTCACCATTCCTCTTCAACTTTGCCATCGACGACATCTTGGAAACAGCTCTGATGGATGTAAGTAATGGCGGTGTGGATATGTTGCCTGGAGAACGACTTCTCGACCTCGAGTATGCGGATGATATTGTCTTACTGTGCGATAATGCCCAAGGCATGCAATCAGCACTTAATCAGTTGGCAATCAGTGTCCGCAGGTACGGCATGTGCTTTGCACCCTCCAAGTGCAAAGTACTTCTACAAGACTGGCAGGATTCTAATCCTGTACTCACCCTGGATGGTGAGCAGATCGAAGTAGTTGAGAAGTTCGTGTATCTAGGTAGCTATATAAGTGCTGGTGGTGGCGTGAGTGATGAGGTTGATGCACGTATAATGAAAGCCAGATCGGCTTATGCCAATCTGGGCCATCTTTGGCGCCTTCGTGATGTTAGTCTGGCTGTAAAAAGTCGGATTTACAACGCGTCGGTGAGAGCAGTTTTGCTCTATGTTTGTGAAACCTGGCCTCTCCGAGTTGAGGATGTTAGACGTCTCTCTGTGTTCGATCATCGTTGTCTCCGAAGGATTGCTGACATCCAGTGGCAACACCATGTTAGTAATGCAGAGGTTCGGCATCGTGTGTTCGGGCACAGAGACGATAATTCAATTGGTGTCACCATCTTGAAACACCGACTTCGGTGGCTTGGACATGTTTTACGAATGTCGTCCCAGAGACTTCCACGTCGTGCATTATTTGCCGACCCTGGGACTGGTTGGAAAAAGCGGAGAGGAGGTCAGTGTATGACATGGTGTCGTGGCATGAAAGAAAGCTGCAAAGGGCTAGCTTCTGTTGGTCCTTCACGACTCCTTGGTTGGGGTCCGAGAGATGGTGCAACACAGTGGCTAGAGACGTTATCAGATATGGCTCAGAATAGAAACCAGTGGCGATCCTGCTGCAACTTTCTTTTACTTTCTACATAAAGTATGGTTCTTACTTTCCTATTTGAAAGAGTCTTCTGGTTGTACATTTTAGTCCGCCTTATCTTTTCATCCCTTCTCTTCCTACTTTCATTATTTTGTGTGGCGCATATGTACCTGGTGCCCTTTTGTACCAATATATATGTGTTTAAATAAATAAATAAATAATCAAACCACCTACTTCTATTTGAGTGTCCTACTGTAGTGAACGAAAACACACAGGTGACGAGACAGCCAAATGTATTCCAAATGTATACCAAATTACAGAATCTCTTGGTAAAATATAAGAACCGTACACCGGCACCGGTTCCTTAGCATCAAATTGTATTGTGTTCGGAATGCCAGATCTCCGGAAATCACTTGGTAAACGTTTCATTTCTGTAATTTTATTTTGGGAGTTTGAATTTCTCACCTTTGCGCAAGAAGCGCCCACTTTTACCTTCAGCTTATATTTCCCATTTGGAAGGAGCTTAAATGTTATTCTTTCGTTTCCTCTTTTAGTAGGCTGTTTTGTGACATTTTCCAAGGACATTTTTGCACTGTATATATATGCATGAGTTGTGTGCTTGTTCGTTCGTGCTTCTGACTGCTTTTGGAATATACATTTCCCTCGGTTGAATCTGGTCTTCTCTCTCTAGTTATCAGGGCTGTGGCTCAGTGGATTAGTTCAGCTTGTCCTGTTGTAGTGTTACTTTCATTCCGTTCTCTGGTTTAGGCAACATCGTAATCTCTTCAAGCGTAGCATCAAGTACCGGAGTGGAAGGAGGTAGTACCAACTATTTGGATCCCTATTGAAAATCGTTTATGTGCTGTTAGGTTAAAATGTTCAATCAGAGCGAGTAGGAACGCTGAAAATAACGGCTTTTCACAAACCCAGACTACGCGCGGATGAATTATAGCACCAGTACAAAAAATTTATTCTAACACTTTAGGTGACCTCCGTAAGGCGACATTTTGGAGCTAACTAGGGGCTGAAATGCACATGTTGGAGACAGAGTTGGGTTGTCTGGATGACCGATTCGGACTCGGTGGTCCCGGCGCATATGGCGAGGATACCTTCTAGAGCTTTGTATAGATCACAACCAGTTTCTGCATAACACCAACTTCCGGCCCAGTTATCGCCAATGTGCTGTGTGTTGTCTTCCTTCTATAACCAAATGTTGTAATCAAGTCGACCACATTATTATTAACTATTAATGGGGTGTATAAGACCACCACTCTTCCTAAAGTGCCTATGTGGATTCTGGTCATCGCGTTGTTTTCTCAGAGCTTTTCTTGGGTTCTGATGATCAACAAATGTCTCGTCCTAAACGGATTAAAATAAGCTAATTGGCTGCAGCTTTTATTGAAACCGAGCTAGTTTGACCCAAAATATGGGAAATTTTTCTAATCTAAAATAGATATGATGCTCCTAGACAAACTGGTCGTTTTTTACATAACAACGTTAGGAAACTGTATTCAAATAAATGAAACAGTATAGTAGGATAAAAGTCAACGTTATTATTGGAGTCGGAAAACAGAAATTCCATAAGGAATCAATACATCAAAAAGAAAATTATTTTCACCTTAATTACAAGAAGTACTGTTATCGCCTTCGTATTGTGTGGTTTTTATCTCCATCCTGCTAGTTAATCATCTATTCGTTGTTTTTCTTTGCCATACAATATTTCTTTAAGATTTTTTGAAGGGGAAGAGAAGGTAAATCTAATAAATACTTTAGCGTCATTTAAAATCTTCAACTATTATTAGCTAGTGGCTTTTGATACTAAGCAAACTGTTCCAAAATAATTTACGCATGAAATTTCATTGGGTTCGGGCTATATCAAAAATTATATAAGATTGAAAATGTGAACCGCTATACTTTAACTTATCGATCCAATATAATTGTATTCTGTAGTGGGTGAATCTGAAACTAGTATGAAAATCTTGCTCATTATTTCTTGGTTATGGATTGTTCGTCAAATGACGCCACTTCGTATTGAACATTACCTTCATAGTATCTGAAATCCTTTCGAAGGCCATTTCAACTAATTAGCCCAATTTTCTGTTTAGTTCTCCCAAGTCTCTGTTGTTTCTTTTGTTGTTTAGTTTTTATTGCACTGTCTTAAATTACGTCATCGTAGACGATTGTACTGTTATGCTGGATTCCACGTTGTTCCAATGGATCGGTCAAGAACATTTAACATGCAATTGCTAAACAGAAGTTGTTTCGGCTTTGGTGATTCCGATCATTACTTAATAGATCCAATATATTTGCTTTATAAGTTGTGATTGACTTCTTTTGTGGCTTATGGTATTTAGTGTATATGTCTTACGTTAACGCTGCCTAAATTTGCACTCTGATTGCTTTCTAGGAACTCTACTGGTTTTAGACACTTGTTACTTGCTTAGTGTAACTTAAACTGCTTTTGATACTTTTTTCGATTCTCACTTGTTTACTCCGCGCTTCACAGTAGGTTTGCACAACATTTCAATATGTTAACTCCTGATCCTACCATGCCGGAAGTAAAACGCGTGGTTCTTTCAGTGAACTTTTTAGTTGGAAAAACATATGCAAAGTAGTTTGTATTCAGTTGGATACAAGTTTCAATGCTTGTTTAAGAACTAGCGTCAAACTGACGAAGACTGATTAGTCGTAAATATACTTCATAATTAAAAATTAAAATTATGAGAAAACTCTTTACAGCTAAATGGTTGATTGTTTCAGTAGTGTTGTTTGTTACACGCTGAATGTAATTGTAATATCAACCGCTTTTTTCTAAGTATAATAAAGTACTTTCTTCATATTCGCTCAATAGACAAAGCAAGGGACTTTAAAAACTCTGGATGGATCAATAAAACGTCAGTACCCAGATGGACGTGTCACAAGTGTCAGCCTACGATGTACTGACCTAGATCAGGAAGTAAGCCTTATTTTCGTTTCTTAGTGAGCACCGTAAAGTTCCTTTTTTTCTTAAATTATTTTGTGACAGATTTTGATATTGGATTGGTTATTTCACTTTTAAGTAGTCATGTTTAGATAAAGCTAATTGTGACCTAACATATTCAACTGTGGTGTTGACCGCTTCACTTATCTCAGGAGTCTCATCAGCCCTTGTGGTCTGGTATGTGACGAAATCTTAGCACTGACACAGAAGGCTCGTCTAGCTTTCGCCAACTTGCGTCATTTACGGCGTAGGTGAGATATCCATCTAGCAACCAAACGACGGGTTTACTGTGCAGCATTTCGTTCCGTCCTACTTTATGGCAGTGAAACATGGCCGATAAGAGTAGAGGATATTCGTAGGCTGCTAGTATTCGATCATAGGTGTCTTCGAAGCATTGCCCGTATATCCTGGGACCACCAGGTAAGTAATGCAGTTGTTAGGAAACGGGTACTAGGTAAGGATGGCAATGGATGGTTAGAGACCTTGAATGACATGGCTCAAAATCGTTTGCAATGGCCAAGGCGAATCCACTCTTTGTGTTCTACCATATTCTAATCTTCTGAATTCCTCATGTCCCTATCCTTTTTCTCTTTCCAAATTTATTTCACCGTATTATACTCCTTCAATAACATCTTCAAGCCCTAGTCTTTCACATAATACTTATACTCTTCTACTTCTACCACTATGGGATTTGAATCGACAGTTGTATCTGTGCTAATGTGGTATAGCAACTCGAACTGATGTACGTACGTACGTACGAAGTTCTACGTTGTGACTGACTGACTATTCAACTGTGTAACACTGTGGTTATTATTTGTAGGTTTATAAATTCGTGGTGAAAAACAAGTATGGCTGTATTTTCTGTCTCGAAAAAAGATAACATTGTTAATACAACCAAAATTGTGAAATATTGAAATATGGCAGAGTTTTTATTCATGGAAAGAAGAATTTCCCATTTCAGAAGTATGAAAGTAAAATTACTCAAGAATAGTCATTAAATAACACTAGCTAGGAGAACTTATACTAGGAAGTAACAAGACAGTCAGTTGTAGCCTACGGTTATGAAATATGTCTCCCAATACTGCACTATGTACATCTTCAAAGTGATGTTACCACTGACTTACTTACTTACTTACGCCTGTTACTCCCAATAGAGCATAGGCCGCCGACCAGCTTTCTCCAACCCACTCTGTCCTGGGCTTCCTTTTCTAGTTCTATCCAGTTCTTGTCCATTCTTCTCATGTCTGTCTCTATTTCTCGGCGTAATGTGTTCTTTGGTCTTCCTCTTCTCCATTGACCTTCAGGATTCCATGTGAGGGCTTGTCTTGTGACGCAATTGGGTGATTTCCTCAAGGTGTGCCCAATCCACTTCCAGCGCTTCTTCCTGATTTCTTCCTCTGCTGGAATCTGGTTTGTTGTCTGCCACAGTAACTTGTTGCTGATAGTGTCTGGCCATCGGATCCGAAGTATTTTGCGTAGACAGCTGTTGATGAACACTTGTATCTTCTGGATAATGGCTTTCGTATTTCTCCACGTCTCCGCCCCATACAGTAGAACTGTTTTGACATTTGTATTGAAAATTCTAACCTTGGTGTTGGTTGACAATTGTTTTGAGCTCCAGATAATTTTCAGTTGTAGGTATGCTGCTCTTGCTTTGCCGATCCGCGCTCTCACATCTGCATCTGATCCACCGTGTTCATCAATGATGCTGCCCAGATATGTAAAGGTTTCCACATCCTCCAAAGCTTCTCCGTCAAGTGTAATTTGATTGGTGCATATTGTATTGTATCGAAGAGTCTTGCTTTTCTCTTTGTTTATATTGAGACCTACTGCTGCTGAGGCTGTTGCTACACTGGTCGTTTTCTCCTTCATTTGTTGTTGCGTTTGTGATAGAAGAGCCAGATCATCCGCGAAGTCTAAATCATCAAGCTGCATCCTGCCTGTCCACTGTATCCCGTGATTTCCTCCAGATGTTGACGTCTTCATGATCCAGTCGATCACCAGGAGGAAGAGAAAGGGTGAGAGTAAGCAACCTTGCCTAACACCGGTCTTTACTTCAAACGAGTCGGTGAGCTGTCCTCCGTGGACGATTTGGCAGTTTAGTCCATCATAGGAGTTCCGTATGATATTTACTATCTTCTCAGGCATGCCGTGGTGTCGAAGAAGCTTCCATAGTGTCGTCCTGTCCACACTATCAAATGCCTTCTCGTAGTCGATGAAGTTGATGTAGAGTGATGAATTCCATTCGATTGATTGTTCCACAATGATACGTAGAGTTGCGATTTGATCTGTGCACGATCTATCCTTACGAAATCCAGCTTGTTGATCTCGAAGTTGGGCGTCCACGGAATCCTTCATCCTGTTTAACAATACTCGGTTGAAGACTTTTCCTGGTATTGAGAGAAGAGTGATGCCCCTGTAGTTGTCGCATTTGCGAAGATCGCCTTTCTTTGGTATTTTGATCAGAAGTCCTTTTTTCCAGTCTGTTGGTACTTGTTCTTCGTCCCAAATCTTACTGAAGAGGACGTGGAGTATCTTGGCAGTTGCTGTTACATTTGTTTTCAGTGCCTCTGCCGGGATGTTGTCTGGTCCCGCTGCTTTGCCACTCTTGACTTGTCTAATGGCCATGCTGATCTCTTTAATTGTTGGTGGGCCAATATCGATTGGGAGGTCCGTGGGTGCTGCTTCGATGTTGGGTGGGTTCAGTGGGGCTGGTCGATTCAAGAGTTCTTTGAAGTGTTCTACCCACCTGTTTCGTTGTTCTTCCATGTCGGTGATTACTTTGCCTTCCTTGCTTTTCATTGGTCTTTCTGGCTTACGGTAATTTACAGCAAGTTTCTTTGTTGTATCATACAGCTTTCTCATGATTCCCTCTCTTGCAGCCTTTTCCGCTGTCGTTGCTAAATCTTCAACATATTTACGTTTGTCGGTTCTGATGCTCCTCTTCACTTGCTTGTTTGCCTTTGTGTATTCGGCTTGTGCCTTGGCTTTTTCTGCTCTTGTTCGGCTGATATTGATTGCTGCCTTCTTGTTCCTCCTTGCTTCAATTTTATCCATTGTGCCAACAGTGATCCATTCCTTGTGATGGTGCTTCTTTTGGCCCAGAACCTCTTGACACGTTGAAACGATTGCCTCCTAGATACCTTCCCAGTTGCTTTCCATGGTAGTCCCCTCTCCATTGAGTAGATCATGAAAGGCCTGGAACCTGTTACTGAGGGCTATGTTGAATTTGTTGAGTTTGTCAGCATCTCGAAGAAAGGCCGTATTAAACTTTTGTGATGTTGTCCGCGCCGTTGTCCACTGCTTCTTGAGTTTTAGTTTCATCTTGGCGACCAGCAAATGATGATCGGATGCTATATCAGCTCCTCTTCTGGTTCTCACATCCTCCATCGTCCTCCTGAACTTTTTGTTGATGCAGATATGGTCGATTTGATTCTGTGTAGTGTGATCCGGTGAAATCCAAGTGGCTTTGTGTATGTTTTTGTGTGGAAATATGGTGCCACCTATGACCAGTTTATTGAAGGCACATAGGTTTGCAAATCTCTCACCATTTTCGTTCCTTTCTCCCAGTCCATGTTGTCCCATGACGTCTTCGTATCCAGTGTTGTCCTTTCCAACCTTGGCATTGAGATCTCCCATCAGAATGGTCAGGTCCTTGGTTGGGCACTTCTCGACGATCGACTGCAGCCTATCGTAGAATTGGTCTTTAGCGTCTTCATCGTAGTCGTTGGTCGGCGCATAGCATTGGATGACGTTCATTGTAATGCCCTCTCTCTTTGTTCTGAAAGAGGATTTGATGATCCTTGGTCCATGAGATTCCCATCCTATAAGTGCATTTTGTGCTTTTCTGGACAGCATCAATGCAACTCCTTGTGTATGTGGGGCATTTTCTTCTTCATGACCGGAGTATAACAGAAGTTCTCCTGAAGACAGTCGTTGTTGTCCAACCTGCGTCCAATGTGTTTCGCTGATTCCAAGCACCTCCAGGTTGTATTTTCTCATTTCTGCAGCAATTTGGAAGACTCTTCCGGTCTCCCACATTGTTCGGACATTCCATGTACCTATAAAAATTGTTGCTCTGGTTGTAAGAAGGTGCATCGGCCTCATGACTTCCGAAGGAACTCGGCTTTCATCATGAGACGTCATAATTATTCCTTCTACTCCCAGGGCAGAGTTTGAAAGGTTTGAATGATTTTTTCTGGTTAGCGTTTTTTTAGCGAGTTGGTTTTCTACGGGATGGGGTCGCTAACCCGATGCCCAACCCTCCTCCTTTACCCGGGCTTGGGACCGGCAGTAACCTCCAGAGGAGCTACAGGCGGAGTTGATGTTACCACTGAGTCCACAACATAAAATATGGGTTTGGTTTCTAGGTAGGAAAGTGCTAGGTCAACTAATGAAATTCAAAATTGGCACGCTAAATACAGTATACGCTGTTTTATTCAATAATATCTGTGATTGTGACTAGGTTCTAAACTAATGGTTCGGTTTTTTATTTTTCGAAATTTTGTTAGATGGTTACAAGTTTGGGGGTATCAAAAGCTGTCTTAGAAAATGTTATCTTTTGCCACCAAGAAGATTCTAACTGGTCAGTTTCTATCTTTTAATGTGAATTTGTTTGTTTTGCACTTATAATATCAGCTATTCCAATCCATATATCGGTAATGTTTTAAGTATTTCTTTTTGGACATGGTTACTTGTTGCTACAGCACTACCTTCGTTCATTGGGTTACTGCTTCGAATCTCTTATTTCCAACTAAAAAAAGATATAACTATTCAGTTTTCACACTCTAACCTGTGTGACTGAACGTGAATCTCGTTAGTCATGCATAGTTTCTTGTTCCAGACAACTAATCAACTATTTTGCGTAAATGCTAACAATAATATATGACTTGGTAGGCTTCGTTATGTAAAGTGGAATTCAAACAGGTGTCTATGCTATTGAAGTTCAATTGTTCTAGCTATCGTAGGTGTGAAAATAACCATATTCACTGAACTGGAAAGAAACTCTGTAATTTCTATCGAAAACGTCTCTGAACAAGTTACTTTACCGATGAATCGTCTCCTAAAATAACCTGGTTTGTGTTTTTACGCCGAATAATAACAGTAAGTAATGCTGCGGTGAAAGCTTTCATTCAATGGCATCATGAAGTATATTAAGGTTATAACTCCTTAAGTCTCTTATTCCGCGATCCTATTTATTGTGTCAATTAAATGTGGAATAGCTAACCCTAAAACCTATTAAATATATTTTACATTTTGCAATAGTCCTTAACTGGCGACTTAAGTTGTACTGCAATTCACTATGTGTTGTTATACAATTTCCTGTATCCTTCATTATAGGCCTTTGCAAGAAGCGAAATCGGTAAAGCAACGTTTCGACGATTTATTTGCTTCATCACGTTATGTGAAAGCACTGGATGCTATTCGGAAATGTAAACAAGACAATGTTAGTTTTAAAACTTAGTAGTATTCAAAAATTTTCTTTAAATAATACGTGGTTGAGAGCTATATTTTCGATTTGAATTATGATGTCATTTTGGTTTAGGTATTTTACAAAAGGTTGTTCATAACTTTCGACGCACTTCATCACAAGTATCCATAGTTTTAAAATTTAAGTGTTCATGAGATTCTTTAACAGTCTCTGATCTGATCAATAATATCAAGTTTTGCTCGATCGATATTCCTACGTATATCGTAATCTTCTGTTTCTTCTCAGACATTTTTAGAGGAGCTTAATGGCTCGATTTTTATATAAGTTCTCATCTGAAAATTGTAATCTTAACCTTACATTGTAAATACGACGGACATCTTACCATAATATAGCCTTCAGAGTCCTTCTGTTTCTCAATGTCGAATCTTTCAGTTAACGAAGTCATGTTCATTTTTATGTAAAGAGTAAAACAAAGTTACATCAGGATAGCCATTGACTTCTATTCTGAACCATGTCTAATGACGTCTCAAGCCACTGTATTGTACTATCCCTAGCAGTTCAAATAGGGAATCGTGAAGGAACAACATAATCCATTCCTTTGTAGCATTTTTTTCTTACCATAACACCATGTCATACACTAACCACCTCTCCACTTTTTCAACCAGCCTCAGCGTCAACAAATAGTGCACGATGTGAAATTGTGTGTGATGACATTCGTAAGACATGTCCAAGCCACCGAAGTCGATGTTTCAATATACTGACATAAGTTGGATTATCGTCGCTGTACCCGAACACATGATGTCGAACCTCGGCATTACTAGCATGGTGTTGCCACTGGATGTCAACGATCCTTCGGAGACAACGGTGATCAAACACAGCGTTGTCTAACATCCTCAACTCGAAGAGGCCAAATCTCAAAAGCATAGAGAGAACTACTCTCACCGATGCGTTATAGATCCGACCTTTTACAGCCAGACTGACATCACGAAGGCACCAAAGATGACCCAGGTTGGCATAAGCTACTCTGACTTTCACTATACGTGAATTGATCTCACCACTTATGCCACCACCAGCACTTATGCAACTACCCAGATACACGAACTTCTCGACTACTTCTATCTGCTCACTGCCCAGGGTGAGTGCAGGGTCAGAGTCCTACCAGTCTTTTAAAAGTACTTTGCACTTGGAAGGCGCAAAGTACATACCATACCTACGAACACTAATTCTCAACTGATTAAGTGCGGATTGCATGGCATGGGGATTATTGCACAATACGACAATATCATCCGCATACTCAAGGTTGAAAGTGTTTCTCCAGGCAACAGATCCACACCACCATTACCTACATCCATCGGAACTGTTTCCTGAACGTTATAGATAGCAAATTTGAAGAGGAATGGTGAGATTGGACAACCCCGTCCAACTAATTGAAGGCAGTCCTGATGTCAAGAAACTGTGATTGTTGGTCTGTAATAAGTATGACGGTGTTCTAACATTTTGCGGAGGGTGAAAATATGATCAAAACATCCTCGACGAGGACGAAAACCAGCCTGCTCCTCACGATTCAATCTTTCTTATGTTTTGAACAATTTACGAAATGTGACGGGAACCAATAATTTGGACGCAATCGGAAGTAGAATTATACCCCGGCAATTGTTGGACATGTGACGTGAACCCTTTTTAAAGATAGGAACAACTAACGACTCACCTTATGATGTTGGAACACTCTCTAGTTGCCAGACCTTTGTTAACAACTCAATCAGTTCCATAGCCGGAAAGTCGCCAGTGACTCAGACAAGTTGAAAGAGCTTCCGAAAATTGCTAGACCCATATGCTACTTCCAACTCGTTAGCATGCTCTGACTGCCAGGCTTCTCAGTCCTTGCACAATTTCATTACGAAACAACCTATTCAAATAAGTTCTCAAAGGTCAGTGTTCAGGCCTAGATGGTTCGATCTATTTGCTTGATTGCATATAGTGTTTAACATATTGGCCGAAACTGTTAATAATCATTTTATTTGATTTTGTCGTGATTATCATATGTACTTAATGGGATTAAAGAGAATATTTTTTTTAGTTGTATAATAACAATGACTACAAACCACCGTTCACATGATTACGGCCGGAATAGGTTTTTTATTATTGTATTTTATTTACTAATAAATGATTTTTCAACCTTCAGTTTACATCTACTTCAGTTTCAATGGTAGTGGTAATTTAGTTAACCGTCACAATCTCCGTCCAGTTCATATTTTAATATATGTTGATAAAGGGTTATGACAACTTGAACCGATGTACTTACGTACCAGGTTTTATGTTGGTACTAACTGACTGACTTAATGTATACATAATTGTTAGGTTATTTAATTAAACTTATTTAACTGCTTTTTTACGTCTCGTTTTTCAAATTTCCCAATCTCCAGTAATAAAATTTCTCTTATCATATTGTTTTTATAATATCAGGAAATCATCTCTCAATCACCGCTTAAAAAAACATTTATATTCAGCTTATTGTATTTTGTTTTACTGAACTTCAATTTAGACAAGTTAAATAAATAAATAAACATGTTATTCTTCTTAACTGAATAACACCTAACTAATGTTAGTTATTACCTAGTTTTACATTGTATTTTATGTTTCTTCCTTATAATGAACTAATTAATACAATTATTATTCCATTACAATTAATTTCTTACTAATTTCTCTTTTTATAGGATGGTAATGTTAAATTATATAAAACTGAATTGAAACATTTAACCAAAAATCGTGATGAAGCTTTAAAAGTAAATCATTTTTATCAGGTGTTTTTGTGGAGATTTCAGTATTTTCATAGTTGAAAGCGTGAGACCACCAAGGAAAACCTGGTGGTCTAGCTTCAGTTGACTCACGCTTTCAACTATGAAAATACTAAATCATTTTTATGTTTAAATTTGTACAAATCGTTTGGTGATAAGAGGTTGAAAGACGAATTATTCTATAATATTTTATAGGGAAAATCTAACGTCCATGTAAACATATATTTGTTTTCAATTAGTTTTATAGTAGTTCAGATTTCCAGATGACGATGAAAATGTTAGTTTAATCTGTCTTTCAAATTATAGGTATCAATACCAAGGTTTGATTTGATAATTTCAAGTAAATTGAGCATTGGGTTGGAAGTTAGTAATAAATATATCCCAATGAGTAGGAGAATGGTACTTCTGATGTTTCGTAACTTAATGTAAGCCACTTCTTCAGAGTAAATAAGTAACGGAATTAAATTATTTATTTACTGTAAAGAAGTGTCTTACATTAAGTCACAAAACATCAGAAGTACAATCTTTCTACTCATTAGAATACAACAAAAATATATTTATTATCTTTTAGCATAATTCAGTTCTTTTGCTAAAGGTTTGAAATGTGCCTATTGAATTAAGTCATACACAACACTATGATATATTGATCGTTAAATATTTACAGCTAGTCAATTGAGAATATTAAAAAAAAATCGAAATAACCTATCATCGTGAAAGATTTGTTCTTATATTTCTAGAATATTTTAGCGCTACAGTCTGATCGTTTCAGGAAACTGAATTGACTTTAATCTTCAAAGAGTCATATATTATTTATCATTCCAAAGATTCTTCCTGTTATATGAATTTTTTGGTGGTCGTTTTCTCATATCTAACACTGTGTATCCTATAGTTTATGTTATACACCGATCTTAGTTAAAAAAAACCAATGGAAACCAAGAAACAATGAACAGTTGCCTCGTTCTAACATGAGACTACTCAATAATGCACATTCACACCCTCACTGGAGGTGAAAGCTAGACATATAAACTGTTGGATGCCATCTCTGTGATCGAAATGTTAAGTACTCACCATGGAACCCGAAGACCCTTAATTTAATCCTGAGGGGTTATGAATTGAGACTTGTGACAACTATACTAATACACAACAGTTGTCCAGTGCTTCCTGGTGTTAAATTGTTGTTTGACTAAAACCAGTCTGTTATACAAATTAAGAAACACAATAATCTCCACAATAACCTTTAATAAGAATTCAATGTGTAGTTGAATTGTGGAGTATATATAAATATTTTAACTGATAATAATCTCGTAGTCGTAACATTCTGCATCTCTTATGACTTGATTTCTGAAATATTTCATCTCATTAATTATTAATAAATCTACAAATAATGAATTTTATTATGAGTGGAATTCTGTCATTAAAAAAGTACACATATTCATGTATATTGTTCTATTTTAGCTTCGTTCTGAACGAGAAGAAACACTTCATTCAATTGAAAAACAAGAAAAAAATCTAGAAGAAATGTCTGCAAAGCTTCAACCTGTCGTTGTAAGCAGAGTCAACTATTCGTTAATTGATTATTTTTATTTTTATTCAAGTATAGAAAAGTAGATTACTAACTTGTTCCTTCTTACTTACTCACTTACTTGCTTACACCTGTTACTCCCAATGGAGCATAGGCCTACGACCAGCATTCTCCAACCCACTCTATCCTCGGCCTTCCTTTTTAGTTCTATCCAACTTTTGTTCATTCTTCTCATATCTGTTTCCATTTCTCGGCGTAATGTGTTCTTTGGTCTTCCTCTCCTCCTTTGGCCTTGAGGATCCCAAGTAAGGACTTGCCTTGTGACGCAGTTGGGTGATTTCCTCAATGTGTGTCCTATCCACTTCCAGCGCTTCTTCCTGGTTTCTTCCTCCGCCGAAATCTGGTTTGTCCTCTCCCACATTAGGTTGTTGCTGATAGTGTCTGGCCAACGGATCCGGAGCATTTTGCGCAGACAACTGTTAATAAACACCTGTATCTTCCGCATGATGGCCTTCGTAGTTCTACAGTTTACCACCCCATACAGTCGAACTGTTTTGACATTTGTATTGACAATTCTGATCTTGGTGTTGGTTAACAACTGTTTTGAGTTCCAGATGTTCTTCAGTTGTTCCTTCATATTCGAGCATATTTTCACTTAACTAACTACAAATGAAGTAAGGTATATTTATCACACAATCAGTTGTATAAATATGGAAAAAAATGGCCAATTAAAGTCAATAAGACCTAGCTCTTAAACTGCTTATTAGCTGTTAACAATTATGATTAAAGCTGTTTAAAACTAAACTTATGTTTAATTTATGTATTTATCGCACAAAAATACATTATATAACACGACTCCAAAAAATATAGCGCACGAAGTTCGACATGAGTAATTATTCATAGCATGTCAAAATATTCTAAACAAATCGGAACAGTTATTATATTATGAATTTTCCGACTATATGGGACTCTGTCGCTTTACGTATTACCAACAAGTGTACTTTTCAGCATCAAAACTACCGCAGGATATGTTTCAGCATTATTTTCACCTATTGTAACAAACTAATATTTCTGTGGTTTTCTAAGAATCTTTATTTGGTCCTCTGAACAAAACTGTTTAAAGGTTACCGTGTAATTTGAAAAAAACACCGATTTCGAAATTCACATTTCAAACCTAAAATCTTGTAATAAATCTAAAATCCTTTCAATGTTTTGGGGTGCACTTGAATATATATTACTAGCTTTACGAAACAATCTACTAAAAACCAGTCCCTATACCTTGTCTTGAGTCTTTCGTGTATGCTGATGACCTCTGAAACATAATAATGATCAGTGCTTACCATATCTTGTTGTTATTTGTACATTAGTATTTCACCTGAATAAAAATAATCATTTTTATTTTAGTTTTTGGTGGAGTTTTGTTTGAGCTAAGTGGTTTGGTCGTCGAGATTTCATCGTTCTTCTGAACGACAGCACAAAATTCAGGTAGAAGTGAAGTGTTCGAATTTCTCCACATATGACTCACAGCTTGTCCTGTAGATCTCGATGTTGACTGGTTATTTATGACCTTTAACCTGTCATTGTTTACTCCTTTATTTTGATTGTATCGGTTCTGGTGATTAATAAATCCAAGAATGATAGTTTGTTCTTTGACTAATGTTCCATTGTGAACTTCATGTCATCGAAGACGTTGTTGACCAGATTGTAGGTGTATTCTAGCGCGTCCTTCTTGACGATGACGAACGTGTCGTGTTCACAGCTATACAAAGGTTACATATTTATGAGATTCAGTATGAAGATTTATCACAGCTTGCTAGAAGTCAAGTTTACCACAGTTGATTTCAGTTGGGACTGGAAGTTATTCTTTATTCACAGATGAGTTTTGTTTCTCCATTAATGAGGTGTCGTTCATAGTTATGCGATCTGTCTTGTCATTTCATCGGTTTTTTCTGTGACTACACTTCTCATTTAGCTAATATTATTTGCGTTAGAATATTTAAGGGATTAAAAGATATTTTGATAATGCCACTTTGTCGACAAATGCTATGTTTGTGGGCATAGTTCAACATTGCTACGCAAACTATATTTTTGATATGAAACTGCGATAATAACTTGAGTGGTTTCAAATCTTGATATAAGCTTGTTTCGATTTGGTTTACGAGCGTTTAGCGATTGGAGGGTAAACCGTTTCCTGTCAATATATAGCTACTGGATTCACCATGACCTTTGGCACATATATTTGTATGTTCATAACAGAATAGGACTGTCGCTGTTATAACTACATAGTCTAGATTTTAGTACTGTAAGATAGTTTAAAAAATCTTTCGTTTATATGAACACTATAATGTTCTTTTCTTATCCTTTCTAAATGAGATTGTTTTGTTAAGTTTTGACATCTAGGAAAGCTTAGAATCAATTGTTCGGTCTACATTTTACATACCATTAAATTTCACTTAGTTGTAGTCAATACATGAATAAGGCTAACCATCCGCAAAGTTCATGTTGAAGTTGAACAAGTAAATTTTAAGCCGTGGCCATTGGAGTTCAGCTGTGTCGGGTGTGAGGTAGTTACCCACCGAAGGCGATGGAAGATGGTCGTGCAGTATCGTGGATTAGTTGAAGTTAGATATTAATACCGTTGGATGCAGGCTCAATGCTCTAGAGTTTAGGTGTTCGCGCGCGAGACAGAAGGTCCTTGGTTTGAATCCTGCATGCGGGATCGTGGACACTCAGTGTTGGGAAGTCCCATACTAGGACGAAATGTCCATCCGGCGCTTCCAGGTTTTCATTGGTGGCCTAACATTGATTGGTTCATGATCTCGACTAGGACTTTCAAGTTATTTATCTTTCACCTAATATACAGGATTTACTGATGAGAGTTATCCCGTATAATTTAATCATTAGTTTTGAACTTTGTATCTTAAAAGACTGAGAATTATAACACTGACAGTGAATTAATAGAAAATTTATTTTCAATCTAAAGGAAAAACTCAACCGGTATAAAGAACGCTACGCAGAACTAACAAAACTACAAGCTGAAATCAGTAAGTTTAATTTCTTTTACCATTTACATTTTATAGTTTTTAGGTATGAATACCAAGGCTAGAGTTGATAGTTCCAAATAAATTGAGCGATTGGTTAGGAAGTCTGTAGTAATAGTTATTATTATTATTATTTTGCGATATCAATCAGTAGAAATTTGTATTCCTGACTTTTCGTTTCGTTAATGTCTATAAATGTCATTTTCGATGAATATGTGAAATCCAAATTTCATGTATCTTGTTTCCTGAAATCGACCAGAAAATAATCTCTATGTTTTTATTATTTACATGATTAAATGTATTTCATTTATCAATCATTGGAATTCGAAAGAATAAGATTTGGTTTCAGATCTTCCTGCATCTTAACTTTAATTGTCTGATCATTTTAATCGTTTTAAACTAGAACTGGTTAACGAATGGAATCTTTTTTAAAAAATTTTTGCAGAGTCTTGTGAAGCTGAACGTGCTCATTTGACAGACACAATAAAGAATTTAATGTTAAACATACAGAATGAATATCAAGGTAATAATTCAAGTATTCTACTCATTTTTTCTTGCTTATTTCTTGTTGTTTGATAGCCTCTTGTAAACACTGTTATTAAAGATTACGGGGATGTTAATTCCCAGCCTTATTATATCATTCAGAAGGGTCGGACAATACAATATTGTCTGTTTGTAATCTCTACTACGTCTGGGTAGGCTATAACCAGTCTGATTGTACGCTTGAAATCCCGGTTTCAACTACAGAACATCCTTATAGCATATTCAGCCTCCTTCAACTTGTGCGATTTAAGAGTTAGTGATGTGTGAACGAGAATGATAATGATTGGTTGTTTTGCTGAGTCAGACATGTAGATAGTGTGACAGGTGTTATATGTGTTATATATTCCCCTATTCTTATTATTTATGATTATTATTGATAAACTGTTCTTTGTTGTTGGATTGTGTCGGATTTTGGTGTGGAAATATATTGATGTTCTAGTCAGGCCAATCTCGTGTTGTTAATCTGAGTTGTGTTGAAATCTTGTAGAATAGACACTGGGAGAGAATTTTGTGTAAATATTCGTCTAAGGTAAATTAACGTCCTACATACGTGTAAAAAGTGAAAGGACTGTTATAACAAGAAACCCTAGCGTTATAACAAGTATCCTACCTTTATAACAGTTAGTGTGCAAAAATGTGATTGTTTGTTAAACACCATTCAAACTACTGACAGAGGACCCAGTTTTTTCTTGTTTTTTTCTAAATTGCTCTACTGTCAAATCGCTAAGTTAATATGTAGTGGTCTATCTTTTCCTTCTTAGTCAATAATGGCGTGATTACTTTTTATGCAAATAATGGTTCCCAGATAGTCTTGATTATTATTTGAGTTGATTTTAACTTATTATGAAAACTAACCAACTATTATTAGAATATATCTGTTGAGATTGTCGAGTTTTACAATTTACACCGTGAACTAACTTTAATGCACACTGGGGACTAGTTTTGGAAGGTAATCCTCTGAGTTTCCGTTAGAAGCTGTGATCACTGACATTCAGCCATGTTAAGTGTGAGACTGAGACAACTATACATCAACAATGATGAAGATGGCTGCACAATATCACGGATTTATTGAAGTTAGACGTGTAAACCATTGGATGCCAGATTAGTGGTGTAATGATCTAACGCTCCTGATCAGACCTGAAGGTAGTGAGTTCGATCTCTGGTAGGATATTAGATACGCACTACTGGGAATTTTCACTCTAACATGAAACAGATGTCCAGTGCTACTAGGTTTTCTATGGCTTTCTAACTAAGTTTAGTCTTCTGTAATCTGTAACCAATAATTATCATTAAATTTACTGGAAACTATACAAATAAATTCTGATCTGTAAACGTTCTTCAATATTTGTCTGATAATGTACCCTAATTCTTTTTATTAAAGGAAGTGATGAAGAATTAAAGCGTTTAATTGAAGATGCTGAGACAGAATACGAAAAAAAGATTTTTCTGTTGAATAAAGTTAGTGTATTTTATTTTCATACTGTCAATGAAATGTATAATGTCTGATCAGTAAGGGGATTTGTGGAGATTGTAGTATTTTAACAGTTGAATTCACGAGCCAGTCTAAGCTAGACCACCATTTAAAACCTGGAAGAATTGGAAGGCCGTTTCGTCCTAGTACGGAACTCTTTAGCAGTACAAATCCAGGTTTTCAGTGGTGATCTAGCTTTGATCGACTCATTAATTCAACTGTTAAAAGACTCTTATCTAGCTTATTGTAATACAATAGTGAACTCATCATAAATCGACAAGTAGATGCACAGTTACTAAATTTTCATTACGAAGACTCAACAATACTAAACACATCCTCAATATTTATCACGTATCTGTTTAGCCTTAAGACTTTCTGCAGTGAAATTGTCCATATTCTTTATTTGTTCTTTTGTTGTGATCCATCAATAATATTGCTAATAATCTTACTAAATTTTTTCTAACCTTACCATTTACAAAGAAATTGGTTTATAAAGATTGAAAAGTCCAAACTAAGTCTAATATGTTTTGCTTAACATTCAAAATGGCTTGTTGAATATGGTGTTTGCGAATAGTTTCAGTCGGGAATATGTCATTTCATGATTATCATACTTAACCTCCCATGTGTATACTCATTTATCTACTTTTCATTTTACTCTACTTCTCATATTTCATTTGTTATTTAACTTTTCAGTCTGAAAATATATTACAAAATAAACGTAAAGAGTTAAGTACTTTAGAAACGAATCAAACAAAAACTATTGTTGAGAAAACACAAATTGAAATGGAGGTCAAGGTAAAATCGTTTGTGTATTTTCTCTTCTGAATATACTTTATACTGGATCATGTTGTGTGTATTCCTTATTCTATTCACATTTTTGTTGATGCTAGACGTTGACTAATTATTTTGGTTTCTCATGGTGTTCTGCACTCTTTTTTTTATAAAAAAAGTATTGTGACACTAAGGAGTAAATTTAATATTTCGCTCGTCAGTCTTTTTCAAGGAAATGTAATCGAATATAAATAACCTAGAACTTTCAGTCTCGTGCGGACGCCTAACTTCTAGATGACTAAGTAGGAATGCAGTCGTGTCAATTTCTAACTTCAACCAATATGCAATTTTGCTCGACCGTCTCCCATTGTTTTCAGTGGGTAACCGCCTCACATCCGACATGGTTGAATTCCACTGGTCATGGCTTCTCACTTGAACTCAGAGAATTACCTCTCAAAGCTAGTTAATATTGTGCACGTGATAATTTTCAGTTTAAGGTTGTGAAAATCTCTTAATTTCGTTGAAATCATGAACTGATCAATGTTAGACCACCTTTTAGAATCTGGAAGCACTGGTTGTTGTTGGGCATTAACACCTTTGGGTGCCGACTCAATGGTCTAGAGGTTAGGCGTTCGCAAGAAACCGAAGGTCACGGGTTTGAATCTCGCGTGCGGGATCGTGGATGCACACTGCTGAGCAGTCTCATACTAGGACGAGATGGCCGTTCAGTGCTTCCAGGTTTTCATTGTTGGCGTAACATTGATTGGTTGATGATTTTAATGAAGTTCAACAACCGAAAACTGAAGAATATACATAAGTACATGGTTCTCCGGTTAGCTGTATACCAGACAGGTCATTCAATCTTGCAAACAATATTGGAGGTAAGAATTTGTTGTGCGTGCGGAACATCTGGTGTGTAAGGAAAAGTGTGTTAAGATATCAGTTATGTGTATATACAAGTGTATCTGTGGTGAGAGAAAAGATTTCACTGACTATATACCACCTCTGTTCGGCGAATCTTTGATGGAACCAGATAACTTTATAGATGATGTGAGTCAAGCATGTCTCAGCATGCGTAAAATGAAGATAAATAAAAATAAAAGTTTGTTCCTCTCTAAATGTTTGATCAAGTAAATTGTTCATCATATATTTAGATAAACTAACTGATCTGAACAGTTGAAGGCAATAGTTGTTGTTCAGATAATAAATGAGATTAGGTGGAGTAAAATGTAATAAGGAGTTAGGGTTTATTTATTAATTGATAGTTGCCCCATGGCAACTAATTGTACTTCATATATCCTACTCATACTTTTTGGATGAATCGTAGGACTAAACTATGCAGTTACAGTATAAATACAATCAAATTATATGTTGTTTATTTTTTGGGAGAAAAACATCTTACTGTTTATAAAACGTGTATTTGAAAGCTATTACAGCATCGTCACTGCCTTCTAGTCTAAGTCATGTTTGAATACGTCTCAACTAGCTGAGTTGCAATAACTGTACAATCCTATCTAAAGAGTTACAAATCCAATGTAACTACCTTATTCTAGTATCATCTGCTTAATGAGTCTTAAACTAAGCTTTGATCATATTTTTATCATGTATCGATAAATTAAGATCATAAATTAGTGTTATCAGTTATTAGAGTGAATCAATTCTATTCTACAATAGATTATGTTTCAAAAGATAAGAATAATTTAAAATTTATCCTAATTGTTATTTTAACTCATTATATCTTCATCCATCATAAAGTATACAATCTTAAATTTTTTTTAGCGTTTGAATGAAGCAATAATCAATCGTGATATGATATTAGCCTCAATTGTTACAAATTATATTCCCGGTATGTTTTAATAATTTACTCAAGTTATATAAAAATTTAATCGTATTTAAGAAATTACAATGCAATTTTGTAGAAATTTATTCAGCGTCTTCTTTTTTTAAGAAAACAATTATTTTAGTTAAATTATAAAACAGTTAATTTAGTGGGATTCTATTCAACAAGTTCATTTGCACTAAAATAAAACACCTATTCATTTACTTTTATGTTTTCCGTCTGGGCACCCAGGCAGTATCATAGCCCTCACACAATTAAATGAAATAGATCAGAATGGGTTTTGTGGAGATTTCAGTATTTTCATAGTTGAAATCATGAGTCAATTGAAGCTAGACCACCATGGAAAACCTGGAAGCACTGGATGGCCGTTTCGTCCTATTGTGGGATTCCTCAACAATGCGCACCCACGATCCCGCCTCGTGAGATTCGAACCCAGAACTATCAGTCTCGCGCCAGAGCACTTAACTGATAGACCACTGAGCTGGCCAGCATCCAACGGTGTTAATGTCTAACTTCAACCAATCCACGAAATGGAGCAACCATTCACCAATGTCTTCAGTGAGTTGATATCTCTACAACAGACGTGGTTGAACTTCACTGGTCACTGCTTCCCACTAGAACTCCAGGAAATATCTCTTGAAGTCATGATTTCAAATATGAAAATATTGAAATCTCCACAAAACCCCTTCTGATCTATAATCATATGCTCACTAGTTTTTAAAACTGATATCAATTCATAAAGAAGAAAATTATCTACAAATTGTTTACTTATAAATAATACAGATTATATTGAATGGTGATGAGACATTAATTACAGAAATTGAATTAAATATCAATGAGAGGGGAGGGGAGGTATAATATGACAACCATTAAGGTAACAGGAAGAGTAAATCTATCATTAACTGAAAATTTGAAATAAAAGGCATATCATCTAAATGATAATTGACAATTGTTTAAATTGATAGTATACCTTCGAACAATAATTCTTTATCGAATTATTTGTCATATACTTTGTTATCAGTTCTCTAAGTTGATTTATATATAAAGTTTATTTATTTGCTTACACATATAAACATTTGTACAATGAAGCACCAAATACATATGCGCCACATAAATCATGCGATCTCTGTTAGGGCTAAGATACTGCCCGTGGCACCCAAATCGGAGCAGGTGGTTTTCTCAAAGAGCCAGTTCCCGAGCCTTCGACTTAGAACACTAATCCACAAGATAATGGGTCGACTTTCGGGGTGCAGTCCCTTGGTAGCCAGTGTCTAACAATAGGTTCATACGCTCTTTGTTCCTTCAAGATCCTGGAACCCATGTGCCCCAATGGTTTGAAAACAGGGTCTTCTAACTCCACTAGGTAGATCTTCGATACCCACCAACCCGGTTAAGTTACAGAGCGTTAGTTTTTCATCTCCTCACTTTCGTAATGAACACCACTGCCTTGAGAATAAAGTGAGTATGACTTCCTCGTAAGTGTCTGTATATTATAGACCTTGTGAGAGCATTTGGAAAGGGAGAGTTAACTTTCCCACCCTCGATTGTACCAGGGCATTAGAGGCGTATAGTTAAAGAATGCGTCATTCACATAAATGAAAGTTTTACTTTATTGTTTTTGATATACTATACACATAAGTTGTCTCTCTGAAATCTATTAATAACAGTGTAGAAATGTCTATTGTATTACTCATTGCGTTGACGTTTTAACACTGAATATATTTAATATACGTATGTCTTTCAACACATTGCTCATAATGTTTCAGTATGGATTAATTTAAACTCTTCTTTTTACATACTAAAGATGATTGTTTCATTATATATGTTGTTATTTGTACCAGGTAATAAGTATGCAGAAGTGAAGCAATTCACCGATGCGGATGTGGAGTATATTATGCAGTTTGTTGAGGGATTACTACATGAATCTGAAAACCAATTGACAGAAGTGAAGGTAAGATTGTACACTTCAATATTGATTGTTGTATATCTTCAGTATTTTTTTTCTATGCTTTCTTCATTGCGTAGTTATGATGTACCTTTTATGATTTTCTTATGAGGCTATTTTGTCCAACTAGATATAGGATGTCTTTTTGTTATCGGGTTGAAATGAGCTTTTAGATTACAAAAGTGCCTAACACATTAGTGGTACAAAATACTCATTATACGTACGGACACTTATTGCCAACTATTATGTTAAGTGACCTATATGTTGTTATATCATAAATTTTATTCTAGCATATAGAATCAGTGGTGCTATTGTCTAGTTGCAACTCGTAACAAACTCATGTCTTACTGAGTTTTCAGGTTAACCTATAAATTATACGTGAATCTTCTGGTAATTATTTAGTTTTTTTGCTAACCAGTTAATTACAGTTGAGCTAACAGGTTATTCATTTTCCATGGACAGCAGCGAAATTTTTATTTTTAATGTGGGGATTTGTAAAGACTGCAGAATTTGCACAGTTTTCAATTACGAACTGATCATGTACTCACTAGTGACTAACTTCAAGATGGGTTTCCTGCAGTTCTAGTAAGAAGCAGTGACCAGTGGGGTTCAATCTTTGTTGGGATATTTATCCAATGTACAAGTGGATGAGGGTTGAACTTAGACATCAGCACCGTTGAATGCTAGGCTATCGGTGTAGAGATTAGATAGTCACACACGAGACTGAAAATTCTGGATTCTGTTTCCGGAAGCGTGTTCGTGGATGCTCATTACTGAAGAGTCTAATATTATGACGAAACATTTGTTTAGTGCTTCCATGTTTTGCAATGTAGATCTAGCTAAAATCGGTTTGTGATTTAAAATTGATAATTTTTATTTGTTGCTTGATACGTCATAGTTTTTCGTTGAACAATATTTTCTAGAATCAATTCATCTTTTATATTATTTTTTTTACAATCAATGAAAAATGTTTGCCTGTTATTGTTATTTAACGATAAGGGTAATGAAATTTATTTTAACCACATCAAATTATAGTTCATAATCATTCAAATAAAAATACTTGCCGAAGCTATAATTTATCGACGAACCAATCAGATCTAAGACATCAAGTCTTGGATTTAGGTGCGATATCCATCCGCTCATTTGGCTAAATATAATTTAAGTATTATAGCTGATGTCAGTCCGTAATGGAAACATTAAAGGTTGTTCTTAATCCTAATCCCTCATACAAATCTGTAGCCCTCATTTGATTGTAGTATGTAAGTGGATATTCCATAGTCATATTAGCACTGGTTGTAGGTCGTTCGTGAATTAGAGTGTCACCAAATACTCAATTGGAAATCATAAAATGTGTATTTTATAACATTAAGAATGTATCAATTTTCTTATTTTGTCTTCGAAAAAATTCCTCATTTTATAGCAATGCATATACTTAACCTTTGTTTCAATTCTACAAAAGCCTCTCTGAAAGTTCATAGAGGTGAAAATTTTCAGTTTTAATTTATTTTATTGTTCACTACTCCATTTTCGCATTTCGTAGGTTATTTTCCTTTGATTCTATTGTTCCATAGAAAATTATAAAAAAATAATTTACTTTTAAAATTTTTTTCCCAATTACTTTGATATTAGTTTTTCTTAATGAACCTGATAAAAAAATTTGAGGAACAGTTTAAATGTTATCGTTTCGTCATTTTAAACGATTGTCTTTTTGTCATTCTATCTTAAATGTATTGTGAAATCATTTTGATTATTTTAATCTGTATGGTTGTGTTTGTAATGGGTTGAGCCCATCATTAAAATCCAGGGACGAATTGACAAGTACTTTTCTATTGTATAGATCTCTTCAGTAGTTAGCATTCACAATCCACCAGGGATCAAAATCCAGGATCTTTTGGCTACACAGTGAGTGCCAAACCACTAGACCACTTATGCATACTAAGGGCGTATTAAGACGAAACACCTGAGATCAATTCGTGATGAATATATTACCTGCAGAATAGTGAGTTATCTTCTTCATACACATTTCTTCTGGATAAAAGTATTTCTTTTTCTTTGCATGAATTCTAAAGTTATAACTTTTTCCAATGTTTTGTCTTTTCATTTAGCTGCTATCGGCTAATGAAGAGAGGAAAGCTCAAACTGATGTTGATCTGGTTCGAGATGAATTGGCTGCTCTAAAACAGAAAATACAAACTATAAAACGTAATTATGTACGCTAACGTCATTATATACTATTTCATCTATTTGGTGACTCAATTTATCACCTTGTATTCTTTAGTTATCTTTATATTGCAGACTATCCTATGGATAGAATGTTAATATTATTTCAGAAAACTTACCATGATGATTCGCATACCTTTTGAAAAATATAGCTATAATTGTTAGCAAATATAAAATTATCTAAACTTTATTGCGAACATTTGCTTCTTAGAATATACATTGTCTAGTTGTTGGAATATAGCTGGTATCACATAGACGTAATGCTTTTATTTGCTATGAAATGTATTTCCACGGACTAAGGGTGGTTTTTATCGACATTTTGTATATTGGTGAATTAGAACAAAATGAATACAGTAGTGTGTTCCCCTTTCTAGTAAACAATTTCTGTCGAAGTTATGGTTTCTAAATTATAATAACGTTCTTTATTGGTTTCAAAAGAGAAAGGTTCAGTTTCTAATTATTGTTGCTGATAAAAGTTATCTCTCTAATTTATGTTTGTCATTTTCTGGGTTTCATTCATAATTATTTATAACCTCTAAAGTACTTACGAATATGTTTCAACTTACCGATTTTTATGTTATTGAAATGACCGGCTATGAGAATGTTCTCTGGGACTTTATTTATTCGGATGTTTAAGGATAGTACTTTGTTTTTGTCTTACTGTAGCTATTATGTATCTTGGTATGACTTATAAACTGTGTATATATACATATATCTACATACTGGTGTGAAATATATGTAACTTTCGTCATACATATCATTAGTTCGCGAAAAATCACTTACCATAGACTCGCAGTTTACCGTTGTATATTAGTGACACTATAATCATACAAAGAAAACCTATTTCAAATAAACTGGATGGACTTGAGACAATTTTCACCTTCATGTATATTGTAGAGAAATTGGTATTATCTTTTCCAATGTTTTGTGAGACTTTTTTGTGTAATTTATCACATTAAAAAGAAAATGACTTTTTTAAATAAGTGTAATTTTACACAAATTGTATCAGAGATGTGCGACAGTAACTTGAGATGACTAAGGAGCTGTAATCTCAATTTAGTTTGTACATACACACTAAATATCTCTGTTTTTGATGTTAAACAGAATATTTAAATCTCTATGTCCAAAATCTACTTCTGATAAGTCACTTAATTGAAACTCTATGATCATAACGTTACATCCTTAATCTGTCTACCCAATAATATACAGTAGAGAAGTTTTCTCAATCTACGTTAAGACCTTGATACCATGGGTTGACTGGTTTTCCCTTAAGATTAGAAATGCGTGCGTGTGAATCGATACTAACGGCCTTGGGCTGAGAGACGGAAACTATTCTATCACCTGATCAGTTGGCATGAGAGAGAAAACTAGTCAACTAGAATACTTCTAATACTAATCAATTATTACTAATTACTGATTCAGATTAGTATAAAAAGATACAGTGATAAATAGATGACTAACAGGAAAAGTACAACTGTGTCCGAACTAGACATTAGGGTAGAAAAATGGCCCATATATATCTGGTGCCCCCTTGTACCAATATTTACGTGTTCAAATAAATTTGCTCACACCACATAGGTTCTTTATGAATTGGTCGTATAACATCTTGTTTATAATTTTTCTTCTCAAATCATGTGTGAAATGAAATTCATTTTGATGAAAATCAAAGTTTTGATGATACTTTTTGTTTTTCTTCTTAAATTAGAATCAACAATCATGTGAAAAGGTTAATATTGAAAAACGCTTGGAAAATGAACATTCATTAAATGAACGTATTGAAAAAGTTAAAGATGAATTTCATAAATCTGTAAGTGTTAATAATCATTAATGAAGTTTATTTATTTATTTTATTTTATTTATAACCAAATTCGGTTATTTATTCTCTGAAGAAATGGCTTCCATTGAGTCATGAAACGTCAGAGAATCTAATTTTCTACTCATTTGGATATTACAAATATATTAATTTATTTATAATAATCTACCCAATGCTCAATGTATTCAAAATTATCAAATCAAAACTTGGTAATGATACTTATTTATTCGTTTTTGGTAAACAAATGCTTAAATAAATTTGTCAGTTGAATAATATCCATACATTTTAAAACAAATAAATAATTCACTTTTTTATTGGTTGTTTGAATCTTCCAGTTGATGTTTAGGACTGGAATTGATCAGTCTCTTATTGACATATATACATCTTGTATAGATTGCCTTGATATTGCCTGAAGTCACAAATATTAGAAGCAGAGAATGAAATAAACTTCATCCTACTTCAAAAGCTAGTGGCTATCTAGACTCTGTAGCTAAGTGGATAACGTAATGGCATTTGTAGCTAACGTTATTGGGTTTGGGTTGTTGTGTGAACATCAACCCGGGGATGCAGGTACATCCAACTGTCGAGTCGTAAATAGGACGAAACGCACATCCTCTATTCCACTGTTAGCCACCCTTTATCTCTGTTTATAAATAAAATGTTCTTTCTACTACTTTAATCAAAACAGGTTAAGTAATCTACATTGATAGAAATCAACTGTATAATTTTTCAATAAACATTTTGTAGAACATTTTCAAACATATCTTTTGTATGCAGTTAGTATTCTTTATGAATTTAAATAAAGACAGAACAAATATTGATGCTATGATAGTATGAATTCATTATATTTCCTGGTTTCTCATCAGCTGCTTACAACCAAATATGCTTTAGAGTTTTAACATAACCTCTGACCTTTCCTTGCACATATGTTTATAGTTATCATTGATGACCTTTTGTTATTCCAATCCTTTACATTCACTTATGTCAATCGTTCCATCCTATTTATTACCGCAATGCTAAAACTCTAATGCATATTTGATTGTAAGCAGCTGATGAGAAACCACGAAATATAATGAATCCATACTATTCTGCATTAATATCTTTTGTAATCAGTTGATGAATAAATTTTAATTCCAGGAGAAGTAAATTCTATAAAAACCTTTTTATACTTATGCAAAACTGTTACTTAATATATCAGTAGAATGCCTTATTATTGTTTATTATAAAATAATAGTACAGTTTAAAAGCAAGTGGTTGGGTCAACTCTGCTGTTTCAACTCTGTTGACGACTGAAAAAACGTCTATTTAGGGTTACATTTAATCTAAAGCGCGTATTCTTTATATGGTAACTTTCCTGTTCACTGTATTATGTAGTGACGATGTTTGGATTCCTTTTAAAAATTTATCTTAGTGTGAAGTTATCTACATTGTTTTCAGTGTCCGAGGGGGCTTCATACTCAGTACTTCCAGCGATTTTTTTGTTCGTTTAGTCAGTGGGTGCTACATGTTGAAGTGTACTTTTCACTCAATGTTACATTTAAACCGTAACATTTACTGTGTTTTTCATCCGGCATATCGTATGCATTTAATTGATGTACTCGTAAAAGTTAATTGTGCATAACTATGGCCACTTGAAATGAAATCCGTTTTGGTGCACCGTCTGAAAGTGCTGTAAATGAAATTTGTATTGGACATTGAGGACGTTGCTCCTAACACAAATCCTCACTAATTAAATTAAATTTTGTAAGGCCTTCTTAGAAATAATTACCGGCGTTAACTCTGAATTCTTTATTTTAGGAAATTACCGTTAAAGATTTAAATATGGATCATGAACTGAACAACTTACATCAATCCATAACAGAATCGTTGGGAAAGAAAAAGGAACTGGAACATTCTATTAGTTTAATAGAGTAATTATGGCCACTGTTATTTATATGATGCTATACTATTTACCAATTTATTCAATAAAAGTAAATCGATTTAGCTAATCATTATTCCCGATTTTCAGTTAATTTTAGCTTATCTTAAAGATTAATACAATTTAATCAGTCCTAAATGGTATAGATAATTATGGCACTAGAAGGTTGAGATTTAAGAGCTCAGTGACAACGTCTCGGACTGTGAAGCATTTGGGTAACAATGGATCGAATACGCCAGAGAGCATAGGTTCTCTCAAGATTACTTCCACAGCTCGCAGACGAGTACCAAGTAGGACAAAACCTAGGTCCATGGTTTCCATTTATTACAAACTATCGACTACCTCCAACCATCTAACAATTTTAAGGATTTTTCTAAGACGTTTATCTAGAAACCATTAGTTAGACTAATTGTAATGTATTAGTATGGATAGTTGTAAAGACTGTTAAATGTTATTGTGATCACTATTCAACCTAGTCTAAACAAACACTGAAAACCAGAGTACTGGACAGCTATTCAATCATTGTATTGAGGCTCATTAGCAATGTACATTCGCTCAGGATTTTCGGGCGAAATTCACTATAAATACAAACACTTATTGCCAATGGTCAAGAAAATAAGGTTGAATGAACTGTCATTTATGAAATGGACTCATCAGCAAGACATACACAAAATGAAGTTTACATGCTTTTCGTCTGCTTTGACAATGTTTACTTAGAAAATATACGATATATTTTGCCCGGAAAGCATTATAACAGCTGGTATGTAATAAGAAACTAGTTGTTAACTTTTGATTTATTGAGTATAATTTCAAACCAGTGAACATCAATAATGATAGGTTTCTAAATGAGCAGTACATTCAAATAAGTAATAATACAATAAACAAACTTCACATTTGCAACAAATGGATATGTTCGATTTTTTTCTAATATAACTAACCTGCTTATGCCAAAGTATGACTGTATGAAAATCTAGACAGTGAATCCCATACATAGTTGAAAGTCAATCTACTTTCAGAAGGTTTGGTATTTCTAGATTACAAATATTGTTTGTTCACACAAAGTGAAATTGCTTTTGAAGACACATTCTTTTACTACTATATCACGTACGTCACTTCCCAAACATTGGGATCATCAACCAAATTAAATTAGACAAGTGAAAACCAGGAAGTAGTGAACAGCTGTTTCGTCTAAGCATGGGGCTTCAACCGTGTTGGGTGTGAGGTAGTTACTCAGGAGAAGTAATGGAAAATGATTGGGTACTATCGTGGATTGATTGAGGTTAAATGTGTAAACCATTAGATGTCGATTTAGTGGTCATAATTTTAAGCTACGACTGGGTTGTGAACCCTGTCATTTTGTAAACAAAGAAAAATCCTTTATATATCACCAATTGATGCGATTGAATTGTCCTTTCCTTGAATACTATGCTAAACTTGATGTAGATATAAGTAACTAATTTTTAATACATATCTTTCATATCATATTGTTGTTTTCATTTCATTTCCCTTTATTATTGTTTCTAAATCAACTATTGACGGATATTCGAACCATTTTAGCAATGTGTCTAAAAGTAATTTCATAGTTTGTAACTTTTAAATCCCTGGCATGTAGCCCTTCTGAATAACTCTAGTGGATTCACTGTTTATTCTATCATAGTTTGCATATTGAATTTGATAATTCATAATTAAATACAAATAACTTGTTTGTCTGTTCCCAATTTTATTATTTCTTTAGTGAAAAAATCGCGACATTTCAAAAAAGTGCCAATAAGTATCGTGAATTAGAACTCATGCAGAAAGAACGAGCGAACAAACTTGAAGGGATTCGCAAAATGTAAGTTGTAAAGCTGAAAACGTTTATGAGTATTTTGAATGACTGCTTTTTTGGTGTCCATAGTTCTCTGGTTGATAATACTTCTTACTGTTCCCTTTGTTTTAAAATATTGCTTTTGTTTCTTTAAGACGAAGTCGTCATGCTGAAGCATTGGAACAAATTTTCTCTGGCTCTGTGATTCCCTTTGTAACTACAGAAAAGTCACTTGAAGAACAAGCGAATCCTAATAATATTCGATCGTTTATTAATGACCAAACGCGTTTGCGGATTGTATTCTCTAAACGACTTAATGAATTGGAGCAGTCAACTAGAGAGACAAGAAAACAATTGGCTAAAATTGAGCAAGAACGCTCATCTCTTGAAGCTACCTCTAAATTTAACAGGTAAAATGTGTTGATCTATTATGTAAATGTTTTAGAGAATTCTTCTGAATTAGGATTGTAATCTTTTTGTCACTGAAGACAAACACAATATCGATGTTACAGAATTACAATTATTATAAAAAATTGAGTAAAACATCAGAGGTACATGGGAACGCTTTGGAATAACAACATATTAAATTGAGATATTTTTTCGAGTTGGACGCTACAAATTCTTTACAATAACTCGAGCTTCAGATTACTAATAAGTATTATGTTTAGAACAGATAGGAGATCAAGCAAAAAGAAAACAGGAATAGATTAGCAAAACAAAACGAACAATTATGTTTAATAAAACTTTCATAAGTTCTGAATGTTTTGTAGTTAAAACTTTTTTTGGATAAATATATAGACTCTTTATTATAAGTCCACTTGCTTTAGACTATTTTCTTAAAATATACCTTACAGAAATCACCTACAAGAGAAACGAGATCAACTAAAAATATTAGAAGGAAAGCTTTTATCTGTACCTGGGGCAGATGATCTGGAACAAACTCTTATTAATCTTCAAGAGAGACGTGGCTCTTTAGAGGAGTGAGTTCATTTTTCAAAGAAATATTTTTAGGTATTGACACAGTGATCAGTTTGGAAGTGTTGTTTTTGTCGTTCACAATTCATATCAATTATTTCTGAAATTACAAAGACAATAAACAGATCCTATAATTTCTCATACTTTATACTTATTTGATTTTCTTAAGTCTTTCGTATCCGAAAAAGTTACCTTTGTTGTTTAGTATTATTCAAACATTGATACACTAGACTAGTCCCCAAAATCGGAACACTACTTCAGCAGGAAGGCATTAAATGATTCATTATTCTTTAGTGAAGTCTTCAATAAATCTGAGTGAAATATATAAGAGGAATTGAATTATGATAAAAATCTATATAATGCCATATTGAATGTTATTTGTCCCCACTATGTAATTGTTTCTTGTGAATGACTTGGTCACTGTCAAGAACTAGTTCCAAATAAATTCAAATCTAACTACAGTCCTGATAGTTCTATATAGAATATTGTTCACCCTCACCATACAGTCACTTTTAGTGAATTCTATAGTCACTCTGAGAAATATGTTTCAAATGAGTCATATGCTGTATTATCGCTCTCCAAGTTTTAGCTCTGTACAATAGAACTGTCTTTAATTTCGTGCTGAAAATTCTGATACTGATGTTGGGTACCGAATGGTCACATACATACAGTGAGGATAAAATAGAAATACATCGTCCTCAATATAATAGTTTTCGAAACACATGAGGCTTGTAATACTAAATCGTATTGTTTGAAAATGTCTACAGGAGAACTTATGGCATAACGATAATTTGCCTCAAAGCTGCATTATTCTGCATTCAGTAAACAACTAGTAGGCATCAATATATATCCTCATGATAAAATATGTTTAGGAACTGTTTGTTGCCTAGACATAATGATCTAGTTAAAAGTCTAACAGTAATCGTAGGTAAGCTTAGTTAACAATATCTTTTCAATACTTTGATGTTTGGTTATTCTGATAAACGCGGTTAAAGCAGATTTGAAAATCTCGAAGATTTAGAGAAAATAAAAACAGAATTGCCAAAGTTGTTGTGATAAAGCATGTAAGCTGTAAATGAGCTTCACATTTACGAAATAACGCTACCGAAAACAGCTCGATAAAACCCTATAGTCACTCGAGTATTTCGTTCCTGACTTTTAATCCATATAACTCTATAGTTCAAAAATACGTGCTTGTTTAAAAACTGTATATTTGAAGTTTCCAGACTGTTATTCGATTTTATTTTCGCCCTTATTAGACAAATAATGAAACATTCAGAAAGTTTCTGACTGGTTATCTGCTAACACGTTAATCTCAATGTCATGCGAAAATTCACATTTAAATCTACTAGACTTTGTTTTGAATAATTATAATTGTTTATTCAGCTTTCCTCTGTTAGATCCACTTTAATTTTAATAATAATCTTTTTGAATACTAACGTTATTTTATAATTGTAAGTAATATTACTTTTCTGTAATTGTGATAATTTGTCATTATATTAACCTCAGAGAATATGCAAATGAACAAGGAAGTGTATTTTTGTGGCGTAAATTTCGTGATCGATTATCTCGTATAGACTCTGATTGTCCAGTATGTCATCGATGCTTTGACAGTGATGCAGAACGTGATGAATTATTAAATGAAGTGAGCAGTATAAAAGTGTATAATAAAAATTATTTCGCCTCATTTTAATTGTTCATGTAATTACGATAATGAAGGTAGTATTCAGTCAGATCACTTACTCTTATGGTCTCACAGAAAATTTTCGAACATATATATATATATATATATTTATATTTATATATATTAGTTCGAACACCCTACTCCTGTTATTTTGATTTGAGTGGTAGGTTTTTATCACTAGCACTCACACATAAAGTGTAATTGATAGCTGAGTATTCGAATCTCGAGTTGCTAAGGAATGTATGTAGTGAATCTGATCATATTTACTCTTGACTGCCAGTTGCAGCTCCGAAGAAAAACTTTCAGGTCTGGGAACGACATGTTAACTACTGAGTCAGCATATAGTGCCTTACACATAACTTCAATCAATTCTCAATATATAACATAATTACCTTACAATTGCATGAGTGTGCAAATGCCTCCTATCCTACATAATTGAGTTTCATTGGTAACGAAATATTAACTAGTAACAATCCATATGCAGTTTGAATTATTCAAATGCTGTTACAATAGACAAACAGTTCTTGAAAATCGTATTCTTTTTACATCTATGTACCGTTTCTTTCTCAATAAACTTTTCACTAGAAATTTTGTTCTATGGGGTCTTGTTTGAATTAATGAAGAGACTTAACTTTTGTGACCCACAAATATTTCCTATTTATCGAATGACTAGGTACAATCATATCGATATTAAATAAAGTGTTATATTGTAGGAGGAATTACATTTGTAGTGATGATGTTTAAGTTTTTCATTGTTATTTTCCGACTTTTACATTGATAATTAACCATAGCTTTAATTGTAAGCAATATTTATTGATGATTTATGTCGTTAATATCAATGTTAATTTGTATATTTTGTTCGTAACATGTTTATACAGACTTTACGATTATATTTTCTGTTTTACACAGATTGATAACCGAATAAAAACGTTACCTTCTGAATTTGAACGTAAAAAACAAGAATTGAAAGATATCGTTTCACGTCTTGAATCATTGGTTGAATTACGTCCTATAAGTTTAGAGGTTGGTGAAATCATTATGTGGATATTTAGTCGTGAAATAAGTTGTTATTGTACAAAATTGTTCACATTGTAAACCGAATATGTGGGGTTTTTTTTCCTTCCATACGTTCATACGTCAACATCGTGTTTTTTTATGCATTATCGATTTATGATGAAGGTAAAAGGGGAATTAGGAAGGGAGAAAACAACATGATATAAACTAGAGTTACCAGCATACTATTCCGCTAACATAGCTACACAATGCTATACATATGACAACCTTTTATCATTGTATTCTTTACAATTTGAAAATGTTAAATATTGAACTTAATCATTTTGTTTTTTTTTATATTTCGGAATTAATGAAAATAAAATTGGACGTTTTATGTAATTCATCTGATGACCGATACGTTGTATCACTGATCAGTCATTCAAATTTGTTACTTCTTTCTCAATTTAAATCCATGTTGTTACGAAGAAATTCCATACCTTATTTAAATTTCATTAACTATCTAAGAAAAATTTATATTTTATAGTATTTTTCCGCCTAGTAAATGAGATTTCAGTAGTAATTGGAGATTGATGATTTTATATTAAAACATTATTTATCAAATTTATGGATCCGTTTTTGTATTGGTTGTTTGAGTCTTACCATTGATGTTTAGTACTGCCGTTGATCAGTCTCTTATTGGCATATGTGCATCCTAAGTGTATTGACTCGATATTGCCTTAAGTCACAAGTTTTATAAGCAGAAATGGACGGTGACTAGCAGAGCAATCCAAATAGGACGAAACGCACGTCATAGGCTCCACTGCTAGCCACAATCTATCTTTGCTTACAAATCTATAAATGTTATGAATCAGAATTAGTTACTATGACGCAGATGCACTGACTCTTGTCCTGGGACGCTTGTACCGTTTCATTCTTCTCAAATCGTATGGTCTATGTTATACTCAACCTTTCCTACTACTAGTAGTGATATTTTGATTACTTCTACTACTCTGACATTTGGTCTGATAATTTTGTCCTATTTTGTTGATATTGTGTTGCTGCAACCTGAAAGGGTACACGTATATGTCAGAAAGCAATAGTACTTAAAACCACCACCTGAGTGACTTGCTAAGTAATTTTTCATTTTCTCTTTTTCACTAGATCAAAAATTTACATGAGGAAATAATTCCTGCTCTTGAGTTGAAAATTAAAGCTGAATTAGATAAACTTACTGATGTACGCAGTCAACGAGATAAGGTAAAATATAGTGTTTACTGAGATAATTTATCTACTTGTAGGTTTGTTATACCTATATCCCTGTTTATTGATATATTAAATGTTTACAAAAAAATTAATAGCTTGTTATGTTGTTTACTTATTAAAATGTTAATTAGTATTTTCTTCTCAATTAATTTCGTTTGAAATGCTATTCATGAAACTTAACGTCTGTATTTCACATCTTAACGTCTTTACCACCACTGTGTTCGACGTCGAAATATGGTACGTCTACATTTGCTAAAATAAGTAAACATCATTTTCACCTACTCTTCGCTTGTCATTATTAGTGTACATTGAATTGTATTTGCGAACGGTTGAGGATTCCTTTGGTAAAAAGTAACGAATGGGAACTCAGATGAACCAGATATTTGTCATACAACAACATTTCAACTTAAATAATATATACGCTACTGATGAAGACGGGACTATCAGGATAACTTTTCATCCCGTGCTCAAGTTAAATTTAAAATGAATCAACTCTATTTTTATAGTAACGTTTAATGACCTTGGGACACAAGAAAACAAAACAAAAGCGACAACAGCCAGTTTGGTAACAACAAGTGTTATTGCGGTAATATGATTTAAAAAACTTATGAAGTTATCCTTCGCAGAAAGAACTAACATGCAGTGACAAAAAAATAAACAACCGTATCTGTTTTAAATTGTCAACTGTTGTATTTAATCAATGCTAATTTTTAGTATAAACTATTCTCCAAGTGACTTGGTACGGTTGAGGATCAAGCGAGTCAGCTCTCCCTCTCGTAATGCCCACTCACTGCCTTCTCGCTGAAGGGGTGTTGTTTACGAAATAGAGAGGATGAAAAGCTAATGTCCGGCGCTTTAACCAGGTTGGTGGATATGTACGATCCACTTAGGGAGTTACAAAACACTGGTTCCAAATTAATGGTGCACATGGACTCTAGTATCCTGATGAAACAAATGGCTTATGAACTAATTATTGGTCACCGGCTACCGTGGGACTACATCTCCTGGCGTCTCTCCACTGTCTTAATGTTCAGACCTTTAGGTCAAAGGCTTGGGGTGTGGCCCTCTAAGAAAACCATCTCTTTGGTCTGAGCACCCGGACAGTTTTACAGCCCACACACAAATCAAATGACTTGTGTGGTGCATATGTATTCAGTGTCCCTTTGTACCAATATCTGTGTTCAAATAATAATAATAATAATAATAATAATAAGTGACTTGGAAACAGTCCCTAAAATTCTGTTATTTAACAGCCTGAAATAGTTGTTTTGCGTTCTTATTAGATTTCATTAGTTTTTCACTTAATTAGGTGTTATATGTTGTATAAAAATATACTTTTAGTAAGTAATGGTCAGCATATTTGGGATTGTTAGGATTATGAATAGAGAATGCTGATTAATAGTTGATGTGTATTGGTACAATCATCAACGCAAGACCCTAATTTAATTGGTGTCAAAAGGTAACATAAGTAGCCAGGAAGATAGGATTTTTTCTCAGTAAAATAATATCCTTATATACCCAATAACAGATGACAAAGTGAACAAGATTAGAGATAATTTGAAAAACATATGTGATTAGAGGAAATTGTTTTCTCAGGTTCACTCTTTAATCAAACTAAGACCTAACTATAAGGCTTATTTCTCATATCCGTACAACTAGGAAATATGTCTTATGATATCACTGATCGACAAAGACTAAAATTCACGGGTAATGAACCTGTACCTACTATTTAACTTATCTCCAAGGTGGTCTGAGTTTGATAAATGTGTTCACTTAGTCGCTATATATATATATATAGAGAGAGAGAGAGAGTTGAATTACTATTTACTCTTTGATTATTCGACCATTGTCTATGTTTACTTACTTAATTTGGCATTTATTACATTATAGACAAGTGCTCTTCTTGAAACGTATCAAGCAGATGAATCTTTAGCAAAAACAGTACAAGGTGATTTAGCAATACTGGAACGCTTAGAAAATGAATCCTATGAATTAACAGTTAAAATTAATCAATTCAAATATGAATTTACAGATATAACAACAAGTGAGGGAAATTATTCTTTCTATTATTTTTCCTATTGAATATATGTTTGTGTTAATTTATGAAAGTGAATCCTGTTTTAATACTAAACTCTGAATTTATTAATATCCGAAGGGGTTTTTGTGGATATTATAGTAATTTCAATAGTTGAGATCATGAGTCAATTTAAACTAGACCTCCATGGAGAACCTGGAAGCACTGGACGGCCGTTTCGTCCTATTGTGGTACGCCTCAGCTGTGTGCATCAACGATCCTGCCTCCCGAGATTCGAACCCAGGAATCTCTTGAGGCGGGACCATGGGTTCGTTGATCATGACAAATTTATTTTCAAAAACATTTTGTTCTACGTTTAGTTTTGTCGTAAAAAAATTAGGTTTTACAAATCTGATTTTCTATCATAACTTCACATATATTATAAATCTGGTGAACAATAGTAAATAAAATATTCTCTTCCATAGGTAAATTAACATGATTAACTATTAATTATTCTAAATATATTGTATCATTAGTTGTGTCATTTTGCATTAAATAACATTCAACTTTTCTTTTCCCCAAGCTGATTCTCAATTAATTGATGTGTTGCAAGAGGAAAGAAAGTCGTTACGTGAGACACTGTAAGTGGTTGTATTCACTTATCGTTCATATCTTCGTTTTTTTAGATATTTCTTTCTTTTAAGTGTAGAATTAAAATGTATCGTATGATCATTTATGATGATATTGTTGATAGTTTGTTGTGGCGTACAAGTATACCATTTTAAAGAACCATGATATTCTATAAATATTTGTTTAGAATGATTATAAAATGAGTTTTAGCCAATGATCGTAAGGGTAACTTTTATATCTAGAAATTTAGTTAACAAACGTATGTACTAATCTTCTATACTCGAAAAAAGCACCATAGCTAATGTCAACCAACTGTGTGAATGTATATAACCAATTGGCGATTTCTACTATTTATTGCAGAAGACCTATAATTATTGATTATCGGAAAGTAAATAACATTTCACTGAATATTAACTACATTCTCTTTTATATCAAACGTCACTTTGATTCTGTACAGAGAAATCTCATTCAAAAAAGAAGATCCATAAAATACTTCGTAAACAACAATGATTGCTGTGGAAATTATTTGAATGGCAATGATTATCTTTTTATTCAAATTTCGTGTAAACAGTGCAACATGAGTCCTACTGTTATTCAGGTAGCACTAATACGTATGTAACACAACGTCATCAATACATTGTAATTTTTGTAAACTGAGATCTACTTGAATTGGGACGTGTTAAACGACTTATTACTTTTTTTAGCTACGAAACATCCACAACATTGCCAGTTTTTTTCTTAAAGATAAGTTAGATCTCAGTGTGATCAGAGTTGAAGACCTACTTAAATACTAGAATTATTTACCATTAACTTCTTAACTGAAAAAAATCTCATTGAATAGTATGTGTAATACTTTTTAGTTAAGTACTTTGTATAGCTATTAGTGAACCTAGTTTGCAAAATCATTAACTTATAAGTTTTTTGCCCATAGTAAAGATGAGATTTTTTAAGTTTTGACAGGAGCTTTTTGCTTTCTGTAATCAATCTGGCATAATGGTATAAATAGAGGGTATGATCAAATATCTGAGTCCAAAGCAATCATTTCACAAAAAACTTTATTTCTTAATAATCTAAGTTATATACTAGTCGTAAATTAGAGTGGAAATATTGTACATTTACGAGGTTTTCCTTTAACTCTTATCAATCTGTGATAATAATGAATAATTGTTTTAAAGATATTATTCTGCTTCTCTAGACTAACACTTTCTCAAACTATTGACCAGAAACAAAAACGTGTTGATCACTTGAATCAAGCTCAACGTGAAGCTGTCAGTGAAATGCATAGACTCAAAGATCAATTACATAAGGTATGCTTCTGTTTGTTTGTCTTGGTCAGGGAAACTTTTTTTTAAAAAATATCATGAATAATCTATTTCTTTGTTTGTTTATTTACAGTTGCAGCAAGAGAATTTAGATAATGTTCAACTGAAGAATGATCTTTCTCGTCTAACTCGTGACTGTGAAACTTTGAAAAAAGAACTATCTGAATTAGAATCTGAGCAACTTCCAGCTGTTCATCGTCGATGGACTGAAGCGTGCTCTGAACGCGGTCGTATTGCTAAGATCTGTGAACAAAATATTGAGCAAGCTACTACAAAGGTAGGTCACTGAAATATCTTAAATCAATGTTTTATGAATTTATCTACAGTAATAAATTCTCACAGTTCTTTTGAAAGATGTTTTTCTATTATCGTAGTGTAAACTGAAATATTTTACTGATTTAAATAGGTTAATGAAATTGGTGAAAAACTGAAGAAGTTGACTGACGCATGTACTTCGGTCAAATTTGCATGGAATTCTCAACCCTTAGAACGATTGAAGACGATTCTTGAAACTGCAGAAGGACTTCAAAAGAACTTATCCCTTGTCAAATCTGAAGCGGACACCTGTAGTGAAAATATAGAACTCTTAAAAAAACAAATCAACGAACATAAAGTATGCTTAACAGTTCAGTGATATAGTTCTTGTAGAAAGTTTAAGCGTTGTGATCTTGTTTTTAATTTCGAATTTTTATCCATTTTAAATTTCATGATTTACAACACGGACTAATGTTCGTTAAAAAACCGTTAAAAACAAAGAATCGCCGAGCGGCTGTTTCATGGTGGTACGGGACTCCTCATCAGTACATATCCATGACGCCACCGGTCACGGAACTCAAGATCTTCGGGTCTCGCTGCTAGCTCTTTACCTTTAAACCACTGAGTTGACTGAAATTCGATTGTTTGCACGTTTAACATCAAATAATTTTCCATAGTGGTTTAGCTTCAATTGATTCATGATCTCAACTATTAAAATTTTTAAATTGTTTTGATTTTCAAAGAAAATTTAAACAGCGAATAAATCACAAATTGAATCCACCGGAAATAGTTATATAATCTTCTTTGTTAGGCTCTCAAATGGAAGCATTATGTGTACGTTTTAAGAAATAATAATAGATTATCAATTGATATGTATGCTTACCAATAGATGGATCAGTATTATTCTACGTTGTGTACTTGTCCGAGCCTATTGTTGATAAACACGCTACACATATACTTGCCCAACTAGCTACTTCAGCGAAAAAACCAAGAATATATAGGAAGCTTTTATTGGCTCACCGAATGGAAATGTATGCACAACTCATTCATCAATATAGATATTTGACTATCAGAAAATGAGGTTACATTTTTAACCAACAGTATACCCATTTCCCTAAAAATCGAAACCAAATATTGTCCACTGTTGTGCCCTTATTAGCATATCTCACCATTTAATCATTGTCTGGTTTACCGGGCGCACTATCTTACTGCACAGATCATATATGATTTCTTTTCTAGTAAATCACTCTTTTGTTCACGACAAAATAACTGTTGTGACAATTACACATTTTACTGATAACTCGAAATAAGTAAATTATCTAGAAAACTACTCGTTACTACAATAAGCTGATGTTGATATATCATCTTTCTTGTTTTCGATGTTTTAGTTTTCACATTGTTCACATAATTTGGTTCAGTAATCCTTCTGGTAATCAATTAATATTTACAGGAAGATGTATGGTTATTTCGAACTGTTTAAATATGTAACTAAATTATTGTAAACCACTGGTGCTATCTGGACTGTTTTCATCGAAAGCCTATATTGTTTCGTTTAAGAATTACCTATTTCATTACTTCTCAACTTACAAATATTTTGTACTTTTTTTAGATGCGTCAGCGAGAATTGGCGGATTGCGTCCAAGTTCGTCAACTTCGTTGTCAACTTAACTTTCTCACAGAACGAACAGAATCTCTTGCCAAAAATCAAATGATTTGTGATAATATTCCTTTATCAGATCAGGATTTAATTAACGAAACTAAACGTTTAGCATTAGAAGAGGAAAAACTTCAGTCGCTTGTAGGTACTTTGTTTCAATGTTGATCATCTTCATTTACGTTCGTGTACTTGATTTATAAGATAGATTTCGTTGAACTGCTTGCAAAAATATCTTGTAAGCCCACATTGATACTAATGTTAATAAGTTTAAACTGAGTGATCTGACCCGTCTCAGTTACTACATATAAGTAGCTTATTCAAGTAAGTTGATTGATGAGAAGAAACTTGCATACTCCAGATGACTAAGTTATATCTTTTTTAACCCGTTGTAGATGGATATTACAATAAATAACTTGAAGCAATTTTTTGGTATTTATGGTTTTCTTGTATAAGTGATAATATCTTCTCTTTGCTACAAGTAGTTTGACCATTATTTTTTAAGGAAGTATACCGAAATTAATGGATAGTGCTGATGATTTCGCTTAATCCCAATACTGTTCGTACGGCGTTCTGGCTATAGTGTAGGTAAAATGAATTTCTTATTACTGATTGTTTCCTCTCAGTGACCATCATACTTCCTATCTAATCTCAAAAGTATGGTCACCGTTGTACGTCAAAAAGATATACTTCACTCATTCATAACAAGAAAGATCATTCTGAATTGTTGTTACTTTCATACACTTTGGAGTAAATATTAAGATATGGAAATGAACGAATAAGTTTTTTCGTATAAAAATGTTTTGTATTTTACTTAAATACAATATAGAAGTTATATTTATATTTAAAATAATACATTAAACTAATGTTTACAGTAGTACAGTATTACTTTCTTACAAAAAGAAATGAGATTTGACTATATTTAATCATGTCCTAAGAAAAAGTTAATTTATATATTGTACAATTTAGAAACAAGATATATCCAATCAATTGAGTGAATTAAATGCAAAACTCTGTTATCTTAATCGTGATTTAAATGAAAAATACACCAACGCTGACAGTGAATATCGTGATATGATGTATCAGCTTAAAGTAAGTATTATTTCTACAATTTTCTTTTTAAAAATTTATATGAATTTTTCATAAATATAAGGATGTTGTTTCCAAGACAGAAGAAATTTCAGAACTGTATTATACAACCTTTTTTATTCCTAATTTAAGCAAAGATGGATAGTGGATAGCAGTGGAATCCAGGACGCGCGTTTCGTCCTATTTGGGAAGATTCAAACAAACAATACTAAGTTGAATTTAAACTTCACCCCATTGCACAAGCAAGTGGCTATCAGGACTCAGTAACCGGGTGGATAACGCGATTGCGTTTGAAGCGAAAGTTACTGGATTTGAGTCTCAGAGTGAGCATCAACTCTGAGATGCAGGTACATCCAGCTAATGAGTCCCAAATAGGACGAAACGCGCGTCCTGGATTCCACTGTTAGCCACTATACATCAGTTTAAATGTTAGTATTTCACGAAATACTTAGTATTGGTGTAAATGATTGTTTGAAAATTATTTGTTTGTTTGTTTTCTTTTTGTTATCTAATATTTAGACTTCAGAATTAGCTTGTTCGGATTTGGAACGTTATTATAAAGCTTTAGACAGGTATATAATTTTTTCTAAATTATTTTTATTGTTATTTTTCAAACTGTCGAAATAAGTAACCAAGATAGATTCAAACTCTGTTTATAGTTCTTATACTTTAAATATTGATCTATTATAATACCCGTAATAGTTATTTTTATTACTGGAATTTAATTATGGTGTTTTTGATCACATGAGAAATAAAGAGTTTTACACATTCGTCCTACTAGTTTGATTCATGTTTAGATGACTTTTTGTCACAAGGAATTAACCAATCATATACTTCTTTTTTGATGAGTCGCAAGATTCTGGAGGAGAACTTGATCATCGGTATTCTTTAAATATACAATTCTTCATCCGGGACACTTGTGATCTCATAGT